>JAVUPR010000482.1:2763333-4109166 GCA_036785695.1 Gentiana straminea
AAAACTACTAAACTAGATCAAGTATATCGATCCACCCAAAAGCAAGTGGGAGTATGGTTTGTCCATTACCCATTGCGGGACCTTACGGTCACTATAGGGCGATTGATGACCTATAGTCCTTTGTGGGCTGTGTAGGATCCTGATCATAGAGGTTGGTTTAAAAGCCATAACCCTGTGAATGGAGTTTGATACTCCAGTTCTGTTGAAACTCTTGTAGAACCACCTGAGCATCTCAGGCCCAGTGGGAGTAATTGGAACTACATAAAGAAGAGTAGAATGAATAGGAAAGTTTAACTTTCACAGTAAAGTTGAGTAATTTAGGGGTGATTCCCTAAAAGGTAGAGAGTTAACCAGACCGTGATCTCTCTTACTACTCAGTTTTGCTTGATTTCGTCAGAAAGCGGGAAATAGGGGTGATTCCCTAAGACTTCCTTGCCGAACAACGGAATCTGAATTCATTCAGAATAGAAGGGTTTTAGCTAAGAACAAATAATGGATTCGTTACAAAGCAGAAAATAGGGGTGATTCCCTAAGACCTTTTTGTGAGACTAACGGTATCTTAATTTATTCAGAAAGAACCTTTGGCAGGATGCCTGCAATAGCTTATATCCTTTGGGGATTAAAGCAAACCTCTAGGTCATTTCAAAGTCATATATTTTAATATGTGGACTTGACCAGAATGTTGATAAGTCTTTCGTAGACTGGGCATCAATATTAGTGAAGTAGTATGTAGATTAGTGTTTGTGAATGGTAACACTGAAACAGTTGGAAACAACATGGGTGTGTTATCTGCAGTCAGAGTCTAACATGCCATCGGGATTCATTCTAAAGGATTTGATTCGCCCAAATCTGTGAGAATCGATCATTGGCAATCCCACCCATTCACCTGGTTAAGATATTCTTGCATTTATGCGGCATTCAACGATGTAGTCTACCCTACCTCTCAGGAATGATTACCTAAACCTGAGGATGAATTTGAAATGGGATGTTTAGTGAATCCTCAAGTATCTTCGGGAGAATGAGGAATAATATGCTAGTATATTCAGGTGCAAACTAGAATATAAGTGATGACACTAATTCTGACTTTAGGTCAGATTAAGGATGATCGTTAAGTCGATTTCGTCCTCAGTGTTGAATCAAAGGCATATCGATATCGTATCACCGGATTAGATGGAAAGGCGACGTTTCGATCCCAAAGATTGACTCAAGCAGCCAACCTACCTGATCAGTGTACCAAGTCACATGGTATTCGGATTCTGAGTACGCGCCGGGTCACTGACCTACCCTGCGGCGGCACACTCCGGTCGTGCTTGGAAGGATGAATTACTAAGATGCGCTTGGAGGGTACAGATTTGAGGGATTCATCTCACTTGTTTTGAGCAAGTGGGAGAATGTTGTAGATATAGATAAATAAGGGTGTGCTCTAAAACAATTAATCCACTTGCCTGTCGTGCAAGTGGGAGATTGTAAGGTGTAGTGCCCGAAAGACAATTATATAATTGTTTTAGGACAGAATTAGTAATTCATCTTATTATATACATGTATGCTTATAATTAAGACACTACTGAAAACCCTAAGTACCTCGTTTATATAATCACATAACTCAGTGTATGGCTATACACAAGAGGATTGAGTTAGTGAGACGTACTTAAAATTAACTTAGTCCGTAGCGTTTATTAATCCGAGTATGGGTCTCATGATTAATTTTCTATTAATGCGCCCGAACACTTTAGGTGTGACGATCTTATCCGGTTTGTCGGTAATAGGGGTACCTAGTGGGGCAATTATATATGATGATAATCATATAGGGCTGGACCGATTTGATTTGAGTTCTTGATATAATTCCGTGATTGAGAAGTCTTATCGAATCACAAGATGATTATATATGGATTAATCTTAATCCTGAGGTGATCACAGTCGACTGCTTAGACTAGGGTAGAGTTTGATGTGTTAGTAAGGATCACTTCGAAGTATGTGGTCCAACACTTCCCGTTGGCTCTATTCTGGGATGAGTGAGTGGTCTGTGCTATCACAGATATGGAATCCATTCCTTCCCCCGGGAAGTAGACAGACAGTTCCCTTATTTGTTGACCCTAGAAACTGATCGATCGGCCGAGTTCATATTATATTGAATATGAACTAATTGATCACTAGGGGGTTAATGGTAAATAAGGATAATATGTTTCGAGAAGGGTTTACGGAAATATCCCGAATCGAAGTGAACAGTCTATGGAGGATTTATCCGTATGTAATGATTATATCAGTGGGCGCTTTCGACTCATAAATTGAGTGTAAGTTATCTATATTCGATAGAGTTCAGTTTCGGGTTTATGGTGGTGTAATCCCGGAATTAATGGGTTGGATATAATTATTTCGTGTGATGAATAATTTTTTTCGATTTATTGTAGCTACTGAATATGGGTCCATGGTCCCCGACGTGGCTCCTAATATAGCATATAGGTTTCTCGTCGTTGCACCTCAATTATAATTAAATAATGGATTGGGCTATTTAATTTGATATGTGGATTAATTGTTTAGTTGGACTAAATAATTAAATACACGGAAAAGACATTTTTCGTGGACTAGGCTCAAATTGGTGTGTTGACCTTTTGACTCAATTGGTCAAATGTCAAAAGATGCGTGTGACCTTAGTTGATTAAGGTTGGTGGCGCATTTTTGTTATATTATTTAATTATTAGGAAATTAGTTTTCTTGGATAATTATTTAATATGTGATTTATCTTTTATTTGTTAAATGATAATTCATGGAATATTAGATAATAATATGGTTTATCTTAATTTGTTTGGGATAATCATTTTATTTATCTTTTATTTGGAATAAATGATTATTGTAATAATTATCTCTTAATTATTTAATCCTTGGAGGTTAAGTTTTACTCTCCTATATAAAGAGAGTTCTCCCAAGCCTTTTGACACACATATGAACACGCCATTAGTGTAAGAATATAGCTTGGAATTTTAGGCTATAGTTCTTTGGGTTTCGAGTTGGAATAATCTTCGGGATTATTCCGGTAGCATATCAAGGAGGTCCGGCGGCGGGAAACACCATCCACCTGGTGTTGCTGGGAGAAACTCGTTGGAAGACTGTGGCTTCTCAAATACGTGTTCTTGGAGATCTATCGTTCTTGGAGTTAAGCACCATAAAAAGGTAGGCTCTAAACCCCCTTGTAGGTTTAGATCTTTAATTTATGTTCTTTGTTTCGTTTAAATCTAGATCTGATTCTTCCGCTGCGTAATCGGGTCAATCTATGATTGATCCGACGATATTACATCTAACAGTTTGCATGTTGCTCTCCTCCCCTTAGTCTCCTCGATCTAAAGGGGTAACGACTTTCTTTGTTTTCCTCTGTTTGCTTTTGCTGGTTGGTCGTCGTGCTATTCCGACGGTGGCTCGGGATGCGGCTGTTCTAAGGCTTTTGGTGGCGGTCATGTGCTGGCTAGCAGCTTTTCTAAGGGTTTTTCCAGCTTCAGGCATTGTGGCTCCTCCTTAGGCCTCAAGTTGTGCTTGGCCACCAGAATCTTATGATTGGCGGTGCTTTTTCCGTCACCTCTTCTACTGGACTTTTGTCTTGCTTCGGCGGCTATCGCCGGATCTTTGATTGCCGGTGGTGTTTCTTGGTGCTGTTTGTGGCTGTTGTCTGCTTCTTTGGGCAGGGATTTCACATTTACGTGCTCTTTTGTTCAGTTTGGGTAGAGGCGTGTGGTGGAGCTGGGATGTTGGGGGTGTTTTGCTGTAATTATTTTTGTTTGGCTCTTTGTTTTGTGTAGTTATGGTGTTTATCTTTGTCTGTTTGTCTTTAGTGTGCCTGGTTCTGGCACGTTTGTAGTCCGGTTTGTTCAGGTTCGTCCGGCGGCAGCCAATGATTGTTTGTGTGTTGTATGTCCGTGTTCTATCTTTTTTCGTTAATGATGTTATAACCAGGATAGGGAATCCAGATGCAATAAAGATAAACACATATGCAATCCAACGTAAATAATCACAGAAAATTACATAAACAAGAAGATCACCATTTTCCAGCGTTGTGCCGACTACTCCACGGGCATAAAAGAAATATTTTATTGTGCATTGAAATTCAAACGGATTACATGCTTTACAATGATCATTACAGTTGGTATTTATAGACACATATCCTTAAAACCCTAACCGCCAAAGGATCTTTGTCGGATTGCCATAAATGCCGCAGAAGTGGGTCCATCTGCTGACCCAACTAAACCGACCAAAGTCCTGTTAGGAAATCTACGCAGGAACGCAGAAAAATTCAAAATTTTATTTCCTTTTAACCAAGATCGACTTCGTTTAAGCAATAAACAAATAAGTAGTAGACGGTGGTTACCTTGCTTGATCTAAAATATTGACACTTTGACCGTCTAAGAAGTGTAGTTATGCACGGAGCCGCCCAAGCGTTCAGCCTCTACCGCTAGTCCACACGAACAACCCATCGGAATCCACCATTGGATTGCTACTAAAAACACTCGGTTGCTAGACCTACTTTTTCTCTCTCAAATCTCTCCCTAAGAAGCTCTATATCTTTCACAAGAACTATTAGCTCTTGGAATTGTTATGTTCAAAAGAGCTAGCCAACCCCTTTCTTATATAGGTGTTGGGGCGCCCCTCCTGTCTCCCAATCTGATTGAGATTAGCTTCCTAGTAGATTGAGGAAAAAGAAAATATTTTCCTAATAAAATAAGGAAAATATATTTGACTGATTTATCTCATTTAATTTAATATTTTATGTTAAATATTTCCAAGATATATATTGACAACATCTTATATTGAATATATCTTTATCTTATATCATTAATCAATTTACACATGTGTATATATCATATATTTACTACATGCATAAATTAATATACAATAATATATCTTTTACACATGCATTTATAACACACGCACAACCATATATATATATATATATATATATATATATATATATATATATATATATATATATATATGTATATATATATATATGTATATATATATATATATATATATATATATATATATATATATATATATATATATATATATATATATATATATATATATATATATATATATATATATATATATATATATATATATATATATATATATATATATATATATATATATATATATATATATATATATATATATATATATATATATATATATATATAATATGCCTTTATTAATATCTAATATTAATAATAATATAATACTATGATTATATAATTCACAAAATACATGTATATCATATATACACATATTTCGACATACACATACATTATGTGTATATTTAATTGATCAACATAATTAATATCTTGTATTATATTTATTCATAAAAAATAAATACCACAATTTTAATTTATCACTATAACACTTTATGGTCGAGATAAAACTTTCCTTATTTGGTTATCGCTATAACCGCATTTTAATCCGGCTAGATGTTCTTATGTGTGTGACCCGATAGGATTCCGAATATGTTGGCCGTAGACAAAAGTGAAAATTACGAAAATGCCCTTCATACCTAACGATCACGGAATAGCGTCTAGCAACATACCGTGACCCCCAATCATCGGAATAGTCAAATGCAATGACTACTACCTTTTATGTGAAACAGTTACCGCGTAAATAGAATCATGTCGCTGTAATAATACCCATACGGTCATTCGTCGAGTGTCAAACATCAACGACCGTATCTTATAATCTGAATATCATGCTCTCTTGAAATAACTCATTTACTTCCACTTTGCAAAGATTCACAAGAGTAAGACATTCCTTATAAGAAGGCCCATTCGGATATTCACTCCTACTAATAGGGTACGCGATT
Organism: Gentiana straminea; assembly: GCA_036785695.1. Taxonomy (NCBI): domain Eukaryota; kingdom Viridiplantae; phylum Streptophyta; class Magnoliopsida; order Gentianales; family Gentianaceae; genus Gentiana; species Gentiana straminea. The sequence goes on from JAVUPR010000482.1 coordinate 2,769,173, forward strand.
CCTGGACGACAAAACATGTATACTCCGCATGCTTCAGTATCACACCTAATCACTACCACATGATTGCCTTGTTGTTAAGGGAAACCTCAATTGTGTCAAAGCATGACATTCCACACTGTGATGCCATGTAGACTTCAGTCCTAAGGATAATTACACAACCGTCACATAGTGTGATACTTAACAGTGTAAGTGGGTCAGTTTAATGTACGCATTCTCTATTACACGTCACATACAGTCCAAGTGTCTTTACACTTCGATAGACGAGATCTATCCCTGCCCTTAAAGACAGAAGACATCTAATACGTGCCATCATGTTTCTACTATCAATCCCATGTTTAATAGTACATAATCCTATAGACATTTAAGTATCAAACTTATGAAAGGGATTAACCATATTCGCCTATCCTGATTTCTCTATCATAGTTTAATACTAAGGACGTTATCATATAACAATTCATAATTGGTTCTGTTGGTCCCTTGAAAAGATTTTGGTTAAGTTTAGAGGGGGGTGAATAAACTTAAAAATAAAAAAAATTGGAGTTGACAAACTCAGCAAGGTCAGTAGTCTGCTGACTATCAGTAGTCTGCTGACTATTGAGGTTTTATAGATTGTTGCAGTGGAATATAATAGATGAATCCTAGTTACGTGTTGATTAAATATGATACCAAGTATCAGATACTCAATAGTGCAAGGGATGTGATTCAGTAGCTAGTTCAGTAGGTTTGATGTGATAAGCATGCATATAAAGTAATTGCAGAAAGTAAATGTAGTAAAGTAAAGTAGGTAAGATTTATAGTGGTTCGAGGTGGTGTAATCCTGCCAGTCCACTCTTCTCTTGTGATGTTGGAGGAAATTCACTAGAGACTCTTGTTGTTGCTGTTACACAAAAATCCTTAAACTGTTTGTCATTGACCAATGACTATGACTTCACAAACTGACAACTAGAAACATGTAGGATTGCTGTTTCAAAGTCTTCCACTAGTCCTTCAAGGGTAAGATTGCCTCTTCACCAGCTCCACCACACAAACAACAGTCATTGACACCTAAGTGCTTCTCTATCTTCAGTAAACTTCATGTAAAATAGGGGTTGAATCAAGAAAGTGATTCAGCTTTCAGCAGACTTCTGATCAGGATGATAAGATCAGGAGCCTAGGGTCTTCAAGTGTATGAACTAGATGTAACTTGATTGCAGATAACACTTGAAGTGGAACTTGATCAGCAGATTCAAGTTCAGAATGTATCAGCAGGGTCGATTACACTTAATCAATTTCTTGCTCGTGTGAATTTTTGATCTTCTGTGTATTACAATCTGAATCAGGAGTCCTCTATTTATACGTGAGATCCTGTGATTTGAATTTGAATTTGAATGATAACCATTACAGGATTATCTGAATATTCCTAAAAATCCTTTACTGTACCGGACTGACACTGACAGTGTCCTTCTGACAGTCCAGTCGTCAACCAATGGTTTTCCTCCATTTGATATGGCTCTGAAATCCTTACAACGTTCCTATCATCTTGTCCATTGATTGATCAATTACTCCAAGACTTGTAGTTCATCCTTATCCATTTAATCTTCCAGAAAAACTTGGATTAATTCGAATTAAACACTCAGCAGACATCTGTTGTATAGGTTTGCGGATGTCCTTGTGTGTCAGCTGACTTCTTGTCTGCTGTGTTTCATGAACATTTCAGCTGACTGCTTATCATCTAACTTTTTATTATTAAGTTAGAGTACAACACTTTGATCATAACCAAGTTCCAATCATCACTTAACTTATATGGAACTTAGGCCTTCTACACAATGTATATGTAATCAGTTTAGGTCATCACAGACTTCCCTAAATTCTGATCACATATCCTTGACTTCAACTACTAAGTTTGATCCCTTAGCCTTCATAACTGAGTTTGAGCCCTCAGCCTTCATTACTGGGTTTGAGCCTCAGTATTCAATCATCAGCAGGTTGCTAGACTCTATTGTCTTAGACACTCTACTTACTTGGATAGGTCTGCTGACAAGTCAGCTGACCTCATTACAGTGCTTGTTTGATCAAACCTATACAAAGATCAAACTCTAGTAAACCTATACATTTGATCTAGACATCTTTTTGCCTTTGCTCTATAACAGCTAGTCTGGCACTCATCATAAAAACTAAAATATGTCTAACAATTTCCCTTTTTTAGTGATGATGCCAATACCTCCTTACAGCCAAGCAAAAAGATAAAAACACAATAAATAGAACAGATTTCATTGATATTTCATTGATGTTCAAATATGTTGAAAAGTTATTACAACTAGGATCAGCAGAAAGATAATAAATGTAAAAGAGTATGCTGATCTAGTGTCTTCTTCTAGCTCTTTCTTCTTCTTCTTGCTCTCTTCTCTGATTGTAATCTCTTATCTCTCTTTGCATGTCCAGCATCCACTGATTTTCAATTAGTCTGAAATCAACCCAAGTATGCACCATTTTCCACTATTTCCAGGCATCATTCATGTTTAACCAGCCTCCTTGCCAATTAAATCCTCCTCCCATATAGCATGTCTTGAATTCTTCTACACAATTCTTTGCTCTTTCCAGAGCAGATATCTGTAATCTACCACCAGATCTACCAGCATGACCTCCTTTTCCAGGTGTTGGAGTTTTCCTAGTCATCTTCATTGATTTGATCCTAGCCTCCCATAATTTGAGTCCAAGGAAGGAATCTAGACCTTCCTGAAAAGACATGTTCTGGTAGTGTTTCCTTCTTACTGCATAGGCAGCTCTATACTCCTTCAGCAGATCATCAGTAAGATGTACTCTGGCAGGCGCAGCTTCCTGAATTCATTGATTTCTGCTTCCCATCTCTTCTTGTTAAAAATCCTTGCTGCTTCTTTTGCTTCTGCTGTCTGAACTTCTTCCCCCTTATTGACATCAGCAATAAAACGATTCAGCAGGCCAAGAACACTCTCATGTGTATTCACCAAGTTACTCAGTTGCCCTTCCATAATCTCAGTTCTTGTATCAACTGCAGTAATTTGACCTTCTATTGTCTGTTCCAGCAGATTGATCCTTTTAGTCACCTTAGGATCAATAGCAGCAGGGTGAGGTACCTCAGCAGGTTTATGTGCCTCGGCAAGCTGGTCAATTTTCTTATGTAATGAGGTAATCTGCTCTGCCATATTCTTATCTCTGTTTATAACCTCATTCTTAACACGAGTGATGATGGTTAAAATAGTCTATCCTACGGCATCAATATTCTATCCATTAGGAGCTAAAATAGTTGTTTCGACCTATAAATATGAACCATTTGAGTTGAATAGCATATGTCGGGTTCGTGAGTTGAGAAATCTGCACTTAGCGTTTATTTTCCCTGTTTCAGTATTATTTCATGCATTATTTGATTATTTTAGGATACGAAATATTGGGCTGAGCATGATGGATGAATTTGGAGTGGACTGAACGAAATGAATGGGTCTAGGGTATTCCAGAACCTTCCAATTTAAGTCGGCTGAAGGAAAAGGACAAAAATACCCCAAGTTTACTGAGAGGCAGTGCCGACTTACCGAGGATCCAGATCCTTGCGAAACACGTTTTCTTGGACGATGGGTAGAACTAGATGTTTCTAAGTCGGTTTAGATAGCTATAAATAAGAGGCTTCGCCTCAGAACACAAGTGTACAGTTTTCAAGACAAATATTATGCAATAAAAGTTCTTTGTTCTTTATTTTATTTATTTTATGAGTTCTGATCGGAGAGACGACGGAGTCGCCGCCTAGGGAAAGATCCAAGGGAGATTTACACTCGTCTTTGAGGATATGATTTTCTGTCTTTTCCAAGATGTAGATCTATTGTTGTTCTATTCGACTAGTATGTTGTAATTGCTTATTTAGTTTAATTATGTAGTAGTTAGTTTATTTTACACATATGTTATAGATCTGATTCATTGCTGAAGAATTTAATCATGGAATAGTAGTTGCGTTCTTCAGATCTGCGATGGTCTATATCGCTAGATTTTAATACCTAGTTAATTACTAATTCATGATAATCGGCGCCAGCTACGTTGATCGAGATATTTAATTTACGTGTTAGTAGCCTGATCAACTATTTGCATGTCATCGTAAACTGGCATGAAATACGAATAGTGAAGTGCTATGTTTGGACATTATCTATAATGGACCCTAGGAACGTACTAATCAATGTCGACAGCTGTCTAGGCGGGTTTGCGGTATGAGTTAGCGCTCAATATCGACCGCTCTAGTTCTTTATGCGTACGGGCTATTACGGACCAATTAAGGAGGGTAGGTTGTGTATAGATTGTCTACTACCATTGTCGGAGTAGATAGGGTTAGGAGTTGTACCCGTAGCTGAACAATGAATAAATTCACCAATGGGCAGGACTGTTGCATGTGTGGGGGGAATAACTAATTACTCATAATTGAACTAATACATCAGAAACTCTAGTTTGCTTCGTTGAACTTGCATAATCTTGCTAGTTGATTGTTACCAAATTTACCACTGTCTATATTATAGTTGGTCGTAGACCATTATCGTGACATGCTCAATCTGGGTAATTAGACGTTCATACGAGTCTCTATGGGATCGACCTTGACTCGCCAGTACTCTACTACGATAGACCTAGTCCTATTTCTAGTAAGTGCTTTGCACGCGATCAAGAATTTCTGGCGCCTTTTCCGGGGACTCGTGTCAAGAATACTTTTTATTTAAGATTGAGTTTTATGTACATATTTGAGTCTGTTTAATCGAGTCTGTTTATACTGGAGGCATACGGTATCGATTGTGTTAAAAATCTGGAAAAAATTCTTCCGGTTTACTTAGGGTCTACCCCGATAAACCGAGGGTCCCAGTTTCAACAAAATCATTTCTGTCAGTTCAGAGTCGAGTTAGTAGTCAGAGTCTGTATTTTTGAGTCTGTCAGGTGTGTGTAATAGCCGCCGATGCAAGTCACTAACCTTTTTTTTGTGTCTTGTAGTATGATACACGAAGTTCAGCAACCAAACTCGAGAGATTCATACCTGAGATTGAAAAGTTTGTTAGACAAAAGAGAAAGGAAACTTGAGAAAGATCTGTTAGGCTGGCGGACGACGTGATTTCACATGAAAGAGATCACAACGAGAGAGAAGAAGAAGATATATAAACCAACATGGCACAGAACGGACATAATGGACATAATGGAGCAGGAGTTGTGGTACAAGCAGATATGAGAACTCTACAAGTTATGCAATACCGATAATCGAGCAATTAATTCATGCCAGGAATTTTTCAACCTGAGGATGCAGCTGAGGTATTTCACCCGAAACCGAATGTGATACAAATTGTGACTAATTACACTACCTTTAATAGAGTAATGAATGAAGATCCTAGTGTACACATCACCAACTTCCTGGAGATAGTCAGCGCGGTTAAGCCAGCAGGAGTACCAGGAGACAACATCAAGTTGAAATTGTTTCCATTCACTCTGAAGGACAAAGAAAATATTGTTGAAATGTAAACTTGATTTTGAGCCTTAATTTCTCAAAGAGTCCAAAATTAAATAGGCCTTAAGGTCCAAGTTCTAGAAACTTGTATGAGTCAATCTAGAATTATGTTGTAGGATGTACTTGTGTGGAGAATTCTAGAGAGTTAATAAATTATCTTGTATGGAAGACACTATAATAAGGTAGTAAAGGAATAAGGTGGAAGACTCTAGAAACAATCCTAGTTGAAGACTAGTACTATAAATAGGACCCAAGCCATAGTGTTTGTATCAAGCAAAAATCAAGAAGTTTTGAAATAATAAAAGAAGTCTCTTCCATCAAATCTTCCTACCATCCTCCACTCTCAAATACTTCTCCATTAATAATATCTCATTCCAACAAAGTGGTATCAGAGACCAAGGTTCGTGATCATATCAAGTAATGGCTAGCAGCGGCATGGTTCCCTTTCAAGTCCCGATGCTCAACAAAAGCAATTATGATAATTGGAGCATCAAGATGAAGGCCCTCCTTGGATCACAATATGTATGGGAGATAGTAGAGAAAGGCTACGATGAGCCGAATAATGAAAGTGGTTTATCTCAAACTCAGAAGGATAGTTTGAGAGACTCAAGAAAGAGAGACAAGAAAGCTCTCTACCTCATTTATCAAGGGTTGGATGAGGATGCTTTTGAAAAGATATCGGAAGCAAAGACTGCCAAAGAGGCATGGGAGAAGCTTCAAACTTCCTATAAAGGGGCAGATCCAGGCAAGAAAGTACGTCTTCAAACCTTAAGAGCTGAGTTCGAAGCTTTGCATATGAAAGAAGGAGAAGTCGTCTCCGACTATTTCTCTAGAGTATTAACCATTACTAATCAACTAAAGAGGAATGGTGAAAAGCTCGATGACGTAAAGATCATGGAAAAGATTCTTCGATCGCTAAATCCCAAGTTCGAGCATATTGTTGCTATCATCGAAGAAACTAAGGACTTGGAAGCCATGACTATAGAACAACTCTTGGGTTCCTTACAAGCTTATGAAGAAAAGAAAAAGAAAAAGGAAGAGATTGTGGAACAACTCTTCAAGACTCAAGTTAATCCAAGAAAGGAAACAAACAATTATAGTGAAAGTCAACACATTCGCCACCAGGGATATTGTAGAGGCCGCGGTCGAGGACGAGGACGTGGACAAGGATATGGACAACGTCGACAATCGATTGACGACAACGACAATTTTCAAAGGGAAGGAACTCCATCACGAGGACGTGGAAGAGGCAACTCAAGATCAAGGAATGATAAGTCATATGTGAAGTGTTATAATTGTGAAAAACCTGGTCACTATGCCTCCGAATGTAGAGCTCCTAAAATTAATAGAGTTGAAGAAAAGGCCAACTATGTTGAAGAAAGAAATCAAGAAGATGGTACTCTACTTCTAGCTTACAAAGGCCATGAAATTGGAGAAGGATGGTACTTGGATACCGGTGCAAGCAATCATATGTGTGGGAGAAAAAGCATGTTCGTGGAGCTTGATGAATCTGTGAACGGGAATGTATCCTTTGGAGATGACTCTAAAATAGCAGTGAAAGGCAAAGGTAAAATTCTTATCCGATTGAAGAATGGACAACATCAATTCATCTCCAATGTCTATTATGTCCCAAACATGAAGAGCAACATCTTGAGTCTTGGGCAACTTTTGGAGAAAGGTTATGATATTCACTTAAGAGATAATAACCTTTCTATACGAGACAAAGCAGACAACTTAATTGCTAAGGTGCCGATGACAAGGAATAGGATGTTTGTGATAAACATTCAAAACGATGTTGCAAAGTGTCTCAAGGCATGCTACAAAGATGCATCTTGGCTTTGGCATCTTCGATATGGGCATCTCAATTTTGGAGGTCTAGAGTTGCTCTCCAAAAAGGAGATGGTGAGAGGATTACCCAGCATTCGTCATCCCGATAGAGTATGTGAAGGGTGTCTGCTTGGAAAACAATTTAGGAAAAGTTTTCTGAAGGAATCCACTTCAAGAGCTCAAAAGCCACTAGAACTCGTACATACAGACGTGTGTGGTCCAATCAAACCAAGCTCTCTTGGTAAGAGTAACTATTTCCTCCTCTTCATCGATGATTTTTCAAGAAAAACATGGGTGTATTTCTTGAAGCAAAAATCGAGGTCTTTGAGATGTTTAAGAAATTTAAAGGCTTCTTGTGGAAAAGGAGAGTGGCCTAGAGATCAAAGCCTTGAGATCTGACCGGGGAGGAGAATTCACCTCAAATGAATTTCAAGAGTTTTGTAGTGCAAATGGAATACGTCGGCCATTGACGGTTCCAAGGTCCCCCCAACAAAATGGAATCGCCGAAAGAAAGAATAGAACAATCCTTGATATGGCGAGGAGTATGCTCAAAAGCAAGAGACTTCCAAAGGAGCGCTGGACGGAGGCTGTTGCATCTGCAGTGTACTTGTCAAATCGGTCACCAACAAGAAGTGTATGGGGCAAGACACCACAAGAAGCATGGAGTGGGAGGAAGCATGGAGTCTCTCATCTACGAGTTTTCGGGAGCATAGCCCATGTTCACATACCTGACGAGCATAGAAGAAAGTTGGATGATAAAAGCGAGAAGTATATTTTTATTGGTTACGACTCCAACACCAAAGGATACAAGCTTTACAATCTGAATACTAGAAAAACAATCATTAGTCGAGATGTTATATTTAATGAAGAAGGAGAATGGGATTGGGAGACATGTGAGGATGACTATAACTTCTTCCCTTACATTGACGAGGACGACATGGAGCAACCAAGAGAGGAGCCCACTACCCCTCCAGCTTCACCAGTTGCAACTACCCAAGAAGACGTATTGTCATCAAATGAAAGCTCAGAAGAAAGAACTCCACACTTTAGGAGTCTACAAGAAATATATGAGGTAACAGAAAACCAAAATGATCTTACCTTATTTTGCCTTTTTGCTGATTGTGAGCCAATGGACTTTGAAGAGGCTGCGAGGAGCCAAAACTAGAAAGACGCAATGGATGAAGAAATAAAGGCAATTAAGAAGAATGATACTTGGGAGTTAGCTACACTTTCAAAAGGTCACAAGGCGATCGGTGTGAAGTGGGTATATAAAACAAAGAAAAATGCCAAAGGAGAAGTTGAAAGATATAAGGCGAGATTAGTGGCAAAAGGGTATAGTCAAAGAGCTGGCATCGACTACGAAGAGGTTTTTGCTCCCGTTGCTCGACTAGAAACTCTAAGACTAATCATTTCTTTGGCAGCTCAATATAGGTGGAAAATACATCAGATGGATGTAAAATCTGCCTTCTTAAATGGGATTCTTGAAGAAGAAGTGTATATTCAGCAACCACCCGGTTACGAAATCGAGGGAAGTGAAGACAAAGTTTTGAAGTTAAGGAAGGCACTTTATGGGCTAAAACAGGCCCCTCGAGCATGGAATAGCCGCATAGACAAGTATTTTCAAGAGAAAGGGTTTAAGAAGTGCCCATACGAGCATGCTCTCTATGTTAAAAGAAAAGGCGAAAACATTCTAATAGTTTGCCTATATGTGGATGATCTGATCTTCACCGGCAACAATCCGAAAATGATTGAGGAGTTAAAGAAGGATATGGCCAAAGAATTTGAGATGACAGATATTGGACTAATGGCATATTATCTTGGCATTGAAGTAAAACAAGAGGATCATGGAATCTTCATCTCACAAGAAGGATACACAAGAGAGATTCTCAAAAGGTTCAAAATGGAAAATTGCAAGCCAGTAAGTACACCGATAGAGTGTGGAATCAAGTTGTCAAAATACGACAAATCAGAGAGAATAGACCCAACACTCTTTAAGAGCATGGTTGGAAGTTTACGGTACCTGACTTGTACAAGACCCGACATTCTGTATGCGGTTGGAGTAATCAGTCGTTACATGGAGAATCCAACAATAACTCACTGGAAAAGTGCAAAGAGAATTCTCCGGTATCTCAAAGGAACGATAGATTATGGATTATACTATTCGGTTTCAGACAAGTACAAGCTTGTGGGTTACAGCGATAGTGATTGGGTTGGAGATGTGGATGACCGTAAGAGTACAACCGGCTTCACATTCTATGTAGGAGACACCACTTTCACATGGATGTCAAAGAAACAACCGATAGTCACCCTTTCTTCATGTGAAGCAGAATATGTAGCTGCTACCTCATGTGTTTGTCATGCAGTCTGGCTACGAAATCTGTTAAAGGAGTTGGGGTTGGCACAAGAAGATCCAACTACGATTCGCGTGGATAACAAGTCGGCTATAGCTTTGGCCAAAAACCCAGTCCATCATGATCGAAGTAAGCATATTGATACGCGCTATCACTACATAAGGGAGTGCATTGCAAGAAAGAATGTGCAAGTGGAGTATGTGAAGACACATGATCAGGTGGCAGACATCTTCACAAAACCACTTAAGCAAGAAGTCTTTGTGAAGATGAGAAACTTGATTGGAGTAAAGAAAAATCAAGTTTAAGAGGGGGTGTTGAAATGTAAACTTGATTTTGAGCCTTAATTTCTCAAAGAGTCCAAAATTAAATAGGCCTTAAGGTCCAAGTTCTAGAAACTTGTATGAGTCAATCTAGAATTATGTTGTAGGATGTACTTGTGTGGAGAATTCTAGAGAGTTAATAAATTATCTTGTATGGAAGACATTAGAATAAGGTAGTAAAGGAATAAGGTGGAAGACTCTAGAAACAATCCTAGTTGAAGACTAGTACTATAAATAGGACCCAAGCCATAGTGTTTGTATCAAGCAAAAATCAAGAAGTTTTGAAATTATAAAAGAAGTCTCTTCCATCAAATCTTCCTACCATCTTCCACTCTCAAATACTTCTCCATTAATAATATCTCATTCCAACAAAGATATGGTTATTGTCTCTAGCACCGGGATCGATCCAAACTTGGACCAATATGTTGCAGAAATTTATGAACAAGTACTGCCCATATGAGAAGTCGCTACTGTTAGGTGTAGTGCCCGAAAGACAATTATCTAATTGTTTTAGGACAGAATTAATAATTCATCTTATTATATGCATGTATGCTTATAATAAAGACACTATAGAAAATCCTAAGTACCTCGTTTATGTAATCACATAACTCAGTGTATGGCTATACACAAGAGGATTGAGTTAGTGAGATGTACTTAAAATTAACTTAGTCCATAGCGTTGATTAATCTGAGTACGGGTCTCATGATTAATATGCTAATAATGCGCCCAGAAAACTTTACGGTGTAACAGTTTTATCCGGACTGTCGGTAATAGGGTACCTAGTGGGGCATTTGTATATGATGATAATCATATAGGGCTGGACCGATTTGATTTGAGTTCTCGATATAATTCCGTAATCGAGAAGTCTTATCGAATTACAAGATGATCATATATGGATTAATCTCAATCCTGAGGTGATCACAGACAACTGCTTAGACTAGGGTAGAGTTTGATGTGTTAGTAAGGATCACTTCACTGTATGTGGTCCAACACTTCTCGTTGGCTCTATTCTGGGATGAGTGAGTAGTCTGTGCTATCAAAGATATGGAATCCATTCCTTCCCTCGGGAAGTAGACAGCCAGTTCCCTTATTTGTTAATCCTAGAAACTGATCGATACGCGGAGTTCATATTATATTAGTTATGAACTAATTGATCACTAGGGGGTTAATGGTAAATAAGGATAAGAGGTTTCGAGAAGGGTTTACGGAGATATCCCGAATCGAAACGAACAGTCTATGGAGGATTTGTCCGTATGTAATGATTATATTGTTAGGTGTGATGCCCGAAAGACAATTTTGTAATTTTTTTATTTAATAAATGAAATGATATTATTATTCATATTTATTATTCTCATGTGACAATAGTATTTACACTACAAAAAACCCTAAAGTATATCATTTATGTAATCACTTAACTCAGTGTATGGGATATACACAGGAGGATTGAGTTAGTGAAGATGTACTTAAAATACAATTAGCCCGTAGTGAAGTTAATCAAGAGTATCGGGTATCTCCTTTAACGTGCTATTAATGCGCCCATAACACAATAGGTGTGATTGTCTTATCCAGAATTTCGGTTAAGAGAACCTATTGGGGCATTTATATATGATAGATATATCATATAGGGCTGGACCGATTTGATTAGAGTTCACGATATAATTCCGTGATCGAGAAGTCTTATCGAATCAATGGATGATCATATTTATGGATATATCTTAATCCCGAGGTGATCACGATCAACCGCTTGAATCGGTATGAGGTTTGACTTGACGGTTAAGGATTACACCGAGTCCGTGGTCCGAATTACCCCATCCCGGCATTGTCTTGGATTGAGTGAGTAGTCCGTGTTATCACGGATACGGAATCCATTCCTTCCATTTATGGAAGTAGACGTACGTTCCCTTATTTGTTAATCCTAGAAACTGATGGATCGTACGAGTTCATACTACACTGATTAGATACCAGTGAGTTGTATGAATTAATTGATCACTAGGGGGTTAATGGTAAATAAGGATAAGAGGTTCTAAAAAGGGTTAACGGTAACTTCCCGATTTAGAATGAACAGTCTATAGAGGATTAATCCATATGTAATGATTATATCAATGGACGCTTATTATTATTCTCGTGAGGAGATAAATATAATCTCATAATCGGAGGAGTGCAGTCACGGGATTATGGTGACATATTCCTGTGATTGATTTATCGAATATAATTATTTTGTTCGTAAGATAATTATTTATTTGATTTATCGGAGCCGCTGATTATTAGTCCATGGTCCCCGACGTGCCTCCAAATATAGCATAGCTATTCTCGGACGTCGAATCCTAATAATATTAATTTAGTTCTTGTTGGACTTTATTAAAACGATATGTGAATTAATTGTTTAGTGAACTATTAAATTAGTTGGGCTAAATAATTAAATATGTGGAAAAGACATTTTTCATAATCTTGGCTCAATTATTGTGTAATGGCAAAATTAATATTGACTAGGTCAATAAGTGTATTTTCGCCACAAGCATTGTTTTAGAAAACAAGAAATTGTTTTTAAGACGTGTGCATAAAATATTTATTGGATAAATATTTATAGAAAGAAATAAAGATAAATATTATTCTAGATTTGTTCTAGAATATTATGGGATTATTTTTATTTAGTGGATTTATTTTAATTGCAAAATAAAATCCTTGGAGGTTAAGTTTTACTCTCCTATATAAAGAGAGTTCTCCCAAGCCTTACGAGACACATAAAAATTCGACATACACATCTTGGAGAGGAGAAAAGAATTTTCGGCCAAGGGGAGATTTAGGGAAAAATCTTGGAGGTTTTTCCGGGTAGCATATCGGGAGGATTTGAGACGAGGATTTCCTTCCACCGGGAGTTGCTTGGATCACACGTACGGAAGATCTTGGTGCTCTTCACATCTTCGTTTGTTATTTCTATTGTGGCTCTTCTACTTGGATTTTGAGATCCAAGAGGTATGTTCTACAACCCCCTTGTAGATGTAGATCTAGTTATCTTATTACATGTATTTTATAGATCTAGATTCTTAAATCGCTTCCGTTGCGGATGGTATTACTAACATATATCAGTGGACACCTTATCAACTCATGGTTGAGAGTATGTTATCTATATTCGGCAGAGTTCAGTTTCGGGTTTATGGTGGTGTAATCCCGGAATTAATATATTGAATATGATTGTTCGGTCTGATGAATAATTTTATTTAATTTATTGTAGCTACTGAATATGGGTCAATGGTCCCCGACGTGGCTCCTAATATAGCATATAGGTTTTCTCGTCGCTTCACATCAATTATAATATTAAATAGTTGGATTGGACTATTTAATTGATTTGTGGATTAATTGTTTAGTTGGACTAGATAATTAAATACATGGAAATTTTTCATGGACTCGGCCTAATTGTCAAAAATACGTGTAACCTAGGGTTTGGTTGCATTTTAGTTTTTATTTTTATTGGAAATTTGTTTTCTTGATAAATAATAAGACATGTTATTAAATTATTTATTTGTTAAATAATTTAAGGAAAAGAAAATCTTTTGAATATCCTAATCAATTTAGGAATATTCTAGATTTATCCTTTTAAGGAAAATGATTAATTTAATTGATTTTGTATTAATTAAATAATCTTTGGAGGACAAAGATTACTCTCCTATATAAAGAGATTTCTCCTAAGCCTAATATCACATGACATATTTCGAAATACACATGATAATTTTTGAAATTATTGAGAAGTATTAGGCTTTGATATTTCGGCCTAAATACTAGGGTTTCGAGTTGGGATAATCCTCGGGATTATTCCGGTAGCATATCGAGGAGGTCCGGCGGCTTGAAACACCATCCACCTGGTGGTGCTTAGAGACACACGTTGGAAGACTTTGGCTTCTCAACTAGAATCTCAACTAGCTTGGATTGACCTTTCGTTCTTGGAGTAATTGCACCACAAAAAGGTTGGTAATCTAACCCCACGTAGGTTTAGATCTATTTTATTATTCATGTATTTTGATTGTTTAAATCTAGATCTTGTACTTTTCGCTGCGTAATCAGGTGGATCTTTGATCCATCCAACGATATTACATCCTACAAGTGGTATCAGAGCCTTTGATCTATCAATCAAAGTATGTGAATTTTAGATCTAAGGAGTGGAATAGCATGTGTAGATTGCTTGTTTTCGTTTTAAATTTTTTATTGATTCGAAAAATTTGATGATGATGCTTTGTGATTGTCGTGGTTGAAGAGATGGATTGGGGTTGGTATTGTTTACTCGTTAGATCTATTGTAAACTCATATAAATTCGTTTATATGAGTATATAAAATTTTGTAATTTTAGTTTCCTAGAAGTAGATCTGTTTTTGTTTCTGTTCGGTTTTTTTATTTATTCCCAGAGATTGAGCCGTTGAAACGACAATCCCTCCGGTCAGAATGAAAACTAAAAGTTGAAGAACAGGCCCTCAAAATTTCGTGACAATCAGAGACCATCTCGATGTTCAATCGTTACAATAAAGTTGCTGCTGTGTCGTAAAAAAGCACTGCAGCCCCAGCTGTCAGTTCGTCAAATTTCTGGAAGATATTGCACCGTTGAAGCGAAGATCCAACCGTTCAGATTGAAGCAGGAGGAGTGAAGAACAGGTCCATAAAGTTTCGTGACGATCAAAATTCGTTTGGATGTCCGATTGTCGATAAAACATGGCAGCAGCAGATTAGAAAATAGTAAACCCTAGTTAGGGTTTGTGTTTTTTTTAATAGGTTAGATACGGGGGTACCAATGATCCATCTCGGTGTTTATTTTTTCTGTTATTTTTTCGTGTATGATCGAAATTATGTGATAGAAACCGGAAAATTTCCATGACATGCATCATATCATGATTCCACTCCAATGCATACATGTAGCTAGTTTATTTCGAATAAATTAGGCCTGTATAAATCGTATAATTAGTTAAAAAGCTTTTTTAATTAATATGTGGTAGTAAATTAATTAAGTAACTAATTATTAAAACCGAGGAACCGGGTTTTGTCAATCGTTACGATTTTAGTGATGGATTCTCGGTGAATCCCACTAAGATAAACCGTTGAGTTTTCGGTGAACCTACCTTAAACAGAAACGAGATTACGCTTTGGTTGACAACATAGAAATCGGAAAAATCTTAGTACATGGGTTCGGAAATGGTCGAACCATGGTTGGGCGAGTTCAACTGAGCTACGGCTTGATTGACTCCCCTCCACATGTGATGTTTGCATGGGGGTTCGACAAGACTTAGCATATCCGATAAGCCTTCGGGCTAAACGGGGCTTCTCTTGCCGGATCCGACCGACAGTCACATATGTTCCAACGAATAAGACAGCATAGGCTTGCCTACTTAACAAACCCTATTCAGAGTACTTTGATTTATTGTTTCTTATTGTCAAGACCGAAACCGTAATTAGTAAACCTACCACTTTTTCAAAATATTGAGTGGGAGCGGGGAAGGCGACAGCCGACCCCACAGCCTCTACTATAGGTGAAAGCACGTGAGAGAATGGTGACACCCCGTGCCACTTTGATTTCGGCCCCCTTCGGATGGTGTTCACCGCTATCAAAATTCAAGGCTTGGTCTCCGAAAGGATAGGATTTCGGGTACTCGTCGGGTCACTGACCTGCCCCTCGTATGCATACTCGGGGCGTACTATGAGATTTGATATAGTAGGTCACACTCATTAAGGGTATTTTAGAAATATCTTGGCTAGAAAAATGAAGGTAATCAATGATTAAAGTCCGGGATGTCTGATTCTCGTGGGATGTTCGATTCCCAATGTTTAATCATTGAGAGAGATTGTCTCAGTTTAACCGTCATAGTGCTGATATCGACCCTCTCGGACAGTACTATGTGAGGTTAAATCCTTGGAATGGTAGGATAAACTTTTTATAGTTTATTATTCCAAAAATAAAAAATCTAGTAGTGAAATTTTTTTGTTGAATTTAACATTCTGTCATATTTATTTTATAGCTAAATCTCTAGGCTACTAAAGTGTTAGTAATAGGACTTCATTAAAAATGTGGAAAGTAACAAGTATGTTGTGAATTATCAATAAATGCAATTAATTTTTCGGAAGAGATTTTTCCCTTGAGCCTTTAAAAACTTAAGTGACATAGTATAGGTATGTCACGGATGTCACTCGTGTTGAACGAGAGACGATAATACTTAGTTTACAAAAGATGATATATGACTATAGGAAAAATTCATTTAGTGAATTTTAAAAGTGTAATTACACAACAAATTTCTAAATTGAAAAATTGGAAAATCATATACATAAGGCGTTGCTAGTTAGACGGTATTTGGAACCGATAAACTAGTGGGAGCCTTAGTCTTATGATTTGTTGTTTTTCTGAATCATTAGAAATGTGTAATGGACTGCACAAGAGTTTTTCCGTTCATTGGAAAAACAAGAATAAAGTGTTACTAGTTAGAGAGTACTTGGAACTGATAAACTAGTGGGAGCTTAGTTCTGGAGATTTTATAATCTTTGAAACATCATGAACACAACATTGCTAGTTAGACAGTATTTGGAACTGATAAACTAGTTGCAGCTTAGTTCTAGGTGATGTTCTAATCTTTGAAAAATCATAAATACAAAGTGTTGCTAGTTAGATGGTATTTGGAACCGATAAACTAGTGGGAGCTTTGGTCTTATGATTTGTTGATTAGAAAAATCGAATAGTCCAAGCTAGTAACACATCGTTAGACATCCCACAGTTCAAGAGTAGTGTCTACTCAAACGAACTGCTAGTTCAAGACTGTTTCCATCTAAGGAAAGTCGAGAATGGGAAAGAATGTTTATACGTGTTAGTCATCTAAACTAAGTAGTTTTAAGGCTAAACCGGAAAATTAATAAATTGGAAATTAGAGGATAAGGAAAGTGATTTCGGATCACTGACCAATGCATCCTTAGCAATTTTCTCAAAAGCTAAGTTCTTTGGAAGAACTAGGTAGCTTTGCATTAAACGATAAATAAAATAGACAACGGGCAGTTATTTCAGATAGACTAGTGGGAGTGATATAAGGAAATGAATCTCAGATTCAATTCTTGAGTATCACAAAAAATTCATTTTCTGCTTTCGGATTCGTTGGAACGAAAGTATTCATTTTCAATAGGATAATTTGTTTGTCTTATTGACGATGAATATAACATTCGTAGCACGAATCGAAGCCTCGGACTTTTGTTTGATAAAGTCAGAACCACTAAGAAATGCTGAAAAGGTAATAGTAACACATCTTAAAATATGTAAACGCAAATGGTTTCCGTATTTAGATAAACACTTATTTATATACTATTAATTAGTGCATATTCCCTAAAAACAAGATCTGAAGACTGGCTTAGGGTGATTCCTATCTCGCAGTCAAAGGAACACTGTCTCAAAGGAACAATGACTAAGTTCCTTTCAATCAGGAAATGGTAATAGATTTAAAGAAGTAACATAGCTTGTTCATAACAACCTTCGGGTCATATGAAAGGTACAAGCTAGTGGGAGCTTTTGAAGTAGTGACATCTTGTCTGATAACTACTCGAAACTCCGGTAAGTTTATCCAAAATATTTGGAGGAAATCTCTGATTTCACCAGAGATAGAGTATTCCATACTCAGAAATAGGTTATTGCGTAGTATTCGGGATTGATGCTCGGCATGCCTCCCAGTGGAATGTTTTCACTAAGGGATACACCATAAATTTTCCTTATATAGATATTGATGTGCTACGATACGCTGCTGAACTCATTTAAGATATTGGTTGCAAAATATCGGTTTACGTTGTAATGAAAAACCGAGAAGTCTACATAAAAGATGCCTGAGAATTTGTGGATAATGAGTGAATTCGGTTCACCCCACTTCCGTAAATAGAGGCATTTTGCACCGAGTGCTTGAAGGTAGCACTGGAAATTTTGCGTACATGTTCAGATCGTGAGATATCTTGATGCATTGAGTAAAGGTTGATTATAAAACTTGAAAAATCAGAGAATGACGGTTATACTGTCAAAATCGGTCTGATATAGTCTATAAATAACAACCTTATATCTTGAATTATTTGTACTCAAGATGTTACTAACTGATTTGTTCAGTCCACATCCAACACCGGGAGTTGGTGGTAACACTAATAAAAACTACTAAACTAGAACAGTGTACCGATCCACCTCGAACGTAGTGGGAGTATGGTTTGTCCATTACCCATTGCAGGACATTACGGTCTATAGGGTAGATTGTTGACCTATAGTCCTTAGTGGGCTGTGTAGGATCCTGATCATAGAGGTTGGTTTAAAAGCCATAACCCTGTGAATGGAGTTTGATACTCCAGTTCTGTTGAAACTCTTGTATAACCACCGAGTATCTCAGGCCCAGTGGGAGTAATTGGAACTACACGGAGAAGAGTCGAATGAATAGGAAAGTTTAACTTTCAACGCAAAGCTGAGTAATTTATGGGTGATTCCCTAAAAGGTAGAGACTTAACCAGACCGTGATCTCTCTTACCACTCAGTCTTGCTTGATTTCGTCAGAAAGAAGGAAATAGGGGTGATTCCCTAAGACTTCCTTGCCGAACAACGGAATCTGAATTCATTCAGAACAGAAGGGTTTTAGCTAAGAACAAATAACGGATTTGTTACAAAGCAGAAAATATGGGTGATTCCCTAAGACCTTTTTGCAAGACTAACGGTATCTTAATTTATTCAGAAAGAACCTTTGGCAGGATGCCTTCCATAGCTTATATCCTTGGGGATTAAAGCAAACCTCTATGTCATTTCAAAGTCATATATTTTAATATGTGGACTTGATCAGCATGTTGATAAGTCTTTCGTAAACTGGGCATCAATATTAGTAAAGTAGTATGTAGATTAGTGTTTGTGAATGGTAACACTGAAACAATTGGAAACAACATGGGTGTGTTATCTGAAATCAGAGTCTGACATGCCATCGGGATTGGTTCTAAAGGATTTGATTCACTCAAATTCTCGAGAATCGATCATTGGCAATCCCATCCATTCACCTGGTTAAGATATTCTTGCATTTATGCAACATTCAACGATGTAGTCTACCCTACGTCTCAGGAATGATTATCTAAACCTGCGGATGAATACTAAATGGGATGTTTAGTGAATCCTCAAGTCTCTTCGGAAGAATGGGGAATAATATGCTAGTATATTCAGGCGCAAACTAGAATATAAGTGATCACACTGATTCTGGCTTTAGGTCAGATTGAGGATGATCGTTAAATTGATCTCGGTCTCAGTGTTTACTCATATGATAAAGTATTATCCAGTAATCCACTTCATTATGAAAACATTGGAGATGTAGCTCATAAGGATTTTTGCAATCACAAGAGGTCATAAGCATATTGAAATCGTACCACCGGATTAGATGGAAAAGCGACGTTTCGATCCCAAAGATTGACTCAAGCCGCCAACCTACCTGATCAGTGTACCGAGTCACATGGTATTCGGATTCTAAGTACGCGCCGGGTCACTGACCTACCCTGCGGTGGCACACTCCAGTCATGCTTGGAAGGATGAATTACTATGATGCGCTTGGAGGGTACGGATTTGAGGGATACATCTCACTTGTTTTGAGCAAGTGGGAGAATGTTGTAGATATAGATATAAAGGGTGTGCTCTAAAACAATTAATCCACTTGCCTTTCGTGCAAGTGGGAGATTGTTAGGTGTAGTGCCCGAAAGACAATTATCTAATTGTTTTAGGACAGAATTAATAATTCATCTTATTATATGCATGTATGCTTATAATTAAGGCACTACTGAAAACCCTAAGTACCTCGTTTATGTAATCACATAACTGAGTGTATGGCTATACACAAGAAGATTGAGTTAGTGAGATGTACTTAAATTAACTTAGTCCGTAGCGTTGATTAATCTGAGTACGGGTCTCATGATTAATATGCTAATAATGTGCCCATAACACTTTACGGTGTGACAGTGTTATCCGGACTGTCGGTAATAGGGTACCTAGTGGGACATTTGTATATCATGATAATCATATAGGGCTGGACCGATTTGATTTGAGTTCTCGATATAATTCCGTAATTGAGAAGTCTTATCGAATCACTAGATGATCATATATGGATTAATCTCAATCCTGAGGTGATCACAGACAACTGCTTAGACTAGGGTAGAGTTTGATGTGTTAGTAAGGATCACTTCGCAGTATGTGGTCCAACACTTCTCGTTGGCTCTATTCTGGGATGAGTTAGTAGTCTATGCTATAACAGATATGGAATCCATTCCTTCCCTCGGGAAGTAGACAGATAGTTCCCTTATTTGTTAATCCTAGAAACTGATCGATCCACGGAGTTCATATTATATTAGTTGTGAACTAATTGATCACTAGGGGGTTAATGGTAAATAAGGATAAGAGGTTTCGAGAAGGGTTTACAGAGATATCCCGAATCGAAACGAACAGTCTATGGAGGATTTATCCGTATGTAATGATTATATCAGTGGACACCTTATCAACTCATGGTTGAGTGTAAGTTATCTATATTCGGCAGAGTTCAGTTTCGGGTTTATCGTGGTGTAATCCCGAAATTAATCGATTGAATATGATTGTTCGGTCTGACGAATAATTTTATTTAATTTATTGTAGCTACTGAATATGGGTCCATGGTCCCCGACGTGGCTCCTAATATAGCATATAGGTTTTCTCGTCGCTTCACCTCAATTATAATATTAAATAGTTGGATTGGACTATTTAATTGATATGTGGATTAATTGTTTAGTTGGACTAGATAATTAAATACATGGAAAAGAAATTTTTCGTGGACTCGGTCGAATTGTCAAAAATGCGTGTAACCTAGGGTTTGGTCGCATTTTAGTTTTTATTTTTATTGGAAATTTGTTTTCTTGATAAATAATAAGACATGTGATTAAATTATTTATTTGTTAAATAATTTAAGGAAAAGAAAATCTTTTGTATATCCTAATTAATTTAGGAATATTCTAGATTTATCCTTTTAAGGAAAATGATTAATTTTATTGATTTTGTATTAATTAAATAATCCTTGGAGGACAAGGATTACTCTCCTATATAAAGAGAGTTCTCCTAAGCCTAATATCACATGACATATTTCGAAATACACATGATAATTTTCGAAATTATTGAGAAGTATTAAGCTTTGATATTTCGGCCTAAATACTAGGGTTTCGAGTTGGGATAATCCTTGGGATTATTCCGGTAGCATATCGAGGAGGTCCGGCGGCTAGAAACACCATCCACCTGGTGGTGCTTGGAGACACACGTTGGAAGACTTTGGCTTCTCAACTAGGATCTCAACTAGCTTGGATTGACCTTTCGTTCTTGGAGTAATTGCACCATAAAAAGGTTGGTAATCTAACCCCCTCGTAGGTTTAGATCTATTTTATTATTCATGTATTTTGATTGTTTAGATCTAGATCTTGTACTTTCCGCTGCGTAATCGGGTGGATATTTGATCCAACAAATGAGACAAGAGATAATGAAATTCAAGCAGAAACCCACTGAAACGTTTGAAAAAGCTTGGGAAAGATTTTAGGAAGCACATAGGAGATGCCCTCATCATGATATCATTTTGCCCGTACGAATGCATAGTTTCTATCATGGATTGCGGCCAAGTGACAAAATGAGAGTTGATGCATCAAGCAATGGATGTTTTGCGTTGTCACCTGAAGAAGCTAAAGAGAAGTTTGAGCAAATTGTGCTTACAAGTCAATGGGGAACACAACAAGTTGAAACCGCCAAAGTAGCTGAAGGCGTATTTGGAGAAGATATTTCTCAAAAGATCTTATACCAACTAATGGCGATGAATGAAATGATAGATGGCATGCAAGATCGCATAGCCAAGGTGTAGAAAGTTCAAGAGATTAAAGCAACCAACATTGAGGACGTGAACTATATAGGGAGGCAAGGAAATCCTTATGGGAGCGGATATCGCCCAGGTTCTCATGACCACCCTGGTTTTAGACTGAGTGACCCTACTGGGGTGTTTCGAAAAAGTGATTCTAATGGTGGAGAGAGACCGAGACAAACTGGTGGATTCATGCCTCAATTCAATAAGTCCGGTGGTTGGGAAGCAGCCATGGATAAAATGAGCTCAACTGTGACCGACACGGTCAATCAACTTAAGAAATCCATGACTGAACTGAATACAAACTTCACCACTTAATGTCAGAAGAATGATACAAGACTGACCAATCAAGAATCTGTCACACCAAGTAGGACAGATTGCAGAACAAGTGTCAGCCCGTCCTCCGGGAGGATTGCCGAGTAATACTGAGAAGAATCTAAAGGACGTGAATGCAATCATGACTAGAAGCGGAAAGGAACTACCTGGACCAGTTATACCAACTGTCCAGGTGGAATCAGAAAGCAGTTAGCAGCAGTCAGCAGCAGAATCTGGAAAAAAAGAGGGGCCGGTAAACCGGGACACTACTCCGGTAAACCGAGAGTCTGAAAATTTAACAGACAAGCAGGCATAGCAGCAGCAGTCAGCAGGTAAGTCTTCATGAACTGTAACTATTAATCCTGCTACTTTACCCTATCCCCCTAGGAAATATAAGCCGAATAATGATGATGCGTGTTATAAAAATTTTATAGAGATGTTTAAAAATTGCAAATGAATATACCTTTGGTAGAAGCTCTGGCCGGAATGCCAGAGTATGTGAAATTCTTGAAAGAAGCAATTTTTACAAAAAGGAAATGTTAGACCTTGAGACTATATGCCTTAACGAGGAATGCTCGGCAGTTTTGCAATGCAAACTGCCTACCAAATGTAAAGATCTTGGGAGCTTCCTCATACCGTGCACAATTGGAGGAGTATGCCTAAACAAAGCATTGTGTGATCTTGGAGCCAGTGTCAATATGATGCCACTCTCCATCTTTCATAAGTTAAGCATGAAAGATCTAAATGAAACATTTATAACCCTTCAATTAGCAGATAGGTCTATGAAGCAACATTGTGGAGTGGTGGAGGATGTTTTGGTGAAAGTTGATAAGTTTGTATTCCCTGTAGACTTTGTGGTGCTAGACATGGAATCTAATCACGATGTTCTATTGATCTTAGGGAGACATTTCCTAGCTACAAGCAAAACCTTGATAGATGTTCATAAGAGTGAGTTGATTCTGAGAGTGAATGAGGACAAAGTAGTGTTCAATGCGATGATTTCGATGAGGTATGATCAAGATGAAGGAGAAGCATGCAACATGCTAGATGCCATAGACGAACTTGTTTTAGAATTATATCAGCCAGAGGCACTAGACCTTGTAGTAGCAGAGACTTTGGTCCTGAAGGATGAGGAAAGTTATAAGGAAACTTGGCTGGGTGTAGTAAAGGTCAAGTGCGAGAAATAGAGCCTATATCTTCTGTGGATTTAGGAGGAACCGTTAATAGACCTTCATGGCACAAGTTCTTTGACTTACAATTGACTGGTAAGCTGTTAAGATAATCATTAGAAGAGCCACCAAGGAACTTAACGTTGAAACTTTTGCCATCTCACCTGAAGTACGTGTACTTACAAAATGATAATCTCCCCCTTATAATTTCACCGTCATTATCACCTTTAGAGGAGGAGAAACTTTTAAGAGTACTGAGAGAGCACAATGGAGTGTTTGGGTCGACGATTGCGGATATTGGAGGAATAAGCCCATCGGTGTGCATGCATAAGATCTTTGTGGACCTTGAAAAGAAAGCAGTAGCACAACCTCAGAGGAGGTTGATGCCACAACTAAAGGATGTTGTTAAGGAAGAGATCATAAAGATGCTGGAGATAGGAATCATTTTCCTAATTGCAGACAGTGAGTGGGTAAGCCCGATTCATGTGGTCCCCAAGAAAGGAGGATTCACTGTCCAACCTAATGAGTTTGATGAGTTGATCCATGTGAGACTAATTTCTGGACTTTGAGTTTGCATAGACTTCAGGAAACTGAATGATGCAACTCGTAAAGATCATTTTCCCATACCATTCATTGATCAGATGTTATAAAGATTAAACGGTCATGCATTTTATTGTTTCTTAGATGGATATTCTGGTTATTATCAGATCCATTTTGCCCCTGAAGACCGAGAGAAAAAAACTTTTGACCTTTTGCGTACAATCGCATGCCCTTTGGGTTATATAATGCACCAGCAACTTTCCAAAGGTGCATGATGTCTTTATTTATGGACATGGTGGAAGATTTTCTGGAAATTTTCATGGATGATTTCTCTGTATTTGGAGATAGCTTTGATAAATTCTTAGACAATTTGAGTAGAGTGTTGAAGATATGTGAAGAGACCAACCTTGTACTTAACTGGGAAAAATGTCATTTCATGGTTACCAAAAGGATAGTGTTGGGTCATAGGATTTCACGGAAATGAATGTAGGTTGATAGAGCAAAGATAGAGGTGATAGAGAAGCTAACCCCTCCAACGAACTTGAAGACATTGCGAGCCTTTCGTGGCCACGCCGGATTTTATAGGAGATTTATAAAGGACTTCTCTAAAGTCTCTAGACCTTTGACTGAATTACTTGCAAAGGATGTACCTTTCGTATTTAGAGAATAGTGCAAGAAAGCATTCAACACATTAAAGAAAATGCTTATAACCTCCCCAATTCTGGTAGCCCCCGATTGGAACAAACCTTTTGAGCTAATGTGTGATGCAAGAGACACGGCAGTTGGAGCAGCCCTGGGACAAAGGGAGGATAAAATCTTTAAGCCTATCTATTACGCCAGTCGTACCCTTAACAGTGCCCAGAGGAATTATGTGACTACTGCTGGAAATACAATTTATGTTTTGATGATAATTCATCATATTTGTTTAAAGTATTATCTTAACCCCATTGATGAAGTGTTGAAGCCAGCTGTTATAGTGAAAAGCTAAAAGATGTCTAGAACTAAATGTATAGGTTTTACTAGAGTCTGATATTTGTATAAGTTACATCAGACAAGCACTGTAATAATTAGTGTGTCGTAAAACTGAAAAACTGGAAGTCATCTAGAAAACTGGAAATCACTAAGACAGAAACAGACTTAGAATACACCAGCATCAAACTGAAGAACATAAGTTCGCTGAGGGACACAGACTCAGTTGGCTTATACAGAAGACTGAAGAACTGAGGGTCACAGACTCAGGTATTGAAGATTGAAGAACTGAGGGTTCAAACTCAGTTATGAAGACCAAGTCGAGACTGTAAAGTTAGATTTCAGGGCAAGATTGTGGTGACCGAACTGACTTTATGGATCTTGTATGAAGACCTAAGAATCATAAGGACAATGAATTCTTAGATGATAACGAGTCATGGTGTACTCTGATTAAGTCAATTATAATCAGATGAAAACTGGAGTACTGATATTTCAAGAAACTGACAAGTAGTAAACTCAGCATAAAAATGATAAGGAAACTCAGTTTTATAAGTCAGCCATCCAACAAACTGATCGTACAGTCGAACGTTATAAAGGAAGCAACTTCATTGGATGAGTTACTGACACAGCAAAACGGTCAGAAAATATAGCCGTTACAAAAGAGACGTTGATACAATTCGAATTGAAGTCAGATGAACGTTGGACCTCACACTATAAATAGAAGACTTTGCACCCAAGATAAAAATAACGAATTAACAAGTATTATCAAGAAAGTTTTGTGCATTAGTCATCTTATTCAAATTACTATCATCTCAGCGCTATAACAAGATCATATCTAGGAATTCTTCAAGTGTTCAAGCTACACAAATTTTATCAAGAATCATACACTTTGAAGAACCACAAACAAGAATCAATTAATTGATTCTCAGCCCAACTTTGATTCTACATCAAAGGTTTTTAGACTGTGAAGCAAACCAGGAAGGTTTTGCCAAGGATAGTTGTGACAAGCAGTCGGGTAGACTGTGTTTGTGGTGGTAGCTGGTGAAGAGGCAATTCAACCCTCCAAGGATCAGTGTTCAAGCAATTGAAGAACATCAATTCTACCTGTTCTACAACTGTTTAGATAGTGACGCTAGGGATTAGCCAAGGACTAAAGTTTAGGACTTTTGTAACAGTTCACCTCATGAAGTTCTAGTGGAATTTTCCTCCGCACCACAGGGGAAGAGAGGACGTCCGTCTGGGTTTTTCCTAAAACGCTAAAATCATCAAGACACGAATTCCCATTCGTTTCTAACCTAATTGGCATCAGAAATAACACAGTAAAACATATGAAATTATATCTAAACATACCAAATCATCTATGATCCTTTGATCAACAAAAGACACATCTTTCTATCATCTAAACACCTTAAAACTTGATCTAAACCTTATAAACGATAATTGGAATCATAGGAAGAGCCTCTTACCTTAATTGCCAGCAAAACCGCAAGTAAAACGCCAAGCAGCTGCAACAACTGTTGATCCTCAACCCCAAAACCTATGTGATCAACCAGAAACCCTAAAATCCTATTTCTTTGCAGAAAACCGAAACTGAAAAAGCCTGTAAATCTGAAGATTACCTGGGTTTACTTCTGTGAAACTATTTTTAGATTATTCTATGCTTCAAGACGATCGTTTCGACTACTCATGGCTGCGAAACAGAGCTACGGATCACAAGATACGAATTTTCCAAGAATCGAACTCTACGAATACCGAAAACTAGGGCTAAACTGAAAACTTACGAAATCGAGAGATGTTATTTTCCAAAGTTGCGTCTCCTCGCGCTGATCACTTTTCTCTCCTGCGGCATCTTGAACAGATGAACGGATTGATCACACGGTTCTTCTTTTTATTTCGTCTCTTCTTCTGCGTTTGTGCTATGTTGCCGCCGTTGCTCTCTCTTTTTCTTTCTTCAGAAATTGCGTGTGTAACCTATGAGAAATAATTGGGATTATTTCTTTTTATAGCCAATAATTAAATCCTTTATAATTAATAGCTAAATCCTTTAATTAATTCCTTTTCACTTAAATAAATGGGACAAATAATAATTAGGTCGTAGTAAATACACCCAATGACTATTTTACCCTTTTATGAAAAGTCGGGATGTTACATTCCTTCCCCCTTAAGAGGAGTTTCGTCCTCGAAACTCGAATGTAACCGAGAGGTACTTGAACTCTGGACTTTGCGAAGCGTTTCGTCTCCTAACTCGTACAGTCTTCTTCTTCTTCCATCTTCCCAACTCTTCTACCTGTCTTGAGCTATTTCGAGGTGGCGACGATCTACTTCAATCTTTTTGTCGGCTTGCTGTATCAACTATGGTCTCGTATTCCGTTGTCGCTCCACTTCATCCCAGAAACTCGTGTTCTTCTATCTCTATCTTTAAAAGATTGCCATCAGTACCATTCCAACTCTGGTACACTTTGGTTGCTCCGAGAGGAACTGTAATTGTCATCTCGAGATTTTCCATTCTTCACTGTCCTTCCCAATCTTCCGCAATCGGAATTCCAAAGCTGATTCTGCTACCAAAGGTTGCTATCTTCATCTATCTCGTGACCAATGGTTGGTTGGGCTCCAGCCACTCACTTGAAACCGGAAACAACTGGATCTTTGTCTTGCTTCTTTTACGAACTCATCATCTGCCTCGAATCTTGAAATCATCGGTTCAACACTCTTTGCTTGCTCCTGCTGACCTATACCCGGAAAGCTGAATCTTCCCAGTCGACACTGCACTTCTGGAACACTTGACTTCTTTCGATCTCAACTTCCCTCATGGCACCACAATCTTGCTGAAGAACTGCAAGGATCCCAGCTGAAAGACTTCTGAGACTTCTTGGGGATGAGGAACATGCATTTACCATACTTTCTCTCTGACGGTCTGATTCAATCCTTATGCAAATTAGGGTTATCTTGGAAAACAAAAGAAGTTGAAAAGTGACAAGTTGAGTACCAGGGTGGTACGTCAACTAGGTAAGCCAAGGAATGGTACAATGCACTTGAAATAAGGAAGGTTGATTGGGTTACAAACAAAACAAGATGATTCCGTGTTGAGGAAAGTTGAAGATGGTTCCAGAATGATGAATGAGGCATTGTATCATAATACAAAAGATAGCCACCAGAAGGAAAACAAAAGAACACCTTGCAGATGGAATTCTTTTGAGAGAGTGGAATTCTGCAAGATACGGTGGTCTACAAGGACTTCAGAGGCAACTTGGAAGAATGGTAATAGGCTTTCATATAAACCTTTAGAAAGAGGAGACGTTAAAGGGAACATCATCTGATGGACTTGGAAACATTAACTGCGAAGGAAGGGAATACTGGACAAGAGAACAGTAGGCAGATGACCTTGATTGTTAAAAACTTGGTTAACAAAAATGGATGTTGGCGAACTAGGAAAAATATTCAGTTCGTATGAGTTCCGTAGAGGGAACATCACACAACAGAAAATCAAGGTAAAGGTGCATGGTCGAGCACCAGAAGGACTAGAAAGATAGAAATCAAAAGAGAGCAAGAATCTCATCATGAAGGAGCCATGGAGACAAAACGAGTACACCAAAAGGTCTCAGAATGAAATTAAACACTTGTCAGGAAGTGTCCGAGTTTGCAATAGTCAAAGAGAGGTTATTACGAGATTTAAAAGAAGTAGAAATTTCCCTCAAGGAATTGTAAGGGGATATCAAAAGTCTGGATAAGTAAAAGGTAAGCAAGATCTTTTAAGTGAAGAGGAAAAAGACACATAAGAATTGTCGGATAAGGTTTGATTTCAACGAATTAATTCAAACCTTAAAAGGAAGTTTAAGCGATCATTGATGATTCAACTCAAGATTTCAAAGTTGCACTACTCGAGAGGAATAGTACACTGCCAAGGAATAAACGCTCAAGGTTATTCCTTGTGTGGGAATGAAAAGGTTAAAATAAAATAGACTTTCAACTGGTATGATAGAATTGTGATAGAAACGCCATAACAGAAAGTGGAAAGTCAAAATGGTGTATATGGCGGTTCATGGCTCTAAATGGCCTGAAAGAGAGTTAAAACTGAAGGGTACAAGGTACAATAATCTGAAATGGAGATCAAAAGTTTTGGAACTCAAAAGTCGGTTGGCTAGTTGGGTTCGTACGACATCTTGAAAAAAAATTCTGCCTTCTGCTTGAAACTGGTTTAGCATAAATTGCTAGAAGGTTAAAGACAGGTAACTGAAAAGGAATGTCATGGTAGGCTTAAAAATTGACCAGCAAAAGAAGATAGGCATACCTTAAAGGAACATGCAGCATTAAGTGAAATAGTTACAATGTCGACACTACCCTTAGGAGGGGTGCTGAGAATAAACACAAGTAAAAAGAATGTTCTGACATTAAAAGGTTCAGCAAACCTTGAATTTGCATGAACGATGGGAGTGCAACAATTTAGAACTTTGAAGAGAATTTGTTTCTTGATTTGGAAAGTAAGAAAGAATGAGTTTGTCAAAAAGAAAGGCCTATGGAGATATGGTTCGGAGATATGAAGTCAAAACCGAACTAAGGTGCTAGAATTGTGAAAACAAAGTAAAACAGGCCAGACGCCCGTTTGGAACCCTATGGACGCCCGTCCGTAATCAGACGCCCGTCCACTAACCTTGGACGCCCGTCTGCCAAAAACAGCTACATCTGGGGTTAGTTATCTTTGTGTGACCGACTCAATCTGGGGTTCTTTTCATGTCCATCAACATGAATTGACTAAACGTTTCTACATAGCCTATCTATGTTACAACCGCACTCAAGGGCACTACGCATATCCGAGCTGGGGATATTCTTGGCAACATATTAGTGGATCACACTAATATCCACGAAGTCTAGAAAAGGTAGACTCCGATAGTACGCACATCTCAGCGCAGTCCCTCCGTACTTAGGGTTTTTTTGACCTATGGAGTTCTTCCACCTTCAGAGGTAGGCACACATCTCGATATAGACTGGTGCCTATCCAAGAGAGACATGTTGTTTAATCTTTTACTAGTCAAGTACGTATTTATTAAAATGATTAACTAACCACCTAAGTGTTTTCAATTAATCTCCCTCACAAATACTACCCTCTTCCTAGACCACTAGACACGGACAAGGCCTAGAAATTACACAGACATTGATGAATACTAACTCATCAAAGCACAAGCCTATCATGCTCTTCCGACGGATCCGAACTTCAACTCCCTTTAAGAGTACATTCGGTGTTTTAACTGAACGAATCAAAATTTCAATTCAGGCTTGCTTATGTTTATCCAATATTATCATATCATAAATAAGGGTTTAAAACAATAACAACATGATTATGAAACCCGAAACCAAAACTAGAATGATAAAACCGTAAAAACAAGGTAAAACAGGTCAAACACCCGTTTGACATCCTATGGACGCCCGTTTGGAATCGAACGCCCGTCCACTAAACCCAAACGCCCGTCCGTAAAAAACGGCTACATCCTGAATCAAAAGTCTAACCTCAGACGCCCGTCTGCCTATTGCAAACGCTCGTCTGGGCTACTAGGGTCTCGGATGCCCGTCCGCCTGGGTTTTTCCCAAAACGCTAAAATCATCAAGACACGAATTCCCATTCGTTTCTAACCTAATTGGCATCATAAATAACACAGTAAAACATATGAAATTATATCTAAACATACCAAATCATCTATGATCCTTTGATCAACAAAAGACACATCTTTCTATCATCTAAACACCTTAAAACTTGATCTAAACCTTATAAACGATAATTGGAATCATAGGAAGACCTTAATTTCCAGAAAAACCGCAAGCAACACACAAAGCAGCTGCAACAACTGTTGATCCTCAACCCCAAAACCTATGTGATCAATAAGAAACCCTAAAATCCTATTTCTTTGTAGAAAAACAAAACTGAAAATGCCTGTAAAACTAAAGATTACCTGGTTTTACTGCTGTGAAACTATTTTTAGATTATTCTACGCTTCAAGACGATCGTTTCGACTTCTCACGGCTGCAAAAACAGAGCTACGGATTAAAAGATACGAATTTTCCAAGAATCGAACTCTACGAATACCGAAAACTAGGGCTAAACTGAAAACTTACGAAATCGAGAGATGTTATTTTCCAAAGTTGCGTCTCGTCGTGCTGATCACTTTTCTCTCTGCGGCATCTTGAACAGATGAACGGATTGATCACACGGTTCTTCCTTTTATTTCGCTTTCTTCTTCTGCGTTGCTTCCATTGCCTCTACCCTTCTTCCTCTTTTTTTCAGAAATATGCGTGTAACACCAAAATAAGATATTTTGGGTTAATTTCTTTTTTATAGTTATTAATTAAATCCATTTTAAATAATAACTAAATCCCTTAATTAAATCCTTTTTAATTAAATAAATGGGACAAATAATAATTAGGTCGTAGTGGGTATGCCCAATTACTATTTTACCCTTTCTGAAAAGTCGGGATGTTACATTCCTTCCCCCTTAAGAGGAGTTTCGTCCTCGAAACTCGAATGTAACCGACAGGTGCTTGAACTCTGGACTTTGCGAAGCGTTTCGTCTCATAACTCGTACAGTCTTCTTCTTCTTCCATCTTCCCAACTCTTCCACCTGTCTTGAGCTATCTCGAGGTGGCGACGATCTACTTCAATCCTTTGTTGGCTTGCTTGATCAATTCTAGTCTCGTACTCCGTTATCGCTCCACTTCATCCCAGAAACTCGTGTTCTTCTATCTCTATCTTCATGAAAGATCTCCAGCAGTATTGTTCTAATTCTTGTACTTCTTGGTCGCTCCGAGAGGAATTGCAATTGTCATCTCGAGGTTCTCCATTCTTCACCGTCCTTCCCCATCTTCCGCATTCAGAACCCAAAGCTGATTCCGATGCCGACGGTTGCTATCTTCATCTAACTCGTGACCAATGGCTGGTTGGGCTCCAACCACTCACTTGTAACCGGAGACAACTGGGTCTTTGTCTTGTTTCTTCATGAACTCATCAACTACCTCGAATCTTGAAATCATCGGTTCAACACTCTTTGCTTGCTCCTGCTGACCTATACCCGGAAAGGTGAATCTTCCCAGCCGAAACTACACTTCTGGCACACTTGACTTCTTTCGATCCAACTTTCATCATGGCACCACAAGCTTGCTGAAGAACTGCAAGGATCCCGGCTGAAAGACTTCTGAGACTCCATGTGGGTGGAGAACATACATTGCCATACTTTCTCTCTGACGGTCTGATCCAATCCTCGTGCCAATTAGGGTTAACTTGGAAAGTAAAAGAAGTTGAAAAGTGACAAGTTGAGTACCCGGGTGGTATATCCACTAGGTAAGCCAAGGAAGGGTACAATGCACTTAAAATAAGGAAGGTTGCTTGGGTTACAAGAAAAGCAAGATGATTCCGTGTCGGGGAAAGTTGAAGTTGGTTCCAGGATGAAGAATGAGGCATTGTATCATAATACAAAAGATGGCCACCAGAAGGACAACAAAAGAACACCTTGCAGATGGAATTCTTTTGAGAGAGTGGAATTCGGCAAGATACGGTGGTCTACAAGGACATCAGAGGCAACTTGGAAGAATGGTAATAGGCTTTCATATAAACCTTTAGAAAGAGGAGACGTTAAAGGGAACATCATCTGATGGACTTGGAAACATTAACTGCGAAGGAAGGGAATACTAGACTAGAGAACAGTAGGCAGATGACCTTGATTGTTAAAAACTTGGTTAACAAAAATGGATGTTGGCGAACTAGGAAAAATATTCAGTTCGCATGAGTTCCATAGAGGGAACATCACACAACAGAAAATCAAGGTAAAGGTGCATGGTCGAGCACCAGAAGGACTAGAAAGATAGAAATCAAAAGAGAGCAAGAGTCTC
This sequence comes from Gentiana straminea, assembly GCA_036785695.1. Lineage (NCBI taxonomy): Eukaryota > Viridiplantae > Streptophyta > Magnoliopsida > Gentianales > Gentianaceae > Gentiana > Gentiana straminea. Next base: position 2,801,879 of record JAVUPR010000482.1, read on the forward strand.
ATCATGAAGGAGCCATGGAGACAAAACGAGAACACCAAAAGGTCTCAGAATGAAATTAAACACTTGTCAGGAAGTGTCCGAGTTTGCAATAGTCAAAGAGAGGTTATTACGAGATTTAAAAGAAGTAGAAATTTCCCTCAAGGAATTGTAAAGGAATATCAAAAGTCTGGATAAGTAAACGGTAAGCAAGATCTTTTAAGTGAAGAGGAAAAAGACACATAAGAATTGTCGGATAAGGTTTGATTTCAACAAATTAATTCAAACCTTCAAAGGAAGTTTAAGCGATCATTGACGATTCAACTCAAGATTTCAAAGTTGCACTACTCGAGAGGAATAGTACACTGTCAAGGAATAAACGCTCAAGGTTATTCCTCGTGTGGGAATGAAAAGTTAAAATAAAATAGACTTTCAACTGGTATGATATAATTGTGATAGAAACGCCGTAACAGAAAGTGGAAAGTCAAAATGGTGTATATGGCGGTTCATGGCTCTAAATGGCCTGAAAGAGAGTTAAAACTGAAGGGTACAAGGTACAATAATCTGAAATGGAGATCAAAAGTTTAGGAACTCAAAAGTCGGTTGGCTAGTTGGGTTCGTACGGCATCTTGAAAAAAAATTCTGCCTTCTGCTTGAAACTGGTTTAGCATAAATTGCTAGAAGGTTAAAGACAGGTAACTGAAAAGGAATGTCATGGTAGGCTTAAAAATTGACCAGCAAAAGAAGATATGCATACCTTAAAGGAACAGGAAGCATTAGGTGAAATAGTTACAATGTTGACAGTACCCTTAGGAGGGGAGCTGAGAATAAACACAAGTAAAAAAAAGAATGTTCTGACATCAGAAGGCTTAGTCAAGTTTGAATTTGAAATGAATGATGGGAGTGCAACACTGCAGAGAGGATTTGTTGAGTTTAAAGATCTCAAATGAGGGATTACATGAGAAATAAAATACCATATAGGGTATAATTACAAAAGGGCACGAAAAGGGTCTGAAAATCAAACATGGCATGTTGGAGGATATCATCTTGGTTCTTGTTTGACACTGCAAAAGAAACTACAACGTTAGCTTAACAAACTCCTACTAAAAGGTTTATCTCATAAGGAGATCAGACTTCAAGGAACTCCTAAAACATGACAATCATAACCCACTACCCTCTTAGCCCAAACCCTAAGTCAAAGAGGTGAATATTCCTTTTAGGTTGCTGTGTAAGATTTTTACTCTGGATCTGGTATTCTCAATTTGTACAGAATAAACGAAGAGGAATTTGAGCACGATCCAAAGAGAAAAGATTTAGATACTGGATTTTCCCAGGTGATATAAAAATATTATACTTTTTGAATGAAGGAGTTGGTCGAAAACAGTTATTTCTGACGATTGCACAAGCTGCCAGAATTTCCAGATTAATAAACACTGTGTTGAATTGCAAATCGAGATCAAACGAAAAAGAATCTGAACTTAATTCTAAAATAAAAGCTGTAGATAAAATTGTTGTCTGCAACATATCAAAAATGCAGGTCATTTGAAGATGTTTAACCTGTTCAAAACAGAAAAAGAAGTGAAGGTGCTGCTGCAGATTTTCTAGACAGGGTGTCCGGTATAAACATGAATTTTCTGAATAATCCATAATGATTATCGAGTTGATGTAAAAAGAGAAATTGTAGATAAGACAGTAATCTACTTTGCTGAAAATTTGCAGAATTTTTAGAGTAGGGGAAGACAGTCTTATGTTAGAGGGAAAACACGGAAACAAAAACATTCACTCATGTTGGGTAAATCCAAACACAAGGACAATGAAAAGTATGTGCCAAAGTAAGAGACCTTTAACACTATGAGTTGAAACGACTGAGGAGTACTTGGAAATAATAGAGTTACACATGGAGTTCATGTAGAACCATCTCCAGCAAAGCAAAGGTCAGAGAATGTTGATGAATCAACCAAGTGATAGTGAAAAAAGAAAGTGGAGGACTTGTAGAGCTGAATCAAATATCATTCTCTACAAAGTTAGGCCAAGATAAAAGCAAACTTAGATATTCATGTGTAGAGAAGGTGAAGAGATTTCAATAGGGAAAGTAAGGAAAAGGAAATCAACCAAGAGGACCTCGACTTTAAGGTGTAGGCATAAGACTCCGATCCCAAAGCTTTACTTAAGGGGTTTCACTTAACCCTATGTGACAAGCCACGGGTTGGAACTTCAAAAGAAGAAAGAGTTTCTACTAAGGATACTAGGAGAAACAAAACTGAGGTGATCACATAAAAGATGTGAACAGAGAACTCAACTTAACCTCCATCTAAGACGACTCTTCACTAGGTCCTGATAACTTGACCACGGTTTAAGGGTTCTTAGTCTTACGAGGATTACCACCATGCTCAAGTTCTAAAAGGTCTAGAGGATTCTTATCTTAGAGAAAGAGATGCCTAGAACAGAAAGGACGCTTCTCTCTGATACCAACTGTAACGCCCCGCTCCCGGATACCGAGCCCTTATCCGGAAGAGAAACGTTCGGCGCGTATAGCATTAAATAAATCTAATATTATACGCAAGTCTCTACGTCGTCGTATCAAATTTAAGCAAACGGAAGCTAAAAATACTCGGGTAAAAAACGTAAAAGCTACTATGAACGGAAATTTACCATACTAAAGATAGATAGTTAAGATTACAACGATGAAAAACCTAAGGACTTATACAATACGATGCCTTAAAAGTAGAAGTACAACAAATCTAAGAGAGGAAATACAACCAGTCTAATACAACCTTTACAAAGAAAATAATCTAGTAGCTTCGTCAAGACTTTAAGTCTTCAAAAGCCGTCGTCTACACTTGATCAACCTGTTCGTCTTCTCACCCCACAATGCATACAAAAGAAAATGCAAAGGAGGTAAGTACAAAGTACTTAGTAAAAGTGAGAAGCTACGACAACAATTAAGATTTATACAGAAAAGATATTTAATCGTTTAGTTAGTTATCTTTGTGTGACCGACTCAATATGGGGTTCTTTTCATGTCCATCAACATGAATTGACTAAACGTTTCTACTTAGCCTATCTATGTTACAACCGCACTCAAGGGCACTATGCATATCTGAGCTGGGGATATTCTTGGCAACATATTAGTGGATCACACCAATATCCACGAGGTCTAGAAAAGGTAGACTCCGATAGTACGCACATCTCAGCGGAGTCCCTCCGTACTTAGGGTTTTTTTGACCTACGGAGTTCTTCCACCTTCAGAGGTAGGCACACATCGCGATATAGACTGGTGCCTATCCAAGAGAGACAAGTTGTTTAATCTTTTACTAGTCAAGTACGTATTTATTAAAATGATTAACTAACCACCTAAGTGTTTTCAATTAATCTCCCTCACAAATACTACCCTCTTCCTAGACCACTAGACACGGACAAGGCCTAGCAATTACACAGACATTGATTAATACTAACTCATCAAAGCACAAGCCTATCATGCTCTTCCGACGGATCCAAACTTCAACTCCCTTTAAGAGTACATTCGGTGTTTTAACTGAACGAATCAGAAGCTCAATTCAGGCTTGCTTATGTTTATCCAATATTATCATATCATAAATAAGGGTTTAAAACAATATCAACATGATTATGAAGCCCGAAACCAAAACTAGAACGATAAAACCGTAAAAACAAGGTAAAACAGGTCAAACGCCCGTTTGACATCCTATGGACGCCCGTTTGGCATCGAACGCCCGTCCACTAAACCCAAACGCCCGTCCATAAAAAACGGCTACATCCTGAATCAAAATTCTAACCTCAGACGCCCGTCTGCCTATTGCAAACGCCCGTCTGGGCTACTAGGGTCTCGGACGCCCGTCTGCCTAATGCAGACGCCCGTCCGCCTGGGTTTTTCCCAAAATGCTAAAATCATCAAGACACGAATTCCCATTTGTTTCTAACCTAATTGGCATCAGAAATAACACAGTAAAACATATGAAATTATATCTAAACATACCAAATCATCTATGATCCTTTGATCAACAAAAGACACATCTTTCTATCATCTAAACACCTTAAAACTTGATCTAAACCTTATAAACGATAATTGGAATCATAGGAAGAGGCTCTTACCTTAATTGCCAGCAAAACCGCAAACAACACACCAAGCAGCTGCAACAACAGTTGATCATCAACCCCAAAACCTATGTGATCAACAAGAAACCCTAAAATCCTATTTCTTTGCAGAAAAACGAACTGAAAATGCCTGTAAAACGGAAGATTACCTGGTTTTACTGCTGTGAAACTATTTTTAGATTATTCTACGCTTCAAGACGATCGTTTCGACTACTCACGGCTGCGAAACAGAGCTACGGATTAAAAGATACGAATTTTCCAAGAATCGAACTCTACGAATACCGAAAACTAGGGCTAAACTGAAAACTTACGAAATCGAGAGATGTTATTTTCCAAAGTTGCGTCTCGTCGTGCTGATCACTTTTCTCTCCTGCGGCATCTTGAGCAGATGAACTGATTGATCACACGGTTCTTCCTTTTATTTCACTTTCTTCTTCTGCGTTGCTTCCATTGCCTCTTCCCTTCTTCCTTTTTTTTTTTTTTTTCCAGAAATATGCGTGTAACACCATAATAAGATATTTTGGGTTAATTTCCTTTTTATAGTTATTAATTAAATCTATTTTAAATAATAACTAAATCCCTTACTTAAATCCTTCTTAATTAAATAAATGGGACAAATAATAATTAGGTCGTAGTGGGTATGCCCAATTACTATTTTACCCTTTCTGAAAATTCGGGATGTTACACAATGGATCCATGGATCTTCTTCAAAATAAAAAAAATACACCATATTATATCTATGGAAAATATATTGTGCACATGTTGAAAAAAAATTACTACTAAAAAAAACATCGTGCAATCACTGATTTATTTTCCTTGTATCTGTCACTGGGTATGTCTATTTTCTTACACAAATTTTACCATCTGTTCGTTTAAATGTTCCCTTATAACAACAACTTTGACTAATCTGTTGTTCGTTTTAAACCCCAAGAACTCTTCAAGATTCTTCCGCAGTCTAATTATGTTCATGCTTTCAATTCATAGATTAAAAAAATGATGTTGGTATATTATAAAAAATGGTTAATTGCCGAAGACTTGCTAACGCAATAGTTTAAGGTATTTAATTGTCACAAGAGATTCGGCAATGCAAGTTTACAAATCTGATCTAAAATGTTATACCCTCCGTTCCAAAAAAAAACATATTAGTTTCCAAAAAATTTCGTTCCACTCAGGGACGGACACAGCTAAGAAAGGGGGTGCATGGCCCTCACTGAGATCCGAAAATCGACATGTTTTTATAGGTAAAAAATGTAAAAACACTATTGATGTCCCCACTCGCATTTCAAATTTGTTCCGGTGCCCCCACTGAGATTTTTTTATGGGTCCGTCACTGGTTCCACTTCATCTGATTCAAAATATTTTGCAAAACAATATTTATTGCTCATTTTCCTACTTTACCCTTAATTAATACTAGGTAAAATGTTAAAAAGAAAACTGCACTAATTGTATCATAGGGATTTTTTAGTCTTTGCATCCATAAAATCATAGCGTTAAATCACATTCTCAATAAACGTGTTTTTGACAACTGCGTCAGATATTTAAGAACGGAGGGTGTAGTAAAGTTGTTATCGACTAGTAGAATATATTTCATTTTAACATCCCAAACATGTTAGCAAGATGTGGAATACATTACACAAAAGTTTGAACACAATAATGTCCCCGATCAATGCAAACAAAACATTTATAACAAATTAAAGGAGGACAGAAAAGGTGTTAAAGTTGTCTCAAATTGGGCACTTGCTATTGTATCACCTACCATATTAAGAGATGGACTTCCCTCACCTCATAACCTAGGTTTTGGGGATGAGGTCCCTCCTCTTATATGGGCAGAAAAGGTGTTAAAGTTGTCCCACATTGGGCACTTGCTATTGTATCACCCACCATATTAAGAGATGGACTTCCCTCACCTCACAACCTAGGTTTTGGGGATGAGGACCCTCATCTTATATGGGCTCGGGCCTAGATTTTCCACGAAAGGAGTACACATGTTTACGGTGTGAGCAACATATACATTTTTCTTATTGGTCTGCACCCAAAAAAAAATAAAAATAAAGAAAGAGTACGTTAGCCAAGCTTGTTTAAACAACTGATCATTTAATCTAAACAACTTAAGTGGTGTACATTTAGATGTATTTCATGACGACTTTAGATAATCACTCATATTATTAAGTGCACATGAATCCTCTAAACAGTTTTTGTGTCAACGAAGTACTGCCTCTGTCCCAAAATATAAGTCGTTTTCAGTGTTTTCACACAGATTAAAGAAGTGGTTGAATGACATAAATTTCAAGTACAAATTACTAAAATATCCTTTGACTATTATTAATGAAATTGTTATAAAGTATTGAAAAGTAGTTGGATTGTTAATAAATTAGGGGTAAGATAGAGAAAATAGTAATAAATGCTTCATTTCTAATGGAGACTAACTTATAATTTAGGACAGTCAAAAAGATGTATAGTGACTTATATTTTGGGACGGAGGTAGTATGATTTGGAGAGAACAAGATTTGGAGGAGATCTTTGGCGGCTCCTCGTCCATCCGCGTGTTCAACCTTTTCGTGGAGATGTTTGCATGATTGTCATCCAATAGGCCAGGGGCTGCTGAGGCGGAATCTGGGGGATGGCATTTGTTTGGCTTGCGGGGAAGCCCTTGAAACGATGCGGCATGTGATTTTTGAATGTGAGGTGTCAGACAGAGTATTGCGGGCATCACCGTTTCAGGGGATCATACAACACCTTCGCTCTGCTTCCTTCACCGAGTTTTTTATGAGGATGCTTGAAGAACATGGTACTCAAGATACGGCAAGGTTTGTGTGGCTTATATGGGGGATTTGGAAGGCGCGATGTTTGTGGTTTTTGACGATCAGGCGGTTTATGTCTCTGTATTATGTACACGATCTCTGGCGGCTTCGCCAGAGTATATGGAGGCATTGGCAGCCTTTTGGGTACAGACATCAGATCGCCAGTTACCGGATAGGTGGATGAAACTGTTGGAGATAGAGAGGAATTGAATTTAAAATGAATTAAAAATGATTTTATAATCATTTTATTCTGTGACTTTATAAGCGTATTTAGGATATATTCTTGTATAGAATATATGTAATGTTTTATTAATTCTGAAAAACTACGTGAGTCGTAGATGAATTCAGGATTTGGAATCATTCAATTCAGATAACGAGTGAATGAGAAATTAACGCTTAAAGTCGGTTTGTTGGAAAATTGATGATATGTCATATTGGGCCTATTGGGCTTAAGTGTGTGTGTTATGAAAAGGAAAAATGGCAAGAAACTTTTCTCCCACATTGGTTGGAAGAAGGAAAAAGAAGCAATATTTATATGATATTGTTTTAATGTAGTTGGAATAAGAAACCAACATTATACACAGTTCTCTACGCGGGCGCAGGGGGGGTGCAAATCCAATCCGGATTTACCCTTGGGCTTGTGCATGCCCGCGTGTCCTGCGTACACGAATGCAGCTCGGTTTGAAGGTTCACAGTTAGAGTTTGGTTTTGCGTTGCAACTGTTAATTTATTTTTCAGTTATGCTGCTGAAAGGCTGACTCAGCTAAGGTTGCTGAGCTGAGGCTCAGTCTGCTGCCTATGTCGTGATTAAAGCTGAGAACTGAGTCAGCAAACTGACATTCAACTCAGTTATGCTGCTGAAAGGCTGACTCAGCTAAGGCAAATTCAGCATCAGCACGGGAAAAGTCAGTTGACGCCTTCAGCAGCCTGAATGTCTCAGTCAGTTGAGATTTTTCATCTTCTTCTGAGACTTTTCATCTTCGAACCTGTTATCATCAATACTTGAAGTAAAGTGGGAGTTATGCAATAAATGAATTTAATTGCAGGGACTCTTCCATTACAATCAGAGCCTCTATATAAACAGGTCCTCACAAGATGGGACATAGACACAGAAATACAATACCAGAATTGCATACATACATACATTCTTCTGCATACTGTTCTTGCATCAAGTGAAGAGTTTCTGAAGCATTGTCAGAGTTCGTTGTGGTTCAAGTCTGAAGTACCTCTACTTGAACAGGTATAACCGAGTTATCCTGGGAGACAATTGGTAACAACCGGGATACATACCGGGCCAAAATTGTCTTAAGGACAGAGTTTTGACTCGTCTCGGTTTTGTATTGTATTGTATTTTATTTCAACTACTATTGTAATATAGTCATTTAAATATATTAAATATAATTGTTGATTTAATTTTCGTTTATTTATTTTAATTGCGCACGGGGGCTAACAGAAACCTTTCACCGACATGGTGAAAAGTAATGTGGATGCATCAGCCACTGAGACGGGTGCGGGTGTTGGAGTTATCTTTCGAGACTCGGGCGGATCAGTACTTCACTCCTTTGCGTCTCATTTCGATCCAGGCGACCCGGTGGAGTTTTTGGAGCTTAAGATTATTTTCTTGGCTTTAGAGGAGGTGGTGCATTTACGAATCCAGCAGCTCGAGGTGGAGAGTGATTGTTTGGCGTGCGTCTCGCGGCTTTGGCGGCCAGGAGAGGACATCACAGCTCAGGGTTGTCTTCTCCAGGACTGTTTGGCCCTTGTGGCTAGTTTTGTGTCTGTTTCGTTTTCATTTGTCCGACGCGTAGGGAATGTCCCTGCGCATCTCTTAGCTAGACATGGTTTGTTTGTTACTTCCCGCACCTTGTGGGGCTCCTCGCCCCTAGGTGATGTACTAGCCGCTTGTTTTGCGGATATTGCTTAATAAAATGTTTGGTTTCTCAAAAAAAACAAAATAATTGACGAACTGTTTATGGTTTCATACCTATCAAATTCACTAAACGTTATATTTTATGTGTGTATTAACATTAAAAAATCGTTATTTGCTCCTGTTTTATTTCATAAATTACAATTTTAATCATTTTTAGTATTAAGATTTATACACCATGATTATCAATTCAACACTCAAAATTCAATCCTAAAAAAAAAAAAAAAAAAAAAAAAAAAAACACTCAAAATGCAGATCTATTTAGTCGATTAATTCTTCAAATCTATGAAAACTAACAAGAACAAAACACACAAACATCTGCCACCCCTGCAGTATATATGATGCATTAACAAGTATCGATTTATTTTATCTTACTACATCCTACCAATAACAGGTTTTGTATTACTATGCATACAAAACCACATTTTAGTCAAAAATACAAAACGTTCTTATGACAATGATAATACAATATCATTACCACCAAATGCAATCCAACCCTTAGCATGGAATTCTTATTATTATTCTTGTTGTTGTACTGACAATGTTTGAATTATCAACGAAATCATTTAATATCGGTTTGATTCGGTTGTAGTCAATGATGTAGCCATGTATATGGCTTGGGGGCCCAATATTTTGTTTTTTTATTTGCGGTACATAGAAAACAAACCTTACATGATTCGTTTAAACTCAACAAATCATATTAATCCAACTGATTCGATAATATAATTATAGTGAATTAGTCCTACTATATTAATTTTTGTTTATTACATTCATGATCTAAATTACGCTATTTTTGAAATTACTAGTTATCAAGGGTATTTTGGTAATTACAAAATTCTATGGGGCACGGGACCCCTGGGCCCTCTATAGCTCTGCCCATGGAACTATCCATTACCAATTTCATCAATTAGCTAGAGGTTTGATTTCATTAATTTTCACATAATTTAGCTATGAACTATATTAACCACTCATAGTCCGGGTAAGAAAACAAAAAAACAAAAAACTAAAATCAAACTCATAAAGATCAAATTAAGAAAAAAAATTAAAGTTTTGGTAGAAGAAATCGCCAAAGAAGATCCAAACTTCAGTCATCTCCATTGCAACTTGTCATGAATACTATCGGGAAAGGATTGAAACTTGACAATCTAGTGTTTGATCTATGAAAAATATAAGAAAAACTAATCTAAAAGCTAAACATGAATAAAAACGGCCTAATGCCTCAAAATATTGGTTAGATTGGATAAAATTCGATTAGGATGCTTAAATATGTCGCAACTAGTCTTCCATAAGTTCTGGCATGCGTCTGGAAGCTTCGTACACATGCTCAAAGTGTCAAAAACGGACATAAAAAAGTCAAAAAAACGTCACGGGCGTGCGTCTGAAGTCTTAGAAATGGGCAGATATATCACTGACCAGTGGCGGACCTGAAGAAAAGTGGATTCGATCCACTTTTCTAGAAAAACAAATTGAAGAACTAGGGTTTCTAAAAGCAATGGAAAAACGAGAAGGGGAAAGTTTTTATCTTTTTTTATCTGAAACTTAACTTGGAGAAATAATTAAAACCCCTATTTATATGGGTGTCTATAATACCCAACTATACACCAGCCAAAAAGATATAAAAGCCCCTATACTAAACATAATATGTAATACCCCCCTCAATATGGACTTGGGGAGCTGTAAATGTCTTTCAAATGAAGGAAATTAAGAAGTGAATAAAAGAGGGGACTATCTAACGCCTTGGTGAAGGTATCTGCAAGCTGGTGCAGTGTAAGAATAGGAACTAGCTGTACAAGTCCATCTTGAACACGATCTCGTATAACGTGGCAATCAATCTCTATATGTTTCGTTCTCTCGTGGAAGACATGATTCTTGGCTAGATTTATGGCACTGGTGTTGTCACAATGTAAAGAAATAGGAGTGTGATAGGGAGAACCAAAATCATGAGCAATATAGCACAACCACTGGATTTCACACACGGCTAGGGCCAAGGCTCGATATTCTGCTTCTATGGAATTTCGTGACACCGTTGTCTGTTTCTTAGTTTTCCATGATACGAGAGAATCTCCAACAAATATACAATATCCAGTAATGATGCGTCTAGTATCTTTACATGTGCCCCAGTCAGAGTCAGAATAAGCAGTCAAAATAAGGGGATTATTTGCAGGGTAGAACAGCCCTTTACCTGGACTGGACTTAATGTACCTGAGAACTTGTTGGGCAGCATGGAAATTATGAATGGTTGGATTAGCCAAGAATTGGCTCAGCTGCTAGGTGGCAAAGGTAATCTCCGGACGTGTAATGGTAAGATAGAGTAGCTTTCTGACTAAGCTCTGTACTGAGTGCTGTCTGGTAACAACTCAGAATCTCCAGATAAAAGAGCGGTCTTAGACTTCATTGGTGTCTTTGCCGCCTTACAATCAAGCATGTCAAACTCTTCAAGAAGTGAGAGTGCATACTTCCGTTGAGAGATAGTCAAACCTGTTTGTGATCGTGAAATTTCTAGCCCAAGGAAATAATTGAGTTCACCCAGATCTTTGATTCTGAACAATTGATGAAGATGGGATTTCAATTCTTCAATGAGAACCAGGTTGTTCCCTGCTAAGACTATGTCATCAACGTATGCTAAGGCAATCAAAAATTCAGCTCCTTGTGTCTTGAAGAACATGCTATGATCATGCTTCGACTGTTTGTAGCCAAGGTCTTGTAATGAACTTGTTAGTGTGTGATTCCACTGACGACTTGCCTGTTTCAAGCCGTAAATAGACTTCTTCAATCTGCAGACTTCACGTGGATGAGCAGCTTGAAACCCTGGAGGTAATCTCATGTAGACCTCCTCTGAAAGATCCCCATGAAGAAAGGCATTGTTCACGTCAAGCTGATGCAGAAACCAGTTCTTCGCTACAGCTATGGCCAAGAGACTGCAAATAGTTGTTACCTTAGCTACTGGGGAGAATGTTTCTTCGTAGTCAATTCCTTGCGTTTGGGTATATCCCTTCGCAACCAATCTTGCCTTGTACCGTTCTACAGTCCCATCTGAGTTGTACTTGACCTTATAAACCCATTTACAGCTAATGGGTTTTTTCCCCAGAGGCAAGTCAATTATATCCCAAGTCTTGGTTGACTCCAAAGCATCTATCTCTTTCTTCATAGCATCCTGCCAGGCAGGTGATGTCACAGCCTAATTATAGGTTTGTGGTTATTGTATCTTGTCAATGGCTGCAACAAAAGATGAATGAAGATCTGATAATTGTGTATAGGACAATGCATGATCTAAAAATGAGGAGATGCACGTTTCTGAGTCTGAGCACATATAAAATCTTGTAGATGTGCTGGTGGTCTTCTTGATCTAACTGGTCTTAGAATTTCTGGAGCATTCATGTTGGAATCTGAATCAGTTGTAGCAGTTATCTCTGGACCATCATGTTGTGATGTTGTCCCTTCATCTGAAATGCTAGGTTTAGTTGGAGTTTCAGCATTACCAAGAGCATTATCATCTAAGAAGGTGTCATCCCTGAGGTCATGTACCACTGGCAAAGACACAGAATCAGTTGTTGCTGCCTTAACCTTGGCCCTGTCATGAAAGGGAAAGGTCAATTCATGGAAAATAACATCTATTGATATAAAGATTTCTCTAGACACCAAATCAAGTAAAATGAATCCTTTTGTTGTATCTGACATCCCTAGATTGATACATGTTCTTGCTTTAGTGTCAAATTTGCTACGATCTCTGGTTAATGTATGTAAAAGAAAATACCAAACAGCCAAACACTCTTAAGTGTTTTAAATCTGGATCTTTGTTATACAATTTGTGATAAGGTGTAGAATCTTCCAACAGTGGTATAGGAGTCATGTTGATCAGTTTGACTGCATGGATGATACAATAGCCCCAGTAAATGATAGGCAGATTTGCTTGAACTTTCAGAGCCCTGGATGTGTTGAGGATATGTTGATGCTTCCTCTCCACAACTCCATTCTGTTGTGGTGTTGATACACAACTTTCTTGATGAATGATCCCTTTCTCTGCATAGAACTCTGGCCATCTGAATTCTGCTCCATTGTCTATTCTGAGAATCTTAACCTATGACTTAAACCGAGTAGAAACAAAGGCACAAAAACTTTGTATTAATGGTGTAGCTTCTGCTTTACTTTTTAACGGAAAAACCCATGTGTATCTACTGAAGTCATCAACTATTGTCATAAAATAAGACTGTCCATGTACTGTTAAGTGTCTATATGGACCCAACAAGTCCGTATGTACCAAATCAAAACATGCATTTAAAGCTGTATTACTCAAAGGGAAAGGTAATCTTTTCATTCTTGCTTGAGGACACACATAACAAATACTCTCAGGCAGCACTACATCATCAAGTTCTTTCTTGACAATACTCATTCTTTGATGAGACATATGTCCAAACCTCAAATGCCACAAGAGGTCTTTATTAGGGGACATATAAAAGAATGAGGAGCTACTACAAACTGTTTTACTAATTTTGTCTTCTACTGTAGCTCTGTTTCTGGATTCCAGCAAGTACAATCCATCCTTCTTTCTGCACAGTGTCCTTGTCCTGTATACAACAAATCCCATCAGTGAAGATCACACAAAGAGTTTTATCAACAGTGAGTTTTCCCAAAGAGATCAAATTACAATGGAAACTAGGGACACACAACACTTCTTGCAAAAGTAGATTATTGTTTACCCTCACAGTCCCCATGTGTGTTACCTTTACAGAGGTTCCATTTGGTAAGGTAACTTCTAACCCATTAACTTCCCTGACTCTCTCAAAGAACTCAACTTAATATGTCACATGGTCTGTAGCTCCTGAGTCTAATATCCATTTATCTAATCCTTTACCTTGCATTTCTTGATCATTCTGACAGAAGTTAGCAGCCAACACTCTAGCATGATTCACATTGGGATCTGTCTTCTCTTCCACATTCATCTGATCAAGTAACTTGGCTAGCTTCTGAAACTGTTGTGAACTAATTGAAACCTGCATTTGAGATATCACTCTTTGCATTTCCTGTATTTGAAGATACATTGTTATCTGCCCTTGAGCTGCCTTCACCTTCAACCAGGTTAACCTTCCTCTTTGACTTCCAGTCAGGTGGAAATCCATTCTTTCTGTAACAATCTTCTATGGTATGACCATTGTAACCACAGTAAGATCGAACACTGAACCTTCTTCCTAACACCATTTCTCTGATTTCCATTCCAGTTAGACTGAGATTTATCACCATTCCAGTTAGACAGAGATTTATCACCATTCCAGTTAGACTGAGATTTATCACTCCATGTGTCAACAAAATTCCTGCCTCCATTGTATCCTGAATTTGACTTGTTCGCAAATATTACCGCCTGAGTATTCTGCGGATGACTTGCACTGTATTCCATTTGATTCTCAAACTGTATACTCATTGCAAAGGCTTCAGTAATAGAGGGCAAAGTTTTGACAGAAAAACTTGTGACCTTACTGGTGCAAAACTCTCGTTTAATCCTTTCATGAACCGAATGACATATTCAGACTCTATGTAACCAATAAAGGTGGGAATGACTGCACAAGTACACTTAACCGTACATTCGCAGGAAGGAATTGGTCTTAAAATCATAATCTCATCCCAGACGGTTTTCAATTTAGCAAAATACTCAGTAACAGACAATGTACCTTGAGTAATTTGATTGATTTCTTCCAGTAAATCAGATAGACGAAAACAGTTCATCTTGGAATACCTATTTCGAAGATCTTCCCAAACATCACGAGCCGAATTCATCCATAGAACGGTCTTCGCAATTGGATGACTCACAGACTTCATTATGCAGGACATCACCGTGATGTCACACTGCTCCCATTTCGCTCTCATTCTTTCATCATCTACAGGTTTTGGAATCGATACGTCCACAAAACCTAGCTTATTCTTCATAATCAGACCCATTCGCATCGATCTACTATAAGAGTGATAGTTCTTGCTGTCTAAGGGCGGATCTGCAAGAATCAAGGCTGGACTCTCGTTCGGATGTAAGTAAAAGGGGCTCGAAGCTTCCAACTCTCCAGTTGCTCGCAACTGCCTTTCTTCTGCCATTTTTCGATCTCAATCGAACAATTCTAAGAACAACACAATTAACAGTAAGAGTAAAACACAGATCGGTAGTTTAATTCCGCTCTGATACCATGAAGAAAAGTGGATTCGATCCACTTTTCTGGAAAAACAAATTGAAGAACTAGGGTTTCTAAAAGCAATGGAAAAACGGGAAGGGGAAAGTTTTTATCTTTTTTTATCTGAAACTTAACTTGGAGAAATAATTATATCCCCTATTTATATGGGTGGCTGTAATACCCAACTATACACCAACCAAAAAGACATAAAAGCCCCTATAATAAACATAATATGTAATAGGACCAGTGTCAAAAAAATACACTAAAATTTATACGATACATAAAGTTTGCCCACTCCACCCCCCCCCCCCCTAAATTTTTTATTTGCCTTTTAAAAATTTTATTGCCCCCCCTTACCCGAAATCCTGCGTCTGCCCCTGTCACCGACACATCTTCGGTAATTCAACGATATCTTTATATGTAAAACTCTGATTTAAGTGATTCATGTTGCGGTGGAAAGACCACTCAATTCTCTACAACTTTCATTATACAAAATGTCCAGAAAATGCCTACAATGTGGATAAAATTGCATATGAAGCTAAGGTATGTGAAAACACCAACTATATTAGAATCATTTCAACTCGTCAACTTCGGGCACATGCTTCTACCCCTGAAATTGACTTGTCATCAACAATGAATATTTATACATTAATGATATTTAACAACTTTCTTAATTTTTGGGAAAATTCTACGATGACTTATATTTTGGGACGGACAGAGTAAATACATACATCCATATATCCTCCCCCAAAACTAACAAGTCTATACCAGTATACCTCAGCAACGTTGTAAAACGTACCCCAATTGAAGCAGAAGCTAAGTAAGTCTCCTTTTTCATCCCTTTTTTCATGGAATTTTTTTTATTATGTAGTTTCTTATAGAACAAATGTAATGCATATATATAGCCCTTTACATGTTGATTTCGAGGAACAAGATTTGAAGAATTTCTGTAGAACAATTCAGAATCAATTCTTTATTTTTATTTTTTATTTTGGATCGAATGGAGCTTTGTGTGTTTAATTTTTTAATTATTTATTGTTGTACGTCATTTGAAATCTCGATAGTGTTGTAATTTACCGTATCGTTGAGAACCACACCCGACTACTGATATTACAAAGCTTGTAGGTAAGCAATATAAAGTGACGAGGGTCGGACTAGCTCTCGCCACGTGTCATTTTTATATTGCCTAAACATTAAATGAAGATATAAAAACTATAAAATTAAGGGCCAGGAGCCCCACTTCATGCCTAAGGTCAGATTTGAACCCCAGGTGGGAGATCGGCCCCGCTCCCCAAACCACCGCAGGTCGGTTAGGTCGCAACGGAGTTGGGCCAGTGCAGTTCGGGACGAGAGGCCCTGGGGGCTCGACGCAGGTCGGCTAGAGCCTCCTTTATATGATAATTAGCACATGTGCTTATAAGATAATTATGTGAAGATCCTAGGGATCCTTGACCCATTAAAACTCTGATTTTGATATTTAAATATATCCATAATTATCCCTAAATTATAGGAATTTACTCGTGATTATCCTTAGGGAATAAGAATACAAATCCTTGCAAGACAAGGCTTTGGACGAGACGTTCTCTATATAAAAAACCCCTAAGGAACTACGGAGACTTGATTCCGAAACATAACAGGATACGTAGGCAACTTGACAGAAATAACTCTCAAACTCAGTCTAAAAATCACCCAAAAAACCATCCATCGTTCAGATTACCCTAGATTAAACGGCCCGGATTTATTAATAGACAATATCCAGCATCGTCAATTTGCGCTAGAAGGAGGGCCTCCTATTAACAAATATTCAAGATCATGATCATCAAGCTACCAAAAAAGAATAACAAGAAAACACCAGGGGAAACCGCCAACGATGGTGGTAGAAACGCTAGAGAAGGGGTGGCAGCAGATCCCACCACCGCTAACCAGCCTCAGCAAGGAGCAAAAATCACTTTGAATCCGGCACAACAAGCGCTGGTGGAACAACCAGCTATCGTTGATTGATCGGACCTATAGGCCTTTATTCAGGTAGCAGTCCAAGGGAAGAATCTAAGAGATCCCCCAGAGGCTAATTCTAATGGCATGACCATTCCATGGAGTCGGCAGGCCAGCAATCTCCGCAAGATATACGTCTAGGACAGGTTCCAGACTTTTATACAATACTTCAATCTTTTAGTTAAAATGTTGTATTCTCCGTTATGCATGATGATTTTATAAAAGTTTTCAAAAGGCAAACTCCCTAAGTCTACAGGACAGACGATCAGAAGTGAACTGCAGGTTGGACTCAGAAAGTTGGCAAATGACAAACTCCTTAAGTCTGCAGGACAGACAATCAGAACTGAGCAACAGGTCGGACTCAGAAAGTTTGCAAATGACAAACTCCTAAAGTCTGCAGGACAGACGATCAGAACTGAGCTGCAGGTCGGACTCAGAAAGTTTGCAATCAGAAGTGAGCTACAAGTCAGACTCAAAAATTTTGCAAAATGACAAACTCCTTAAGTCTGCAGAACAGACGATCAGAACTAAGCTGCAGTTCGGACTCAGAAAGTTTGCAAAATGACAAACTCCTTAAGTCTGCAGGACAGATGATCAGAACTGAGCTGTAGGTCGGACTCATAAAGTTTGCAAATGACAGACTCCTTTAGTTTGCTGGACAAACGATCAGAACTGAGCTGCAGGTCGGACTCAAAAAGTTTGCAAATGACAAACTTCTTAAGTCTGCAGGACAGACGATCAAAACTGAGCTGCAGGACAAACAACCCGAGGTCCACATGACACCTCTATAAAGCGGTAAAATTGCAAGGCAAGGATGCATATCAACCGGCAAAATCAGGCATGCAAACAATCCCTGCAAGCTTTACATCCGGGACATGTTCCACCATTCAATAAATTGTTTTAATTTACCAGTATTATTTCAATATTATATTTCACTTTTTTATTGTATATACTACGTAACGGCTTTAGATGAAAGTTTTAGGTCTGTAAGACAGACAACTGAGCACACAAGATTGGACTCGGTCTATTCATTAAGTCTGCACGACAGACAACTGAGCTGCGCAGGACGGACTTAACAAAATTCACAAGTCTGCAGGTCAGACTCACTATCTGACCTTTGCAGGCTGGACTCAAATAAAAAATCATACAAAAAGCTAAGTATGCCATCTGAATTCTGTTAGTTAATGCATAGTATACTGAGGGGCAAAATACCCCACAAATAACTCAAAAATTTAGTCTGCTGGCTAGACTCCTAAAATAAAGTCTGCCCGTAGACTTAAAAATATTAAGTCAGCTTGATAGACTCAAAAAATAATGTCTGCCTCCTGACCCAAAAAAAAATTAGGTCTGCATGACAGACTCAAGAAATAAAGTCTGCCTGAGCAGACACCAAACAATCAAGTCTGCAGGTCAGACTCCAAAAAATTAAGTCTTCCTGAGCAGACCCAAAAGATTGAGTCTGCATGAGCTCCGCAGGTCGGACTTAGTAAAAAATATAAGTCAGCAGGGCTGACAAATTGAGCTTCGCAGGTCGGACTCAGCAAAAAATATAAGTCAGCAGGGCTCACAAAGTGAGCTCCGTATGTCGGACTCAACAAAAAATAAAAGAAAATATATAATATATATTAATAATATCTATATATATATATATATATATATATATATATATATCCCGGCAAACTGAGCTCCGCAGGTCGGACTCAACAAAAAATACAAGTCAGTAGGGCTGACAAAATGAGCTCCGCAGGTCGGACTCAACAAAAAAGAAAATATATAAAATATATACGTCAGCAGGACTGACATACTAAGCTCCGCAGGTCTGTCTCACCAAATAATATAAGTCAGCAGGGCTGACAAACTGAGCTCCCCGGGTCGGACTGAGCAAAAAATATAAGTCAACAGGGCTGACAAACTGAGCTCCGCAATTCGGACTGAGCAAAAAAAAATATAGAATGTATATTAAGAAAAATTCATAAGTCAGCACGACTGACAAACTGAGCTCAACAGGACAAACTCAACGAAAATTTCCTAAGTTAGCAGCACTGACGAATTGAGCTCCGCATGATGAACTCAGCGAAAAATTCATTAGTCAGCAGGACAGACGAACTGAGCTCCGCATGACGAACTCAGCGAAAAATTCTCAAGTCTGCTGGTCAGACGCACTATCCGACCTTTGCAGGTCAGACTAAAATAAAAAATTATACAAAGAGCTAAGTATGACATCCAAATTCTGTTAGTTAATGCATTGCATACTGAGGGGCATGATACCTCCACCAAAAACTTAAAAAATAAAAAAAATAAAAAAATAAAGTCTGCAGGTCAGACTCAGAAAATATATAAAGTCTGCATGTTAGACCTAAAAAATAAAGTCTGCAGGTCAGACTTAAAAATATAAAGTCTGCCCTCAGACAAAAAAAAAGTATGCATAACAGACCTAAAAAATAAAGTCTGCTGGTCAGACCTAAAAAATAAAGCCTGCAGGTCAAACCTAAAAATAAAGTCTGTAGGTCACACTCAAAAGTCTTTCTGATAAACTCAAAAAACTAAGTCTGCTCTCAGACTCAAAAAATAAAGTCTGCAGGTCGGACATACCGAACTGAGCTGCAGGTCGGACTCAGAAAGTTGACAAATACCAACTCGCCCAGTTTGCAGGTCGGACATACGGGCGAGCGGCGGGACAGACTCGAAAGTTGGCAAAGGACCCACTCACCAAGTCCGCAGGTTGGATATATCAAACTAAGCTGCAGGTTAGACTTAGAAATTGGTAAAACATCAACCCAAAGTCGGTGCAGGACAAACTCGAACTGAGCTTCGTTGGATGAACTCAACGAAGTTTTTCAGATAAGCTCATTAGGCCTACAAGATGGACTTGAACCAAAGTCCGCAGGTCGGACTCAATGAGTTTTCAAATGCCCATTCTTGTGTTTGCAGGTCGAACTCAAGAAGTTCGCAAAACAAACACTTTAAGTCCGCAAGTCGGCCTCAGCCGCATTCAATGTCTGTAGGACAGACCCGAACAAAAACTTAACAAAGTCTAAGTATGCCATCCAGAACTATAAGTTAATGCATGGCATACTGGGGGGGCAAGACAACCCATTGTGGATCAGAGTACTTTAGGTATGTGCTGAAAATAAAGTTAAGGCAAGAAAACTTGCAAAAGTTCGCATATATTAAAACATGCAAAATAAAACATGCAAAAATTTGCATATATTAAAACATTGTACTTGAAAATTTTAGAAGTTTTCTCCAAAGTCTGGAAGACAGACTCTAAAACTTGAGCTCGTCATGTCGGACTCTGAAGCTTGAGCTCCACAGGTCGGACTTGAAAAGTTTGCTTAAGTACGGGGGACGAACTCCGACGTCAACTTTCGTCAAACTCTCGAGCCCCGAGATCGGACTCACAAAGTTTATAGGACAAACTCCCCAAGTCAGCAGGATGGAAAAAAGTATGAGCTCTCTAACTCAGCCTCCATAAAGTTTGTAGACCAAACTTCCTTAGTTCGTAGACGAATTCAAACCGAGCTCCGCAGGTTGGACTCGTCATAAAATCAGTTCGCAGGACGGACTCGAGCAAGTCCACAGGATGAACAGAAATTCAGCTCACTTGATGTCAGTCTCAATGCGTTTGCAAAGCTGAGCTCCGCAGGTCGGACTAACTCTAAACAGCCGATCTACATGTCAGACTCACGCAAGTCCGCATGTCGGATAAATTTTTCGGGCTCCACATGGTAGGCTCTCTACCTTTACGAAGTAAACTTCCTAAGTCCCCAAAAGGACCCGAGATGAGCTACGCAGGTTAGGCTCGTAAAAATACAACAAAGCATAGGCGAAATGCAAGTTCAAGAGCCGAAGAAGCATTAAGGGCTGAGTTCTGCCCAGACTCTTTAGCATGAGTACGATTCACCACAAAAGCATTGACCTGGTGCAGTTCGGCAGGAGCCGTTGAAGCAGAAGCAGCAGCCGTAGAAGGCATTAAACAAGGAGCTGCAACAATGTTCTCAAAAAACTGTTCCACTTCAGAAGACGTGGGCACGAATGACAGTGTCATAACAATAGCTTTGCCACCTGGCAGAGTAGGTCATTGTAAAGTTCTACAAGTCTAGATGACAGTGGCCGAACAACACCCCTAACAGATCCGACCTCACAACAGGTAGTTCAGTGAGATATGGGGGGCTTATGACGAGGGTCGGACTAGCCCTCACCACGTGTCATCTTTATATTGGCTAAACATTAAATTAAGACATAAAAACTATAAAATTAAGGGCCAGGAGCCCCACTTCATGCCTAAGGGCAGATCCGAACCCCAGGTGGGATATCGGTCCCGCTCCCCAAACCACCACAGGTCGGTTAGGTCACAACGGAGCTGGGCCAGTGCAGTTCCTGCCGAGACGGCCTGGAGGGCTCGACGCAGGTCGGCTAGAGCCTCATTTATATGATAATTAGCCCATGTGCTTATAAGATAATTATGGGAAGATCCTAGGGATCCTTGACCCATTAAAACTATGATTTTGATGTTTAAATATATCCATAATTATCCCTAAATTATAGGGATTTTATCATGATTATCCTTAGGGAATAAGAATACAAATCCTTGCAGGACAAGGCTTTGGACGAGACGTCCTCTAAATAAACAACCCCTAAGGAACTACGGAGACTTGATTCCTGAAACATAACAGGATACGTAGGCAACTTGAGAGAAATAACTCTCAACTCAGTCTAAAATCACCCAAAAAACCATCCCTCGTTCAGATTACCCTAGATTAAACGGCCCGGATTTATTCATAAGCGAGATCCAGCATCGTCATAAAGTAATATAGAAAAACACAATAATGAAAGAAAAGTAATTTTCTTATATCATTACAATGGAGAAATCAAAGGGGTTTTGAAAACTAAAAGACTAGAAAAGAGCCCATGAGTAATGGCTATATTAAAGGTTCGGTTACAACAAAAAATAATGGCCATATTAAAGTTTCGATTACAACACAAGTATTGGCCACAAGACTCCCCCTTGGACATTACTTGTGTGATGTTCATGCCCTGTTAAAAACCTTGCTATATAACCCTGTGGGAAAAACTAGTCAAGGAAAAGAGTACATGACATACACATACTTATGTGGTACAATGATAGCCTCATTAAAAACCTTTTGTTAAGAAAAACCCCATGGGAAAAGAAACTTAACAAAAGGGAAAAAGAGTACAATCGTTGGTCTTCAAGGCCTATCCTTCAATATTGTTTTGAACTGATCGCTCCCTCTGAAGATGGCAATCTTCCAATCCTACGCATTCCAATCATATGAACAAGTTTCTCGAAAGTAGATGTAGGAAGATACTTGGTGAAAAAGTCTGCTATATTTTCAATAGAGCGAACCTTTTTATTGACAATCTCACCGCTCTTCTGGAGATCATGTGGATAAAAGAATTTGGGTGCAATATGCTTAGTCAAGTTTCCCTTAACATATCCATTGCTCATCTGTGTTACACATGCTGAATTGTCCTCATAAAGGACTGTGGGGGATAAATTCTCTGACACAATACCACACATACTACAAATGTGTTGTAACATCGATCTTAGCTATACACATTCTTGTGAGGCTTCATATAAAGCTATAATCTCTGAATGATTTGAAGAAGTGGTAACCATAGTCTCTGTAACAGACCTGCATGAAACTGTAGTGTTACCACATAGAAAAACATATCCAAGCTGAGATCTGGCATTATGGGGATCAGACATATAGCCAGCATTTGAATAGCCCACCAATGTCATATCTTGATGTCTTGTATAAAGTGAACCCAAATCTAATGTGCCTTGAAGATACCTAAAAATATGTTTAATGCCATTCCAATGTCTCATTGTAGGAGAAACACTAAATCCTGCTAGCAGGTTTATTGCAAACGCAATATCGGGCCTAGTGCAATTTGCAATATATAGTAATGCTCCAATGACGCTCATGTAAGGAACTTTTTGTCCTAACATTTCCTCATTATCTTCTTCGCGTCTAAATGGATCCTTATCAACTTCAAGGGATCGGACAACCATAGGTGTGCTAAGTGGATGAGATTGTCCATGTTGAATCTCTCCAAAAAATTCTTCAGGTAGGTTGATTGGTGTATGAATATTCCTTCAGGTAGATGCTCGATCTACATGCCGTGACAATACTTGGTTTTACCCAAGTCTTTCATTTAGAATTCCGTCTTCAAATATGAACCTGCTTCATCAATCTCCTTGCATGTTCCAATAATATTTATATCATCAACATAGATTGATATAATACAAAAACCACTATGCATCTTCTTAATGAACACACAAGGGTATACATCATTGTTTTTATATTCTTTCTTCAGGAGGAATTCATTTAGCCGGTTATACCACATTCTACCCGACTGCTTTAAGCCATACAATGACCTTTGTAACTTTATGCTATACACGTTGTGATTTTCATTTTCCTTTATGTTCGGAACTTTAAATCCATCAAGGATTTTCAAAAGTATATCAGCGTCTAGTGACCGCATTTCCAAATTCATTTTTGCTGCCAGGGATATTAAGTAGCAGAACATGAAGCCATCCATAACAGGAGAATATGTTTGATCAAAATCAATACCGGGTCATTGAGAAAACCCTTGAGCTACTAGTCTCGCTTTATATCTCACCACCTCATTATTTTCATTTCACTTTCATATAAATACGTATTTATATCCTACTGGGATAACAGTGTGGGGTGTACGTACTATATGGCCAAAAAATTTCTTTTATTTAGTGAGTCTAGCTCAGCCTCAATTGCTTTCTTCCATTTCAGCCAATCCGAGCGCATACAGCACTCTGCTATTGTTTTTGGTTCTGGATCTAGATTATCATTTGAGATATTATGAGCAATTATCAAGGCAAATTCATCGTCGGTGATTGTGATATTTCTATTATAAGTTTCTCATGTATTTACATAATTCATGGCCACTTCAATATTTATGTCGACTTGATCTTCTTCATTTCCCAATACATTATGATCTAGTTGTTCCGCAATCCCAATGTTATGATTGTTTGAAGCACGTGCATTTTCACTAGGATTCTTGTCTTCAGGACAAACCTCTTCAGGAGATTTCAAGAGTGATAAAGATTATTTATTAGATTTTGTCTTGCGCAGATTCTAATCTTTTGCACCAACAAGTCTCCCACGCTTCTGGCATTGAGGAGCGTCATCAAGTGTATCATTTTTCTTAGGAATTTCCATTCTCTGTGGTGCATTTAATGCTGTTATATAAGATTTAGTCACTCCTTAATGATCAGTAAAATCATCTGGCAAGTTACTTGCTAAATGTTGCAAGTTAATTATCTTCTGAACTTCTAGTTCATTTTGACTAGTGTGTGGATCTATATAGAGAATATCTGGTACATTCCATGCAATTTCTCGGAATTCCTTTGATTTTGGGCTTTTATCTCCCTCTAATGCCGGGAAATGATCTTCATCAAATATGCAGTTAGCATACCGAGCTGTAAACTGATCCCCTGTCATGGGCTCTAGGTATTTAAGAATAGATGGAGATTCATAACCAATGTAAATACCAACTTTATGTTGAGGTCTCATAGAAGTACGCTTTGGTGGTGATATATGAATGTAAACTGCACAACAAAAAATTTGTAAATGGGAAATGTTTGGTTCTTGACCACACAAAATGTTGGTGGGGAGAGAAATCATGATATGCAGTTGGCTGAATTTGAATTAAAGCAGCAGCATGCAAGACTGCATGTCCCTACCTGAAGTGGATAAGTGGGACTTTTGTAGCAGTGGTCTAGCGATTAAGTTAACACGCTTAATCAAAGATTCAACCAGACCACTTTGAGTGTGGACATAGGGAACTAGATGCTCCACTTTAATGCCTAATTCCATACAATAATCATCAAACGCTTTTGTTGGGAACTCACTCGCATTATCCATACGAATAGATTTAATATTATAATTAGGAAATTGAGCTATAATCAATTATTTTAGCAATAAATCGTGCAAAGGCATAATTCCGTGTGGACAATAAGCCGATATGAGTCCACCTAATGGAAGCATCAATTAAGACCATAAAATATTGAAATGGTCCTGATGATGGATGTATTGGTACACATATATCTCCATTAATCCTTCCAAGAAAAATAGGGGATTCAATTCCAAATTTAGTACGAGAAGGACATACAATAGGTTTTCCCTTTGCACATGCTTCACAAAATATTCAGATGTCAAAGGAAATTTACTACTAGACATATTATACCCAACTGAATTAGATAAAATCCGACCAATCATTGTTCGTCCAGGATGACCCAATCACTCACGCCATAATTTAAATGAATTTCGGTCTCTAAATTTTAATTCATCGCAACATGATAATTAGATGGGCGTATGTAAGTATAATACAATCCTGAAGAAAAGGATGGCGGCTTCACGACAATTGTAGATAGGTGAGAAGAGGGGGATAAATACCAAGTTTCTTTTATGTTTATTGTTGGTCAATGACCATCTCTATGTGGCTTCTTAATTAGATTAGAGTCGTTTATAGTTAAAGTTGCATTGTCTATGTGGGATCGCGACCTTGACTCGCATTTACTATACTACGATGTACCTAGTATTCTTGCTAGTAATATCGACGTTAATGACTTACACGCGATCACTCGCCTTCTGCCGACCAAGCACACGATGTTTGTCACACTGAAGAGGGCATAGTTGAGGTTTTACTTGGAGCAGGGATCTCCAGTCAACATAGGCTTACTGATGCACAGCCGCATTCATGAGATTGCCGCTACATCTGACCGATAGCAGTTGCCATATGGGCTTATGATTGACATGTTTTCTATTGAGGACGAGGTTCCGGTTCTGGTCAGTGAGGAATGGGAAGACCCTGAACCGATGATCAGTTCATAGTCAATTTCAAGAGTACCAAGACGGGTCGGATCAAGAGCTGAGGGAGAGCGTACTCCGATCCTCGGAGGTCCTCGATACCAGAGAGCCTTGCTAGAGGAGCGCTCAAGAGAAATTGTGAGTCTGCATCGCAAGATGGATAGAATTATAGATTTTCTAGGAGTTCCTCCTACGACCCCACCACCTAGGATTGCCCCGCGTCACAGACCATCATCTTCCACCGCTGCTGCCTCAAGTTCTGCGCCACCTCCCAGTTTTGAGCCTAAAGATGACCGGGAGGATTGCTATGACGAGGACTAGTTTTCTTTCTTTTTATTGTTGTTATTTTCCATTTTCTTGTTTTATTTTATTTCCTATCTAGTATTGTACCAGATTTATAATATAATGATTTTGTCGGCTTAATTTGTTTGGAGTTATCTACTTTTTCTTTTACTGCCGCACTATTATTATACGGTTTCTTGTCACCACCATTATTCTAGGACTGTTTGAGATACTTAGGGTAGATTATTGAAGGACTACTTGCTTACGCCCAATGAATTATGAGATGTTCCAGTTTGTTCCTTTGGCTCCACCCTTAACGAAGCTAAGTTCCTTTTCCTTTTTCTTTGGCTCACTTTCCCAGGTTTGTAGTCGATAGCATATTACCTCGACTAGAGTTGACCCTGGCTTTATCCCGAATTATGTTCCACCAACGCTTATAAGGGCAAAGGAATTTCGGATTCGGTAATTTATCAAGAGTGAGACCGTGGATAGATAAATTTATGAGAGTTCACCCGCCAAGAAAGAGAAGTGCATCGCAATATATACATCTATAATCTCTTTGGCAAAAATTGAGTCGATGGAGCGTAAAATGCACCACCTTTGCATAGACCGATAAACGTGAGCCTAAGAGTAATACTCGGTTCTCGATCCACCTTGCCAGCTAATTTGATTAATAAAAACATGTTCGAGACTGTTTAGTTCGACTACAGGTCGACGTAATGTGAAATTGTCTGCATTACTAAGCAGTTTTGAAGTTATTGCACACACACATTGGCTCATGACATGAATAGTGTTTAATACGTTACTGATGGATATCAGTGACATGATCTTGATCTTGACTTTGTGAGGCATAGTTGTTTTTAATTAACTCATATTATGATCAGGATGTTGTTTGCTTATCGCCATTTTGCTCGGGGCGATCAAAAGTTAAGTGGGGGGTAGTTGATAACGCTCTAAATAGAACATTAATTATACCTTTATTTACCCTAAATTGTGCTCAAAGAGAGGATATATAGACTCGTTATTCTATGGAATATGTGTTAAATGCTATGTGTATGTTCATAGGTTCGTAATTCTGCATATGTGTTATTTTCCAGAAGGTTTGGTACCATTTTGTCGTGTTTTATGTGTTTCGCAGGATGTATCAAATCCGGAGCATAGGTGGAACGGATCTGGATCAAGAGAAGCATGTTAGGCCAAGTGGATGAAGTCCAAGAAGAGATATGCTGAAGAAAAAGAAGGAAAGTTAGCCCGGTGTACCGTGGGCTAGGTCCGGTAAACCGAGAGTCTTGTGGGACACGAAATTGAATTTGTCGTACTGACTAGGTCGGTTAGGGTTTATGAGTGATAAGTTGGCTATTGTATCCATATACAGCCGTATCGACTAATTATTACATAAGTTTTGCATATTCTATCTTATACATTATACAAATTGATGAAATAAAGTTACTTTAAGGCTTTTGAAGTTAATTGTTGGTTTCCTTCCCTTCCCCACCATCTCTAGCTTTAGTGGATCGAGCTAAATCTCCATTGTGGAAGGTATGAAGCTTTGAACGTTCTTTTTTGTCTTCAATATGGTAGATCTGTTTGTATTTACGTGTTTTAGTTAATCTGCATGTTTAACGACCCCATGATTTACTTAGATTAATCGAAATTGAGCAATGTAGATCCATAATTAAGAAAAGCCACCCCCGGTAAACCGGTGGTCTATACCGGTTTACCAAGGCAAATTTTAAGAAACTTAATCTGGGAGTTCAGCGTCATCTACGTTGATCGACAGAATTAATTAAAACGAGTAATAGGTCTGGTCAATCTAGTTTTTTTAATTCGTAAATTAACATGAAGTACTGATAGTGAAGTGTTAGTTAGGACATAGTCTTGATGGACCTTAGGAACGTGCTGATCAATGTCGACAGCTGTCTAGGCGGGGTAGCGGTATGAGTTAGCACTCGATATCAGCAATTCTAGTTCTTTATGCGTATGGGATATTACAGACCAATTAAGGAGGGTAGCTGGCGTATAGATTATCTACTCCCATGGTCGGAGTATATAGGATTAGGATATGCACCCGTAGCTTAAAACTGAATTAAAAAGGTCGCTCGATTGGTTTAAGGAAATTATGTGGGGAAGTAAACTTAAGGATTATCTAACCCAAGTTAGTAGATCGGTAGGAAGAGGGGGAGGAATACCAAGTTTCTTTTATGTTTATTGTTGGTCAATGACCACTTCTATGTGCATTCTTAATTAAGATTAGGATGGTTTATACTTAAGTTGCATTGTCTCTGTGGGATCGACCTTGACTCGCCCTTGCTATACTATGATTGACCTAGTACTCTTGCTAGTATTATGTGTCTTAAGCGACTTACATGCGATCATCCATCAAAGGTGGAATCATTGGGTGGTCATAGATATTTTGTGTCAATCATAGATGACTATTCAGGAATGACTTGGGTGGTGATGATGAAACACAAAAGTGAGGCATTCAATAGTTTCAAGCAGCGGAAGGCTCTTGTGGAGAATCAAACAGCAAGAAAATCAAAAGGCTCATAACGAGATAATGGCCTGGAATTTCGCCTGGTTAGAGTTTGATACATTTCGTAAGGATGAGGGTATTACCGGACATCATACGATCGGGAATACACCTTAGCAGAATGGTGTAGCTGAGTGGACGAATCAAAATTTTCTGGAGAGGGCAAGATGTATGCTCTCTAATGCTGGTTTATCAAAGGGATTTTGGGTAAAGGCTGTAAGTACAACATGCTACTTAATCAACATGAGTCCTCACACAGGGATCAATCTCAAGACACCATTTGAGATATGGTCAGGCAAGCCTGCTGACTACTCAATTCTAAGGGTTTTTTGAAGCACAATTTACTTTCATATGAGTGAAGGGAAACTGGAACCAAGGGTCAAGAAGAGAGTGTTTGTGGGGGTATGGTGATGGGGTGAAAGGTTATAAAATTTGGTCATCAACGTAGAAGAGGGTCATACTCAGCAGAGATGTAGCCTTTGATGAAAATTCTATGTTTATCTCATCAGTGGGGAGGTCTACTGAATCTGAAACCAGTGCTGAATCTGAGAGGGTTTAGAAACAGGTGAAGTTTCAAGTAGAGTCAACTGAGATGCAACTCTCAGCTGATCCAAGTCAGCACTCATCTGATTTGGTTACTGAACAAAATTCTGATCCAAGCCAGTCAGCTGAATAAGGGTCAGCTGTGCCTCAAACAAGGTGTTAGTTGTAGTGCCCGAAAGACAGTTTGTGTAATTGTTTTTAATAATGAATGACAGAATTTATCTCACCTTATTACTTGCTTTGTGCTTGTAAAGTAATACACTGCTGCAAACCCTTAGTATATCAGTATGTAACCGCTTAACTCAGTGTATGGATTACACGTGAGGATTGAGTTAGTGGAGATATGCTTAAACTGTTAGTCCGTGGTGAACTTAATCAGAGTTTAGGGTCTGTTGATTAAAACACCAATAATGCGCCCAGAACAACTTAGGGTGTGATAGTCTTATCCGGACTGTCGGTAGAGGGTACCTACGTGGGGCATTTATATATTATGGCATTCATATAGGACTGGACCGATTTAATCTGAATTTCTCGATATAATTCCATAATCAAGGAATCTTATTAAATCATTAGATGATCATATATGGATCAACCTTAATCCTGAGGTGATCACAGGGTGTTGCTTAGAGAAAAATATCACTAAAAAGATAGAGAAAAATTAGTTTTCTAGTCTTGGGTTTTTAGAAGAAGAAAAACTACAAGTTTTTCTTGGTGTTGCATATCAAGGAGGTTCGGGTATCAAGAAGGGTGTCCACCAACCTCCGTTTGGAGAACACATCGGAAGATCTTGGTTTCTCTTCCTACTATTGGTAACATGATCTTAACCCCCTTGTAGTAGTTTAAGTCCTTTAATTATGTATTATGATATATGAATCGTGATCCATCCGCTGCGCGTAGATCTAACTCATTTAGATCTAAGAACTTGCATCCTACATGTGGTATCAGAGCAAGGTTGCACGGTTTATATAGTCATAATCATAATTAAACGATTTAAAGGAGTGGAATTGCATGTAGGTAAATTTTATTTATTTTTTTATGCATTGATAATGATTAATTGCTATGGTTGAAGAGATGGATTGGGGGTTGGCACTGTTTACCCGTTAGATCTATTGTAAACTCATATAAACGATGAAAATTAGTTCACATGAGTATAGGAAATTATGTAATTTATTTTTATTACAATTTTAATTTCCAGAAAATAGATCTGTTTAGTAGCTGTTTAGTTATTTCGTTTTTCCCGTTGATCGATCCGTTGAAACGACGATCCCTCCGGTCAGAATCAAGATTGGAAGATGATGAACAATTCCACAAAATTTGGCATCGATCGGAGTCCTCTTTGATATCGGTTCCTTGCTGTAAAGAAGCTGATGTAACAGAAAAACGCAGGATTCACAGAAACCCTACATGTGACTTTCTCGAATTTCTGGGAGAGTTTGGACCATTGAAACGCAAATCCAACTGATCAAATCGATAAATACGGAGTCTTTGACGTGGCATAAAACTTTCAGGACGATCGGGATTCATCTCGATTCCCGAACGGCCTCGGGAAGTCTTTGAGGCGCTGCTGTAAAAGTCAGATCCAGCAACAAGTTGGGCGGCCCACTGGAGAAAATTGACGAGTCAAAACACCGATGCAACCGTCTATATTGAAGCCCAAGGAGTAAGGAACAGATCTGGAAAGTTGCGTCGCGATCCAAGTTCGTTTGGTTTTCCGATCGTCGAAGATTTTGAACAGCTGCAGATTATGTAAACCCTAGTTAGGGTTTTGGTTATTTATTTTCTAATAGATTAGATACGGGGGTGCCAATGGTCCATCTCGATGTTTATTTTCCGCACTAGTATACATGTTTAGATTGTATGTGTAGAACTGGAAAATTGCCATGACATGCATCATATCATGAATTCCACTCCATATGCATACATGTAGAAATTAATTCGAGGAATTAGTTAGGCATGTATAACACACGCAATTAGTTTTAATTAATTGTTTGATATTAATTAGAAACTAATTAGGGTAATCGGTGAATCCCGCTCTGTGAAAGCATAAGGAGTAAAATCCCGAAACCTCGTGGTTAAGGTGTTGGATTCTCGGTGAATTCCACCTTACCTAGACGAGATTACGTTTTTGTTCCGTAGTGTCTACGTGAGAGTTTGATATTTAAGGATTGGATTATCACGGGCATACATGGTTCGAAAGTGGTTTAACCACGGTTGGGTGGTCAACAGTAGCTACGGCTCGATCGGATTCACCCTCCACGTGTGGCGTTTGCACGGGGGTCTGGCAAGGCTGAGCCATCCGAAGAGCCACTACGGCTCAACGGAGCTCCCCTAGTTTTGACCCGTCCGACGGCCACATATGTTCCAACGAATAGGTCGGGTTGGCTAGCCCACGTAACCGACAACATTTGGGCCTATGATTTATTGTTCCTTAATGTAACATCAAGTCCAAAAACGTGATCAGTAAACCCACCACTTTTTCAAAATATTGAGTGGGAGCGGGAGAGACGACAGCCAACCCCACGGCCTCTACTGTTGACACAAGCAACGTGAGAGAATGGTGACGCCTCGTGCCGGCCTGGGACCGGCCTCCCTAAGGAAGGCCTTCACCGCTATCAAAATTCAAGGCTTGGTCTCCGAAAGGATAGGATTTTGGGTACTCGTCGGGTCACCGACCGACCCTAAGGCGGCACACTCGGGGTCTACCTAAAAATGCGAGACAGAGTAGGTCACACTCATAAAGGGTATTTTTGGTAGTACCTTGGCTGAAAAAGGAAAGGTGATTGACGATCACAAATGAGATGTTCAATTCTCAATCTGATCTTCAATATTAATCGAAACCTCTTTGACCTACCCTAAGGCGGCACTGAGGCATTAGATTAAATCCTTGGAACGGTAGGATAGACTATAAGTACTTAGTTTATGTTCCTAAAATTTATTAGTAGTGTATGATTTGGATTTATTTTTGTCAATTTTATTTACAACTGTTATACATATCTCTCTAGGGTGCTAGACTGCTAGTGTAAAATTGAATAGTAATGACTTCGTTAAAAAGTGGTTAGTAACTAGAACGTTGTACTTATTGATCTTACATGCGATTAATTTTTTGGAAGAGATATTTCTCTTGAGCCTTCAAAACTTAAGTGACGTAAATAAGTATGTCACTGCTGTCTCTCGTGTTGAACGAGAGACAACCATAGTTAGTTTCAAAGATGATTGGGACGATAAAATTCTTCTAGTGAATTTTAATTGTGTAGTGTCTACAGGAGAAATTTTCTAATAGAAAAATTGAAGAATCATCAATTAAAGTATCGCTAGTTAGACGGTATTTGGAACCGATAAACTAGTGGGAGCTTTTATCTTATGTTTTTATAATTTATTAGAAAATTAGTCCCACTGGGTAACGCTTTCATTAGACATCCCACAGTTCACGAGTAGTGTCTACTCAAATGAACTGCTAGTTCAAGACTATTTCCTTTTAAGGAAAGTTAAGAATGGGAAAGAATGTCTATAAGTGTTAATCATCTTAACTAAAGTTTTGAGGCTAAACCGAAACATTAAGTAAAGAAAGTATAGGATAAGGAAAGTGATTTCGGATCACTAACCAATGAATCCTTAGCAACTTTCTTAAGCGAGTAACTCGACTCGGGAGCTAAGTTCTTTGGAAGAACAAGAGAGCTTTGCATTAACGATTAATAGAGTAACAATGGGCAGTAATTTCAGCTAGAATAGTGGGAGTGATATAAGGAAGTGAATTTCGGATTCTATCCTTGAATATCACAGAAAAATTTATTTTTCTGTTTACAGATTCGTTGAAACAAATGGATTCACTTTCAACTCGATATATTGTTGCCTCATAGAAAGTGAAAATGACATTTGTAGTACGAATCCGAGACTCGGACTTTTGTTTGATAAAGTCAGAACCACTAAGAAATGCTGAAAAGGTATATGTAACATGTCTTAAACTATTATAGGCGAATGGTTTCCGTATTAAGATAAACGATTCTTCAAGATCTATTAATTAGTGCATATATCCTAGAGATAAGACCTAATGACTGGCTAAGGGTGATTCCTATCTCCCAGTCTCGGAACACTGTCTTAAAGGAACAATGACTAAGCTTCATTTCAATTGGGAAAAAGGTAATAGATTTGAAGGGTAACATAGCTTGTTCATCATAACCTTCGGGGTCTAGTGAGAGATACAAGCTAGTGGGAGATTTTGAGTGGTGACATTTGTCTAATAACTACTCGAAACACAGTTTAGTTTATCGAAAGAATACGAGGAGAAGTCTCTGATTTTAGCAGAGAATAGAGTATTCCATGCTCAGAAATAGACTATCGCATAGTCTTGGGACTGATGCTCGGCCTGCCTCCTAGTGGAATGTTTCTCACTGAGAAAGAAACCATAGACTTGCCCTATATAGTTATTGATGTACTACAATACACTGCTAAACTCGATTAAGATAATTGGTTGCAAAATAACGGTTAACAATTATTATGTAAACCGAGAAGTCTACCTAGAAGATGCTAGTGATTTTATGGATAAGGAGTGACTTTGGTTCACACCACTTCCGTAAATGTAGGCATTTAGCACTTAATGCTTGAAGGTAGGACTGGAGATTTTGCGCATACATTCAGATTTTGACTGTTCGTGAAATGCCTTAATGAGACGAGTGAAGGTTGGTTATAAGATTCTTGAGATCAGAATGTGACAGTTCAACTGTCACAAGGCTTCTGATAGAATCTATAAGTAACAACCTTAAACCTTGGAGTACGGTTACCCAAAGGTAGTTACTATCTGATTTAATCAGACCACGTCCAACATCGGTTGTTGGTGATTACACTGATAAATACTACTAGATCAGAATGTCAATCCACCCAAAACACAGTGGGAGTATGGTTTTAACCATTGACCCATTGTGGTTTTGTGGACTTTACAGTCTGCTAGGGTGATTGATAACCTATGGCTCTTGGTGGGCTGTATAGGATTCTGATCTTAGAAGTTCATTTGAAAGCCTTAACCCTGTAAATGGAGTTTTGATACTCCAGTTCTGTTCAGCCTCTTGTAGAACCACCTGAGTGTCTCAGACCCAGTGGGAGCAATTGGATCTACGCCGAAAAGAGTCGAATGAATAGGAAAGTTTAACTTTCAGCACAAAGCTGAGTGGTCTAAGGGTGATTCCCTAAAAAGTAGAGAGTTAACTAGACCTAGAACTCTCTCACCACTCAGTCTTGCTAGATTTCGTTAGAAAGCAGAAAATAGGGGTGATTCCCTGAGACTTTCTTGCCGTAATACGGAGTCTGGATTCATTCGGAACAGAAGGGTCTTGGTTAGAACAAATGGCAAGTTGACTGCCGGGACTTATGTCCTTTGTGGATTTAAGAGAACCTCTCGGTCATTTAAAGTCACATGTTTTAAAATATGTGGACTTGACCGAATATTGATAAGTCTTTAGTAGATCGGATATCAATATTGTAAAGTAGTAGTATTAGTGTTCATGAATGATAACACCGAAACGGTTGGAAACAACATGTGTGTGCTATCTGAAGTTGGAAACTGACAGGCCAAGATTCTCTGGATGAGAGAATTGGACAATATTCTAAGAATTTAATTCGGTCAAATTCACAGGAATGAGTCATTGGCTATCCCATCCATCTTATTGAATAAGATGATCATGCATATACGTATGCAACATTCATCGAGAGTAGTCCTACCCTACCTCTCAGGAATGATTCTCCAAATCTTCGGATAAAGAGAAAATGGGATAAAGTCTCTCTTGGATAACGGCAAGTCAGGTTATAACAAGTCAATAGTAGTCGAATCTCGTATTCGAGCATTGAATAGCGGTTTAGTATGTCCTCAAGTATCTTTAGAGAACGAGGAATCATATGCTTGTATATTCAGGTGCAAACTTGAATATGGTTGACTACAATGATTCTGACTTGTAGTCAGATTAAGGATGATCATTAAGTTGATCTCGGGCTTAGTGTTTACTCATAGTGCTTAGAATTTCCTTTTTGTTCTGGGACCAATTCCAGGTCTGATAAGCCGATATCACTTCATTGTGAAAACAGTGAAGAGATAGCTTAGAAGGATCTTCTCAGTCACAAAAAGTCAAAAGCATATTGAGAGAGAGTACCGCCTGATTGGAAGGACCGACAACGTTTCAATCCTAAAGATCGTCTCGAGTCGACAACCTAACTAGTCAGTGTACCAAGTCGAGTGCTTGGAGGGTACGACATTGATGGATATGTCTCATCTGCTTTTAGAGCAAGTGGGAGAGTGTTGTGAATAAGATGAGAATGGGTGTGCTCTAAAAACAATCGTTGCTTGTCATTTCGTGCAAGTGGGAGATTGTTAGGTGTAGTGCCCGAAAGACAATTTGTGTAATTGTTTTTAATAATGAATGACAGAATTTATCTCACCTTATTACTTGATTTGTGCTTGTAAAGTAATACACTGCTGCAAACCCTTAGTATATCAGTATGTAACCGCTTAACTCAGTGTATGGATTACACGTGAGGATTGAGTTAGTGGAGATATGCTTAAACTGTTAGTCCGTGGTGAACTTAATCAGAGTTTAGGGTCTCTTGATTAAAACACCAATAATGCGCCCGAACTCCTTAGGGTGTGATAGTCTTATCCGGATTTGTCGGTAGAGAGGGTACCTACATGGGGCATTTATATATGATGGCATTCATATAGGACTGGACTGATTTAATCTGAATTTCTCGATATAATTCTATAATCGAGGAATCTTATTAAATCATTAGATGATCATATATGGATCAACCTTAATCCTGAGGTGATCATAGGGTGCCGCTTGTCTCGGGGTAGTGTTTGATGTGTTAGTTACGGTCCACTTAAATATGTGTTCCAAGCCACTTCTCATTGGCACTATCTCCTGATGAGTGAGTAGTTCTGATTTTCACAGACATGGAATCCATTCCTTCCCGCGGGAAGTAGAGAGACAGTCCCCTTATTTGTTAGCCCTAAGAAAGTGATCGATCCCGGGAGTTCACATTTGACTAATTAGCTACTAGTCAGATATGTGCACTAATTGATCATCAGGGGGTTAATGGTAAATAAGGATAAGATATTCTGAGCCGGGTTCACGGAGACTTCCCACTCAGAATGGACAGTCTATGGAGGGTTATCCGTATGTAGTGATTTTATCAATGGACGCATATTCACTCTAGCTATGGGTTGAGTATAAGTATACATCTATAATCGGTAGAGTTCAGTTTCGGGTTTATGGTGGCGTAATCCCGGAATTAATAATTAATGTGCTTATTCTGTTCGATGAATAATTAATTATTGGAGCTACTGGTTATAGGTCCATGGTCCCTGATGTGGCTTCTGTAATTCGGACTAATATTCTTGTTATTTGGGCCTCAGAAATAATTAATTGGCTGGGTCAATTAATTGATATGCATGGATATTATTTAGTTGGGCTAAATAATACACATAAAAGACATTTTATGTGGGCTAAAACCCTAGGTAAGTGGCGCATGGATGATCTCCTTTAGCACAAGAATTGATTTTCTTGTGTTATGGAAAATAAAAGATATTCTTGTTATGTGATTGGTTGGATGACTTGTTATTTGATTTCCTATTGGTCAATACATGTCACAATTAGTCATTAAGGAAAATATCTTTTTATTTTGTTTAATTAATTATTTATTTAATTAATTAAAACTTGGAGACCAAGGATTTACTCTCCTATAAAAGGAGAGCTATTCCAAGTGTAAAAACACAAGGAAAAATTTCGGCCACATCACTAAAAAGATAGAGAAAAATTAGTTTTCTAGTCTTGGGTTTTTAGAAGAAGAAAAACTACAAGTTTTTCTTGGTGTTGCATATCAAGGAGGTTCGTGTATCAAGAAGGGTGTCCACCAACCGCCGTTTGGAGAACACATCGGAAGATCTTGGCTTCTTTTCCTACTATTGGTAACATGATCTTAACCCCCTTGTAGTAGTTTAAGTCCTTTAATTATGTATTATGATATATGAATCGTGATCCATCCGCTGCGCGTAGATCTAACTCATTTAGATCTAAGAACCTGCATCCTACACATGGAACATTGGTCAGCAGAGTATAGCTATCAGCAGAGCTAGAAGATCAAATGTTTGGGTACCTCTCAAGGGGTATGAGTTTGATGATATGGTTGGATATAAACTTCAAGTTGCAAAAGAAGTGGATGGTTTTGAACCATCTACTTACAGAGAAACAGTGACATATTCTGAAGCATCTCAATGGCTTGCTGCCATGGGAGATGAAATAAAGTCATTATTGAAGAATCAGACATAGGATCTAGTTAAACATCCAGTTGATAGGAGAATTGTTACTTGCAAGTGGATCTTTGAGAAGAAGGAAGTAATGACTAAGGTAGAAGGGTTCAAGTATAAGGCACGTTTGGTTGCAAGAGAGTTCAATCAGAAAGAAGGGATAGACTATGATGAAATATTCTCACCACTGGTCATACATACTTCAATCAAAGTGTACTAGCAATGGTGGCACAACAGGATCTTGAACTTGAGCAGTTAGATGTGAAGACAAATTTTCTACATGGTGAGGTAGACAAGGAGATAAACATGACTCAGCCAGAGGGATTTCAAGTTCCGGGCAAGAAAGATTTTATGTGCAAGTTAAAGAGGTCCTTGTATGGAATGAAGCAGACTTCTAGGCTGTGCTATACAAGGTCTGACAGTTACATGATCTAGCTGGGTTATAACAGAAGTCCATATGACTGTTGTGTGTATCATAGTCAGCTGAAATGGATCATATATCTATCTTGTCTTGTATGTGGATGATATGTTGATAGCCGC
Organism: Gentiana straminea; assembly: GCA_036785695.1. Lineage (NCBI taxonomy): Eukaryota > Viridiplantae > Streptophyta > Magnoliopsida > Gentianales > Gentianaceae > Gentiana > Gentiana straminea. The sequence goes on from JAVUPR010000482.1 coordinate 2,839,895, forward strand.
TGAAAAGAATTTTGATGTTCAAAATCTAAAGAACCTTCTCAGTGATGAGTTTGAAATGAAGTATTTCGGTACTGCCATGAAGATTTTGGGGATGGAGATCTGGAGAGATAGGAATCAGAAGAAGTTGTTCTTGTCTCAACAGGGTTATATACAGAAGATGTTGGCCAGGTTTGGCATGTCTGCTACAAAGCCAACAAATACTCCTATGGCATCTAATGTTCATTTGTCTGTTTTTGCTTCACAATCAGTAGAAGAGAAGGAGTATATGTCAAAATTTCCCTATGCTAGTGCAGTTGGTAGTATGATGTATGCCACGGTGTGCACTAGGCCTGATTTGGCTCAGGCAGTCATTGTTGTTAGCAGGTTCATGGCTCAACCTGGAAAGGAACACTGGAAAGTTGTGAAAAGAATGTTCAGGTACCTCAGGGGTATAGCTGATGTTGGTCTCATTTTTGGAGGTGATACTCAAGGTCTGATCACAGGGTACTGTGATGCTGATTATGCGTGATGTGGACAGTAGAAAATCTATGACTGGTTATGTTTTCACTTTGGGGAATTCAGTTGTCAACTGGAAAGCAACTCTTCAGGAAACAGTAGCTTTGTTAACTACTGAGGCAGAATATATAGCTCTAACTGAATCATCCAATGAGGTTATCCGATTGAAGGGACTAGTCAGTGATTTGGGACTACATCAGGATCAAGCAGAGATCTATTGTGACAGTTTGAGTGCAATTTGGCTGGCTAAGGATCAGGTTCATCATTAAAGAACCAAGCATATTGATGTGAGGTATCATTTTCTGAGAAATAAGAAGAAGGTTGCAGTGAAGAAGATTTGTACCAAGGGTAATCCTGCTGATATGTTCACTAAACCAGTTCAGTAGAGCAAGTTTCAGTTGTGTCTGGACTTGCTGAATATTCAAATCTTATAATCAAAAAATTCTAGAAGCTCAGCTGAGGGGCAGGTCATCTGAGTGGATTCTGTGGAGTAATTTGGTACAGTACATCTGGCATTGATGAATGCATCTGGTACAAGTACATATGTTTATGCTATCTGTTTGACTGTGAATGAGAGTTCAAGTCAAGGTGGAGATTAGTCAGCAAAGTGACTTAAACTTTACATCTGGTAGAACTAATCTGGAAGTCAACTGAGTGATGTTCAGCGGAGAAGTGTATCCATGTCTGTGAAAGTCAGTTGGGAAGTCTGCTGAGATTCTTCTGGGGTTAGCACCCTGCTGAGGTCTGCTGAGTTGTTTGGATGCAGTTGAATTCTATGTCTGGGCAATGATCAGCTGAGTGGGTCAGCAGAGGTACCCACATCTTGGGCATTTATGGCAATCCGACAAAAATTCTTGACGGCTAGTGTTTTAGGGATCTGGGCCTATAAATACCAACTATATTGGTCATTGTAAAGTCTATAATCAATCTGGATTTCAGTGCATAATAAAATATTTATTTTCTGTCCGTGGAGTAGTCAGCACAATGCCAGAAACCACGTTAAATCTTGTGTTCTTCTTGTTTCTGCTATTTCTGTTGATTATTACTGTTAGATTTCTTTTGTTAAACTGTTTATCTTGTATTTGGATTCCCTATCCTGTTATAACATAGACTTTGGTGAGAAATGGATCGAGTACATACCTCTTGTTGAATTTTCTTATAATAATAGTCATCATGCATATATCCTTATGGCACCTTTTGAGGCGTTGTATGGAAGGAGGTGTCGATATCCAATTCATTGGGATGAGGTAGGGGACCGACAAATTTTTCCAGACCAGCTTTTGATTGAGGTTGAAGATACTTATAAGAAATTTCAACACATTTGTAACCATCTTAAGACAGCACAAGATAGGCAAAAGAGTTATGCAGATAATCATCGACGAGAACTTGAGTTTCACTTGGGAGACAATGTATTTTTGAAGGTAATTCCAAATAGAGGAATCCCTCGACTTCCAAAGAAAGGAACGATGAGTCCAAGATACATTGGACTCTATCATATCACTAAGAAGGTTGGCGCGGTTGCTTATGAACTACAGTTGCCACAACGATTAGGTGGAATTCATAACGTTTTCCATGTTTCACAATTAAAGAAATATATTCCTTCACCTGATCATGCCTTTGTTGAGGAGGAGTTGCCGGAAAATCTTGATAATAATCATTCCTATGAGGAAGAGCCGTTGCAGATACTAGACCGACAAGTAAAGATCTTACGGAAAAAGGAAATTCCCATGATAAAAATCCTTTGGAAATGACAAGGTGTTGAAGATGGTGCCTAGGAATCGGAAGACGATATCAAAGCTCGCTATCCGGAACTTATGGAAGGTATGAATTTCGTGGACGAAATTCTTTTTAAGGGGGTAGAATTGTAACGCCCCGAATTTTATGACATAAAACGAAAGAATATAGTTGTCAAATTTAAAATAATAATTATTACTATCATAATTTGTATAATCATATTAGTGACCAATCGTATATTTAAAATTACCTATATTATAAATAGCACTTTACTATGCTTGAAATATTTTAACATATAGGTAGATATGCAAGTGTTAAGTCTAATTTCTTAACCCACGTATATTTTTTTTTTAGATAGAATCATTGACTGCTATAATATTTATTAATCATATGAACAGTAAATATCTAGTAGTATGAGCCGTAGTGTTTAAGAAGGGGAATCATTTCCGTTCCTCAGTTTCGGGATAATTAAGTCTTCTCTTTAGTAGTTGTCCGTTTCAACTGTTGCAGTAAGTTCCGAATTAAGAGGGTATAATAGATTATCACTAGTAGTATAAATAGAGATAGCTATAGGGAGATTGTGAAACATTTGGAACAATTTCGGTACAATCACAAATAAAACATAAGAAAAATATTTCAGTTCGGTGAGGCGATCAATCCAATTGGGAAGTCGTGAAGTGTTGAGGGTCATCGTAGGTGAAGGGATTATCTCCACTACATATTTACGTTTTTCGGAAGTTGTTTCATAGTAGTGAAATAAGCATAATTCAGGTTAGAGTATGCTTTCATTTAAGTTGTTTTTCCCCGCGGAATCGTAAATCAATTTTTAATCCTCGTATCTGGTGATGAATTTTGGAGTCTGCTATGTGCATGCCTCTCATGTCTGGTAGTAAGTAAATCCCACCTTGGCCTTAACATTTGAATGTTGTTGAACATCAATCCTGTTTCTTAGCTCACGAGACTTACCTGTTAACTTGTTTGTTCACTTTATCATATGTAGAATGTGGTAAATATTGTAATGTCCCACATCGGTAAAATAAGAGAATACTCACCCCCATATAAGTGTGAGACATAAAGGTCTTGTTAACTCGGGTCAGGGACGGACCCAGCATTACAAAGGGGGGGTGTCCGGCCCCCACTGAGATCCGAAAATCGACAAGTTTTTATAGGTAAAAAATGTAAAAACACTATTCATGCCCCCACTCGCCTTTTGAATTTGTTCCAGTGCCCCCACTGAGATTTTTTTCTGGGTCCGTCACTGACTCGGGTTAGCCTTTTAGACCAAGCGAGGACGGCGGTCTAAGCAGTTGACCGGACCATTTATGGCTCATTTAACACTACCAGGTCCGGGGGCGTTACAAATATTCTTTTGGAAACATAATTCTTGTTTTTTTTTCCCGGTAAATGGTGGCATTTCACTAAATAGGAAAAGAACAATGACAGACCAAGAGTTCAACTGGGAAGGGGAACCCCAATAAGGGATTTGTGTACCTTAAGATCATGCATGATGTAGTATGGATATTACGAACGGGTAATCGGGTAATTCTAATTAGGAAATAATACAAGAACAAGAATATTTGGGTATGATTTGGAGTGAACTCTCTAGAGAGCTGCCTACGTATCCAGGTTAAATAACAAACTGGAATCAAGTCCCCCTCGTAGTTCAGGGTGTTCCTTATATAATTGTAGATCGTGATTCTCTTCCTGGCGCAATGGGAAGTTATCAACGGTTATCTTCTGCATGTTGCTGATCGTGGGGCCTACCCACGTTTGCATGCGGTTGAACTGATGTTGACTCGGTCTTAGCAGCACTCAGCCAGACATTCTATTCAGAAGTGTATCTGCGCAGGCGATCTTTCGTCTAGAAACATACTTCGTGGTGGAGCTCGCTCCTCGACTATTCGAGTCGGCCCTTTTGGTCCCGCCGCGCCAATCCCGCCTTAATCGTCTATCCGTGGGCCTGGCCCATATAAGAATAACCCGGCCCAACGGCCCACCTATCATCATAAGCCCCCCCTAGACTAGGGTGGACTGCTTCACAGCCGCTCTAGTCTGAGACGTTTTATCTTCAGTCATTATTATATCGTGAAACGGGGCCAGGTCACGCTTGGTCATCATTGTAACTGTCAATTGAACCATTGCGTCGTATCCACTTCTTTTCATATAATCACCTCTCTTGTCAAACGTCACCTCTATATCAGATCTTTGGAACGCATTTCGGCGATTACAAGTAAGTTTCATTTTTACATTGCTCCTTGCTTCTTGCGATTCTTGATTCTTTCATGAGTCTAAGAGCCGATACTGCCTCTAGTGATTCCATCGAAAAATTGTTTGATTCGCCAGAAGCAATTTCTAGGGCCATAGAGAGTGAAGAAGTTAATTCTTCTAACCCTGTTCATTGTCCCGAAACGGTAATAAACCCCAATCATCCTTCTTCTTCGATCGATCTGAGAAACACTTCCACTTTTGGGGATAACCCGTTGTGTCTGTTACCTTCTCATCTTCTCCCTCCGGGGTCTTTACTCCTACTTCCATCGTCCATCACTATCCGGAAGATCACTCGCTTTTTTACATACCCTAAAAAGGGAGATTAACCGATTCGACAAAACCAAGGCTATCATGGCTTTCCACGGTGTTGCTAGCAAGATGACCAAAACTGAAATGGCCAGTCTGTTGAAGACTTATCGAATCCGCACTGAGCCGTTTGAAGTTGTTCTTCCTAAATCAACCGAGTATGCTTATAATCCTCCAGCATGATTTTGTACAGTGTATGCTGATCAGCTTCATAGTGGATTAAGATTCCCTCTTCCCCCTGGGTGTGTAGAGATAATGAAATATTATAAATTAGGAGTTGGCCAGATTCATCCAAATAGCGTTAAATTTCTGATAGGTTTCATGATTTGGTGTCGACTGAACACCACGCCCTTTTCTGTAAAGCTGTTCAGGAACTTTTACCAATGTAAGTTGACACAGGGGAGTGGAGGATGGTACCATTTTTGTCGTAGGGCCAGTGCTCCGATTATCCCCATGACCGGGAAGGACAAAACCAAGAAGAAATGGCAAGAACATTTCTTCTTTGTGAAACATAACTCGATGTTACCTTAGGGCGGTGGAATACGGCCTTCTATGAAAGAAACCGGAAGACTTGATTGATGAGACACTGTCTCAATATCTTGTTAGTAATAAGATTTCCCTAAATTTAGACTTTATAAGTTCTGCCATGATAGATGCTGCTCAGCTTCAAACCGCAGGACCTGTTGGTTATGTGGAGTTTTCCAAGAAACAGTACCGAAAATGTATGTTTGTACTTACATCTTGTTTTGATTTTCGATTACAACTTAATTATCTTTTCCTTTTGTAGTGGCCAATGTAGATGACTTGATCAATATTGATGCCGATGAGGAGGAAGAGCTCGAACAGACGCCTATGGATTCGGAACGGACCTTGTCTGTTGTACCTGGGGCTGGTGAGGTTTCTGCTCAGAAGGAAACCGAAGAGAGAGTTGTTGACTCTGGTGATGCTGCCTAGGAAAAAGACGCTGCCGCGGATCCTTCTGTTCAGATCTTGCCAAGCATTGCTGAGAATACCATTTCTCTTGTCGATCCTGTTTCTGCTCTAGCCGCTGTGCCACTGAGGACGGTATCTCAAAAGAGCAAAAAGAGACATAGGCCTACTTCTTCTGAGACATCTGCCAGTGATTCTTCCTTTGGTTTCGAAGATATGTCTGCAGATGACTTTGCTGATACAGTAAAGATTTTTTTTTTTTTTTTTTTTACTAAAATCTTCCTTCTGTAGTGTTATCACTTTGGTAAGGCCTTGCACAAAAAGACTTCTAGCATGGCCAAGGATATTTCTGACCTGCAACGAAAGGTGAGGCGCCTGGATGAGGCTGATGCCAAGATAGCCAGTTTGGAATCTTCAGAGGCTGTGGCTCGCCAGGAAGTTGATCGATTGAAAGCCGATCTTGCTAAAGCTGAGGGTTTGCTCTGTTTACCCAAGAGGAGCAGCTGAAATTTAAAGATGAGCAATTGAGGAAGATGAGAGAGGAAAACCATCAGCACCTGGCTGTTGCAAAGAAAATGAAGGCTGATTTTGAAGAAAATATCCGGCAGATGGAGGAGAGCCCTGCTCAGAATGTTGTCCAGAAGGTTATATCAGGGTATAAGGCTGCTTCTGAAACCCTTGAAGAAATCCAGGTAATATTAGCTCCTGCTCTACGTAGAGGATATACTCTTGGCGTTGATGAAGCCAGACCAGCCGACTTAGTGATCAGGACTCTGCCTAATCATAAGTTATATGATAAGAAAGCAGGCGAGGTCTTCACGAAACGGTATGACGAGTACAAGAGTGGGGAGGACATTGTCCGCAGGTATGCCAAGAAAAAGTCCTCTCAGCCTTATGTTCAGCCTTCTACTATAACATCTACTCAACTCTCAGAGAAATCTGCTCAGCCCTCAGAGACGTTCGCTCGCTCGATCTCGGCCTCCTCCTGCTTCTTAATTTACATGTTTTCTTAAAACTTTGAATTTTGCATTGTGCAGCTTTTGATGTAATGCCTTTGTGATGACTTTTGACTTTGATATTTTGACAATCTCTATTAGAGTATTATCTTCTTGTCGTTATCTTCTTGTCTTGTCTTTCTATTGCGCTGCAAAGAAGTGGGGAATGTTGTCCTTAGCTTCTTTTGTTTACAATATACATTGCATATATATTCTTCTCAGCATATTCTTCCTCTGCAAGTTTAGTTTTTGTATTCTGGTAATTGGGTCTTTTGCCAGAATGCCTTTGCGCTGCAAATTTGGCAATTTTATTATTTAAGTGGGACTTCTGCCCAGAATGCCCTTGCGCTGCAAGTTTGGCATTTTATTTTTAAGTGGGACTTCTGCCCAGAGTGCCCTTGCGCTGCAAGTTTGGCATTTTTATTATTTAAGTGGGACTTCTGCCCAGAATGCCCTTGCGCTGCAAGTTTGGCATTTTATTTTTAAGTGGGATTTCTGCCCAGGGTGCCCTTGCGCTGCAAGTTTGCTGAGTAAGTATTCTGACTTTAATTCCTTGTTTTAATACAAGTTAAAAACACATACATGTATAATCATAAAACTGAAAAAAGAAATATTGATTCAAAGTAGCATTATTTACAGGAATAAATTTGGTTTAAGGAAAAAATTTCCTTAAGTGAACAGCATTCCAACTTCTAGGAATTGTTTTCCCAGAGGCATCAGCTAGTTGATAAGATCCTTTTCCATGTACTTTAACAATTTTATAAGGCCTTCCCAATTTGGGTCTAACTTCCCAGTGGGACCTTGTTTGCTAGCCTCATTTCGTCTTAGCACTAAATCGCCTTCCTTAAAATACGTACCTTTGACTTTTGAGTTGTAGTATTGGGCAACCCGTTGTTTGTATTTTGCCATTTGTATCAGGGCTATGTCCCTTTTGTGCTCTAATTCATCCTTGACCCGCAAAGATATCCACCTCCTGAGTTTCTGGACAGTATAATTCTGTCCTGGGAGATTTGTGTCCGATTTCTGCAGGTATCACTGCCTCGCATCCATATGCCAAAGAGTATGGAGTTTCCTGTGTTGCAGCATTGGGTGTAGTCCTGTATGCCCATAAGATATTTGGGAGATGATCTACCCAATGAGATCCCTCTTGTTCCAATCTTTTCTTCAGTCCCTGTTTTATTTGTCTATTTGTTTGCTCCACCTGCCCATTGGCTTGGGGGTAGGCCACTGATGTAAAGTGTTGAGAAATTCCAAGATTGGTGCACCAGGCTTGCACTCCTTGATCTTCAAATTGTGTGCCATTATCTGAGATGAGGACTTTGGGGATTCCATATCTGCATAGAATGTTTTTCCACAAGAATTTTTGTATTTGTTTAGCTGTGATGGTGGTTAAGGGTTCAGCTTCCACCCACTTGGTAAAATAATCCACTGCCACCACTAAAAACTTGAATTTCCCGGGTGCTAGGGGTAGTGGGCCCACTAAGTCTACTCCCCACCGGTCAAAAGGCCATGGAGATGTAATTGGTATCATCTCTTGAACGGGGTTATGTGATAAATTGCTATGCACTTGGCATGTCCCGCAAGTTTTGACCAGGTTCTCTCGCATCTTCTTGCATTTTCGCCGCAATACCCATAAAGCCTACATTTTCTGGCTAAAGCTCTTGCTCCCAAATGATTTCCACAAATTCCAAGATGGATCTCTCTCAATACATAATCCCCATCATCTGGGGTTACGCATTTTAACCAAGGTGCCGTATAAGACTTTATGTACAGAACATTATTGAACAAAGCATACCTGGCTGAGAGTCTTATCAATTTTCTGGCGCGAAGTTTATCCTCAGGAAGTCTTCCATCTCTTAAATATATAACAATTGGATCCATCCATGTTTCTGCTTGTGTTATCGGTTGTACTTCCATTTCATCACAACTCTTCTGCTTTAACTGCTCCACTAATACCCTTTTGTTTGACAAAAAATTTGATCATAGCTTTGATAAAGCATCAGCTCTGGTGTTTTGAGCCCGAGTTATCTGCTCCACTTCCACCATTGAGAAATCTTGCAGTTTCCTTTGTGCTACTGCGAGGTATTTTTTCATAGGACCCTCATTTGCTTCATATTCTCCCTTGATATGATTTGTTACAAGCTGTGAGTCCGTATAGACTTTTAGGTTTTGTACTCCCAACTTCTGTGCTAGGTTAAGATCAGTTATTAAAGCTTCATATTCTGCCTCGTTGTTAGTAGCTTGGAAGTCGAAATGAAGTGCGTATGGGAATTCTTCACCTTTTGGACTAATGAGTAGGAGTATTGCTCATGCTCCTTCTTTGTTAGAAGCTCCATCCACATAAAGCTGCCACTGTTCTGCTTTGTTCTTCTCAGACTTATTCTGTTAAGCCTTTTGCTCTATAGCTATGGCTTTCTCTTCTGCTAAGAAATCAGCTAATGCTTGAGCTTTGATTGCTGTTCTTGGCTTGTATTCAATATCAAATCCTGCCAATTCAACCACCCACTTTGCCAATCTTCCAGATTTATCTGGCTTTTCTAAAATTTGCTTCAAAGGTTGGTCTGTTAACACATTTACTGTGTGACTTTGGAAGTATGGTCTCAATTTCCTTGTAGCATGTACTAAGGCTAAGACTAATTTCTCCACCTCTGAATATCTGACCTCCGGTCCTTGTAGGGCTTTGCATACAAAGTATATTGGCCTTTGTATCATGCCATGTTGCTTTACTAACACAGCACTAACTGCTTCCTTGCAAAAAGACAAGTAGAGAAACAGAATCTCACATTCCTGAGGAGGAGTTAGAGTCGGCAAGTGACTTATATGATCTTTTAACTCCTGAAAAGCCTGTTTACATTCTTCATTCCACTCAAATGAATGGCCTTCCTGAGAATCTTGAAGAATGGCAATGATTTCTGTGCTGATTTTGACAAGAATCGATTTAGCGCCGCCAATCTTCCCGTTAATCGTGAACTTCCTTGACATTCTTTGGTTCGTGCATGTTTTTTAAAGCTTCTAATTTATCGGGGTTGGCCCCGATACCTTCCTTAGATATCATATAACCCGAAACTTGCCCGATCTCACTCCAAAGGTGCATTTTTTTGGGTTCAACTTCATTCCCGTTTGCCTTAAAACTTGACAAACTTCTCGCTACATCTTTCAAATACTGATCAAGAGTCCCGCTCTTGATTAACAAGTCATCCACATATGCTTCCATTGATTTGCCAATCTGTTGTTTGAAAATGGTATTGACTGCCCTTTGGTAGGTTGCCCCCGCATTCTTTAATGCAAAAGGCATAGATACATAGTAATAGGAACCAAATTCAGTAATAAAAGCAGTTTTTACAGCATCTACAGGGTCCATCATAATCTGATGATATCCCTTATAAGCGTCTAAGAAAGCAAAAATTTCATAACCAACTGTAGAGTCTACTAGCCTGTCAATTATAGGGGAAGTATAACTATCTTTAGGACAAGCTTTGTTCAGATCTGTGAAGTCCACGCACATTCTCCAACTACCATCTGGCTTTTTGACTAGCACTGGATTTGCTAGCCATTCTGGGTAGATCACTTCCTTAATCATGTTGGCCTGCAACAATTTTTCCACCTCTTGCTGGACAGCCTCTATCCTTTCAGGGGCAAAAGATCTCTTCTTTTGCTTTACCGGTTTTCTTGTTGGGTCAATGTTGAGCCTATGAACAGCTAATTCTGTTGACAGTCCAGGCATGTCACTTGCCTTCCATGCAAATACGTCCTTATAATCTTTCAAGGTTCTAACCAACATCTGTTTCTGTTCAGCGGGTATCCACGATCCTATACTGACCGTGGATTCAGGATCCTGTCTATCTAGCATAAGCGATTCGATTCAACAAGTATCATTGGACTGCCAGCTTTTTTCTTCATCCGGAATCAGGTCTTCCATTGTTACCTGCTGCACCTTCATTTTTCCACTGATCATGGATGTGTAGCACTTCTTAGCAGCATCTACATCCCCTTTAATAGTTGCCTCTCCATCCAAAGTTGGGAATTTCATGCTGTTGTGTGCTGGCGATACTACTGCCCTTAGGTCGATCAGCGCTGGTCTTCCCAGAATCACATTATATGCTGACGGAGCTTTTACTACCACATAATTGACCATCAGAGTCCTGCTCTGTGGTCTTTGTCCAAAAGTTGTCAACAATTTTATCATGCCTACAGGATGTATGGGGGGTCCTGTAAATCCAAAGAGAGGAGTTGACACCGGAGTCAGCTCCGAATCCGTTAATTTCATTGCTTGGAAAGCACTGTAATACAGCACGTTAACTGCGATTCCCGTGTCTACGCAGATTCTTCTGACCAGATTCTTCTGGATAACTGCTTCTATCACCAACCCTTCATTGCTTACAATGGCTGGTAGCGGATCTCTTGGACCGTACTGAACGCTTCCCATAACTTTTTGCTTTTTTGCTTCCCGGTCTTTTTCTGCGCTGCCCTTTTTATCTTCCTGAGTAGCCTTGCTACTTTCTCCTGGCCCACCCACAATTGTGTTCACTGTATTAATTGGGGCGTTTTCTCTATGCCCGTCTGCGTCTGGAGATGGATCCCTGTTTCTTCTCTGGTTGTGCCTGTCATGCCCACCGTGGTGCTTCTTAAATTCTCTTCTTCCTCGGGGATTATCCCCTTGTGCTCGATCAATGCATTCATCAATCTTTCCTTCCATAGCTGCTGCGTCTATGTCTCTGATTAGATCCCTGCATTGTTCCGAATCATGTCCAATATCTTTATGGTACTTGCACCACCTGGTATGGTCTCTTTTTTCCCTTGGACCCCTCAGCGGAGGAGGAGTCTTAGCAATCCCTTTCTTTTCCATAATTGCCAGCACTTGGTCACGAGTCCTGTTCAGAGGGATAAGGTCTCTGTCCTGCAGAGCCCATTTCTTCCCTAATTTTTCAGAAATGGGAGTGGTTACTCTGTCCCAAACAGATTTTCTTTTCTTGTCATTCCGGTCCTCAGCCTTTCCTTTCTTAGCATCCCTATGGGATTCCTCCCTCTTGGCTCTGTTAGCCTCTTCTCCTTGACAATGTCTGTATGCTATTTCCAGACATTCATCCATCGTGTGCGGATCTTTACTGCTCAACTTCGCATGTAACCGCCCTTCCCTAAGTCCTGCTATGAAAGACGCTACCAGAAATTTATCATCCAGATCTGCTATCCGGGATGATTCTCCATTAAATCTCTTGATGAACCGCAAAACGGTTTCATCACTCTTTTGCCTAATCGTTAGCAAATAAGTCCGGTTTCTTTGGAAAGGTCTTGCTGCGATGAAAGCATGCATGAACTTTCTGGTCAGAGTGAGAAAATCCGGTATAGATCTGGGGTTCAACTTGTTGAACCAATCTCTTGCCTTTCCTGTTAGAAGAGTTGCAAATGCCCTGCATTTCATCTCTTCTGGAGCGTTATACAAATTCATGTGTTGAATGTACTGATGCATATGGTCGTATGGATCCTTAGTTCCATCATATGCCTGAATTTTTGGAATTTTGAATCCTGAGGGACATGGGAATGCATCGATGTCTTCAGTGAAAGGAGACACCAGCCTGAATTCATCTTGCTTGGGTTTAAGTATGGCGTCTAACTCTGCTCTGGCGTTATCACCCCGGGTGAGTAATCACCACTTGTATGCTTGATTCTGCTTCCTGCTTCTCTTTTTTAGCAGTTGGAAGTGGGGTATGTGCTTCGGAGATATCATTATCCTGATTCCTTGCTTTCAAAACCGCCTCGAAAATGGCCTTTATCTCTTCCCATTTCAGATTTGCAAGGTTTTCTACTAACATTTGTTTAACTGCATCTGGGTTGCTTGTTTGCCCCTCTTCCATCACTTTCTTTCCAGTATCTTGAACATTTTGATCTGAACTTTTATCCTTATTTTGATTTTCCTTTTCTGGTTGAACTTGCTGTTTTTTCGAATTTCCTTGATTTCTTGCCATATTTTTTTTTAAGAATCACTCACTAACTAGAATTAGCCCTCCTTCTAGCGCCAAATGATGTAGTATGGATATTACGAACGGGTAATCGGGTAATTCTAATTAGGAAATAATACAAGAACAAGAATATATGGGTATGATTTGGACTGAACTCTCTAGAGAGCTGCCTACGTATCCAGGTTAAATAACAAACTGGAATCAAGTCCCCCTCGTAGTTCAGGGTGTTCCTTATATAATTGTAGATCGTGATTCTCTTCCTGGCGCAATGGGAAGTTATCAACGGTTATCTTCTGCATGTTGCTGATCGTGGGGCCTACCCACGTTTGCATGCGGTTGAACTGATGTTGACTCGGTCTTAGCAAAGCACTCAGCCAGACATTCTATTCAGAAGTGTATCTGCGCAACTGATCTTTCTGTCTAGAAACATACTTCTGTGGTGGAGCTCTGCTCCTCAGACTATTCTGGTCAGCCCTTTTGGTCCTGCCGCGCCAATCCATCGCCTTAACTGTCTATCTGTGGGCCTGTCCCATATAAGAATAACCCGGCCCAACGGCCCACCTATCATCAGTGCACATTCATGAAAAAAAAATGGGAGAAAATCACGAACCAAAATTGTTTGTTTTTGCCTTGGGTGGTATATTGACAAATAAGGAGCAGAATGGGTGGTACTCCTAAAAAAATCCCGAGTTCAACAGAGAACTATTTTATAGTTAGACATAGTATATTTTTTTCTGGAAGGCTACACGTTCATATCAATCGATAAAGGATTCCCATCATTCAAGACCTTATCATCAAGAACATATGCATACAGAGACTTTCTTTTTTGCTCCATTAATTTTCTTCTTAATAGAGCAGAGAAGTGTCTTCCATAAAGTCGAAACGATTTTGTTTTCGATGAATTAAGCAAATGGTTATATACATGACCGATTTCGGTTAAAAGCTGGAGAAATGTATGATAAAAGTTCAATGATTCGTCGTTTTGGTTTACTTGGTTAATTACGTAAGTCGGTAATTGCCAACTAGCCTGCATGTATGATTGTTATCTTCCTTTAAGTAGGGGAGTGGGTTTGATTACTAAAAATATAGTCTGTGTATTTATATGCTACAATATATCTGCAGCCATGTGAAAAGAGATGGTAAGGTTGCCGCCGGAAACATTAACGGAACATAATATATATATATATATATATATATATATATATATATATATATATATATATATAGTGACTATCAGTAATAGTATATATAGAGGCAGGGGAGTCTTCAGGAATTTAATGATACATGTCGAAAATTTGTCATATTTTATAATTATTAAGCGTAATGTTACATATTATAGTTCAATACGGGTCAATAAGGATCAATATATAAAAATAAGGGGGCCGGTACACATATAAAATGTGTATATAAAAAAAATTTCACTGTAATATTTTTTTTAGCGGTTCGGGTGACCCATTTCATCCTACATAGAGCCGCCCCTGTATAGAGAGATCAAACGGAAAGCATAAAGTGACTGGGGACAAGGGTAGACTTAACCAGTTTAATTGGATTGAGATTAACGTTTTTCTGCCGTTTTAAAAACTATGCGACGGTGGTACCGGTTTTTAAACCAAGAATCAAAAGTTCAATTCTCTTAAGTTTACCTCAAGCTCAAGGTGAGTTCATTTTACTTTCGATAAAAGCAAAGTGTGTATTTTAATTTTTAATTATTTTCAAATATTTTACTTATATCCAATATTGATTTAAACTTGGAAGTCATTTTCGAATGATGTTTCATAAAAATAAATAATTTGATTGGATTTGAAACAATCGACTGTTTGAGCTAGTGCACAACTTTTTAAAACAATAAAAAACTGAAACTTGGAATTGACGGATAATAGTGTTAGGTGTGATGCCCGAAAGACAATTTTGTAATTGTTTTATTTAATAAATAAAATGATGTTAGTATTCATATTTATTATTCTCATATTCACCGGTGCGACAATAGTATTTACACTACAGAAACACTAAAGTATATCGTTTATGTAATCACTTAACTCAGTGTATGGGATATACACGGGAGGATTGAGTTAGTGAAGATGTACTTAAAATACAATTAGCCGGTACTGAAGTTAATCGAGAGTATCGGGTCTCTCCTTTAACGTGCTATTAATGCGCCCTGAACACAATAGGTATGATTGTCTTATCCGGACTTTCGGTTAAGAGAACCTAGTGGGGCATTTATATATGATAGATATATCATATAGGGCTGGACCAATTTGATTAGAGTTCACGATATAATTCCGTAATCGAGATGATCATATTTATGGATATATCTTAATCCTGAGGTGATCACAGTCAACTGCTTGAATCAGTATGAGGTTTGACTAGACGGTTAAGGATTACACTGAGTCTGTGGTCTGAATTACCCCATTTTGGCATTGTACTGGATTGAGTGAGTAGTCTATGTTATCACAGATACGGAATCCATTCCTTCCGTTTATGGAAATAGATAGACAGTTCCCTTATTTGTTAATCCTAGAAATTGATCAATCCATGGAGTTCATACTACACTGATTAGCTACCAGTGAGTTGTATGAATTAATTGATCACTAGGGGGTTAATGGTAAATAAGGATAAGAGGTTCTAAAAAGGGTTAACGGTAACTCTCTGATTTAGAATGAACAGTCTATGGAGGATTAATCCATATGTAATGATTATATCAATGGACGCTTATTATCATTCTCGTGAGGAGATAAATATAATCTTATAATCGGAGGGGTGCAGTCACGGGATTATGGTGGCATATTCCTGTTATTGATTTATCGAATATAATTATTCTGTTCGTAAGATAATTATTTATTTTGATTTATCAGAGCCGCTGATTATTAGTCCATGGTCCCCGACGTGCCTCCAATATAGCATAGCTATTCTCGGACGTCGAATCCTAATAATATTACTTTAGTTCTTATTAGAATTTAATTAAAACGATATGTGAATTAATTGTTTAGTGGACTATTAAATTAGTTGGGCTAAATAATTAAATATGTGAAAAAGACATTTTTCATAATCTTGGCCCAAAAATGTGTTATGGCCGAAATTATTGTTACTAGGTCACAAGGAATGTAATTTTCGGCCAAGGCTTATTTTTAGTCAACAAGAAATTGTTTTCTTGTGGATTAATAAGACATGTGCACAAAATATTTATTGGATAAATATTTATGGTAATAAATAAAGATAAATATTATTCTAGATTTGTTCTAGAATATTATGGGATTATCTTTTATTTATTGGATTTATTTATTTGCAAAATAAAATCCTTGGAGGACAAGGATTACTCTCCTATATGAAGAGAGTTCTCCCAAGCCTAATATACACACATAAAATTCGACTTCCATCTCTTAGAGAGAGGAAGAAAAATTTCGGCCAAGGGGAAAAGAGAGGAAAATCTTGGAGGTTTTCCGGGTAGCATATCGGAAGGATTCGAGACGAGGATTTCCTTCCACCGGGAGTTGCTTGGATCACACGTGCGGAAGATCGTGGTGCTCTTCACACCATCCTTTGTTTTTTTCCCTATTGCGGTTCTTCTACTTGGATTTTGAGATCCAAGAGGTATGTTTTACAACCCCTTTGTAGAGTAGATCTAGTTATTTTATTACGTGTAATTTATAGATCTAGATCCTTAAATCGTTTCCGTTGCGGATGGTATTACTAACAAATACTTGCTCGCTCGCTCGTTGAACAAAAGTGTCAAAGCTCTGGTGGCTAGGGGGATTAAAGTTACTGCTCTTGGAGAACGGTTGGTCACCGGTCTCGGGGCCTCTTGACTCGAAGTCTTTCCGACAGTAGCTAGAGTGCTCGCTCGTAACAGTGGGGACGGTACCTTTTCCCCGAAAATTCATGCTACAGCCGGGAAAGCAAGGGCTGACAGTTGGTGCATGGGTCCTAGGGCATGGATAGGGTTAGCTAGAGCCATGTAAGAGGCTTGCACGGTGAATGTTGATTCATTTCCCTGACAATCAGCCGGAGTTGTCAGGTATGGCTAGTTCTCGTGGAGTGCGATTGAAATCCGTATGGTAAAATGGTGTTTGGGTGGTACTTGAATCATCGGCTCAGCCAAAGCTGGTGCTAATAAATGAATGAACACGTTTTCCTTAAAGCTCGTGCACCATTTACCTTTTAAATTTGTTTAATTATTCTTGCTCAGTTATTATTTCAAAATTTGTTACTAACTCGTTTTTGCAGAATTAAAATGGACTTCCGCAGCATTTTTTTAAAAGTAGTTTATTATATTTTATATATATATATATATATATATATATATATATATATATATATATATATATATATATAGTATAACACTCTCACACACGGCTCATACCAGCCCTTTGCTGACGACTCTTTTCTTTTGTTTGTTTTGTATCTTGTTTTCTTGGATTTTATTTTATTGACAGTTGATGAGGGCTTTGAGTTTTACGGGGAGAATATAATTTTGGAAACTCTTTTAGAGGATGAGCAGCATGGTGATTTCAACGTGGATCTTTGTGGCTGAATGAATAAAAGTTTTTGTCAGTTCATATTAAGTATTAAGTATTGAATAATGATTTTGGCATTGTGATGTTATGCCATGACTTGAAGTACTTATATTTTTCTTTTCTTTTTCCGTATTAGTAAGACAGTGATTGGAAATTGGTCATTTATGGTTTAATAATAATTTATGGATATTAGTGTGCCCTTGTATATTGTTTTTTTTTGTGTGTGATGATTTTATAGTAATTAAATGAAGTCGCAGCGAGAGCTTCACAACCCTTCCTAAAATGACCCTAGTGGACCTAGGGGTCGGGAGTAGAGTATTACAGGATTTGCTACAAATCCCTCTCGGGGATGGCTCGGGTAAGTATTTGGTATTTCCATACATGATAGGGAGGAATAAGCGTCAGATATTCGCTTTCTTCAGGGATAAGGTCCGTAAAAAGGTAGCTAGATGGAAAGACAAACTACTCTCGCTAGCAGGGAATGAGGTATTTATCAAGTCGGCTCTTCAAGCCATACCCACATACATTATGCAGTGCTTTAAGATACCCACCACATATATCATAGAACTTGCACAGATGATTTGAGGCTTCTTTTGGGGAGATACGGATAATTAACGCAAGATACATTGGAAGAACTAGGAGGCCTGCTGTCTGTCGAAGAATTTAGGGGGTCTGGGATTTCGAGACTTAGAATGTTTTAATCTGGCGTTACTGGCAAAGCAGGCTTGAAGGATTCTGACAAGCCCAGGTTCACTGGCGGCGCAAGTACTATTACATGCAAAGTACTTTGAGGAAAGCACAATTATTGCAGCAAGGCTGGGGGCTAGTCCGTCTTACTTGTGGCACAGTATTCTAGAAGGGCGAGACCTTTTGTACAATGGGAAAGATGGAGAGTGGGAGACGGGGAGTCGGTGTATGTATTCCATGATGCCTGTGTCAGTAGGCAACCTTCGTTTCGCATACCTTTTTACAGGGAATGATTCCGGCATATTCCACTGTTTCAAATCTTTTTATACCTGGCTCCAGTGTTTGGGATATGCAGCGGGTGCGGAAGCTATTTAGACCTTGGGAATCAGATGCCATTTTGAAGACTACTATGGCTCCCAGTGAGCACCCGGGCCAACGGATTTGGCACTATGATCGTAGGGGGAGTTTATACTGTTCGGTCGGGATATTTTCTGGGCTTATCGCATTATCGGCCATCGTCAGTGGCGAGGTCGTCTACCTCGACAGGGCCGAGCAAGATTTGGAGAAACTGCTGGCGGCTTCCGGTTCAACCCCGTATTCAGCATTTTTTATGGCGATATTTGTATGACTGTCTTGCTATTGACCGGGGCTTACAGAGACGGAGTGTGGGGTATGGTTTATGCTTGGCATGTGGGAAGATTTTGGAAACGATGCGACATGTGATTTTTGAGTGTGAAATGGCCACTAGGGTGTTTGGGGGGCGTCGCCATTCTGTGGGACTTTACAGCATCTTCGCTCTGCTTCTTTCATGGAGTTTTTCACGAGGCTGCTCGAGGAACACGGTGCAAAGGAGGCGGCCAGGTTTGTGTGGCTTATGTGGGAATCTCGAAAGCGCGTTGCTCTGCAGTGTTTGATAATTAGGCAGTTTATGTCTCTGCGATATGTATGCAATCTTTGGTAGCTTCAGCTGAATATGTGAAGGCCATGGAAAGCTACCGGACCCAAGCTTCGGTGCATCATTTACCAGATAAACGAGTGAAGCCTCCGTCCGGAGTAGTTAAGAGTAATGTGGATGCATCAGTTACAGAGACGGGAGCGGGTATTGGGGTCATTTTTCGAGACTCACATGGACTAGTACTTCACTCCTTTGCGTATCATTTTGATCCAGGAGACCCATTCGAATACATGGAGCTTAAGGCAATTTCCTTGGCCTTGAAAGAGGCGGAGCACTTAGGGATTCAGAGGCTAGAAGTGGAAAGTGATTGTTTGACGTGCATTTCACGCATTCGGTGTCCAGGAGAAGATCTCACAGCTCAAGGTTGTTTAGTCCATGATTGCTTGCTCTTCTTCGACCGCATCTTTTGCTTCGTTTCTTTTTCCTTTATTAGACGATTGGGGAATGTCCCGCCGCATCTTCTGGGACTATCTTTTCACACAAATGACATTGTTTATTTGTTTTTGCTCAGACACTTTGGGGTTCCACGCCCCCGGGTGTTTGGCCGCTTGTGTGGCGGATCTTAAATAAATAAAATTCTTTGTTCCTAAAAAATAATTAGTAAATATTTATTCCTATGTGGATCTATTATTTATTTTATAATCATATACTCCATGCATGCACCTAACATATATAGTCACGAAATCATTCCTTAATGTAGCGATAACAAGTACTAATAGATATATCATTCCTCCGAATAAAAATTGGAGTCTAAAATTCATACTCTTTCTCAAAAAATATTTAAAAAAATTCATATTCAAACTTCATATATTAAGTATCAGAATAATTTAATGATGAATTACTAATAATAATCTATGAATTGCCCTTTTGGAGTGCTGCAACGGAGTGTCATGCTATATAATTTATTGAATGAAAAATGAAATAAACATTTCATTACAACATTTAATACAGGATAAAATAAATTGAATAACATTACATATAATAAGACAAATAACACACATCATGCACCCGGCCACTTGGGGTGTACACAAAAACCGTAAACCAAACCAATTTGTTAAACCAAACCCGGTCCAAACCTAAAAAAAAACATAAATCATTGTTCTTAGGTCGGTTTTTGTATCATAAAAAATCAAACCGTGAAAAAAAAAAATTGGTTTTGGTTTCTTAAAATAAAAATCATTAAAATAACTAGATACTTTGATAAATAATGAACAAATTAAAACTATTCTTTTAATTTAGTTGTTCATAACAAATGCTTAATTACTTACCTTTTTAATACATAACCGTGGTCCAATATTAGATTCCGTTCAAAGAATTCAACAACAAAATTTCGAATGGTAATTAATAGATGGTCCTCATTACTATACACATATATATAACAGTATACTCTTTGAACATGATTTCAAAAGCTAATAACAACAAGTTTCAATTTTTATATTTTTTTTCCAGGCCAATTTGGAGAGGATGTATTCCGCACAAACCTATCCAAGAAAGTCAATCAGAAATGTTGAAGATCCAGAAGAAGGCGATGACATCTTATTCAAAAAATTGCCAGAAAGTATTCTTACAAAAATCTTATCATCTTTACCAACAAAAGACGCAGTAAGAATGGGTATCTTGAACAAAAGATGGGAATTCAGATGGTTCTCCATTTACAATCTTCATTTCGACGACAGAGTCTTACTTAAAAGCAGACGATTTCCAAAAGAGCAATTTTGCTCCTTTGTAGACCACGTTCTCACACATTGTGACATATCCATTCCCCTCCAGAATTTCACCTTAATAATCTCACATACCTATGGCCCACGTATCACAACGTGGATAGCAGCCGCAATAAGAAGAAACGTTCAAAACATAGCGATTCACTACATTAGCAATAGAAATTATCCAATTTCACTACCGAGAAGCTTGGCCAGACACAACTGTTTGCAAGAATTAAGGCTGACTTTGCCCGTACAATTCCATGTTTCTTTCTATATGTTTTTTGGCAACCTTAAAGTCCTAGAATTCAGGGAGGTCACAATAGTAAACCAACTAGAAGATAAGGCCATTCATTATCTAGACTATCAGTTAAGCAATGGGAAATTCATTAGGGAAGCAGTTATAGCTTTCCCAAATCTTGAAAGACTATATTTTTTCAATGCAAATTCATCAACTTTACAATGGTGACAATTTATGCACCTATGTTGAATGAATTTGAGATGGGGTTTTGTCGTTATGAAATTATGAAGGCAAGTTCAAGAGGAGGCTTCTTTAGATTGATGTCACCAAATCTAAAGAAATTCAAATACAATGGAGGTGTACATGGAGAGGTTTTTATTCTTCCTAAGCCATCCCTTATTGATGAAGCAACATTCAAAGTGATTATCCATTTCAATTTCCACCATTTGGAAATTTCTTATATTCCGGACATGATATCACAGTTGGCTCAAGTGAAGACCTTACATTTTTCTGCTGAAGTTCTTCTGGTAAGCATTAATTCATGCATCAATATATGAGAAATACTAGTAGCACCACAACCTTCATTGTGTTACACGACAAATGTCACAACCTGATTGAAGTAAAAATGTAAAACTAATAAATGTTATTGTAGACAATTGATAGGACCCATCAAATGGATGTTATTCCAACAATGGAGAAGATGGCTATGCTGAAAGTGAGCTCAGATCATGATATTCCTTTGTTTGGTCTTTCCCTTTTAAGGTTTCTTCACAAGACACCATTCGTTCACACAATCGTACTGGAGATGGTAAACTCATTGTTCTCATTCTTCTTTCTTTATTACTCAAATTTGTGTGACATAAAATGACTATTGAGTATTCATATATTACAGGATGGATCTAGAACAGTGACTGAGGAATATAATGAAGCACCCTCAGTGTCAAATTGTCTTGAGTACCATTTGCGAAAGGTTAAGTTGGTTTATTCAAGTACCTACAAATGGTCCTTAAAAGATTTGTTGCTGTTAAAATATATGGTGATGAATTCAGGAAAGTTAGCAGAAATTGAGATAATTGCTCCTGAGTCGAACACAAGAATTCCCAAGACAATGCTGAGAGATATGTTGAAATCAAAGCTACCTGTGGCTAATACTCTAGATAGAATTTCAGTGAAGATCATTTAAGTGATTCTTATTTATATTTTAATATTATTGAACTTTGAGTACAATTTTTGTTATAATTGAAGTTTCTATGCAGCTGGCCATAAATTTGAAACATTTGAATTTTCGATTTTGGGTTGATGGTTTTTTTTAAATTAATATTATAAACTTTTTTGTGTTTTTTGTTTTGGGATAATGGTTATGAAGGACAAAAGTGGAGAAGAAATTGTCAAAAAAAGACTAGTGGATAGAAAAATTGTGAAAAAGAACAAAAGACACCTGAAAGGACGAAATTACCCTTGTCACATTTACGACTTCAATTCCACTATTAAACAAATCCATTAAAAATAATCCACTAAATCTTTTAAATATCAAACAAATCCACTACCAAACGAATCCACTAAAACAAAAACAAAAACAAGAAACGTAAGAAGGGCATAATCGTCCAGTGGAAGGACAATTTGTCTTTTTTTCCATTATATTCAATCTGCTGAACTAAATGCCAATTAACACATGAATTTTTTCTTTCTAACATTTGTTGATTTTGTTTTTTTTCTTTTTCACGTCAACTCTTCTTTAGTTCTCGTGAAATTCATATTGCATTTTATTTTCTTTGTAAGTAATACTACCGTTATAATCACTATGACAAAATATATGTCATAATAAGATGCGGCAATGTGATTTTTAATGAAGTTAAATCTATTCGATGAAGGATTTCACTGTCAAAAAAGTGGACTGAATGGTATAAATCAGTTATAAAATTTGTTATGTCAAGGGATTATTTTGTTATAAGTCTGAAGAGGGATTTTTAATGTAAAATTTCTGCATGTTCTCTCAAAATGAAAATATCTGCATGTGAATATAATATAAGGCAAATGCATGTCTAGTTTTTATATATATGTAATTGCACCATACAAGTAAATATCCAAGGATCTTTAAATGCAATATCTCTAAGGTACTTGTGGAGCTGCGTTCTTGGAAAGGAGAATTGTAACGCCCTGTTCCCGGACACCGAGTCCTTATCCGGAAATCGAAACGTTCGGCACGCATAACATTAAATAAATAATATTACACGCAAGCCTCTACTACGTCGTATCAAATAAAAGCAAACGGAAGCAAAGACTCGGGTAAATTTTTTTCCAAACATTAAAGAATAGAAACCACTAAAGATAGAATAAATGCAATACTTATTACATTCAAAGAACCCAACGAAATCCAATGATACTAAGATAACTATTACATCCAACTAATCCAAGTCTATGAAATAGCATAAATGAAAGAACCAAAATAAATAAGAGTCTCCAACTCCGGCGTCTTCAAACGTCGTCATCAAAGTCCTCCTCGAAACCTTCACCAACTCGTTCGTCTTCTCTCCCCCAAACACATAAATAAACATGCATTTGAGGTAAGTACAATGTACATAGTAAGAAGTAGAAGATACAATTTAATTAAGGTTATTATTAAAAGCTTATCTTGGCGAGAACGACTCAATCTAGGGTTCACTTCATGCCCATCGACACGTCGTGACTATACGTTTCTACTTAGCTTATCTTTGTTACATCACTACCCAAGAACATCGCGCATGGCGTTCATCACCGAAGATATACTTGCTAACTAACGGTGATTAGCACCGATTAGCTCCGGGGTCTCCCCGGTATGCGTATACGTCCGATGGATTTCCTCCACTACCCTTCGGCCCGTTTAAGGCCGGCGGTGTTGTCCACCTTTTTGGACGTATCACATCGCCGATATGAAATAGTGTCTAACCGAGAATAGATGATGTTTTATCTTTTACTACACATATGTATGTATTGATGTGAATTAACTAGCCATCCCTAGTGTTTTCAAGTAAGCTCCCTCACATCTCCTACTCTCGTACTTAGACCACTAGACGCGGACAAGTCCTAGCAAATACACCGACATTGATGAACTCTAGTTCACCAAAGCACAAGCCCTTTCATGCCCTTCCGACGGATCCGAACTTCAACTCCCTTTAAGAGTACATTCGGTGTTTTAACTGAACGCATCAGAAGTACAATCGAAGCTTGTTTATGTTTAATTAATCTTAATATATCGTGATTAAGAGTTTAAAACAATAAAGGACATGATGATCAAGCTTGAAACAATTAAAGTAATAGAAATAAGGTAACAAATCCAAACGCTCGTTTAAGCCTTATGGACGCCCGTCCACTAATACCGGACGCTCGTCCACTTAAAATCGCTACAATCTGTATGTAAAATCACCCCTCAAACGCCCGTCCGCTTAAAGCAAACGCCCGTTTGAAACTGGACGCCCGTCCACTAATCCCGGACGCCCGTCCTCCTAAGAACGCTACAATCCTGAATCAAAAATCTACTGTCAGACGCCCGTCCGGCTAGTCGGGACGCCCGTCCGAACTACCAAAATCACGCGACGCCCGTCGACTAGTTCGACGCCCGTCCGCTCCGGGGTTTACCCAAAACCCTAAAATCTTCAAATACGATTTTCAATCCGTTTCTAACCTAAATAACGACAATTTCAACACATAAAATCACAGGGAAACATATCTAACCATACCATGGCATTAACCAACTAAAAAGCCATAACCTTCTTACATCTAAACACTTAAAACCTTAATCTAAACCTCAATTAGATTGTAGGAAGAGCTTCTTACTTGTCTTGCAGCCAAAAACCAGGTCTGATCAGCCTTGAAATCTGCAGCCTTTCCAACAAAGCTGCTATCCAAACGATGCTCTTCTCACGACGATTCCGGCGTTCGAAACTGATCTGAAAACGATTGAGATTTGCTTTAGATTTTGGTGAAACTGTTCCAACCCTTTTTTTTTCTCCCAAGTCGACGGCAAGAAGAAAAGGGCGGCTGCTCTCTTTTTTTTTTTTGACTAATGATTTAGGTTAGGGGATTAATGTGTATAATAGATCCCTTATATAGTTAATCCCAATTAAATCATTTTTCCATAAAAAAAAACAGAAAATCTCTTTTATTATATACATAATTATCTTGAAAATTACATATATAAATATCCAATTATTTAAACTCCAAATAAAAGGAACCGAACCCAATATTTCGTTTTCGCAAAATGACACGTCTGCCCTTTCCCGAAAATCGGAATATCACATTCTCCCCCCCTTAAAGGAGTTTCGTCCTCGAAACTTAGAACATACCTGGTAAGTCCATTAAATCTGGGAACTCGCTGATCATCTCATCCTCGACTTCCCACGTAGCTTCTTCCGGTGAATGATTGCTCCATTGCACCAAAATCAAGGGAATCATTCTTATCTTAACCATCTTTTCCTTCCTGTCCAAAATTCTGATCGGTTTCTCATCATACGAAAGGTTATCTTGAAGGATCTCCGGATCAACCGTAGTCTCAACATCCGTCTTGGTCAAACACCTTTTCAACATCGATACGTGGAACACGTTGTGGACTCTTGACATGGATTCGGTAGCTCAAGCTTATAAGCCAACGGTCCAATCCTTTCCCGAATCTCAAAAGGTCCAACATACCTCGGACTCAACTTTCCTTTTTGTCCAAAACGTCTCACTCCCTTCATTGGTGAAGCTCGTAGATACACTCTTTCACCAACTTCAAACTCTAAGGGCCTTCTTCTAACATCCGCCCAACTCTTCGTCTATCTTGAGCCGCCTTGATTCTTTTAACCAACTGAACTCTTTCCTTAGCCTGCTCAACCAATTCCGGTCCGGTGATTTGTCTTTCTCCGACTTCATCCCAAAACAGCGGCGTTCTACACCTTCTTCCATACAACGCTTCAAATGGCGGCATGCCTATACTTGCATGATAACTGTTGTTGTAGGCAAACTCCGCTACCGGTAGGTAATCATCCCATGATCCGCCTACTTCCAAAACACATGCTCTCAACATATCTTCAAGTGTTTGGATGGTTCTCTCAGATTGTCCGTCTGTCTGAGGATGAAAGGCCGTACTCAAATCTAACTTGGTTCCGAAAGTCGTTTGTAAACCTTTCCAAAATCGATCGACGAACCTCGAATCACGATCCGAGACTATCGATATAGAAACTCCATGTAACTTCACTATGTTATCCAAGTATAGTGTCGTCATCTTCTTCAAGGGCATATCAACCTTATACGGTAAGAAATGAGCGGATTTGGTCAATCTATCTACAATCACCCAAATTGCATCATGACCGCCTCTTGTCTTAGGTAAGCCGGTAATGAAATCCATCGTAATCTTATCCCACTTCCATTCGGGGATATCCAATGGCTTAAGCATTCCTCCCGGTCGCCTATGCTCCGCTTTTACCTTCGGCGAGATATCACACTCGCCACGAACTTGGCTATTTCCGGTTTCATCGAGGGCCACCAAAACTTTTCCTTCAAGTCTCTCGTACATTTTAGTGGATCCTGGATGAACCGAGAATGCAATCCTATGTGCCTCTTCCATAACTCTTTGCCTCAAATCCCCAATATTAGGCACACACAAAGCGATCCCGGTACCAAAGGTTCCCGTTCTTGTCTAGCACGTAACCCACCGTAGGCTTTTCTCTTGCAACTCGCTTTAAATCAACCAAAACTCGGGTCTTCATCTTGTTTTTCCCGAATATCATCCATCAACTCGACCTTGCTAACAACGGCGCCACAACCCGCCGGTCTTCAATCCGATCAAAACTTCGGATTTGCAGCCCGTCTAGCCTTTCTCGCCACAACTTCAACACTTGAAACCGCGAACACGGGTTTTCTACTCAAAGCATCCGCCACTATGTTGGCTTTACCCGGATGATATTGAATATCTAGGTCGTAATCCTTTACGAACTCTAGCCATCTCCTTTGTCTCATATTCGATTCTCTTGGGTAAAGAAGTACTTCAAGCTCTTGTGATCGGTGAAGATCCTCGCCTTAACTCCGTATAAGTAGTGCCTCCAAGTCTTTAGGGCAAACACTACCGCCGCCAACTCTAAGTCATGTGTTGGGTAATTCTTCTCATGCACCTTCAACTCGTCTAGATGCATAAGCAATTACCTTTCCTCCTTGCATCAACACACAACCCAAACCCCGTCCCGAAGCATCCGTGTAAACGTCATAATTATCAAAGATCTCCGGAACCGCCAAAGCGGGGGCCGTGGTCAACTTCTTTTTCAACGTCCGAAAGGCCTCTTCACACTCACCGGTCCACTCAAACTTCACATTCTTCGAGTGAGCCGGGTAAGTGGTGTAGCTATCCTTGAGAAGTCTTGAACAAACTTCCTATAATAGCCGACGGACCAAGGAAACTTCTAACCTCTCGAAAGCGTAGTCGGTCCGGACCACTTCTCAAGCGCTTCAACCTTCGAGGGGTCAACTTTAATGCCATCTCCGAAATGACATGACCCAAGAAACTCACTTGATTCAACCAAAAGTCACATTTGGAAAACTTAGCATACAACCGATTCCTCTTCAAAGTCTCCAACAATATCCTTAAGTGTTCTTCATGTTCTTTCTCATCCTTGGAATATACTAGGATATCGTCTATGAAGACTATCACAAACTTATCTAAGTATGGCATGAAAACATGCTGCATTAAGTCCATAAATGCAGATGGAGCATTAATGAGTCCAAAAGGCATAACTAAGAACTCATAATGTCCATACCTCGTACCGAAAGCCGTCTTCGGTATATACGCTACCTTGATTTTCAAGCGGTGATATCCCGACCTAAGATCAATCTTAGAGAACACGCTCCTTCCTTGCAACCGATTAAACAATTCATCAATTCTTGGCAAAGGATATTTGTTCTTGATGGTGAGATTATTCAACGCTCCGTAGTCGATGCACATCCTCATGCTACCGTCTTTCTTCTTGACAAACAACACCGGGGCTCCCCAAGGTGAAGTACTAGGTTGAATTATATTCCTCTCGAGCATGTCCTTAAGCCGAGCTTTCAACTCTTTCAACTCGGCCGGCGCCATTCGCCGTAAGGTGCCTTGGCAACCGGTGTCGCTCCCGGTATCAACTTGATCTCGAATTCGATCTCTCTATCCGGCATGTTCCCCGGTAACTCTTCTCGGAAACACTTCGGGATACTCCTTGACCACGGGGGTCTCCCTTAACTCGGGCTTTACTTGTTCCACATCCACTTGCGTACAACAAGTAGCCTTCACAGCCTTTCTGACAAGCCCTTATAGCATTAACCGCTGATATTATCGGATGTCGCTTCTTGCTAGGCTTGTACACATTTCCTTGATAAGTCTTATCAGATTTCCCAGGTACCTTAAAGATCACTTTCTTTCCTCGGCAATCTAGATGGACGAAGTTCTCGGATAGCCAATCTA
Source organism: Gentiana straminea (assembly GCA_036785695.1). NCBI lineage: Eukaryota > Viridiplantae > Streptophyta > Magnoliopsida > Gentianales > Gentianaceae > Gentiana > Gentiana straminea. The sequence goes on from JAVUPR010000482.1 coordinate 2,868,121, forward strand.
TTCCAAGAATCACATCGAAATCCGAAAAGTCTAAAACCGTGAAGTCGCTTTTGCATCGATAAGATCCAACTTGGACTTCCACTTGTGGTATCATCTTAGTTACTTTCGTTACCTTCCCTAAAGGTGTGGTTATCTCCAACGTATTCCTTAAAGGTTCCAAAGGTAGACTCAATTTCTTAGCTACTTTAGTCGACACGAAAGTATTAGACGCTCCCGTATCGAACAAAGCTCTGACCATAAAATTATTTAACATTATCGTACCTACGATGCACATTTATTCAATTAACTACAGTCACAACATGAATAAACATGCTATAAACATATCTTAAAAGAACAAATTAACAATAAGTACCTGATATAACGTCATCCTCAGGTTCTGCCTCTCTAGCATCAGCTGGAAAAACACGAACTGGGTGACTTGGGCCGCTTCTACCACTTCCTTGCTTCTGGTTACCCGTTGGACCCTTGGTCGGACAGTTCTTGGCAAAGTGTCCCGTTTCTCCACGGGAGATAACATCCGTTTGTATGAACTCGGCACTCACCCGAGTGATTCTGTTGCACTTAGGGCAAAGGGGTGCTCCGGTAGGCGGTTTACTTGCTTTGCGGGGGCCGTGGTCTTCTTGAAACTCGATGTGGTGCTCCTCGGTTATTACCCCGGCTCGTTCCAAAGCTCCTCTTATTCCCAACAACCACGGTGGCCTTCTTCCCGAAGGTCTCAACTTCCAAAGCTTTATTCAACAACTCCGCCATATTCTTAGCCGTGAAACCTAGCATGCCGATCGTATATGATATGCTAACCCTTCTTTGTATAGGGCCATTTTCCTCTCTTCTACCTTCATTAGCTCGGGATAGAATCTTCCCAACTCGTTAAACTTGTTGGTGTCCGTGAAACTGTCATAGTCAAACCCTGCGTAAGCTTTAGAAAGCTGTCTTGCCATATCCGCCCGCACTGCTTGTAGCCGGGAAGTACTCATTGTAGAACATGGTCTTGAAACCTTCCCAATCGTCACCTTACCACTTTGCTACTCGTATCGAATCAATCCAAGCTTCAAATTTGCACCCAAAAGAAAACCGACCGCCAACCGTGCCATCTCGGTCTCGGGGACATGTATGTTCCTACATGCCTTCTCAAAACTCCTAATCCATTCTTCGACCTTCGAGTGCTCAACATTTCCAAAGAAATCCTGGACTTTGTTCCTTCTCAACCTGGTGTACCGATCAACCGATGGTGCTTGCTCGAAAACCGGTCTAAGCGGTGGGTGCGCGGATAAATTGGAGGGTACGCGTAAGGCACTTGCCGGTGATGCGGGGTTGCCGGAAACCGTAGGGTGGGTAGCCAAAACCTTGCCGAAAGTCGGGCGGGGTGACGGTGGTGCTTGTAGGTCGTGAAGTAGGACCTACTTGGAGGTGGATAGGGGACCTGTTGTTGCTGGTGGAACACAATGGGTGAGGTGTGGCTCACTGGTGGAGGGTAAAAGATTTGCGGCTGCGGAGGGTAGCTCACGGGCGGTGGTGGTGACAAACTCTGCTGAGGTGGATGACTTGGCCTCACAACACCTCCTCCTACGACTGGTGTTGGACTCTCCCGTCGAACTCCTGACGATTCTGCACCGGCTCCAGTTCTCGTGAACACCATCCTGATGATCAAAGAAAACCAGAACGTTACTAACAGATCTAGAGAAAACTTATCTTAAAAGAATAGAAGCCTAAAAGACGCTTTTCTCTGATACCAACTGTAACGCCCCGTTCCCGGACACCGAGTCCTTATCCGGAAATCGAAACGTTCGGCACGCATAACATTAAATAAATAATATTACACGCAATCCTCTACTACGTCGTATCAAATAAAAGCAAACGGAAGCAAAGACTCGGGTAAATTTTTTTCCAAACATTAAAGAATAGAAACCACTAAAGATAGAATAAATGCAATACTTATTACATTCAAAGAACCCAACGAAATCCAATGATACTAAGATAACTATTACATCCAACTAATCCAAGTCTATGAAATAGCATAAATGAAAGAACCAAAATAAATAAGAGTCTCCAACTCCGGCGTCTTCAAACGTCGTCATCAAAGTCCTCCTCGAAACCTTCACCAACTTTGTTCGTCTTCTCTCCCCCAAACACATAAATAAACATGCATTTGAGGTAAGTACAATGTACATAGTAAGAAGTAGAAGATACAATTTAATTAAGGTTATTATTAAAAGCTTATCTTGGCGAGAACGACTCAATCTAGGGTTCACTTCATGCCCATCGACACGTCGTGACTATACGTTTCTACTTAGCTTATCTTTGTTACATCACTACCCAAGAACATCTTTGCGCATGGCGTTCATCGACTGAAGATATACTTGCTAACTAACGGTGATTAGCACCGATTAGCTCCGGGGTCTCCCCGGTATGCGTATACGTCCGATGGATTTCCTCCACTACCCTTCAGCCGTTTAAGGCCAGCAGTGTTGTCCACCTTTTTGGACGTATCACATCGCCGATATGAAATAGTGTCTAACCGAGAATAGATGATGTTTTATCTTTTACTACACATATGTATGTATTGATGTGAATTAACTAGCCATCCCTAGTGTTTTCAAGTAAGCTCCCTCACATCTCCTACTCTCGTACTTAGACCACTAGACGCGGACAAGTCCTAGCAAATACACCGACATTGATGAACTCTAGTTCACCAAAGCACAAGCCCTTTCATGCCCTTCCGACGGATCCGAACTTCAACTCCCTTTAAGAGTACATTCGGTGTTTTAACTGAACGCATCAGAAGTACAATCGAAGCTTGTTTATGTTTAATTAATCTTAATATATCGTGATTAAGAGTTTAAAACAATAAAGGACATGATGATCAAGCTTGAAACAATTAAAGTAATAGAAATAAGGTAACAAATCCAAACGCTCGTTTAAGCCTTATGGACGCCCGTCCACTAATACCGGACGCTCGTCCACTTAAAATCGCTACAATCGTATGTAAAATCACCCCTCAAACGCCCGTCCGCTTAAAGCAAACGCCCGTTTGAAACTGGACGCCCGTCCACTAATCCCGGACGCCCGTCCTCCTAAGAACGCTACAATCCTGAATCAAAAATCTACCGTCAGACGCCCGTCCAGCTAGTCAGGACGCCCGTCCGAACTACCAAAATCACAGACGCCCGTCTGACTAGTTCAGACGCCCGTCTGCCTGGGGTTTACCCAAAACCCTAAAATCTTCAAATACGATTTTCAATCCGTTTCTAACCTAAATAACAGCAATTTCAACACATAAAATCACAGGGAAACATATCTAACCATACCATGGCATTAACCAACTAAAAAGCCATAACCTTCTTACATCTAAACACTTAAAACCTTAATCTAAACCTCAATTAGATTGTAGGAAGAGCTTCTTACTTGTCTTGCAGCCAAAAACCGTGTCCGATCGGCCTTGAAATCTGCAGCCTTTCCAACAAAGTCGCTATCCAAACGATGCTCTTCTCACGACGATTCCGGCGTTCGAAACTGATCTGAAAACGATTGAGATTTGCTTTAGATTTTGGTGAAACTGTTCCAACCCTTTTTTTTTTCTCCCAAGTCGACGGCAAGAAGAAAAGGGCGGCTGCTCTCTCTTTTTTTTTGACTAATGATTTAGGTTAGGGGATTAATGTGTATAATAGATCCCTTATATAGTTAATCCCAATTAAATCATTTTTCCATAAATAAAAAAAAACAGAAAATCTCTTTTATTATATACATAATTATCTTGAAAATTACATATATAAATATCCAATTATTTAAACTCCAAATAAAAGGAACCGAACCCAATATTTCGTTTTCGCAAAATGACACGTCTGCCATTTCCCGAAAATCGGAATATTACAAGAATAAAAGGTCCTAATTGCTTCTATTTTTTTAACCACATGATGAAAGAAGCTGTGTTGTTTCGCCCCCTTCACTAATTCATGCATCTTGAGATATCTAGCTTTTTGTTTCTGTAATATATAACTTTATTTCCATAATATAACTTGGCTTAATTACACTAATACATTCATTACAAGATCAAGATTTGACAACATCCCTATTAATTACCTTCATGTATTAACAAAATATTGTATTTTTGTTTCTGTAATATATAACTTTATTTCCATAATATAACTTGGCTTAATTACACTAATACATTCATTACAAGATCAAGATTTGACAACATCCTCCTTTGTTGTATCATTTAATTGAACTTTTTTCCTCAGCCTTAAACCAATGAAAAATCAGAAAATAAGGATTTATATATTCAGGTTTCTAGTTTTGTTATACTTCTAAAAATTTCAGTTTTGCAGCAAAGTTTGCTGGATATGTTGGGAGAGATTCTCAAACTCTTGAATGCCTAAAGAAATATAATAGCTCATTTATTAACATCAATTGCTTTTAGTAGAACGGTAAGCATTTGATTTTTAACATGGTATCGGAGTCAGAGGTCATGAGATCGAACCCTGGTTAGAACAATATTTAAAAAAAATTATGCAAGTGTTGGGACAGATTGCCCACACTTGAGGGGGGTGTATGTATTCCTGATGCCTGAGTCAATAGGCAACCTTTTTTTTCGCATTCTTTTGCAAGGAATGAGTTTCCGGCAGATTCCACTATTTCAGATCTTTGCATTCTTTTGCAAGGAATGAGTTTCCGGCAGATTCCACTATTTCAGATCTTTTTATTCCTGGCTCCAGAGTTTTGGATATGCAGCAGGTGCGGCAGCTATTTAGACCTTGGGAAGCCGATGCCATTTTGGAGACTACTATGGCTGCTAGTGAGCACCTGGACCGACGCATTTGGCACTATGATCGTAGAGGAGTCGATATTGTTCGGTCAGGATATTTTCTAGCCTTATCGCTTTATTGGCCATCGTCAGTGGCAGGGTCGTCTACCTCGACAGGGCAGAGCAAGAATTTAGGAAGCTGCTAGCAACTTCCGGTTCAACCGCGTATTCAACATTTTTTATGGCGATGTTTGTATGAATGTCTTGCTATTGACCAGGGCTTGCAGAGGCGGAATGCAGGGGATGGTATATGCTTGGCATGTGGGAAGACTTTGAAAACGATGCGACATGTGATTTTTGAGTGCGAAATGGCAGCTAGGGTTTGTGGGTGTCGCCATTATGTGGGACTTTACATCATCTTTGCTCTGCTTCTTTTGTGGAGTTTTTCATGAGGCTACTCGAGGAACACGGTGCAAAGGAGGCGGCTAGGTTTGTGTGGCTTATGTGGGAATCTGGAAAGCGCGTTGCTCTGCACTGTTTAATAATCAGGCAATTTATGTCTCTGCGATATATATGCAATCTTTGGCAGCTTCAGCTGAGTATGTGAAGGCCATGGAAAGCTACCAGACCCAAGCTTCGGGGCATCATTTACCGGGTAAATGAATGAAGCCTCCGGCCGGAGTAGTTATGAGTAATATTGTAATATCCCGATTTTTGAAAAAATGGCAGACGTGTCTTTTTACAAAAAAAAAAATCCGAATATTATATTTATTAATTTATGGACTTAAGTTTTGCCAAAAATAAAGAGTAAAAGAAAACTATATTTTATTTAATGGTCAGTTTTTTTAATGGAATAAAGGAGAGTTTTTAAGGAAATAAAACTCGTGCATTATATATGGAATTTATCAGAAGAAAACAAATCAACCATGTTCGATCTCTGCATTAGTCGCCCTTCAAAGGAGAGAAAAAAATAGGGCAATAGAATTTTCAAGGCTTCTCAACAACCGTTTATCGGTTTTCAGATTCGAGTAAATGTTTGCACTCAGCGTGAAAAGGGCGTTGTTTTGATATCCACAAGTTGAAGTTTTGTAAAGGTAATAATTTTGCCCTAAATCTAGAATCTTGTGGTTTTGAGGAATTTTTTGGCCTCTAAGTGGTTCAATTCGTAGTTCTATCCATTTAAAACCCTTTGATCATATCTAATTCGTAGTTAGATTGTGTTTATATAGGTTTGGTGTGGAAAATTCAAGGCTTTTGTTGTTTGCTTTGAAGAATTGCTTTGATTAGGCTTTGAATTTAAGGTAAGGGGGTGTTCTTAATCGATACAATCATGGTTGTGTTGTTAATTTCTAAATTACGCTTTTATTATTTGAGAAATTTATGTTCTACCATAATTGATGGATTTATGTGTATTGTAACTATAATATTGAAGATATATGTGGCCAGAGCCGTTGTTCACATCGTTCGCGCCGGCCACACCTATGCATATGATAGAATAGATGTTCCAAGTTTTAGTTGATATATCTACGGTAATTATCATCTTATTATATTGTTTCTTTTGAATTTGGTATTGGTATCTGTCATGATCTGAGCTACAAATTCTAGATATTATGCAGAAAGATAAGGAGATTGAAAGGGGAAATTGAGGAAGAATTAGAAGAGAGAGAGCAAGAGAAGAGAATAGAAGAGAAATTAAGGAGATATTTCATTAATTATCATCATAATCTCATATCCATGTTTACAACTCATTAATATAGCCCTTCACTACTTCAGCAATAAGATAAAATACTCAAATAATATAAAATAGACATAAAGCAATGACATCACATATGACATCACTGACGGCTAACAACTCATGTCTAACGGGCACCAACATCATCTCTAGTCGTCTTTCTAATTTTAAACCTCGGGACATGACAAATCCTTCCCCTCAACAACTGCCTTGTCCTCAAGGTGGTGAAATGACAAGCGCCGGGATCCCATACAAAATTCTTCAAACTAGCTGTACCCGTTGAGCAATCGAAATCCCCAAAAAATGGCTTCGTTTGCAATGAAATATGCTGATTTTGGGAACAGACAAGTCTTGTAGAGATGCACTTGAAGCACACTGGTGTATGCCAAATCACAGGCTAGGTAAGCATTAATATGACAGGCATTGTCCAAGGCTAAGATAGTGTAAGAAGCATGATCATAAGAAGGGCAATTATACCAAACTAGCCATAGCATTAGAACCATTTGCATAAATCTTCCTATTAACTCAGAAGTGATTCTTACGTGAATAAGACACCGGAATGTGGCATCACATATCCTCTCAATTGTCGATAAGCACTTAATCACAATTCCATCAATAGATTTATCAGTGTCGTCAATGAATACTCCCCAACTGGAAGTGAGATGACTCTTCAAACTCCAAATATCCAAACCACCAGGAATTTTATCGAAATTTACTTGAAAGTTCCACTGAGAGCAAAGTGGATTGATAGGCCTTAGAGAAAATGCCTAGAGCAAAGCATGCCATTGCTTACTATGTTTTGCACAGAAAACAATCACATGAACAACTCTCAATTCAAGGATAGCAACTCCATATCGCGCATCCATAGTTATAGATACGAAAATTGTCGAGGTGATTGCTTCCATAACAAATGACGTCTCATCGAAACACCCCCCTATTAATGGTTCCAAAAGAAAATGTGTTGCATTGTAGAGAATGAGAGGAATGGAGAATCGAAGACAGTACGCCGGATCAGAGGATAACAAGTAGAGTGAATGTCCATAAGTATCAAGCATGTCAACAAATTCTGATATTTTTTCTTCCAATGCAAGTTGCATTTCAGCTTCATATAAACCTCTTGGTGCATAAGGGAGTGTATTGATGCCTTCTATCAATAAATAACCCCCAACATCATTGGAAGGGATGCCCCCCAAGCAAGTAGGATTGGAGGAAATATCATCTTCCTTGCTGTTCATGTACTCAACCAAGCCTAGACATTTGTGATTCCCATGGATGTTGTCATTTGGAGTAGCAGCTACAAGGTCAATGTCACCCATTGGAAGATAAAATATATACAGCAAACCCACAAATTTGTTAAAGCAGCTAAAATCAGAGAAATTACAAATGCTGCAACATACCAAGTTCAATTGCGTGACCATCCCCCTGATCTTTATCATGAATTGGACAACACCTTGTTGAGGACACTCAGTTCGTATGTTCATCTCAAGTTCGGCAATCGCGCTCTTATTAGAATGTAGCAGCCAAGCAAGCTTAATCCAATCAAACTATGCAAATAAGTCTTTGTCACAAATATATGCAAACAACTTTACGTCGTTCACTAGTGTTTCATCGAAAGCTTCTTCGCACAGGCTTACACTCCCACCATTTATAATATTGCCACCAAATGCTGCGATAAATCCTCCCCATGAGCTTCCAATAACACCCACTTTGCATTGAACTTCATAACCTCCCATAATTGCCTTGTTGACGAGTGAATAAGTCAGAATGAATCCATCAACAAAATAACTCATTCTCCCTATTCCAATTTCAACATAAGTCCCTAGACCATATTTTAATAATGCTCGAGCAACAATTTCTCCACCAGTCGTAGGAAACAAACAATAATCTTCTGGCTCCCCATTAATCCTAAAGGGATCACAACCCATTTGCGGCAAGGAAAATCCTCCAGGATCGAATGAAAGCATCTTCATCAACAACTCAGAATTAGCTTCCTCAAACAAGGCTTTTAAATCCATTTTAGTGAAGTCATCTCCATGAGCAATATTATCAACAATCAAGGCAGTTATAGCATGTTTACCACCGGTAAATATATGGAAAATATTTGCAACAATGAGACAACGGTTATCTCCAAAAAAAAAAATAGTTGAAAGGGCATGCCTAAGTGATGAAACAGCTCCCTTTATGACATTAACACAAGTTCCCTGAGCTTTGCTAATCAAAGAATGAACAACTCCTCCACTCAATCTCAGAGCATATTTTCTACCCCCACCGGGATCGAAGAGAGTAGGATTATTGAAATTAAAACCATTGGTATATGGATCAATTCCCTGTTCATCAGTTAGAACTGCTCGAATTGACTGGAACATTTCATCGAACACCTTGTGTGCCGTATGGTCGATAGCATTTTGACCCAAAACAACTTCTATAATCGATGTCGCTCCTTCAAACCATGCTTTTGTTGAACCATTACTTGAGCCATTCACGGTTGTATCACCCAAGGAGCCTAGAGCTTGTTGCAGATCAATCAAAGAAAGCACAACACCTCCATCAACTACATTTCCTTCATTTAGCCCAATCCCTTCATCCTTCCCAACTGATTTCGGCATCAACATTTCATTGTTGTTATTGCCATCTTCAACAAATTTAATTGCAGAATCAGTGCCCTTAATTTCTTCTGAATCGATCAATTTAGTGTTCTCCAACATTTTATCGTCAACTGGGAATTTAGTGTCCTCCAACATTTTGTCGTGAACTGGGTTCCCCGCTGCTGTAGTATCCGATCCCAGTTCTGCATTATCATCGGCCTGGAGTTGATCAGCCGCCAACACAAGCGTTGATCCAACTGGGTTATAATTCAATTGATTCAATGGAGCTCCAATCAGAGGTTCTAATCCCACACTTTTCATCATATCGTGCAGCAAATCCTTTATGGTGTCCAATTTGGAATGGATATCAGCCATTTGTTCATTGTTTTGAGCTCTGAACTGGGAAAATTCTTCCTTAAACTCAGCCATTAAACCATACAATTCCTCATTGATCTCCGCCTGGGATTTTGAAATTTCCTCATCCTCATATCGGGTTTCCTTACGCATTTCGTCCCTAAATTCCTTGAGTTTAAGAATTTCTCCACTAAATTCTAGCCTCAATCGATTCTGTTCTTCCATTTTTTTGGTTTTTGTTTTTTTTTGTTTTGGGTATGTTTTTTTTTTTTAATCGGCAAAGAATAGAGATGTGAAAAACCAGAGAAATGGAGATTAGAAGCGAGGAAGAAGAAGAAGCCGGGAATCGTTAGCTCTGACACCACTTGTCATGATCTGAGCTACAAATTCTAGAAATTATGTAGAAAGAGAAGGAGATTGAAAGGGGAAATTGGGGAAGAAGTAGAAGAGAGAGAGCACGAGAAGAGAAATTAGGGAGATATTTCATTAATCATCATCATAATCACATATCCATGTTTACAACTTATTAATATAGCCATTCACTACTTCAACAATAAGATAAAATACTCAAATAATATAAAATAGACATAAAGCAATGACATCACATATGACATCACTAACGGCTAACAACTCATGTCTAACGGGCACCGACATCATCTCTAGTCGTCTTTTTAATTTTAAACCTCGGGAGATGACAGGATCACATTACCAGGATTTGCCTAGGCCAGTTCCAAAAAAAATAAAAATATATATATATATATATATATATACACTTAGTATATGAATGATTCTTTGCTGCTACGTTGCACACCTTTTCTGTCCTTTTTACTTTTTGAATTGATGTTGGGATTCTTCCCAGAAATGTCGACGGATCAATTGGTAAGAAAAATAAAATATTATTTAAGTTCCTTCTTGTTCTCTCAGACAAAAAAAGAAAACATAAAGAAAGGGAAAAAGAAAAAGGATGATCTAATAAATATATAATCCATAGTTGTGTTGTGTTATTTCTTTTTCAAAAAGTATAAATATATGTTTTGGTAGGAAGCGGATTTTGTGGCTAATGTTATTTTGATGCTTAGCTTGAATAGTAGTATTGCTAATGAACTCAATAAGACGAAATAATGAGACAAACCAGGATTAAGCTTCTGATGCGTTTAGTTTCGGCACCGAATGTACTCTTCCAAAGAGTTGAAGTTCGGGACCGTCGGAAGAGTATGATTGGTTTGTGCTTTGATGAATTAGACTTCATCAATGTCTGTGTATGTGCTAGGGATTGTCTGTGTCTAGTGGTCTAAGTATGAGAGTAAGAGATGTGAGGAAGCTTACTTAAAAATACTTAGGTGACTAGTTAATAACTAATAACAAACATACTTGTGTAGTTAAAATAATAAAAATCATGCCATTCTTGGTAAGGCACAAGTTTATATCGTGATGTGTGGGCGTTCGGATAAAGTGGATAATTTCCTAAGTCTACCAGAATAGACTCCAGGTGCGGAAGGACTTCGCGAATGAACAACTCCGTAAGTCTACCAGAATAGACTCTAGGTGCGGAGGGACTTCACCGAACGTGCACACTATTGGAGTCTACCAGAATAGACTTCCGTGGTTATTGGTGTGATCCACCAATATGTTGCACCTACTCCGTGGTGAGTTACACCATGCATAGTGCCCTTGAATGCTGATGTAACAAAGATAAGCTAAGCTAGAAACCAATAGTCACAACATGTTGATGAGCATGAAGTGAACCCTAAAGTCATGTCGGTCACATAAAGACAATTTAATTAATAACATGAACCTTTTCGCTGTAGAGCCTAATTATTCGTTAGCTTCTACCTCTTATTGAGTACTTTGTACTTACCTCAAATGCATTGTTCTTCTATGTGTTTGGGGGGAGAGAAGATGAACAGGTAGATCCGGAGTTCGAGGCAGACTTTGTTGACGACGTTTGAGGACGCCCGAGTAGAAGCATTTATTTATTTTGTTTTCTTTCTATTCATTAGTCATGTCGTTCTTTGGGAAGCGTTGTAACTTCTTTTAGTTTCGTTTGGAGGTTTTCGTACGTTTTGGATTTCATTTGGTTTTTCAATGTAATAAGTTACATTTCTACCCTTTAGTTATTCTTTCTATTCTTGGTTGGATGGAGAATTTTACCTGAGTCTTTTGCTTCCGTTTGCTTTATTTGATAAGACATAGTATAGGCTTGTTTAATATCAGATTTATTTAATATTATGCATGCCGAACGTTCTTTTTCCGGATAAGGACTCGGTGTCCGGGAACGGGGCGTTACAAATATGAAAGCATCAGTTACAGAGACGGAAGCAGGTATTGGGGTCATTTTTCGAGACTCCCATGGACTGGAACTTCACTCCTTTGCGTATCATTTCGATCCAGGAGACCCAGACGAATACATGGAGCTTAAGGCAATTTCCTTGGTCTTGAAAGAGGCGGCGCACTTAGGGATTCAGAGGCTAGAAGTGGAAAGTGACTGTTTGACGTGCATTTCGTGCATTCGGTGTCCATGAGAAGATCTCACAGCTCAAGGTTGTTTAGTCCATGATTGCTTGGCTCTTCTGCCCAGTTTTGCTTCTGTTTCTTTTTCCTTTATTAGGCGATTGGGGAATGTCTCAGCGTATCTTCTAGCTAGAAATGATTTATTTGTTTCTGCTCAGACACTTTGGGGTTCCACAGCCCCGGGTGACGTTTTGACAAGCGTGTGGCGGATCTTGATTAAATAAAATTCTTTGTACCTAAAAAAAATCAATAACTATTTTTTCATGTGTGGATCTATTATTTATTTTATAATCATATACTCCATGCATGCACCTAACATATATAGTCACGAAATCATTCCTTAATGTAGCGATAACAAGTACTAATAGATATATCATTCCTCCGTATCAAAATTGAAGTCTAAAATGCATACTCTTTCTTAAAAAAATCATATTCAAACTTCATATATAAAGTATCAGAATGATTTAATGATGAATTACTAATAATAATCTATGAATAGCCCTTTTGGATTGCTGCAATGGAGTGTAATGCATATAATTTATAAAATGAAAAATGAAATAAACATTTCATTACAACCTTTAATACATGATACAATAAAGTGAATAACATTTGTTGAAGATATAATTAACAATACCTAGCTAATGTGTATTTACTTTTATAACCCTTGTACTAGTATATATACTGTAATCTTGTAACACTTTGACATATCAATACAATACTCAATTACCACATGGTATCAGAGCTTTGATCCATCCTCCAAAAAAAAAAAACCCTGCGCAGCCCTCCTCTTCAAAAAAAAAAAAAACAAAACCCTAGCCGCTCCCTCCTCCAAGCTTCACCATGTCCGACGATGACAGCTCCACCGGTGTTGCCCAACGTTACCCAACGTTCACACCCCGCTCTTCCATTCATGTCACCAAATTGACACGCCTCAACTACAACCTTTGGAGAGCCCGGCTTCTACCCTATCTACGCGGCCGGGCGTGTACGGTTTTATTGACGGCTCCATCGCCCTCCACCGCCGCGGCTCCTCAACGCCGCCGGAAAGCTTGAAGCTAACCACGACTATGACACCGATCTTGCGGCTGGACCAAGACGGATCGGATGATCCTTTCCACCATAACTTCATCTTTGTCCGATGAAGTGTTGCTCCAAGTCTACACACGGCAACTACCTCCGCCGCAATTTGGACAGCGCTGCAGACGTCGTTTGCATCACAAAGCCGCGCAAAACTGGTCCAACTCCGAGCTGAATTGGCCTCCACCCGAAAAGATCACCTGTCTGCATCTGAATATTACTTCAAACTCAAGAACCTTTCAGACGAACTACACATGGCTGGTCACCCTCTCTCCGACGAGGACTTCGTAACCTACCTACTCGCCGGCCTTGGGCCTGAATATGATTCCCTGGTTACCATGGTGACTCAAAAAGAGTCAATTACCCCCGATGAGCTTTATGCGTCTCTTCTCACCACCGAGTCACGAATTCAGCGTCACCGGCCCTCTCTGCTTGCGTCCCCGACTGCTGCTCCACCGCCTCAGGCCAATTACACTCGTCCCCCTGGTAATAATGGTGGCACTTATGGTAATAATAATTATGGGCCTAACAGTGGCTCCAATCACAACAACACTACTCGTGGCAGAGGTCATTCACCAAATTATCGAGGTCGTGGTGGTCGTGGTCGCGGACGTGGTAATTCACGCTCAAATAACACTGGTAACGACCCTTCTATTACTTGTCAAATATGTGCGAAAGTAGGGCATACTGCCCATGCGTGTTATTACAGGTATAGCGAATCTGCAGACCCTGCAGCCACCCCACCCCCCATAACCCCAGCCGTAACCCTCGGCCACCTCAAGCGTATGCTGCTTCCCCGCACTACAACCCTAACTCTGAATGGCTTCCCGATACCGGTGCCACACATCACCTTACCAATGACCTTCGCAATCTAAACATTAATTCTGAACCTTATGATGGTCCTGATCAAGTCCACATTGGTGATGGCTCAGGTTTGCCTATCACACACTCTGGCTCATCTAAATTTTACACACCTCTGCACACGTACCACCTTTCTAATGTGCTTGTCTCCCCTGCGTTAACCAAAAATCTATTGTCAGTTCAACGTTTCTGTGTGTTCCTTGGTTATAGTCCCTCACACCATGGCTATAAGTGCCTTGACCTCTCCACCGGTCGTGTCTACGTTGCTCGACATGTTGTCTTTGATGAACGCATCTTTCCCTACACACCAACCCTTTCCACCCCGCCACCCACCACCTCCACCGTCCCCCTCCCATTATACCTACCCTCTCATCCTACGGCCCCTCGAACAACCAAAAACACCACGTTAGCTCTTCCACCCACGTCTCCCTCCTCCCACTCCCCCCCACCCTCTGCTCCTCCCACCCTTTCCCCACAAACCGACCCCCAACCACCTTCACCTTCTCCCTCACCTCCGCCCCCCCCGCCTATCACTCATCACCCTATGACCACCCGCACTCGAACCCAAACACTCAAACCCAAACATAACCCGGATTTTATTCGCTACCCTCTCCCAAAAGCCCTTACCGCCACCGCCTCTTCTTCTGAACCCACCTCCTACACCGAAGCCGTTAAACACAGGGTGTGGCGTGATGCCATGCAAGACGAGATTCATGCTTTACTTCGTACTAACACGTGGGACCTTGTGCCCCACCGTCCCGATATGAATGTTGTTGGGAATAAATGGGTGTTTCGTACTAAGCTTCATGCGGATGGTCATATTGAGCGACATAAAGCCCGGCTTGTTGCCAAGGGCTTTCATCAAGCTGAAGGTATTGACTACACTGAAACCTTCAGTCCAGTTGTTAAACCTGTTACTATTCGCGTCCTGTTATCACTTGCTGTTTCACAGGGTTGGCCACTTCGCCAAATTGACATTCAAAATGCGTTTCTTCATGGCAACCTTACCGAGACGGTTTATATGGCCCAACCCCCAGGATTTGTCCACCCTGACCATCCCACTTATGTTTGCCGCCTGAAACGCAGTCTATATGGTCTGAAACAGGCTCCACGGGCATGGTTCTCTCGCTTCACTGATGTACTCACCTCATTCGGCTTTACTGGCTCTAAAGCGGATACGTCACTCTACATTTACTCTCGGGGATCTATTCGGCTTTACATTCTTATTTATGTGGACGACGTACTTATTACTGGCAATAGTGCCACACACGTTGATGAGGTCATAACGTTCCTTAATCATCATTTTCCGGTCAAAGATCTTGGTCCTCTTTCCTACTTTCTGGGCATTGAAGCTCTTCATACACCGGATGGTCTCTTTCTCACGCAACGCAAATATATCTTTCAATTGCTCCGGAAGGCGAACATGGATAAGTCCAAACCGTGTTCCACCCCTATGGCCGCCTCCACCCGACCGCACCATGATGCGGGTCCTTTGTTCTCGGATCCGGCCCTCTATCGTATCTTGTTGTTGGTGGCCTTCAATACCTCGGCTTTACTCGTCCAGACATTGCCTTTGCGGTTCACAAGGCAAGTAAATTTATGCATGCCCCTACCGAGGATCATTGGTCAGCAGTCAAACGCTTACTTCGTTACCTTAAAGCCACGGTCTCTGACGGCTTATTCTTCTCCCGGCGTTCCTCTCCGCACCTGCGTGCGTACTCCGACTCAGATTGGGCTGCTGATCCTGACAATCGTCGCTCCATCGGTGCCTATTGCATCTTTCTCGGGGATAACCTTATTAGCTGGCGTTCCAAACAGCATCTCACCGTTTCTAAGAGTAGCACCGAGGCCGAGTACAAGACCCTCTCCAACACCGCGGTGAAATTCGGTGGATTAGTAGTCTTTACGTGATATGCTCATTGTCACTCCTACTCCGACTCTTTGGTGTGACAATATTGGTGCCACATACCTCGCTCACAACCCGGTTTTCCACGCTCGCACCAAACACATTGAAATCGACTTCCACCATGTTCGCGAGCTAATTGCGGCCAAGAAGCTCAACGTTGCCTTCCTCACTTCCAAGGACCAACTTGCGGATTTACTCACCAAGCCTTTGGGAAATCCACGTTTTACTATGTTGAAGAACAATCTCCGTGTCTACTCCCTACCCACGGGATTGCGGGGGCGTGTTGAAGATATAATTAACAATACCTAGCTAATGTGTATTTACTTTTATAACCCTTGTACTAGTATATATACTGTAATCTTGTAACACTTTGACATATCAATACAATACTCAATTACCACAACATTACATATAATAAGACGAATAACACACATCATGCACCCAGGCACTTGGGGTGTACAAAAAAACCAGAAACCAAATCAATTGGTTAACCAAACCGGTCCAAAGCGAAAAAACATAAACCAATGTTCTTAGATCGGTTTTTATATCATAAAAAATAAAATCGTGAAAAATAAAAATTGGTTTTAGTTTCTTGAAATAAAAACCATTAAAATAACTAGATGCTTTGATAAAAATATTCTTTTAATTTAGTTGTTCATAACAAATGCTTAATTACTTACCTTTTTAATACATAACCGTGGTCCAATATTAGATTCCTTTCAAAGAATTCAACAACAAAATTTCGAATTGTAATTAATAGATGGTCCTCATTACTATACACATATATATAACACTATACTCTTTGAATATGATTTCAAAAGCTAATAACAACAAGTTTCAATTTTTATACTTTTTTTCCGGGCCAATTTGGAGAGGATGTATTCCGCACAAATCTATCCAATAAAGTCAATCAGAAATGTTGAAGATCAAGAAGAAGGCGATGGCATCTTATTCAAAAAATTGCCAGAAAGTATTCTTACAAGAATATTACATCTTTACCAACAAGAGACCCGGTAAGAACGAGTATCTTGAACAAAAGATGGGAATTCAGATGGTTCTCCATTTACAATCTTCATTTCGACGACAGACACTCATTCAAAATTAAAGAAGACGGTTTCCCAAAGAGCAATTTTGCTCCTTTGTAGACCACGTTCCCACACATTGTGACATATCCATTACCCTCCAAAACTTCACCTTAATAATCTCACACGCCTATGGCCCACGTATCACAATGTGGATAGCAGCCGCAATAAGAAGAAACGTTTGAAATATAGCGTTTCACTACATTAGCAGTAGAAATTATCCAATTCACTACCGAGAAGCTTTGCCAGACACAACTATTTGCAAGAATTAAGGCTGACTTTGCCTGTAGAATTCCTAGAATTCAGGGAGGTCACAATAGTAAACCAACTAGAAGATAAGGCCATTCATTATATAGACTATCAGTTAAGCTTGAAAGACTATATTTTTCTCAAACCAAATTCATCAACTTTACAATGGTGACAATTTATGCACCTATGTTGAAGGAATTTAAGATGGGGTTTTGTCGTTATGAAATTATGAAGGCAAGTACAAGAGGAGGTTTCTTCTGATTGATGCCACCAAATCTAAAGAAATTCAAATACAATGGAGGTGTACATGGAGAGGTTTTTAGTCTTCCTAAGCCATCCCTTATTGATGAAGCAACATTCAAAGTGATTATCCATTTCAATTTCCACCATTTGGAAATTTCTTATACCCCGGACATGATATCACAGCTGGCTCAAGTGAGACCTTACATTTTTCTGTTGAAGTTCTTCTGGTAAGCATTAATTCATGCATTTATATATGAGAAGTACTAGTAGCACCACAACATTCACTATGATACACGACAAAAGTCCCAACATGATAGAAGTAAAAATGTAAAACTAATAAATGTTATTGTAGACAATTGATAGGATCCATCAAATGGATGCTATTCCAACAATGGAGAAGATGGCTATGCTGAAAGTGAGCTCAGATCATGATATTCCTTTGTTTGGTCTTTCCATTTTAAGGTTTCTTCACAAGACACCATTCGTTCACACAATCGTATTAGATAAGGTAAACTCATTGTTCTCTTTCTTCTTTCTTCTTTCTTTTTTACTCAAATCTGTGTGACATAAAATGACTATTGAGTATGCATATATTACAGGATGGATCTAGAACAGTGACTGAGGAATATAATGAAGCACCCTCAGTGTCAAATTGTCTTGAGTACCATTTGCGAAAGGTTAAGTTGGTTTATTCAAGTACCTACAAATGGTCCTCAAAAGATCTGTTGCTGTTAAAATATATGGTGATGAATTCAGGAAAGTTAGCAGAAATTGAGATAAATGCTCCTGAGTCGAACACAAGAATTCCCAAGACAATGCTGAGAGATATGTTGAAATCAAAGCTACCTGTGGCTAATACTCTAGATAGAATTTCTGTGAAGATCATTTAAGTGATTCTTATTTATATTTTAATATTATTGAACTTTTAGTACAATTTTTGTTAAAATTTATGTTTCTATGCAGCTGGCCATAAATTTGTAACATTTGAATTTTCGATTTTGGGATGATTGTTTTTTTTAAATTCATATTATAAACTTTTTTGTGTTTTTTGTTTTGGGATAATGGTTATAAAGGACAAAAGTGGAGAAGAAATTGTAAAAAAAAAGACTAGTGGATAGAAAAATTGTGAAAAAGAAGAAAAGACACCTGAAAGGACGAAATTACCCATGTCACATTTTACGACTCCAATTTCACTATTAAACAAATCCATTAAAAATAATCCACTAAATCTTTTAAATATCAAACAAATCCACTACCAAACGAATCCATTAAAACAAAAACAAGAAACGTAAGAATAACATAATCGTTCAGTGAAATGACACTACAAAAAAAAGTTCTTTTTGTGACAAACTTGTGGTGACAAAGAGTAGATTTATCACAAATGGTAGCTTCTAGTGACAATAAATTTGTTTGTCACAAAAAGTTTTAATGATTAGTGATAAAAAAAAAGATTTCTCACAAATGGTTTAGTGTATTGTCACAAAAACGTATTGTCTCACTTTGTATTGTGTATTAATTTTTGGATGAGGCTTTTGTGACAACCATTTTATCATTTTTTTTTTGAGTCTAGACAAATATTTTGTCATTAAATCCTCAATAATGGGTGTAAATTATTCGAGCCGAATATTAAGATTATCGAGTCGAGTCGAATATTAAGATTATCGAGTTGAGCGTATTTTGAATTTTACGAACTCCAACTCGAACACGAATTTAACACGACTGTCAAATTCAAACTCGATCATGAACACCTTTATATTTGATCCGAAGTCGAGATGATTCGAAATGATTGTTTTTTTTTTTATCATAGGAAATAAGCTTCGACACGATTAAAAAAATGAGTTTTGCCACTTAAAAAAAGAGTTTGACTTACATCGGACTTTCCATTCTCTTAAGTCTAGTAAAAATAAGTCTTTCCGTTCTCATTTCTCGTCTCCATAAAGTAGTTTAAACCCCCACCCACCCCCCCACCCCCCTTTCGAAGAAGACGATGGAAACCCTCGGCCGCCTCCCTCCTCCTCCTCCTCGCCCGATTGATGGCACTACCGAAGGAAATGATCTTTGACGGCGAACTGGTCGGCCTACGATCCGTCTCGGTTTTTTCTCTACCGGTATTCGATCTCTTAATCTTCACCTTTAGCCATGACGGAATCTCAAACCGACACTTGCTCCTCTGTTTTCTCACAAATCATGTTCTTCAATCATCGGTAATTCCTTTT
Organism: Gentiana straminea; assembly: GCA_036785695.1. Taxonomy (NCBI): domain Eukaryota; kingdom Viridiplantae; phylum Streptophyta; class Magnoliopsida; order Gentianales; family Gentianaceae; genus Gentiana; species Gentiana straminea. The sequence continues at coordinate 2,887,675 of JAVUPR010000482.1, forward strand.
TGTTTTACTTCCTACAATCTTATTTGCATTTGATTTGTGTTTCTTCGTATATATTTTTCAATTTTGATCTCAATTATTTCATTAGGTTAAATATGCGAAATTTGCATTTGCATGTTGTGAAATTTGATTCATTGCATCTTCGGCATGCTTTGAAGCTCAATTTTACGCCTCATCTACATGTTTGATGCATGATTTACGATTCTGACTATATCTCATCCTTTTTCTTGATGGTTCAGTATGCAAGCGTGAATTGGATGTTGAGTGAGTATATCAGGAGACAAATCAAGCTTTTGTGGCAGGAGAGAATCAAGATCTTGATGGTTCAGGTCCTTTGCATCTTCCATTTCCCTATTTAAAATGAATATTATGTATGATTCACATGGTGTCAGTAGTTGCTAAAAGTATATATTATGATGGAAGACTTGTTTGATTCCTCGATCTCTGTGGTACCGCCATTTGCATTTCCCTTTTCATGGTGGTGTGTAAAAAGGATGGATGGTGTAGGGTAATACGTAGATCTCGATGATTGTATTCTATTCTAAAGGGCTCTGCTTTGCTTAAGACACTTACAGAGAAGATTCTTGTTGACAAAAAAATGTTAACATACTTAAATTAACTACTTCAAGTATTAGTGAGCAAATGCATGTTAGGATTGATGTCATCTTTGTTTCAGATTTCATATATCTCCCATGTTTTTGTTTACTCTTGGTCCTGAACATTTTGAGGAGAAAGACGCATTTAAGATTTTGTAATTTTGATCTTGTTTGAGTCTGTTATTACTTATCTAATTCATACATAGTCTAAAAATCAGTTTGACATTGATGTTGCCTTCGCTTTACGGTTTGTTTTGAGTCTCGCTTTATCTAATTGTGTAATTTTATCAAAACTTGTATGATTTTGATGTCCTACTTGGATTGTTTTTACGAATGGGGCAGCCATGTTGTAGCAAAGTAGCAGCAGTAGTAAAAAAATTTCACCCACCCTTTTAACATTCGTAACATTTGTTTTTACGAATGGGGCAGCCAACATCAATGTTTTTTATTTACTGGTTGCATTTTATGAACAACGTCTATGTTTGTATGAAGAGGTTTCTTATTCATTATTTTCCTTTACATCACTTTTGATTGTCTTTTGTGGGTAATGGCAGTCGTTACAATCTTCTCAACTCGGCAGTTCTGGAGCATTTTTAGCCAAACATTGGAATTTTAAGATCAATCTCTTAGTAAACTTTAATTGGTTTTACAGTAAATTTTGTTTGTATTAAAGTCATTACATCACTTGACTTGAAGGTGATTCACGTAATCAAATAGCCTCATTATACTTTTCACTGTAATTGCTTTTCCCTAAAAGAATTTTAAATCATCACATGCTGCATCACATGGTGGTTGAAATTTGGTTGTTTACCATGGCCATTTCTGAATTCTTGATTTTTCAAGTCTAGGCTACAATGAGTCCTTGGCTCTGTTTGGTAGAATTTACATCGTAGCAAGGCGATTGTGTTGGCTTTTGTAGCTTACTGGGACACTAAAACTCCATAGCAGTTTTATGTTATGCCGTTACATATCAATTGCAGTTGCCACTGACAAGGTATCTATGAATATTTTGGGTTTTTCTCAATGATCATGAGGTTTCTTGTTGCTAAAATCTTATTTTGCAGGGTTTGATGACTCTCATTATTAGAAAAGCCAATCTAAAATCCATCTCGGCAATTTCCTTGGAGGTATTAGTTTCTTGTTCTCTTTTGCTGTTCTTGTATGCATGTACACCACTCAAGAGTACTGTGATAGAGTGAAGGAAATATTAAATAATGATGATGATTACCATGCTTTTTGTGAAATGTCTTCATATTTACAGCTCAAAAATTTTTACAATAAAAGAGCTGTATGGTCTGGTATGAAGTTTAGCTTTTTCTAAACCCTTTCAAGAGTGGTTACTTTTCTAGCTATTACTTAGTACCTTTGAATGTCTTTTTTCTATCATTACTTACTGATGATGAAATATGATTGTAATGTTCAGGTACTTTAATGTGATTGGGTCAGATCCCGAAGGAAGGCTAGGAGAAGCTCCTCGACCAGAATTGTGCGAACAAGGTAGGATATCTGGTGCTCGCTTTGATCTTTGCGCGGGGGATAATTCCGGGATTGAAGGTATTTATATTTATCTTTCTTTCTATCTTTCCCATAGTATGTGTAAGCAATTCTTGCATATCTGGCATACAGAAAAGACTACTGTTTCTATAGCTAAAGCATTCAGATTAAGATTGTGAATTTGAAATGCTCTTTTAAATGCTCTTTTGAAGCTTTTTTATTTTATTTGGATGCAGTGTTTGGGTTGCCAGACGCCCCCTGGCTATGCGTTTATAGATTTTGATGACCGAAGAGATGCACAAGATGCTATTCGTGAGTTAGATGGTATGGTCTTCTACTAGAATAATCTGTTGTTATTTTGTTATGGTAGTCTTGAGTTCGACCTGTACAGTTTCTGTGCTTTGTCCTGTCAATTATTGTGTTGTGCTTGTACCAATTTATTCTTAATATGATAGATCCCTTCAAATCATTGTTGCACCATAGTTCTTCATTCATTGTACATCATACCACTAAACACTTATAGACCATTGATCCATTAGAATGACCAATATTCATCAACCGGTCCCACCATGATCGATGGTCTACAAGTGTGTTGTATCACAGTAAAAACATGTTGATTACGTACCTCTTGCTCATGGCTATTCCCCCAATCAACAAGCATATTTTATGGATCCGCATTTGTCTTCATCTCTTACGGCCGTAATGTTGCAATGGCATTAAACTTCTTGTGAAGAAATCATAGTACGGTGGCTTTACAATTAAAGTGACGGAATCGCGAGGCAAGAATGTACTTCTCACTCATAGACCATGAAGATCCTTCTATATATATCTTGTATCTGATTAGAAAAAACAATAACATACAAGTTAAAGAACAAAAACTTTAAAATAAATGCAAATCATGCAAAAATGATATAAGATTTAGGATGTTATTCTCATACCTATGGTTGCATTGCCTTGACAAATCAGACTATTTGTAGCCTTGGAAGCGTTCTTGCGACCAATCCCGTATTATAATGCCAAGCATGATCGAACAACTCTTTGCAAGATCACAAACGTATTTAAGTCCTGGTGTCTTTGAGTCTAAATATGTACCTTCAATATGGTCCCTGTTCCTACCTTACAACTGCTCTGTTTTATGCTTAGTCCAGTCTATCTCAACATGTTTGTATGTACCTACTCCGATCAGATTACATGCTGTGTATGAACATGTTTTATGAATTAAATCCTAGGTTTGTATATCAGTCTTGTATACATCCGTTCGGCCTTGATCGCGCTCGCCATATGCATCGTTGTATGATTAGATTGCCTAACGATCAGCCTAGTTGCTATTTGTAATGGCTTGCCTAAGTTTACAGTATGCAATCTAGTAGATGTGAGCTCTTCGGCATCTGTGAGGAATTTCGCATCTAAATACGACTCCCTGAGTCTTCCTCTCAACTTGCTTATGTAAGATTTTTCTTACCATTTACTTTAACGGCTCATGCATCTTCTACTTGCATGTTGCATTCTCTCTGGATTTCTTGTCTCCCCATATGCAAGGAATCTATAACAGCAACATAAGAAAGTACGTTCGTGTATTGGCAGGCCCTTTTCTCTTGATCAATTTGTTGTTAAAAAATATGAAAAACAATGCAAAGATTGCCACAAAGAAGGTAGAATAGTGATTGTTTCATCAGAAGCCCACAAGTTTGCGTATACGCTGCCCTTGACCAAATCAGTGATGTACCAAGGTAATCAAGTTCAACAACCTGCCCTTTCTGTTTTTCTTGTACAATCAGTTTTCATCTACATGCTCATTTTAATTTTTCTTTTTCAGCTACAAAACTTTATATGCATATGGGGTTTCAATACTCGCAAATATATTGCATGTCAAGGAGCTTACAATGCACTTGAAGGTAATTTCAGTGTCCGAAAAGTTAGCTTACAAACCTAATTTTGAATGTTCAAATATTTGTTTTACGTTCAAATTTGTGTCCGATCTTTGCACTTGTTTCGTACGTTAAATTTGGTTCAAAGTGTCTAGTACGCAACTGTTTTGGTCAAAATCGATTTTGAGTATGTTTGCAACTTTGTTGTTAAAGTCCGTCCATATATGCTTTTGACCATCTTGTTTTGCATGATCAGTTTTTGAAGTACAGTCGATTATTGTAATAGCCCTGCAGACAAGGAGAAAACTAGAACATGGAGGGCCTGCCCCTACAAGATGGTACGTGTAGGTCAAACTGGTCTTTTTTCAGTAATTGATATTTTCGACTCATATAAGCTTGTGACGGGATGTTGTTTTGGAATGTTACAGGTTTACCAATACTCATATCTTTTACCATTAAATCTTGTAAGTCATTCTATTTGATAAGACTATATCAGAAAACTTTATAAAGTTTTGTGGATTTCCGTGTTTTTCTTGGTGTGACAAACTTAATTCTTATATCCCTGTTTTATGAAATTCAGTTCTGATATTACTTTAGATGCGTGATTAATTGTTGAATATTGTTGACTTCTAATGTGTCTGTTTATTATTATATTTATTATTAATTATTATGGTTGTAGGATATTATTATTGATTATGACTTTTAATGCGTCTGTTTATTATTATATTTATTATCAATATTATAATTATATTATTATTATTATTATTATATTTTTCTATTATCTAATATTTATTATTAATTTTATTATTATTATCATTATTATTATTATTATATGTCTTCTAGTGACAAAGTTTTTGTCAATATTAACCATTAATGTAAAAATGTGTTTATATCCTTTGGTGACAAGAACACTTAATTAGTGATAAAATAGTCATTGTTTTGTGACCAAGATTTTGTCACGGAAAAACCTTCTAGTGAGAAATTTAGCGTTTTGTCATGAAAAGCTTTGGTGACAAAAGTATGAGATTTGTCGCCACTAGAACTTCTTTAGTGACTTATACTCTGATTGTCGCCATAGGCACCTTTAGCGTCGGTGCTTACACAACAAACGCCGTGACAAAAAACTTTTGTCACGAAAACCTTTGGAGACGAAAATCAGCACTTTTCGCGACGAAATTTTTTGTCACGAAAAGGTCTTTTTTTTGTAGTGTGATAATTTATCTTTTTTGCCAATTAACACATGAATTTTCTCAATTTTAACATTTGTGGATTTTGTTTTTTTGTTTTTCATGTCAACTCCTCTTTAATTCTCGTGAAATTCATATTGCATTTTATTTTTTTGTGAGTAATACTACCGTTATAATCACTATAACAAAATATATATCATAATAAGATGCAGCAATGTGATTTTTTATGAAGTTAAATCTATTCAAAGAAGGATTTCACTGTCATAAAAGTGGACACAACGGCATATATCAGTTATAACCTTTGTTATGTCAAGGCGATCGTAGAGTTTAGAGGGATTATTTTTGTTATGACGGATGGAGATAACTTCAGATGCAAGAGATAGAAACAGATACAATCAAACGTAAATAATCAAAGGAGATAATCAGAAAACAAGAAGAACACAGATTTAACGTGGAAAAAACCTTCTCAAATGAGAGAGATAAAAAATCACGGGCAGAAAAGAGATCTTTATTGTTATACACTGAGTTACAGATTTCACACACACAGACAATGCAACAACAACTGTATTTATAGGCACAAATCCCTGAACCCTAGCCGTCAGGAATCTTTGTCTGATATGCCATAAATACCCCCTACACGTGTCCTCCTTTTAATGACACTGTGTAGCTGTCACATAACAGAATTAACAGACGTGGGACCCTGTTGTATTCCAGTACTCAACAGACTTCACTCTGCTGAAAGAAGCTTCAGTAGACTCCACCCTACTGATGTACAGAATTGAATACACTACTCAGCTGTCCATCATACAACTGAGTCTTCAGAATGGTTCCATCAGATGTAGAGTTTAAGTCACTTTACTGACAAATCTCCACCTTGACTTTAACTCTTACCAGAGTCAAACAGATTGCATAACCAAATGTACTTGTACCAGATGCATTCGTCAATGCCAGATGTACTTGTACCAGACTATCTCCACAGCATCCACTCCACTGATCTGCCCTCAGTAGAGTTTCCAGAAACAGATTACAAGCTTTGAATATTCAGTAAGTCTAGGCAAAGCTGAAACTTACTCTGCTGAACTGGTTTAGTGAACATGTCAGCAGGATTACCCTTGGTGCCGATCTTCTTCACTACAATCCTCTTCTCATTTCTTAGAAAATGATACCTGACATCAATATGCTTGGTTCTCTCATGATGAACCTGATCCTTGGTTAAACATATTGCACTTAGACTGTCACAATATATCTCAGCCTGATCCTGATGCAACCCTAAATCACTGACTAACCCCTTCTACCAGATACCCTCCTTAGCTGCTTCAGTAAGAGCCATGTATTCTACTTCCGTAGTTGATGAGGCTACTGTAGCCTGAAGAGTAGCTTTCCAGCTGACCACTGCATTTCCCAGCGTAAACACATAACCAGTCATTGATTTTCTACTGTCAACATCACCTGCATAATCAGCATCACAGTAGCCTGTGACCAGACCAGCATTACCTCCATAAATGAGACCAATATCAGATGTACCTCTCAGGTACCTGAATATCCTTTTAACTTCTTTCCAATGTTCCTTTCCAGGTTGATCCATAAACCTGCTGAAAACACTGACTGCCTGAGCCAAATCAGGCCTAGTGCATACCATGGCATACATCAGACTGCCAACTGCACTAGCATAGGGAACTTTTGACATATACTCCTTGTCTTCAGCTGACTGTGAAGCATAAACAGAAAAATGAACATTATATGCCATAGGAGTATCTATTGGTTTTGCAGCAGACATCCCAAACTTGGCCAAAATCTTCTGCACATAACCTTGCTGAGACAAAAATAGTTTTTTCTGACTTCTATCTCTCCAGATCTCCATCTATAAGATTTTCTTGGCTGCACCCAAATCCTTCATTTCAAATTCAGCACAGAGAAGGTTCTTCAGATTTTGAATATCAGACTTCCTTGCAGCAACAATCAACATGTCATCCACATACAAGACAAGATAGATATGAGATCCATCTTTCAGCAGACTGTGGTATACACAACAGTCATAAGGACTTTTGTTGTAACCCTGTTGAAGCATAAAACTGTCAAACCTTTTATACCACTGCCTTGGAGCTTGCTTCAAACCATACAATGATTTCTTCAACTTGCAAACATAATTTTCCTTGCCAGGAACTTGAAATCCCTCAGGCTGTGTCATGTATATCTCCTTATCCACCTCACCATGTAGAAAAACAGTTTTCACATCTAATTGCTCAAGTTTCAGATCCTGTTGTGCCACCATTGCTAATAACACCCTGATTGAAGTGTGTCTGACCACTGGTGAAAATATTTCATCAAAGTCAACCACTTCCTTTTGACTGAATCCTCTTGCAACCAAACGTGCCTTATACCTGACCCCTTCTGCCTTAGTTATTCCTTCATTTTCTTGAAAATCCATTTACAAGTCACAACTCCCTTGTCAGTAGGCTATTTGACCAATTCCCATGTCTGATTCTTCAACAACGTCTCCATTTCATCTCTCATGGCAGCATGCCACTGAGATGCTTCTGTACATGCCACTGCTTCCCTGTAAGTAGTAGGTTCAGCAACCTCTACCTCTTCTGCAACTTGGAGTGCATATCCAGCCAAATCATCATATCCATATCTCCTTGGAGGTATCCAAACATTAGATCTTCTAGGCCTGCTGGCAGCTAGACTCTACTGATCAATGTTTGTATGACGCCCTAGTGAGGTCTCAGTAGGTTGGCTTGGATCAGATTATGGTTCGTTATCTAGATCAATAAAATGTTGATTTGGATCGCTGATTGTTGCATATCAGTAGACTCCACCTGAAGCTCCACCTGTTTCTCAACACTATCAGATTTAGCATTGGTTTCAGACTCAGTAGACCTCCCCACTGATGAGTTTAACGTAGAATTTTCATCAAAAACAACATCCCTACTGAGGATTACTCTGGACTCTGCTGATAACCAAATTCTATATCCCTTCACTCCATCACCATACCCCACAAACACTCCCTTCTTGGCTCTTGGCTCCAACTTCCCTTCACTAACATGATAGTAAGATGTACTTCCAAAAACCCTTAGAACTGAGTAGTCAGCAGGCTTGCCTGACCACATCTCAATTGGTGTCTTGAGATTGATTCCTGTGTGAGGACTCCTATTGATTAAGTAGCAAGCTGTTTTTACAGCCTCTGTCCAAAATCTCCTTGATAAACCAGCTTGAGAAAGCATACATCTTGCCCTCTCCAGTAGATTTTGATTCATCCTTTCAGCTACACCATTCTGCTGAGGTGTATTCCTTACAGTATGATGTCTGGCAATACCCTCAGCTGCACAAAATGAGTCAAAATCCATCTAGCAGAATCCCAGACCATTATCTGTATGAAGCTTCTTGATTTTTTTGCCCAACTGATTCTCCACTAGGGACTTCCACTGCTTGAAGTTACTGAATGCATCACTTTTGTTCTTCATCATTACCACCCAAGTCATCCTTGAATAGTCATCTATGAATGACACAAAATATCTGTGACCACCCAATGACTCAACTTTTGATGCACCCCAGCAGTCTAAATGGATATAATCAAGTGATGCCTTTGTGTTGTGAAACCCTGCTGAGAACTTACTTCTATGCAATTTCCCAAACACACAATGTTCATAAAAGTCCAAATTCTTAACCTTATATCCCCCAAGAAAACCTGATGAAGAAAGAATCTGCATACCCCTTTCACCCATGTGACCTAGTCTCATGTGCCACAGCTGAGTCTGCTGAGACTGGTGAACTGGCGAGGATGCAAACAAACGGCGGTGCGGATACGAGTAGATCCTTGTAATATATACAAGGTTCCCCTCTTGATGCCTTTGAGGACTATAACTGAATCTTTGAAGACATTCAGTTGTCCACCTTTACCCTTAAAATTGAACCCCTTGTTGTCCAGTAGACTCAGAGATACCAAATTCTTGGTCATCTGTGGAACATGTCTTACATCTTTCAGTGTACAGAATTTACCATCATCTGTCCTTAGCTTTACTGAGCCAATTCCCACAACTTTGCAAACCTTGATGTTGGCCATATAGATTTGACCACCATCTATCTGCTCATAAGTAGAAAACCACTCCCTGTTTGGACAAATATGGCAGGATGCTCCAGAATCAAGTATCCACACATCATTATGGTGTGTAGAATCCCTTGCATCTAAAACTAGATCCTCATCAGATTGCTTAGTAGCTAAGGCTGCTGTGCCAGGATTGCCTTCCTACTATTTCTTCTTCCTTGGACAATTGGACTTTCAATGTCCCTGCTCCTTACAATAATTACAGACATCAGTAGACTTAGGACCTTTGGACCCTGACTTCTCTGACTTATTTTTCTTCTTATGTCCATATCCTTTCCACTATTGCTGTTAGCAACTAGCCCAAGCAGCCTGATTGTCTGTCCCAGCAGTCTTGTGTCTAAGATCTCTGGCATGTAAGGCAGACCTTACATCCTCTAAAGCTACTGTATCCTTCCCATCTATGAAAGACTACACAAAGTTTTCATATGATGCCGGTAATGACACCAACAGGATTAGGGCTGCATCTTCATGTTCAATTTTAACATCAATATTCCTTAAATAAAGTAATATTGTGTTCAGCTGGTCAAGATGGTCCCTCAGTGGACTCCCTTCATGCATTTTTAAACTGAACAACCTCTGTTTCAACAACAACTTATGGTCAGTGACTTGGTCATATACAGGCTTTCAAGCTTCTTCCACAACTTGGCTGAGTTGTCTTCCTCAGCAACCTCAGTGATAACATCATCAGATAAGCACAACATGATGGTTGAATGTGCTTTCTTTTCCAGACTGGAAATATCTGCTGCACTTGTATTTGGTTTGTCAGACAAAGGACTCCACAAACCCTGCTGTTTCAACAGTGCATGCATCTTTATTTGCCACAGACCAAAATTGTTCCTTCTTGTAAATTTATCGATTTTCACGTATACTGCTGACATCTTTTCTTGCTAAAGATCACAACTTTATCACAGATCCTAGCACCTTGTTGAAGGTCTTGGTGAAGATGAAGTTGATCGTACAGATTGTTTTCTCCAGAACCTCTCTCTGATACCACTTGTTATGACGGATGGAGATAACTTCAGATGCAAGAGATAGAAACAGATACAATCAAACGTAAATAATCAAAGGAGATAATCAAAAAACAAGAAGAGCACAGATTTAACGTGGAAAAAACCCTCTCAAATGAGAGAGATAAAAAAAACCACGGGCAGTAAAGAGATCTTTATTATTATACACTGAGTTACAGATTTCACACACACAGACAATGCAACAACAACTGTATTTATAGGCACAAATCTCTAAACCCTAGCCGTCAGGAATCTTTGTCTGATATGCCATAAATACCCCTACACGTGTTCTCCTTTTAATGACATTGTGTAGCTGTCACATAACAGAATTAACAAACGTGGGACCCTGCTGTATTCCAGTACTTAACAGACTTCACTCTGCTGACGGAAGCTTCAGTAGACTCCACCCTACTGATGCACAGAATTGAATACACTACTCAGATGTCCATCACACAGCTGAGTCTTCAGATTGGTTCCATCAGATGTAGAGTTTAAGTCACTTTACTGACAATTTTGTTATAAGCCTGAACAGGGATTTTGATGTAAAATATCTGCATGTGAATATAATATAAGGCAAATGCATGTCTACTAGTTTTTAAATATATGTATTTGCACCATACAAGTAAATATCCAAGGATATTTAAATGCAATATCTCTAAGGTACTTGTGGAGCTGCATTCTTGGAAAGAAAAATTAAAGGTCCTAATTGCTTCTATTTTGTTAATCACATGATGAAAGAAGCTGTCTTATTTCGCCCCCTTCACTAATACATGCATCTTGAGATATCTAGCTTTTTGTTTTGGTAATATATAACTTTATTTCCATAATATAACTCGGCTTAATTACACTAGCTAATACATTCATTACAAGATCAAGATTTGACAACATCCCTATTAATTACCTTCATGTATTAACAAAATATTGTATTTTATTGAAGGGGGCTTGATGGTAATCACCCAAACCCTTATTTTTCTAAAAAGGCAATGTGAGATTTTAGTATTGACGGATCTTTATGTTCATCATCCATGGCCTCCTCAAAACATTCAGGCTCTCCACTATCTGAGAGCAAAACATACTCAGTCGCTAGATATCTAGTAGAAGGGTGTCCCTCTCTAGTAGATCTTCTGGGAATTTGTTGTATCATTTAATTGAACTTTCTTCCTCAGCCTTAAATCAATGAAAAATCAGAAATTAAGGGATTATAAATTCAGGTTTCTAATTTTGTTTTACTTCTAAAAAATTCAGTTTTGCAGCAAAGTTTGTTGGATATGTTCGGAGATTCCCACACTCTTGAATGTCTGAAGAAATATAGCAGGGCCTTTATTAACACCAATTGGTTGTAGTAAAACGGTAAGCACTTGATCTTTAACATGGTATCAGAGCCAAAGGTCATGAGATCGAACCCTGGTTAGAACATTATTTTAAAAAAAAATTGTGCAAGTGTTGGGACAGATTGCTCACACTTGAGGGAGGGTATTAGAAGAGATTCTCACACTCTTGAAGGATAACATCGATCTTTGTATGGTAAAGAATCAATAGCAACTACCCTCTCTAACCCCTTGGTGCGCAGGATTTTCTTCAGCTCCGGCACCGGCGGCATCCGAATTCGGTGCCAAAAATGTCCATCTTTCTTTTTTTTCTCTGGTTTTCTTGTTAAATTGAAGGTTTCCCTTCTGATGGGAGCTTCGTCATGCATATGTGCTTTCCTTTCTTGCCGGTCCCCGGTAGGATGTTTGCATGTTGCTCTCCTCCTCTTAATCTCCTCGATCTAAAGGGGTAACGGCTTTCTTTATTTTCCTCTGTTTGCTTTTGCTGGTCGGTCGTCATGCTATTCCGACGGTGGCTTGGGATACGGCTGTTCTAAGGCTTTTGGTGGCGGCGCTGTGATGGCTAGCAGCTTTTCTAAGGGGTTTTCCAGCTTCTGGCATTGTGGCTCCTCCTCAGGCCTCAAGTTGTGCACTACAAGAAAATTAACATTTTGTGAAGACTAGGGTTCGTCACATAATTAGTAAATTTCGTCACATTTGGTTATTTGTGACGAAATTCGTGCGTCACAAAGGTCGTCACCTATCATAAGTCACAAAAAGTATTCTGTAATGAATTTATTATTCCTCACGTTTTTGTTAAATATGTGACGGGTACTTCATCACATATTTCATTTTCCACTTGGTCATTTATATAAATTAGTGACGACAAAGTCGTCACTTTTGCCTTAAATACGTGACGCCACAAATTTCTCACGTATTGTAAGTTTAAGTGATGACCGATTTGTCACCTAAAATAGGAGAATATACAAAATAAAATACAATTTGTGACCTCTAATTCATCACAAATTCTTATGATTTGTGATAAAATCTTCATCACCAAACATGAGTATATGTGATGAAGCATTTCTCACCTAATGTTCCTATCCTAACCACTAGTTCGTCACATATTGATTTGAAACGTGAGAAATTATGTTTGATATAATAGAAAATTTTGTGACGAATTCTACGTCACTTTATATGTTATTGCAAGCCCCCAATTTCGTCAAATAATCGTATTATACATGCTAAATTTGATTTTTGCGTCACCTAATCAATACAATGACCAATAATAGCTTGGTAGTAAAGTAGTTCTACAATAGTGCTGAAGTTTCAAAATCAAAACTTAAAAAAGTACTACGCCGTCTGCTAGAGATTCAAAAATTCACAAGTTCGATAAACTAAAATTTGCGAAATTCTAATAATGCTAGAGAATAATTGAAAATAAATCATAAATTTGATCATGCATAGTCAGCTAGCTCATCTTCATAGGGATAATCATCATCATCATCTTGATAGTTGTTAGGCTCATCAGAATCGTAGCTACTCTTTCCCTGTGATGTTAAGAGGGTTGTCACTTGTGCTTTCAGTTTCTTATTTTCCTCTTGCATAATCTTATAACTAGTTGCTAGTAACTTTACTTGATCTTGAATTTCATCCAACTCTGATTTTGAAGCCATAGAAGATGTGGCAAATGATTTGGTGGTTTCCACGCGTGGAAAAGAACCTACACCATAAATAGATCGCCCTTTGCGCCCAAGAGTCTTACTCATGATTTCTGACTTAGCCTCCAACGGAACTTGTATAGAATCAAGTGGAGTATCCTCAGGTGCATCAGCAATCAATTTCTCCTTGTGTTCATCCCGCATTCGTTTCATCGTATCCTACAAACAAAATATTAACTCATAGACCACAAACTTATCATCAAGTTCCGTAAAAAAAGAATACAAAAAATAATTATTAAATAATGGAACCAATACCAAAACAACATTTGTGTTGCTCCATAAAATTTACTGACAATGAAAAAGGGGCTATACATTTCAAAAATGCAACAGGTATTGCAGGCATTACCTATTTCCAAATAGAATAGAAGGAAAAGGAACGAGGTTTGTTGAAATGACGGATATACCCTCCTGATAACATCAAATTGCATGAAATAGAAAGGTTTATACTGTTTTACATTGTTTTGTATATAGTTTCTGAATGATATGCTTTTAACGGCTAGGCTAGCAGATCCCAAAGAAAGGTTTCCGGAACAAACAGGAAGATAAATACAATATTCAGTTAATATTCCTATTGTTTCTACCATTGAAATAGAGGCTGGGAGAGTGGGAAATGCTTGAGAAAAACAACTTCTAGAGCTCAGCACTGCAGCAAACTAATGTAGGAATTGTGCAAATGTGTTATATTCATCACACTAGAATCGATTCCGTAAAAAACGATTCTATAGCAAACATGCAAGTTTCCCTGTGTCGTTTAGCAAAACAATTCCGTAAAAAACGATTCAGCAGCGTAATTTATAAGTCTCAACGTCCCAATCCAAACACTTGTAGAAAGTGAAATGGAAGGAACCCAAAATGAAAAACGAATTTGAACAACAAAAAAATTACACAAACCTGGCCACCCATTACCTTAATATCTATCCAGCACCATCCCCACCAATCAACTGCCATAACTTGTTTTTTTACAAGACATTAAGAATGTAACAAAAACTAAATAAACACAAGAGAAAGAAACTAAGCCACCAGTGTGATTTCTGGGTTTTGGAGTTTGGTTTAGGAGATTAGATCGAGAAGCCGGTGCAGTTTTCTTAGGAAAATAGCAGGCTGAATGTATTTGTGTTTGTTTTCCAGCTCCTTCAATTCTGTCTCCCATGGTCTTATGACATATTTGATTCTCTGTAGTGTATGAATTATTTAATATATGTTCATTTTTTGTGTAACAGCTTATGATTTCTTAAATTCAAATGAAAAGAACGTCAATGTCAGCATATGGTACAACTCTACCTACAAAAATGACACAGGAATTGAAGTACACCTATTGCATTTTTGCGTGTCCCTCGTTCCGTGAACTTGATATCCATTTCCTATCTTTTACATTCCCTGATACTTCCTGAAGCTTACTTACATAATGATATGATAATAGGTTGAACAAATCAGTTCTTTTGTTGATTTGTTTTTGTTTTTTGTTTTTCAGGCATCAAATGCGTATCTCGAGTTTTTACTTGGAGCTGGTACGAAAATTTTATTTGATTTTGTTAAAGAAATGCCCAAACCAGGAACTCAACTCTGGCTGGACTTTTCTTCTCTACTCGGACCCTTATTCTTTACATTAGCCATTATACAACTCAGGCCATGGCATTAAATTAAATGCCCTGGCGTTACCGACTGCCTTCCAAAAAGGGAAGCAAAAATGAAGTGGACGAAGACCTACTAAAACAACACTTATCTTATATTCTCAAAATATTTATTCCAACAAGAGTTGTCAAATATAAAATAAAATAAAAAACATGAAAATTAAAAAGTAAAGATGAGAACCTATGTTGACATTTACGACATTCTATATCTCATAATAAACAAGCAACTAGTATATAGGTATGTATATAAGAAAACAATACTATGAAGGACTTACATATTTCTCTCGAGTAGCATCATGGACCCACTGTTTATTTTTATCTTTTTGCACATTCTCCCAATTATCTATCATCAATAATTGTGCTCCATCCTAAATGCAAGAAATGAAAGTCAAGATCTAATACGTAGGAAATAGTGTTAACTAGCGCAAAAGAATAGATTATTCACCTTCTTTCTGAGCATGTTGTATGAAAGGTCTTGACCCGCCCTTATGAGGATATTTCTGTTTTTTTCTATTATTAGCATTTTTTCTTGCGATTTCCTGCATAAGAAATTATTATCACTAACTTGTACAACAACTACTACTAAGCAAACAAACTCTTCGAAAATTAACATACATTGTATCAGAACCATGTTCATTGCTCTTCTCCCAACAATTCTAAACAAAGTTTCCAATTTCAAAACGTATAGCTTTCATTCAAGCAACTATAAAGGTGATAAAGGAGTGTAATTCAATATAAAATTTGAAGATATGCATGCTCTAAATATAAATAAACAAAAAATGTATCGAATCATACCACCCAGCGTGGATCAGTGTAAACATTATCACACAACCAATGCTAGTGACTCTCTGGTCTGTCATTCTATAAATCAATGCAGAGAAGATTAGCTCGACCTTCCTGAGGCATTTTATAAGCCAAGTAGTGCCGATGTAACCTCCACTTTAATGAAGTATATGCCTTTGACATCTTCCCATCGACATATTCATCAATTTTGGGATGGGCCAAGTCAACATCGAACAGTACCTAAATTCAAATTAGTATAAATAGTAAAAAATTAATACACATCATCTTCAGAATTTTTTACTTTTATTCTTGTCAGCATAATAACATTTGAATAGGATTCTAAAACCAATTTAACAAGTCATGCATCCATAGAAAATTCCCAATAATATAATTGAACTCACCGATAACTTCTCATGCAAAAGCCTTTTATCTTCTAAGGGGACATTTTTCCACCCATCGTGCCGTACAGGTGCATGAACTCTAACAATCGAGATTGCTTGATACTTCAATATTATCAGGGACTTCCAAGACAAAGTCAAATGCAACTGGGACCTTCTTCCCATCATTAGCTTCAATCAAATTATGGACACCTTTACCACATGATTTTCCATGCGTCCTTTTTTTTCCCTGAAAAGTTATAGGCCTCTACCACTCCAAAACAAACGTTAGTTATTTTTTCTATTCTAAAATAATCACAAATAAAAAGAATAATGACTAATCATGAATTTTAATTTACTACCTGAACTATCAGGTTCTCTGTCTTCAGAATGTGATGATTGTTGCTGGAGTGGTGGTGAAGATGATTGTGGTTGTTGCAATGGTGAAGTTGGTTGTGTAGGTTGTTGTATGGGAGGAATTACCTTTTTCACCATAGGCCTTGAAATATTCCTTGATGAACATGGTGGTAGTAGTGGTGAATCTGATGGTCCTTTTTGAAGAGTAACACTGCGTGATTGAGCTTGACTAGTAGGCATCTTCCTCGCCTTTTTTCCTCGTTGTGCGAAATTCTCCATCTGTATAATGAGGTAAAAATAGATACAATATTTGCACAAACCATGTATTAAGAAATTAAAATACTTCAATAGAATTAATTGCGAGTATTCTAGATTTTTAGTAATGCTAAATCACACACTGACACTATTGAATAAAACGAATATGACACAAAATTTAAATAAACATAAAGAAGAGACCATGAAAACCGCATCTTTAAGCAATGCAAAAATCCCCAAAAAGTTCAATGTTGGGGAAAATAAGAGTTCATGCATTGAAAGGTTACTCAAGATAATATATTTACAAAAATCCTTATAAATTATCAATCATCATCATCATCACTATAAGTATCACTTTCAGCATCATTTGCATGGCATGAAACTAAATCTTTATCCATTGATTCCTCGTCGGAAGCATCATTAGTCATTAAAATCCTGTGCAACTGTCCATTGTTATCTTCAATAGACTCAACCTCAACTTCATCTCTGCATAGTGAAATATCAACTTCATCATCATCATCCTCAACATACGTTATTCCATTCTCATGTTCATCATTCTCTTCATCGCTTCCTTCGTCATTATCAGAACCATCATCATCATCAATTTTCTCAGGAACATCCCAGACGTGTCTATGTTGGATTTTTTGCACAACATTCCAACTATTCCCCAACTTTAAGTCATGGATATAGAATACTTGATGTGCTTGACCAGCTAACACATATGGATCACTATCATACCATCTAGAATTCAGATTTACTGATGTAAAATGATAATCTCGAATGACTTTCTTACCCCTAGAACTTGTATTGTACTAGTCACATTTGAAAAGAACAACTTTAAAACCCCGTGTGAATTGTAGTTTAATGACATTAACTAAACTTCCATAAAAGTTACATGCCGCACCATCATGTGATCCTGGGATCATTACCCCACTATTTTGTGTTCTACGAAACCGATCAACATGTGTCACCAAATAACGAACACCATTAACAACACGCCCCTTGTACTGGACAATACGTCGATATGGTCCTTGAGCTAGCGCAAAAATCCTCACTAACCATTTTAGGATCTTGGTAAAACAAAGTTGTAATGTGATTCCTAAACCATTCTGGAAATAAAGTCCTATGTCTTTGATGAACATTTTGAAGGCTCTCCTTTTGCAATATATCAATATGTTCACTACATGAAAAACAAAACTTATTATTATAAGGTTAGATATCATAAGGCTAAAGATGGAAAATATAGAATAACCACATACTTTCTAAATGATTCGATTTCGTCGCAGTTATCTAAAATATACCAGAATGCGGCTTCCAACTCACCTGTTGACCATTCAATCATTTCAGGTTTTCCAAAAGGACGTGCTTTATGAGAGAATACTAAAAGTTTTGCAATAGGATCATCCATGTCATTATTTCTTTCAGGTCGGGTGAATTCTGTCTCAACCCCGGATAAATACATTGAGCAAAATGTTGAGGACTCATATGCTATGTATGCTTTACAATAGAGCCTTCTGGACGAGCTTAGTTTCGTACATATTTCTTGTATGTTCCTAACAACCTAATAAAACAATTATCAACTGAAGGCACAAAAAAATGAAAGAAAAGAAAAGTAAGTCTCTTACCTTTCTACTGGGTACATCCAACAATATCCAACTGGACCGGATAATTTTGCCTCACGTGGTAAATGCACAGCTAAGTGGACCATGACATCAAAGAATGCCGGTGGGAATATCTTTTCAAGTTTGCATAATAATATGAGCATGATGTTTTCTTCTAGCTTATCGAGATCTGCCACATTCAATGTCTTTGCACATATTTGCTGGAAAAAGCTTGACAACTCCACGAGTGGAGTACATACTTGCCTTTTCAAATATTTTCGAATTCCAATAGGAAGAACACGTTGCATCAATACATGACAATCATGGCTATTCAAACCCACAATTTTTCCTTCATCTACAATCACATTTTTAGAAATATTAGATGCACAGCCATCATGAAATTTGACTGATTTTAACCACCGCAAGAAAGGTCCACGGTCTGATGGAAGAAGTACATACTCAGCTCGAGGTTTATCCAATTTAGTACCATTGGGCTTCAAGTGTAAATTTTTCCGAATTTTCATGTCTTGTAAATCCATCCTAGCCTTGAGTGTATCCCTCGATTTTGTTGTATTTAACAGTGTATTAATGATACTATCAAATATGTTCTTCTCAATATGCATAACATCTAGATTATACCTAATTGTCAGTTTAGACCAGTACTCATATTCATATAATATACTCTTGTTTCTCCAATTGAATTCTTCAGCATCTCTCTTTCTTTTTCTATCATTATTACCAGGATGCTTACCGGGTATGTTGGGTACAATGTGATCAAGTTGCTTAAGTACATCCTCTCCAGAAAATTCTCTAGGGGGACGTTGCATCTCTCGGCGACCATTAAATTCCTGAGAATTCTTACGCCATGAGTGATTCATAGGTAAAAAATGACGGTGCCCAATATAGCAATACTTACTTCTCAACTTGGTGAATGAGGCATCCTTATTACATATTGGACATGCTAATTTACCATGAGTGCTCCAACTTGATAAATTTCCATAAGCTGGAAAATCATTTATCGTCCATAGCACACTTGCACGCATGACAAAAGTAGTGTTGCTCACCTTATCGTACGTTGGAACACCTTTTTCCCATAATTCCTTAAGCTCGTCAACCAACGGCCATAGATAGACATCAATCTCTTTTCCAGGTGCTTTTGGCCCAGGAATCAATAAAGCCAATTATAGAATAAGGATTTTTCATGCATTTCCATGGGGGCAAGTTATATGGAAATAGTACGACTGGCCACATACTATAAGACGTGCTCATGTTCCCAAAAGGATTGAACCCGTCAGTCGCAAGTCCAAGTCTAACATTGCGAGGGTCTGAAGCAAATGCGGGGTATATTTTATCAAACTCTTTCCAAGTAGGAGAATCAGTTGGATGCCTCATCACACCTTCTTCGTCAACTCGTTTTTCAAGATGCCATCTCATATCTTCTGACGTATGTCTTGACATGTACAACCTTTGGAGCCTTGGTGTCAATCTAAAATATCATAATACTTTTATTGGAAT
This sequence comes from Gentiana straminea, assembly GCA_036785695.1. Taxonomy (NCBI): domain Eukaryota; kingdom Viridiplantae; phylum Streptophyta; class Magnoliopsida; order Gentianales; family Gentianaceae; genus Gentiana; species Gentiana straminea. Next base: position 2,907,476 of record JAVUPR010000482.1, read on the forward strand.
CTTATTTTTTGTTCACGTTCACTATCTTTATATCTTGGTTCATCACACACGGGACATCTGTCTTTGCTTGCATGCTCGTTATAAAACAGTACACAATCATAGTAGCAAGCATGGATACTCTCATAACCCAATCCTAGACCCTTAAGAATTTTCTTACACTCATTATATGTTTCAGGAATATTGTTAGGTTTGGGACATATCTTCCTCATCATTTCTAACATCTTATCAATTGCCTTGTTAGTCATGTGATCATCAAATTTGTTGTGAATCAACTCCACAATGTATGTCAACCTTGTATACTCAGTGCACCCTGGGTACAGTTCCACTTGAGCTTCATGCAACAACTTTTCATAGCTATTAGCATCTTCTGAATCAAGGTTACATGAATTACCACCCATCGTCTCATTTATCTCATTTGGCATATCTTTATCCATCACCGTGTCTTGGTCATCTTTTTCTATCCTATGAAATGCATCATCAATCATATCAAACATGTTGGCATTTGAAACATTTTCTTGTTGGTTGTTTGGATAGGCTGAAGTACCATCTTGGATATGATCTATGTGTTCTCCGTGACATATCCATTTATCGTAAGTCATATCCATTCCATAATTCAGTAGGTGAACATGCACGACACCAAGAGAATGAAAGGATTTGTTATGACAAATCCTACAGGGACACAATATCTCATTCCTTTCGTTCACATGGTGACGAACAATATCTATGAATGATTGAACCCCATCAATATACTCCTTGCTAAGTCGATTCCGATTTAAAATCCATCATCTATCCATTAGTGTATGAATGAGCCAAGCAATGTACTATAAACATGGACAATAGAAAACAATAAAACAGCAAAAACATGGATATAAAGCTGTCAAAACAGAGCATAAATTCTGCTTGAAAACAAAAGCATAGCAGCTTGAATATCTTTCAATTAGATCATCCTTTCTTTATAAAACTACCTCCAAATATTTACCAATAATGTCCCTAAGCTTCCTGCAAATTATCAGCTCAAAAACTTGCATTTTGGCTCATTAAACAGCCCAAACATTAGTAAACCTTAGGGCCTTTTTGGAGCAGAAAATCTGCTATAGTTCAGAGATGATCCACCAACCTTAAACCAGATTATTTGAAGAGGTATGAATAAAAATAACCGATAGCAAATTGGTTTATGGAAATAGTAAAGTACTAATAGAACCTACAAAACTCTGTTTTTACTTGGTTACAAATCCCCCCCCCTCCCCCCCCCAAATTGTATTACACAAGTTCATGGCTTTATCATGAAAGCTATGAAAACACCTAAAGAACACAAACCACTTCACCAACTACTAGCCATCTATAAGCTAAGTTTCTGAAATCGTAACATATTACTGATAAATACTTACAGGAAAACACTACAACCTATTTAGGCTCTCTGCATAAGCACATTATGTGTCAATGAGCAAATCAGGCCTGTTTATTCATGAGGCCAAAAAATGCAGTTTCTATAGATGGATCTTCAGAGAGAACACACATTTTTCTATGTAAGTGGTAAGTTTAAAAGATCTAAAACAAGAACACACTTTTTTTACTTAAAAAAGAAGAAGATCAAATTGAATTCACCATCCATTTATGATCACTACTGCTACCACCTAAAGCAACACTACACAGTCTAAAGCTGAAAGCTGAAACTTACTACAAAGGCAAGCAATTCCGAATGATCATAACTCAGGTATTTTGTGTCAAAACCAAGAAAAGTATAACTACCGATGAAATTGATAATTTACCAAAAATTTATTCATTAAATATTATCATTGGAATTGTTGTAATCTGCCTAGAGAAATAAAAGGCAGAGAAGAAGAATTAAGCCCAGAATATACTTCTATTTACATGTTGACTCAAATATAGTTACACATAGTAGTAATCATTTCTCCTCCAGACATGGAGTAGTATGATGCTATTAGTAATTGAAAAAATAAACCTGTCTCATATAAAGATAAATAGTACGACAATTTGACATAGCTACAAAACCCCGTGCTATGCATGGAAAAACCAACTGATTAACGCATGATGAACTGATTAACGCATGCAATGATTAACACTTGTCTTAAAAAAGACACAATATATTTTACATCATTGATTATGATGTACGATCAATTAGTAGATTGTTATTCATCATAATCAATCATATAATAGTTCTGTCAATTTGGTTGTCTCCATAGCATTTTCCATATATAATGAAGTTTTACATTAAGTCACTAAACTTTGTCTTACGTACAATGCACGGGAAGTTGAACATCATTGTTATGATCAATAAATAAAATTTAAATGCATAAACATGTGTCTCATTGCAATCAGTATGCAATAATAAAAGAAAATAAAATGTTTTGTCTTACATAAAACATAAATAATAATAATAATAAAATATTACAATATGGTACAACAATAATATCAAATCCGTTAAATGCACTGTTACTCCGTAGAGAAGAACAAAAACTTGATCATTTAAGCAACATCATTTATCGGCCTCAAACAAAATAGTACATTCACAAAAAGGTGGGCAAAACGATCATCTAACATTAGCAACATCATTTATCGGGCTCTACCAAAAAGTACAATCTAGTAAAAAGCGAATTTTAGGTCCTTCAAATGGCTATTTAAAAACAAACAAATCATGATAAAGATCTAAACTTCAATCCTTCAAATCGTGAACTCTGACGTGCCTTCCTCTCGATACTGTTGTTTTTTTCTCAGAATTCTTTCGATGAAGGTTACACTCAAGCTTCAACTTGAAAGAATCCCACAGTCTCATTGATGGTCATACATGCATCTTTATCAATTTTCCTTCCCCATATATATATATAAAATATGTATTTATTTTCTTTTTCTAGGAATCTAACCTGAAACCTAGCTCTAATGCTGGCGATCGAACGTTACTTCATGTTTGAAGCCGACATCATCGCCATGCTCTTTTTCTCTGACCAGGTATCACCTTGAAACCGTAACGAAAATAGAATGATTTTTTGTAGGGAAAAATACGATGATTGCGTTTTTTTTTTTTTTTTTGCAAGTATAGTAAAATAGTGAACAATAAGGTAGAAGGGGTGATTTAAGGAGAATCAGCGTTAAATGTTCAAAGATATGTAAATGTAGGATTCAAGGTTTTAAAAAATCTACATCATACTTACGTCTATAGTTGAATATTAGCCAACTGATCCATCAAGATATGTATAATGTGTAATTATTTAATTTTTTGTTTTGAATTTCTCTCGGATGCAAATGAAAATTTGACTGATTGGTGATTTTATCAATTTGAATCACAAATCTAAACAAATAAACAAAAAAGAGGAAAGTGGATAAAATGCATATTAATAGAGTGAAGATCGTTACCTTCGGTGCCATGAAGTTGAATTTTATCTCTTAATATATCAGCCTCATATGAAACCTATAAAAAAAGGACAACAAACCACCTAAGACCAAGCAACAATATGTAGAGCAAAGTTGTTACGTCTACTGATATATTTTAAATAAAATAAAAACTAAGAAAATAAACAACTTCCAACATTAATCTATCTTCAGACCTTTTTCATGTCTTTGTCTTTGCTGATGCACTCCAGACTCTTTCCAAATAAGGGTATACTTGTTTACAAATTAAGTGGAGTTACATACGTTCTTCCACCCTAAAAATAAATAAACAAATGACAAACAGACATACCAAGCATTAATTTTAATGAAGATGCGACCCCCAGCCTAAAAACAAAAAAAAAAGTGGGAAACAATAGGTGTTAGCATTCACAAATATTAAGTCGCAACTTCAATTTATATTCAAAATAAATAACACCGATCAAAATAATCATCAACATCAAAACATAATATCCCTCGTAAGAAACATATATACCATTTGATTGATAAATCATTATATTATTAATCAAGAAAAACGTAAGCAAAATTGAAATGGACGAAAAACTTATACCTGACTTTGACTTATGAACTCATGCTCTTCAGAATCACAAATTTGTTCCGGCAACGAAAGAATTCTGTATTTCTGTAGACAATATCCGTTAGTTTAAAAAATAAAAAAATAATAACAAACCGATCGGTATATGCACAAAGATCTCCAATGTGTGTTTTCTATTTGCCTGCAATATGTCAACCAAAAAATATAGACATCTAAGGTTAGTAATTAGTTTCATGTCAAAGAATTTGAATCAACCGACGCACAAAACACAAATAAGCTTATCAATCAAGCATAAGATATCCGTTGAACAGGTATATGGGGGTTATGATCTACCAATGCAAAATCTGCAGACATATCCAATCGACCGAAAAAACAATTATTACCGAGACATCGATGTTACTTATTGTCGGCCGGTGCTCGAATCAAAAGTGTAGAAGAGTAAAGAACTCACGGATTTTTGGTGCTAATAAAAGCAGACATGGCCACGGGATCCCACACACAATGTCGGATAAGAGAATGGAAGAGGTTTGTAACTGAATGAGAAATGAAAGGGAAAGGAGTAGAAACTGATGCTACAAATTATTCAGCCATTTAGGAAGAAGAAATTTTGCCTTTTTTTTTATAGCAAAAACTGAACACATAATACCAATTGGTATGAATGAAACGAAAATGATTTCACGATTATCGGAAAAAGAAAATGATGTCGCTACAAAAAATAATATGGGCGAAATCTAAAACATTAATATGATTGATTTTAGGTTTCACGATTATCGGAAAAAAGAAAATGATTTCACTACCAAAATTAATATGGGCGAAATCTAAAACATTAATATGATTGATTTTAGGAGATTTTTTTTATGTTTTAATTAGCAGGAAACGGATGGTAATAGAATTCTTCCATTTAGAAAGAAATTTAGGCGACAAATTCGGCCCAAATATTGATGTGAATTTGCGGAGGTTTTTTACTTGCAATTTTTTTTAGGAATATTTTTTTCCCAGCATTTTTAAGTAGGGTAAATTGCGGGTTTGGGTCGAATTTTACGGGTATAGCAAAAACTGAACACATAATAATACCAATTGGTATGAATGAAACGAAAATGATTTCACGATTATCGGAAAAAGAAAATGATGTCGCTACAAAAATTAATATGGGCGAAATCTAAAACATTAATATGATTGATTTTAGGTTTCACGATTATCGGAAAAAAGAAAATGATTTCACTACCAAAATTAATATGGGCGAAATCTAAAACATTAATATGATTGATTTTAGGAGATTTTTTTTATGTTTTAATTAGCAGGAAACGGATGGTAATAGAATTCTTCCATTTAGAAAGAAATTTAGGCGACAAATTCGGCCCAAATCCCAGCATTTTTAAGTAGGGTAAATTGCGGGTTTGGGTCGAATTTTACGGGTAATTGGGTTAAATCCCTTCGTCTATATATTATATTATATATAGATATATAAATATATAATGAAGATCGTATTTTCTAAATAAAAAAAATAAGTGGAGATTTATCATAAAAAAGAAAACGAGGGAAAAGGGAAAAATTGGCGGGTAGATAAAAAAGGTAATGAAGAATGTGCGTGCTGTAGCAATTTTTGGCGGAATTTATTAATTTATGTTATTTTTTACATTGTGATGAAAATATTTCCTCAATTGGTTACGAATTTATGTATTCCTCACTCATATGTATTATATATGTTCGACAAAAAAATTCATGTTTTCGTTGTGACGGAGAAGAAATCTATCCGCGATGCAAAGATTGTAAAAGTTTATGAAATACTTATATGTGTGGATTTAAAAATATTCATCACAAAATTAATTTTACGGTGATGAATTTTGAAGCGTCACATTTTATTTCGTCACAAAATGTCATTTTTGTTGTAGTGGTGCTTGGCCACCAGAATCTTATGATTGGCGGTGCTTTTTCCGCCACCTCTTCTATTGTACTTTTGTCTTGCTTGGGTGGCTAGCGCCGGATCTTTGATTGCCGGTGTGGTGTTTCTTGGTGTTGTTTGTGGCTGTTGTCTGCTTCTTCGGGCGGGGGATTTCACATTTCCTTGCTCTTTTGTTCTGTTTGGGCGGCGGCGTGTGGTGGAGCTGGGATGTTGGGGGTGTTTTGCTGTAATTATTTTTGTTTGGCTCTTTGTTTTGTGTAGCTATGGTGTTTATCTTTGTCTGTTTGTCTTTAGTGTGCCCGGTTGTGGCACATTTGTAGTCCGGTTTGTTCGGGTTCGTCCGGTGGCGGCCAGTGATTGTTTGTGTGTGTTGTATGTCCGTGTTGTATCTTTTTTCGTTACTGATGTTATACCAAGGATAGGGAATGCAGATGCAATAAAGATAAACACAGATGCAATCCAACGTATGCAATCACAGAAAATTACATAAACAAGAATAACACCATTTTTCCGGCGTTGTGCCGGCTACTCCATGGGCATAAAAGAAATATTTTATTGTGCACTGAAATTCAGACTGATTACATCCTTTACAATGATCATTACAGTTGATATTTATAGACACATATCCTTAAAACCCTAACCGTCAAAGGATCTTTGTCGAAATTGACATAAATGCCCTAGAAGTGGGTCCCTCTGCTGATCCAACTAAACTGACCAAAATCCAGACATAGAACTCAGTTGTGTTCAACACCCTCAGCAGGCCTCAACAGGCTCCTGACTTCCAGAAGATACTCAGCTAACCTCACAGACATGAACACACATCTCAGCTGACCATCACTCAGCTGGTATTCCAGATTAGTTCCACCAGATTAAAGATCAAGTCACTTTGCTGACAAATCTCTATCTTGACTTGAACTCTAATTCACAGACAACCAGATTGCATAAACAGATCTACTTGTACCAGATGCATTCGTCAATGCCAGGATGTACTTGTACCAGACTTCTCCACAATATCCATTCAGCTGACTTGCCCTCAACTGAGCTTCCAGATTACAAAGTAAAAGCTTTGAATATTCAGCAAGTCCAGACACAACTAAAACTTGCTCTGCCGAACTGGTTTTGTAAGCATATCAGCGGGATTATCCTTTGTGCCGATCTTACTTACTTGAACCCTCTTCTCATTTCTTAGAAAATGATTCCTCGTATCAATATGCTTGGTTCTCACATGATGAACTTGATTCTTAAACAGACAAATTGCACTCAAACTGTCACAATAAATCTATGCTTGATCCTGATGTAGCTCTAAATCATTGAATAGTCCCTTCAACCAGATACCCTCATTGGCTGCTTCACTAAGAGCCATGTATTCTGCCTCAGTAGTTGATAAAGCCACTGTGGCCTGAAGAGTTGCTTTCCAGTTGACAACTAAATTCCACAATGTGAAATCATAACCAGTAATAGATTTTTGCTGTCCACATCACCTGCATAATCATCACCACAGTACCTATGACTAGACCTTGAGTACCACCACCATAAATGAGACCAACATCAGTTGTACCCCTAAGGTACCTGAACATTCTTTTCACAGCTTTCCAATGTTCCTTTCCAGGTTGAGCCATAAACCTACTGACAACACTGACTGTCTGAGCCAGATCAGGCCCAGTGCACACAATGGCACACATCATACTGCCAACTGCACTAGCATAGGGAAATTTTGACGTGTACTCATTCTCCTATGCTGATTGCCAAACATAAACTGATAAATGAACATTAGAGGCCATAGGAATATCTATTGGTTTTTGCAGTAGACATACCAAACTTGGCCTATATCTTTTGTACATAACCTTGCTGAGATAAAAAATAGCTTCATCTTAATTCTATCTCTCTAGATCTCTATCCCCAAAATCTTCTTGGATGCACCCAAATCTTTCATTTCAAACTCAACACGGAGAAGGTTCTTCAGATTCTGAACATCATACTTCTTCTTTGCAGCTATGAACATGTCATCCACATATATGACAAGATAGATATATGATCCATCTCTCAGCTGGCTGTGATACACACAACATGTTAGGAAATCTATGCGGGAACGCGGCGGAATTTAAAAAATTATTTCATTTTTAACCAGGATCGACTTCGTTTAAGCAACAAACAAATAAGTTGTAAACGAGAAAGTTACCTTGACTGGTCTAAAAGATCAAAGCTTTATCGTCTACAAAGGAGTAGTGGTAAATCAAGCCGCCCAAGCGTTCGGCCTCAATAGCCCGCCGAAATCCCATCATGGATTGCTACCAGAAAAACTTGGCTGCTAGACCGACCTTTTCTCTCTCTCAAACTCTCTCTAAGAAGCTCTCATATTTTTAGTAAATTAGAACTCTTCTAATTGTGAAGTACAAAAGAGCTAGTCAACCCCTTGTTTATATAGGGTGTGTAGCGCCCCTGTGCCCCAAAAACTGATTGGGAGAAGCTTCCTAATAAAATAAAGAGAAAGAATACATTTTACTAGTAAAATAAGAAAAATATCTTTGATTGGTTTATCTCATTTAATTTAATATCTCATGTTAATATTTTCAATATATTGTCAATATCTAATATTGATTATCTTTATCATATTACCATAAATCAATTTATACATGTGTGCAAATCTATACACAATAGTATCTAATATTAATATATGATAATACAATTAATTAATTTACAAAATCCATGTGTATCATATACACATACCATCTGCGCCTCATATAGTAAAAAATTGGCTTCTAAAATACTCTTAATTAATTAAAATAATACTATGATTAATTAATTCACAAAATACATGTATATCATATATACATATATATAATTCAACATATACATCAAATATGTATATTTAATTAATCAACATAATTAATATCTTGTATTTAATTTACTCATAATAAATAAATAACACCATATTAATTTATCACTATAACACTTTATAGTCGAGATAAACTTTCCTTATTTGGTTATCACTATAACCGCATTTTAATCCGGCTAGATGTCCTTATGTGTGTGACCCGATAGACTTCCGAATATGTTGGCCGTAGGCACAAAGTGCAAATTATGAAAATACCCTTCATACCTAGCGATCATGGATAGCGTCTAGCAACACGTCCACGACCCCCAATCATTGGAAGAGTCAAATGCAATGACTACTACCTTTCATGTGAAACGGTTACCGTGTAAATAGAATCCTATCACTGTTACAATATCCATACGGTCGTACGTCGAGTGTCAATACATCAATGACAATATCTTATAATCTGGATATCATGCTCTCTCGAAGTAACTCATTTACTTCCACTTTGCAAAGATTCACAAGAGTAAGACATTCCTTATAAGAAGGCCCTTTCGGATATTTACTTCTAATCATAGGATACATGATTTCCGGACGAGCAACATGAATCCTACGCATGCTTCAGTATCACATACAATCACTACCGTAAGATCGCTCCATGGCTACAGGAAACCTCAATAGTGTCAAAGTATGACAATCCACATCGTGATGTCATGAAGACTCCGGTCTTAGGATAATTACACAACCACCACATAGTGCGACACTTAACAAAGTAAGTGGGTCAGTCTAACGTACGCATTCTCTAATACACATCCACATACAGTCCAAGTGTCTCTACACTTCGATAGATGAGATCCATCCCTACCTTCAATAAGATAGAAGACATCTAATACGTGCTAGTCTAATCATACTATCAATGTCCCGTTAGATAGTACGTATGACTAGAGACATTTAAATATCAAACCTTTAAAGTGAGTCGAGATCTCATCAGCCATAATCACCGTTATGATTTCACTTTCACAGTTTGACACTAGGGACGTTATAATATATACAATATCATAACTGATCCGTTAAATGAACAAATATGTAATAACAGAAAGCCATTTGATATATGTACAAACATAAGAAATAGTATAAATGATTTGATCTGGTCGGGTCTGGTCCAACCCGATTGGGTTTAGGACACTATTTCAACAATCTCCTACTTGGCCTAAAGCCAAACATTCGTACACACAAGTGTTAGGTGTGATGCCCGAAAGACAATTTTTGTAATTGTTTTATTTAATAAATGAATTGACGTTATTATTCATATTTATTATTCTCATAATCACCGATGTGACAATAGTATTTACACTACAGAAAACCCTAAGTATATCGTTTATGTAATCACTTAACTCGGTGTATGGTATATACACGGGAGGATTGAGATAGTGAAGATGTACTTAAAATACAATTAGCCCGTAGTGAAGTTAATCGAGAGTATCGGGTCTCTCCTTTAACGTGCTATTAATGCGCCCGAACACAACGTTGGTGTGATTGTCTTATCCGGACTTTCGGTTAAGAGAACCTAATGGGGCATTTATATATGATAGATATATCGTATAGGGTATGGACCGATTTGATTAGAGTTCACGATATAATTCCGTAATCGAGAAGTCTTATCGAATCAATGGATGATCATATTTATGGATATATCTTAATCCCGAGGTGATCACGTCAACCGCTTGAATCGGTATGAAGTTTGACTTGACGGTTAAGGATTACACCGAGTCCGTGGTCCGAATTACCCCATCTTGGCATTGTACCGGATTGAGTGAGTAGTCCGTGTTATCACGATACGGAATCCATTCCTTCCATTTATGGAAGTAGATAGTACAGTTCCCTTATTTGTTAATCCTAGAAACCGATCGATCCATGGAGTTCATATCACACCGATTGATCACCAAAGTGAGTTGTATGAATTAATTGATCACTAGGGGGTTAATGGTAAATAAGGATAAGAGGTTCTAAAAAGGGTTAACGGTAACTTCCCGATTTAGAATGAACGATGCTATGGAGGATTAATCCATATGTAATGATTATATCAATGGACGCTTATTATTATTCTCGTGAGGAGATAAATATAATCTCATAATCGGAGGAGTGCAAATCACGGGATTATGGTGGCATATTCCCGTGATTGATTTGTCGAATATAATTATTCTATAATTATTTATTTGATTTATCGGAGCCGCCGATTATTAGTCCATGGTCCCCGACGTGCCTCCTAATATAGCATAGCTATTCTCGGACGTCGAATCCTAATAATATTAATTTAGTTCTTGTTGGACTTTATTAAAACGATATGTGAATTAATTGTTTAGTGGACTATTAAATTAGTTGGGCTAAATAATTAAATACACGGAAAAGACATTTTTCGTGACTTACCAAATTAGTGTGTTGACAATTTTGACCCATTTGGTCAAAAAAGAATGGAAATATGCGTGGACCTTAACCTTTAGGAAAAAGGTGCGCATGTTTGTAATATTAAATAATTTATCAAGAAATTAGTTTTTTTGGATAATTATTTCGATACGCGATTAAATTATTTATGTGTTAAATAATTTAAGGAAAAGAATATCTTTTATATGTCCTTATTTATTTTGGAATATCTTAGATATATCTTTTTAGGAAAAGGATTACTATAATTGATTTTGTATTAATTATTAATCCTTGGAGGCTAAGTTTTACTCTCCTATATAAAGAGAGTTCTCCCAAGCCTTAACACACACATAAATTTCGACTTCACCTCTTAGAGAGGAGAAGGAAAAATTTCGGCCAAGGGAGTCAAGGGAAAATCTTGGAGATTTTTCCGGGTAGCATATCGGAAGGGTTCGAGTCGAGAATTTCCTTCCACCGGGAGTTGCTTGGATCACACGTACGGAAGATCGTGGTGCTCTTCACGCTTTCCTTCGTTCATCCTATTGCGGTTCTTCAACTTGGATTTTGAGATCCAAGAGGTATGATCTACAACCCCTTGTAGATATAGATCTAGTTATTTTATTACGTGTAGTTTATAGATCTAGATCCATAAATCGTTTCCGCCGCGGATGGTATTACTAACAAGTGGTATCAGTCGCCATGGTGATCTATATTTATACGTATAAAATATTAGATCTAGGAGTGGTAAAACATGTAGATTTTTTGTCCCAATTTTTTTAAATGGGGCGCATGCATGATTATTTTTTATGCTTATGAATGTCGTGGTTGAAGAGATGGATTGGGGTTGGCACTGTTTACCCGTTAGATCTATTGTAAACTCATATAAACGATGAAAATTCGTCCATATGAGTATAGGAAATTATGTAATTTTTTTTATTGCAATTTTAATTTCCAGAAAATAGATCTGTTTAGTAGCTGTTTAGTTATTTCGTGTTTCCCGTTGATCGGACCGTTGAAACGAAGATCCCTCCGGTCAGAATCAAGATTAGAAGATGATGATCAACTCCACAAATTTTGGCGTCGATCAGAGTCCTTTTCGACATCCGTTTGATGCTGCGAAGAGGCTGCTGTAACAGAAAAACGCAGGATTCACAGAAACACTATCTGTGACTTCCTCGATTTTCTGGGAGAGTTTGGACCGTTGAAAAGCAAATCCGACCGTTCAGATTGATCAACTTGGAGTTTTGGACGTACCATAAAAATTTCAGGTCGATCGGAATTCATCTCGATTCCCGATCTGCCTCAGGAAGTCCTTGATGCAGTGCAGTCAAAGTCAGATTCAGCAGCAAGTTTGGAGGTTTACTGGAGAAAATTGGTAAGTCAAAGCACCGATCCAACCGTCCATATTGAAGTTCAAGGAGTGAAGATAAGATCTGGAAAGTTTCGTCCTGATCCGAGTTCGTTTGGTATGCCGATCGTCGAAGAGTTCGAACAGCTGCAGATTTAGTTAGAAAGTAGTAAACCCTAGTTAGGGTTTTGGTTTTTATTTTCTAATAGATTAGATACGGGGGTGCCAACGATCCATCTCGGTGTTTAAATTTTCCGCATTTATTTTTTATGTGTTTGATCATAAAATAGATATAAAATCGGAATTGCCATGACATGCATCATATCATAAATCCACTCCATGCATACATGTAGAATTTTAATTTTGGTAATTAAAATAGGCATGTATACAAACTCGTGTAATTAGTTGAAATTTAATTAATACGTGGTAATTAATAAATTTAGTAACTAATTAAAGATCCGAGGACGGGTTATGAAATCGTTAGCCTTTCGGTGTGTGTTCTCGGTGAACCGCCTTAAAGCACAAACGAGATCACGTTTTCAATTCGTAGTGTCTACGAGATTGAATGATGGTAAAAGAACAATAAATCTTGGATAAAAACGGTTCGCCTATAGGTTGGGTGGTCAACTGAGCTTCGCTCGACCGACTTAACCCTCCTAGTGTGATGTATGCACGGGGGTCCGGCAAGACTAAGCTACACCGGAGAACGGAGGGGTGATTCCTTCTTATCTCAATGAGGCCGTCTTGACCCGATTTCGTCCGAATGTCACATATGTTCCAACGAATAGGACGGGTAGGCTTGCCTACGTTACCGACACCATTCGGAATCCTTGATTTGATGTGCTTTTATGTTAACATCAAAAAGACGTGGTTAGTTAACCCACAACCACTTCCAAAATATTGAGTGGGAGCGGGGAGGCGACGGCCAACCCCACGGCCTCTACTATAGATACAAGTAAGTGAGAGAAGGGTGACGCCTCGAGGCGCTTTGATTTCGTCCCCCTAAGGATGGTGTTCGCCCCTATCAACATTCATGGCTTGGTCTCCGAAAGGATAGGATTTCGGGTACTCGTCGGGTCACTGACCTATCCTAAGACGGCATACTCGGGGCGTACCTAAGAGATCCGATATAGTAGGTCACACTCATCATGGGTATTTTTGGAAATATCTAGGCTGAAAAAGGAAGGTAGTCAATGAATAAAGGGATGTTCGATTCTCGTGGGATGTTCGATTCTCACAAGTTATTCATTGATGAGATTGTCTCGATTTAACCGTCATCTCTTTGACCTACCCTAAGGCGGCACTGAGATGCGAGGTTAAAACCTTGGAATGGTAGAGTAGACTTAATTTTAGTTTACAATTCCTAAAATAAATATAGTAGTGTTAAACTTGAATTAATATATGTCATTTTATTTACAGCATTATCCCTTACTAAATTGCTTAAAATTTATAATTGACTAGTATTGACTTCGTTAAAAAGTGGAAAGTAACTAGGACGTTGAACTAGTTAATCGATAATGCAATTATTTTTCGAAAGAGATATTTTCTCTTAAGCCTTTTAAAAACTAGAGTGACATATAGGTATGTCACTAGTGTCATTCGTGTCAAACGGAAGACAAACTTAGTTTGACCAAAGGTGATCTCGGACTTTGAAATTCTTAGTGAATTTTGAGTATGTAGTAATTACACGAGTAATTTTCTAATTGGAAAATCATGAAGTGTTACTAGTTGGACGATATTTGGAATCGATGAACTAGTGGGAGCTTTATGATTTGTTGTTTTTTCTAGAACATTAGAAAAGTGTAACTGACTACACACATAACCGTTCTAATTGAAAAACCGGAAAGTCATGAAATGTTGCTAGTTAGACGATATTTGGAATCGATGAACTAGTAGGAGTTTCTATGATTTGTTGTTTTTCTGGAAGCAATAGAACTATGTACGAAAGATTTTCTAATCGAAAAAATCGGAAATTCATAAAAATAAAGCATTGCTCGTTAGACGGTATTTGGAACCGATAAACTAGTGGGAGCTTTAATGTTATGATTTGTTGTTTTTCTGGTATATTAGAAAATCCGAGAAGTCCCGACAAGTAACACTCGAAATAGACATCCCACGGTTCAAGAGTTGTGTCTACTCACACGAACTCGCTAGTTCAAAACTCGTTTCCATTTACGGAAAGTCAAGAATGGGAGAGTATGTCTAAGAGTGTTAGTCATCTAAAACTCGAGTTGATTTTAAGGCTAAACCGAAAATTAATAAACTGAAAATCATAGGATAAGGATAGTGATTTCGGATCACCAACCTATGAATCCTTGGCGATTTTCTTGAGCTAAGTTCTTTGGAAGAACAAGGCAGCAGTGCATTTAACGATTAAAAGAGTAAACAACGGCGTTAATTTTAGCTAGAATAGTGGGAGTGATATGAGGAAATGAATCTCGGATTCAATCCTTGGATATCGCAGAAGATTTATTTTTCTGTTTAAGATTCGTTGGAACGAATGGATTTACCTTCTATTCGATAATTTGTTTGTCGTATAGAAAGTGAATATACCATTTGTAGTACGAATCCAAGACTCGGACTTTTGTTTGATAAAGTCAAAAACCACTTACAACTGCTGAAATATGTATATAAAACACATCTTAAAGAACCATTAAAAGCAATTGGTTTCTATATTTAGATAAACGCTTCTTCATATTCCATAGTTAGTGCATAGTCCCTAAAAGACAAGACCGAAGACCGGCTCGGGGTGATTCCTTTCTCCCAAATCCGGTTATATTGTCTCAAAGGTTCAATGACTAAGTTTCCTTTCAATCGGAAAAGGATAATGGTTATAAAGAAGTAACATAGCTTGTTTATGACGACCTTCGGGGTCTGATGAAAGATACAAGCTAGTAGGAGCTTCTGAGTAGTGACTTCTTGTCTGATAACTATTCAAAAACTCCGGCAAGTTTATCCAAAATATTTTGAGGTTTTCTCTGGTTTTCAACGAGATGGAGTATTCTATACTCAGAAATGGGCCATCACATAGTCCTAGGGACTGATGCTCGGCCTGCCTCATAGTGAAATGTTTTCACTAAGTAAGAAACCGTTAAATTGCCTTATATAGTTTTTTTTTAAATGTGCTACAATACACTGCTTAACTCAATAAAGATATTAGAAGCGAAATATCGGTTTACATTGAAATGTAAGACCGAGAAGTCTACCTAGAATATGCTTTGGAATTTACGGATAAGGTGTGGATTCTGTTCACCCCACTTCCATAAATATAAGCATTTAGCACACGGTGCTTGAAGGTAGGTCTAGAAATTTCGCGACCACGTTCGGTCAGTGACCAATCGTTCTATATCTTGTAGCATTGAGAAAAAGGTTTGTTATAAGATTCTTGAAATCGGGAAGGGACAGTTATACTGTTGCGTCCTTTCTGATAGAGTCTATGAACAGTAAAACCTTAAACCTTGAAGTACGTTTACTCAAGGTAGT
The DNA here is from genome assembly GCA_036785695.1 of Gentiana straminea. Classification (NCBI taxonomy): domain Eukaryota; kingdom Viridiplantae; phylum Streptophyta; class Magnoliopsida; order Gentianales; family Gentianaceae; genus Gentiana; species Gentiana straminea. The sequence continues at coordinate 2,923,386 of JAVUPR010000482.1, forward strand.
TACTAACTGATTAAAATCAGACCACATCCAACATCGGTGATAACAATAAATACTACTAAACTAGATCAGAATTTTGATCCACCCAGAATGTAGTGGGAGTATGGTTTATCCATTACCCGTTACGGGTTCTGCAGACTTTGTAGTCTAAGGATCGATCGATGACCTATGGCTCTTTTGTGAGCAAGATAGGATTCGATAATAGAGGTTGGTTTACAAGCCATAACCCCGTGAATGGAGTTTGGTACTCCAGTAGTCGTTCATACTCTTGTAGAACCACCGAGTGTCTCAGCCCAAAGTGGGAGTAATTGGATCTACATGGAAAAGAGTAGAATGAGTTCGGTATTGCATGATTTCGTTCAAAAGCGAGAAAATAGGGGTGATTCCCCGAGACTTTCTTGCCACACAAACGGAGTCCGGATTCATTCGAAAATGAAGGGTATTGACTTATGAACTTCGACAGGATGACTGTCAAGGCTTATGTCCTTTTGTGGATAAAAAGCAAACCTCTCGGTCATTGGAAGTCATATATTTCTACAATATGTGGATTTGACCAGAATATTGATAAGTCTTTTGTAGACTGGATATCAATTTTAGTACAGTAGTGGATATATAAATTAGTGTTTGTGAAGGCTAACACGGCACCAGTTGGAATCAACATGGGTGTGTTATCTGAAGTCAGAATCTGACAATACCACAATTCTCTGCAACAGAGTTTTGGACAACATTCTTTAGAGTTTGACTCGGTCGAATTCATTAGAATCAGTCACTGGTTTCCCATCCATCTTATTGGTTAAGATGATGCATCTGTGTATGCAACATTCAACGAGGAAGTTCTACCCTATGCCTCAGGAATGACTCTCTAAATCTTCGGATCAAGAGAAATGGGATAGATTTTCTTTCTAGTAAGAGATGGTCAGGTTATTGAACGTCAACTTTGATCGAATCTTAGATTCGGCGGTTAACAAAGCAAGTTTAGTATGTCCTTTAGTATCTTGAGAGAAAGAGGAACAATATGCGGACATATTCATGTGTGAACTTGGATATGTGTGATACACCGATTTTGACTTTAAGTCGATTGAGGATGATCGTTAAATCGATCTCGGGCTCGGTGTTTACTCGCACCACATGATTTGATGGACCGGTAACGTTTCCATTCTACGGATCGTCTCGAGCCGACAACCTGACTAATCATTAAGACCCATGACATTTAGATGTAGGTACTCACCGAGTCACTGACCTATCCTACGACGGCATACTCGGAGTGTACTTTGGAATCTGAAATGGTTATGATATGCTTAATGGGTACTAGAATACGGGATGAGTCTCCATTGCTTTAGAGCAAGTGGGAGATGTAGTTTGTTGTATTTTAAATAATAGGGTGTGCTCTAAAACAATTAATCACATGCTTTCGTGCAAGTGGGAGATTGTTAGGTGTGATGCCCGAAAGACAATTTTTGTAATTGTTTTATTTAATAAATGAATTGACGTTATTATTCATATTTATTATTCTCATAATCACCGATGTGACAATAGTATTTACACTACAGAAAACCCTAAGTATATCGTTTATGTAATCACTTAACTCAGTGTATGGTATATACACGGGAGGATTGAGATAGTGAAGATGTACTTAAAATACAATTAGCCCGTAGTGAAGTTAATCGAGAGTATCGGGTCTCTCCTTTAACGTGCTATTAATGCGCCCAGAACACAGTTGGTGTGATTGTCTTATCCGGACTTTCGGTTAAGAGAACCTAATGGGGCATTTATATATGATAGATATATCGTATGGGTTGGACCGATTTGATTAGAGTTCACGATATAATTCCGTAATCGAGAAGTCTTATCGAATCAATGGATGATCATATTTATGGATATATCTTAATCCCGAGGTGATCACGCTCAACCGCTTGAATCGTATGAAGTTTGACTTGACGGTTAAGGATTACACCGAGTCCGTGGTCCGAATTACCCCATCTTGGCATTGTATCGGATTGAGTGAGTAGTCCGTGTTATCACGATACGGAATCCATTCCTTCCATTTATGGAAGTAGATAGACGATTCCCTTATTTGTTAATCCTAGAAACCGATCGATCCATGGAGTTCATATCACACCGATTGATCACCAAAGTGAGTTGTATGAATTAATTGATCACTAGGGGGTTAATGGTAAATAAGGATAAGAGGTTCTAAAAAGGGTTAACGGTAACTTCCCGATTTAGAATGAACAAATGCCTATGGAGGATTAATCCATATGTAATGATTATATCAATGGACGCTTATTATTATTCTCGTGAGGAGATAAATATAATCTCATAATCGGAGGAGTGCGATCACGGGATTATGGTGGCATATTCCTGTGATTGATTTGTCGAATATAATTATTCTATAATTATTTATTTGATTTATCGGAGCCGCTGATTATTAGTCCATGGTCCCCGACGTGCCTCCTAATATAGCATAGCTATTCTCGGACGTCGAATCCTAATAATATTAATTTAGTTCTTGTTGGACTTTATTAAAACGATATGTGAATTAATTGTTTAGTGGACTATTAAATTAGTTGGGCTAAATAATTAAATACACGGAAAAGACATTTTTCGTGGACTTGGCCCAAATTAGTGTGTTGACAATTTTGACCCATTTGGTCAAAAAAGAATGGAAATATGCGTGGACCTTAACCTTTAGGAAAAAGGTGCGCATGTTTGTAATATTAAATAATTTATCAAGAAATTAGTTTTCTTGGATAATTATTTGACATGTGATTAAATTATTTATGTGTTAAATAATTTAAGGAAAAGAATATCTTTTATATGTCCTTATTTATTTTGGAATATCTTAGATATATCTTTTTAGGAAAAGGATTACTATAATTGATTTTGTATTAATTATTAATCCTTGGAGGCTAAGTTTTACTCTCCTATATAAAGAGAGTTCTCCCAAGCCTTAACACACACATAAATTTCGACTTCACCTCTTAGAGAGGAGAAGGAAAAATTTCGGCCAAGGGAGTCAAGGGGAAAATCTTGGAGATTTTTCCGGGTAGCATATCGGAAGGGTTCGAGTCGAGAATTTCCTTCCACCGGGAGTTGCTTGGATCACACGTACGGAAGATCGTGGTGCTCTTCACGCTTTCCTTCGTTCATCCTATTGCGGTTCTTCAACTTGGATTTTGAGATCCAAGAGGTATGATCTACAACCCCCTTGTAGATATAGATCTAGTTATTTTATTACGTGTAGTTTATAGATCTAGATCCATAAATCGTTTCCGCTGCGGATGGTATTACTAACAACAAGACCAAGTTAAAACCAAAGAATGTCATGCAATACTTGTAACCAACCCTAAGCATAGACGGATCAATATCCGTGGGGACTCAGACTATCTTCATATCATGCTCCAAATGATGAAGTCAAAAGGAACTGCCTCAACACGCACATGAATCTCTGACGAGACCCTGGTCCTTGCTTCATGCAATGAATCCACTACTATATCAGCAATATAGAAAATGTCGAAGAACCACACAAGGTTCAGGAATGAACCTTCTAGATCCGTGTACTGCTCCCGCTGCGCCTCTGAGGCAATACTATGTTTTTGGCGCAGTTGTTGAGTCCACAATGATCTCTAGCTAAGAACATTTCCAGCTCACTGTATCACTTGGTTAAGGCGACTGCAAACCCATACTGTAGCTACCACTATCTTAATAAGACCTAGGGTATACATCTGTATATCTACGTTTATTCCATTCCAAGTTTCAATAAACTAGGAACCCATAACACTTTAAGATATTCTCGATATATACCAGAATCACTTTCATACCTGCTCATGACTCTTCATGAAGTATGAACATTTGGTTCATCTCACATTACTTATGATGGACCCTATTGTAGAAGCAAAGGTTACATTCTATAAGTATCATCTTTCACATTATATTCCGGACTAACAACCTATAATAGATAGATCTTGAGAATACTGGAAAGTAGTGTCTCTTGAACGCTCTTAGCATCCCATCTACTAGGGTGAACCATGATGACCAAGAAGTGTCTAAATCTATCACTATAGATTCTTATTTCCAAAATAAGAACTTCCATTCCAAGAACTTTCGTAAAGACCTTGAACTACCAAACATTAATTGATTGTAACTTGGATGACGGTTCTCAAGAAGGATATTCAATCTCTTGCTCAAAAACCTATGACACTCTCACTAACCCTTTTGCACATTAGGCATATCCTTTCCTTTGATCGAATCAAACTCTTTTGATTATCAAAGTAAAGAACTAATATAGAGAAACTTGTTTGAGTCCATAAATGGATCTCATAAGCTTACACATCATGTTATCGTCTATGAACATTAAGCCTTTGTCCCAACATTTTCAACACTATCATATAGCCATGATACGAAGCTACAACAAGCACTATCTGAATAGACTTAAGCATAGCCGATAGATTAAATGTAATTACAAGGTTTACACCCTGTAGCCTTCAGCCAACAACCTAGCATTAACTAGTAATCTCATTACCTTCCATGTCAGTCTTTCATAAAAACCTGCCACACCTTTCAGAGACATTCCCTTCAGGTAAGACAGACTGGGTTTACAACCCATTTATCAGTCAAGGAATCTAATTAAGATATTATGGCTCCAAGTCATATCTCTTAATCTTGCCTTTCAAGCATTCTTGCATAAGTCGTAAGATCTTCATTTTTCAAGATGAACATACCAGTAACACTTTCATGCATGTGGTCATCTGTAGACTTATAGAATACTTGTGTTCACTGAGCAGTGTCCTGCACCTCATCGATATGCAGTGCATGCTCATGTTCCAACGGTTGAATATCTCTTTGTGGTTCTCAAACTCTTTTGAGATCTCATTTGCTCCCACTGTTTCTTTTGGAAGAAACACTTCCTCTAGAAGACAACATGTTTGGAGACAAACTTTTTTGTTCCACGGGTAAGCAAATAACATCTAGCGTACTTGCTAAGACTTTCCACTAAGTTGCATATGTCATACTAGGCTCCAAGCCTTTCATACACTGCATGCTTGCTAAAAGCACGACAACCCTAAATCATCGGTTAAGATGGATTTGAAGTCACCGCCTTTCATATCTGATAGGGAACTCATTCAACCTTATTTTCAGAACTTGGTTAAGTATATATTTTGTATAACACTATCCCGAAATGGGTAAGGGATACTTTGCATGTCACACCTTATCGTATAAAGCATTGTTTCTATTTTAGAAACACAATCTAATTGCGTATCCAAAAATGGCATCCTTCAATGGGGAATCTGGTTCCTTTTCAGATAGCTTCTGAAACACCCTTTAGGTATTAATTACGCCAATCAAATTGACGATTAATTCCTAAGCAGTTCATCAACCTCATGTTCGTACTAGCTCAAACTTTTAGAGCTTTCTGAATTCCGCACTTCACTGAGTACACTTGACTATTTCTAAAAATGTTCATAGAGAGGGATAAACAATTATTTATGGTATTTATTGCCATAAGCTAACAAACATCATTATGTTTAGGCTTTAGTCAATATTCTAGAATCTATCACTCTTTTCATAAAAAGGTATTTTAATCCCCTTTGAATAAGATACGTATCACCCACATGATTCATGATCCCATGGTTCAGACATCATCAGAATGATATTTGATTACACGTTTCTCTTCCGCAGAGACTATGTCTAGAGCAACCACAAAAATATCAAGGATAACAACCATACAAATATTTGGTTGAGATTACATCATCTTCATCAACTATATAGTGAGTGTAATTTAGTATGTTAGATTCGATGACTACCCAATTTTATCAGAATAGCATTTATTCCTTACAACTGAATTTGTCCATTAAATTCTAACATTTAACTGAAAATATGTTCTTTATAAGAACCGGAACACGATAACATTTATTTAGTTCCTTTATCAGTCTACAAGATTCAGAATACCATAAAGGAAATATTGCAATGTCTGCTTTACCTTCTATATCTTAGTGTATTCCGTATTTAATTAATCTTTCTAACTTAGTCATACTCGTACGATATTATATATCTAAGAGTTGACTTGAACTTAAATAGATTTATCTCAACACACTCGCCTAGAATAGAGACTTCGATAAGTTCTCTTATTTCAAGCACATGCCCTAACTTTCCTTTTAATCCTTTAAGTACTTGTAAATACTTCTTAACTTAGTCTTCATAAGACTTAAGAAAAAATTACAAGAGCTATGTCTCCACTCTTTCGTAAAGAGAATCTAAAGTTTATTAAATAGTTTATTTAACCTTTTGAATCATATTCAAAACATGGACTTTTTTTTTTACCAGAAATGAAAGGATTCATTAGAAAATAAAAACAGAATACAACCGGACCAACGCTAGGAAAAAGCCGAACTAAATCCGGAGCCTAAAGCCGGACCACAAGCAACAAAAGAAATAAGAAAAGGAAATGGGGAGCCTAATTTCCACCAAATTCAGCCTCGATGTGGAGGACATGATTTGGTAACATAATATGAAATTAAACTTGAGCATAGTCTATCCAAACTTAATAAACCTAAAACCTAAACAGCAAACCGGAAAAGCCGACATTAACCGAGCCGGTCCAAAGAACAAAAACAAAAACAACAGAAAACAACAAAGCCCAAACCCGACTCATTCATCACCACTGCCAAGCCACCAAGGAAAACAACTACCGGAACGTACCAAAGCACCGACGTCACCAACGCAACCATCAATCAGAAACCGACAACAAACATCTGTCTTCCATTGTGATAGAGAATCAAAACCCACAAAGGAAGCCGCCCCGACTGTGCTGGAAACCGCCATCAAAACCGCCCAAGATGCCACTGTTAGGTGTAATGCCCGAAAGACAATTTTGTAATTGTTTTATTTAATAAATGAAATGATATTATTATTCATATTTATTGTTCTCATATTCATCGATGTGACAATAGTATTTACACTACAGAAAACCCTAAAGTATATCGTTTATGTAATCACTTGACTCAGTGTATGGGATGTACACGGGAGGATTGAGTTAGTGAAGATGTACTTAAAATACAATTAGCCCGTAGTGAAGTTAATCGAGAGTATCGGGTCTCTCCTTTAACGTGCTATTAATGCCCCCATAACACAAGAGGTGTGATTGTCTTATCCGGACTTTCGGTTAAGAGAACCTAGTGGGGCATTTATATGTGATAGATATATCATATAGGGCTGAACCGATTTGATTAGAGTTCACGATATAATTCCGTAATCGAGAAGTCTTATCGAATCAATCGATGATCATATTTATGGATATATCTTAATTCTGAGGTGATCACAGTCAACTGCTTGAATCAATATGAGGTTTGACTTGACGGTTAAGGATTACACTGAGTCTGTGATCTGAATTACCCCATAATGGCATTGTACTGGATTGAGTGAGTAGTCTGTGTTATCACAGATACGGAATCCATTCCTTCCATTTCTGGAAGTAGATAGACAGTTCCCTTATTTGTTAATCCTAGAAACCGATCGATCCATGGAGTTCATATTACACTGATTAGCTACCAGTGAGTTGTATGAATTAATTGATCACTAGGGGGTTAATGGTAAATAAGGATAAGAGGTTCTGAAAAGGGTTAACGGTAACTTCCCGATTTAGAATGAACAGTCTATGGAGGATTAATCCATATGTAATGATTATATCAATGGACACTCATTATCATTCTCGTGAGGAGATAAATATAATCTTATAATCGGAGGAATGCAGTCACGAGATTATGGTGGCATATTCATGTGATTGATTTATCGAATATAATTATTCTGTCAGTAAGATAATTATTTATTTGATTTATCGGAGCCGCTGATTATTAGTCCATGGTCCCCGACGTGCCTCCAATATAGCATAGCTATTCTCGGACGTCGAATCCTAATAATATTAATTTACTTCTTATTGGAATTTAATTAAAACGATATGTGAATTAATTATTTAGTGGACTATTAAATTAGTTGGCTAAATAATTAAATATGTGAAAAATACATTTTTCATAATCTTGGCAAAATTAGTGTTGTGACCGAAAATAATATTGACTAGGTCAATAAGTATTTTTTCGGCCAATGCATGTTTTTAGGAAACAAGAAATTGTTTTCTTGTGTATTAATAAGACATGTGCACAAAATATTTATTGGATAAATATTTATGGTAAGAAATAAAGATAAATATTATTCTAGATTTGTTCTAGAATATTATGGGATTATCTTTTATTTATTGGATTTATTTTATTTGCAAAATAAAATCCTTGGAGGACAAGGATTACTCTCATATATAAAGAGAGTTCTCCCAAGCCTAAAAACACACATAAAAATTCGATTTCACCTCTTAGAGAGGAGAATAAAATTTTCGGCCAAGGGGAGCAAGGGAAAATCTTGGAGATTTTTCCGGGAAGCATATCGGAAGGATTCGAGTCGAGAATTTCCTTCCATCGGGAGTTGCTTGGATCACACATGCGGAATATCGTGGTGCTCTTCACACCATCCTTTGTTTATCTTATTGCGGTTCTTCAACTTGGATTTTGAGATCCAACAGGTATGAAAGAGAGACCCATAACAATCAAAAACCAATTTTTGATCTGATAGAAAAGCAAGGAAAAGGGCCATGCAAGGGAGATAAAGAAAGGAAACCAAATAATACAAATCCCATAGCAAAGAAACCGCCTTTCTTGCTAGATCTAAGGATACTAAGAAACCAGATGAAAAAATAGCCAAGAAGACCAGACGCCGGTGAGACCATTGGCCCCAAAAAAAATTCCCTACCGGTGAAACAAAACAGCAGAGGAAAGAGATGAATTTGGACAAAAGAGGAAGGAAAATACATAAAATAGACCTAAAAACAAATAAAAACAGACAACCGGCACCGGCGCCTTGCACAGACCGGCGCCGAAAAGTGTTTCATAGAAAGGAAAAAGGAGAGCTTTTGAGAGAAGTCAGAGGAAATTATTTTAGAGAAAGAGAGAGCTTCAAGTTCTTGAGGAAAAGGGTTTAAACATGAACTGTTGTTGTTTTAGGGGCTTGAGACTTGATCACCAATGCTTCCAATGCCTTTAATATTCCTGCAAAATCTGAAAACGGATCCTCTCGGTTTCGCAACAAGTTGCTGTCCTTCTTAAATTTATTCGTCCCCTTATTTGTCCGGAGTATCACGAATAATCTAAGTGAGATATAAACAGAGAGTTCTTCCTTTTTGTCTAGGACAAATAGAACAAAAAGATAACTTGGAAGTGTTTGTATGTATGTAACTTTTCAAGGATGCTTGCTTATGTTGTATATTTGTTCAACAATACAAACTTGCTTTTATAGCACTTAGATATCTGAAAAAGAGCAAAGAGAATCGTCCCTTAAGTAAGAGACACCAAATGAAAAGGTCCCATTTGGTTGTATCCACTTAAAATGACCAAAGGACACCAAAAAATCGTTTTCGGACCACGCTGACCACGTGCGGGGCTCGTGGTCACGTGCGGGCGCTCGTGGTCACAGGCGGGCGCTCGTTATAACCCCAAAACCGAACAAACATCCCGTTCAACTTTTGGCCTATTTCGAAGTTCCACGGGCGGGCGCGTCGCGATGTGCGGGCGCCCGTCACTCGTTTCACTAAATCCCCGATTTTGGTCCTTTAACCGGTTTTCCGGTCCTTTAGATGACTTTCTCAACCTATACTTGCTTATTTTTCATCCGTATACTCATATACACTTATATAAGCGTGCACTCCGCACCTCCAAACTTATTATTAAGTGTTACGAGTATATCCACCCTTGTACTAAACCCCAATTACCTCAACGGCTTGTGATTATACTTAAATCACCAACATTCCTCCCCCATTTAAGTGTAATCCTTGGTTTAGTAAAACAAAACAAACGGTCACAAAACAAACCAACTCATGATTCAATGAAAATGTCACGAAGATTGAATTTCCACCTAGCATTATTACACGCAAATATTCGAGTATTGGGGTGTGTCTAAGCATTGAACCCCTTTACACATTTTGAATACATGTACATAACAATACACATGAATTGAAACTACTTCCAAAGTATTATACTTGACACTAATTAAACAGCCTTGTGTCCATATCCGTTCACGAGTATATAGAAAGTCAACCCCACTTTCTTGAAGCGGCCAAACTTCATACTCATATAGGTGAATCTTTCTAATCATGTACCTAAAACACTTTTCCAAAAGATATCACCTACACAATAGGTAATGCACATACTTTCGGGACTTTTCATGTGCCAAATCTTCGAGAACGGGCCTTCCACATTGAATTTCGCCTATGGCGTTGTACCATAAGGGAATTGGGTATCCCACCCCAAAGATTTAATGGGTTCTACACATCCCGATAACAAACTTTTTACCAAGTTTCAAGTCAATCTATATTTGGCCAAACAAGATTGACTCAATCAAGAGTACTCTTTGAACAACCACCATCATCCTTTGAGTTATAAACTCACAATCCAATTTTTCTTTAATACATTGGTGTCTAGATCACCATTGTAACATTTGACAATTTTCCAACCAAACACATTGGATAACTAGGATGAACTTGGTTATTAATTGCAAGGGAATTCCGAACTTCTAAGTCATCAACAAAGAAATCCAACTCCATAGTCCAACCAGAAATTTATGCACTTAGAAGCTCATAAATGAAACTTCATCCTAGCACAAATTACTAGTTAACCGAGGATTCTTCTAAACCGAAGGAATCTCATATAACTTTACTATAGAGTTTAAACCTCCCCCATGATTGTAGTTTAAAGCCTTGATGACAATACCGTCCAATTATGAACAACATGATTTGGTTAATACCAAAATCAACATGTCAACAATGTAAACTACTACATCACCTTATCTTCCAAGGCAAATCCAATCTTTGTAGATCGAGCATGTTTCACTTTTAGTATCATGAATAGATACTAAACCAAAGCAAAACACCAAACATGTATTCAACATACATCAAAGAACAAAGTCACTTCCTTAGACATCAAACATATATAAGACATATAAAGTATAAAACATATGTAAGATTTGAATAGTTACGAACAAGGTATTACAAACAACTTTAAATTAAACTAATCTTCAAGCTAAGATGTCTATCAAGTTTAATTAGCACCTTCAACCAAAATAGCATATACACTCCTTATGTTAACTTCAACATAACAAGACCCTCCAAGCTTGTTTCAAATACAATGCCCATTCCAACCTCCATTCTAAAACCGAAGTTTTTACCATCCATTTAATGGATTACAAAATTGTTTAACAGCTTGTTAAAACAAACAACAACAATTTATCCGAGGAGATTTCATTAACCGGTGCCAAGGTATCAAAATAACCAATACCTAAAACCGTACAAAACCTTACATTATTAATCAGGATTTATACATGTTGACTTACATCAACTTTCATCTTTCATTGAAAGATTCATCGCACCATTTGCTCTCATTGAGCTTTACCGGCATATTTGGAAAACAACTTTATTGTTTTCCTTCACTCCAACACTAGTAGGAGTTTCATACTTCAAACTTTGTACAACATTATAAATGTCCAAAGATGACATACCATGATTCAACAACATGCATTAAACCGTACTAGAATTAACATAGTTTCAATGCCTCTTTTACTCAAGGAATTAACCTTAACCTCAGAAAGTCACAAGACCTCCTCACACCTCCAAACCTCAAGTTTGGATTTCATTATACCAAAGTTCAAGTAATTTATCAAACAAACAACTGTTAGAGGCTTGGGATTATAAACAAAAGCTTAAAACTTATGCTTAAATACTTTCCAATTAAACTCATTAAAACATACACTCTTTTTATTTACCTTTTGGAGGACATGATAGTTATTTAATACCATTTTCATACCATCACTTGTATTACTACAAAGTATCGCAAATAAACGATGTATCTATTAACAAAAGAGTTACAACTTTTCCAGCCAAGGATTCATCATCTTCTAAACCGAAGAACTACAACTCTTACAACCAAGAGTTACAACTTTCTATATCGGAAAGTCTCAACTTTTCAAAATAAAAGTTTCATCCTTCTGAACCGAAGAATCACAACTTTTCAAAACAAGTCACAACTTTTAATACCAAGAGTTGTAACCTTAAAGCTGAAAAGTTACTACCTTTAAACGATAAGTTATAACTGTTCAAAAGAATACAAACTCTAATGAATTGTATTCTTTCACCAAACCGATACATTCTTTAACAAATCAACAACATGATTTTTCCTCCAAAACATTCACTTAAAAACAAAGCGAAAATCCATGATACTAATCATGTTTCTAAAAAGAATAAGTTCAAAACAAGTTATAAACATATATTACATATATATATTACCAAATAACAAGTATAACATATGAAAGACTAAATACATAAACATTTTAGTCATAGGACTAAAACGCAAAAGTATAAAAAAGCAATTATACTGAACCAAAGCACTCATATATAAGTCCTATTGCATAGCAACATATCTTATATACATATAAGTATCACTTAAGCATACCAATAAACATACATGTATAATTATTTCAAATCATACAAACCATGTACAACTAATGTTTAAACTATATACTTTCAAGAACCAAAGGATATACTTAAATCTCTTAACAATGACAACCTTGACTCCTTTTCATGAATGTCAAGGATCAACAATCCACCGATTCAAAACTTCAAACCAAGTTGATCCTTACACTCACAATTTTCCAAACCGGAGTCAAAACTCAAAACAACATTTTATTAGTTGTTTCACCAAAACTTAGTTTACCGTCATTATTCTATCCTTTGTTTGATCTTACATACTAGGCATTCAACCTAGTAAAACAAGTTTTCCAGAAATCCAAATTTCTTTAGATTTGCCAACTCTTCATTACAAGTGTTCTATCAAAGATAGACATTTAAAATCATTATCTCTTCAACATGATTTCCATCTATTTGTACCATTAGAAAACATCTAACTACAATAGACATCAAGTTTTCCAAGAGATAACACTTGATTCATCCCAACATTAGTTATACACAAACACTTAAAATTTCTAAACAAAAACATGATTTTATCACCAAGATCAATGAACATTAAACATTAAACACGCAGAAAGTTTCATCATTGATTCAATCATGTCTAGAAATATCAAGCCAAACAACATATATGTATGATCAAACAACATCCAAGAACAAAACTTAGACACTACAATCAAATTTTATATTGATTGTAGTTACTGTTCTTGGACACCACAAACTTTCATGAAATAATGTAAATAAACATACATACCATTCATCCGTAGTCATAGCAACATCACAGCAATTTTTACAAAGTCATTCCAATGAACTTTTACTTACCAAAAGATTATAATCGACTTTGCATCAATCAAAAAACCGCAGCAACTTCTCAGAATTTCTGACAACTGTCAACATCGAACCAGACCGCAAACTTGATATCACTGCGATCCTCGTCTCGCCACGATTCTAACGGTATCTCCGGATTTTCAAACCGATTCCTGAATCAAGAGTTATGCCCAAAATACTAGGACACAACCTTTGATCAAGTCTGCCATCTTCTAAAGTTCACTCCCTCGAACTCTTCCAGTTTCCCGAAATTCGCAGTCATTTCTTTGCATTCACCATTGTGATCAGAACAATAAATTTAAGAAGCTTGTTGTTGTTTTAGGGGCTTGAGACTTGATCACCAATGCTTCCAATGCCTTTAATATTCCTGCAAAATCTGAAAACGGATCCTCTCGGTTTCGCAACAAGTTGCTGTCCTTCTTAAATTTATTCGTCCCCTTATTTGTCCGGAGTATCACGAATAATCTAAGTGAGATATAAACAGAGAGTTCTTCCTTTTTGTCTAGGACAAATAGAACAAAAAGATAACTTGGAAGTGTTTGTATGTATGTAACTTTTCAAGGATGCTTGCTTATGTTGTATATTTGTTCAACAATACAAACTTGCTTTTATAGCACTTAGATATCCGAAAAAGAGCAAAGAGAATCGTCCCTTAAGTAAGAGACACCAAATGAAAAGGTTCCATTTGGTTGTATCCACTTAAAATGACCAAAGGACACCAAAAAATCGTTTTCGCGGACCACGGGCGGGCGCTCGTGGTCACAGGGCGGGCGCTCGTTATAACCCCAAAACCGAACAAACATCCCGTTCAACTTTTGGCCTAGTCGAAGTTCCACAGCGGGCGCTGTCGTGATGTGCGGGCGCCCGTCACTCGTTTCACTAAATCCCCGATTTTGGTCCTTTAACCGGTTTTCCGGTCCTTTAAATGACTTTCTCAACCTATACTTGCTTATTTTTCATCCGTATACTCATATACACTTATATAAGCGTGCACTCCGCACCTCCAAACTTATTATTAAGTGTTACGAGTATATCCACCCTTGTACTAAACCCCAATTACCTCAACGGCTTGTGATTATACTTAAATCACCAACATGAACTATTTAAATAACCTTCAAACAATGATTAAATAATCAAGTCGATACTTATATCTTACAATTTTGGAAACAAACATTCCAAAATTCATTGTGGTCATTCTCATTCAACACATTTAATGTTCGAATTTAATTGTCATCGTATGATAGAATGACCCATTGGATATTGTTATATCTAATATTTGATTAATTCGTTGAAACTCATTTCAAGTGATTTAATCACATCGTGAGCTTCCGTTTTGATTAATAATTAAAGTCTTAGAGCACTCGAAAAAATATGTAGTCACCTTGTCTTTAACTACTATAACGTAGTTGTTCGTGTCATTGCTTATTTTAAGAAGATTAAAATTACTTAACCATACTTGAGAATGTTTCTCAAAAGGTAACAATCATTAATTTGGTTTAATACATCGATAAATCAAACATAGAAATAAAAGTTTGCTAGAAACTACAACAAAAAATAAAGGTAAAAGAGTGTTGTGGTTTATACATACAAAATCAAAAATGGTCTTTTGATTTGCTGTTGGGAACATTTTATTATGTTTTGATGATGGCCATAATAGCTATTATAGCAAGCCTGAAATAAGTTAGAAATCTCTATATAAGTCTTTACTTAGAGTCAAACATGTTGTATAAGTTTAGTCAAACAAGTATTGTACTAGTCGGTAGGATGGCTAAGTAAAACAGAAATCCGGCAGAGTAAAAGCAGCCAAGTACCAACAGAGAGGCATGAAGACACAAGGACTGACTTATAACCAGGGAAGTCTGTGATGACATTGGATAAGTCTAAGGCATATTGCAAGTGATGAAATATATTCATTTAATATGGTGTGCACTGATCTCACACAAATAAAGGATTAGTGAAGTACAAGAATACTTGGAAAATCGTAGAAAGAAAAGAAAGAGCAAAACGGCGAAGTAAAAGCTCCGCCGGCTGATTAAAGAAAAACAGTGAAGGAGATCTCAACAGCAAAGGCAAAAGATTCACTAAGCCGGTCATGCAACAGCTTAAACAGAAAACTCAAGTATGCTGCCTGCATTTTATTAGAGCCAATTTCTCCCACATCTCCTTTGCAGTTTTGCAGTCTTTGATCCTCATGAACATGTTGTTGTCTAGAGCCTTCAAAATCATGTCTTTTGCCACAAAGTCAAGATTTTCTCTTCTCCTGTCATCCTTTGTCCAGTTCATCTTTTCTTTGACTATTTCTTTTCCTTGATCTGCTCATGTTGTTGCAAAAGTTATGATCTAGATTGGTCCATCATTGATGACATCCAGCATCTCCTCATGAATTACTGCAAGATGAGAAATCATTCTTATTTTGTATTCTTCAAAATTATTTACACTAAAAATAGGAATCTTATACATAAAACTTGATGGTTCCATGATGAAAAGAGTTGTATATGCAGAAAAGCTCGAATTACAGATTTGAAAACTACTTCAAAAATGTGTGATCTCCTTATTACCAGAAATTAGATCTGAACAGGTTATGATACTAGGAACACTGCTCCGATACCAATTGTTGGTCCTAGAGAAGAGTAAAACTATAGTCATAGGGGGTGAATGACTATAGTGGAGTTTGGTCTTGTCTTTCTGTGCCTAGATGACACAGCCTTGTTAAAGGCCCACCCTTGAGGGGGCGTGTTAAAGGAAATAAGTTGCGCCTTTACTACAACCAATTGGTTTTAGTACAACGGTAAGCGGTTGATCCTAACTTGGTATCGGAGCAGTGTTCCTAGAATCAGAACCTGTTCAGATCTAATTTCTAGTAACAAGGAGATCACACATTTTCAAACTAGTTTTCAATTCTGTAATTTGAGCTTTTCTGCATATACAACTCTTTTCATCATGGAATCATCAAATTTTATGCATAAGATTCATGTTTTTAATGTAAATAATTTTGAAGAATACAAAATAAGAATGCTTTCTTATCTTGCAGCAACTCATGAGGAGATGCTGGATGTCATCAACGATGGACCAATCCAGATCATGACTATTGCAACAACAAGAGCAGATAAAGGAAGAGAAATAGTCAAAGAAAAGAAGAACTGGACAAAGGATGACAGGAGAAGAGCAAATCTTGACTTTATGGCAAAAGACATGATTTTGAAGACTCTAGACAACAACATGTTCATGAGGATCAAAGACTGCAAAACTGCAAAGGAGATGTGGGAGAAATTGGCTCTAATCAATGAGGGATCAGAGGCAATCAAGGAAAACAAATTATCTGTTGCAAAACAAAAATTTCAAAATGAAGACTGGAGAATCCATTGATCAAATGGACATCAGATTTTCAGGCATCTTGAATGAACTCCAACAACTAGGTCACTCATATCCACAAAAAGAAGTGTGCCTGAAGATCCTAAGGAGTCTGCTAGATAGATGGAAAATCATCACATCTGTAATCAAAGGCACCACAAATTTAGAGAAAACTGACACTTTAACCTTAATGTCATAGTTGAAGGCTCATGAATTTGAGTTAAACAGTGAAAAAGGTGCGCCAGCGGAGTTGAACAAAAATAGTGCACTCATTGGGCCCCAGCAGAGTCAGCCAGCTGACTTAACCAGCAAAGAGACAAAAGAGTTGAAAGAGAAGATTGCTTTACTGACAAAGAAGTTCAACAGATTCAAGAGAAAAAAAACCAGAGGAACTCTTCATCAATCCAGACATCATCCACAAGCAAAGACTTAAAGAAAAATGATAATGATAATAGATGCTTAAACTGCAACAAAAAGGGACACTTCAAAACTGATTGTCCTGAAGAAAAGAGAGACAAGGAAGATGAAAAGAGAAAGCATAAGTCTAAAGTTAAGAAGTATTCAACAGATAAAAGGAAGAGCAGAAAAGCACTAAAAGCTGAAACAAGTAGTAATGATGACAGTTCAGCTGATTCATCTGACAATGACACAACTGGAGATGATAGTTCAGACAATGGAAAATCATATCTATGTCTGATGACTAAAGAAATTGAAGAAACAAAGGTAATATCTAGCTCGTACTCATCAAATGCATGCACATCTAACACTGCACAATCTTCTATTTTTCCATTAGATTCTACAAACCTAATTCATAATCTCATGAGTAAATTTGAAGAAATTCAAATAAATCATGAAATTCTGGAACAAGAATGTTAGAATCTGAGAGATGAAAATAAAAGACTAAAGAAAGAACTGGATGAACTGAAAGCTGCATCATCTAGTAAGGAAGTACACTCAACTGATCAACAAGCAGCAGATGATCACTCATCTGATGTTGACTGACCAGCTGAGAAAACCTCTCTACTAGTTAAGACCACCACTGCACTACTTAATGCACCAGCTTACAAACCCCCAAAAAGGTTTGGAACAGTCAAGATGAGAAAGGAAACAATGGACAACACATTTCTGAATCAAAGACCAAAACTGGACCTAAGTTCAGAAAAGGACATACCATAGTTTACCCTTCAGAAGATGATTGGAATCTTCCACCATCAGTATACAAAAGGAAACCAGTTCACAAACAGCCATTTGGATTCAATAAAAACCAGCATAAACATGGCCCTGGATTTAAAAGACAGTTTGAGAATAGGTCACCTCCTGTCTACTGGAGAGTGAAACAAGATGCAAATACTCCAGAAAGTAGAGAATTGTATCAGAATAATCTCAATAAATCTGCAAGAAATTATTCTGTCATGCCTTACATTTATGAAGTTGATGACTTCAACTACCTAAGAAGAAGATCCTTTGGATATACACTTGGAATGAGAGGCATGACTGCTAACAGGTATGGACCCAAACAGTGTTGGGTACCTAAACATACTTAATCTGTTTTGTAGGATGTCGATACATAGACAATGGATGTTCCAGACACATGAAAGGAAATAAAGGATAGCTTACCGACTTTAAAGCTTTTGATGGACCCAAAGTTACATTTGGAAAGCCCCGGCAAGATTAAGGGGGAAGGCTTACTGACAAAGAGAAATCTGAAGATTCAAAATGTAAAAGAGAAGACAACATGCATGTGGTAGATTGGAGGACAGCAAAGGCAGAAACATGTTTACTTGCAAAGAACAAGCGGTCAACAAGCTAGATGTAGCATTCAAGACTCAATCATCTAAACCTAAAGGCTATCAGACACTTCCTAGCTTTTTCAGCATATAAGGACTTCAAAGTATATCAAATGGATGTCAAAAGTGCATTCTTGAATGGACTTCTAGAAGAAAAGGTATATTTGGAACAACCACCTGGTTTCCAACTCAAAGGGAAGGAATATAAAGTATACAAGCTCAAAAAGGCACTATATTGACTCAAACAGGCACCTAGAGCCTGGTATGAGACACTATCACAATTCTTTATCAATAATGGATTCAACAAAGGGACTATTGACAAGACTCTCTTCAAGCTAGAAGAAGGAACAAGCACTTTGTTAGTTCAGATCTATGTTGATGACATCATCTTTGGATCAAAAGATGAGAAGCTATGTGAGAAATTTGCAAACTTGATGAAAAGCAAATTTCAGATGAGCATGATGGGAGAATTAAATTACTATCTTGGCCTACAAGTAAAGCAAATGAAGGATGGCATCTTTATCAATCAAGCCAAGTACATAAAAGACTTGATACACAAATATGGTATGGACACAAGTGGCATATCAGATACACCAATGTGTGCAAGAGTCATTCTTGGAAAAGATAAAAGTGGAAAGGATGTTGATTAGAAGCTTTACAGAGGGATCATTGGATCTCTACTCTATCTAACTACAAGCAGACATGATATAGCATTTGCAGTAGGAGTTTGTACAAGATTCCAAGCTCAACCAAAGGAATCTCACTTACTAGCAGCCAAAAGGATCATCAAGTATTTGAAGCAAACAATCAATGTTGGAATTTGGTATCCAAAAGATGGAGGTTTCAAACTAATATCATACTCAGACTCAGATTATGCTGGATGTAAGATTGACAGAAAAAGCACTTCTGGAACTTGTCAAATGCTAGGCAGCAGACTAGTATCATGGTTCAGCAAAAAGCAAAACTTTATATCCACATGAACAGCTAAAGCAGAATACATAGCAGCGGGTAGCTGCTGTGCACAAGTGTTGTGGATCAGACAACAGCTAAAGGACTATGGAATGGAGAAGAAGACAATTCCAATTATATGTGACAACAAACCGCAATATCTATTACTGAAAATCCAGTACTGCACTCAAGAACAAAGCATATTGATGTGAGACGTCACTTTATCAGAGATCATGTTGAGAAAGGAGATGTTATTCTAAAATACATACCAACTGAAGATCAATTGGCTGATATTTTCACAAAACCACTCAGTCATGAAAGATTCAGCAAGTTGAGAACTGAGTTAGGGATGATAGAAATTGATTAAGTAATAAGGAGCAGCTAACTGGAGTAATCAGCTAAGTAACTTCACCAGCTGACTGAACCTTTGCCACTTCGTGTGCGCTCACTTGGTAGGTAAGGCACTAGTATCCAGTGAAGTCAACCTCACTGATTGTTAGGAACATTTTTATACAGCAGCTCAATAAATGAGTCACTACACCGGACTACTGACCAACCAAGTCACTCCACCGGTAAATATCTAGGAGACAATAGCAAAGTGAAGTATAAACAAAATCAGATTTACACATATGGAAAATTAGAGAATTAATGGAGAAAAATTATATGGAAGATCACCAACGTGGAGATTATTCTACAATCATGGAGGTTATTTTTAAATTGAAGGTATGACGACAATGCCTCGTTTCAAGAGACAATCCCCAACACGGAGCAAGGGGGAATGAGGAACAATACCAAAGCTGAAATCATCATTACACAAGAAGGAGTACATCTGTTGAATCCAAATTTGAAATTTTGATTAGCACAGCTGATAAGACAAACAACATTCTGTTACAACGGCAAGATGATGCTACCAAAAAGAGGGAAAGAAGAGGTATGCCTGAAATTTCTAACATAATGAAAGAAGAGGTATGCCTGAAAATTCTAAGAGGATGAAAATGTTTTATTCATTTTGGCGAGTTCTACTTTTGTCATGTGGAAAATGCATACTTATGCTCAGGCTTATTAGGGTTTTGGTATCATCAAAAATGGGGAAATTGTTAGGAACATTTTATTATGTTTTGATATGGCCATACTAGCTATTATAGCAAGCCTGAAATAAGTTAGAAATCTCTGTAAAGTTTTTACTTAGAGTCTGACATATTGTATAAGTTGAGTCAGACAAGTATTGTACTAGTCGGTAGGATGGCTAAGTAAAATAGAAATCCGGCAAAGTAAAAGCAACCAAGTACCAACAGAGAGTCATGAAGACACAAGGACTGACTTATAACCAGGGAAGTCTGTGATGACGTTGGATAAGTCTAAGACATATTGCAAGTGATGAAATATATTCATTTAATATGGTGTACACTGATTTCACACAAATAAAGGATTAGTGAAGTACAAGAATACTTGGAAAATCAAAGAAAGAAAGGAAAGAGCAAAACGGTGAAGTAAAAGCTCCACCGGCTGATTAAAGCAAAACAGTGAAGGAGATCTCAACAGCAAAGGCAAAAGATTCACTAAGCCGGTCAAGCAATAGCTTAAACAGCAAACTCAAGTATGCTGCCTACATTTTATTAGAGCCAATTTCTCCCACATCTCCTTTACAGTTTTGCAGTCTTTGATCCTCATGAACATTTTGTTGTCTAGAGTCTTCATAATCATGTCTTTTGCCACAAAGTCAAGATTTGATCTTCTCCTGTCAACCTTTGTCTAGTTCTTCTTTTCTTTGACAATTTCTCTTCCTTGATCTACTCATGTTGTTGCAATAGTCATGATGGATTGGTCCATCATTGATGACACCCAGCATCTCCTCATGTGTTGCTGCAAGATGAGAAAGCATTCTTATTTTGTATTCTTCAAAATTATTTAGATTAAAAACATGAATCTTATGCATAAAATTTGATGATTCCATGATGAAAAGAGTTGTATATGCAGAAAAGCTCGAATTACAGATTTGAAAACTACTTCGAAAATGTGTAAGTAAATCAACCATTGAAGTTGATAAACTGCATTTGCTATAGCTCTGTACCCAGCCTCTGATGTACTTCATGCTATAGTAGTTTGTTTCTTTGCATTCCAAGAGATGAGAGCATCTTCTAGAAACATCATGTAGGCTAATACTGATTTTCTTGTTTCAGTGAAACCAGCCTAATCACTTTCTGGTAAAACCTTTCAGAACAAGGTTATTCTCGACTGGAAACAAGAATCATTGGCCTGGATTGGCCTTCAATTATCTCAGCAGTCTATGTCTGCCATCATTGGGTTTTCAGTAGGGGTATCCAGAAATTGACTCAACTATTGAACAGCAAAAACAATAGCTAGTCTGGTAAAAGTGAGGTAGATTAGTTTACCCACTAGTGATATGTATGTAGTGTTTTCTGCCAAAAGTGGTGAATCACCATGTTGTAAAGTCTTCTTGGACTCTATAAGTGTCTGATAGAACTTTTCTAGGTGTCCAATCTCACCGGCAGTGTACCGGGTCAATCATAGTCTAGTAAGTGGTCAAGGTCGTATCCCACAGGGATTGTGAGGTTAAGTACCGATTAGCTATATTGTCTTGGTCTAAGTTCACAAAAGACTAGAAAGTAAATGGTCTACATATCAAGCTAGTATGCGCAATCTACTACAACTAAAACGGGTGTTCAAATGATAAAAATCCTAGCCAAGACAATGCAATGATCAAGTATATCTCTACTAGTATCATGGAATGAACAACCTACCAACCTTCTATTAGTGTTCATGTGTGTGTTATCGGTGCACCCCTAAGCTATTCTCCCTCATACGAGTGTCCAGAATTACTCTATGCCCACTCCTTGGTCTAAGAAACCCTAGACCTAATGATTCAACATAATGAAATTCTTGAGTGGAATGAATGAACAATAACCCCCGGATAAGAAACAAAGTTCCACACAAGGTCGGTTTCACCTTCTGCTTTTCCTAAATCTTTTCCCAAACCAAGAATCTCACACAACTAAGTGTGTGTATGCAAGTGTTAGGTCATGAATCCAACACCAACAATCAATACAATGCAAATAGGAAAAGATAACAACAACACATAAGGCTTGAAATATGAACTAACATTCTCATTCAACTAATAGAGAAAAAGAGCTATCACAATTACATCATCTTGGCTAGTAAGAAGACAGGCCTTCTATGGATATGAAGATCAAATTGTCACTTAAGAACTCCATAACTATGACCATAAAACTAGAAATAATAAGAGAAGAATTTACCAACAAGATTGCAATAACTTCAAATAAGATTAATTGCATTGACTCTTCAAAGTTCTTCCATGGAGAAAAATTACATCAAAAGAGATAAACTTCCTTCACAAAATCAACTCCAAAATCATCAAGTGAAAATTCTTCTAAGATTACAAGTAGAATTAATGACTAAAATTTTGCTAAGGTTGGGCTAGAAGAGCCCTTGAATATGGTGTCTTCAAGTTCTTCAAAAGTTAGGAGAAGTGGTGGAATGGGAAGATGTGTTCAAATGCCCAAAAAATGGAGTTTATAAGATGAAAATTGCATTTTGCGGAGCTTGGTTGGCGCCAATTGTCACCACAATATCTTTGTTAGCTTCTGCCAACATTGACGGGTGCCAATATAAGGTTGGCTCCGGCCAACCATCAAAGCAGCTCAGTAAAATGGCTATAACTTGAGTTTTAGACATCCGATTGATGTGATTCAAGGTGCATTGTAGATCTCGTTTCTTGATCTACAACTCTCATGTAGCAGTCTTCTCCATAAAATGCCTTTAAAAGGAGTCAAATATCCGTTGAAGATATGATACGGTAAAAGCACTAAAGAAAAATGATCCGTTTGAACTCGTTAGCTTCCGGCATACTCTTCTAGCCCTCAAAAGACGTGCTTATTCTCAACACGTGTCATCACTCGGGGTCTTGGTCAACCTATAACCTTACAATAAATCACCAAAATACCAAGTGTAAACCCGAAACGGCGCTCTAGTTACAATAGCCGGTACAAAACTATCAAAATATGATACTTTATATAATAATTAATATCTACACATTTGGATGAAACTTAAGAAAATAATGGCTCGAATTGATACGAAAAAATCAATAAACGCATGAGAAATGGGGATAAAACATCGTGAAATGTATCATCTAGTTGACTTACGTCAGTGTCTTAGCAGGTTTAGCCCCAAAAAATTCATATTCCTCTAGAAGGTTGATGGTGTACTTTCATTGAGAAATTGATATGCCTGCATGAGTTCTAGCAGCCTCAATACCTAGGAAATATCTCAATTTTCCAAGATCTTGGTGAACTGCTGATGCAAAGCATGCTTGACTTGCTGAATCAATTGTTCATTAGGACTTGCTGCTATTATGTCATCCACATATACAAGCAAAGCAATAAAGGATTGTCCTGGCCCTTTAGTGAACAAACCATGGTCCTTTTTGAACCAAGTAATCCTTGGGCTTCCAAGGATTCAGTTAACTTGAAATTCCATTGTCTGCTTGCTTGCTTTAGGCCATACAATGATTTTGTGAGTCTACAAACTTGATTTGGTTTGGTTGATGCAAATCCTAGGGGCATTTGCATATACACTTCTTCATTCAAATCTCCATGTAAGAAAGAAGTGTTGACTTCCATCTAATGGAGATGCCAA
The DNA here is from genome assembly GCA_036785695.1 of Gentiana straminea. Classification (NCBI taxonomy): domain Eukaryota; kingdom Viridiplantae; phylum Streptophyta; class Magnoliopsida; order Gentianales; family Gentianaceae; genus Gentiana; species Gentiana straminea. The sequence continues at coordinate 2,947,521 of JAVUPR010000482.1, forward strand.
TTATGGACTGCTGCTGCAAGTAAAGCCCTGACTGTAGTGATCTTGACAACAGGGGAAAAGGTTTCTTGATCTTTTTTACTACCATCGATCGGCATAAGTTTGAGTATATCCGTTTGCCACTAATATGGCTTTGTATCTCTCCACTCAACCATCATGATTGTACTTGATTTTACACACCCATTTGTAGCCAATAGGTTTCTTTCTTGGAGGCAAATCAACTACTTCACATGTGTGAATTTTTTGTAGTGCTTCAATCTCTTTATTCATTGCTTCTTTCCATTCATCATGCTCGATACCTTGATTGTAAGTCTTAAGTTCTTTAACAACATCAATAGCATTAATGAATCTGGCATATTTTGCTTTAAGTTTTTCCAAGGAAGATTTATTACCTCACTCGGCATATGTGGGGTCTGCTGAACTGCATGAGCACCACCTTGATAAAAGGTTGGTGATTTCCTTGTCCTTGTGGATCTTCTCAATTGTGTAGGTACATGTGTCTGGCAGACAAAAGCATGCTCTTCATTAGATGCCTTGTCTGCTGACTAATGTCTGGCTGGTCTGCTGACTCATTCGCGGATCGTCAAAACTGTCCATCACTGGTAATGGCACTGGCGTATCGGTAAGATATCTAGCTTTTCCTAGTACTTGTTGAAATAGAGGAAAATAAGTCTCATGGTGTTGGTCTCTTGTAAATGCCTTGGACAAGTTTAGAGGGGGTTGAATAAACTTGTCACTCAAAACTTTTTCTCTCTTAAGTAAACCGGTACTTAAGAGGTTACAGAGTTGAGAGAACTGAGCTGAGAAAAGGCCTTGCTGACTATTTTCTACAACTGAGTTGAATGCAGTAGAATTAATTAATTATCCTTAGTTATGTTGTTCTTGTTTGAAATATGCTGAACTGAGTTTTGGTGAAACTCGGTTTTGTGCTAAGTGTGAGTGCAATCAGTTTGTATGCAAGAGTTCGATTGCTTGAATAAGTAAAACATTAAAGTAAGTAAACTGAATAGAGTAAGTTTGTGTAAAGTAAATGCAGAAATAAAAACACAATTTTTATAGTAGTTTTGGGTAGTGTAATCCTGTGATGTAGGAGGAAAATTTCCACAAGTATTCTTGAGGTTACAATGGTTACAAAAAGCCCTGGTTGATTGTCTTTGACTAATCCTTAGCTTCACAATCTAAACACTTGAACAATAGGTAGAATTGTTGCTCTTCAAATGCTTCACTAGTCCTTGAAGGGTTGAAGTGCCTCTTCACCAGCTCTACCACGAACATAGTCTTCCTGACTACAGACAACTGTCCTTGACACCCTAGAGTAGAAACTTCACATTCCAAACCTTTGATAAAATCAAAGTTGGGTTTGAATCAAGTAAGTGATTTAGACTTGTAGAATCTTCAAGTGTTCGGTCTTGATTGATCTTGAATGCTTGAATACTTTGAAGATTTTCCTTGATGTAACTTGTAAGCTCAAATGATAGCAATTCACTTCACACACTTGAATGTAACAACGTTCAAAACTTAGGTTCTCTTGGTATGCAAAAGGTTGTAGCAAGGTGTTTGATCCTTGTATTCAAATCCTCTATTTATAGGGTGAAATCCAACGGTCATATTTTTGAATTCTAAACGTTCACATTTGATTCCATGGAATATGCTATCAGTGTCAGATATGTCAGTGTCTTTTCTGACTTGTCAGACTTTCAGCCAATCAGGTAACTTGCTCTTCAACGTTCTGATTTTCTTCATAGAACTGATTAGCTGACTTGCTTCAGTTGAAACCGAGTTTTCTGAGTTTTTCAGTTTCTAACTGTCTTAGAGCATTAAGTCAGTTTCTACTCTGCTTTAAAACTGAGTACTCTTCTTTCTTCATCATTTGATCCTTTATTTGTGAGATCAGAGTACATCATATTCATCTCATAAAATTAACTAAGTTTACATTGTCCTTATGTGACTTAGACCTCCAATACAAGACCTATAAATTCAGTTCAGGCCATCACAGACTTACCTGAAGTTTAAACTTATAGTCTTGGCTTAGTCTTCATAAAATTCGATTTGATAAAACGGCATGCGTTGGAAGCTTCGGACGCATGCTCTAAGTGTAAAAAACAGGCAGAAAAGTCGAAAACGTCCCGGGCGTGTGCCCGAAGTCCCGGAAATTGGTAGATATATCACTGACATATCTTCAGGAATTCAACGATATCTTTGTATGTGAAACTTTGATTTAGTGATTCATGTTGCGTTGGAAAGACCACTCAATTCTCTACAACTTTCATTATACAGAAAAGTCCAGAAAATGCCTACAACGTGGATAAAATTGCAGATGAAGTTAAGGTATGTGAAAACACAAACTATTTTAGATTCGTTTCAACTCTTTAACTTCGGGCACATGCTTCTGCCCCTCTGAAATTGACTTGTCATCAACAATGAATCTATTTCCGGGTATTTATCAACATATATCCTACAAAGATCAATACCAATACTGTGCAGAATTCTCACAAGTAAAAAATAAGCCATAAAATATGCATGAATTCATCGAAAATATAACAAAATAAATAGGGGTTACTATTGACACCTATTTTTTGATTATTTTTTCTGATGAACAAAACGTCAGTGACACTGTTGTTGCTATCGAAAACCAACGTCAGTGACACTGACATTGACACTGACATTGCTATTCAAAAACAAAAGTTAGTGGCACTGTTGTTTCTAAGTTGTGACACTTTTATAACGTAAATGTCAATGCCACTGACGTTCGTTTTTGAACACCAATGTCAGTGTCACTGACGTTGGTTTTCAATAGCAACAACAATGCCACTGACGTTTCATTCATTAAAAATAACCGTGGTGCCGAAATAATTTTTTGTGGTGTCAGAAACATTAGGGTGTCAGTAATAAAAATGACTGTGTCAATATAACCACCAATAAATAAATACTGAGTCAAAAAATAAATAAATAAAGAAAATATAAAATCCAACAAACGGGCAGACCAACGGCGTGTGGGTCGCTGAAAAAGGAACGAAGGAAGATGACGGAGCCAAGGCGACTAAAAGGGCACAATGCCACTGTGAGTACTTGCATCGCCTCTCGAGAACGCCCTGGACTTGTCGCCACGGCAGCTGAGGTAATTTCAAGCGTCATGCTCGTCATTTTTATTTTTAATACTTGTGTACTTATCTTCTAATAGCTCGTTTTGTAATGTGAAACTAGGACGGTTGCTTATGCTGGTTCGATTTGCGGTGTAAAGACGTGTTATTTGTAATGGATTTAGGCAATCATATTCCTGTTTCATCCCTCTCTTTCAAGCCAGGTCAGTCTGTCATTTCTAGCCTTGCAACTATGCACATGTAGTTTTCTATGGTGATATTTCCCTTAATATCGAGTGGCATGTTTATTTGGTAAAATTCTTTCACTCATCTTTGGACGTATGTGCAAAATGGCGCACTCTTTGATCAATAATTGGAGCCACTTGAACAAATTTTCTTCTATGAATGGAAGAGCTTTAGTTGTGTTGATACCATTTGGTATAACATTTTTGCATAAATTTGTTCTTTAAATATTTTAGTAGAATTATTTTCTTTCACTTCATGGTTTTTGCCCCCTCTGTATTCCTGTGTTTAATTCTAAGCCTTCCTTTGGGGAAGAGCTGTCTAGTATTAGGATTGCTGGTTGTGGGGAAATGATTTCGATGTTTTATGATAACCAGTTGATATGGGCATGGAAATGTGTTGCTTTTATTAGCTCAATTACATTCATTTTTGCATAATCTCGAACTTCACATAAGGCTTACAGGAATTTAATTTGGTAGATCAAAAACCTAGGTTTCTGTTATTTCTGCTGTTTATTTATGTATATGAGCAGAAATGCTTTACCACGAACGCCTTATCTCTGACTTCACTATTTTGTAGACTTTAGCACAGGTCATTCAAGTACACTTAACATGCTACTCAGCTTAAGATTCCGAAAGAAAAGGTTAAAATTGGTTCTTTATGGTCTTATATATTTGCTTAACTAGACAGGAAAAAGTTGTTAAAGTGAAAATACTGAATTAATTGTTTTAAGAAGTTTCACTGGTGCTAACCTAAAGATCAGCTGTACTGCCTCTGGATCCTGGTCTTTCTTTATTGCTTATAAGAAAGGACATTTAGATTTACAATTGCAAAACCGTATCACGAAATATGTTGAGCCTTTTCAATGTTCATTTCTATACGACATCTGTCTTTTTGGCATATGTGATGATGAAATTTCACCAAACTTTTACAAACTTTGACATCTATGCATAGCTTCTCTTATTGAGTTGATTGCCAATTCATGTCTCATGCGTAGGATCAGACTATTCACAAATTGTATGAATAGAATCTTTGTTCTTAGCTTATTTAGAGAGGAGAATTTTTAACATGTAAATCCTAATCTCATATCACTTTTGCAGGGAATGAAGATAAGATTTATGTTTCCTCTGGAACGGAAGTCAAGTGTTATGATTTAAATATGGTAATCTTAACTACTTCGGTTAGAGTTAATTCTTTAATGTTCAGGAAACCCATGATCTGCTTTTTGCCTTGTGTTCTTTTGATTGTCATTTTTCTGCTATGGTTTTTTTGAATGGAAATCAATGTATAGAAGTTGAGAGAAGATAGCAAGTTAAGTTAAGTTTATTGCCTTAGTAAACTTGAAACTCTATTACAACTATAAATAGAAGAACGCTGCCTTAAGGCTTGGTTCCAACGGCTACAACTAACGGCTATATTATTTAGATATAATATCAGCCCTTTAAACTAAAGCTAATACACTAGGAATAGAAAATATCCTAGGATTAGTTACTGAAGGTAAATAATAAAAAGATAGTAGATGAACAGTATTTACTGTAACGGTAAATACTGTAATATTATTATCTTTCCATACTCCCCCTTAAGCTTGGTTGGAAGACATCAAAGTGACCAAGTTTGCTGATACAGAACTGAAAGGGAGCTCTAGGTAGCCCTTTGGTAAACACATCAGCTACTTGCTTCTTGGTGGGGACATAACTTAGGCATCTGCTTCCATCATCCAATTTTTTTCTAATAAAGTGTTTGTCTATCTTAATGTGCTTGGTCCTGTCATGTTGCACAGGATTATTTGCAATGTCAATGGCAGATTTGCTGTCACTATAGAGCTTCATAGGTTGAATAATGTTTTGTTTTAGCTCTCTTAGTACTCTTCTTATCCAAAGGAGCTCACAGATAACAAGAGCAACAGCTCTAAACTCTGACTCTGCACTGCTTCTAGAAACCGCAGCTTGTTTCTTGCTTCTCCATGAAACAAGGTTATCCCCAATGAAGATGCACCATCCCGAAGTAGATCTTCTATCTACTTTTGAACACTCGCTTGATCAAGCATCAACATAACCTTCAATGGTCATTTTAGAATCAGACTTGAAAAGTATGCCCTTCCCAGGATTCTCTTTTAGGAACTGTAGGACTCTGAAAGCAGCTTTCTGATGCATTTTTCTAGGCCTGTGCATGAATTGGCTGATTTGACTGACATCAAAGGAGATGTCAGGCCTTGTATGGGATAGGTAGATCAGCCTTTCCACCAACCTTTGGTACCCTTCTTTGTCTACCAAATCATTGTCATCTGCATTGGTAAGAACAACAGAGTTGTCAACACGAGTGTAAGAAGGTTTACACCCTAACATGCTGTTGAGAAAAGATCTTCTGCCAGGATGTCATTAATTGCCATGATTTGTTGGGATTTTATTGTTCATTATTATTGATTGTAGCCGTAATATGAGGCATTTACTTTTATATTTATTTTCTGATTCTGTTAGGATCTCATTCATACCTAGAGACCTAACTAGTCAAGACTCCTAAGTCTCATTGTATAAATACCTCATTCCAGTCTATGAAATAAAATATTGAAGCCTTAATTAAAAAGGTTTCTTCCTTTTTAACATGGTATCAGAGACATCCCACACAAAAACGTTATTCCGCACATAATTCCGATGAACTATCGGGCAGCTTTCACCGGAGAAAGGACCTCTAGCTCTGGGGGCACCATCTCCGATGGATCATCCACTGGAACAGAGACACAACTCCTCTCCAGCGATGACCACTCCAAAAATTCGGGTCCAATCCTACTTACTGCCAGAAAACTAGATGGCAAGAATTACCTCGAGTGGGCACAGACTGTCACACTCACCCTCGATGGAAGAGGAAAATTGGGATATTTGACTGGAGATGAGGTCAAACCACCAGAAACCGATCCAAAGTTCAAGACTTGGAAATCTGAGGACTCAATGGTAAGGGCCTGGCTTATAAACTGTATGGAGTTGACACATTGCCAAACCACACATGTTCTTGAAATCAGCCAAGGATATTTGGGATGCAGTAAAAGAAATGTACTCGGATTTGGAGAATTCATCTCAAATATATGAGATCAAAACCAAACTGTGGAGCCTCAAGCAGGGGGACAGGAATGTTACATCATACTATAACGACATTGTGTCCCTCTGGCAAGAACTGGATCTATGCCACAGTGTGAAATTTCACAAAAGAGAAGAAAATGAAAGGGTATACTCATTCCTGGCAGGTTTGAACTCTGATCTGGATGAAGTCAGAGGCAGAATCCTTGGAAGGAACCCCCTACCATCCCTTAGAGAAACTTTCTCTGAAATTGGAGGAAGAATCAAGAAGGAAAGTGATGTACATGCCTCCACAACCGAAATGGAAGGATCCGCAATGGTGGCAAGTAGATCGATTCAACAAGGAGAATGGAAAGGCGAAACTTAAGTGTGAACATTGCAAGAAGACCGGACACACTAAGGACATATGTTGGGGCATACATGGAAAGCCAAACCGGAGAAGCAAGGGAACCAATTTTGAGCAAGGAAAGGCTAACAGTGTGTCTTCGATTCTCGTGCCACAACCGTGTGGCTCCTCCCATTCACTTAGGATCAGCTAGAGCAATTGAGTAAGCTTCTAAATTCACAACTCTCCATGACAGCAAAACCAAACTGCTCCCTTGCTGAGTCAGGTAACCATTTCTCCCTTTCTTTGTTAGGAGGCAGTCACAAACCTGAGTGGATAGTTGACTTTGGGGCAACTGACCACATGACTGGATCCTCTGAATTATTTTTAAACTATAACCCGTGTCCAGGAAACCATAAAATCAGACTGGCTGATGGCTTTTTTTTCCACTATTGCTGGAAAGGGATCCATCTATATATCAAAAGACATAATCCTAAAAAATGTCCTTCATGTTCCTAAACTAGCATGTAATTTACCGTCAATAGGGAAACTAACCGCCGATCAAAACTCGTGAGGCTATGTTTTCTAAGGATGGTTGTCTATTTCAGGACAAGGTATTGGGGAAGATGATTGGCAAGTGTAAGCTCACTGGTGGCCTATATGTGCTGGAATCTGGAACTGAACCACAGAAGAAGAGCCTTATGAGAGGAGGTTACCACACAATTGTCCAATCACACCAGAATAAGATCCTAGTCATGCATAAGAGATTAGGACACCCTAGTTTTAATTACATGAAAAAATTGTTTCCTGAACATTTTGTCAGCAATAAAGATTTGAATTTTCAATGTGAAGTTTGTATTCTTGCAAAAATGACACGGCACAACCATACCCCCGCTCAACCCTATGTCCCCTCAAAACCATTCACTATGATTCATAGTGATGTGTGGGGCCATCTAGTGGTAAGCACCTTTAATGGAAAAAGGTGGTTCATCACACTTATAGATGACCACACACGTTTAACTTGGGTGTATTTAATGAAAGACAAATCGAAGTAGAAATGATTTTTAAAAGATTCTTTGAAATGGTAAAAACTCAATTCCATACACAAATCCAGCATTCTAAGGAGTGATAATGGAACGCAGTATTTCAACCAAGACTTAGATGGATTTCGATTGAAAAGGGTATAATACACCAAAGTTCATGTGTCAAAACTCCACAACAAAATGGAGTTGCGTAAAGGAAAACAGACACTTGTTGGAAGTGGCCGAGCACTCTTGTTTACCTCCAAATGCCCAAAGACATTCGGGGAGAGAGTGTCCCGATCGCCACATACCTTATCAACGTACTTCCATCTAGGGTTTTGAGTTTTCAAACACCTATCAACTGTTTCAAAGTGTTTTTCCGTAAACAAAGCTAGTAGGCAAACTACCTTTAAAGATTTTTGGATGCACAAGTATATGTCCACACTTATAACCAAGGGAAATTAGAACCTAGATCAAAAAAGTGTTGTTTTCTGGGATATTCACCCACACAAAAAGGTTACAAGTGTCTTGACACAGCCACTGGAAAGTGTATAGTCACCATGGATGTCACTTTTGTTGAAGAAAAAATGTTTTTTGACAAGGTTCAATTTCAGGGGGAGACTAGGAACACAAGTGTGTCTGATAAGAGTATGTCTGTGTCAGATGACATCTTCGAAGAGTCCTATGACTTTTTAGAAATTAAGAGTGCAGGGCATAACCTAGAACCTGATTCTGGTGAACAAATGGACAATTGTGGGGAAAACTGCCATCAAAATGAGATCAGAAACATTGATCCCATAGAACCTCTCAAGGAAAGACCATTCCAAGGCAAAACTTATGTGAGGAAGTATCCTACAAAGGCAGATAAGTCCAACAATGAGTCCACACAATTATCAGCTCCTGATCCTGTCACTGATATGGACAACCATCTTGAGGAAGGATCAGAACACACAGAGGTTGCATCAGACAGTGAAACAGAATCAACCTCACAAATTCCTACAACAAAACCTGACTCTCCCAGAACAAAAGCAGAAAAAATGCTCCTTGATGTTCCCATAGCCATTAGAAAACCAACCAGAGCCTGTACCAAACACCCCATCTCCAAATACTTGTCCTATGCCAGTCTATCACCATCCTTCAAAGCCTTCACTACCAGTGTGTCATCCACCACCATACCCAAAGATGTTAATGAAGCTCTTATGGTACCTGAGTGGAGGGAAGCAGTTCTTGAAGAAATGAGGGCACTGAGAAAGAATGGGACCTGGGAAACTGTATCCTTGCCAGAAGGTAGGAAAATAGTGGGGTGCAAATGGGTGTTTGTGGTGAAATATAACACCGATGGCAGGATTGAGAGACACAAAGCCAGGTTGGTGGCCAAGGGATACTCTCAAACTCACGGGATCGACTACTCGTAGACTTTCTCTCCCGTTGCTAAGCTCAACACAATCGGGATTTTGTTATCCGTGCGCGTAAACCTAGATTGGCCACTCATGCAACCGGATGTAAAGAATGCCTTCCTTCATGGAGAATTGAAGGAAGAAGTATATATGGATCCTCCCCGGGATTCAAGAAAGAATTTGGAAACAAGGTGTGCAAACTCACCAAGTCTTTATATGGACTCGAGCAAAGCCCAAGAGCATGGTTTGACAAAGTTTATGAAGTTCATGAAAAGGATAGGGTTTGTACAAGGGAGGTCGACCATACTTTGTTCATAAAGAGATTGGAAAGGCGGTGCCGATCGCTCGATTGTGTATGTGGATGATATCATCCTCACCGGGAATGATGAGGACGAAATAACAGGTGTGAAGAAACAACTTGCAACAGAATTTGAGATCAAGGATCCGGGGCAACTAAGACACTTTCTCGGGAATGGAGGTAGCTAGGTCTTCTAAGGGGGTTGGTACTAACTCAAAGAAACTACACCCGGACCTACCGAAAGAAACAGTGGCCGGAAGGTGCTAGACCAAACAAACACACCAACGGAGTGCAATTTGAAGTCGGGAAGTGCCAAAGGTGAACCCGTAGATGTGGGAAGCTATCAAAGACTAGTTGGCAAGTTGATATACCCGGCACATACAAGGCCGATGTATCCTATGCGATCCGTACCTTGAGCCGCTTTATGCACTCACCAAATGAAACCACACGGAGGCAAGCCAGAGGACCGTTGAGGTATCTAAAAACCACACCAGGAAAAGGGCTATACTTCAAGAAGTGTGAAAATAGGAATGTTGCTGTGTATACTGATGCAGATTCGGGAACCTGTACCAAGGAAAGGAGGTCCATAATAGGGTATTGTACCTATGCATGGGGGAATCTAGTTACTTGGAGAAGCAAAAAGCAAACTGTTGTAGCAAGAAGTACCGCCGGGTGAAGTAGTTCGTGGCCATGGCATTAGGAATGTGTGAAGGCCTCGTGGATCAAACAGTTATGGAGGACATTGGAGCAGAGATATCTGGCCCTATGAGACTATATTGTGACAACAAGTCGGCCATTGACATTGCTAATGATCCTGTGCAACATGACAGGTCCAAGCATGTGGAAATAGATAGGCACTTTATTAAGGAAAAGTTGGAGAGAGGATTGTTCTGTGTGCCCTTGCTTCCATCTACACAGCAAATTGCAGATGGTCTAACTAAAGCACCGGCAAGAAGACAGTTTGAATACTTTGTGAGCAAGTTGGGTCTGATAGATATCTTTTCCCCAACTTGAGGGGAGTGTTGAGAAAAGATCTTCTGCCAGGATGTCATTAATTGCCATGATTTGTTGGGATTTTATTGTTCATTATTATTGATTGTAGCCGTAATATGAGGCATTTACTTTTATATTTATTTTCTGATTCTGTTAGGATCTCATTCATACCTAGAGACCTAACTAGTCAAGACTCCTAAGTCTCATTGTATAAATACCTCATTCCAGTCTATGAAATAAAATATTGAAGCCTTAATTAAAAAGGTTTCTTCCTTTTTAACACATGCCATAGTCACTTAGCAAATCTAGGGTGTATTTTCTTTGATTAACAAGGATGCCTTGGTTAGACCTAAATATTTCCATACCAAGGAAATATCTAAGTTGACCAAGGTCCTTGTTATCAAACTGAGATTTAACATATACTTTCAGAATTGCAATTTCACTATCATCACTACCAGTGATGATTATATCTTCTACATAAACCAGGAGGATTACAACTCCCCCTCCCTTTAAATGCTTGTAAAACAGGGTATGATCTGATTGAGCATGAGTGTAACCACCCTGTTTAATAATATTGGAGAACTTAGCAAACCAGGCCCTTGGTGACTGTTTTAATCCATATAAGGATTTTAACAGTTTGCATGCCTGATGTTTGCCAAATTCATGTTCAAACCCAGGTGGTTGATGCATAAACAGCTCCTCTTTGAAGTCACCATTCAAGAATGCATTTCTCACATCCATCTGGTAAAGAGGCCACTTGTTAACAGAGGCTAGGGACAGAAGGATCTTCACAGTATTTAACTTTGCTACAAGAGCAAAAGTTTATGTGAAATCAGTGCCAGGAGTTTGTGTAAAACCCCTAGCTACAAGTCTGGCCTTTAACCTGTCAACAGTTCCATCAGATTTATATTTAACACAGAATACCCATTTTGATCCAACCATTTTGGTTCCTCTAGTTACAGTGACCTTTTTCCAGGTGTTGTTATTCCTGAGAGCCTTAAGTTATCATAAACAACAGCTCTCCACTTAGGATCTGCAAGAGCCTGAATGATGTTTCTAGGAATGACAACATCATTCAAATTAGTCAGAAAAGCTTTGTAAGGTTCTTTTTTAGAGCAAAGATAGAGACAAATCTCTCCACAGGATGTTTAGTGCACTCCCTGACCCCTTTTCTTAGGGCAATAGTGGTAGACACTTGATGATCATTAGTACTTTCATCCTGGGGAGGATTGGAGATCTCCTCAGATGATTCATTATCACAATCAAGACTGTCTTCATCATCAGTCCTTTCACTTTCCATAGGAGCAGAAGTAGGATCAGTGTGTGGGACTGATACTGAACTTGATTTGGTAGACTGCACCCTTTCTTTCCTAGTATAATTGATTACATCCTTTTGTACAAGCTCTCTAGGTATTTCCTTATTAGGCTCTGGACTCACTTTGATGTGAGTTCAGATCCATTACCACCAGTCACACATCATGATCTTATGTCACCAATTCAGGCCAAGGATCCTTTGATAATTCGAGATGGACCGTCGACCGATTGCAACGCAAGAAGAGAGATGAAGCTTTATCTACATTGGTTATGCAATCATTCGATGATGTTCATGAAGGAAAGGTTGAATGTGAGAAGTCGTATTGCTCATTGTTGCCGATGGATGTGGTTAGAGACGATTCGATATTGAGTTTATTTTTAATAATAAAAGCCGCCCATATGCCAAGTAGAAGCTTAGAGTTTTTTTTAAAGTTATTTGTCCCACATCGGATTTTGGTTTTTATTTTCTTTAGTTGTAAGCCTATAAATAAGGCTTAGGAGTCTCTTTTCAATTACACATTATTCGTAATCATTATAAAATTTCTTCTTTGCATTGGCAAGAACAATTGCGTTTTTTTTTAAGTTTACGAATAAACTTAATCATTGAACATCAAATTCAAGAATTTGGCAATTCTTGAACGTTCACAAATCGTGGTTTCTTGGGCGGTGTCTCCAAGGGGTTTTGATCATTCCAAGGTTTTCAAGAACAGGTTTCTTGAAGGTTGATGAGCCATAAAATCGTGATAATTCTAGATCGTTCCAACGTGTACGTGATATTTAGGTATTCCGTATCAATTGGTATCAGAGACGGTTGAATCATCACGTCAGCCGCACCGCCGCGTGTTGCTGCCAACACTAGGATCATCTCTTCTCTTTCCTTATTCCCCTTGGACTGATCTTTCCATGGACTTTGTGCTAGGACTTCCACGTTCTAAAAGTGGTAAGGATTCCATATTTGTAGTCGTGGATAGATTTTCTAAAATGGCGCACTTTTTGCCATGCAATAAAACTAATGATGCTTCATACATTGCTGATTTATTCTTGAAAGAAATTGTACGGTTGCATGGAGTGCCTAAATCTATTGTTAGTGATAGGGATGTTAAGTTTGTCAGTCACTTTTGGAGATATTTGTGGATGAGGCTAGGCACGCATTTACTATTTTCTACAGCATATCACCCACAAACTGATGGTCATTCCTTGGTGATTATAGGCTCTAACGCAGGTTCTGGAACAGCAGGGAAGGTGCCCTCCACTTCCCAGAAAGAGTCATAATCACTAGTGGTCATGGAATCCTTAGGGTAATAAGGAATGCCTTCAAAAAAGGTAACATCAAAAGTAGTGTAGACTTTCCTTTTTATAGGATCAAAACACTTATACCCCCTTTTTGTTGAAGAATAACCAATAAAAATGGTTTTTATAGCTCTAGGATCCAATTTACCCTTTATGGGGGAAAGATTATGAACAAAGGCTACACATCCAAAAAATTTCAGTGGTATAGAAGATACCAACTGAGATTCAGGATATAAGTCTTTGAACATTTGTAAGGGGGTTTTAAAATTAAGAATCCTAGATGGCATCCTGTTGATCAAAAAAGCAGCAGTTAAGACTGCATCTCCCCAATAGGATTTAGGGAGATTCATTTGAAATAAAAGAGCCCTAGCAACATCTAACAAGTGCCTGGTCTTCCTTTCTGCAACTCTATTCTGTTGGGGGGTATTTGTGCATGAAGTTTGATGCACAATACCTTTCTCAGAACAAAGAGGAGTTAACAGAGAGTTTAGATATTCAGTGCCATTGTCAGACCTTAGGATCTTTATACAAGTTTGAAATTGATTTTCAACCATGGACACAAAATTTTTGAAAATAAAAGCCACATCAGACTTTTGTTTCATCAAAAACACCCAACACAACCTTGTGTGGTCATCAATAAAAGTTAAGAACCATCTATTACAACTAAGGTTTGGAACATTTGAAGGACCCCAAACATCACTATGCACTAAAGAAAAAGGAGAAGAACTCCTATAAGGCCTAGGTTTGAAAACAGAACGTGTGTGTTTGGAGAGTTCACACACTTCACATTTAAAAAACTTAGGATCCTTGTTACAAAATAATCTAGGAAATAGCATCTTCAAATAAGCAAAATTTGGATGCCCAAGTCTTTGGTGCTACAAAAAGATGTCATTATCTGTATCCACAGCTTTATACCCAGAACTGGAAGGTTGGTGGGTGAAATAATAGAGACCATCATCAAGTTCAGCACTGCCAATCTTCACCCCTGATCCCTGCTCCTGAAATTCACTGTGAGTAGGGTAGAAATTGGCAATGCTATTAGTGTCGGTGGTGAATTTGCTAATGGATATCAGGTTACAAGTAAGGTTTGGAACATGGAGGACAGATTCAAGCCATATATCCTTAGATATTTGAATCCTTCCTTTTCCAAGAATAAAGAGACACTTTGTTCCATCAAAGCAATTTTAACTTTGTGCTGTCCATTGAGGGGTGATAAGTAGAAAAAAGAGTGTAGTCCCCTGTCATGTGGCTGGATGCACCAGAATCCACAATCCATGGGACAGTACCTTCATGAGCCACTCCACTAGTAGAGATATGGGACTGCATCAGCTCCTCCTTCCTTCCAAAGAGTTGGCTCAGAATATCCAGCTGCTCCTTAGAAAAAGGTTGAGACGTAGCAGTAAAAGCTTGTTTCTGATCAGCCCCTTGAGTGGATTTCTTTGTAGGGTTGAGCTCTAGGAGGTTTCCCATGTAACTGCCAACAATTTTCTTTATTGTGCCCCTTTTTCTTACAATGATCACACACCAACAGAGTCCTTTGATCATTCTTTTTCTTGCCAAACATGGCATTTTCAGAACTTTGAGTGATAAGGGCATACTGTTCTCCAAGAGGAGTAGGATGGCTAACCATTACTCCTTTCCTACTTTCTTCATTTCTGATGTAGGCAAAAGCCTCCATAGTATTAGGTAAAGGAACTTGGGACAGGACTCTTTCCCTAGCAGCTTCAAAAGACGGATCAAGACCTCCCAGAAATTAAAAAACTCTTTCCTTTTCAAGTAAGGTTTGAAAGGTTAGAGCATCAGGACTGCAAGTCCACTTAACAGCAGTCAACTGATCATATTCTTGCCAGAGTTTGGTTAAGGCACTGAAGTATTTAGTAACATCAAGAGAGCCTTGTTTCTGGTTTCTAATGGTAGATTTTACTCCAAAAGCCTGGGCAAAATTGCCCTTGTTTGAGTAAAATTGTCCCACAAAATCCCAGATTTCTTTGGCAGTAGAGGCATGACAGTGGCATTCTCTGTCTCCCATGTGAAGAAGGCATCAACATCTTCTTCACTCGGCATCTTTCTTGATCCAGTTAAGTATCCCATCTTGCCCCTTCCAGTAGCAAAGATTTTCACCGCTGCTGCCCATTGTCTATAGTTAGACCCATTGAACTTTGCTGAGGTGATTTGTAGGCTCGGATGCTCTACTCCGAGTCCACTGGTGCGGTTGGAAGAGGTAGCGGTACTTGCTGGAGTCCCAGAAAGAGTTTCCTACATTTTTCGAAATTTGAAACAGAACGAGAAGGAGGATTTTAAGAAGAGAAGAGAGAGCCAGGCTCTGATACCATATAGAAGTTGAGAGAAGATAGCAAATAAAGTTAAGTTTATTGCCTTAGTAAACTTGAAACTCTATTACAATTATAAATAGAAGAACACTGCCTTAAGGCTTGGTTCCAACGGCTACAACTAACGGCTATATTATTTAGATATAATATCAGCCCTTTAAACTAAAGCTAATACACTTGGAATAGAAAATATCCTAGGATTAGTTATAGAAGATAAATAATAAAAAGACAGTAGATGAACAGTAAATACTGTAACAGTAAATACTGTAATATTATTATCTTTCCATACAATGTTTGTGGTGCACCTACACTTCTCATATTGCTCTGATGGACCATGCTAACTGTCCACCCACTAGGTCAAAAGCCCCCGTGGACTAAAATTACTTTTGTGGTTATTAGTGTCAGAAGATGTGAGGTCATTATGATGTAATAATAGTCAGTATGTAATATTTCCCTTCATTTATGTTTAGATTAGACAGCTGTACAACTGTAATAGTCAGGTCAGCTGAAAGGTCTCAACTATTAGCTTAACAGCCTATTTGCTGTTAAGTTGATGTTCTAGCCATTGGGTACTAGCCGTTACCCTCTTCTACACATTTAAACCTGTGTAATCCTCTTGTATCATTTATCAAGAAATATAATAAAAAGCATCATTCTACTTCTTCTGTTCCTGACATGGTATCAGAGCGTAGGTGTTGATTCACTCGCTCCTTTCGTGCTTTTTCTGATGAAAACCTTTTGTCTTCCCTTAATCTAGAATGTCAGAAGTCACTAGCCAAGATTCTGAGTCGAATGCTACCAACATACCAACAAATCATGGAGATTTACAAGGTATTCAAGCAACTTATCGATTAAATGGAAAAAACCTACCTGAAATGGTCCCAGGTAGTTAGGACTTTTCTGGAGGATGACCCTACATTTGATGCCGGGGTTGAAGAAGACTCCATGGTTACGTCATGGCTCTGGAACTCAATGAGCCCAGACATAAGTGATACGTGTATGTTTCTTGCCACATCTAAAGAAATTTGGGACTCCGCCAAACAGACCTATTCAAAGGTGAATGATGCAGCCCAAATATATGAGCTAAAGACAAAGATTAGATCTGCCAAACAAGGAAACCGATCCATTACAGAATATGCTAGCCACCTACAGAGCCTATGGCAAGAATTGAACCATTATCAGAGCATTCAGATGAAGAACCCTGAAGATGCCTCAATCCTTAAGAGAGTTCTAGAAAGACAAAATTTATGCCTTCTTGGCTAGTCTAAATTTTGTATTTGATGCTGTGAAGGTACAAATTCTGGGAAAAACAGAACTACCATCCCTAAATGAAACTATCTCCATTGTAAGGGCTGAAGAGGGGAGGAGAAGTGTAATGCTGGACACTTCCACTGAAGAAAGCTCAGCCCTTGCTGCCTGCTAAATTCAATAAAGGAAGGAACTCTGATCTTGGATCAAAGATAGGAATGGACAATGTCACTGAATCTGCCTCCAAAAGTTCTTCAAAAAAGTCAGATAAGGACTCTCTGTACAACACACATTGCAAAAAGAAGAGAGACACTAGGGAGAAAGAACTGTCCTTGATAGTTGCAAAAAGAAGAGACACACTAGACACACTAGGGACTCTCCTTGATAGTTGGCCCATTGTTTTTGCCATGGAGCTTCCAACAATTCTCCCTGGTGTGTCTTTTCTTCTTGCAATAAGTACAAAAGAGTGATTCATTTTCAGAACTTTTATTAAGATTCTTCTGGGAAGAATCTTCAACAACCTGATTTTTATCAGAGTTCCTTTTTCCTCCTGTGTTTTCAGTATCCCAACTTTTGCTGTATCGGATAGCAACAACAGAGCTTTCCTCATTGATGGAATCAAGAAAAAACAGAGGGCTATTGCTCGATCAAATGAGGGTGTGGTGGTTTCCATCAGAAATATATTCTGGACCTATTAAAGAGGACATGAATGTATGGATCCAAGCCTGTTGGAATTCCTATGGAGTGCAATCCAAAGCTAGGATACGGAGAGAATGAAGTTATTGTGAATATTGGATGGTACCAAAGCTGGTTGGGAAGTGAATATACCTTTCCAATACAAGGCCAGGCATCTCCTTTGCAGTAGGAGCTGAGAGCCAGTTTATACACTCACTCACTTAGGCACATTTGGATGCAATTTATTGAATTCTTACCCTCGAAGTATACCTCAAGAAAACCGAGAAAGGAGAGAATGTGTTTAGTGATGCTGACCGGGGCGTATGCACCAAGGATATGAGATCTATATTTGGTTATTGTATGTTTGTCTGGAGGAATTTGATGACATAGTGGAGCAAGATGTGGAATGTCGTGGCTAGGAGTGTTGCTGAGTTTGAGTTTAGGGCATTGGCTCAGGATATCCATAAAGGATTGTTGATAAAGCTGGTGTTGGAAGACATGCATATGCCATTCTCTGTGCCTATGAGGTTGTTCTGTGATAATAAGGCAACTATTGATATAGCCAACAAGCCTGTTCAACATGGCCGAATCAAGCATGTACAGATTGACTGGCATTTTATTAAGGAAATAACGGAAAGTGGTCTGGTGTGCATTGCATTCTTAGCATCATAGAACCAGGTATCTGTGGCCGGATTAAAGCACTTGCAAGAGCAGATTTTGAAGCTTTTACGGGCAAGTTGAGTATGATCAATATCTATGAGCTTGAGGGTAGTGTGTTTATTGCCGTGGCTGTTGTTTTCTTATGCTAGTTTTTACATTTTGTGTTATAATGTAATCAGGTCAAGGAACTAAATAAGGTAATGTTTAAGTAGTCTAGGTGTCAAATTTACTAGCTTTCCTAGTTGCCTTGATGTCTTTCTCCCATGGTTTGTTTTTTACCCTCCTATTTACACGCATTGTAATAGCTACAAAAATAATAATAACGATTATTTTCTTCAGCTCTCTATCTCTACAAAAGCGTATTTGTATGCTGCTTGTCTTTGCCTACTTTAACAAGTGTGATAGGTATTTTTTTTTCCATCATATCTAGACATGCGCTGTCCTGTGTAAAAAATACTGAGATGATATGCTATTTTTTTAGAGGGCATGTGAGTTTATGACATCCGTGCACAACATAGTCTCCATATTAAAGAGGTGTTTGTTGTACTTCTAACCCATGTTTTTGAATGTGAGCTTTTGACTTATTTATTGTCGCCCCTACTTCATTGCAGGCGAGCTCATCATGGAATACATTGGAGAGTTACAATTACAACAAGGATGAGATAAATCAGGTGCATATACAATATTAATGATCCAATAACACAATTTAAAGTTGTCTTGCTCTTGGAATGTTTATTTTTGGGTTATTGTTCTCCTTATGCATTCTATGGCTTCTTTAAATGCATGATTGTGAGCCGTTATTAAAGCATTATAGAGTGGATGTCAATCTGCATGTGAAGCATTTTAAGTGGATGTCAATCTGCATGTGAAGCATTTTAAGTGAAACAAGCGACTTACGCATTTGGTTATCCAATATATTGAAAACTTAGAGACCATGCCATGGAAATTGGGCCATTTAACTTGTTGCTGCTTCCTTGGGCAAGTTTATCTTTCTGCTTTCTTGGCTTTTGCTCATTTTCAGAGTATTGTTGTCATCTGAACATGCTGGTTCCTTTGATCCAATTTATTGGTGGCTTCTTCCCCCAGAATTTACTCACATTATTATTTTGGTGAACTGTAGGTTGCTTGCAGTTCAAAATCATCTTTTCTTGCTGCAGGAGATGATGCCGGTGAAGTTAAGGTACTTGTTAGTGATCTCTTTGTTCTATCATGATTCTTTCTTTTCATTTATATTTGATCCATATTCATTCCTTTATAGACCATGTACTTTCATATGCTGTTATGTTTCGCTGAAACGGACGTGTGCTGTTGTTGCTGGTTCCGTTTAAACAACAGAAGAATTGAGGCTTCGAGTAGTCCTCATGTGAATAGGGTCTTTCTTGATTTTTCAGTCCCCTCTAATATATGTTCTATCATATATTACTACATCTAAGTGTGTTGGCATACAAAATAATTTAGTTCTTTGTATTTATTGTTTTGTATTTGGCACATGTGTATACTAGTGTGAACGTTTGATTTATTTCCTTGGATTAGGAGATTTGTTTGATTCCAGGAGAGTAATGTTGTTACCTGATGTGGATGGCCTTAATTGGATGGATCTTCTAGATACTATACGGTCTTAATTAGGTGTATCTAGTAGATCTTTTACGTTAGGACTTACTATTGTATAAATAGAGGCCCTTGTAACCAACCTCAAGAATGATATGATTTTATATATATATATATATATATATATATATATATATATATATATAAAATAACTGCTTCATCTATTTCTTCCACGGTTTCTGTTGAAATTAGTGTCCTAATTTAGTTCATTTTATCTTATTTTATTCTAATTAGGTCCTGTTTTTACCCCTTTTTGCTCTATGGTAAATACCAGAGCTGTTTAGCTGTTTTTCGTGTACACTAGCCGTTGAGGCACTGTACATTAGCCGTTGAGACTGCTTTTTGCAGTATTAGGACTTTCTCAGTCCTATTTAATGTCTTTTTCTCTTGTAGTTGTAGCTACCAAGTATTCTTCAATTAATATATCCCTTTTTCTCCTCAATACTTGTCTTAATTTCTACATGTATCAGAGCCTTGATCCAAAATCGCTCAAAATCAAAATTTTCTGAGATTTCAAAAACCAGAAAATGTCTTATGTTGAACAATCAACCTTCACTGATGTTGTTCCACACTCTGAGGGAACAAATCTCATTCAGGGAGGGAGTCTCACCAGCCACAAATTCGATGGTAATAACTACCATTTGTGGTCTAGATCTCTGCTAATGTATGTGTCTGTAAGAAGCAAAGAAGGACATCTGAATGGGGATACTCCCCAAGCAAAAGAGGATGATCCTAAATTCAGACAATGGAAGGCAGACAACAACATCATCATGTCATGGCTTATTGGATCCATGACTCGTGATCAAAGTGAGAACTTTATGTTCTACAACACTGCCCAAGAGGTTTGGGAGGCTACACATGATCTCTACTCAAAAAGAGACAATACTTCAGAGGTCTATGGGCTCAAATCTCAACTTAAAGAGCTGAAGCAAGCAGATTCTATTGTCACTCACTAATTCAATCTTTTAAGTGGAATCTGGCAACAACTTGATATGTTCAATGAACACAAGTGGAACTGTTCTGAAGATCACAAGAGCCATAAAGTGTTCATTGAAAGAGACAGAGTGTTTTCCTTTCTTATGGGGCTCAATCCAGATTTGGATGATGTTAGGGGAAGAGTCCTTGGCAAATCTCCTCTCCCAAACTTGAAAGCTGCTTTTGCTGAGGTCAAACATGAAGAAAGCAGGCGGAAACTTATGTTAGGC
The DNA here is from genome assembly GCA_036785695.1 of Gentiana straminea. Classification (NCBI taxonomy): domain Eukaryota; kingdom Viridiplantae; phylum Streptophyta; class Magnoliopsida; order Gentianales; family Gentianaceae; genus Gentiana; species Gentiana straminea. The sequence continues at coordinate 2,968,277 of JAVUPR010000482.1, forward strand.
AGCACTCAAGCTGCTGTTGTGCCACAAATTCCTCAACAAAACTCTTCTTCTCTTGTTTCTCAGCCTCTACAACGCTCCAAAGGAAAGAAAGAAAGGCCTTGGTGTGATCATTGCAAAAAGCAAGGGCACATCAAAGATACCTGCTGGAAACTTCATGGAAAACAAGCAGAAAAGAAACCTAAAGCTGGAAATGGAAGGGAATCTCAAGCAAATCTCTCTGTCCATAAAGAAGTCTTCACACAGGAACAGATGGAGGCCTTAAAAAGACACTTTCAATCCTCTTCCAGCTCTTAAAATCAGTCTGTTGTATCCTCAGCTTATGTAGCACAGACATGTATCATTTCTCAAACCTTTAAATCTCATGTTCAGGATCAATGGATCATTGATTCTGGTGCTTCTGAACACATGACTGGGGACAAAACATTGTTTTCCTCCATTCACCCTTGTACACAAGGGAGATATGTCAGAATTGCTGATGGTTCTACCTCTAAAGTAGAGGGTATGGTATCCATCAACATAAATGGCATATGTCTCAAAGATGTACTCTTTGTTCCAAAGCTGTCTTGCAATCTGATCTCTGTTAACATATTAGCACATCAGCACAATATGGTGCTAAACTTTGACTCCACATCCTGTAACTTTCAGGACTCCAAAACTGGGAAGATGATTGGCAGTGCTAAGACCAATTCTGGTCTTTATCTATTATGTGGTGATGAAAGCTCAGAAAAGAAAGCTTCTGGCTGTCTTAGTTCTAGTACCCATAGTGAAAATGTAATGCTATGGCACTATAGACTTGGACATCCAAATTTTGTGTATTTGAAAAAATTACGTCCTGCTATGTTTATCAATAAAAAGCCTATTGATTTTGTGTGTGAAATTTGTTGTCTTGCAAAGCAGTCCAGAACTAACTTTCCTCAGAAAAGTTATCAATCATCTAAACCTTTTAACCTGGTATGGTACACAGTGATATTTGGGGACCTTCAAAGGCTAAAAATATCACTGGTAATAGGTGGTTCATCACTTTTATTGATGATCACACTAGGCTTACATGGGTTTTTCTGATGAAAGATAAGTCTGAAGCTGGTATGATATTTAGAAATTTCTATCACATGGTTCATACACAATTTGAAACTGAAATCAAGGTTTTAATGTCTGACAATGGGTCAGAATACTTTGAAACAACCCTTGGGACATTCATGAGAGAGAAAGGCATTGTTCATATAAGTTCCTGTGTTGATACCCCGCAGCAAAATGGAATTGCTGAGAGGAAAAACAGGCACTTACTTGGCACTGCCAGAGCTCTTATGTTTGCTATGAATGTTCCTAAGTTTCTATGAGGAGAAGCTGTCTTAACAGCCACTTACCTCATTAACAGAACGCCTTCAAGAGTTCTTCGGTTCAAAACACCTATTGGTGTGTTTAAAGATATATATCCTAACTGTCAGTTCACTCAAAACCTTAGTCCTAAGGTTTTTGGATGTACTGTGTTTATTCACAGTCACCACAGAAACAAACTTGATCCAAAGGCTATCAAATGTATCTTGATTGGGTACTCCCCTAGACAAAGAGGGTATAAGTGTTATTGTCCTTCTACAAGGAAGTTCTATAACACAATGGATCTAACTTTCATTGAATCTAAGCCCTACTATGATACTCTTGCAAATTCTGAAATTGACTATTTGAATTCCTCCCAAGGATGGAATTTACAATCTCCTCTTGATCTTCCTAAAGAAACAGAGTCCCATGTGGATAATGAAACTCAGGACCCTATCACAGAGGATCTGAATACCTCTGATAGGAGAGGATTACTAGTTATCCTTTTGGACCTGGGAAAGGATCCCAATGTGACGGACCCCCTGTGGAACTAGTTTATACTAGAAAACACAGGAGATCTGAAAGATCCTTATCTCCTACTAATCTAGAAACTGAACATCATAGCCCTGACAGTCATGAGGTCCCTCATGATGATATTTATGATGATACTCATGATGATAGGCCCATTGCCTTGAGAAAAGGAACAAGGGCTTGTACTGAAGTTCCCTTGTATAACCTTTCTGAGGCATATCAATCCCTCATGAACAACCTTAATAGTCAGTATGTGCCTTGTACCATTCAGGAAGCACTTGCAAAACCTGAATGGAAACAAGCAATTGATGATGAAACTGGGCCCTTATTAAAAATAACACCTGGGACATCACCTATCTTCCTAAGGGAAAAAAGGTGGTGGGATGTAGGTGGCTTTTCACTAATAAGTATAACTCTGATGGGTCTATTAGCAGACATAAGGCAAGGTTAGTTGCCAGAGGGTATACACAAACATATGGCATTGACTTCCAGGAGACCTTTGCCCCCGTTGCTAAACTAAATACCATCAGAGTGCTTTTGTCCATTGCTATAAATCTTGATTGGCCTCTTTTCCAATTAGATGTCAAGAATGCATTCTTAAATGGAGAACTTGAGGAGGAAGTTTACATGAAGATTCCTCCTGGGTATGAGACCCCAGAACAAGGAAATCTGGTTTGTAAACTTAAAAAGGCCCTTTATGGACTCAAACAGTCACATAGGGCATTGTTTGGCAGATTTACTAAATCTGTAAAAGCTTATGGCTATCACCAATGCCATTCAGATCATACAATGTTCACCAAATTCACTGATAATGACAAAAGAGTGATCCTAATTGTCTATGTTGATGATATAATCATCACTTGTGATGATTTGAATGAAATACAACTTCTTAAGCAATCCCTTGCTAGGGATTTTGAAGTCAAAGATCTGCGGCAGTTGAAATACTTCTTTGGCATGGAAATATCTAGAACTGCAGCTGGCATTCATATATCTCAAAGAAGATATATCTTGGATCTTCTTGAAGAAACTGGGATGGCAAATTGCAAGCCTGCAGCCTCTCCCATAGAGCCTAACCTGAAATTTACAAAAGAAGGCTCCAAAAATTTTGTTGATGTTGGGAGATATCAAAGATTAGTGGGGAAACTCATCTATCTTTCTCATACAAGACCTGACATATGCTTTGCTGTCAGTCTTGTAAGCTAGTTCATGCATAAACCGTGTGAAGAACATCTTCAAGTTGTGGACAGAACACTGAGGTACCTAAAAGGGACCCCTGATCAAGGTATTCTATTCACTAAGAATGAGAGTAGAGAACTGCATATCTACACGGATGCAGATTGGGCCAGCTCTATAGTAGACAGAAGATCTACTACTGGGTATTGCTCTTATATTTGGGGCAATCTAACTACTTGGAGAAGTAAGAAGCAGCCAGTAGTGGCTAGAAGCAGTGCAGAGGCTGAACTTAGGGCCCTATCTTTTGGGATTTGTGAAGGCATGTGGTTGAGGAAAATCCTGTCTGAAATTAAAGCACCTACAAAGCTCCCTACTCAGATGTTCTGTGACAACAAGTCTGCTATCAACATGTCAGAAAATCCTATTCATCATGACAAGTCTAAACATGTTGATATTGACAGACATTTCATCAAGGAGAAAGTTGAGAACAAAGAAATTCAGATTTCTTTTGTTCCCTCCCAAAATTTAATGGCTGATATCTTCACCAAAGGGACATCCGTTGCTCAATTCCTGCATATTAGTGGCAAGCTTGGCTGTTCATCTCTATACACAACCAACCTCGAGGAGGGGCGTTGAAATTAGTGTCCTAATTTAGTTCATTTTATCTTATGTTATTCTAATTAGGTCCTGTTTTTACCCCTTTTTGCTCTATGGTAAATACCAGAGCTGTTTAGCTGTTTTTCCTGTACACTAGCCGTTGAGGCACTGTACATTAGCCGTTGAGACTGTTTTTTGCAGTATTAGGACTTTCTCAGTCCTATTTAATGTCTTTTTCTCTTGTGGTTGTAACTACCAAGTATTCTTCAATTAATATATCTCTTTTTCTCCTCAATACTCGTCTTAATTTCTACAGTTTCTATTGTGCAACTTTTATTTGCTGCAAGGAGAATGTTGTGCATCTTCTTGAATTTGTGGGTGCTTTTCTTTTGGTGGAGCAGAGGATGCGTATGCACATGTTTAACCACGTGTGCATTGGAGACTGCACTTTGCATGTTTTTTACGTATGATTACTGTTTTTTAACATCTGTTTTTGTGCAAGGACGTGCATGTTTATGTAAGGGGGCATGTTTGTGTACTGAGAAACAATTTGATTTTGCACATGCTTGATATGTCATGAGGATCATATATACGAAGTCACACAAACCATTAGTCTATTGCATACCCTCATTCTCTCTCTTTCGGTGTGTGTGTGTGTGTGTGTATATATATATATATATATATATCATTCAGGGAGAAGATTCATATTATTTTGCACAACTTCATCCCTGATTGATTGTTAGTGTTACAGATCATTGACATCCATCAGCATTGCCTTTATAAAACTCTAAGAGCTGGGCATTCAAGTGTATCCTTTACCTTAATTAGTCAGAGTTTTGATTTATTAAGACAAAAATAACTCCTTGTACATAATTTTGTTTTCTTGACATGTTCCTTTCACTTAAACATGAAGAATCGTTTTTTTTCAATGTGTATGATATTGATCCTCTAGAGTATGGATTTCTTTTTTTCATTTCAAAATATCCTTCTGAGTACCACTTAACAGTGCACAACTATGTTTCCTTAATAGATTTATGCAGATATGTAGCTCTGTTCAATTTCTTCCATGGGGACACCGGGAAGGTAGTCTTTTGTGTCATGCATTTAATCTCAATATTGTACATGCCATCCTAAATTTTTTAACTCCCATCTGCCTTTAGAGATGACAGTAGGAGTGTTATTATTTGTGTGAAGGATTTTAATCCTCATCTTCTTTAAATGTATATGTTGCGACCAATTTCAATTTTTCCGTGTACTTAGTTTTGGCAATCAACCTTATTATATTTTCCATTAACATGGCAAACAAGTTTGGTGAAGGATTATTTTACTTATTGGGCTTTATCTCTACTTACCACACACATAGATCTAAAATGCTAATTTAGGAACAAGTAACGATCTTATCCCACAAAACTAGCCCACCATCATCCCACCCTTAAAATGTGATTGGTGATTGGCTCCTTAAATAATAAAAATCATAAATTGGGAGAAAGCCACATTCTTGGGTGGGGTGGTGGTTGTAGGATACTTTGAGAGGTGAAACCATTATTCTTTAGAAAACTCGCTCTTGAATTTGAGATGCGAAGTGGTTTGGCTGAGATTCATTTTTGAATTGTAATCGTCAATGGTTTATCGTATTTGACAATGGGAAATTCAGTTGATATTCCTCTCTAACAATTTAAGCTTCAATGTGGAGTTCATCCAACATCCGATTTCGCAGCCAGTCCATTTCATTTGCATATGCGGCCAAATAAAATGAATGTTGAAAAACTGTACATGGTGCTGATGATTAAGATATCTTAGATATGTAAGGAATTTTTGGAATTTCACTTGATTACTGATAAGCAGTTACAAGGTTTCAAATACACCTAACCTATATAATAAAGGCAAGAGTAATAACTCCTTTTGCCAATCTCCTTCAAAGAACTCACTTCATGAAAAACACATCCAGCAGACATGAATTTAGCACAACAATTAAGATCATTTGTCATCCTCCTTATGATAGTAGGTTATATTTATATTGTAGATCAGGGACATAAAGATCTGATTTCAGAATAATAATAGCTGAAATAGGTACTGTACCTATTCCAACCACTCTTGATACAGACCCATTAGCAATGTGATGGTATGATTTGAGTTACAATATGATTATTCTGGAGTAGGGACCTACCTATTACCAGTCATATGGTCCAAAGCGCCTGAATCTATAATCTATGAACCAGTATTTTTTGTCTGAATAATCATACCTTTGCTTTCAGTACCTTTCTGAGCATGTAATAGCTCCAGAGTTCTTTGGCAATGTCATCATGTTGCTGCTACAGAGAAGTTGAAGAGCATCTAGTTTCTCTCTTGTAAATAGACTCCACCTTGGTGTGTTTTTTTTTTTTTTTTTTTTTTTTTTTTTTTTTTTTTTTCTGATTTATCTCCGTCAGCTGCCATATTTGCCTTGCTGTTTTTTCCTCCACTGAACTTCCTTGGCTTCCAGTTATAAGGTTGTCCATATGGGTTCCAGCATTTTTCCTTGGCATGCCCTACTTTGTGACAGTGATCACAGGTAGGTCGTGGTTTCCTCCTTTGCTCTGTATCTTGTGAATTCTTAATCACAACTACAAATCTTACAACAGTAATTTCTGGTGGAGTTCCCAGCATGACTTGCCTCCTACTTTCTTCCCTTCTCACATCTGAGAAGGCTTCTCTTAGATTTGGTCTAGGTTGCATGGATACGGATACGGATACACGAGAACGGGATGCAGGATACGCGGGTGCGGGATTTAAAAAAAAATGGATATGGGTACGAATGGCAATTTGGTTAATATCGGAAGTATGACGACCATACTGTACATAAGATAACTACAAGGATCAAATACTAAATATTAAAAAACATAAAACATAAAAAGATTCTAGACTTTGGTCCTTATTAGATCATGAAGGAGAGACACTATCCGGAAAAGTTCAGCACTATTACCTGAACTAGAGTATGTTTCCTTAACCGCATCCTTATTAGATCGTGAAGGAGACTCTATCCGGAAAAGTTCAGCACTATTACCTGAACTAGAGTATGTTTCCTTAACCGCATCCCATAACTCTTTTGTTGTTTCGAACGGAAGGAAGCTGTCACCAATATTAGGATTCATGGAACCCACGAGCCATGACATTATGAGATTGTTCTCATTTCTCCATTTTGTGTATCCTGATTCATCTCTCTTGGGTGTGAGAATCTCTTCCAGTCAGGTATTCCTCCTTCCTTCTATCACAAATGGCCATTTTTACTGATTGTTTGGAGGTACTTTCGTCCATTGAGTTAGTGGTTGGTGATAGGAGTTGAATTCAATAAATTGGTTTATGTGATCCCTGCATTTGGGAGATTCGGTGCAGAGTTGGGATTAGCTGAGTTCCCATCATCAGATGTATAGAACTTGAGTGTTCGAAAGCCATGCTGCCGTATTTGACATTCAGGAAATGACTTGTTAGAGCAGTGGCTCTGACACCATGAAGACACTGAAGATAGAAAAAAAATTCTTCATTTGTTTATTTGTACAGAGGAGAATTACAAGAGTTTAAATAGTGTACAACAAACTAAGATAAATCCGCGTAACAAACTCCTAATAAAACTTTAAAAAAATTTAACAGCCTGGAATAACAAACTCCCCAACAAACACTATCAAAGAGAATATAATTAACAGCTTTGAGGATTTAATTTTAACACATTATAATCAAGGAGAGCAGGATCTTGATCTACTTATTGCCCTCAGGATCTCGATCCACTTATTGCCATTGAAAAGTTTGTCTCTTATGATGCTCTTTCTACAGACTACAGGTGTTGTGTCTCTAACCTAAGGAAATTACCATTCCCAAAGATATCCCTGAAGCTATGAAAGGGAGGAAAGCAGTTTTGGAAGAACTGAGGGCGTTCGAGAAGAATAGAACTTGGGAAATTGTTGAGCCACCTTTAGAAGTAAGGGCAGTGGTGTGTAAATGGTTGTTTACCGTTAAACCCAAAGAAGACGCGGCAATAGAAAGACTTAAAGCCAGACTGGTAGCTATATATAGGTTACACTCAAACATATGGCGTTGAATACCTAGACACCTTTGCACCAGTTGCAAAGATGAGCACAATTCGGATGTTGATCCCTCTTGCAGATATGACTTGCCTCTTCACCAGATGGATGTCAAAAATGTCTTAGTCAATGGTGAGCTCATTGTTGAGCATTTTGATACCGTGTTGTGGAATCAGTTAGGATACACAATTTGCGGTCCTTTTCTGTTGTATTCACTATATAGAGGAGTTACAATACACATAAAATGAAAGTACTTACTAACTACTACAACTCAGAAACTTATTCTTTATGTTTATTCTACCCTACTTGTCACTACTATGGTTTAGGTTATTCCACTATTATATTTAACACTCTGTTTTTAATCTTCCGCAAGTCTTTATTTTTCATTATCTGTGGTTTCTTTTGTGATCTTGTCCACAGAACCTTAACGTTTTCTGTAATATATATGTGATGTTGTTTTATTGTAGTAATTACTGGTGGTCTCGACTCGAGGCTTATGATTTGGGATTTCTCCAAGGGACGCTCTCAGAAGATTCTAGACTTTGGTCTGGTATCCTTGACACTTCAGATTTTCATTTCCCTTATATGATTCATCTAGTATCGTCAACTTCTCACTTATTTTTGTACGGATAAAAAGGAAAATAATTTTTATTGTAGGTATGAATGATGTAGGACAATCTTTGAATCCTGCATTTGTCCATTGTCTTGCGGTTCCTGAAACAAACATGGTAGATAGAGTGGGGAAGATATGTGCAGTGGCTAGGGGTGACGGTGTGGTAGATGTTATCAATATTGACACAGAACTTGCTGCCATCAAGTCTAAAAATTCTGCTAAAGCCAAGAAAGGTACCAAGCGGGCACCCGAAAGGAGTGTCTCTCCAGCTGACGCTCAAAGCGATGAGACTGGAAGAAAGCTGCGATTAGATCACTCATGTGGGGGACATAATGCTGCTGTATCTTGTGTGTAAGTAAATTGATTGTGCCTCGTCTTTCGTTGCCTCTTAGAACGTGATCTGATTAAGGTATTTAGACGGGCAGGCAGTACATGGAAGTGTCCTGCCTAAGTCTACTGTACAGTTCCTTAGCTTAATGGCCATCGTAAAAATGCAGTCCTTGCTAAGGTAATTTTGTTTATCTTAGGGCATTTTCAATATTTGGAGAGGAAGGGAAATTTGTCGTTTCTGGTGGGAATGATAGATCGATAAAGGTTTGGGATTGGTCTAAAACTTGCGATGGCGTCGAAAGCAGCAACAATGGTGATAGTCTGTGTCGCAGTATAGATTTGAAGAGAAAAGTAAGTATTTTCCGACCTGCTAATATGCTAGTCATTCAAACCCCGCACGCGCGCGCACACACCTCTTTTAATGTTTTAATGTTTTTTTTTTTTTTTTTTTACCAACACTGCTTGATCAGGTTAACTGGCTGTGTACTGTACCTACTGACTCAGAGAACCTCGTTGTTTGTGACACATCGAAAGTGGTCAAGGTTTTTAGTATTACCTAATACGTCATCCTGTTCATTAAAAATACAGTGTGCCGTTCATGACTAATAGATATATATATTTAGGTTGTATATCTTTATGGTCTTGTATTCGTAACTCATTTGTATGACCTCAGGTCAACATATAACTACTTCTACCGCTTTTTGTTTTTTTGTTTTTTGTTTTGTTTTGTTTTTTTTTTTTTTTTTTCTGGAAACGAAAAGATAACACACACGCCCCAAACGGGGTTCGATCCTGACTTCCCACCTGGGCGGGTTAGCCACAATGGATTACCACTAGGGTATGTATCCGATTACAAAAAGATGCAGCTGGGGGGTTCGAGCCCTATATTTTTTTGTGTTTACATTGAAGAATCTATTATTGCCATTGTATATTATTATTATATTACTCCCTCCGTCCTAATTTAACTGTCGCAAAATAAAAAATTCATTTTTATTTGTCGTAGTTACATTTCAACTACGTATTTTAAAACTCTTTCTACTTTTCAATATTACTTTTCAATTTTCTAGACTCATTTAACCAATCAATCTTTCATATTCAATATATCACTACATTTTTCAAGATTTTTTAGTATTTTATAATAAAATCAATGTAATTATTCATTTTTTTTTAATTTGTGTGTTTTTCTCGAATTCGACAGATAATAAGGAACGGTATAGGCCAATTTAAAGGTTGAAGAAATGCTACTGGTCCGTGACTTCAGGTCGGGACTAACACAGAAATTGCTAATAAAACAAAAGTGTTGATAGTATGTGTGAGAAAAGAAAATCTAGGAAAATGGAGTCTCGGTAATAGAATTGAAAAATAATATGCTGCTTTTGTATGAGGGGGCATCGCTAGCATTTTGCATTAAATTATCCCACTAAGTGGTGTAAAATTTTACCTTAAATATCTTCTGCTATCTTCGATCATTCTACTCCAAACTTTACACTAAAAAGACTAATTCAAGAATATTCTTATTACGTTTTTTTTATTAACATGTACTTGTTTTATCAATTATCAATTATGAATTATTATTATTATTATTTTTATATCGGAAACAAAAGGATTCTATTAAGAAAAAACAACAAACACATTACACCAGACCAGTGCCGGACGATAGCTATACAAATTTCGGATTACCACCGGCCCAAAGCCGGATACCGCGACCCAAGAAACGAAAGGAAGACAAACAGATGGGGATAACCTATCTTAATCAAATTCTGCCTCACAACAGAGGATTTGATTTGGTAACGTATAATACAATAGCCATATCCATAGACTTAGACAAAACTAAAAACCCAAAAAACAATCCGGAAAACCCGACAATCACCGAACTGATCCAAAACACATGAACAAACAAGCACAAAAACTATAGACACAAGAAGACAACAGGCGCCCCAAATCCCCATCCGTCATTACGAACCGCCACAGAGCAACCCCAAACCGCAACCGGCAGAGCAATGGAATTAGAAGAGCAAAGGAAATCTATTTAAAACCGGCAACCGTAAAACCAATCCCATCGCCGGAAAAAGGAGGTGAGGAATGGACAGATCTTAAAATGCAAAGGGTTATAAAGGATAAACTCCTATCGACATGTAAAGCCGTCCACCACCTGAAGGCCGATCCCGAAAATCACCAACCGCCAAATCGTCATAAAAGCACCATCTCCGGCCAGCAATCGGCTATTCAACAAGGAATCATCGCCGAAAAAAGTTTCCCAAAACACCGGCGATCTAAAACAAATCAGAGGGAAAACCATTTTCTAGAGAAAAGCACCGACCAACCGGACAAAGCTGAAGAGACTCCCAAGCTGTGAAAAAAGAGGAGGAAAATGGACAATAAAAGAGAACAAAGTACTAGAACAAAAAGAGAATAAAAGAAACGAAAAAGGCAGCCGGCGCCAGAAAAAGGATGCACAAAAGAAGGGAGGTTGAGGATTTTTTTAGTGAGAGGTCTGAGCAAAGGGTTTTAATTATCAATTAATAATAAACGTATTAACAAAATGAATGCATTATTAGTTGAGTAATAAATTAGGGTAAGGCCCCCAATAAATGAGTATTTGTTTATAAGAACTAGTTTCAACACTTAATTAGGCACTTATGACACACTTAAAACATAATTGGTTATAAGAACAAAATAACACTGACCGGACAAAATTACCCCATTTATCTTTGGGGCGTTCATTTAAGAAGGTCAGTCAAAGGATGTATTCATTTAAAAGTGTCAGGTTTATATTGAATCATTTAAGAGGGATTGTTATAATAAGAGGGCCCACTTCATTCCCGTTAGCTTGGCATCCAACTGTTGCCGTTATCTGAATGGGAATATATATATTTATTAAAAAAAAATCTTTTTATTTTCTTTATTTTTAAATGGGAATTCATGGGACCCACCCACAATAATCGGGGTAACCAATTCCCGGTCCAATTATGGGGAATACCAGATCTTCTTCCCCATTTCACTCCTCTTGTTCCCAAAAATTTGATTCCCAATTCTATCAATTCAGCTGCAAATTCGAGATTCCAACTACAATTCGACATCATTCCAACTACAATTCGAGAACCCACTGTAATTCCATCCCCCATTTCATATCTTCTTCAAGCTTTAAGTTTAATTCTTCATTCAATCGTGCAAACCCATATCTGGTGAACCCATTCACACTGATCCATACCTTGCTAATTCAACTTGTTGCAGCTCGTAGATTTCACGCCATTACACGGAGTGAGTGTTTATATAGCCTTTAAATTGTTTCACCTTAGTTAATTGAGCCTGTAATAAGGGGCAAATATATGTCCGCTTGTCGGATCTATGGAGATTGTAGTTATTTGAGGTTAATTTGTTTTGATTAGTTGTAAATGGATAAGATTAGTTGCTTATATGTCAGTTTCGGGGATTGTGGGTTTTGGTTAGTTGCAAAGATTACACATGTAGCTAATTACTCAATCCAAAATTGATAAGATTAGATGCTAATAGTATCATCGTCTTTCTCCTTAGGTAATCAATTCTTCATTATAACTTAAACAGTATGCTTTATATCCATCTTTATGTTAAATATACAGTTTTGTTATGTTGTTTAGAGATCAATACAAATTAATTGATAATTGATTATGGTAACAGGTCCTTTTGGAGTAATGGATGATGTATGGATATATGTTTGTTATCCGGTTGAGTTTATAGAAGAAGATAGGGATGGTAAATGGGAATGGAAGTATGTTGGGGTGTAGGAAAAAGAAAATTGAGGGCAATCATGATTCGTAAAAACATATCCTTTGAAGAGTTGTACGATAAGGTGGTCAACGAGTTCGGGATTGATACAAAGCGGAAAAAAATAGAAATGCAATGGGTTGTGCCAGTAACATCAAACTTTCCATGTGCACCACCGATGGTGATTGATTCGGATAGTAGTGTGAAGTGGTTAGTATCTTTTTCTGAAAAAACATACGTAGGTATTAGCCTCATTGATAAAGATGATAAAGATAATAGAAATGATGGTTTGAATGGTGTGGAGAATGATGGTTTGAATGGTGTGGAGAAGGAAAAGTTGAATGGTGTGGAGAAGGAAAAGTTGAAAGGTGGGGAGAATGTGGACAACTGTGAAAGCCCGACTATGACTCAAAATTTTGAAATGATTGATGCTTATGTTGATGAAGAATGTAATGTGGAAGTTAATAGAGATGATCCGTTATTGTCAAATGGAGCTGGTGATGTGACTTTGGAACCATTCGAGAAGCGTTATGTTGACAGGCCTCCAAATGAAGAATCAGAAACATCTGAAAGTGTAGATGATGATGTGGAAACGGGTAGGATACCTGAAAGTGTAGATGATGACGTGGAAATGAGTGCACCGAAACAAAATTCAGTTCCTGATAAAATTAGCGGTGTGAGTGATGTTGATCCTAATGTACCACTGGAGAGGATCCCTGACAGTGAAGATATTCATGTTCACGACGTGTTTGAAACAAAGGACTTATTGAAACAAGCGTTAGAGAAGTTGGCCGTGAAATATCACTTCGAATTTATAACGGAAAAATCATCCAAAGCCATTTATGCCGTGAATTGTAATGATACAGCTTGTAAATGGCATATGCGAGCAACAAGGATAGGAGCAACAAGGAAAGGAGAAACAGGGATGGTAGAAGGGTCGGAAAAGTTTGAAGTGCGAATTTACAAGAAGTTACATACTTGTTCTCTCACTGTTCGGAACAAAGATCATACTAACGCATCCTACACTTTCATAGCAAGGGAGTTTTTTCATAGCTTTACGGATCCGAAACATGAAAAGCCATAAGCTATCCAAAGGCATGGATGGCAAAAAACTATGCAATGGAAATGTTAACGGGTAATCCAAGTGAAAATTATGCCGGATTGCCGAAGTATTTTCATATGTTGAAGATGAGTAATCCAGAAACTGTGGCTGACATATCCACCAATAACAGAGGTGAATTCAAATATTGTTTTGTTTGCCTTGGGCAGACAAAAAGAGCATTTCAGTTAAATTTGTTGCGTCCTGTTGTTGTTGTGGATGGAACCTTTTTGAGCTCGGTATACAAAGGTGTTTTACTAACGGCTCTATGTGAAGATGCAAATAAGCAAGTGTATCCTATGGCGTGGGCAATTGTTGATTCAGAAAATAATGCATCATGGAAATGGTTTTTTCAGCAGTTGAAAAAAATCATCGGGGACACGAAAGAGCTCGTTATAGTTTCTGATCGTGCTGAAAGCATAAAGCACGGAATGAAGATAGTGTTTAAGAACGCTGTTCATGGACATTGTATGTTTCACATGAAAAGGAATTTGCAAACTCAATTTCCACGACATGATATCGGACGTTTGTTTGAATGGACTGCACAGGCGTATCGGAAGAATGAATTTACAGCTTTGTTTGATGCCTTATGTAGCAAAACGCATGATGAACCACCAGCTGCAAGGAAAAAGAAAAAAAAAGACCATTAGAGAATATTTGGTTGAAGAAGATTTTCATTATTGGGCAAGGGCATGGTTTAAAGCTAAGAGGTACAACCTCATGACGTCAAACACTGCTGAGTCATTTAACAGTAAGCTAAAAAAAGCTAGAGAATTAAGTGTGATTGGTTTGCTCGAACGTATCCGTGAGATAATGAAAGAATGGTTTGCTAAGAGACATCGTCTTGCCATGGCTTGTACGACTTCTCTAACCCCTGAAATGGAAGGTATAATGCTTGAGAAATACAAGGCAGTTTTGGGTTTAGAATGTGACAAAGTTCAAAACCCTGTTTATAGTGTTCGTGAAGGTGTGAAAAGCCATATTGTGAACGTGCTAAAGAATACATGTTCATGTGAAGAATTTGAGGCACACCTTTTTCCATGCAGACATGCAATTGCTGCGATAAAGATGCATGGAACAAAAGGGTATAATCATTGTAGCAGTCATTACACAACGGAATGTTGGAGGTTGTTATATTCTGAAGCTATTTATCCTTTGACGAATAAAGATGAAGTTGCTTTCCCTAATAATGTGCTTTCTAAGAAGGTTTTACCCCCATCGGGAATGAAGAGGAAAGGGTGGTAGACCCCAAAAGAAGAGGAAGAAATCGCCGGAGAAGCACAAGAGAAGGAGAAGCACTAAGAGAAGAGGAGAATTCTTGATAGTGTTTCCTAATGTTTTATTTTATTGTTGATCATGTTGTAATAAGTGTTGAATTGAATTCCTGGATATTGATGTGTTGGATAATTATGTATTGGATCTTTATGTGTTGTGATGTTGGAGAATAATGTGTTGGATACTTTATGTATTGGATATTTATGTGTTGTGATGTTTATTTGGTTGTATTTGCTTGTTAAAATACTGCTGAAATATACCCTCAAAAAAAAAACACTGCTGAAATATGAAAATCTGATGTTATAAAAACAAGCATTATCAATGTATGTTAAGTTATAACAACAATTTTGTGAGTATACAAGATGGGCTCATATATGTCCATAACTTTATAAGGTTGCTGAAACATTGCAAAATCAGAAACATTGCAAAATCAACATTGCAATACACATTGCAAAATCAGAAACATTGTGTTGATCATAAATATGAAACAAAAGATAACACAACAAATCAATGGCTTTCTTGAAAATGCTTCAAGACTCTTCTTTAAGATAATCATTTCGGTCTCAGTTCTTGTACATCTCTCATTATTAACAGTTTGAATGTCGATGAATCTTCTGAATTAACCACAACAGTTTGCAATTATAAGTTACGTTGAGTTCGCATCTGCAATCCTTAATTTTTCCAGAAATCCGTTGCATAATTTTTCCCAGAAATCCGCTGCATAAATCCTAACCCAAAAATCAAACACCAAAAACAAGTATATTCAAGAAATCACAAAAATCAAGTCATTGTTTTCACAGGGAAACATAACACAAATCCTTAATATTCATAGAAACAATAGGCAAAATCCATCCAAGAAGTCGTGAATTTCCTTCATTCGAATTAAACACCAACTCTAGTTTAATGAAACGAATTCGAATTAAACACCAACCCTAGTTTTAAGAAACGAATTACCTTCATTTGATTCTAGCAAGATTTGCGTGAAGTACGGGTGGAGGAATTGAGGGATTTCCGCCGGATGTGGTTTGTGAGGGAGAAAGAGTGAGAATGGAAAAGTATGTTTGACCAATTTACCCGGTTTTGAAAAGGAAGCAAAGATTTTGCCGGGAAATCAAAAAAATTTGGGTTGTTATGGAGAAATTTCCGGCGGGAATATTTGGAGAGAGTTCAGGCGGGAATTTTGGGATTTTGTGGAGTAAATGTTTTTATTTTTATTTTTTAAAACACATAGAAAAATATATAATAATAATAATTTTTAATAAATAAAAACACATAGAAAAATGTTATACGGTTGTTCTTAGGTTTGACTCTCACTGATCCATACACTGTTGTTCTTAGGTTTGACTCTCACTGATCCATACACTGAATCATAATGGTTGTTCTTAGGTTTGACTCTCACTGATCCATACACTGTTGTTCTTAGGTTTGACTCGGACTCTCACTGATCCATACACTGTTGTTCTTAGGTTTGACTCTCACTGATCCATACACTGAATCATAATGGTTGTTCTTAGGTTTGACTCTCACTTAACCATACACTGTTGTTCTTAGGTTTGACTCTCACTGATCCATACACTGAATCATACGGTTGTTCTTAGGTTTGACTCTCACTGATCCATACACTGAATCATAATGGTTGTTCTTAGGTTTGACTCTCACTGATCCATACACTGTTGTTCTTAGGTTTGACTGAATCATAATGGTTGTTCTTAGGTTTGACTCTCACTGATCCATACACTGTTGTTCTTAGGTTTGACTCTCACTGATCCATACACTGAATCATACGGTTGTTCTTAGGTTTGACTCTCACTGATCCATACACTGAATCATAATGGTTGTTCTTAGGTTTGACTCTCAATGATCCATACACTGTTGTTCTTAGGTTTGACTCTCACTGATCCATACACTGAATCATAATGGTTGTTCTTAGGTTTGACTCTCACTGATCCATACACTGTTGTTCTTAGGTTTGACTCTCACTGATCCATACACTGAATCATAATGGTTGTTCTTAGGTTTGACTCTCACTGATCCATACACTGAATCATAATGGTTGTTCTTAGGTTTGACTCTCACTGATCCATACACTGTTGTTCTTAGGTTTGACTCTCACTGATCCATACACTGAATCATAATGGTTGTTCTTAGGTTTGACTCTCATGATCCATACACTGTTGTTCTTAGGTTTGACTCTCACTGATCCATACACTGAATCATACGGTTGTTCTTAGGTTTGACTCTCACTGATCCATACACTGAATCATAATGGTTGTTCTTAGGTTTGACTCTCACTGATCCATACACTGTTTTTCTTAGGTTTGACTCTCACTGATCCATACACTGAATCATAATGGTTGTTCTTAGGTTTGACTCTCACTGATCCATACACTGAATCATAATGGTTGTTCTTAGGGTTTGACTATACACCGTTGTTCTCAGGTTTGACTCTCATGATCCATACCGAATCATACGGTTGTTCTTAGGTTTGACTCTCACTGATCCATACACTGAATCATACGGTTGTTCTTAGGTTTGACTCTCACTGATCCATACACTGAATCATACGGTTGTTCTTAGGTTTGACTCTCACTGATCCATACATTGAATCATAATGGTTGTTCTTAGGTTTGACTCTCACTGATCCATACACTGTTGTTCTTTGGTTTGACTCTCACTGATCCATACACTGAATCATACGGTTGTTCTTAGGTTTAACTCTCACTGATCCATACACTGAATCATAATGGTTGTTCTTAGGTTTGACTCTCACTGATCCATACACTGTTGTTCTTAGGTTTGACTCTCACTGATCCATACACTGAATCATACGGTTGTTCTTAGGTTTAACTCTCACTGATCCATACACTAAATCATAATGGTTGTTCTTAGGTTTGACTCTCACTGATCCATACACTGTTGTTCTTAGGTTTGACTCTCACTGATCCATACACTGAATCATAATGGTTGTTCTTAGGTTTGACTCTCACTGATCCATACACTGAATCATACGGTTGTTCTTAGGTTTGACTCTCACTGATCCATACAATGAATCATAATGGTTGTTCTTAGGTTTGACTCTCACTGATCCATACACTGTTGTTCTTAGGTTTGACTCTCACTGATCCATACACTGAATCATACGGTTGTTCTTAGGTTTAACTCTCACTGATCCATACACTGAATCATAATGGTTGTTCTTAGGTTTGACTCTCACTGATCCATACTCGTTGTTCTTAGGTTTGACTCTCACTGATCCATACACTGAATCATACGGTTGTTCTTAGGTTTAACTCTCACTGATCCATACACTGAATCATAATGGTTGTTCTTAGGTTTGACTCTCACTGATCCATACACTGAATCATACGGTTGTTCTTAGGTTTGACTCTTACTGATCCATACACTGAATCATAATGGTTGTTCTTAGGTTTGACTCTCACTGATCCATACACTGAATCATACGGTTGTTGTTGTTAATTTTAATTTTAATTTTAATTTTAAATATTGTCATTGATAACAATCTATAATTTATTTCTCGATTCGACTCGACTCGTTATTACTCGATTTGATTCTTTCCCACTATAAAAGGTACACAAGGGGATAAGCAGCATATTTCCCACTCGATTCGGCTTGGATTACCCTAATTTTGGCGGCGGCTAGCAGCATCTATCCAGATCCAATTTTCGTGGCAAGCTTCATCTCCAAATCCATTCTACTTGAACCATGAACGGTAATTTCTTAAGTGTCATCTTTTTTTATTTTTCGATAATTATAGTAATTGGTTTGGATTAAAACCTAGATTTCGTTGCTTGTCACGTCTCCATGTCAAATTGTTTCTGATGAAGGGTGAATTTTCTCTAAATTGAAAAACTCTAAAGTGTAATCTGGGTTTCTAACGTTTGGTTTGGTAAACACAGTGAATTTTATGGACGTTTGGTTTGGTAAACACAGCGAATTTCAAGCACTAAGCACTGATTCTGATCCTTAATGTTTACGATGAAGGGTGAATAAATTTTGCTTTGTTTGAAAGTGTGTGTTTCTTTGTGTGTTGGACTGTTAAATTGAGTGATATACAGTGAATTTGAGTGATATACTGTGAAATTGAGTGATATCATTATAGCTTCTTCTCGGTTTTTCTCCATATGTGTAAACAATGTATCTAATTTAGTTGTTTGTGATAAAAATCTGGGTTAACAATTTAATGATTCTGATGAAGGATTGGTGGCTATTTATGAGAATTGTGTATTGAGTATTGAGGAGGTTGAAGATCTTCAACGCCAGGAATATGAAGAGATGATGAACGACGTTAAAGAACTTGAAGATCTTCAACGTAAAGAATACGAAGAGATGATTAAGGAAATGGAGGATTTTGAGGAACTAATGAAAATCGCCATTGAAATGGAAGAGGAAGAAAAATAAAGGCAAAGGCCCGCACAATATCGGGATTACTATGATTCCTGTGGAAATGAAGTCGACTCTTCGGACTCCGAAGGTGTAATCATTTTCTAACAAAAATGTGTAATGTAAACATAAATGTAATTTTGTTGTTTAATGTGTTAATTTGTGTAATGTGTAATGTGTAATGTAAATATGAATTGTTGTTACCTTGCTTATAATGAGTAAAGCACCATACTAAAGACACCATATAAAAATAGATACATAATTCATAAATAGATTACAAATAGATATTATTCTAATTGATTATGCATACATATCGAAATAGATATTTCATAAATATAGATATTTCATACATATAGAATTTCATACATAATATAATTCCTATAAATAGATATATAATTCAAACCATTTCATTAGATTCTTCATCTGATAAATGCCATGGCAAGTCTCCAATGTATGGTTTCAAAGGCAGAACTTCGTTTCCTTTTGCTGGTGTTCTCCTTCCAGTACGAAGTGGTGTTAAAGAGACATTTCCATGCCCTGGCCATACCATCAGATCATGATATACCATGGCATATGATGTTGCAACAGCGATTTTATAAGCGTCATTCAGTAAATGAGTTGTTTCATAAATCTTTGCGCATAGTTGATTGACTTTTGCCTGCATTTTGTCAATATCACGATCATGTTTTTCACCCATTGCTCGTTGTTCTGTCTTCAATTGTTCAATCTCCCTTTCTAACATGCTAACTCGATTTTCCATGTTTGTTGATTTTATGTTTTCTTTCGAATTGTTTGCAAGTTAATTGATGTCTTTACTTATTTATACACTAGGCATACCTCTTTAGTTAAGTTGCGTCTCTTTGTGTGAAGAGTTGTGTCTCTTCATTTAGATTTGTGTTAAATAATGAGTCCGTGTATTAATAATAATGAGAATAGTAATGATCAGTCCATGTATTTATAATAATGAGAAATGTTCAAGAGTCCGTGTAAAATTGAAGTGTCGTCCTGTCGTGTCGTTTCGTATCGTATTGCATAATGTACATTCCTTGGACCAATAAATAAGGTGAATAATACGTACCACCTCCGTCCCATAAAAAGTGTCCTTTTTTTAGTTTCACACAAATTAAGAAACGTAATTAATGTGTTGTGTTATACTACCTCCGTCCCAAAAAAAGTGTCCACATTTGAAAAAAAAATTGTCCCACAAAAAGTTTCATTTTTCAAATCCTATTCATCATTTAATGTTTTTTTTACCAAATATACCATTCTCCTAAAATTACTCATTCTTCACCTTTTCTAATCCCAAAACAATCATTTACTACTAGTACTACTACCTAGGCACAAAGAAGCTGATGCGGAAAAGAAAAGTGAATAAGGTGAAATGGGTGCACTAAATAGCCTAGTAGTAGTATATTGACATTTTAGCCTTCACTTTTAAAAAATACTTGAATTGGAATGTGAAATGGGTGCACTAAATAAATGTTGGACTAAGTATAATTTTGGAAAATAAGCAATAAGGTTTGACCTTGTGGATTCATAATATTGACTATACCTCCCCTATTCAAGACAGTCTCACCATGTTTATGCTTTGACTCCGTAGATAAAAAGCCTTTGGTTGGAGATATCGAGTCTTCCATTTTACAACAACACAATTCATAAAATTCATGTCCACTTAGGTTACTAACCAAATTCATAACATTCATAAAATTCATACAATTCGGATTACAAAACCATAACATTCATAAAATTCGGATTACAAAACAACCACTTAGCGTAACCAAGAAACGGAACAACATCCACTAATTACCTTTTCTTATCGTAACCACGAAACGGATAGCACCGACGATGTGTTCATCCCCAGCAGTCACTTGGTTGTCATCATAAAAGAACCGCATTCCTTTTATCCGGACTCGCTTATTCCTCTTAGTCGTAGCATCAGTCCTAGCATAACACCAATTACGCCCAGCAACACGCACACCCACACGCCTATTTTTTAGCAATCCTTTTGCTCTTGCAAAAGTGATTGGGACATTCTGAAAAAACCGGAAAAATAAAATTAACCATTATGAACTAAAAAACGAGATAAATCACTATCAATCAAATTCAAAAAACAACTATCAATCCGATAGCACCGTACCACATAGCCACGGGATAAATCTGTAGAGGTTATAATCTTAGTGAACGAATTATCGCCGCCATCTAACTCGAGATCTTCATCACTACTGCTGTCACTGCTTATAATGTGGACTTTTGGTTCTGAGAACAGACAATCTCGACTGCTGCTATCACTATCCGCCATTGCACCTAGCATAAGAAGGAGAAATGAATTGAATGATCACTTTCCGTCCCTTTTTTTGAAAATTTTACAGAGAAATTCACTAGATTGAATCATCCAAAAAGCAATTTCAAAAAACCCTAAAAATAACAAACAAAC
This sequence comes from Gentiana straminea, assembly GCA_036785695.1. Lineage (NCBI taxonomy): Eukaryota > Viridiplantae > Streptophyta > Magnoliopsida > Gentianales > Gentianaceae > Gentiana > Gentiana straminea. The sequence continues at coordinate 2,989,843 of JAVUPR010000482.1, forward strand.
CACATACCTGCACCGCCACCTTCTCTGAAAATTTCGATAAGAAGGTATGAAGAAACAAGAAGAAAGTGAAGAGTTATGATGGGGCGGCAGGCAATAAATGGGGAGGGAATTGAACCGTGTGCAAGTGAACAACCGTCTACTCTTATTTTGGAATTAAATAGGAAACCTACCCCCCCCCCCCCCCTACCATTTACTTAAATTAAAAAAACTAGAAATGGATATTGTATTGTAATTGATACATAATGAAAATAGATTACAAATACATATTGTACTTGATTTTACAAATAAGTACTTCTAATCTATCAAAAAAAAAACATGATACCCTAATTTTCCCATAAATAAATAACAATCTAAAAAATCACATAAAATCACTTAAACTAAAACCCTAATGTTTACTCCCTCCGCCCCGATATATTAGAGATGTAGATATGCTAATATGCTAAGTTAATAATGCTTTTCTTATATTTGAGGAATGTGCTAACCGTGGCATAAAAAACATAAAACCCTAATATATCCCATAAACACATTACAATCAAACAAAAATCACATAAAATAACATATATCCCATTAACACATTTAAATTACTCATTTGAAATTTTATACTATGTAAGCTTGTAGTAATCTCATAAATTGATATTTTGAGATGTATACTATGTAAGCTTGTACTAATCTCATAAATGGATATTTTGAAAAGTTATATAGTATTACCTATAATAGCTCTTTTTTTGTTACTCATTTTTCGGTGGACAACAATTTTTTTGTACTTACGGAAATACACCAAAACCCTAATGTACATAAGCAAATAAATTACCCTAATGTCCATAAACAAATTACACATCAGAATAACAAAATTTCGAGTAGGAGAAAGACATATTGTTGCGAATTAAAACTAAATCTAATTGAAAAAGAATTGGAAATTGAACAAGAGATAAACTGGAAAACTAGTTCATCAAGAACATGATGAACATATACTATGGTTTTAATTACTTATGTTGTAGGCAGCAGCATAAGTAGAATTATATATATTACATATCTGCAATTTCAGTCCAAAATAACATTAAATTACGCCCTCTTTCAAATCATATACACCTTGAGATCAATGTTGATCAACAAACCTTTTTGTAATGGAACCTCCACATTTATTCATAAAGACAAACAAAAAAAGTGTAACATTTCCTCCCTTCATATATTCCATAAGATTGTATTGTAAGCACCATTGTAGTTGTAAGACACAAATCCCCTTTTGAAATAGTGAAACCAAATTTTTTCTCTTGTACGCAAAAACTCAAATCATTTAGCACAAAAAATCAACAAATCTAGAAATGAAGGATCAAAAATAAAACCATTTAAAATTATCAGCAAACCAAATCACTTGCAATTAGCAGCAAGTTCCAAAGAATTTCGAAAGAGATTGTTATGAACACAACTGTAAATAGCCGTAGGGATTCTCTAAGTTTCTAACGGGAGTTAGTTAGAACTGTAATAGTTAGTTGGAGCTGTTAATGAGTTTGTTAGACACAGTAATTGACTAATATGCAATGTAATTAGGTATAAAAGGGAGAATGAACAGAAATGTAAAGGTTACCGGTTGATAATCAATAAACTCATACCTTCCCGGCTATTTTCTTCTCTCTTCTCTGCAAATCTTCTGTTTTTCTGCAATTCTCCCTAATTTTCTCCTCTCAATCCCTAACAGAGATACTTAATGGCTGCAATTCTCCATAATTTTCTCCTCAAACCCCAACATTCAATGGATTTCTGCGTTTTTATGGGAAATGGATTTCTGCGCTTTTCTTCCATGGATTTCGTGAATTTGGAGAAAAAAGAGGAGAAATAGAAGTTAACGGCAATTCTCCTCAATTGATTTCTGCGTTTTTTTATCGGAAATAGATGGAAATGGATTTCGGTTGAGTTTTTCTTCCATGGATTGCGTGAATTGGGTGGAGGAAAAATAGGAGAAATAGAAGTTAACGCCAACGTGAAGGAGTCCGTCAAAGAAGGGGGCATTTTAGTCTTTTCAACTGTTTTTAATATTTCCCCCCTTTTTCATTTATTTTTTATTTAACAGTTTTAGTCAAAGCCCTTTTACGCAAACATATCACATCGGGGACCCTTTTAAATGAATTGCCCTTTATCTTTTATCACTCCTCGTTTATCTGTTCTCATTCCATCACCGCCGGAGAAAGTTTTCCCCAACAACCCACTCTAGACCCTGCTATGCTCTTGACCGGATCTCTTCTCAACCTCCACTGCAGGCTCCAGGTGACCAGGTCCTCCACGGCTCCACCACCGCCGGTCTCCACAGAGCTTTATCGCGTCACCTAAGTCTCTGCCCAAAGATGCTGTGATTTCTCCCTCTTATGCCCATACCAGGGCTTCTAACAACAATAGGAATAGTTATGCTGATAGTTTTGAGCTCGAGTCGTCTGTTAACGAGCGTTCTTTTTCCTTTGATTCTGAAAGGTCAAGATCAGATTTTGATGACGTTTCAAAGGGTGGTTCATTCTTGGGTTATAAGGGTTCTGTTTCTGCAAATGGTAGAAAAGGCCCAAATTCGCCTGATGTGAAGCTGAAACCCGTAATTGAATCCATCGGATCGAGTGATGATCTTATTGATAGCATTCCACCAAGTGAGATTGAGCTTTCTGAAGACTATACCTGTGTCAGAGTACATGGTCCTAACCCAAAAGTAACACATATTTTCGGTGATTGCATTTTGGCACGTCACGGGTAGCTCGACCAATCTTGTAAAGAATAAGGAAGATGGAAAAGTGGTACCTCAGGAAAGCGAATTTTTCAGGTTCCTTCCTATCCCCTAAGTGATTTCTTGAAGTTCTGTTACAAGTGCAATAAGAACTTGGATGGTGAAGATATTTACATGTACAGGTATGAATCAACTAAAGTACATTATAACGCTTCTACTTTGTTAATGTTTGAAGTATGATGTGTTTAAATATGTAAATTACTCACCTATTCAACAACTTAATCTTTTTTAGAGATTGTAATTCAACACAGTATCCCAGCTTGTGCAAGTGTTGAGCCTCTCGTTATTGGCTTCTATGACCTTTAGTTACCTTTGTATGTAATGTTTGCTAGGGCACTTTACATGTGGCTCACGCCCGTGAATACGTGTTGAAATATAGTGTTTGAGTATGTAAAGATATCCCAACAGCTTCAGCTTTTGGAGAGATGGTAACTATGATCATTCATGCATATCATCTGATTTTGAGCTTTTTGTAGAACCTGACATATTTTTGTGTTTTTGGGCACAGGGGTGAGAAAGCTTTTTGCAGCTCGAACTTCCGTCTCCAAGAGATTTTGATCGATGAAGAGATGGAGAACACCGATAACGATAACAACAGTTTGCAAAGCCAAGTAACAACAACAACAAATCCTCTGAAGTGATCTGGTTCATTTCTACCTGATTTTGCTTTGTCTTTCATGTATTTTATTCAACAAGCACAAAAATTTGGATACATTGTGAGAAGGCATTAGTGTATTGGATAAAGTTTCATATCCTGCACAGTGATTACTACTCACATGAAAATCATGGTGGATCATGCAATGTTTGATGTCGGATACACATGAGAGGAAAACATTTTCCCTAGAAATAAGAACCTGGTTCTATAATTTCTTGTAAATTGACTCATTTGAGTCTCAAATCTCTTTTGTGCTGTAAATGTTGTTTGGAGGTTGAAAACTTTCATATCCATGGACCACTAATCCAGTAAATTTGAGTTTGATTTTGAAAGAAAATTGGTGCAGTGACATTAATTTGATGTTGGGTTTGTGTATGATTTGAAATAAAATTGATGCAGCTACATTCAAGGCACTGCATTTACAATTAGTGAATTAATGAAGTTACATTGATGTTATTGCATTTACAATTTGATACATAAATTTGGTAAATTCGTAAAATAAAGGGGGAATGAGGGAGAAGGACAAAAATATTTCATCAATTAAGTAGAAGGACAGTCTTTTGAAACTTTTGCATAAAGGACAAAACTATTTATCCACTATCAAAATTCACTTGTGTTTGAAATTCACTGTTTAAATTCACTGCGTAAATTCATTTTGTCGAAATTCACTAATTTTCAAAATTCATTGTCGGGATTCACCGATTTTCGGGATTCATTTGTCAAAATTCACTATCGAAATTCACCGATTTCGGGATTCACTAGGGAGATTCACCGATTTTCGGGATTCACTGTTTGTCCTTCTCGCTATAAAAATTATGCGGTTGTCCTTCTCCCTATAAAAAATATGTAGTTGTCATCCGTCGCTTAATAATATTTCAGATTGTGTCCTTATCCCTAATTTTCCATAAAATAAATGTAGTATCATTCACATTATGGGTGTAATCGAGCCGAGTCGACACTCTCTAGAGCTCGAGCTTGACTAAAAAAGTTTGGGCTTATCGAGCCATAAAAAGGCAAGATCAAACTCGACTCGCTAAGTACTCGATATATCTCGACTCGGCTCGTAAGCTTGATATTTTCTTAGAATTCATTTATTTTTTACTAAAATATAACAAGATCGAGCTCAACTCGTTTACTACTCGACTCGAATAATACTTTTTGAATTATAAAAAATAATTTAACAAATATAATTATTTAAATATTTATTTAATGAAGCCCGATTAGCTCGCGAGGTATTCGATTACTATATTTTAAAACACGAGATCGGCTTGGTTAATTATTCGAGTAGATCGACTCGAGTTCGAAAAAATATCAAATAAGATATCAAAATAAAGGGGATGAAAAAATGTATCACAATGTCTCTGCATCACGGCGTCTATGCATCGTGGTGTATCTGCATAGCCTAGGGCAGGGGCGGCGCCACCTTCAAGCTTTTGGGTCAATTGACCCTCTAACAAAAAAAAAAAAAAAATTAAAATTTTATGTACTAATATCTACTTAACGACCCGCTAAAAAGTTCAAATAATTCCCCTTGACCCATAAATATTCATATATTGTTTTATATAATGCATTAGAAACTTGTAATACAGTGTGTCGTTCTTGATCCCTGACCCGTGTCACACAATTCCTGGAGCCGCCCCTGGATTAGGTACTCTTTTTCTCTGAGACATCTGCTCTCACCGGTGACAACGTTGAAGCTGCATTCTTTAAGTTATTGGAAGAAATTTACAATGTAATCTCCAAGAAGTCATTGGACCGCAACATTCCAACGGCAGCAATATCACCTAATGGGTTCGCCGGAGGCAGCGGCAGCAGCGGATCGGCGGCCAAGAAGCTCCAGGGGTTGAAGATTGATGCTATAATCGGTGGTGATTTTGAAGTTAGCAAAATGAAGAACATGTCCACTTGCTCTTCTTGCTCAACAACTTGAATACGAGGAATTCTGAATGATATATATCTTACTATATGTAATAAGAAAGCAAGGAATCAGTCGACGTGTTCATTTGGGAAAAAAAGGGAGCATATGTTCTGTTAATAAAATGTATATTGTAGCATTGTTTCTTTCTGTAAGCCCAATAGGCCCATAAACAAGCCATTACTGTGCGGATTTCAAATTAAAATTAATTGATTTATTTGCAAGCTGTACCCTATATTCTTCGATTCTGCTCCACAAAAATCAGATCTCAATCACTCGAAGAACGCTTATGACAGTCAGCCTATGCCACTACGCTTAATAATCTCAATCGATCTCACATAATCTTTTCCATCTTCATCTCGCACTCTCTATTTACATTGTATGATTTCGATTCCCTTTTATTTCACATTTTCTCTGTTTTCCTGCCGTTCCAAAAATGGTTATGTTTTATTGTGTTCATATTTATGTCATATCTGTTCCAATCATGTGTGTTTTTTTCATGAAATTCCGCTATTTGTGCTCGAACTTAGCTAATATTGCTTTGAAATCCAGCTTATTAAACTAAAACTGAGCTATTTTATGCTGAATTTTTCAGCATTTTATTACCGTTCTCAGCTTTTCATGGCTCACGGTTGCCGTTTGGCATTTGCATCGAAATTTCCGTACAAATATAGGACATATAATGAGTCGTAAATTTAGCAGAGTATTCTGATAAAATCTTTCATAGTCATTGACTAAGTATCATGCTTTTACTTATTTGCATTTTTCTGAAATTCTGTACATTGCATTTTGTTTCAATGGAGGTCTTGTTAATGGGGTGTGTTAAAGATCAAGCGCTTACCAGTTCTCCTAAAAGCTATAGCTGTTAAGGAAGGCGCTACTATATTTCTTATATCACTTTAACACTCCCCCTCAAGTGTGGGCTTATAACAAGGCTAAGCCTATTAGGCAGCCGGAGCAAACTAGGCTCCAATAACAAAGAGGCTTAACACATGCATCACGTGCACAATATAAATGGGGGAAATAATAATGTTTATAGCCAGGTTCGAACTCGAGACCTCTGGCTCCGATACCATGTTAAAGATCAAGCGCTTACCAGTTCTCCTAAAAGCTATAGCTGTTAAGGAAGGCGCTACTATATTTCTTATATCACTTTAACACTACCGTTGTACTAAAACCAATTGGTGTTAATAAAGGCGCAACTATATTTCTTTAGGTATTCAAGAGTGTGGACAATCTGTCCCAACACCCCCCCTCAAGTGTTGGCAATCTGGCCAACACTTGCACAATTTCTTCATCAAGAGTGTGGACAATCTGTCCCAACACCCCCCAAGTGTGGGCAATCTGTCCCAACACTTGCACAATTTTTTTTTTAATTTTTAAAATAATGTTTCAACCAGGGTTCGATACCGTAATCTCTGTCTCTGATACCATGTTAAATATCAAGCGCTTACCAGTTCTCCTAAAAGCTATAGCTGTTAAGGAAGGCGCTACTATATTTCCTTATATCACTTTTAACACGCCCCCTCAAGTGTGGGCATATAACAAGCCCGGGCCAACATGGCACACAAAGGCATATAAAGGGCACACAAGGCCAACAAAGAGGCCCAACACTTGCACAATATAATTGGGGAAACAATGTTAGAAGCAAGGATTGATCCCATGACCTCCCGCTCCGATACCATGTTAAGATCAAGCGCTTACCGTTGTACTAAAACCAATTGGTGTTAATAAAGGCGCAACTATATTTCTTTAGATATTCAAGAGTGTGGACAATCTGTTCCAACAGGGTGGTTTGCTTCTTATCTCTTTCTATATATCTGCTGAATCAACATTGTTTGTGAGCTACTGGTATTAGACACGGGTTTATAGCTTTAAGTGTTTTACTTTGAGAATCTTGAATTGCTTTGGTTGTAAAGTTTTAGTGTTTTAATTCACTTGCAGGTACACAAGGAACGCGGGTATGTGGCTGCGAAATATTATCACTTTTAAGGTTGATTGCTTCATTTATGCTTTTACTTTTGGGTCACGACTTCAAACTTATCTTGCTTTAGATCTTTTCAAACTCCGCTCAGCAATGCGATTATAATTACAGGTATGTTGAGGTAAATAATACTATACATTGGGTATCACGACATAAATATCATGCTTTAGCTTACCTTTAGATGTTTTTCTTTTACAGGCGTCTGATGACTGCGATCAAGAACCTGTGCCCTAGAGTTGAGCTTTGAAAAATGTATTGGTTTGTCTGAATAATTTGTCATTTTTTATTTATAAAGTATGATTTTAGATTAGTCCATTTTCCATTGTTATTGACCAGTTTCATCACTGCATTATAGTCAAATAAGGGCAAAAGGTTACCTCCTCTCATACATTCTCCAAACATGTTCTGCATTTTCTTTTGTCTGCACTACCAAAAAAATTTACAACCTTAAAAAAAAAATCTGGTTATTTCACCAATCAATATTAAACACTGATGTGAGGATGTCAATATGGTTATTTCACCTATCAATATTAAACACTGATGTGAGGATGTCACCCTTATCCGGAAAAAGAACGTTCGGCACGTATAAAATAAAAGTAAATTCATTTTATACGTAAGCCTCTACTACGTCGTATCAAATAAAAGGCAAAACGGAAGCGAAACTCGGGTATATAAAATTTTCCCAAAAATTTAAGAGTAGAAAAGAAATCTAAAGAGGGTAGAAATGTAAATTATTACATTGGAAAAGTACGAAAATCCCGAAAGACAGGATATGACAAAACGTCAAACCGGTAGTCTACCTCAAAAGTACTGAAAGTACAACCAAAGAAAAGCAGAAAAGAAACATCTTGATTCTTCAACGAGCGGCGTCAAACGTCGTCATCAAACTCTTCCTGCCGTTCGTCTTCTCGATCATAAAAAAGTATGCATTCGAGGTAAGTACAACGTACTTAGAAAGAAAGAGAAGCTATGAAAAACAATCATAGCTATAACGAAAAGATAATTATTTAGTAGGTTGATTAAATGAGACCAACTCTATCCCAAGCATGATCAAGAACTCATGGCTTAGAGTTGAGCTTTGAAAAATGTATTGGTTGGTCATTTTTTGTTTATTAAGTATGAAGTTAGATTAGTCCATTTTCCATTGTTATTGACCAGTTAAAACACGCATCCATCTGCAATACCCAAAAATTTACAAATAAACAGCGATGTGAGGATATCACCCAAGTTATCTCACTCCTCAATATTAAACAGCGATGTGAGGATATCACCCAAGCATGTCCATAATATCTATCAATCAAGTTTATGTACAACAATTTTTTTTTTCTTACAGCGTAAATCATGGGTGTCTTTATTTAGCTCCATGAGTTTAATTAAATTTTTTTCCATTCAAAAACAAAAGGACTATTATTTTACGGGGATGCCATGGAGTGTGCTGCTCCGTGTATGCAAGGATCTTAGTCTTTTGTTTGTTCTTTTTTTTTTTTTAAGGGGATCAAGGATCTTTGTATTATTAATTAATATTTCTTACCTACAGTTGTTTATTCGTAAGACACAATAGGGCTCAGAAAGATAGTAAATCTTTATTTTCGGCAAACCTTTGGAAGGTGTTGTTGGATTGGGTTGATGGAAGGGCCGATTTTGAAAACATTTGCTTTTTTTTTAAGGGGAAAAACAAACGACCAATTGAAAATGATTCAGAAGTGAAGTAGTGACCACGTTGACCTTTTTTTTTTAGTCTTTTCTGCAACCTTAGGAAGAGAAATACAATAATTATATCATGATCTGATGTTGCAGTGATTGGATGGAGTGTCATTTGTGTGAACTTGTAGACGCTGTTGTGGAGGAGATTGCTGGAGTGCCATTTGAGTACTTGTGTAGAAGCTTTTGAGCAGAAACATTGGCTACATGCTCATGTGGAGTATCCTTTGGATGTCTTCTATAAGAAGGCATGAGGTGGATAATAGCTTTGTGAAACTATCTGTGAGTGATATAACTTGGATATTTTCATAAGTTACGCACTTTAGCCCCATTAATTAAAGCATTGATGTGCAGATGTGTTATTCGGAGGGAAATGGATCTTCGTGTGACAACTTTTATTGGATTGCTAAACATATTATGCATTGCCCCATTATCTTATATTTAACTTATCATTTGCAGGTGAAACTAATTTGGGGCCACGGTCGTGCGGAGCACGAGTGCCTATTTTCCTAGTATATAACTAACTAACTACCCTGTTTGGTGTTAAAAATGAGCACTTCGATTAGTCTTTTATTTTTATTGGTATGTGATTTGAATTAAGTCATATATGATCTTTTAAATTAAGTTATCAGTGAGACTGACAAAAAATCCTAATTCAGCTCGAATCCCAACTCAATTTCGTGCTCCCAATAAATTAAGGTCATCCTACCAACCTAGAATACATATAACTACGTGCTCCCAATAAATTAAGCACATAAACAACAAGAACACAAGCATGTATGTACATTTTGAAGGATAATATTGAATACAGATCACTAGAGGGTAAACTAATCTACCTTACTTTTACAAGACCATACACATCCTTTGCAGTTCAACGGCTAAGTCAATTTTTGGACACCCCTATTAAGAACCACATGAAAGCAGCACATAGACTGCTGAGTTATTTGAAGGCCAATCTAGGCCAAAGAATCTTGTTTCCAGCAGAAAATGACCTTGTCCTAAAAGGTTTTACAAACAGTGATTGGACTGGTTGCCCTGAAACAAAAATAATCAGTATCAGGCTACATGATGTTTCTAGAAGAGGCTCCCATCTCTTCGAAGGCTAAGAAACAAACTACTATAGCAAGAAGTTCATCAGAAGCTGAGTACAGAGATGTGGAAAATGCAGTTTGTGAACTCCATTGGTTGATTTACATACTACAAGATTTGAAGGTTCCTGTGAAGATGCCTGTTGTGCTATTCTGTGACAAAGCACGTGCATGCGCATTGCTCATAATCCTATGTTTCATGAAAGAACAAAGTACATTGAGATTGATTGTCATGTTGTGAGAGAAAAAGTCAAGTTTGGACTTGTCAAACTTCTTCCAGTCAACACAAAGGACCAAATAGCTGACATTCTCACTAAGGCCTTAGATGCACATTTTTTCTCCTATCTACTAGACAAGTTGGGACTTTCAAAGATATTTCAGAGTTCAAATAGTTGAAGGAAATGCTGAGTGCAAGCTGTTCATGTACCACTCTCAGCTTGAGAGAGGTGTTACAGTATAAGGGCTAAAGAGAGTGCCGAGTGCAATTTGCTGATGAACTCAGCAGACCACATGAACACTCAGCAGACTGCTGAGTAGTTTAATATAGAAAATGGTAATTCAGTTATAGTTTGTTGTAACCGTTTGTAACTTAATCTTAACTGATTCATGAGTTGTGTGAAGCTATAAATACACCATGATCAGTAGCATAGTAATTCAACTTGTTGATTTTAGTTCATCAATAATAACTCTGCATTTTGTTTACTTTCAGTTTATGTTCATAAACTTCAACACCTGCTCCACCACATGATTCACCATCATGTCGTGGTCATATGGCCACTTGTCCACATGATTGTGAAGATTTTTTTGAGAATGCATCGGATTAATATAAGTCTCTCGCATATTTTTTTCGGATGCAAACGCAATGGTGTGTGCATGTGCGGCCTTGCAAGTTTATACCCTCACTATTTTCACTAACGAGAATGTTTTGCATGATGATATTCAAGTTCGCCTTCAACAAGATTTGCTTTGATTCCCGGCACTCAAACGTGGACGGCACCCTTCAACTTTCAGAAGGATGCCAAACATGTGATGACTCTTCCCTTATTGTTTTCATTTATAATGCCTTGTGGTACTTGGCTGACTTTCACTCTTTCGTTTTTATAGTTGGCAGTGGGCTTATATCCAAATTTGGCAAGCACGTTTGGACGCGCCCTTCATGTACTAGAAGGTGCAAACCAGGTTATATCAATTACTTCTTCTCTCTTTCTCGGTTCTCGTCTTCCACCTGCATTAGAATGTATGGATACATGTCTTTTTTGTTCATTGGATTTGTAGATGCGGCTCGCTTGGGAGGTGTGCTAACGCTGACAGGGGAACATATTACTCACTGGCTGGAACACTCGGACGCACCCTTCATTTATTGAAAGGTGCAACCATGATCGTTTGTCAAAGACGACTGCGGCTGACAGATTCCTGATGGACACTAACTTCTTGGACGACACGTGGAGTTATTTTTGCCTATTCAAGAAATTCCAAGGCGCTTGTTGTCGAATGACCTTTCGCTGCTTACACTATTGCTCAACTTTTTATAGTTGAGATTTCTAGATTTGGGTGATGGTGACAAACGTATGGTGTTGCCTTTCTGGTAGCTTTTTGAGTTTGGGGGCTTGCGACCGAGCAATAGGGAGTTGAACTCTTTGTTATACATCCGGATTTTCCCACACTGGGTTTGTCAAATATATGTTTTGAGGAGGCTGGGTTATATAGTCCAATGACACATTTTATAGGAAAGGGCCAGAACGAAGCTTTATACGAATGTTATTTGCCTTTTCATTACTCCCCCTCCGTTCCTTTTTATATGTCATGATTTGACTAAACACACAGATTAAGAAAATGAATAATTACATCGACTTTCATTACAAAGTGCTAAAAAAATCTTGAAAAGTGTAGTGGTGTATTGAATATAAAAAATTGGTTGGTTGATTGAGTCTAGAAAATTGAAAACAAATATTGAAAAGCGGAAACATTATTAAAATATGTATTGGAAATGTAACTACGACATATAAAAATGAAAATTTTAATTTTAGTAACTGCTGCAGTTAAATAAAACGGAGGGAGCAATAAATAATTTTCCGTAAAAAAAATGTAATTTAAAAACCACTTTATAATAAAAATGTGATTTACACAAAATAGATTTTTTTTTTTTTTAGACACAAAATAGAATTCTAATTCATTCACTAATAATCGACTCCGTATTCCTTAAGACAGCAGCTGCCTTATTGGTTCAGCTGAGAATGAGATGCATCCATGAGTCATGACCAACCAACTAGCTTTCCTTCAAACTCCAGCAATATTTAGCAAACCCCCACCCCCCCCCCCCCCCCCCCCCCCCCCCCCCCCTCCCAGCTCCAAGAACCTTGCTTCTAATGTTTCTCTCGTATGCTCTATATCATACCACAACCCCCAACCCCACAACCAAACTTGCTGTGAAAATGACCGACCTCCTTATTTTCTGCCATTTAAAAACAAATGAATTCTTATTCTATTCTTTTTCTTTTTTTATATTAAAAAAGTTCCCTTTACCATCATTTCTATTTTTATTAAAGATCATGTATCAACGTTTGTTGATTATTTAATCACCTTTTACAACTTAAAAAAATTACTAGATGAAATGAAACAACTTACAATACTGTTTTGATAAAAACAAATTTTGGTGTGAAAGAATGCATATTAGAGGATTTCCTTTCACCAAAATGCAACAATACAACCACCATTAGAAAGAGTAACCTCTAAGCAGCCTAATCACCTTTATCTCTACCATACACATATCTTCTTTCTCATTCATATAAGCAACAAACCAAGACATGGGACAAGGAAATATAAGAGGGTGATGAAATTCAGGAGCAAACGCCTATAAGCAAGAATCCGGACTGAGGGGGGATCCGGGAAGGTAATAGTTAAAGATGATGGAATCCGGGAAACCGGTTTGTCACACTTGTGGTGAACAAATTGGAGTGAGCTCCATTAATAATGGTGAAGTATTTGTAGCTTGCCATGGATGCAATTATCCAATGTGTAAATCTTGTTTTGAATGCGAGATTGGAGAAGGGCACACCGCATGTTTCCGTTGTGGCACTCCATTTGATGGTACTTTCTGTGCTAATAATACAAGCACAGATGACCCTGAAATACACAGCACAATGGCATCTCACCTCAACCTTGACCAGGTATATATATCTATCTGTCTCTTATTATGAAAATGCCTATTGTAAATCTTGTTTTCTGACTGCCGTTTTTTTATATATGAAATGCAGGATTTCAGACTTCATGCTAGAAATATAAGTAGCATATCCACAGCAGATAGTGGTGAGTGGATACATCCTTGGGGTTTTCTCTGATTCTTTCTACAAAATGGATATATATATATATATATGCTAACTTACGGTTTATGTTTTCGTTTATCTGAAATGAAAGACTACATTGACGAATCCGGGAATCCAATATGGAAGAATAGGGTGGATAGTTGGAAAGAAAAGAAGAACAAGAAGAAAAAATCTGCAAGTAAGCCACCAGTTAAAGAGGCTCCGGTTCCACCCACGCAACAGATGGAAGAACAGCAGCTGTAAGTTTTTCAAGAAAATCTATACGTGTTAGACAGTAGAAGATGTCACAATTATATGAGAATTGCGCACGTAAAACCATTAAAAATGAGAGTTTTTTCAAATCATTTTTTATGATTTGATGCAAAATTTGGCACAAGTTGAAGAAATTTATTATTGGTCTACTGTCATTTTTTGTATTATATATCCCAGACAGTTGCATTGAAGTAAAAAAAAAAAAAGCGATGTATTTGGTAACCTGTGCAGACCAGCTGCAGAGGCTTCTTTGCCACTCTCAAGCATTGTTCCAATACCAAAAACTCAGCTTTCACCATACCGAGCAGTGATAATCATGCGGTTGATCATATTGGGACTTTTCTTTCATTATAGAGTAACACATCCAGTTGATAGTGCCTACGGTTTGTGGCTTACTTCCGTGATTTGCGAGATTTGGTTCGCGTTTTCTTGGGTGCTCGATCAGTTTCCTAAATGGTCACCCATTAACAGGGTTACATTCCTTGACAGGCTATCAGCAAGGTAAATAAAATCACCTCTTTTTTTACACTCAAACTTTGGAGACAATGCACATTGCAAAAATGCCTGTTTCAGATCACGAATTTACACCAACAATATTACACTCCACCGGATGTAGGTATGAAAGGGAGGGAGAACCCTCGGACCTAGCTGCTGTTGATTTTTTTGTGAGCACAGTAGATCCTTTGAAAGAGCCCCCTTTGATAACAGCAAACACTGTTCTTTCGATTCTTGCTGTGGACTATCCGGTTGACAAAGTCTCTTGTTATGTATCTGATGATGGTGCTGCAATGCTTTCGTTTGAATCTCTTGCTGAAACTGCTGAGTTTTCAAGGATGTGGGTTCCTTTCTGCAAGAAGTATTCGATTGAACCACGTGCACCCGAGTTTTATTTCTCACAAAAGTTTGATTACTTAAAGGATAAAATCCAGCCTTCTTTCGTTAAGGAACGCAGAGCAATGAAAGTACGTATCTTTCCTAGAACTCTATGTTTCTAAAACTCTTATGAACAATGATTGATCCATAGTGGTTGTCACTGTATCCATAATTGCAGAGAGAATATGAAGAATACAAAGTGAGAGTCAATGCATTAGTAGCCAAGGCTCAAAAAACTCCTGAAGAAGGCTGGACCATGCAAGATGGAACACCTTGGCCCGGAAACAATACCCGCGACCACCCCGGCATGATACAGGTTAAATTACTTGAGTGTGATTTTCAAGATCGATACAAACAGCTTAAGCTTTTGGAAGAGATGGTAAAACTAAAACTGAACTGAGGTGCTTTCATCTTTCACTTGTTTCAGGTTTTTCTAGGAAGTACGGGTGCACATGATATAGAAGGAAATGAACTTCCTCGTTTAGTTTATGTCTCGAGAGAGAAGAGACAGGGCTATCAACACCACAAAAAAGCAGGAGCAGAAAATGCTTTGGTACATACATGCATGCCTACATTATTTCTATCAGTTCTGTTAAAGACTAGTAAAATTTTGTGGATTTTCATACACAAATTTCTTGATATGAGACAGGTAAGGGTGTCTGCAGTTCTCACGAATGCACCATATATCCTCAATCTTGATTGTGATCACTATGTCAACAACAGTAAGGCAGTACGTGAGGCAATGTGTTTCCTGATGGATCCTCAAGTTGGTAGAAATGTTTGCTACGTGCAGTTCCCACAGAGGTTTGATGGCATTGACAAAAGTGATAGATATGCTAATCGCAACGTTGTTTTCTTCGATGTAAGATTTTCTTTTGCATTTTATGACTTTTAGGACCTTAAATAAATGACCATATAAATGCATCACAACCAAACTTACCCATAATTTATGTCTGCACATAATACAGGTTAACATGAAAGGGTTGGATGGGATTCAAGGACCAGTTTATGTTGGTACAGGTTGTGTCTTCAACAGGCAAGCGCTTTACGGTTATGGGCCGCCAGTGTTGCAAGATATCCCAAAGAAATCTTCCTCTAATTCATGGTGCTGTAGCGGATGTTGTTGCTGCCCACGAAAGAAAACCATCAAAGACAAAGATCCTTCAGAGTTGTATCGTGATGCAAAAAGGGATGATCTTAATGCTGCCATTTTTAACCTTCATGAAATCGAGAGTAAGTTTCCCAACACTCAATTAAGTGACTTAAAGCTCAGAATATACTATGTCCAAAAAGCAAAAGAGTTATCATCAATAAATAATTTACTACTTATATACTTGTATCTTCAGATTATGACGAGTACGAACGGTCTCTACTCATCTCCCAAATTGAGTTTTGAGAAAACTTTCGGGTCGTCTTCTGTGTTTATCGAGTCCACGCTGATGGAAAATGGAGGAGTAGCTGAATGTGCTAACTCATCGACCCTCATCAAAGAAGCGATTCATGTCATTAGTTGTGGTTATGAAGAGAAAACCTCATGGGGTAAAGAGGTCAGAAAGTTTCTTACTTGTTTTCTGGAATGATCAACTAAATGATAAAATTTCAAAATCGTTTCATGTTTATAACACACCTAGGTGATCGATCTCCTATCAAAACCCACGATTACTCGAGTTTTTACTTGAATATGTCTATCTTTTGCAGATTGGATGGATCTATGGTTCAGTGACAGAGGATATCTTGACGGGGTTCAAGATGCAGTGTCGTGGATGGAGATCAATATACTGCATGCCTCTAAGACCAGCATTCAAAGGTTCAGCTCCTATTAACTTGTCTGATAGGCTTCATCAGGTTCTTAGGTGGGCTTTGGGATCAGTAGAGATTTTCTTGAGCAGACATTGTCCTCTATGGTATGGATTTGGTGCCGGCCGTCTCAAATTGCTCCAAAGACTTGCATACATTAACACTATTGTCTATCCCTTCACCTCTCTTCCTCTAGTTGCTTATTGTGCCCTGCCCGCTATATGTCTTCTTACCGGAAAGTTCATCATACCTACGGTACGTAACTTCTTCCACTTGTCTGTCCTCCTTAACAAGTTTTATGCTCAAGATATATATAACGATAAGATTGCGTATATATGATGATAGACCACAACTGTAAAGTCCCACATCTGTAAAGTAATAGAATGTTTACCTCCATATAAGTGTGCGTCATAACGGTAAAAGCAGTTGACCGGATCATTTATGACTCATTTAGCGCTACCAGGCCCAAGGCCTCGGGCGTTACAACAATGGGCCCATCCTTTTGTAGACCCCACAAAGACAAGATGCTTCCATTGCCTTATTCTCTTAAGCTTATGATCAATTATTCGGTTCTCATGGATTCCGTTTGACTATGCAGCTATCGAATCTTGCAAGCATACTGTTCCTTGGACTATTTGTTTCCATCATACTGACAAGTGTGCTTGAGCTGAGATGGAGTGGAGTAGGCATCGAGGATTGGTGGCGTAACGAGCAGTTTTGGGTTATCGGAGGAGTATCAGCTCATCTATTTGCTGTTTTCCAAGGATTTCTCAAAATGCTAGCGGGCTTGGATACGAATTTCACTGTCACGACGAAATCCGCAGAAGATGCAGAGTTTGGAGAACTGTATATTATCAAATGGACAACAGTATTGATACCTCCTACTACAATCCTTATAGTTAACATTGTTGGTGTAGTAGCCGGCTTCTCTGACGCGTTAAACGGAGGCTATGAAGCTTGGGGACCGTTATTTGGCAAAGTATTCTTTGCTTTCTGGGTGATCTCTCATCTGTATCCATTCCTCAAAGGCCTCATGGGGCGCCAGAACCGGACTCCGACGATCGTGGTTTTGTGGTCGGTCCTTTTGGCTTCTGTTTTCTCTCTTGTTTGGGTAAAGGTGAATCCATTTATCAGCAAAGATAATGCTTCAACTGCCTCTCAAGGTTGCAGTTCAATTGATTGTTGAGGAAGAAATGCACCATTGAGATTAATTACCTTTTTTTTTTTGGAGAATTTTTTTGTTCTTATATCATTGAGTAGCCATGATGTTCGATTTTGGACACTGATTGTAAGAATTGGAAGTCAGTATGAGAAGGCATATATATTCTCGATAGACTTCAATGATCACAACGGGTACAAAAACACGATAATTTGTCAAACTAAACACAAAAAGAACGTCAGCTCGACACATAGAAGATAGGTCAATCCTCCTACCTAACCTGTTTGAAGGAAGAACGTTGAGATGACCACCAAACTCGACACATAGAAGATAGGTCAATCCTCTACTTTTACTATTAAACCGCTAGTACATAACAATCAACACGATTCAACAGAATTTACCCTGAAAGAGATGCAGAATTTAAGGTTGTCTTAAGTTAGGAATACGAAATGAAGCCTCTATTCCGGGAGACCAAGAAATTATATTGCTTCCTCTCAAGCATCTTCCATCTCTACAAGCCAAAACAAATCAAGTATTAGTGATGACGATAGAGCCAAAAATTCACAAGTTTGGGAAACTTTTCATCAGAACTTCAAAAATTTCATGCACCAACATCACGAGAAAATAACGCACCATTAATCGCCTCCATGTTATCTTCCTTATAAACACCAAGCGGTGAGCCATGGACAGATAAGAGCATCTCCCCAGGTTTAGGCAACCTTAGCGTTTTGGGTGTCATGCCAATAGACAGCCTCTGGTTGTTTACCTGTGAAAAGAGGGCACAATGTCCAAGTGTACTTAAAAGTCTTCGCAAAATAAGCCAGCGGTTTGTGATAAAATGCCTAAAATTCCTAATAGCGCGAGAGTAATAGTAAAATAACAGCATTAATTACTTATAGTTATAGTCTTCAAACCCCCTTCCTCCTTTCCCCCCACCCCTACAAAAAGAATAAAGATTCAAGAAATGAAGAATAAACGATAAAAAAATGGAATATCACAGGCAACATCGTCTTTTAATGCACTGCTACAGAATTATCATTATCTTACTAAGTTTCACCCTTGGAGAACCTCAAGAATATGTATGTGAGAATTAATGAATGCAGACGAAAAAAAAGAGAACAAATTAAGAGAATGTCACATCATATTACATGGCACATCAACTTATATCTTAGGATAAATTTCACACAACAAGACAGATGAAAAATTAAGTAGCCCCTGCTTACCTTATGCAGCTTTTACACATAAAATCTGAATACGTTAGAAGAATTTCGATTGGCCTTTTGACCAAAAAAATATTTCCATGGGAATGCAGTACACATGTATGAGTTGATGATGATGAAAGCATTCACATGATCATGATGAATAACAGTACAATAGAGAGCCGAAGAAAGATTGTGTGACAAATACATACATTCGGAGTTTGAAACTTGTCATGCAGCTCAACAACTTGTCGTGACCCAGATGGCTCTTCCAAGTTCTACGAGCACAATAAAAGATAAACGGATAAGTAAGACAATTATGATTTTATGGAACATGTGGAATTTCGAATTGACAAAATAACATTCATCAATAGAGACAAGATATCAGTAAATACCATTGCATACGAGACGGTAGTAACTTATTTTGACATAATTATACAGTGACGACAAGAAATATGAATACACATTCTATAGACACAAATATCATGTTCTCATTTAACAATTAATAAAACCTAGCTTTACATGGAGATGTGTTTTTACCGATAAAGCTGTCTGAAAGATGCCAGAATAGAAGCACTAGACAATGAAGACTTCATAAGACTATGCATAAGCTTTGCTGACTATTGGATGCATTAGGCATCTAAGAATTCGAGTTGTGACTTCGCATTTTATAATTGTTATTAACGAGAGAAATGTTATAGACCCTAATAAATTAACAGTATGAATTGTTCAGGAAAAAGGTGTAACCAATAACCTACATCAGAAAATCAAACAATGGCATCAAAGCTATTTTTTGAGAATCAGGGTATATGTTCAATCACGAAAAGGTCATCGGCTCCAAAAAGTAAGCAAGTAAAAATTTGCAAACACGGCCTGAGAAGAAACACAGGAGAATGAACCATTTCAAAAACCCTAAAAATGTACATTAAAAATTTGACACTTCTATCGCTAGTCTCAGTCAACAACGACCTTGAGAATCAAAAAGAGAAAGGGAGAGACACAGCTGATAAATCCAACCATCATGACTAATGTTGAATTTAGCGTCGCGAGAACTTACAAAGCCAGGGATCTGGAGAGTTTCAACACCGAAAATACCTGTTTTGACTGGTTAACAAAGAAACGTCATATGAATAAAATAGAGAAAGAGAACATGTCATTAGTCAAAATGAACCTAACAGAGCTTCACAAGTACCACTTTTATTTGAAAACTCATAGCCGCCAACAGATGGATTAGCAATAGGTAAATCTCTGAATAACATGGAGAAACCATGTAGAAGAGAAGCATCAATGTTTCCTCCGCCAGCTTGTGATCCGAGAAAGCTCCCGTTTTTATCCTTCCATTGTACTTCCAATTCACCATTTTCTTCATTCTTCATAATAGAAATATTTGGAAGCTTTTCCCTAAAAAAGTCCAAGACAGGAACTTTAGATTGTTCCTCTTTGCTGAAGTACGAACGCAGCACACGCAGCATAGCCATCAACTGTTCTATCTCCGCATCTCGTAGGGCCTTTATTGCATCCACTTGACGTTCCACTGAGAGAAATGCACAAATAAACAGGGTTGTTCTATTTCCATGACCTTTTAAGTCCAAATCGCTTCATAAACAGCTAAGAAAAGCAGGTTAGAAAGCAAAAAAGGAAATTTGTTGAAAATGGCCCCTAAGAAGAAAATAAGAGCTTCAAAATTCTGCTGACAATTCATCCCAGGAATAATTGCATATGAAGAAAGTAACAAAGCCAACAATTTTGAAAGAAAAAAAATTAATTGATCTCCTTTCGGGTTTAAGCTCAGAATTGAGTATCAAATACTCATACAAATCACATCAAATAGATACGCTTACACATTTATACGAAATAGAACAGCCACAATGGAGAATTAACGACCCCAAAGGATGAAATTAAAGTAAAAAAATAATGCTATAGAATACCTTCTTGGTCCTGGAATTCATTTTCATTCTTGTCCACCATCACCTCCTCTTCAATTGTAGCATCATTGTTGGTTTCTTTTGGCTTGGTAATTTTTCTACCTCTTCGCTTCGCCATAAATCAAATAGAAACAACTCCTTTCAACAAATGCAATCCAGCCTGATAGTAACCCTAATTCAGGAGGTCAATATAACCAAATTTTTAGAAACAAAAATATCCATAAAGGTATCCCAACAAGCATTCTAGAACGTTATATATAATGAGTCCATATACTACTACTAATACTAATTTACTAATTATCTTCTTTTTTTTCCACAACTTGAAACATTGAAACTAGAATCTGGAATTGAAGACTGATTTAAGCAAAAAGAAATAAAAATGAAGGCAAGTCTTCCTAGACAAAAAAAAAAAAAATTGATTTAACGCAGAAGAAGGAAATGCAAAAATAGGCCGGCCCTGAGATCTTTTTGGGTCTAAGACCGTCGAATTAAGTCTTCTATTTAAACTTATATATTTATCGATTCGAAATAGTTTGTTTTTTTGGGTTTTTATCGATTTGAATAATTTTTTTTTGGATCTTTATATTAGGTTGAATCGGATTGGATCTACATGAAATTTTTTTTTCTTTTAGCGAAATATGTAGCTCATGTTTGTTTTGGTTAGAGTTTTTTTTGGAGTTTTTTTATATCACTTCACCAATCATTTCTTACAATTCTCTTACCAATCATTTCTTAAGCTGCAAATAAAAAATATTAAATCATCTCTCACCATTTCACTTTATCTACTTTATTATATTTTTTACCATTATTTTGTTCATTATTCTACTTTATTTCAATTTCTCGCACTAATAATTTCTTTATCTACACAAATTTCAAGAAAACATCTTAACTGAGGTACAAAGCTCCTCCGTCACAAATTTCAAAAAAACATCTTCCACCTCAAATTACAAAACATCTTAACACAAATTTCAAAAAAACATCCTCCACCTCGCAGAGGGCCGGCCCTGTGCAAAATAATTAGTGACTTTTATCGATTGAGTACAAAGCACCCACCGTCACACATAGTTATCAGAACCGGACCGGACATTCAACCGAAAAAGAGATTGGGTCATCGGGTCACCGGTTCAACCGATGGGTCATTGATTCAATCAGTGGGTCACTAGATATAATTTAAAATATAATACTATATTCAGGACATAAGATATATATATATATATATATATATATATATATATATATATATATATATATATATATATATATATATGACATCCCTAATCATTTTCAAAATATTTCAACATCCAAATCACAAATAAAATACAAATAAAATGTAAATTATAAAAAAACACTACAATACTAGTGAAAACAAAAAAAAAATTCCGAAAAAGAGATCTAGTTTGTATACTTTGCACATTTTAAAATAATATAACCATACTAGTCCCTAATTTTCCAACTAGTACCAAATTCATAATAAAAAAAAATTGAAAAACTGAAACTTATCAGTTTCCACAATTAATCTAATGAAAGATAAGAAATAAGAACATACAGAAAATGAGATCTTCATGTGAAATAGTGAATTTTTACAGGATTTATTCTTAAATGGAGGAAGCCTGAAATAATGAAAAGACTCATAATTAATGAGTGAAATTAAGGTTTCTACGTTTTGTTGTTATTATGAAATGTTAAAATATTTATTTTATTTATTTAAGTTAAATCCCACCGAATCATTTTAAAAATAAAAAAAAACACCGGTTCGACCGATAACCGGCCGGATCACGGTTTAGCGGTTCGACCGGCGGTTTTAGATGTTTTGAGCGGTCGGGCTCCTTAATCGGTCCAATTACTAAACCGAATCGGTTCCATGTCCGGGTCACCGGTTTTACCGGTCCAACCACCGGTCTGGTTTTGATAACTTTGCCATCACGATAAAATGGCGGTGCCGAAGGCGGAACACGAAGAGTACAAAGCAATGAGGCGGGAAGTGTTGCAAATAAACATTTACGACTTATATTTTTAAACCGTAAACACCATATCTTGACAAAATTATTAGATATTAAAAATGTATCCAAAAAACAAAGGTTAGGCATTTATTTAGAAAGGAAACTTCTACTTGTTTACCAACTTCAGTAAATTTGAACATCTTGTGCTTGCTTCAGGAATCTGCAAATATTTTTTCTTTATATTTTATATGTTTGTGTTTTTCCGGGGGACGGAGGTGAAAGATAAGTTGCAACATTGTTAAGAATTAAATCACTTGTGTTTTTGTATTATGTGACATGTGTCACTCTTTTAGTGTGCCTGGTGTAATGCCCTTAGGGCACTCTTATCACAGGCCCCAAATTTTATCCTTAAAATAATATATATTCCTATTTTACAACATTTCAATTTAAAAACCTCCACAACAGCATCCCTATCTTTATCCCTATAATATTTCAAATAATATTAAATAATACATATTCTACCTCACAACCCTATTCATACACATTAAATATTTATTATTTCACTCCAGCAGCATCTCTATCCCTATCCCTATAATTTTTAATAATTAAATATGTTTAGGGACGTGAATAGTGCATCCCTACAAGTAGGGATGCACTGTTCATATCCCTAAAAATAAATAGGGATAGAGACTCGGTTGTAGAAGCTATTTTGGAGTAAACTCTATTTTTTATCTTCATTTTAGGGATATGACACAATATAGGGCTTCTGCTACTAGTGCCCTTAGTTAGACAAGTGTCTTGTGATATCTATATGATTGTGTACCGACTACAGAAAATATAATGAAAGATTTATTCACAGAAATGATTCTCTCTATCTGTTAACTTGGTATCAGAGCCGAGGTTGTTAGCCATGGCCACCACCGAACCTCCGGTGACGGGAAGCGCAGAGATTGGAGCTCCCGTCAGCTCAACCCCGTCGGTAACACAACTACAATCGGTTGATCAAACATACCATTCATCGGAGCTCCTATTTCAAAACAAACTGAAAGTGCAAGACTTAATATCGGGTCTTCAACAACAAGACTGCATTTTCCCTTCTTGTCTGATGGGATTGTCACCGGAATACCACTTCTGAGCTCAGGTATTCCCTCATTAAATACTCATGCTACTGGTTCATCCTATATTATATCTGAATCTCCATATGTAAATCTAAGAACTGTTGTACCCACACCTCCATTTTTTCTGGTACCGTTAGTCCGAACCCAACCTCTTCTCTTTTACACCCACCATTTTCCAACAACCTGAATCAAACATGCACTGTAAAGCTGGATCGAAGTAATTATCTGTTGTGGCGTTACACTGTTCTACCCATCATCAAAGGTTATAAACTTGAAGATCATTTTTGTAATACCCTACTCCCGACCTCTAGGTCTACTGGGTCATTCTAGGAGGGGTTGCGAAGCTCTTGCCGCGACTTCAATAACAATACTAAAATCCCAAAATAATTTAATTATATCACCAATAATTTGTCAATGCTTCAACAACTATTTCCATTACAAAGATTACAACAAATAAGGATTACAGTAATTCCTTATAAATAATGACAAATACATAACGTCAATTTTTTCCTTCTACTCGTTTCTCGGTCAATATCGTCACCTATAGTTCCCTTTTCTTTCCTCGATCAATAAGAAAACGAGTCGTCGCAAAAGGTGGTATGAGCCGTATGTGCGATTGTTATATATATATATATATATATATATATATATATATATATATATATATATATATATATATATAATATAACAATGTGTGTGTGTGTCTATATATATATATATAAAATATATAAAATCAATATCTTGAACATCTTTGAGAAATGAAATACTACAAATTCCGCCAAGAAGAGAAGCCGGACCGTTCAGTTTATCGTTGGATTAATATTGAGAGAATATAGACTGTTAGATTGACATGATGATTATTTGTTATTATATAATGTAAAAAATTCTAAACCCATTATGTAGGTTACCGGTCAACAACCTAATAAAAAAGTGAAAATACGAAAAAGGACATTTTGGATTCAATAATTGTAAAAATGACATCCTGGTAATTTTTTTTAGACATTAAGGACAAATCAAAATGTTAGTGTACAATACTACCATTTCTCTCCTCCGATCCCCTGTTATCATTTTCACGTTTCTCCCTTCCCATCATCATCAACCTTAAACTACTCTTATAACAAATGCTACTTCAATTTCATGGTAATCCTTAATATTTATCATTTCCCTACGGTTACATCATTCCATTAATTATTCAACAACACATTAGAATTCTCTGCTGCACGAAGAAAAAGAAGAAAAAGAAGAAAAGAAAAAAATTTCGTTCCATCTCCAAAAAAATTGAAAGGTTTGCCCAGGTTCATCAGCATAAATTCATCCCAAGCCAACCAGATTAACAGGGCCGGCCCTCCCCTAAGGCCTTCGAGACCCGGGTCTTAGGCCCAATTCTGTCGGGAGGCCCAACGGTACATGTTTCGTTAAAAGAAAAAAAAAATCGTGTAGATTTAATCCGATCCAACCTAAAAAAATATGTTAATTTTCTTTTTTGGTAGAGGCCCAAATTTGTTTTTATTCTAATTGATAAAGGCCCTAATAAAAAAAATTTACTTGACCCAAAAAAAATAGATATATACAAACAAGTTTTATTAATTTTTTGCATATACGGATGTTAAAAATGCGATAAGTGTTGGAAAAAATGTAGTACTTAGGATTTGACAGAGAATTAGAAACTCCAAGGCACGTTAATAACGTTGTCTTTTAAGAGATGTTTTGTCCAACACGATTTGTCACTAAGGGATCAAATGAAAATCTCTTTCAGGATACAATGGGGGTGTTTGATTCAAACAGTGACTTGTTTGAATCAAACCCGAGAACACTCAAAGTTTTTCTAATGATGTTGTCAAATTTATGGATTTTCGTCTTCATACTTATGTCTTTTATAGGTTGCAAGTACCCCATAAACGAATGGATGTACTCCTTGCACCGGATGAAGCATGCAACCCTTACACAAAATGGTAAGTACATATCAGTTCGAAAATGCGTGTATCTGAAAATGCATATCCCTTCATGAACTGATGCATGCATTGATTTAGGTTTCGGGGGCGTTGCCCCCGAACCCCCACGAGTTGGCGCTGCCCCCTCGACCCCTGCGAAAGGACGCCCCCTCGACCCACCGCGACCTGACCGGGCAGGTCGAACCCCGTTTCGTTGCGATAACATTAATTCGTACGGCAACTCGTAGCAAACGATAACCAAAATATTTATTTATGAAAAAATATCTAACAATAAGTATGTTTTAAAAACAAAACAATTTCAACTAAAAGGCCCAATTCGGGAGCTTGGTCTTAGGCCCAATACAAGCGAGGGCCGGCCCTGCAGATTAAAATGTGTTTGGATCTCATTCTTGTGACAATTTGAATCTACTTTTATCATGATCTGATGATTTGAATCGAGAATCGTCAAATACCGCTCCGGACTCCGGTAATGTTTGTGTCTTCATAACAATAAAATTATTGACGGTGGCACCATCCCCAATATTACCGGAGTTATATGTAGTGTGATTTTTAGCAGATGAATGTTTTTGGGTAATGAAAATGTCCGATGGAAGAATTCGACAGAGAACGATACTTGAGATTCCCTTTACGTTAATGTGTTGGAAAAAGGTTAATAATGTGTAGTTAGCGTTTTTTTCAAATTGTTTACCGGTTTATCAGGTTAAAAAGATTGCTTAGATGTGTTATTGTACACATTACTTATGGTGTACTAAAAAGCGATCCAACGCACGCAATTATTTGTATATTTTTTTAACCACAAAGATTAGAAAATTGAACCATTAGAGAACTGGACTGTAGGCGTTCTCCTTTAAGAAATAACAGCGAAAGTCTTTCTTTGATAATAAAACAATGGAAGAACAATTTTTAATATATAGTGCACAAGTTTTAAGAAAACATGTCAGGTTCAATTACAAGCACCAGCTTTAGCCGAGCCGATGAGTCAAGTACCGCCCAAACACAAAATTTACCATATGGATTTCAACCGCACTCCACAAGAACTGGCCATGCCTGACGACTCAGGCTGATTTCCAGGGAAAAGAATCAACCTTCGCCGTGCAAACCTCATACACGGTTCCAGTCAACCCTATCCATGCCCTAGGACCCACGCACCAACCATCAGCCCTTGCTTTCCCGGGTGTAGCATGAATCTTCCGGGAAAAGGTACCGTCCCCACTCTTACGAGCGAGCACTCTAGCTACAGTCGGAAAGACTTCGAGTCAAGGGGCCCCGAGACCGGTGACCAGCCGTTCTCCTAGAGTAGTAACTCTAATCCCCCTAGCCACCAGAGTTTTGACACTTTCGTGCCACGAGCGAGCGAACGAGTATTAACCGTCAATTCCAAGTATCATTTTTATTGTAAGCAAATGTGCACTAGCTCAAAACTATCGATTATTAATTTTAAAGAAATCGTTCGAAAATGACTTCCGAGTTTAAATTAACAATATTTTATATAAATAAAATATTTAAAAATAATTAAAAAGACACACTTTGGCTTTTATCAAAAATAAATTGAAGTCACCTATAATCCAAGCATCCAATTAATGTTATGCTGTATACATCGACCAAACCTCTAAAATTCTTGATCCATAAAGGAAACCACGTTTTCAGTCAGCACCTCTTAAAACTTATTTGTTACATATTTTTCTTAAAATACAACAATTGCCCAAGTATCTTTTACCCCTAGTGTAATACCCCGAACTTTAGGAAATGATAGACGTGTCATTTTGTAAAATTCGTAATATTATATTTATTATTTTGGGTTAAATCTAGAAAATAGAAAATATTAATTATGGTAATTAATAGTAAAAGAAGGGAATTGATGGAAGTAATTGATATTAAAAGGAATTTGATGGACTTTCATGGCAATAACTCATTGGGAGTTCTTTTCTACAAAATAAACCTCCCATTATAGGAGGGGAGTTTTCAGAACTTGCCTATAGCCCTCAAAGTTGGAAATATGCACTACCATTTGGGAAAATAAAAACTAAGGAGAAATCTTGCAATTCCCCATAAGATTTTCACTAGTTTCTAGATCAAGGTAGAGCAATGGATTCGTGAAAGGACAAGGATCGTGTGGATACAAAACGTTTCAGGTTTCAGCAAGGTTTGGAGAAGTGTCGCTGCAGTCTTTCTCGTAGTTCTTGCTTTGGAGTTTGCTTTGATCAAGTAATAGGCTCTTCCTAATGAATAGTTATAGTTTTACGAGGTTAAGGTTGTGTTTTGGGTATGTTTTGTGGTTAGAAATCATGCTAGATGTTGTTGTTGTTGTAATACGAGGTGCTATAGTATGTTTAAAGTCTTTTTGACTGTTGTTTTCCTGTGTCTTTCAATGTTGATCATTATGGGAAAGGGCTGGAAATCGTTTAAGAGTAGAAAAGCAAGTTTTAGGGAGTTGCCGGTGGAATGTGTACGCATTGGCTAGCAATGCGCTCGCATTGCTGATACAGGTTTCTTAGTTTTAATTAGTCCCAGCAGGTGAAATTCACACGCATTCCCAGGAATGCGCACGCATTGCTGTTTCAGGATGTTCAGATTTGTTCCCAGCAGAGGCAATACGTACGCACTGCAGGCAATGCGCACGCATTGGCCGGACAGAAACTTTCAGCAAGTTTTTAGTCAGTGAATGCGCATGCATTCCAATGGATGTGCACGCATTCGAATGAATGCGCACGCATTGACCCCAGTTTTGGGGAAATCGTTGTTTTAAGCTATGAGATGAGTTTTGAGTGTTGTTCCTTGATCTAATAATATTAAATGAACAAGAACAAGCCTTGATTAAGTTTATGGTGCGTTTAGTTCCGGCGCCGAATGTACTCTTCCTAAGAGTTGAAGTTCGGGACCGTCGGAAGAGTATGATTGGCTTGTGCTTTGATGAATTAGTATTCGTCAATGTCTGTGTATGTGCTAGGCCTTGTCCGTGTCTAGTAGTCTAAGTAAGAGAGTAGGCGATGTGAGGGAGCTTATTTGAAAATACGTAGGTGGATAGTTAGTAATTAATAACAAACATACTTGTGTAGTTAAAAGAATAAACAACATGTCATTCTTGGTAAGGCACAAGGCCATATCGCAATGTGTGGGCTATTCGGATAAAGCGAGTAACTTTGCTGGCCTTTAAAAGGCAGCGGGAGTGGAGGGATCTTGTGAATGAATAACTTTACTGGCCTCGAAAGGGCACTGTGAGTAGAGGTACTTCACCGAACGCGTATACTATCGGAGTCTACCAAAATAGACTTCCGTGGCTATCGGTGTGATCCACTGATAGGTTGCAAACGATATCCCGTGGTGGATATACACCATGCGTAGTGTCCTTGAATGCGGTTGTAACAAAGATAAGCTAAGTTAGAATCCAATAGTCACAACATATTGATGAGCATTGAGTAAACCTTAGAGTTGAATCAGTCTCATAAAGATAACTTAATAATAATAACTAATGAACCTTTTATGTAATATTCCGATTTTCGGGAAAAAGGCGTACGTGTCTTTTTGCGAAAACGAAATATTAGGTTCGGTTTCCTTTTATTGGAGTTATTTATTTGGACATTTTTATATATATAATTTCGAGTTTTATATATATAATTAAAAGAAAATTCAGCTTTTTAGTGATCAAGGGCAATTAAGGAAAGATTAACTCCTTTATTAAGTTAAGACCTAACTTAAAAATCGAAATTCGCCTAAGAATCCCCCCCCCCATCTCTCGCGCAAGTTTGAGGAGAGAAAAGGCCAAGGAGTTTTCTTGATAATTGAAGCATCCGTTAACCGTTTTCAGATCACGCAAGAGTTTCGGAATCGTCGTGATAAGAGCATCGCTTTGGTATCAGTTCGGTTGCAAAGCAGCAGATTTTTGAGGGCTGTTTGGATCTGGCCTCGGTCGCTTAAGGTAAGGAAAACCGTCCTATGAATTCAATTGTTGGCTATAAGGATTTGATCATGATCTAAGGCAATTTATGTGTTAGAGCTTTGAGTTGTTGCTTTGGTAATTGTCTATAGAAGGCGGTAGTGTTAGATGAGGTTTATGTGCTCAATGTGTTGTCTTTTTTTCTGGTTTTTGGTTGAAATACGATCCGGAAATCGCATGGTGATGAAGTTAGGGTTTAGGTCGAACCTGTGTGAACGAGCGTCCGGTATTCCGGACGAGCGTCCATCCTAGGTTCCACCTTGGACGAGCGTCCGGTTGTATTGGACGGGCGTCCGAGGTGCAATTTTACATTCAGATTGAAATGGGTTTGGTTGACGGGCGTCCACTATTCTGGACGGGCGTCCAGTAAGCTTGAACGGGCGTCCAAGTCTTTAAACGGGCGTCCAGTTTTGTACTGCCTCCTTTCTATGTTAGTTACTGTTCAGCCTTGAAAACATGCTTTAACTACTTGAAACCTTTATATATGATATGTTAATATGGTATAAACATAGACAAGCCCGAATTGAGCTTCGATTCGTTCGCTTAAAACACCGAATGTACTCTTAAAGGGAGTTGAAGTTCGGATCCGTCGGAAGAGCATGATAGGCTTGTGCTTTGATGAATTAGGATTCATCAATGTCCGTGTACGTGCTAGGACTTGTCCGTGTCTAAAGTGGTCTAGGAAGAGAGTAGTATGTGTGAGGGAGATTATTTGAAAACACTTAGGCCGGCTAGTTAATAACTTAATAAACAACGTATGTGACTAGTAAAAGATTAAACAACATGTCTCTCTTGGCTAGGCACCTGTGCTAAATCGCGATGCATGTGCTACCTCTCGAAGGTGGAGGAACTTCGTAGGTCAAAAGACCCTAAGTACGGAGGGACTCGCCGAGGTGTGCGTGCTATCGGAGTCTACCTTTTCTAGACTTCGTGGGTATTGGTGTGATCCACTAATATGTTGCAAAAGAGTGTCCCCGAGGTAGAAGAACTCGTAGTCAAAGACCCTAAGTACAGCAGGACTCGCCGAGGCGGATGCGCGTAGTGCCCTTGAGTGCGGTTGTAACATAGATAGGCTAAGTTAGAAAAAGCTTAGTCACAACGTGTTGATGAGCATGAAGTGAACCCTAGATGGAGTTGGTCTCATTTAATCAACTAATTAAATAATTAACTTTTCGTTATAACTATGATTGCTTTCATAGCTTCTCTTTCTTTCTAAGTACGTTGTACTTACCTCGAATGCATACTTTTTCTATGTGTTTGGGGACGAGAAGACGAACGAAAGTTTTCGAGGAAGAGTTTGACGACGACGTTTGACGCCGCTCGTTGAAGAATCAAGATGTTTCTTTTCTGCTTTTCTTTGGTTGTACTTTCGTTACTTTTGAGGTAGACCACCGGTTTTGACGATTTGTCGTATTCTGTCTTTTGGGATTTTCGTACTTTTCCAAATGTAAAAATTTTACATTTCTACCCTTAGATTTCTTTTCTACTCTTTAATTTTGGGAAAAATTTTATATACCCGAGTTTTGCTTCCGTTTTGCCTTTAATTTGATACGACGTAGTAGAGGCTTACGTATAAAATGAATTTATTTTTATTTTATACGTGCCGAACGTTTCTTTTCCGGATAAGGACTCGGTGTCCGGGAACGGGGCGTTACGGCTTGGTATCGTAGAGAAGCGTTCTTTAGACTTCCTTTCTTTAAGATAAGTTTCTTTAGATCTTTAGTAACGTCCGGTTTTCTTGATCTTTCAAAGCATGGTAACGACAAGGAGAGGCGTTCGTGAGCCGGGAGCTCGTGGGTTAGCCGGGCGGGCAGTGGAGCCCAATGCCCGTAGTAGGGGGCGGATTTGTGAGGCAGAATCCTTCGCCTCGTTTGAGTCTTTCACCACCACCCCATACAGCCACGCCTACACCACGGTCTCAACAAGAGATGTCACCAAGGCCGCATCAGAATCTGCCACCCCGACCACCGCCAAGATACAACTACATTTATGGAGAGCCTGGACAAGCACCTATTCGTGTCACTGTAGTTGGCGACATTCCACCGATTAGTGTGCCTCCACCAAAGTTGACAATGTGTATCCCCCACCATCTAGTGCTTATCCTCCAAAGTTGTATCCTCGAAAGAAGATGTCTTCTACCCTCCTCCCGTAGGTCATGTTCCTCAACCTACGCACCACCTTCACCACGGTTTGACCACCAACAAGGCGTTGGTCATCCACCCTTTGGTTTTCAAAGCAGCCTCAACAAAGATCGGGCCTTATCGTGGGTATTATCCGTATCGCACGAGCCTCAAGTAATCCCACCTTATCCTCAACATCGCCAGATCGAAAGATGCATCTTTTGGTTACCCTCCGGTTCACCCACCGCTAGACCGACTTTCGAGCAAGCACCGGCGGTGGATTGGTATACGAGATTGAGGAGAAATCGAGTTGAGAACTTCTTCGGTAATGTGGAGCATTCTAAAGCAGAGGAATGGATAAGAGGATTCGAGAAAGCTTGTAGGAACATACATGTTCCTGAGACAGAGATGGCACAACTAGCAATCGGGCTTTATGTCGGGAGCAAGCAGAAGCATGGATTGATGCCGTACAAAGCAAAGAACGGTAAGGTAACGGATTGGGAAGGGTTCAAGACGATGTTTTATAATGAGTACTTCCCGGTTACAGCTCGCGTATAAAGCAAGTCAATTCCCGAAGCACAAGCAAGGTAATAACCGACAAAGTTGTCCCAAGACACTAATAAATTCAATGAGTTAGGAAGGTTCTATCCGGAATTGATGAAGGTGGAAGAGAGAAAGATGGCCCTCTATAAGGATGGGTTGGCCTACGAGATT
Source organism: Gentiana straminea (assembly GCA_036785695.1). Taxonomy (NCBI): domain Eukaryota; kingdom Viridiplantae; phylum Streptophyta; class Magnoliopsida; order Gentianales; family Gentianaceae; genus Gentiana; species Gentiana straminea. Next base: position 3,022,256 of record JAVUPR010000482.1, read on the forward strand.
CGCCGGGCATGCTAGGTTTCACGGCAAGGAATATGGCAGAGTTGATGAATAAAGCCTGGAAGTCGAGACTTTCGTGAAGAGAGCTACAAAGTGGTTGTTAATAATAAGAGAAATTTTGGGACAAGTCAAGGCAAGTTTATAGGGGAGCGCCACAAAGAAGCGCCCAAGAAGACTACGGCTCCTACAAGCAGCCTAAGGCCCCGAACAAGGCACCACTTTGCCCCAAGTGCAACAAATCATACAGAGAGAGTGCAGCAAGAGTAGTAACGGTTGTTATGTTTGTGGTGAGCAAGGACACTTTTCTAGAGCGTGTCCCAACAGGGGAAACAAGAGTGGTTCAGGTCAAGGAAGCGGGAGAGGCGGCCCGAGCCGACCGGTTCGAGTCTTTGCAGCGGATGCTAGTTTTGTGGAACCAGAGGATGACGTTATTTCATGTACCATGTTTTGTTTCATTCCTTTATTAAGATATTGTATGGCATGTTTATTCATGTTGTGATGTATTTAAATGAGTGAATGTGCATCCTAGGTACGATAATGTTAGAAAACTTAGTGGTCAAGGCTTTGTTTGATACGGGAGCGTCAAATACTTTTGTGTCAACCAAGGTAGCTAGGAAGTTGAACTTACCTTCGTAACCTTTAAGGAACACTTTGGAGATAACTACACCGTTAGTGGAAGGTAACAAGGGTAACTAGAATGATACCTCAAGTGGAAGTTCGAGTTGGACCTCATCGATGTAAGAGTGACTTTACAGTTTTGGATTTTTCGGATTTTGATGTAATCCTCGGAATAGATTGGCTATCCGAGAATTATGTACACCTGGACTGTAAAGAGAAGAAAGTAACTTTTAAAGTACCTGGGAAATCGACAAGACGTATCAAGGGAATGTGTACAAGCCGAGTAAGAAGAAACATCCGATCATATCGCCGGTTAAGCAAGTAAGGGCTTGTCGAAGTGGTTGTGAAGGCTACTTGTTGTATGCAAGTGGACGTGGAACAAGTGAAGCCTAAGTTAGAGGAGACTCCTATAGTGAGGGAATACCCCGAGGTATTTCCGTAAGAGTTACCGGGAAACATGCCGGACAGGGAGATAGAGTTTGAGATCCAGCTTGTTACTGAGTGAGCGGCACCGCTTGCTAAAGCACCTTACGTAATGGCACCGGCTGAATTAAAGGAGTTGAAAGCTCAACTTAAAGATATGCTTGAAAGGAACATAATTCAGCCCAAGCACTCGCCCGGGGAGCCCCCGTCTTGTTTGTGAAGAAGAAAGATGGCAAGCATGAGAATGTGTATCGACTACGTAGCGCCGAACAACCTTACCATCAAGAATAAGTATCCTCTACCAAGGATAGATGATCCGTTTAATCGCCTGCGGTGGTAAGAGAGTGTTTTCCAAGATCGACCCGAGGTCCGGGTATCATCAATTGAAGGTTAAGATAGCAGTATATACCGAAGACGGCTTTCAAGACAAGATATGGACATTATGAGTTCCTTGTCATGCCTTTTGGACTCACTAATGCTCCATCCGCATTTATGGATTTGATGCAACGAGTTTTCATGCCGTACTTGGATAAGTTCGTGATAGTGTTCATAGACGATATCCTAGTTTACTCTAAGGATGAGAAAGAACACGAGGAACACTTAAGGATAGTGTTGGACACACTGAAGAAGAATCAGTTGTATGCAAAGTTTTCTAAGTGTGACTTTTGGTTGGATCGAGTGAGTTTCTTGGGTCATGTCATTTCTGGAGATGGCATTCAAGTTGATCCGGCAAAGATCGAGGCAGTTGAGAATTGGCCTAAACCTACCACAGTTTCAGAGGTAAGAAGTTTTCTTGGGTTGGCTGGTTACTACCGGAAGTTCGTACAAGATTTTTCGAAGATAGCTACTCCACTCACCAGGCTGACACAGAAGAATGTGAAATTTGAATGGACTAATGAGTGTGATAAGGCCTTTCATACCTTGAAGAGTAAGTTGACTACGGCACCAGTGTTAGCAGTTCCGGAGATTTTTGATAACTACGATGTCTACACGGATGCTTCGGGACAGTGGTTTGGGTTGTGTGTTGATGCAAGGAGGAAAAGTGATAGCCTACGCATCTAGACAAGCTTGAAGGTGCATGATGAGAAGAATTACCCGACACATGATCTAGAGTCGGCAAGCGGTAGTATTTGCCTTAAAGACTTGGAGGCATTACTTATATGGGGTTAAAGCAAGGATCTTCACCGACCATAAGAGTTTAAAGTATTTCTTCACACAAGAGAACCCGAATACGAGACAGAGGAGATGGTTAGAGTTCGTTAAGGACTATGATTTGGATATTCAAGCACCATCCGGGTAAAGCGAATGTAGTGGCAGATGCTCCGAGCAGAAACCGTTGTTTACGGCTTCCGTGTCGAGGTAGTGGCGTAAAGGTTAGATGGGTTGGAAATCGAAGCTTCGATCGATTGAAGACCGGCGCTTGTGGCACCGTTGTTAGCAAGGTCGAGTTGATGGATGATATTCGGGGAAAGCAAGACGAAGACCCGGTTTTGTTGGATTTGAAGCGTGTTGTTGGGGGAGAAGCCTACGGTTGGTTACGTGTTGGATAAGAGTGGAAAATCGTGGTATCGGGATCGTCTATCGTGTACCCAATGTTGGCGACTTGAGACAAAGAATTATGGAAGAAGCACATAGGATAGCCTTTGCGGTTCATCCGGGTGCTACTAAAATGTACAGAGACTTAAAGGAAAGATTTTGGTGGCCCTCGATGAAAGTGGAAATAGCCAAGTTTGTGGCCGAGTGTGATGTATGTCGAAGGTTAAGGCGGAGCATGTAAGACCCGGTGGAATGCTTAAGCCATTGGATATCCCGGAATGGAAGTGGGATAAGATCACAATGGACTTCATCACCGGATTACCTAAGACAAGAGGCGGACACGACGCAATTTGGGTAATTGTGGATAGATTGACCAAATCGCCCATTTCTTACCGTACAAGGTTGACATGCCATTGAAGAAGATGACGACACTATATCCGGACAATATAGTGAAGCTACATGGAGTTCCAATCTCGATAGTTTCGTACCGTGATTCGAGATTCGTAAGTCGGTTTTGGAAGAGCTCGCAAGAAGCCTTCGGGACCAAGTTGGATTTGAGCACGGCTTTTCATCCTCGATAGATGGACAATCCGAGAGGACCATCCGTACACTCGAGGACATGTTGAGAGCTTGCGTTTTGGAGGTAGGCGGATCAGCGGGATGATTACTTATCGGTAGCGGAGTTTGCCTATAACAACAAGCTTTTCATGCAAGCATGTGCATGCCGCCGTTTGAAGCGTTGTATGGGAGAAGATGTCGCACGCCACCGTTTTGGGATGAAGTCGGGGAGAGACAGACACAGGCCGTAAATGGTTGAACAAGCAAAGGAAAGGGTTCAGCTTGGTCAAGAAGAATCAAGGCGCCAAGACAGACACGTAAAAGTTGGGCCGATGTTAGAAGAAGACCGCTCGAGTTTGAAGTCGGTGATAGAGTTTACCTCCGAGCTTCACCGATGAAAGGAGTGAAACGCTTTGGACAAAAAGGAAAGCTAAGTCCAAGGTATGTTGGACCTTTTGAGATTTTGGAAAGAGTTGGGACGTTAGCTTATAAGCTTCAATTGCCAGAATCAATGTCGAGAGTCCATAATGTGTTTCACGTTTCAATGTTGAAAAAGTGTCTGACGAAGAATGATGTTGAAACTACGGTTGATCCAGAAATCTTACAAGATAACCTTGCTTACGACGAAAGACCGATCAAGATTCTAGACCGGAAGGAAAAGATGATTAAGAGACGGATGATCCCCTTGGTGTTAGTTCAGTGGAGCAATCATTCACCCGAGGAGGCAACTTGGGAAGTGGAAAGCGACATGCTTAGTGAGTTCCAAGAGTTTGGGGATTTACTGTGTATGTTCTAGTTTCGAGGACGAAACTCCTTTTAAGGGGGGAGAATGTAATATTCCGATTTTCGGGAAAAAGGCGTACGTGTCTTTTTGCGAAAACGAAATATTAGGTTCGGTTTCCTTTATTGGAGTTATTTATTTGGACATTTTTATATATATAATTTCGAGTTTTATATATATAATTAAAAGAAAATTCAGTTTTTAGTGATCAAGTAAGGCAATTAAGGAAAAGATTAACTCCTTTATTAAGTTAAGACCTAACTTAAAAATCGAAATTCGCCTAAGAATCCCCCCATCTCTCGCGCAAGTTTGAGGAGAGAAAAGGCCAAGGAGTTTTCTTGATAATTGAAGCATCCGTTAACCGTTTTCGCATCACGCAAGAGTTTCGGAATCGTCGTGATAAGAGCATCGCTTTGGTATCGCTTCGGTTGCAAAGCCAGATTTTTGAGGGCCGTTTGGATCGCCCCGCGGTCGCTTAAGGTAAGGAAAACCAGTCCTATGAATTCAATTGTTGGCTATAAGGATTTGATCATGATCTAAGGCAATTTATGTGTTAGAGCTTTGAGTTGTTGCTTTGGTAATTGTCTATAGAGGTTATGGTAGTGTTAGATGAGGTTTATGTGCTCAATGTGTTGTCTTTTTCTCGGTTTTTGGTTGAAATACGATCCGGAAATCGCATGGTGATGAAGTTAGTGGTTTAGGTCGAACCCTGTGTGAACGAGCGTCCGGTATTCTGGACGGACGAGCGTCCATCCTAGGTTCCACCTTGGACGAGCGTCCGGTTGTATTGGACGGGCGTCCGAGGTGCAATTTTACATTCAGATTGAAATGGGTTTGGTGGACGGGCGTCCACTATTTCGGACGGGCGTGAGCAAGCTTGAACGGGCGTCCAAGTCTTTAAACGGGCGTCCGCTTTTGTACCGCCTCCTTTCTATGTTAGTTGTCGTTCACCTTGAAAACATGCTTTAACTACATGAAACCTTTATATATGATATGTTAATATGGTATAAACATAGACAAGCCCGAATTGAGCTTCGATTCGTTCGCTTAAAACACCGAATGTACTCTTAAAGGGAGTTGAAGTTCGGATCCGTCGGAAGAGCATGATAGGCTTGTGCTTTGATGAATTAGGATTCATCAATGTCCGTGTATGTGCTAGGACTTGTCCGTGTCTAAGTGGTCTAGGAAGAGAGTAGTATGTGTGAGGGAGATTATTTGAAAACACTTAGGCCGGCTAGTTAATAACTTAATAAACAACGTATGTGACTAGTAAAAGATTAAACAACATGTCTCTCTTGGCTAGGCACTGGCTAAATCGCGATGCATGTGCTACCTCCGAAGGTGGAGGAACTTCGTAGGTCAAAAGACCCTAAGTACGGAGGGACTCGCCGAGGTGTGCGTGCTATCGGAGTCTACCTTTTCTAGACTTCGTGGGTATTGGTGTGATCCACTAATATGTTGCAAAAGAGTGTCCCCGAGGTAGAAGAACTCGTAGGTCAAAGACCCTAAGTACACGCAGGACTCCGCCGAGGCGGACGCGCGTAGTGCCCTTGAGTGCGGTTGTAACATAGATAGGCTAAGTTAGAAACAGTTAGTCACAACGTGTTGATGAGCATGAAGTGAACCCTAGATGGAGTTGGTCTCATTTAATCAACTAATTAAATAATTATCTTTTCGTTATAACTATGATTGCTTTCATAGCTTCTCTTTCTTTCTAAGTACGTTGTACTTACCTCGAATGCATACTTTTTCTATGTGTTTGGGGACGAGAAGACGAACAGTTTTCGAGGAAGAGTTTGACGACGACGTTTGACGCCGCTCCTTGAAGAATCAAGATGTTTCTTTTCTGCTTTTCTTTGGTTGTACTTTCGTTACTTTTGAGGTAGACTACCGGTTTTGACGTTTTGTCGTATTCTGTCTTTTGGGATTTTCGTACTTTTCCAAATGTAATAATTTTACATTTCTACCCTTAGATTTCTTTTCTGCTCTGTAATTTTGGGAAAATTTTATATACCCGAGTTTTGCTTCCGTTTTGCCTTTAATTTGATACGACGTAGTAGAGGCTTACGTATAAAATGAATTTATTTTTATTTTATACGTGCCGAACGTTTCTTTTCCGGATAAGGACTCGGTGTCCGGGAACTTCACTTGATGATTTCTGTTTCTTTTATTCTATGATGTATTAGACTATGTTGTTATTTCAATTTCAAGACAAGTGTTGTACTTTCTTTAAGATCTTTCTAAGATAAGTTGTTGTAATTTTAATTTGGACATCGTATGTTGTAAGCTACCTTGTTGTTGTAAGAAAACCTTTCCATCTTTGTTGAGTTGTAATCTAATCTTAGATGCATTTATGACTTCATCCGAGTCTTTTAATTTCCATTTGCTTTACTTTTGATACGACGACGTAGAGGTTTAATATTAAATTTATTTAATGTTATACGCTCCGAATGTTCCATTTCCGGATAAGGACTCGGTGTCCGAGAGCGGGGCGTTACACCAAATGATTCATCACTTTCCTGTGCGTAACACTCATGCTCCAAATATTTATCACCTTTCATACAACCAACACTTCACTCACATTCTAATTTCTTAGCCTCATGTATCAAAATCTTAATTCCTCCTTGTCATGATCATTCTGTTCCTCAAACAGATACCCATTTAAAGATGGTGGGGTTCATTTGGCTACAAGGTGATGACGTGTTTATTCGTGGTGAAAGACAATGTGTTGGTGTAATATTCCGATTTTCGGGAAATGGCAGACGTGTCATTTTACGAAAACGAAATATTGGGTTCAATTCCTTTTATTCGGAGTTTTAAGTATTTTATTTGTGTGTGTGTGTATATATATATATATATATATATATATATATATATATATATATATATATATATATATATATATATGTCGAATTATATACATATATATTAAGGAAATCTGAAATTTCTTTTAAGGGTAATTAAGGAAATAGGTTATTTTTGGGAAAACTTATTTAAGGAAAAATAATTCCCATGATACACTAAACCTATTAGAAATCAGAATTTCTCTCCCACGTTCTTGAGAAAATGCGGCTGTGAGAAAGAGAGGAGTCAGAGAGACTTTCTACGATATCTCACGGAGTTTTCAACCGTTTTCAGATCCACGAGAAGGGTTGGAATCGTCGTGAAAGGAGCGTCGTTTCAACACTCAAAGATCAGAGCTTTGATAAGGTTTGTAATTCGACCTATCTGTTGTTCTTGGTTGAGTTTTGAAGATCAAAACTCATACCTTTCGTAGTTTGTTGTATAAAAATGCGTGATCAATTTTAATGCGAATTCGGTTTGGTCATATAGATTTGTTCAGGATTGATTGTTGTTTTTCAAAATTCATCATATGTTTCTGTATCAGGGGTCTTCTATTTATAGGTGAGAATCCTTGTGACTTGTGTTTGAAATTCAAAACATATCCGTTTCATATTTGTCCTATCTTGACTTGCTTTCTGTCCCTATACATAGTACTGACACTGTCAGTTTGCTTTTTGACAGTTTTCAAACTGTCCACCCTTTGACTTGTATCCATTGGATAAACCTCTGTTTCTTACCAACGTTCTTTTAATCTTGACCATTGATTTGTTGACAAGATCAAGAGTTGTTATCTGTCCTTTTCCTTGTAATCTTCCAATGTGACATTTGATTAAATCGAAATATGCATTCAGCAGGTTTCTGTGTGTGTAAGTCTGCTGAAATGCTTATCAGTCAGCTGTCTGATGTTTGCTGTGTTTATAAAACTCTTCAGCTGACTATATTTTATCTAACTTTTAATTGTGAAGTTAGATCACACCAATTTGAACATAACTAAGTTCCAATCACCACTTAACTTATGGAACTTAGACCTTGTACACAAGGTATATGTAATCAGTTTAGGTCATCACAGACTTCCCTAAATTCTGATTCCATAGCCTTGACTTTAAACACTAAGTTTGATCCCTTAGCCTTCAATAACTGAGTTTGAGCCCTCAGCCTTCCGTCTTCAGCAGGTTCATAACTAGTCTACTGACTCAGGTACCTTACTGACCTAGACAGGTCTGCTGATGAAAGTCAGCTTACCTTTTACAATGCTTGTTTGATCAAACCTATACAAAGATCAAACTCTAATAAGCCTATACATTTGATCTAGACATCCTTTTGCCTTTTCTCTATAACAGCTAGTTTGGCACTCATCACTAAAACTTAAAATATGTCCAACAATTTCCCCCTTTTTGGTGATGATGCCAATACCCTCCTTACAACAAAGCAAAAAGAGTAAAAACAAAAATACAGAACAAATTCAGTCATTTCTCATTATAATCATGTTTGTTCAAAAGTTATTACAATCTAGATTCAGCAATAATAAGAAAACAGGTGTGAGTATGCTGATCTAGTTCCTCCTTTCTCTTTCTTGTCTTTCTCTTTCTTGTTGCTCTTGATATTCCCTTATGTCTCTGACCATTTCTCTCATCCATTGATTTTCAATAAGGGAAAAATCAATGTGAGGATTTATTTCCTTCCACGATTTCCATGCCTAGGTAGAGTTAGATTGATTTGGTGTACTCTGAATCCTAGACGCATGTACAATTGCTTGAACTCTTCCAACGACTCTCTTGCTGATGTAGTAGGTAGACTTCTTCCACTTCTTTCACCTCTACCACCTCTGTGTGAAGCTCTTAAGGAATTAACTCTAGCTTCCCAAAACTAAAGTCCCAAAAAGGAATTTAACCCATCATAAAAACCCTTGTCATGGTAAGGTCTCCTCTTATTGTAGTATTGCTTCTTGTATTCTTTGAAAAGGTCATCAGGAAGCTGAAGTCTGCCAGGTGCAGGTTCTCTGAATGCATTTGTATCAGCCTCCCATTTTTTTTGAGCAAAAATCCTTGCAGCCTCTTTTGCTACTGCTGTCTAGCTCTCTTACCCCTTATTGACATCATCAACAAAACGAGAAAGCAGGCCATGAACACTCTCCTGTGTGATCACTAAATTATTTAGTTGACCTTCCATAATTTCTATTCTAGTGTCAACTGCTGTGATCCTTCCTTCCATTGTTTGATCTAGTAGAGTTATCCTCTCAGTGATCTTAGGATCTAATGCAGTAGGTTGAGATGTTCCAGCAGTGTCATGTACAACAGACTTGGGTGCTTCAGCAAGCTTATCAAGTTTCTTGTGAATGGAGGCAAATTGTTCTTTCAAAAACTGATCCTTCAGTGTATTCCCTTGTTTTATGCCTCTCGTATCTTTGGTAAGGCCAGCAAGAGCAAATTGAGTGGATGTGATATTGGAAGCAACTGTTTCAGTAGTCCTCCCTCTATTTTCCACTAAGTTTATCAAATCTTCAAATCATTGCTCTTGTCTGTCAAGTTGAGTTCTTAACTGTGTAATGTCATTTCTGACTGTTCTCAACTCATCCAACACCTGTGGTGGTACTCCACCAGCCATACCTCCAGCCATATGTCCAACAGCTTCATCAGCAGGCTCTTCAACATTGTATTGTGCCCTCTGTCTGCTGACAACCATGGCCCAACTCATATCCCTTCCAGCAGGGTCAGGACCTTCTTCAACCATAGCACCAAATATGTCTTCCAAAATGGGATCTTGTGCTGGTTGAGGTTCCAAGATAGGTTCTTCTTCAAACAGTGGTACATATGCCTGTTGGGGTTCAGCAGCAACAAGTTCTTCCTCAGGCACTTAAAACTCCTCATCACTGAAGTCATAGTCCAGCACCTGTTCATCCTCTTCAATAACAGCAGTCTGTTGACTATCCTTTCCTTCAGTACCTTTTGCCACAGTAGGCTGTACTACAGCAGCCTGTTCTTCAATGATTGCAGGGGTTTCCTCTAAACCCATTGTGAGTTCCAACCTTTGTCCAGGTGCTGTCTGATCCTCAACAACCTGTACCTCCAGTTCTGACCTTTGTTCAGGTGCTGTTTGTTCCTCAGTAGCCTGAACCTCCTCAAAAAGTATGGGTGATCCTTCAAAACCCATCACCATGTCCAATCTCTGTCCTATCACTGTTTGTTCCTCAGTGAGTAGGATCTTTTCTTCCACAGAAATAAAAAGAAATATTGCCATATTTTCCTTTACAGATCATCTAGCATCAGTAATTTTCTATAGAGTATCAGCATATTTAGATAAGATGTCCTGAGTGTCAATCCACTCCTGATATTGAGCTGAATCTTCATAATTGATATCAGGCTCATTGTGTTCAATAACTTTCTCTTCATCTAAATTTTCAGTCTGCTGATCATCAGGATTCACATCAGATTCCACAACCTTGAATGTATCAGATGTGCCAACCAACCTGTTATCTTCAAGATGTATTCCATCATTGATTAGAGCCTTTAAATCGTCTATAGTAAGATCTTCCAGATCTTCATCCATTTGGTCAGATTGCTGGCCCTCAGCAGATTTGTCAGCACCAGTAGACTGTTCTACTCTTGGTTCAGTTGGCAATGCAGTTCCACTAGCTTCTCCTTGATGTGGGGGATGATAATCATCAGAATCAGATGATGATGAATCATCACTATCTGGTCCTTCCCTAGGATCCTTAAACATGATACTTTCTTCTCCCTTTTCTCTGTCAATGATTTCCATCAACCTCATTTCCAGCAAGGAAGTATTAACCAGGTCTAGTAGGTTTTCCACCTCTAACTTTTCAAAAGCCCATTCTTCAAAATTTGTCATTGGCTCAGCAGCTGATTTTTGTTTCTTATAATATCCAAACTTCCATTGAAAGTAATCAACAACCAGCTTAAGTTTAGGATCAACATATCCTTCTTTTCTTTTCTTCTCCTTCCTCTCAAAAGGCATTGAAGGTTTTCTAGCAGCTGGTTGTTCAACTTGTTGTCCTCCAAAGCTCTCAACAAGCAGATTCAATGTTTCCTCAATAGATGCATCTATGTCAGTAGGTTCTTCTGATTGTAAATTTGTACCTACCACCTCCATCTGTTCCACACTCGGTTCCCTTTGACTTGTATGTGTGTCAGTCAGGTCTGCAGTAGTGTGTTGTTCCCCCTGAGTTGTAGCATCCACAGCAGGGTCATAAATAGGTTCAACAAAGCTTACTACAAGCGAGGCTCAACTACGACGAGCTTCATCGTGGTTCTTCAATGTGTTGCTGAACAACAACACCAGCATCAGTAGTAGGCTCAACAGCCTCTTCTTTTACTTCCCTTTGATCTTCTAGAATCCTCAATTCTTTACCTTTTCCATGTTTCTTTTTCATCACAATTTCCTTCATTCTCTTTGAAGGTTGTTCAACCTCAATCTCAGCAGCTTTCCTCTTTCTTCTACCTTCCTTCTGTTGCTCTTTCAAAATTTCAGCAGCAGACTTCTTCCTTATAACTTCACCAGGGTCAGTAACTTCAACTTCAACTGAACCCTCAATAGAATCAACAGTCTCTACTGATTTCTTCTTTGTTTTATTAGGCTTAAGCATCTCAGTGATCATTCTAGTATCAACAACCTTTCTTTTCTCCTTAGCTCTTTTTGATGCAGCAGGTTGCACATCATGTCTAACCTTTGCTCTCTTTTCTTGTCCATCATCATCATTGTCACCACCATCATTATCACTCTCAGTTGCCTCATCATCTTCATCTTCACCAACATCTAACCCAGGAATAGGAGTAACAACTTCCGGCTTGTATATGGATTTATTGATTTTCTCAGATGCAACAGCAGGTATCTGAAAGTTATTCAGTAAGGTCTGAATCAGTAGACCTAGAGGCTTGGCTTTGGACTTCCTTATACCATCTCTATCTTCAGTAAACACCATCTTCATATAATGTATAAAGAATCCAGCCCAATCAAATTTCACACTTCTGCAAATGATGACCAGTAGGTCTATCTTAGGTCCAGAAAGTGTATCTAGACTCCCACTGAATCCCATAATGTTCTTGGCAATTAGGTTGCTAAGTAGATTATATTCAAATCCAATGTGCCTCACATTAATGCCTAGAGATGATGGTATGGACTCATTTGTCTTTATTGCATCAACAAACTTCATTCTTGGCAGGTTCATCATTTCTGGATTGGTAGGAGCACCATTTCCAGGTCTAAAATGAAATACTTCTCTCAGTAGATCTGAAGTGATTTCAATCCTTCTGCCATTAACCGTTGTAGTGAAGGCTTCTCTACCTTCGTGTATGACTATGTTCTTCCAGAATTCCAAAACATTGACGTATGAAATTCTTTCTAATCTTTTATTATTAACATTTTCCAAACCAGCAACTCTTCTGATTCTTCTTCCAATGTTGATAGCTAACTCAGTGGTGTGACAGTCAGTAACATACCCTCTAACACTTTGACTTGTTCCAATATGAACATCACCTTTATCCACCATTAGAAATGAAAAGGATGAAGAAAATGCTTTCAAATCTGTGTTCACACGGTGTAATCTCAGAGAAAATCAATCTAAAGATTGTAAGTATTTTCTCTGTGTATATGTCTGTATATATATAGAGAGAGGTGGTTGAAACTGTCAGATAAAGTACTGTACACGTACTGTAGCATTAACCACGATCAAAGTTGGAATTAATGAGATCTTGCCACGTGTCTCATAACTGATCCATAAAGAGTTGTAACCGTCCGATCGTGTAACTGCGGTTATAAAGATAAGATAAATATCCTGGTCATTTGATTTTTGACTTTTGTTAAAGTTTGACTGTGTAACGTATGCTTTAGTAGACTTGGATCAGCAGTCTGCTGATAAAGAATGACTCAGCAGCCTGCTGACAATGTAACTCAGCTGATCTTTAATTCCTCTTGTTTTGTCCAACTGATAATACAAGATGAAGTTTAATACCAATGACTGATCTGTCAAGTGAGCTCACCCAACATGACAAAGACCAATCCCCTTGGCAACCTCATTTTCTCAATTGTCCAAATACATATAAGTACATGGAATTGTTGATACCAATGACTAATCTACTAAGTGAGCTCACCCAACATAGTAAAGACTAATCCCCTTGGTGAATTCCAGTACATTGCTGATCAAAGGTGTATCAGTCAACTTTTATAATTCCAAGTTCAGTCCTTAACTTAGCAAATCTTTCACTATCCAATGGTTTAGAAAAAATATCAGCAAGTTGATCTTCAGTAGGGATGTAAAGAACCACCACATCTTTCTTTTCAACATGATCTCTTATAAAATGATGTCTCACATCAATATGCTTGGTTCTTGAGTGCAAAGCAGGATTTTTTTGTGATTGCAATTGCACTTGTGTTGTCACACATTATAGGAATTTCTCTTTCTTCAATTCCATAGTCCCTTAATTGTTGTCTTAACCATAATATTTGTGCACAGCAACTACCAGCAGCTATATATTCAGCTTCAGCAGTAGAATTTGATATAGAATTCTGTTTCTTGCTAAACTAGGAAATCAGTCTATTTCCCATCAACTGATAAGTTCCTGTGGTGTTTTTTCCATCAATCTTGCATCCTTCATAATCAGAATCGGAGTAGGATATAACCTTGAAGCTTCCATCTTTTGAATACCATATCCCTACTCCTAAAGTCTCTTTTAGATACTTGAGAATCCTTTTGACTGCAGCTAGATGATTTTCTTTTGGTTTAGATTGAAATCTTGCATAAACACCTAAAGCAAAGGATATATCAGGTCTGCTGGCCGTAAGGTACAGCAGACTGCCTATCATCCTTCTGTATAAGGTTTGATCAACATATTTGCCTTCTTTGTCTTCATCCAATCTAATGTTTGTACTCATAGGAGTTGATACCTTGGTGCTATTTTCCATACCAAATTTCTTCAGTAGCTCCTTGGTATACTTGATTTGGTGAATGAAGATTCCATCTTTCATTTGTTTGACTTGTAAACCCAATAAATAGTTCATTTCTCCCATCATACTCATTTGGAATTTACTTTTCATCAGATTAGCAAACTTTTCACATAGCAATTCATTTTCAGAGCCAAAAATTATGTCATCAACATAAATCTGTACCAGCAGGGTGCTGTTTCCTTCTTTGATTCTGAAAAGAGTCTTGTCAATGGGACCTTTGGTAAAATCATTGTCCACCAAGAATTGAGATAGGGTCTCATACCATGCTCTTGGTGCTTGTTTCAAACCATAAAGTGCTTTATTGAGTCTGTACACTTTATCTTCTTGATCTTTAACTTCAAAACCAGGAGGTTGCTGAACATAAACCTATTCTTCCAGAATGCCATTCAGAAATGCACTCTTGACATCCATCTGGTGTACTTTGAAGTTTTTGTAAGAAGCATATGCCAAGAATAATCTTATAGCTTCCAATCTTGCAACTGGGGCATATGTCTCATCAAAATCTATTCCTTCTGCTTGAGAATAGCCTTTTGCTACTAGTCTGGCCTTATTCCTCACAATGGTACCAGATTCATCCAATTTGTTTCTGTATACCCATTTTGTTCCAATTATATTTGCATGATTAGGCCTTTCCACTAGTGTCCAAACTTGATTTCTTTCAAATTCATTCAATTCCTCTTGCATGGCAATTATCCAATCTGGATCTGATATTGCTTCTTCTACAACTTTAGGTTCCATTTGAGATAGAAAACAAGTAAACATAGCTTTTAATTGTATTCTAGTTCTCACACCTTGCTGAATATTGCCAATAACTTGATCAGCAGGGTGATCCCTTAACCATTGTGGATTTTGGTTAGATTGATTATCAGGAACATCATCTTCAGTGGGGTTTGCTCTTGCTTCAGCAGTTCCTTGAACTGCCTCAGTTGTTGCATCAGTAGTATTACCAGCAGGGTGTTCAGCAGGAGCAGAGTCAGAAATCTTTAAGTCATTTATCCTTTCCAAAACATCAACACATTCTGGATCAGTGACTTGTTGATTCTCAGCAGGTTCTGAAACTTCATCTTCCATACCAATGAACTTAGGTTCATCAAATACAACATGTATTGTTTCTTCATGTTTCAGTATCCTTTTATTCAGTACCCTGAATGCCTTGCTGACAGAAGAATATCCCAAGAAAATTCCTTCATCTGATTTTGGTTGGAATGTCTTCAATTGCACCTTATGATTTAATATAAAACATTTGCTTCCAAATGGATTGAAATAGGATATATTAGGTTTCCTTCCATTCCAAATATCATAAGGTGTCTTCAGCAGCTTCTTGTTCACTGAGGTTCTATTTTGTGTATAACATGCTGTATTGACTGCTTCAGCCCAATATATTTCAGGTAATAATGCTTCACAAATCATAGTTCTTCCTGCTTCTTTCAAAGTCCTGTTTCTTCTCTCAGCAACCCCATTTTGCTCGAGGTGTACCAAGACAGCTAGTTGATGTAGCACACCATTCTCGCTCACAATATTCTCTTATAACTTTATTGAGAAATTCGGTAGACTTTGTCTACGATCGATCTTTACTACTGTCAAACTTTTCTCATTTTGCAATCTCTTCAAAAGTTCAGGCATCTTTTGAAGTGTTTCACTTTTCTTGTTCATGAATATTACCCAAGTGTATCTAGAATAATCATCCACAACTACTAGAGTGTACTTCTTTCCAGTTACACTAGTTGGTGTTACTCGTCCAAATAGATCCATGTGCATCAGCTCCAAAACTCTTTTTGTTGATTGCTTAGTCTTTGATTTGAAGCTTGATTTTGTTTGTTTACCTTGCTGACAAGCATCACATATAGCATCCTTTTTGAATGTGATCTCGGGTAAACCAATCACCAATTTCTTCTTCATTAACTGATTAATATCATCAAAGTTTAGATGATTTAACTTCTTATGCCATAGCCAATTAAGTTCTGACTTGGTATGCACAATCAGGCATGTTTCTGGAACAGCAGTAGACCAATCCACAATATACATGTTTTGTTGTCTTTTTCTAGCCAACACAACTTGATCACCTCTTTCACTAATGACAATACTTGTGCCTTTGTCAAAAGTGACCTTGTAACCCATGTCACAAAACTGTCTAGTGCTCAGTAGGTTGTAGTCCAGTCCTTCCACAAATGCAACATTCCCGATAGTTAATCCATTTCTCACAAGTGTGCCATATCCTCTTGTGTATCCTGGTGTGTTCTTGTTGCCAAAATTCACCATTGGACCATCCTTTGCCACATAGTTTGTTAGACAGTGCTTATTCTTTGTCATATGTCTGGAACATCAACTGTCAAAGTACCAGACACCCTACAAAACAAAGTTAATGTATCTTAGGTACCCAAAACTGTTTGGGTCCATAATGGTCAGTGGTAAGCATAACCCTTGGCAAATTTCCATAAGGTCTTCTTTGAAAAGTGTTATACTTTTGTTCATACATGTATTCTACACATCCATAAGGTCTAACATTTGGTTGTGTAGAACTCACATATGCTTTATGGCCTTTTGGTATGTAATGCTGTTTGGAGTGATTTCTATTGTTAGAAGTACTAGCATAACCATAGGTTTGCTGTCTTTTAGGAGCAGCCCTGTTATTTCGAGTCTACTGAGGTCCCTGCCGAGGTCTTGTATAAGTCCTCTCGCCGAGTCCTCTCGTTGATTCCATTGCCGAGGTTTTACCCCTAGCAAAGATGGTTATACCGTTGTTTCTAGCAGTAGGGGCGGGAATATTCCAATCATCGTCAGTAGGGAATAATCTACTTTTCCCCCTGAGATAAGTATCCCTAGAATGATTGACATTTTTAGGTTTAGGATTCTTATCCTTGGAATATTTCTGATTTTTGCCTTTTTGTGGTCCAGCAGACTTGGTAGCAGGTCTAGAAGGTGCAACAGTCCTACTTTTGGATTTATTCCTTTTGTTAGGTACGGTTGACCTTTTTGACTTCTGATTTTGCTTCCTTGAAGTCTTCTCAGTAGGCTTCACTGCCTTAGCAACCTTTTTGGGAGTTGGATCTTGTGCAGGTACAAACTTAGGACCAATTCTGGTACTAGGTTCAGTAACCTTACTGGATCCACCCTTATTAGATTGTTGAGTTCCAAATCCAAGGCCTATTCTATCACCATAAGGCTTTCCAGATTTGAATGCAGTAGTGGAACTAGATTGTTCGAGATTCGAAAGCCTATCGAATGTACAAAGAGTTTATGCTGATTCTGTCCAAACTCTTTTTCCTTTCCTTTGAAAATTCTTAATTCAGCTTTTAATCTTTCAACTTCTGCTTGAAGAGCTTCTTTTTCAGCCTTCACAATCTCATAACCAGATTGTATTATCCTCAGTTGATTAAGGATGGCATCCAAAGTTTCTTCATTGTTAGAATTTTTAGGATTTGAACCACAAGTTGATTCACAATCACTTTCAACAGGAGTGTTTATAGATACAAAATTGTATACCTCCTCAGTTTCTTCCATATTTTCCAATAAAGTATAATCATCTATATCAGCAACAAGTGCAGTATCATCAGATTCATTTCCTTTTTCTGATTCAACTTTATATCCTGATTCATCTTCATCAACCATAGCTTTCTTGCCAGATCTTCTTTGCTGACTTTTGCTCTTCAGTAGGTCTGGACAATCAGGTCTGAAATGTTCAGGCTTCTTGCAATTGAAGCACAGATAATCAGGTTCCTTTTTCTATTTTAGTTCAGGACAGTCAAGTTTGAAGTGTCCTGGTTTCTTGCATTGATAGCACAAGTAATCATTGTCTTTCTTGGATTCATCCTTCTTCTTTTCACTAGATTTCTTTGTGAAATTCCTTGGAGAACCCTTTCCAGTTTTCATCATTTTGATTTTCTTGCTCAGTAGGGCAATTTGCTCTTGCATCTCATCCAGTAGGTCATATTGAGCTCCTGATGTTTCTTCTTGATGTGTAGCAACCAATGCATTGGTCTTTGGTTCTTCCTTTTCAGTCTCAGGTACAAGTTTCTTGCTGAATTCATAAGCCTTGAGATCTGAAAATAATTTGAAGGTGTCCTCTTCTTGTAGACTTCTCATTTCTTCTATTGCAGTCACCTTCATTTCCCAAACTTCTTTTACAGGTAAGGCTTCTAATATTTTTGAATTGATTTCTTCTTTTGAGTAGTTTACACTCAGTAGGGTGAGTTCATCCATGATGGCATTGAATCTTGATTCCATTTGTTCAATGGTTTCATTTGGTTTCATTTTGAAATCCTGGAACTTCTTCTTTGCCACACTGATTTTTTTCTTCTTGATTGCATCAGTGCCTTCACAGATTAATTGTAACTTATCCCAAAGTTCCTTTGCAGTCTTTCAATCCTTCACTTTCATGTACATATTGCTATCCAAGGTTCTGTAGATGATATCAATAGCAATATTGTTGAGGTTTGCTCTTTTTCTATCTTCAGCATTCCATTCTCTTTTTGGTTTTGGAATATACTGAGTTTTAGATCCCACTGTTACTGACTTGGTGATCTCCAGTGGTCCATCTGTCAGCACATCTATCATCTCATCATGTGTTGGAGCTAGAAAAGCCTACATACGACGTTTATATTAATCAAAACGATCTAAAGAACACATCAACATTGTTCTAGCATACTGGTTGTTATCCATGATGCAAAGCTTTGAAAATAAAAAACTTGAAAAAGTTTTTAAAGTATTTTCACAAGCACAACAAGTAGGATTACTTCAGAACAGAAGCACTGCTCCGATACCAATTGTTGGTCCCTTGAAAAGGCTTTGGTTAAGTTTAGAGGGGGGTGAATAAACTTAACACTTAAAACTTTTTGAGTTAACAAATTCAAGTAAGTTCGTAGCCTTTCGATGTTTCGTTCGCAGTCCGTCGACCACCACTCGCAGTCCGTCGACCGTTGATTTAACTGAATTTGTTGTAGCGGAATATATTCAAATTAAGCCTTATTACTTGTTGTTAAAATATGATACTAAGTATTAGATACTCAGTAGTGTGAGTGTGTGATTCAGTTGCTAATTTCAGTTGGTTGATGTGCTAAATATACTAAATGCACAAATTAAATGTAGAAAGTAAGTAGGCAATTTTTATAGTGGTTCCAGGTGGTGTAATCCTGCCAGTTCACTCTTCTCCTGTGATGTTGGAGGTAATTCACTAGAGATCTTTGAGGTTGCAATTACAAAAATCCCTAAGTTGTCTGTCCTTCACCAATAACTATGGCTTCACAAAATGAACACTTGGAACATGTAGGATTGCTGCTCCAAAGTCTTCCACTGGTCCTTGAAGGGTAGGATTGCCTCTTCACCAGCTCCACCACAAACAACAGTCCTTGACACCCAAAGATGCTTCAATGTCTTCAGCAGGTTTCTTGTAAAAGAAAGTTTGAATCAAGTAAGTGATTCAGATTTCAGCAGCTTGATCAGGATGAAATGATCAGCAGCTTGATGTCTTCAAGTGTGTATACTTGATGTAACTTAATAGCAGATTACACTTGAAGAATTTACTAGATCAGTAGCTTTAAGCTTAGTAATGTCAGCAGGGTGATTTCTTGATAGGAAACTGATAGCTCAGGATTGATTGTTGTTTTTCAAAATTCATCATTGTTTCTGCATCAGGGGTCTTCTATTTATAGGTGAGAATCCTTGTGACTTGTGTTTGAAATTCAAAACATAGCCGTTTCAGATATGTCCTATCTTGACTTGCTTTCTGTCCCTCATAGTACTGACACTGTCAATTTGCTTTTTGACAGTTTTCAGACTGTCCACCCTTTGACTTGTATCCATTGGATAAACCTCGGTTTCTTTCCAACGTTATTTTAATCTTGACCATTGATTTGTTGACAAGAATCTTCCAATGTAACCTTTTATTA
Source organism: Gentiana straminea (assembly GCA_036785695.1). Taxonomy (NCBI): domain Eukaryota; kingdom Viridiplantae; phylum Streptophyta; class Magnoliopsida; order Gentianales; family Gentianaceae; genus Gentiana; species Gentiana straminea. The sequence continues at coordinate 3,041,858 of JAVUPR010000482.1, forward strand.
AATCGAAATATGCATTCAACAGGTTTCTGTGTGTGCACGTCTGCTGAAATGCTTATCAGTCAGATGTCTGAAGTTTGTTGTGTTTATAAAACTCTTCAGCTGACTGTCTTTTATCTAACTTTTAATTGTGAAGTTAGATTACACCAATTTGAACATAACTAAGTTCCAATCACCACTTAACTTATGGAACTTAGACCTTGTACACAAGGTATATGTAATCAGGTTAGGTCATCACAGACTTCCCTAAATTCTGATTCCATATCCTTGACTTTAAACACTAAGTTTGATCCCTTAGCCTTCAATAACTGAGTTTGAGCCCTCAGCCTTCAGTCTTCAGCAGGTTCCTAACTAGTCTACTGACTCAGGTACCTTACTGACCTAGACAGGTGTCGCGATGAAAGTCAGCTGACCTTTTACAATGCTTGTTTGATCAAACCTATACAAAGATCAAACTCTAATAAGCCTATACATTTGATCTAGACATCTTTTTGCCTTTGCTCTATAACAGCTAGTCTGGCACTCATCACTAAAACTTAAAATATGTCCAACACATACCGGGGAGATCCCGGGACTATCGGTTCTAATCACCATAGTTGGCAAGTATATCTCGTGATGGATATTCATCATGCACAGTGTCCTTGAGTAATGATGTAACCAAGATAAGCTAAGCTAGAAACGTATTGTCATGACATGTCGATGGGCATGAAGTGAACCTTAGATTGAGTCGGTCTCATAAAGATAATTATTAAACTAAAACTATTAAAGAGCCTAATTAAATTGTAGCTTCTAACTCTTACTATGTACAATGTACTTATCTCAAATGCATGTTTATTTATGTGTTTGGGGGAAAGAAGACGAACAGGTAAATCTGGAGTTCGAGGAGGACTTTGATGACGATGTTTGAGGACACCGGAATTGAAGAGTTTTGTTTATTCATGTTTTATTTATTATTTTTAGACTTGGAGTTTGGTTGTAATTTTGTAATTTCTTTTAGATTACGTTTGGAGGTTTTCCGTACGTTTTGGTTTTCGTTTGGCTTCTTTTCCCAATGTAATAAATGTTACATTTCTCTCTTTAGATATTGAGTTTCTATTCTTGGATGTTTAAAAAAAAATATTACCCGAGTCTTTTGCTTCCGTTTGATTTATTTTGATACGACGTATATAGTAGAGGCTTACGTATAAAGTGAATTTATTTTATTTTATACGTGCTGAACGTTCCTTTTCCGGATAAGGACTCGGTGTTCGGGAACGGAACGTTACAGTTGGTTTCAGCAATTGTGGTTTTGCCAAGGGAAGATGGTGGTTGGACGAATCTTTGTAATGTAGTGGATCGTGTATTGCATCAATGGTTGTGTAACGGAGAACATCGCTGGCTGCGTATGAGAGGTATTAGCCGCTCAAGACTGTTGAAGAAAATATAGAAAATATATTGATGAGTGGCGGATTCATCGGAATCGAGTTTTGGCTCTGATGAAATGACGAAAACATCATATTGAAAAGGTTTCAAATAAAATCACTTGGCGGTGGACACTACTACTCCTATGTAGACCTAGCCGGTTCCGGTGCTGGGGCTGGTTCCGACCCGGCGGGTCTCGGTTCCAAACGGGCGGGTTGTCAGAACCGGCGGGTCCACGGGTTGCCGGTTCCCGGAACCGGCGGTTACACGGTACCACCCCAGCTCATGGTTCTACAAACCGGACGAGAAACCGGCGGTCAAACCGGCGGTTTTTTATTTTTTTTTTTTCCTCCAACCCTTTTCTCCAAGACTCCAACGTCTATTTTTTTAATTTTTTAATTTTAAAATATCACACACTTATTACACTATAAATACACTCATTTCATCACTTTTTCCTCACAATTCTATTCTAACTCTCCTTTTATCATAATATTATCTATTATTATAATATATTTCGGATAGTGATTTGAAGTTGTTCTGAATAAATTTGTTTACTTTATCACATTCGAAATATATTATTTTACTGATGAAAATACCGAGAAAGTGAATCCTTTAAAATATAAGGCTGTTTGTAACGTTTGCGAAAAAGTGTATCATTATCAGCGTGGAAGCGGTCATTGTGTTTATGTACGACACTTACGAACAAGGCATTCCGAGAAATATGAAAATTATATGCATGATGCGCGGAGATGTCGAGATGGGTAGCCGGGTAAGATGTGACATGTAACAACGTCTACATGCACGTTATGAAAAATCGATGTAATATCAATGTTGAATGTTGTTTGTTGTAGTGTTTTGTTGTATTAATGTAGTTTTATCACTGTCACCGTTATGTAGAATAATCGGTATCGATCCTTTATTGTATTGTATTGTATTGTAATAAATTAATGTAATCGAAAATGGTCGTTATAATGAATGTTAAATGTTGTTTATTGTAAATGATCGTTATAATCAATGTTAAAAGTTAATCCATGTTCTTTTTCTTTGCCACGTTATCCTCGATGATATATATATATATGTATATTCTTAGCAGTCCTTTTATTTAGGAAATGGTGTTGTTAGTTAATATATAAAATATACTATAAAATGTTGTTTTTTATCTTTTCAAAAAAAGATATTGTTTTATTATTATCAAATTACATAGTAATAAGAGCATGTATATCGTATCATGTCTCATGATCTATGTTCCAAGCTGTGTGTTTTTTAAAATATAGTTATGAAATTAAATATTATATATAGTTTAATAACCAATTATAATTTATTATTAATTTTAAATGTAAGTTATACTAATTTTCTAGAAAAAATATTGATTTTTTTAGAAACGTGATCTGAACCGCCGAGACTTGGAACCGGCTCGGAGAACCGCCAAACCCGCCGGTTCCCGAGACCCGGCAGAACCGGCTAGAAATTGGAACTGGCGGTTCTGGTTCCATTTTGAACCCGGAACGGGTGGGTCCAACCAGAAAAACCGGCCCGACACGGAACCGGCCATGTCTACTCCTATGGCTCGATGAAAGTGATGGCAACCCAGCCATGCTATATGAAGGGCTGCCGTTGAGTAATTTCCGGCAACAAACAAGTGTACCATGACGATATTATTAATATTATTATAGACGTGGTTGTGGAAAAGTAAAAAGAGTCTTTGGTAGATAGTCTATAATATATATACACACATATATATACTAATCCCATTTTCCGTAACCGCTTAACTGAAGCCAATAAAGTGTAAACATATACCCGTTACGAGAAACATGGTGCTCTCATTTTTATTCTTTTTAACACTTTTATCGTGTGTGAGAGGTTAAAAATGAATTGTAAGCCTCTCATTTTTACTCTTTTTCACATAACGATGACAAATTATGTCACCTTAAAGATCCGGGCTTTTCCTTATATTATTGATGAATAATCAAGAACCCTAACGCCAAAAACGACAGAGGGGTTTTGTATGTTGCGGCTGAGTCTAAGTGGGATTCTTAGAGTGCCTACGTATCCTGTTATTATTCCAGGAATCAAGCCATACGTAGTTCCTGGAACGTTGTATTTATAAGGACAATGCGTGACCTAACCCTAATATGAGTCGGTTTGTAGCTATTGTCATATTTACCCTTAATTGGGCTTTACCCCTCACCCAAGTTATCCTGTGGATATTGGGCCGACGTAGCTGGTGTGGACCCCGTTCTCGATATCGATCTATCCGACCCGGGATGATCGACCCCGGAACTCACGTCCCGCACCGCCCGTAAGTCGATGGTCGTGACTTCGAGTCCTTAGCCATATTTCGTGCGCGAGGATCGACATGCGTGTCAAGGCTTCTAGGTCGATATTCCGACTTGTATGCATTATCTGGCTCATGTGCCTTAGTAAATATTTGATCCACGTATCCCACTCGATGATGATATATCGAGGTGCGTAACCCGGTATCGTCATAAGCCCCCGTACCCGAGAGAGGCGACTTCCGTTGTCCGAGGTCGATCCGCCAATTTTGAAATCATCTTCGAGTTGGACTAAAACTTGGGCGGGAAATGGTGTAACCGTTTCGTCCGCCACCCGTTTCCCTAGCCAATCGTGGCCGTTCGCCGTGACGTCGAACGCACTATCGCTTCGTCTTCTCGCCATAAATGATGTAATCCTTGATCTTCGCGATTTGTGGGGAGTTATAACTACTAAGTAACCCCCTAATCACGTCTTTTCACCGTCATTTGGCATTAGCAACGCATAAAAGGGGGAGAGAAGAACCGTACGGTGAAATCATTTCTCGCCTATCCATTTCTCCATTTACTCCTCGTAAAATACAAGTAAGCATCTTTTCTCGCATTCATCTTTCTTTCTCGTTCTTACCATTCCCGCTTGAATCCATCCATGTCTAGTAGTGCTACACTTTCGATAGGGTAGAGTGAGTCTCATTCCGGCGATCAAACACCCATATCTCGCCCTTCCGATCAAACCCTTCCCTCAAATCCTGGGAACCCTTAGGAATTATCGTGGAACCTAAGAAACCGTCCACAAGAATGGACGGAAAAGTGGCCTAAGCGGGTGCACTTCCCGCCTCACCATGGACGATCTCAACCAACTACGGCAGAGATACGGGCCGTCTAGCCCTCAACCGGTGGCTCGCCTTCCTTCCGGCCACCACCAATTTGCCGACGAGCCCCCGTGCGGTCTCCGTACGGTCTACGAGGCCCGCCTATTGACGGGGCTCGATTTCCCCTATGTCCGCCGGTCCAGCTGTTCTTCGCCACTATGAGATCGGTATATCTCAATCGGGCCCGAATGCCATCCGGACTCGATGGGCTTTCTAATTGCCTCGCCGAGTTGCGGGCATCGGGTTCACCGTCCCTTTGTTCCGATGGTGGCACAAGATCTCTCGCGATGCCCGACTCGGGTGGTACACGTTTCAAAAGCGTGCCAATCGTCGCGAGTTCGTGTCAAAAGGACCTTCATCTCATTCGAATTGGAAGCCTAGGTTCTTCTTCCTTCGACACGGGTCGGATAACCCCTATGTCGGGCTATGGAGGTCGAGAGAGGGAAGAGATGACAACCGGGTCGTGAAGCCGCACCTAACGAGGCTCTTACTCTCGAGAGATTTACCTTCGAGGTGGTTACACAGACCCGAGTCTCCTTTATGACCTTGCCCGCCTCGAAGAGGCGGGCCCCGTACCATGCATAGCGCTTCATCCCGTCGATCGTGAAAATTGTACGAACCTTGGTTATTTTATTATCAAGTCTTAATTCTTTTTGAAGTTGTATCTCTCGCTATTCCCGATACCGACTCCTTTTTCATTTGTGTAGTGGGTAGATTCTCGAAGGTCGCCGTTCCGAAGGCTTCGCCGTGGCCGCCGCCGCCGCCGCCTCCGCATCGAGAGCTACTCCTCCGGCGCCCGAGGAAAGACCCGTTCATGCCGTTGACCCGACCGAGGGTGTCGAGACAACTACCCTTGTCACACAATCAACTCGCCTTCTATGTCGGAGGGGCTCACCCACGAACACCGGTCGATACGCGGCGAGGACGTTATCGACTTTACCGTCGGAGGGGGTGAAGAAACCTCCGGAGCCGAGGCGGGCCGGCTGCGTAAACGGAGGTCGGCCCTCGAGGAGCCGGTGAGAGATCGCCAAAGGCCGGCTAAAAAAGCCAAGGTCACGAAGCCTTCTCTCGACCTTGCCGCCACGAGTAGGATGTCGGCCGACGATGTCGAGAAGCTGGACGACCAGGTCCTGGCCTCTTCTCTCCGAGAGCTGGGACGCGTGGTAAGCACTAACTCTTGTCGATTTCATGTCTTCTTTTTTGCCCCTCCCGATTTCATGTCTTCTTTTTTGGCAGCACCACTTTATGAGTCGAGAAGCCTCTCGACGTACGAGCACGCCGTCCGAGACCGTAGAAGGGCCGAAGACACGATTCGGAGGTTGAACGACATGTGCTTGTTGTCGAATCGCCTAGTGTCACCGGTCCGGAATCGCAACCGAACGTTTTCAAGAAAGAAGCCGCCGCCGAAATAGAGAAAGTAAAGCGGGGAGCGAGAGGCCGTCATCGCCGAGCCGAGGAGAGATCCGGCCGCGGCCGAGGAGAGGAGGTCGCCGCAAGAGTGGCTCTCGAGGAAGAGCCGGCGCGAGGAGCCGCTATTGCCGAAGAGAGGGACCGCTTGAAAACGAACTTGATCGTGTCCCCGGGCAACTTGAGGAAGCAAGGACCGCCGCGATACTCGAGTATCGGAAGTCCGATGAGTTGGGTAGTGATCTCGACGTAATCATGCGTACGGCCATACTTGGAGGATTCACCAAGGCGGTGGACCAAGTAAAGAAGGCCTATCCGGAGGTCGAGATCAACCACCGGGAAGAGCCCGGCCGCTATGACCCCGACTCGGAGGCGTTGTATGACCCGTACTTCGAGGAATTCCAACAGGTATATCCCTTGCTCGAAGTATGGTGGCCCCACGCAAGCTCAACTCCCCGATAATACGACTTCCGTCGCTACCGCTCATGCTCCGACCCCCGAGGATGCCGATCCGACCCCCGATGCTTCTATTTAGTTGTCTTGTTTCTTTCCAACTTTGATGTCTTAAATTTTAACTTGCAATCCTTTGTAAATTTTATCAACTTGAGTAGACTTGGGTGAATATTTATTTTATCGTGGTTGGTCATTTCGACCCGGCCCTAATTTGTTTCGAAATTTACCCCCTTTTATCTCTTCTTGTTGTTATTTACTTTTTTCTTTTATTACCGTCTTTGGCTTTCTTGCTTGTCGAGCCTTTGGCTCGTTTGCTTCTCGCCTTATCGATGTAATATTGCCCCCCAAGTGTTTTATTAACTTTAGTTCATAATGCACTTGGGTTCTAAATGGCTTTTAGGTCGACCTAGTTGCCTTGGCTTCTTAGCCTCACCGGCTTACTAGATCTTTGAGTTAGTCCGACATTGCGAATCGTCCTTGTCTCGGTCTTATCGCCCTTTGGGCCGGTTAGACTTCCGACTTGGACGTTTGGCCCGACCATGCGAACCGTCCTTTGTCTGCCTTATTCGACCCTTAGGTGCCTTAGGCTTTTGACTTGGACGTCTGACCCGACCTTGCGAGTCTTCTTTTTGCCTTCTGCATTATATGCTTGTGGCGTTGTCGGGAGTTCCGACTCGCGGATTGCTCCATACTTTGTCGATTGTAACTTCGCGTCCTTTTGGACTTAGAATATTACAAAAATACTTAACGAATAGTAGAAAAAGGAATCATCATTTATTATAATAAAGATAGAATTGTCACATGGATCGATTACAAATCTTGTAAAATAAGTAGAAACAAACCGATCGACTAAGGCCTAGACGTAAAATTTCTTCAAATTATTCGCGTGCCATTGTCGAGGGATCGTAGTTCCGTCTCGCTCGACCTAGTTGATATGAACCTTTAGTGGTGGACTTTTAGGATCCGATACGGGCCTTCCCTGGGCTCGGGGAGAGGGCCCCGATCTCCTTTTGCCGACTTGCTTCGTTCTTTCTCAAAACTAGATCTCCGACCTTGAAATATCCGTATTTTACCCTCGCGTTGTAATATTGAGAGATCTTTTGCTTGTACCTTGCCATTCTGGCTGAGGCCATTTCTCTCCGCTCCTCGAGATTATCCTTCTCCTGTCGGATGTCGGGATCGTTCGTCTCGATATTATACGCTAACACTCGTGGGGAAGGGACACCGATCTCCGCAGGGATAATCGCCTCGCACCCATAAGTTGGGGAGAAAGGTGTTTCACCCGTTGATACGTTTGGAGCCGTCCTGTATGACCACAGGATGCTCGGGAGTTGCAACGCCCAGTCTCGTCCTTCAGCTTCGAGCCTCTTTTTCAGTCCGAGTTTAATCTGTCGATTTGTTTGCTCGACTTGACCATTTGCTTGAGGATGCGCGACTGAAGTGAAGTGCTGATCGATATGATATTCGGCTAACCACTCTCTGACTCTTCGGTCTTCGAATTGAGTGCCGTTGTCCGAGATTAGAGCCTTCGGAATACCATACCTGCATAAAATATCGACCCATAGGAATTTCTTGATTGTAGCCGCTTTGATGTCGGGCAAAGCTTTGGCTTCTACCCACTTAGTGAAATAATCTACTGCAACTACTACAAACTTATTATTCCCTGGAGCTCGAGGTAGGGGTCCTACAATATCGACTCCCCACACGTCGAAAGGCCATGCCGACGAGATGACATTCATTTCTTGTGCCCGTTGATGAGAGATGTTATCGTGAATTTGGCAAGAATTGCATCTCTCGCACTAATTTGATCGCATCTCGTTGCATTGACGGCCGAAGTATCCAGCCGAGCTTGCATTTCCGAGCTAGCATTCTAGCCCCGCAGTTGATTCCCACAAGCTCCCCTATGGATTTCTTCGAGAAGATATTCTCCCTCCGTCTCGATGCGCATCTCAACCATGGACTTGTGAACGACCTCCGATAAAGTATGTCGTTGAAGAATGCGTATCGAGCCGACTGAAGTCGGACCTTTCTTGACTGTACCTTATCATTGGGTAATATTCCGTCCTTTAAGTAAAGGACAATTGGATCCATCCATGTAGCCTGCTGAGATATCGGCTGGGCTTCTATCTCTTCATAGCTTCTCTCTGTTAGTGATTCTACTAACACCTTTTTACTAGAGACGAAATTTGATGCTAACTTGGACAGAGCGTCGGCCCTCTTGTTCTGAGTTCGAGGTACCTGTTCGAATTGAATCGAGTTGAATTTCGGCTTAAGGCCTTGGACTACTGCCAAATACTTCTTCATAGTCTCTTCCTTAGCCTCATATTCCCCTTTGATGTGATTAACAACCAATTGCGAGTCACCGTAAACGTTGAGATTTTCGACCCCCGCCTTTAGGGCAAGCTTCGGACCGTTGATAATTGCTTCATATTCTCGCCTCATTATTAGTTGCCTTAAAATCGAATCGGAGGGCGTATGGAAACTCCTCTCCCCCTTCGGGCCGACTAATAGGAGGCCCGCACTCGCTCCTTCTTTGCTCGAGGCCCCATCGGCATGGAGCATCCATCGTTCTTCGTGACTTTGCTTTTCTTGCTCAAGTTGCACCGATATACCTTCGGCTAAGAAGTCCGCTAAAGCTTGAGCCTTGATTGCGGTACGCGGCACGAACTCGATGTCGTATTGAGCCATCTCGATTACCCACTTCGCGAGTCGACCGGATGTGTCGGGCTTCGCTAGAATTTGCTTGAGTGGTTGGTCTGTGACTACCACTATAGGATGGGCTTGAAAGTATGGCCTAAGCTTTCTTGATGCGTGTACCAACGCTAGTGCGAGCTTCTCACCGGTGAGTATCGGGCTTCGTGGCCATGCAGCCTTACTTACAAAATATACGGGCACCGGCCCTTTTCTCCCTCTCGAACCAAGACCGAACTCACCGCTTCCTCGCGATCGATAAATAAACTAGCAACCTTTCCCCCTCTCGAGGAGAGGTGAGAGTAGGTAGTTTCGAAAGATATGCTTTCGTTCCTCGAAGGCCGTCCGACATTCGTTGTTCCAAAGGGAAAGGGCCGGGCTTTCGAAGAACTTTGAAGAACGGTAGTGCACGCCGGGCCGACCGAGATAAAAACCTATTCGGTCGCCATCCGACCGGTGAGTCTCTCGAACCTCTTTCATGTTTCGAGGTGCGTGCATATTCTTTAGTGTGTCGATCTTGTCGTGGTTAGCTCGAATCCCGTCTCTCGACACCATATACCCTAGAAATTTGCCCGTCCGCACCCCGAAGGTGCACTTTTTTGGGTTAAGTTTCATGTCAATATCTCTTAGCACCTCGAACACTTCCCTCGGCGTCTACCAAAAATTGCTTCATGGATCGGCTTTTGATGAGTAGATCATCCACATAGACTTCCATATTCTTACCAATTCGCTTCGCAAAAATTCTATTGATCGCCCTTTGGTATGTAGCTCCGCATTCTTTAATCCGAATGGCATGGTAACATAGCAAAAGGTGCCAAACTCGTAATAAACGCCGTCTTCTCCGCATCTCGGGGGTCCATGAGAATTTGATGGTACCCCTTGTATGCATCGAGGAACGCGAATACCTCAAAACCGATGGTCGAATCAACTAACCCGTCGATCTTAGGTAATGGATAGGAATCTTTAGTGGCATGCCTTATTCAAATCCGTGAAATCAACGCACATACGCGCCACCGCCATCCGGTTTCTTCACTAACACCGGATTGGCAAGCCATTCCGGATAGAGCACTTCTTTTACTATATTTGCCGAAAGTAACTTCCCGACTTCGTACTCGATAGCTTCCAATCGATCTTGCGCGAAATTTCGCTTCTTCGTTTGACCGGCTTTTCGGCCCGGTCAATCTCTAGTTTATGGATGGCGATGTTTGTCGGTAGGTTCGCATATCGGACGCCTTCCGTGCGAAGACGTCCTTGAACTCTTTCAAAGAAATCGATCAAGAATCGCTTTTTCCCGAGTCGGGATCCAAACCCCGACTTGGACACTCTGATCGGTTCCATCTTCCCATAAGCTGACATTTTCAACTGCTTCACTCGAAGCCCAACACTTCTCTTCCTCCTCCTCCGGAATGAGTTCCTCGACGAGGACTTGCTGTACCGCCATCTTACCGTTCATCACTATCGAATTGCAGCTTCTGGCGATTTCAATATCCCCTTTTACTTCGTGGGAACCATTTCGAGTCGGGAATTTCATGCTGTTATGGAACGTCGAAATTATAGCTCGTAACTCGAAAAGGGCTGGTCTACCCAAAATAACATTATACGCGGAGGGAGCTTTAACGACCACGTAGTTTAGCTCTAGCGTCCTCCCTCTTTCCCCATCACCCACCGTCGTTAGTAGCTTTATGGAACCCCGGGATGGACTCGCCCGACCCGTGAAGCCGAATAAAGTGGAGAGGCTATGGGCACTAAGTCTTTCTCTTTGAGCTTCATTCCCCGGAATGCCGAGTAGTATAAGATATTCACAAGCGCTACCATTATCGACGCATACCCTCGATACTCCGGCGCGACTTATAATCGCTTCAATCACTAACCCCTCACTATGACTTGTCGACTTAGGGACGTCGTCTCCGGGCCATACCCGACTTCCGTAGTTAATCTCAATTGCTTGCGTGGCCTCGAGCTGTCGTCTGGTTCTCGACTGGCTCGTTCCTTCTCACTCTCCCCCGGCCCAAATATCATATTCACATAATTGTTTGGGCGATTATCATCATAGCGATCCCGACCATAGTAGTCCCTATCGTTATCGTGAGATCGGTCTCGTCTGGGGATCGATCTCTTCTTCTTTGATTCTCTCGACTTCGACCTCTATCCCGGTCGGGATTTCTTCTTTTGAAGTCTCGTCGCCCCCGGGCTCATTATAACGCGATCGGTCTATGACCTCATCCAGCCTTTCCCTCCCGGATGCGAGCCTCGATGTCTTTCTTTAAATCGAAACAAAGTCCTCCGTCGAGTGACCCGTGTCCTCGTGGAATTCACAATACTTTGTCGACCTTCGTTTTTCTCGAGGTTTTTTGATCGGAGGTGGCCTCTTGGCCAAATTCTTAGAAACCATGATTGATAAGACCTCCGTACGGGACCGGTTGAGGGGAGTAAAATCTTTATCCTTTCTACCACCCTTTTTCTCCGACCGTCCCGAGGGAGGCGCTCGATGCGATCCCGTACGTACGTTTTCCTCTCTACATCCTGCTGTCGAGGCTGATTCTTATTTCCTCCTCGACCTTCTTTCCTCGAGCTGTCCATCCACTCGGCTTGGGTGTGCCTACGCACTGCCTCTTCGCCTTGGCAAAATCGATGTACGACATTCACACACTCATCCATGTTTCGAGGGAGGTTCCGGCTTAACTTCTCATACAACTTTGTGTTGCGCAGTCCCCCTACGAATGAAGTGATCAGGACTCGATCCTGAGGATCCTTCACCTGCATGGCCTCAAGGTTAAACCTCTTCAGATAATCTAATACCGACTCGTCTCTATGCTGCCTCACATTTGTGAGGTGCGTCTCGCTCAACTGAAACTTTTTGTTGACGATGAAGGCGTCTCTGAATTTTCTGGCGAGCATGGTGAAGCTGGAGATGGATCTGGGTTTCAACTTGGTAAACCACTCTCTTGCTCGTCCTACAAGTGAGTCTCGAATGCCCGGCATCGCATCTCGTCTCGGGGCACATTCTAGCCTCATCCGGGATAGATACCCGTGAAGATGGTCCTCCGGGTCGGTGGTGCCATCATACGGGTCTATCTTAGGTATTTTAAACCCCTTGGGTTTAGGATAATCTTCAATCTCCTTGATGAAAGGAGACTCTAACCACAACGGGCCCCGGGTTTTTCCTGTGATTACATCTAACTCCCCGCCTAACGCTATCTTCATCGATGCGTATGTGCTTCGTTGTATTTCTCGCTTCCTCCGTTCGACCGAGCTTGAGGAAGCGCCGACCTCTTCAAATTGATCTCGGCTTAGGATTATTGACGGCGTTATTCGTGCCGCCTTCCGCCCGTTGTTGTCGTTCTCGTCGATTAAAGGCTTCCGCCATTATCTTTCTCGTGGCATTATGATCTGTCGCCGCCAGCTGATCCACCATGGCTTGATACTCTGGGGCAAGGCCCTGAGTTTGTTTTGGCGGATTTTCATGGACGGTCTCTAAAGCTGGATCTTTTTCCCCCGGAGGATCCGCACCTGCCTGCTCACTTATCTGCGGATTCTGCGGATCCACGTTTTTAGAGGTGGTTTTTCTGGCGGTTTTTTCCTTTGGAGGCATGATGATCTTGATGTATTCAACAAAAGAAGGGGGCCCTCCTTCTAGCGCCAATGACGATGACAAATTATGTCACCTTAAAGATCCGGGCTTTTCCTTATATTATTGATGAATAATCAAGAACCCTAACGCCAAAAACGACAGAGGGGTTTTGTATGTTGCGGCTGAGTCTAAGTGGGATTCTTAGAGTGCCTACGTATCCTGTTATTATTCCAGGAATCAAGCCATACGTAGTTCCTGGAACGTTGTATTTATAAGGACAATGCGTGACCTAACCCTAATATGAGTCGGTTTGTAGCTATTGTCATATTTACCCTTAATTGGGCTTTACCCCTCACCCAAGTTATCCTGTGGATATTGGGCCGACGTAGCTGGTGTGGACCCCGTTCTCGATATCGATCTATCCGACCCGGGATGATCGACTCCCGGAACTCACGTCCCGCACCGCCCGTAAGTCGATGGTCGTGACTTCGAGTCCTTAGCCATATTTCAGGCGCGAGGATCGACATGCGTGTCAAGGCTTCTAGGTCGATATTCCGACTTGTATGCATTATCTGGCTCATGTGCCTTAGTAAATATTTGATCCACGTATCCCACTCGATGATGATATATCGAGGTGCGTAACCCGGTATCGTCACCACTTGGTACAACCTTGCTACAACAGTTGTATTATAAAATTTGTCTACCTGTTACCTTATAACTAATAATGTGACAGTTTCTTTCTTCAATCCTTAAGAGCATCTTTTATTGCTAAAAAAAAGAGTTTATTATTTAATGTATAGAAAGTTGAAAGTTGAAAGTATATGTTTAAATCAAGAATAAATTTCAAATTAACGATCCGTTAATCTATGGTATAAAAATAAATTGTAAAAGCTTCATGATCATAGTCAAAAATTTATGTAAAATAATAACAATAATAATAGTAGTAGTAATAATTATTTTTTTTGACAACTATACCCTTGCCCTTTTATTTCATTAAATTCGGGGTTGAGTGACCCTCTGCATCATTGAACTATCCATAATCCTACGCTCCAGCTTATGAATGAAGATTGGGCCACTAAAGATAATCTGTTGATGAGTTGGTTGATTGGTTCTATGACAGAACAAGCATTGAGTGAAGTAATGGGTTGTGCCACTGCTCAGGAAATCTAGACTACTCTTGAGACATTGTACAATAGAAGATCTGAATCAAGGATGTTGGAATACAAAGATGCACTGTTTAGAGCCTCCAAAGGAACAAAATCCATGTCTGATTACCTGGCACAAATCAAATCCTATCCAGACAACTTGACAGCTGCAGGATACCCTATTACCAAATCTGAACTCATTTTGGCAACCCTAGGAGGCCTAGATCAAGCCTATGAGTCTGTTGTGGTCAACATTACATCTAGAGTTGGATCATTGAGATGGCAGGTTGTCCAATCCCAACTCATAACTCATGAAAGACTCATAGCTAGAAATTCAGGAACTGGTCCTACTGCTAATCTAGTTCAAGGGCAATAGATTAGAGCCAATTTTGCCTATGGTAACTCTAGAGAGAAGACCTTTAAATCAGTAGGGAAATGGTGGAAGGGGAAGAAACAATAGAAGTGGTGGTAGAGGTAGAGGCAGAAGTGGAAATGGCAGAGGCTCTGGGGGTATACTGGGAACAAAACTGTATGCCAATTGTGTGGTAAAAGTGGGCATATAGTCACCTCTTGTTGGCATAGATTTGAAGAAGACTTCATCCCTTCAAGTAGAAATTCAGGTGGTGATAAAAAACAAGCCTCGGCCTACATTGCTTCACCACAAACAGTTGGGGATGCTTCCTGGTATATAGATAGTAGAGCATCAAATCATCTTACTGCTGATATTAACAATCTCCATCTTAGTTCAGGTTATAGTGGCTATGAAAATTTATTTGTTGGAAATGGTGAGAAACTACCTATCCATCACATTGGCCAAACATTCTTTCATACACAGTGTCTGCACACCACTTTACCTTTGAAAAACATCCATGTACCCCTTATCACTAAGAATTTAATTAGTCTGTCTAAATTGCTTTATGATAATCATATCACTGTTGAATTTACCCTTTTTTTCTTGTTATGTGAAAGACAAAACAACATGGACACTCCTCCTGCAAGGAACTCTCAAGGATGGACTATATCAGATCAGACTTCGAAATGAGACCTCCATTCACTCCAAATCCAAGACCCCTGTCAGCCAGTCTCTTCCTATTTCCCTAAATGCACACTTGAGTATTGCTACCCCTAATGACGATCCTAATGTTTGGCATAGATGTCTAAGATGTTCATCTAGACAAATTTTGAGTTAGATTTTAAAATCTTGTAATGTTGAAGTCAATGATCAATTGACTTTTGTGATTCATGTCAGTTTGGTAAGGGCCATGCCTTGCCCTATTTAAATTCTGAGTCTCATGCTAGTCATGCTCTTGACCTAATACATTCTGATGTTTGGGGCCTTGCCCCTGTTAAATCTATTTCTGGTTTCTTATATTTTGTGCATTTATTGATGATTGGTCAAGATTTACCTGGATATTTCCTTTAAAATCAAAATTGATGTTTATTCTGTGTTTATTCAGTTTCAAAAACTTGTTGAAAATCAGTTTGGTACTAAAATCAAATGTGTTAAATCAGATTGAGGGGGGAGAATATAGGTGTCTTGAAAGTCCTCTTAAAGATCAGGGTATACACTTTAGACACCCTTGCCCTCATGCTCTTCAACAAAATGGTAGAGCTGAGAGGAAACATAGGCACATAGTTGAATTATATATCACTCAAATGCCTCAAGCCTCTCTCTCTCTTAGGTTTTGGTGGGACAGTTTTCTTGAAGCTATTTTTGTGATCAATGCCCTTCCTACACCTGTCCTACAACACAAGTCACCTTTTGAAGTTATCTATAACAAAAAGCCTAATTGCAAGTTCTTTAAGGTCTTTGGTTGTGCTTGTTTTCCCCATTTGAGACCTTTCTTCCCTGCCAAATTAAGATATCATACTAGTAAGTGCACCTATTTTGGTACTAGTCCTAACCATAAAGGGTATATGTGTCTAGATACCTTTGGGTGAGTGTTCATTACTAGAAACGTGACCTTTAATGAAAGTGAATTTCCCTTCAAAGCAGGATTTGTTCAAGGCCATTATAAGGAAGTTCATAATGATCATGCCCTTCTCATTTCCCTTTCCCTACCTATTTCCAATACATGTACATTCTCACGGTTCATCATATGATACTGGTGCTTCTGAGACAGGACTTACATGGGAAGATGTTCAAGGTTCTATACAACAAGAGGTACAACCTTCACCTATTTCCCCTACTTTCTCTTTTCCTCATTTACACACACTAAGTCCAAGTCCCACTAATACACCAGTACAAAGTCCCATCACATCACCTCATTCACGGCAGTCATCTGATGATGATTCCATGTCAAACCAACCTGTTTCTATTGAATCAGTACAACACACACAACCATCACAGCCTATCTAAGGTTATCCTATGCAAACTAGGTCTAAGAGTGGTATTTTTAAACCTAAGACCTACTCAGCACAAATCTAGTCCACAATTCTTCATGATCACCTTTTTGAACCTACTAAAGTTTCAGAGGCATTGTCTTGTTCAGAGTGGAGACAAGCCATGATCACAGAGTATGAAGCTTTACAAAAATTGGGACATAGAAGCTGGTTCCACCTTTGAGAAATCAGAACCTTGTTGGTAGTAGATGGGTTTTTAAACTAAAACTGAAACCTGATGGAACTGTGCTGAAACACAAGGCCAGATTAGTTGCTAAAGGATTTCATCAAATCTATGGAATATATTTCACTGAAACGTTCAGTCCTATTGCAAATTCATCCATCATAAGAGTTGTTTTAGCCCTAGGAGTGAATCTGAATTGGCATATTCACCAAGTTGATATAGATAATGACTTTCTCAATGGTCCCTTGTCTGAAGACATGTACATGAGTCAACCAGAAGGTTTCATTGACAAAGAAAGACCTCACTATGTGTGCAAGCTGAAAAAGGAACTCTATGGTCTTAAAAATCCCCTAGGGCCTGGTTCAGGGCTCTAAGATCTCAAATGATGCAGTGAGGCTTTCAACAATCTGCACAAAACTCCTCCTTATTTATTTTAAAAAATGGAAAGAATATTATGTATGTTTAATTTTATGTTGATGATATCCTTGTAACATGTGATTCTTAGGTTCTGATTCAGAAATTCATTCACATGCACAATTCAATATTTTCACTTAAAGATCTAGGATCCGTGTCTCACTTCCTAGGCATGGAAGCTCATAGAAATTCAGATGGTTTATTCCTCACTCAAGGACACTATGCCTCTCAGTTGTTGAGAAGGTTACAGCTTGAGTATCTCAAGCCTTGTGATACCCTTATGGTTCCTGAACAACACTTGATGCCTGATCAAGGAGAACCTATAAAGAATCCCACAATGTATAGAAGTGCAATAGGAGGTGACAGGACCTTTTCTAACGCTATTATAATCCTTAACCGGCAGTGTACCGGGTCAAACTGCAGTGCTAGTATGGTGAGTCAGAGTGTCGAATCCTCAGGGAAAACGTGGTAATTCTTTTAAGTGTGGTTAAACACCAAAGAGCTGTTATTAACTCGATCTAAACCGCAATTTTATAAACACGATTACTACTATTCTACCGAACATAAAATAAATGCGTAATTTAAAAGTTATTCTAATATAATATATATAGATATATAAATATATATAAATGTACATAGATTATATATATATATATATATATATATAAATATAAATATATAGATACCAATATATTGTTAGAGAACTAGCCAAAGTTTATATAATTCATTTATACGATCTTTCTCGGTAAACGGAATGTGCTCGATTTTTCCTTTATTATTAGGTCCAATTGAGTAAATGAAACGGTGCACTCCGAGGTTAACAATTCCTCCTCACACGAGCGTATGAAATTGTCATATGTCATTGTCATCGTTCAATCTTCACAACTGCCCCATGTTAATCTCAGTTAGTCCGAGTGTACCGAGTACAAATCTACCCCGGATAAAAGAGGTTATTCCGTTTGTCAGACGGCCGATGTTATTCAAAAGGCTCCGGTTTTCAGGCGGATCGATTTAACTTTCCGGTGTTAGTTTCAATTAAACCGTTGATTTTAACATTATTATGATCTCGAGCACAATTTTAATAAGATTCATCTTTCCCAAGACAAATGCCCCCGGGTAGCAGAAATAGGATTCCGTTGTCACGCTTTCGCACGGCCAATTTTACCCTCCGTTTTTCTATCTTTTATCTCATATCCTAACTTCTCCGGTCGGTTCATCGTTAGGTTATATGGTGCGATTCATCTTGGTTAATTACGTCAATCCGAATATTATCAATACGTCACGAATAGAAAAAGATTCAATTAACTCAATTTTAGTCAATTTTAATTAGACAACATTCCTTTATCGAAAAGATCGAAATAAAACGATTACATAACTTTGGCTAGTTATTAGATTTAGCCTAATAACATTATAAAAAGATAAAAGCAAACATAACAAACATAAATACTTTAGAAATTTTACCCGATTACAAGCTATTTGAATCGAGAGATCGTATTACAACGACTTCAGCATCATTGATCTTCTGATAATTTCTCGAGCATTACAACGATACTTATTACTACTTTATTTATGGCATAAGGCCTATATACATACTACTACTAATTAAGAGAGGTTTTGAAGATATATTGGTACCCCCTGCAGGCTGTATGAACTGCTCTATTTATAAGCAGAATTTCTCAGGGCCGGATCGATCCGGGGTGATGTCGGATCGATCCGGGAATAAAAAATATTATCCCCTAGATTATTCTCTGCAGGATCATATCTTGGTAATCATTATGTTTCCTCGGTTCGATCCGAGGTTAATCCGGATTGATCCGGTTAGTTTATTTTCACATCTTGATCTGAAACTTGATAAAATCATAACTTGAGCTCTGGATCTCCAAATGACATGATTCAAGAAGAGTTGGAAACATCTTGGAAAGATCTATAACTTCTATGAAGGACTCTTCTTCAGAAAATGCCTTTTTGATGGGCCATTTGTTCGTCGAATATATATCTCGATAATAGTATCACGAACCGTTGATCCACTTGAACTTTAAATCTCATGGCACTTCCTTACTTCCTTCAAAAGACATGTTTTTACTTCAAAAAGTGTCGTCACTCGGGGTCTTGGTTTACCTTAAAAGTCTGCAATAAAATACCAAAAATACCCACGTAAATCTGACACGACACTCCGGTTACTAAACCAGTACAAAATTTATAACTTTTTATTACTTTTACTAGATTTTTATAGTATTTAGATTTATTCACTATTATTAATATTTCATAAGATTATTTTTATAATTTCTTATATTTTATATAAAAAGAGTTGATAAAGTATATAAAACATCGTAATTTTTATCATATAAATGTTATACATCAACTACTCCCCACTTAGCTCTTTGATCGTCCTCGAGCAAAATAAGCGGTAATATATAAAAATTACAATAAAATTGATATACTTGGTAGATTAAATTTCAAGTTAGTAAAATATCATTTCAATATTATAAATATATTAATTATATCTTTCTTAGAAATTAACAAAATTAAAAGTGTATATAACTTAGATAAATTATTTATCAACTATCATTCAAATGAAATTCTGCATAATCTACTTAATAAATATAATTAAAATTCTAGAATTATTCTCCTATCTCAACTTATATGAAATATTTGGAATCAAGGACTAAGTCAAGTAGTTGACAAAATGGCTTATACGTTTTAGGCTCAGGGTATTGGTTTAATCGAAAGGATAGAAAAGGAAATCAAAAGAGAAAAATGCAAGTCGTACGTACTCACACCTTCATAATTTTGATCAAAAATATCTCGATTAATAATATTTTTTTTTTTTTTTTATTTTTTTTTAACAAACATAAGAACTAAAAGCGTGCGTGTGTGTAGAAAATCAAACTTACAAGCATTGCTTCATCAAGATTGATCGGAGTACTACTCTTTCGATCGAAAATTACAAGTCCGGTTTCCTTAAACTTGTAATCATTCTTGAGATCTTTTGATTCGACTTTTTCTTTTTCATTTTGTGCCTTCATTTCCAGCAATAGGACATTTCGAGATAATACCCTAGTGGACTACTATCATCGTGCAATCGGGAGCTTTTAAACCTCATAGTGATATAGGACATTTCGAGATAACACCCTACCGCACTCAAATCATTGGTAGCTACAACCGATATGTTCTTTTTATTTTTTAGTTGTCGATCAAAGATAAGGAAGATACTGGTATTTGATTAATTCGTGTAAATATAGTGCTTCGCTCTTAACATATCCAAACTCATTACCAAAATCGACTATCTTGCAAGCGTCATGAGGTAAGATCGAATATACTGATACTTATCTAATTTTTACAATCTCAGCATACACCATTCTTTTGTAACGATACTTAACTCTTGTGTCATCATCTCCTTTCATAAGTACGTACAAACTCAGGGAATTTTTAGGAAATGTAGACCAAAATAAGCTAAGGGTCGGTTATAATTAGTTTAATCAAAATGGCTATTTCGAGTGAGGTCTTAATCACTCTAATCAAGGCTGAGGTAGGGACAAAAATTAGAAATTTATTTAGGTAGGCTATTAGGCTATAGTTTATATTTTTGTGGTGCCAAAAATCTCATCATTCCTAATCCGATTCCATATTCATATTTCGTTTTGAAAAGAAAATTATTCTAACATTTTATTATAAATATAAGTATATCTACTAAATTTCATAAGAAAAATACTTGATAATATTTATGTTTAGTTACATATACTTAAAATCTTATAAAAATCTAAAACTGACATATAATATAATTATAATATGTCTAATTTACTTTACTTAATCAAAATCTATTCTTACCAATTTATATTATTTTTATTCATATGAATTATATACTATCTACTTATTTTTATTCAAGAAAAATTAACTAAGTATTAAGCACTTAAGTATAAATTTATATGAGAAAATTTTAATTTTTTATTTACTAACTTACCTCTACTCCCCACTTACGAAATGTCATCGTCCCGATGTTCAGTGAGTAATAAAAAGTAGGTTCGAAAGAAAAACTTAAAATTTTATACAATTTTGATTATTATCATTTTTTCAACATATATTATTTTAATAAAAACAAACCACATATATATTAAACATTATGCAAACTATTACAACCTTAAAGAAACTGATTAAATAAGAAATTAAACGACTAACTTTATTGACTTTAAACTTAACAAACTTCCAACTGACATCTTATCAACTGATTTTTACCAACTCAAACAAAACATCAAAGCTGTCGATGAACATCCGGGAGTATCTACCGGAAGTAATCCCAACTGAGAATCACGAGATGGAAAAATCTCGTCCGTACTAAACTCAGGCACTCGATTCAGATGAACACACAGTTGAGAGATAACCCAGGCAAACGGTAGTGGTCTTCCCCTATTACGCCTCTCTACTGCAAAATTAATTGCCGTTTTGAACATCAAAATCCCCCAGTCAATATATGCCCCCACAGTCAGTGCATACAACAGTAGCATCTCATCATCAGTAACCTTAAAAAAAATCTGTAGTTGGATAGATCCGGGAATTAATGAAGCGTTTCCACACCCTCAAATGAGGGGGTAAAGCCAGAGTTGAAGAATCATAGTTATGATCAAACAGTGGAAACACATATTGAAAAGCTTATGTAGTACGATTGACAACATTATAAGCATTTTCGAGTACCCATAGAAACTCGAAGTGTGGGTTTTTGTTGGTCCCAGAGAAGGGTGAAACTATAGTCGGAGGGGGGGGGGGGTGAATGACTATAGTGGAGTTTCAAAAACTTTTCTTGTGTTTTAAAAGCTTTTGGGCGGCGGATAAGTCCCTTCTTACTATGTTGTTTTCAAATCGGTTTAGACAATCACGGATATGTGTTATGATGTAGGCAAATTAAATAAGTCTTTGCCGTAAAGTAAATTGCGAAATTAAATTGACACAAGGCTTATAGTGGTTCGGGGTGGTGTAATACCTTAATCCACTCTTCTCCCGTGATGATCGGAGGAATTCACTATTGTTTTCACGAGATACAACAATATGATTGTCCTTGGCTTCCCAAGCTTCACAATCTACAAGACTATCACTCCTTGATCGCAACGACTTCGGTGATTCGGTCTTTTTCTTTGCTCCTTGAGATCAAAATCCTTCAACAACTATCACAGTTTCAACTCCTTCTCGGATTGCCTCTAATTCGGTTGCTTCGGTTTGATGTGAATGTGATTCACGCACTTGCTTGATCAATCTCAATTCGAATATGACTTTGTAGTTCGATATTTGAGTTGATCACTAGATGTATCCTTGTAAGTTCGAGAGAAGGCTTTTCTAATTGTGAGTTTTCGCTTTCTTTTTTTTTAATAGTTGTTTTCTTTTTCTGTCAATGCCTTCTATTTATAGCCTTGAATAGCCTTGATTTTGAAATTCCGTCCGTTGGCTATATTAATGAGGGAATAATCCTTGATTTTATTCTTGATTCCCCCTTAATTGTATTCTCCTTGATTTCGGTGATCGGATTCTTCTTTCAAATGTATAGCGAGAAAATCCGTCCTTGATTGATCCTTTAATGATTGTGCATTTAATGCATGATCTCGTTGAATCTTCAATGTATATTAAATCGATCTTGTAAGTGTCTCTTCACCGTACGTAGAACGGTGGAGTGAGCCTTCGACTTAGCCGTTAGTTCTTTCTTCGCCGTTTTGTTTTCTCTTTGCCGACGGTCGGTGTACTCGGCCGATTCACTTTGTTTTCTTCTTTGCTTTAGTTTCGGGAGAATCTTTATACTTCACCGATCCTTGATTTGGGTGAGATCGGTGTACACCATATTGGAATATTGAGTTTCATAACTTAGACTTATCCAAGGTCATCACGAGACTTCCTTGGTTATAAGTCGATCATAATCCCTTCTCTCGTATCTCTGTTGGTGCTTGGCGGCTTCACTCGCCGAATGTCCGTTTTCACTTTGCCGTCCTACCAACTAGTACAATACTTGTCGACTCAACTTATACAACATGTCGGACTCTAAGTAAAGACTTATACGAGAGAATTCTAACTTATTTCAGGCTTGCTATAACAGCTAGTATGGCCATCATCAAAACATAATAAAATGTTCCTAACAATTTCCCCCTTTTTGATGATGCCAAAACCCTCATAAGCCTGAACATAAGTAATCAAAAAAATTTCATAATTGTCAACAGATTAAAAACTCAATGATTTTATTCTTCCATCATAGGGCAATAAGATATTGCATCTTTTTATTTAAATGAACAAAGACAAATGATAAGATAGATTGAATTGAATTAAGCAACGAGGCAATTGGTTTACTTCTTCATTTCTTCAAACCTGATGCCCTTGCCTTTGCTATCCTTGCCTTTGCTGCCCTGTCTCTTTCCACTGGAGCTTTCAGGCTTTGAGTTATCTTCCCCCTTTGTGGCAGCATCAAAATGTGCCTCAAGGTCTGCAATTGCTGCATCAGACTCAGGGAGAGGGCCAAATCTTTTCTCCAGTAATTTGTTGTTGGCCTCACCAACTTTGATGAGAAAGTCCAGTTGCTTGCCAGAATGCTCCATGATCTCATCCAGATGCTGAATTTTGGATGTGTGAGCATTGAGGGTGTCCACCAAGGGCTTGAGATTGTTGTCAACCGTCTCAGCATGGAATTCAAGATTGGTTTGGACATGGTGAGGGATGAGGTGTTGTAAGTTGCAAATTAAGTTCCCTTGTCTCTCCATGACTTCATCTTGGATTTTGATGTGGCTGATGAGAGCCTCAATCTTGTGATTGAAGGAGGTTGCTTCACTCCTTAAGGCATGCTTCGGGTTTTGCCTCGCCGTAATATTGCCTTTCCATGTCCACAATAAGGGGTTGAATGTCCAGATTGAAGACTCTCTCTGGATCAATTTCTTCAGGTGCCACATGGACATCCTCTTCATCCTCATCTTTTCACTCTCAGCATCTTCACCTTGCTGCTCCTCAGTTTCCACTTCAACTTCTTTTTCTTTCTTTTTCCTTCTCTGCCTCCTCATTTTGAACCTCTTCTTTTTCTTCCAACTTTTCTTGTTACGCCTCGGTAGGCCCGGGGTCATCTAGAGGAGGTTGTTGGTATTGAACTTCTTCATCCGCTTCTTTTCCCCCTTGTGCAATTGTGGGGGCGTTGGCAATTTCCGCCGAGTGAGCTTTATCGGTCGGCTCACCGAGCCGTTTGTCAACCGTACCAATGCTTTTGAAAAGCACTTCCTGGAGGGTCGGTTCATCATCGGATATGCCCATATCTTCCCGATTTGCTTGCATGAGCTTCACCTTCTAGGTGTTCATCTTTCGACTCATCTTTCCGCCTCGTCTATCTCTTCCTCTTCGGATGAGGTGATTCTATATCCTTCCTCACCCTCCTCCGGATAGACAATTTTCTCCCGTTGCTTTTCTTCTTCGTTTCGTGTCATCACTTAATATCATAGGCTCATTTAAGTTGCGGATGTTGGGCACGGTGGTATCTACTTGTGCCTTTTGAGACCCGGTTCTTCATCCCACTCCCCGATCCGCTTGGATTCGGGTTGTTTCCTCTTTTGACCGGCAATGGGTTTCGGCTTCGGGGAAGCCTTGATGTAGGTGAACATTGTTTTGGACTTGTGTGGGGGACCGCAAATTTGTGGGTTGTACTTTCATGGCGTTGAACGGGTGTTGAAGAGGGAACCCGTATGACTTCTTTTCCCGAAATCGCCCTTTTTTCGCAAACCCTTGTTTGGTGCGGTGATTGATAAGTCAATCTCCTTTTGAATCGATCCTTCAATCGATTGAATACGAAGGTTGCCCAATCAAACTTTATTCGTTCGTAGATTATGGCCATCGGTTTGATCCCGACCTCGTTACGTTTTCCGGTGACCCCTTTCTCCCTTCAATATTTTTGGTGATGACCGGTGCAAATTCGGCAAACGGAAGTTTGAGCGTTGATCTAGGTAGATTGTACGTTTTCTTTGTTTGGCTTGGGGCGTTTGGCTATTTCAGCCCAGAATTTTGGGATGTCTGTCGTCACAAGCTTGACATTTGCAGGACCAATTTGGGGGAGGTTCAGAAACCTGTTGAGTGTATCGGGCGTGATGACTATGTGCTTTCCAAAGATTGAGCTTGTGATGCGATCAACTTCAGTCTTCTTCGTGCTGGGCATAAACTTTGCGTTTTTCCAAAATGCTATCAGATTCTCATAGAAGATACCAGTTATTGGGGGGTTTAGAAAGGTCATCAGCCCCAAATTTGTACAGCAATCGACCAGGCGTCGTGCTTGTGCATCGTTGTCACAATAAGAGATATAGTACTCAGGCTTGAAAAACGAGCCGGTTATGATTGATTTTTCGTAGTATTTTTCAGTATCAGTGATTTGGGAGGATGAAGCCATCGATAGGTAGAGGAGGATTGGAAGAGTATATTTTGAGAAAAAGTAGGGTTTGTAATTTGCAGAAGTATGTAAAGATTTCTGAACATCTCTAAGTATTGTTTATATAGTGTGATTTGGGTAGTGTGAACGTGGTTTGAATATGGAAGGATTTAGTGACATAATGGCGTGATTTTGTGTATGAAAAACGTGATATTCGAGCGTAGAGGGGGGAGTGGTTTGAGGCAAGTAATGATAGAGCCCGGGAATCGAGGAGTTTATAATTCAAAAAAAATAATATAATTACCTCCATGATCATAAAGTGATCGCCACGTGTGTACTGAATAATCCTCCATAATTTCCTTATTCTCCACGTGTATTCAGAATTGATTTTGTTCACACTTTGAATTTGTCCAAGTCTTTATTTCGGTGAAGTGCCTTCGCTGGTCACTTAACCGGTCCAATGAGTTCTTCACTGAGCTGCTTCATTGAACTGAACCTAACAATCAGTTAAGTTACCTCTGCTTTGGATACCGGTGCCTTACCCGCTACATATCCTGTAACGGCAAAGGTTGTACCAGTTGATGAAGTCACTTAGCCGATTACTCTAGTTAGCCGCTCGTTGATACTTAGTCAATTTCAATCATCCCTAACTCAGTTCTCAACATACTAAATCTTTCATAACCGAGAGGTTTAGTGAAGATGTCGGCCATTGGTCTTCGGTGGATATGTATTTTAGGATGACATCTCCCTTTTCAACATGGTCTACGATAAAATGATGTCTTACATCAATGTGCTTTGTTCTTGAATGCAATCTTTTGGATTTTTCGTAATAGATATTGCACTTGTTGTCACACATGATTGGGATTGTTTTCTCTTCGACTCCATAGTCCCTTAGTTGTTGTCTTATCCACAAGACTTGTGCACAACTACTACCGTCGCTATATATTACGCGGTACCGTTGATGTAGATATAGAGTTTTGCTTTTTGCCGAACCATGAGACTAGTACGGTTCCTAGCATTTGGCATGTTCCGAGAGGTGCTTTTTCTATCTATTTTGCATCCAAAGCATAGTCGAGTCCGAATATGATATCGGTGTAAATCCTCCATCTTTTGGGTACCAAATGCCAACATTGATGGTGTGTTTCAAGTATTTGATTATCCTTTTAGCCGCTAGAAGATGTGATTCTTTTGGTTGAGCTTGAAATCTAGCACACACTCCTACCGCAAATGCAATATCGTGTCCGCTTGCGTTAAGTATAACAATGATCCAATAATTCCTCTATACATTTTCTCGATCAACATCTTTTCCTCCTTCATCTTTTCCAAGTATGACTCGGCACACATTGGTGTGTCTCCGTTGTGCCACTTGTGTCCATCCCATACTTGTGTATCAAATCTCTTGTATATTTTGCTTGACTAATGAAAATGCCATCCTTCATTTGCTTTACTTGAAGGCCAAGGAAGTAGTTTAATTCTCCCATCATGCTCATCCGAAATTTGCTCTTCATTAGGTTTGCAAATTTCTCACACAACTTTTCATCTTCTCGATCCAAAGATTATGTCATCAACATAGATTTGCACTAGCAATGTGCTTGCCCCTTCCTCTAGTTTAAATAGAGTCTTGTCTATAGTTCCTTTGTTGAATCCATTCTTGATCGAAATTGTGACAAGTGTTTTATACCAGGCTCTAGGTGCTGTTTGAGGCCATAGAGGGCCTTCTTGAGTTTGTATACTTTGTCTTCTTTTCCTTTGATTTGAAATCCGGGAGGTTGTTCTACATAAACTTCTTCTTCCAAAAGTCCGTTTAGGAATGCACTTTTGACATCCATTTGATAGACTTTGAAGTCTTTGTGTGCGCAAATGCTAGAAAAAGTCTTATTGCTTCCAATCTTGCTACTTTGGAGCAAAGGTTTCATCATAATCTATTCCTTGACTTGGGAATATCCTTTTGCAACTAGCCTTGCTTTGTTTTCGACAACGAGTTCCTTGCTCATCCATCTTGTTCCTGAATACCCATTTTGCACCAATGATGTTGGCCATTTCGTGTCCGTCAACAAGTTCCCGGACTTCATTTCTTTCAAATTCATTTAGTTCTTCTTGCATGGTTTGTGATCCAATCTGCATCTTGGATTGCATCATCTATGGTCTTGGGTTCCACTTGTGATAGAAAGCAAGTTAGCATGTGCTCCGAGTTGTCTTCTTGTTCGACTCCGGTGTGAATATCTCCAATGACTTGTTCTTCGGGATGGTCTCTAAGCCAATTTAGGTCAGGTTGAAGTTGATCTTCACTTGGTGCTTCCATACCTTCATGCCGAGCATGAACTTCAGCTTCAGGTGCTTCTTCTGTTGTATTGATATGTGGCTCCTCTTGATTTTCAAAAAGATGATTCAGGATAGTAGCTGGTATGGTTGCATTTGTATAGATTTGCCTCTGTGCTGCTTTCTCTTCTTGGTCTTGAAGATCTTCACCATTTGTATATGGTTCATCAAAAACCACATGTATTGATTCTTCAATCACCAATGTTCTTTTATTTAGTACTCGAATGCTTTCTTCGGTGTCCGAGTATCCCATGAAGATTGCTTCATCACCTTCTCATCAAAGGTATGTAGATAATTCCTGTTCAAGACAAAACATTTTGATCCAAACATATGAAAATATGAGATATTGGGTTTTCTACCATTCCATAATTCATATGGAGTTTTTCCATGATGTTTGTTGATGATTGATCTGTTTTGTGTATGGCATCTTGTGTTTGTCGCTTGACCCCGAGAATCTTTTTGGCAAGCATGCTTCGACAATCATTGTTCTGATCGCTTCTTTGAGAGTTCTGTTTCTTCTTTCGCTACACCATTTTGTTGTGGAGTTCCCGCTGAGATAGTTGATGTAGTACTCCATTTTCTTCACAATAGGTTCGATAATTTCATTTAGAAATTCGGTGCCTCTATCCGATACGATTTTGATAATTTTTAGCTCTTTTTCATGCAGAGTCTTCTCGGCAAGTCCGGTAGCTTCTTGAGTGTTTCTTTCTTCTTGTTCATGAAGATGGTCCAGGTGTATTTTGAGAAGTCATCCACCACTACAAGAGTATATTTCTTACCACTCACACTTTCGGAGTATTTGGTCCAAACAGTCCATGTGCGGTAGATGTAGAACTCTTGTTGTAGATTGATGAGGCTTTGATTTGAATGAGCTTTTTATTTGTTTTCCTTTCGACAAGCATCACATAGACTCTCTTTCTTGAATGTGATCTCCGGCAGGCCTTCAACTAACTTGCTCCTTGATAGTTTGTTGATGGTCTTGAAATTCAGGTGATTTAATCTTCTCGTGCCAAATCCAGCTTGTTGATTGTTTATTCTTGACAAGTAGACATGTTTCTCGCCTTGGTCGTTCTCCGATCCACCACATACATGTTGTCTTGTCTTCTACCCGCAAGAACCACCGTGTTTGTTTGACCGTGAATCACTTTGCATCCTTCTTTGTTGAAGTGCACATTGTAGCCTTTGTCATTTAATTGACCGATGCTCATCGATTGAAGTTAAGTCCCTTGACATATGCCACATTTTGAATCTTTAGATTGTTTTTGAGTATTGTGCCTTCCCTTTAATCTTGCCAGGGTTTTCTTTTCCTCCAAATGTGACTTTGGGTCCATCAAAAGCTTTAAAATCGGTGACCCATTTCTTGTTTCTGTCATGCGTCCGGAACATCCACTGTCTATGTACCAGACATCCTACAAAACAGATTAATTAAGTTTGGGTACCCAACACTGTTTGGGTCCATATCTGTTAGCAGTCATGCCTCCCATACCAAGTATGTATCCAAAAGGTCTTCTCTTTGGATAATTGAAGTCATCAACTTCATATGTATAAGGCATGGCAGAATAGCTTCTAATATTTTTACAGAAGGTATTCTGATACTTTTTTCCACCTTTTGGTGCATTTATATCCTTCTTCACTTTCCAATATGCAATAGGAAACCTTTCTTGCTTCATGTGTCTAGGAACATAGCTAGATTGATTTTTCTTAATCACATGATGCATTTTGTGGAATGGTTTCCTCTTGTATTTTGGAGGTGTGACATTCCAATCATCCCTCCGAGGGAAAAAGTCCGCCTTTACCTTTCGGATGGTTTGTTGTTTTTGTATGATTGGAATGAGGATTTAGTCTGTTGTTTCACTACGGTGGGTTTTGACTTCACCGGAACGGGATGATCCGTTGGAGACATGGTCTCGTCCCTTTCTAAATTTTGGTCCATTAGTGGTCCTCAATTTAGAATTGTGTTGACTATTATCCCTACGTTCATCCCGACCGTTATAGCCAAGACCGGATCCGGATCCAAACCTTTTTGAGGGTTTGTAAGTGGTGCTTTTAGTGGTGCGGTGATTACCTTTATCGGTGAGGAGTTCTTCTTAAGCGATTCGTTGGTAACGGATGTATGGTCATACGCTTTTTGTTGATCATTTAAGTAGGTCTCCTTACTAGTTAATTCACTCTTGTTTTATCCAGTTCTTTCTTTAACCTCTTATTCTCTTTTCTTAGATCCTTGCATTCCTTTTCCGAATTTCATGATTCTTTTCAATTTCATCAAATTTAGTCATGAGATTTTGGACTAGGTCTATTCGTATCTAATGGAAGACTAGAGGATTGTGCGGTGTTAGATGTGAATGCATTAGATGAAGAACATGAACTAGATGTTACCTCGTTTCATCCGATTCTTTAGCCATTAAACATAGGCTTGTTTCCTCGTTGTCCGAACTATCACTTTTGTCTTCATCCAATTCTTTGGTCATGAGGCATAGGCATGCCTTTTCATTTTCTCGAGTTTGTCTTCTTCATCACTATCATCCGAGTCATTGTCGGATGATTCTTCATGCTTTTCCTTCTTTGGATTCGCCTTAAGTGCCTTCTTGCCCTTTCTCTTTTCAGATGCTTTGAATTTCTTCTTTTCATCATCTTTGTCATTTTCTTCAGGACAATCAGCCTTGAAGTGACCTCTCTTATTGCAGTTGAAGCATCTGTATTCATCATCTTTCTTCTTCATGTCTCTGTTTGAGCTTGACTTTTTGTTTGATGTTGAATTTCCCTTGAATGGCTTCTTTTTAAACTCTGTCAAAACGTTTAACTAATAAAGCTACTGTTCTTTTAGTTCTTGTGTCTCTTTCTTCGATGCATTCGGCAAAGTTACTTTCTTGGGTGCGGCTAATGCGGTAATTTTGTGTGTCTCTCGCCGGACCACCATCTTCACCGTTCAATTCGAATTCATGAGCTTTCAATTGGGACATCGGTGTCGAGTGTCGGTGCTTGCAAGATTTGTTGTTCCTCTCGATTCGATGTTATGATCTTCCATCTTTCGGGTAGTCCTCTCAAGATCTTCAAGCATACTTCTTTTTGTGGATATGTGTGTCCAAGCGTTGCGAGTTCACCGATGATGCTTGAGAATGCGTTGTCCATTTGATCAATGGATTCACCGAGTCTTCATTTTAAAGTTCCCAAATTTCGTTTTGCAACGGATAATTTGTTTTCTTTGATCGTCTTCGGATCCTTCATTTATCAATGATAGTTTGTCCCACATCTCCTTTGTTGTTTTGCGATCTTTGATTCTCATGAACATGTTTCTTGTCTAGAGTCTTTAAGATCATATCTTTTGCTACAAAGTCTAGGTTTGCTCTTCCCCGTCATCTTTGGTCCAATCTTTCTTGGGTTTGTCAATCTCCTTTCCTTGATCTCGCTCCCGTGCCTACCACGGTAGTGATCATGATTGGGCCGTCATTGATTACATCCAAACATCTCCTCATGAGTTGCCGCAAGATGAGATAACATTCTTATTTTATATTCATCAAAATTATTAACATTGAAAACAGTACTTTTGACAAGAAGTTTGAGGAATCCATCGGTGCAATTGAAGATAAAAATGGCGGTGAATGAAAAACTTCGATTTGAAAACTACTTTGAAAATATGTGATCTCCTTGTTACCGTAAATTAGATCCGAACGAGGTTCGATACTAGGAACACCGCTCCGATACCAATTGTTGGTCCCGAGTAGAAGGGTGAAACTATAGTCGAGGGGGGGGGTGAATGACTATAGTGGAGTTTCAAAAACTTTTCTTGTGTTTTAAAAGCTTTTGGGCGGCGGATAAGTCCCTTCTTACTATGTTGTTTTCAAATCGAGTTTAGACAATCACGGATATGTGTTATGATGTAGGCAAATTAAATAAGTCTTTGTAAAGTAAATTGCGAAATTAAATTGACACAAGGCTTATAGTGGTTCGTGGTGGTGTAATCCCTTAATCCACTCTTCTCCGTGATGATCGGAGGAATTCACTATTGTTTTCACAGATACAACAAGTATGATTGTCCTTGGCTTCCCAAGCTTCACAATCTACAAGACTATCACTCCTTGACCGCAACGGCTTCGGTGATTCGGTCTTCCTTTTTGCTCCTTGAGATCAAAATCCTTCAACGACTATCACAGTTTCAACTCCTTCTCGATTGCCTCTCGATTCGGTTGCTTCGAGTTTGATGTGAATGTGATTCACGCACTTGCTTGATCAATCTCAATTCGAATATGACTTTGTAGTTCGATATTTGAGTTGATCACTAGATGTATCCTTGTAAGTTCGAGAGAAGGCTTTTCTAATTGACAGAGTTTTCGCTTTTTTTTTTTTTTTTAATAGTTGTTTTCTTTTTTTCGTCAATGCCTTCTATTTATAGCCTTGAATAGCCTTGATTTTGAAATTCCGTCCGTTGGCTATATTAATGAGGGAATAATCCTTGATTTTATTCTTGATTCCCCCTTAATTGTATTCTCCTTGATTTCGTTGATCGGATTCTTCTTTCAAATGTATAGCGAGAAAATCCGTCCTTGATTGATCCTTTAATGATTGTGCATTTAATGCATGATCTCGCCGAATCTTCAATGTATATTAAATATGATCTTGTAAGTGTCTCTTCACCGTACGTAGAACGGTGGAGTGAGCCTTCGACTTAGCCGTTAGTTCTTTCTTCGCCGATTTGTTTTCTCTTTGCCGACGGTCGGTGTACTCACCGATTCACTCGTTTTCTTCTTTGCTTTAGTTTCAGGAGAATCTTTATACTTCACTGATCCTTGATTTGGGTGAGATCAGTGTACACCATATTGGAATATTGAGTTTCATAACTTAGACTTATCCAAGGTCATCACAGACTTCCTTGGTTATAAGTCAGATCATAATCCCTTCTCTGTATCTCTGCTGGTGCTTGGCTGGCTTCACTCTGCCGAATGTCTGTTTTCACTTTGCCGTCCTACCAACTAGTACAATACTTGTCTGACTCAACTTATACAACATGTCAGACTCTAAGTAAAGACTTATACAGAGAATTCTAACTTATTTCAGGCTTGCTATAACAGCTAGTATGGCCATCATCAAAACATAATAAAATGTTCCTAACAGTTTTGATCAAAGGTAGATGGTGGGATTTGAAAGATTTGATTTATGATGACTGGAGAAAAGGATATAACGATGCCCCTTATAGTTTAAGATGAGATGAGGCTAATGTCGTTATATCAGTAAGAGCTGCATAAAAATCTCTAACGATTGATATGTTAATTCTACCTCTGGGAGTCCTAATCAGATTTTTCCATCCGCAACTCCGGATTAGATTGCGTCCCCACTGATCAATTTTTTCCGTATTCAAGCCTTTTTCCATCATAATAGGAGAATGGACGAAATTTAGACATCTCGGAATGTCATTGTGAAAACACGAGGCATGGCTTTCAGGAACCACACCATCAGGTGTGTGTGGTTCGTAACTATTAACCGAGGGGGAGGAGTGATTAGACATTTTTATCAGATAAAGAAACTAAGCTCAGACAGATAGAAGGAGAAAAGAAATGAGCAACTTTTGAAGGCTGCTGCTCTTTCCTTTTATAGAAATGTCCCCATCATGTAAAAGTAGAAAAGATCTCTTTTTTTGGCGTTTTTGTACTTCCCGGATCGATCCTGAAAAGTGCCGGATCGATCCGGCCTAGCAGCTAGAAATCTTGTCAGGTCGGTACACTCACGCCGGATTTATCCGGGGTTAGGTCGGATCGATCCGGGAACTCACTATTCACGGACAGAGTTGTTTTGGCTTGAAAAAATGCCCAGATTTTTTCCTAGTTTGATATGTTTTTGAAGAGAGTTTGAGAATGTGATAAACACAAGAGTAAACTTCAACTTAGTTTATTCATTGATATGAGAGATGTATAAATAGATACAATTGAGAGAGACTAGCAAGCTAGCTTGGGCGGCCACTTGAGTATGTAGATGTGGGCGGCAAGCATGCAAAAGTAAAAGTAAAAGCTATGTCTATGACATAAAGTAAACTAGAGTTTGACATATTAATTGTGTCTATGACATAAAGTAAACTAGAGTTTGACATATTAATTGTTTATATGTATCACAATTAATATGTCTTTTACAATTAAATAAAATGTACAAAATATCCTGTACGAACTCCTGAGGCTGCTGGGCACCCGTCGAACTTCGACGGACTCGCGTCTCGAAGTAATCCGTAACATTTCCACACCCCCCCCTCAACCGGGCCGTATATGTTGATGCGGCCAAGTTTGCTACTAAGTCTCGCCGAACATAAGAGGTGGAATAGCCTTGGTAAGAATATCGCATTCGATCCGCCGAGGGAACATCCGGAGTTGAATAATCTTGGCATCAATCTTTTCCTTCGAGAAAGTGTCCGTCAATGTCCACATGCTTGGTTTTATCGTGATGGACGGGATCTTCACCATGCATAAAGGTGAATTATTATCACACGAGAGTGTGATAGGTTCTTTGCCGGGGAGGTTTCTTTGAAGTTCGGTCGGTACCACTTTTTAGCCATAGAGCTTCATAAATGCCAAGGACAAGTGCCCTGAGTTCAGCTTCAGCACTGCTTCTTGACACAGTAGGTTGTTTCTTGCTTCTCCAAGTAACCAGGTTCCCCCATACATATGAGCAATAGCCTGTGGTAGATCGTCTGTCAATGTGACATCCAGCCCAATCAGCATCAGTGTAGACCTTGATTGATCTATCAGTAGACTTGGTGAAGTGCAGGCCTTGGCCAGGAGTGGACTTTAAATATCTCAGTATCCTATTCACAGCATCCCAATGTTGCTCAGTAGGGCAGTGCATGAACTGACTGACCAGACTAACCCCATATGCAATATCAGGCCTTGTGTGAGAAAGGTAGATGAGTTTACCTACAAGCCTTTGATAATGTTCTTTTCGACAAACAATGTCACCATGCGAGTAGGGTGTTACCGGGGTCTACGGGGATACGACGGGTTTGCATCCCAAGATGCCGGTTTCCTTCGGTAGATCCAATACATACTTCCTTTGGGAGGCGAAATGCCTTTGGTGTTTCTAGCCACTTCCATACCAAGAAAGTACTTGAGGTAGCCCGGATCCTTAACTTGGAACACCTTTGCCGGTAGAGTCTTTAAATTTTGAATCTCGGTAGAGTCATCTCCAAGTAAGGATGATATCATCCACATATACAATAAGAATAGACCTTCTCTCGGTTGGTTGTCTTGATGAACATAGTGTGATCCGAGTTGCATTGATGATATCCGGCGGCTTTGACCACGGTAGTAAGTTTCCCAAACCAGGCTCTTGGGGATTGCTTCGGGCCATATAGAGATTTTTACGAGTTTGCATACCTTGCCCCGAGTGTGAGGATTGACAAAACCAGGAGGTACATTCATATAGACTTCCTCGGTGAGATCACCATTGAGAAAAGCATTTTTGATATCCAATTGGTGTAGAGGCCGGTCCGGTTGGACAACTAGAGAGATCGAACCCACGACGGTGTTGAGTTTTGCCACTTTGGTGCAAAAGTTTCCTTATAGTCAATACCATAAGTTTGAGTGAATCCCCTTGCTACCAATCCGGCTTTGTACTTGTCAATTGTACCATCAACATTGTATTTGATAGTGAATAACCATCTCAGCCTAATTGTCTTTTTGCCTTTTGGAAGAGTTGTGAGGTCCCAAGTATGATTATCCAGAGGGCGGTCATCTGTTTTAACGACGACCTTCCACTTATCATTTTGAAGAGCCTCCCGAATATTTTTAGGGATAGAGTGAGAGTCCAAGTCCTGTGTAAACATGGCAAAGACGAGGAGACAACCGATCATAAGATAAATAAGTATGAATAGAGTGATCGGTGCAAGATCTCTTTCCCTTTCTGAGAGCAATAGGCCTATCATCAATGTCAGCAGACTGCTGGGGATCTGTAGTATGCTGAGTGTCAGTAGGCTCAGGGTCTGCAGGCTCTGGGTCAGTAGTATCAGGTTCAGTAGTATCAGGTACAGGGGTTTGTTGGGGATCAGTAGGCTGAGTATCAGCAGTCTGCTGAGGGTTAAGAGTTTGCTGAGGGAAAGGGTTTAGGTCAATTTCAATTACGTTTCCATCAGTGACTGCCTCAGTGGACTTGCTGTAGTAGGGAGTCCTTTCAAAAAAATTTACATCCATAGAATTGTAAAATCTCTTTTCAGAAGGAGAGTAACACTTGTAGCCTTTCCTGTCCTTTGCATATCCTAAGAAAATGCACTTGTGAGCCTTGGGATCAAGTTTGCTTCTGTGTTGGGCATGTACAACCAAAGATTTTTGGAGGTAACTGGGAAATAAGATGGGGGCAGGAGTGTGTGGTCAGTAGGGTTTTGATTGGAGTTTTGAAGCCTAGTACCCCGCCGGGAAGTACGTTGATTAAGTATGTGGAGGTCAATATAGCTTCACCCCACATATATTTTGGAACATTAGTGGTAAACATGATAGACCTAGCCATTTCTAGCGGATGCTCTGTTCTTTCTCTCGGCAACCCCATTTTGCCGAGGAGTTTCAACACAACTATCGATATGGACAATCCCTTTATCCATCAAGAAATTACTGAGATGGGACTCATAATATTCAAGGGCATTGTCAGTCTTCAAAATTTTGATCTTAGTGTCAAACTGAGTGGAGACCATGTTGTAAAACTCTTGAAAGATGGATCCAACTTCAGATTTATCCTTCATTAAAAATAACCAAGTGGTTCTGGTGTGGTCATCTATGAAGGTAACAAACCACCTCTTCCCTGTTATGCTTTTTACTCTTGAGGGTCCCCATACATCACTGTGAATTAAGGTGAATGGTGTGGAAGGTAAGTGAGGTAATTTTGCATACACAGATTTGGTGAGTTTGGCAAATTGACAAATATCACATTGAAGATCATTCAAATTACAACCTTTAAACAATTCGGGATCTATAGACTTTAAATAACTAAAACTGGGATGTCCTAGTCTATAATGCCATAACATGATATTGTCTAGGTTTTGAGTGCAGGCTGCTGAGGCAGATTCAGTCTTCAGTCTTCTGTCTTCAGCAGGGTTGACCACAAACAATCCTGAGCAAGGTTTAGCAGTCCCAATCACTGCCTTTGAGGAATGATCCTGGAATGTGCACAGATTCTCATTAAAAACAACAGTCCATTTCAAATCTTTAGTAAGTTTACCGACGATATGAGATTGCAATCTAATTTTGGAACAAATAGGACATCCTGCAGTGCATATCTTATTAGTAAGCCGCACCTTACCAAAACCTTTTGCACTAGAAATAGATCCATCGCCAGCGAGTCTTAATATTGTGAATTTGGGGACATGGCATAAGTTGAGTAATGAGATTTTTATTACCGGTCATATGGGATGAGGCCCCGAGTCAACAATCCGGGTTTCATTACTAATAGATGAGTAGAATTTACCGTACCGGCATGAGAGGCTATGTCGGTAGAGTGACTACCTTCCTTTTGTTGAGTTAGGAAGGCTTTGAATGCGACAAGTTTGTGCATTCAACCCGTTGTCATCTTCTTCCTCACTTATGTGTCCGCACGACTTTCCTTGGCGGGTCTTGAGGTCTTGGAGGAGTTAGGCTTGCCATGTAGTTTCCGGCAAGTGTCCTTGGTGTGATTTGTGCGTTTGCGGTGGTCACGAACGCCTTCCCGGTTTTATCGGTAGGCTTCCCGTAAGCTTCGGTAGGGTTCACGACGGTCGGCGGGGTGGCACTCTCGTAGGGTTGTCGGCGGGGAGTTCGTAGCATCACTTTCCTCCTGTTTTCCTCATGTTTGACCTCAGCAAACATGGATTTGAGATTTGGGAGAGGTTTAGTAGCTAGAATTCTACCTCTAACATCATCAAGAGTAGGATTCAGTCCAGTGAGGAACTTGAATACTCTCTTCTTTTCTATGATGTCTTTATATAGAGCAGCATCCTTGACATCATTCCAGGTGTGAGTTTCCAACATATCTAGGTGTCTCCATGCCTTAGATAGTTGATTGAAATATTGAGTTACAGACATATCTCCTTGTCTGCAGTTTTGAATCTGAGCTTCGAGTTCATAGACTTCAGATGTATTGTCCTTTTTTGAGTAAAGGTCTCTGGCATTATCCCAGATTTCCTTAGCAGTGTCATACATCATGAAGTTCTCACTGATCTCTTTTGTCATAGACCTCGTGAGGATGGTCATGACTTGGTGATTTTACGTGTCCCATGCTTCAAACTTGGGGTCGGTTTCGAGCAGGGCGGGTTTGGAACCGGACGGATATCCCATCTTGCCCCGGCCGGAGATATACATTTTCATAGACCTTGACCATAGCAAGTAATTGTTACCATCAAGTTTATGATTTGTAAAAGAAGAGTGTTCGGTTATCCCGGTCTGTCGAGGCACCGTGAGTCTACCGAAGAAGATGAAACTTCGAGATAATGTTGACATTTTTCGAAAAGGAACCGAGTTTTTGATATGTTTTCTTCCTAACTTTGGTTTCCTTTTATTATGTTATCAAAATAAATTTTACTACACGGTGCGTGATACATAAAATGAAACGAAAGTAAAATAAAATTCTATGAAAATCAAAATAACCTAAAATCGTACGAAAATAAAATCGAAGTAACATAAAATTGTACGAAAAATAAATTGTTTTCAATGTCAATAATCATAAAAAAGTTTAAATCAATCCTCCTCATCACTCATCTCGACTTGGCTCGAACTTGGCATGGCTTGAGAACTGGCCGGATCATAAGTCGAATCATGAAATGGTTCTTGAAAATGTGTCGACATCCTAACCGAGCTATCTAATCCCATCGAGCTCCACTACTAGAAAAGCGTGTTCTAATGAGGAGAATTTAATGAGGAGGTAAAATTTCATCGTTAAATGATACTTATAATGAGGAGACTTAAATTGTTTTGTTGGTTGATGACCAAAATTTTTTTCTCCTCGTTATTGATTAAAAGTCTCCTCATAATATATAAAATAAATAAAATCTCCTCATTATAGATATTATTATTATTATTATCCTTATCATTATTATTATTTAACATATTAAAAAAACAAAAAGTAAACAACATCCTACCCAACCCATTCATTACCCATTGTTCCTAACCTAATTTCCCAAAAATAATTGAAATCGGTAAGGTTCTTTCATTGTAGCCGTTCCTCTGCTCCTCCCCTGCCATTCTTTTCGTCTCTCCTTGCTCCGGCCGGAGACCTTCACAAAAGCAGTGCGTGAAGCGGCAGCTCTCAGTAGTCTCAGTAAATTGAATTTTAAAGAGATGTTTCTCTCACCGGCTCCCATGTTGCCTGCATCATTCCGGCCAGCAATTAATTTTTTTTTGAGTTCTTCTTTCTTTCTTTCTTTCTTTGTTTGCTGGTACTTTCCATCTTCTCCACCCATTTATCTTGCTTTGATACATGGGTAAGAACATTTGAAAAAGAAATGTGGTTTCTATTCCTTCTTCAGATTCTGATTATATTACCCTCGTTATTGCTCTCCCACTGTTAATGTGGCTTCGACAACTGAAATTGAAGTTCCCATTGTCGGAAATTTGTCTTATTCAGCTCTGAATTCTTCTTCCAAAGTTTTATTGACTGATTATTTGGTTCCTGCTCTTGAATCGAAATCTCAGTCACCTGAAAATTCTGCTGCTTTGTTTGTTTATGCCATTGCTCCCCTAGCTTCTACTTACATTAAATTGAAGTCTGGTAAGCTCTTATCTTCTACTCAACCTTCAAAGAATAGTTGCCATATGCTTGTTGTGGATGATGCACCTGTTGTTCATCCCTAAGCCGCAAAGGTATCTCGTTTTGGTGCTCATTTGAATTCTATTTGGTATTAATGCTCTTTGGTTTAGAGTCTAGTACTTTTATTAAGTCTGTGTTACCTGCTGCTGTTAATTCTGATCATGTTGGGGTTCATTTAGATATGGAAAACACCCACGTTGCACCTATTCTTGTTGATATTGCTGCTCCAAATGTTGTTCCTAGTCTTCTTGATAAAGAAACCGCTCTGTTGTGCCTTTATCTGGTGAAAGTCTTTTTGAAGATGTTTTGGCTGCTAATAAATTTGCTTTTTGAAGAGATTTCTTTTTAGTTGTTTCAATCTAATTTTGTTGAAGCTTACTATTATTTGTTGTTTATTTGCAGACCTTCTGTTGTTGGTTCTATGTGTTGTATATCAGAGTGTGTATCATGTGTGTTGTTTATGTTGAGTCATTGACTTGGTTTGAGCTTGCTCTACGATTTTGTTGTGTTAGTCTAAACTCTATTTGAGAAGTGTAAACTCTATTTCTGTGCAGTAGCTGATTATTTGTTTCCTCCATTCTGCAGCTATAACAAAACTTCACAGAAGTGACTTTTGCTAAACCTAAAACCAACTCAAGTATAGGTGAGCTTTCTTCATCCGTTTTATCAATCTTCAGCTCCAAGCTCTCCACGATATCCATAGCAGAAATTGATTCGGTGTA
This sequence comes from Gentiana straminea, assembly GCA_036785695.1. Classification (NCBI taxonomy): domain Eukaryota; kingdom Viridiplantae; phylum Streptophyta; class Magnoliopsida; order Gentianales; family Gentianaceae; genus Gentiana; species Gentiana straminea. The sequence continues at coordinate 3,081,793 of JAVUPR010000482.1, forward strand.
GGTTAATACGTAATTCTCGGTGATTGGATTCGATAATAGAGAGTAATGTGCATTAAGTTGGTGCCTTTTGTATTAAGTACTCAAGCTGCAGTTTAATCATGTCCTAACATTTTTTAGGAGTTCCGCCATTATAAGTTGTACGCTTCGAAATCTAATTTCATGGCATTTTAGTATGAATCATATGATACACACTCGTATTGGATGATTTGTCAAGCTTTGCTATTGTTGGCGCCATTGATTGTTTTGCAGGTACGTATCTGCATCTCCTCTGTCTATTTCTTGTATTTATTTCATATATATACTTGGAGTTTTGGTACTCAGGTTCTTTACTTGGATGCGTGTTCAGATTCAAAAACTATATGAATGCATAATGGAAAAAGCCATAGGAAACTTCAGTACAGGGGAGCATGTATTCCTGCTTCTTCAAGGTTTTTAAGATGGTAGACAAAAATTATGGCGGCTCCTATCTGTCTTAAAAGAAAATATTTAAACATTAAATGTTCAAACATTTCATGATCATGATTTTCACTTTGTCATTTCTTCAGGATCATGATTTTCACTATGCCTGTATCAATTTGATAGATTTTGAGTTGCTGATCCTTTGGTTTTACCCTTAAATAAGAGAATGTATATAAATATATATTTTGGCATGAGAGAAAATCTTAGATAATGCTTTGACATGCTGCTAAATTTTCTGGCTGGTCTTTTGCCTCACTCAGCTTACCTAAATTTCTTCCAATGCTAATGGAGCATTCAAGAACTTGCTCAAACAGGTACTTTATTTTTGACAATTCTCAAACATGTATCGTCAAGGCCGTGTTTTATACACTTTTCTTGGTACTTGTCTATTTGGCTGTCTAGGCTTGCCAACTTATTGGAATTGTTACTTTCTACGTCACTCGGTATGTCTAGGCTTGCCCTTTTGCTGTGTATTATTTGAGCCTGCAAGTTCTGTTTTGATCAAACCTGCTGAATCCTGAATTCTTGTTAAATCGAACTTGCACTCACTCGTCTACTAACTTTTTTGGTGGACAACACAAGAGGTAACAACAACAATTATAATAACAATTAGACCTCTCTATTCAGGTCTATTTTGTTTGAAACATATAATGATCTTGAGATTTTTTTCCTTTCATTAGTTTTAGGAGATCGGCGTTTGTCAACAATTGTTTCCTTGAATAGTTCACTTGGTTGCATCGGACCTGAATTTCTTGTGCCCTGCTTATTAGGATTAATATGTTTTATATGTGCTTAGTGTCCTTGCTAGATCAGTATGCCTGCTAGTCTAATATGTCGGATAGAACCCTGTTCTAAGTCTGTTTTTAATATCATTCTTGCAATATGTTTACCATAGTTCAACAGTCTTGTTTAATATCATGCCAAAGGTGCGTCACCGTTACTCTCTAGTTGGTCTTGAATTCCGATGTTCGGTCATGTTCAGAGGATAGCAACGTGTTTCTTTTAGGGATGTTATATATGTTAGAAAATTCTTTAAATTTACATTTATGTGTAACTTATCTTTTGGGGAATAATCTATCATTGTATATATTGAATCATTGATGTATTTCATCAGTATAAAACTTATATTGGCTTGATTTATTTAATGTAGTTTTGGGCTTCAAAATTATTATTAATATTTCATGATTTAATGTGGAGCAAATGGTCTTTTAATGAGGAGATGCATTATTAATGTTTCATAATTTAATGAGGAGAAAATGGTCTTTTAATGAGGAGATGTATTGTTAATGTTTCATGATTTGATGAGGAGAAAATGGTCTTTTAATGAGGAGTTATGTCGTCTTTAAAAATAATTTTAATGAGTAGAATATATCCTCATTAAATGTATGATATAGTCAATGAGGAGTTCCAATTCTCCTCATTATATATCTTTAGCGGCGGAGGCGGCAATGAGGATCGAGATCTCCTCGTTAAATAACTTTAATGAGGAGAAATGGACAATTAATGAGGAGATTTCTCCCCATTGAAGACCGAAATTCTAGTAGTGCTCATCCCTGTCGTGACATCGGAAAAAGTGCTTCCCCGTCCCGTCGTGGTATGGCTAAATGATCCAAATCCTTCCCAATCAGATGTCGCAGCTGCCGTAGTACCTGTCGAAAAATCCCCTATACCACTAGTTTGAAATCCAAAAGAATGTGGCATTTGTTGGAAGTTTGATCGAGGTGGCATCGGTGGAATAAAGTCGGGCAAGGTATATGGTGCGGATTGGCAATGCGGAATATCCATCTCGGCATAGGTAGGGTTCTGCAGTATATTCATTTGATATATACCTCGCATGCCCTGACGTAAATCTTCATACCACAACCTATTCCTTTCCGCAAAAACAGCCATATTGGCATTGGCACGATGAACATCATAGGCCAAGGATTGAAACATGTCGTATGTGATGGTGTTTGGAAGTTGAGTTTGAGTTTGACTAGATGATGGAGGAACAGTAGTGGATTGAAAAACATGTGGAGTAGGCTGAGGTCGTTGGCGGTTAGGGTTCATAAAATCTATTCTTCCCTCAGGCGTACGTGGTAAACTAGGACCTATAAGTGTCTCATCAACCATAATCAGATTATCATTTGGAAGCTCAGGAACACCTATCCGGCGACACAAGGAAGAAATAAAACAAGGAAAAGGCATGTATTTGCTGGTTTAGCGATTAAGACAAATTCCTTGGCCCTTCTATACATAACCCTGCCTACATCCACATGTATATCATTGACCATAGCCCAAGCAATGCACATATCCTCCTTACCAAAAGATGTCAAATGACGAGAAGGGTAAAGAGTCGAACTGATAAAACGTTTAATAGCTCTCATACCCCTTATACATTTTCCATAGGAAAACCTATTTTCATGCCATATATCTGTGGGATCTAACTCGTCTTTGTCTTTGTCGAGACTATATGGTCAAAGTCTGAGGCTCATCTAAATTCCATACCATATAATAATCCTCATTTTTACGGTATATCGGGGATACCATATATAGCATTGATAAGCGGGGATTAAACGGCACCGTATCCTGGTTCTTAGGGCGACGAAGTTAACTCACCATTCTCTCTGTTTCATTATGAGTTGCTACCGAGAGAATAAAATTCGGCTACTAAGGTTGTGTTAACTTCACCCGCCCTTAAACCGGCTAACTCCAACCACTTGTCGTCTTTCGAAAATCTCTTTCACCTCCCTTCCCAAATCCTTAAAATCTAAACCCCTCTCTATTGCAACTAAACAACTCGTCCAAATTTATTCTTTAAGGCTCTTCTAGCTGCTGCAGACGCGGTTCTTTCAAAACTAACAGCCAATTCTTCTTCTGTTAAAGGCCTAGTCTCTATGACCGGGATTTGGGTAGGGATATGCGGCTTACGTTTTTTACTGGCTTTTGATGATTCAGCCATTCTACGATAGTGACATAATAACAAAACAACACAAAACAACACAAATGAGTAACAAAATAGTTGAAATTAAATAAAAGATTGCATAAAAAACGAAATTAACAAAATAATTGACTACAATGTTACCTTATAGTGCTTAAAAAGTTAAAAAGTTGGCCGGAAACGATGAATATCTCCGGAGTGAAAGTCGAAGCTTTTCTTTGAAAATTACTTCAATAAAATTGAAAATTTGAAGAGAAGAGAGGAAAATGAGAAGAGTGTAAGGATTGGGGTAGTTTTAATAGTAATTTTATGTGATGATTTGAAAAAAAAAAATTCGAATGGGGGAGAGGGGAGGGGCGGCTGTTTGAAAGAAATGAAAGAAGAAGAAGAAGAAGTGAACACGTTCCCTTTTTTTAGGTTTTTTAGTTTCCGGATCGATCCGGGGTTATGTCGGATCGATCCGACAAATTTTTTATTTTTATTTTATAAACTCTTTAAAACTTAATAAAAATTTTATAAAACCTTAATAATACTTCTGCTAATTTTTAAATAAAACCTTTTACAAAAATTTTATAAAACTTTTAAGTAATTTCATAAAGATCCTATTTATTAAATTTTCAAAAGTTATATAAAATTTTTATAAATTTTATAAAACTTATAAGGGTCCTAATTCCATTATTTCTAAATCTTCCAGGGTTCTGACATAACGTTCTATCAACCTAACCTTAAGAAATGAGGCGTTCGAATTTTCTCTTTGATCTCCATCGGGATTTTCGGATAACCACCTAATCGTTCCCTTCTTAACAACATTCAAACACTCATCCTGAGATTTGGTTGTGTTTTTTCCGCATTTCCCATCATGCTCACTTTTTCCATAGATTCTGCATCTTCTTAAAAACTTTGCCCTTCTCTTTATCGAACTTCTCGATTTTCCATTACATATTTCTTTCAGTTTGATCTCTCTCAACAATTGCTTGTTTTTCTCAAAAACTAAAGCTTCTATTTTAAACGTGACATCTTTATCAAGGCCTATCTTCAAGAGTAAAATACAAACTCCTATTCTATCTAAAAAAGACATCCAGTTCTTTTACGTCTATCCGGTAAAAGACGAGACTAGTTTAAACATATAAAACACAGAAAAGTAGAGTAAAGATGGATAGCACCTGGTATTTGGCTGTTTTAAGTTTCTCTGCTTTTCAATTTCTTGATTTCTTTGCTTTTTACTTTGTCGGAGGATTAGTTAGTAACATTACTTCTCCCTTCAGTGTGATTCTTTCTCCTTCCACAAATAACTTCACTCTGTGGCCATTGGCTATAAAAGTCGTATTTCCATCAGTTAGTTCAACGGACTCGCATTTGTAAACCCTTGTTACTTTAAATGGACTGTCCATCTTGATTTAAGCTTACCGGAAATAACTTTAAACGTGAATTGTACAAGAGCACTCGATCACCTATATGGAACTCACGACTATAGATTCTCTTATCGTGAAAAGATTTCGTGCGTTCCTTGTAGATTCGAGCATTTTCATAAGAATCGAGACGAAATTCTTCTAGTTACGTTAATCGAAGCAATCTATGATCACCGACGACCTTAGGATCGAAATTCGAAATCTAATAGCCCGAGAAGGCTCGGTGTTCTAACTCAACCGGGAGATGACAAGACTTACCAAAGACTAGCTTATAGGGAGAACAACCAATTGGTGTGTTAAAAGCGTTTCGTATGCCCATAATGCATCGTCTAATTTAAGCGCCCGCTTTTACGATTTGAGTCCACTTGTTTTCTCCACGATTCTTTTGATTTCTCTATTAGACACTTCTACCGTCCCTTTGGTTTGCGGATGATAGGGCGTTCTAGTTTATGTGTTACACCATATTTTTCAACTATCTTAGTAAATGGTCTATTACAAAAATGTGAACCTCTATCACTAATGATAGCCCTCGGAATGCCATATCGGTAAATATATTCTTTTAAGGAATCGTATGACAACTTTGGTATCATTAGTGGGAAGAGCTTCAGCTTCTACCCATTTTGAAACATAATCTACCATTAGAAGAATAAATCTTTTTCCAAAAGATATAGGGAAAGGTCCCATGAAATCTATACCCATTACAACACAATAGGCCTTTGACGACACTTAATTTGCTGCACTTTGATAAGTGTCGTAAATTTTCCGGCATAAGTTATTAATTGCCATGAAAGTACGACATTTTTGCGGCATACAATTTTCTGCCGCTCATTGCCGACAATTAAAACGACAATCATTGTTTATGTCACAAATGCATGGCATTTTTTGTGGCAATTTCATGATATGTCGTATAAAATACGTCACTCTTCCGACACTCGTATATATGTCGAAAATTTTGTGGCAATATCTTGGCATTTAGAACATAATGCCACCAAATGCACGGTATTTCTCAAATTTCTACTTTTTTATGCCTTGAATAAACAACACAAGCTGTAGTGTGTTCGTATATCGTAGTCAAATATAAAACGTTTTTACGATATCATATCAAAATGCGCTATAAAAAAAATGATATTATGAGGAATAATATGTATCTTATCTTGGCATTCCATTAAAAATTCAAACAATTCCTCAAAAAAAAAAAATCAAACAATAAACACACATGAAATCAATATTATATATATATATATATATATATATATATATATATATAAAATTTTTTTAAAGGCAAATACACATGCACTCTTCTAAATAAATAAATAAATAATTTACTTCAACTTTGGCGCCACACCTTAATTCCCGCAAATACTTTAGCGCCACACCCTCCCGCCAGTCCAAAAAAAATTCAGGGTGTCATAAAAAAAAAATAAAAAAAAACAAAAAAAAACAAACAAACCTCTTACGGGAACACAAACCGGAAAAATATTCAAACCCATCGACAGGGCTGACGTGTCCCATTAGTTACCAGCAAACTATTTTTTTTTTCCTAGGAAACCAGCAAACTATTAAACACAATTTAAATTATAATCGTATTTATTTTTAATATTTATAGGTGATAATTGTGATAAGTTGTTTTTTTTTTAAGGAACCGGGAGGGAAGGGGATTTTTTTCTTTTATAATATTGGGACGCGTTGATGAGAACCGTACCATGATTTTTTTCTAGAGGTATATACGGATACAGATAATCAAAAAAAAGAAGCGGGCGAGGGTGTTCGATTCGATTCACTTAATATTTGGTTTCAGATCAGTTTCGGTTAGTATTACAGTTCACTCTATACGTTAATTAGTAATCAAACCGGATAATAAACCAAACCATTAATCGAACCGAAACCTTACTAAATTAAAAACTGTAACCGAACCATTATATGTAACATGTATAAATAGTTTTCATAACTAAAATTATAATTGTTTATGAAAAATGCATAAAACCGAACAGTTTATTACTAAATGAAAATACCGAATAAGAAATCAAACAACTTATAGCCAAAAATAGTTGTAAAATTTTATTTCAGATTAGTTAATCGAACCGAACCATACCGTATATTTTGGCTTGGTTCGATATGTTCGGTTACCTTAAACAAACGGTTCGATTTCGGTTTCAGATTTCAAATAACCGAAATTTTCTGTTCGGTGTCGGTTTCGCCCATTAAACGTACCGAAACGAATCATGTACACCCATAGTTCTCTCCATGAAGTGCAATATATATGATTATTACAATATGTATATATATATTGCAGATTTGCAGTATTTACATGGTATATAGTACGGTATGTAGTACATAGTAAAATAATAGTGAATTTGAATTATTTCATAATATCATAAACTTGAATTGACATGAGAATTGTACGGATAACTATTATAAACTTAATTTTACGTCAAAATCATGTTGAATAACGTATTTGAATCAATAACTCCTAAAAAATCATATATATGGATCAATATCTCCTTAAAAAAATCATATATGTGAATCAATAAATATAATAAACATAATTAATGTCAATTTGATATTAAATCACTTATATATATATACTTGCATAACACCACAATAAACTTAAATTATTATAATTTTTTTATATCACTTGTATATAGAGTATTACAACACTAAAACATATCATTGATCCCTCTTACCCCTTCCAACTCCCTTTTATTATGTATATGATATCAAGATCACTTGCATATTGGTACAACACTTTAACATTTTAATACATTTGAATTGTGGTGTATCTGAGGTTTATATCACTCAAATTCTAATATAATGTACTAATAAATTGTTTAACCCCTTTACAACCCTTTGTTATAGATTTCATGTTTAGGTCAAGCCTAGTCAAACCCCCTATACTAGAATTGAGTTAACCTGAATATCAAATTGATGGTCAATCATGCCTAGTCAATCATAGAATCTGTAATTGGGTAAACCGAACCTCAAATTGACAATCGAATAAACCCGATCAACCTTAATCATCGTAATTGGGTTAGCTAAACATCAATTTTAAATTTGATTAAGCCCGATCAACCAACGACACTTTAATTGTGTTAATTGAACATCAAATTGTCGGTCGATCAAGTTTATTAACCACATACATTATATTTAGGTAAATTGAACATCAAATTAACAATCGAACAAGTCTGATCAACCATAAAAGTCTAAATAGATTAACTAAACCTCAAATTAACGGTCAGTCAAAGCTCGATTAACCCTAAATATTGTAATGAGGTTAATTGAACATCAAATTCATGGTCGGTCAAGCCCGACCAATCTCAACAATGTAACCAGGTTGACTGAACCTTAAATTGACAATAAATCAAATTAACAGAAGGCAACGACAAGCACAATAATCGAGTTTAACAAACAATAATTGACGGTAGATCAAGCCTGATCAACACTAAATACTGTAATTGGGTTAAGTGAACATCAAATTGACATTTGATCATGCCCAATCAACATCAAACACTATAATCGGGTTAACCGAACCACAGATTGATGGTTGATCAAACCCGATCAAGCAAAACACTAAAATCATTTTTTTTGAAATCATGTTAACTGAACCTTAAATTGACGGTCGATCATGCCTAATCAACCCCAAACACTATAATTGAGTTTACTAGCTTGAACATCAAATTGATGGTCGTTCAAGCATGGTCAACCACAAAGACGGCAATTGGGTAATCGACACTCAAATAGATGGTCAACTAAGCCCGATCATCCTTAATCATTGAAATTCGGTTAACCGAACTTCGATTAAGCACGATCAACGATAGTCACTCTAATTGGGTTAATTGAACCTCAAATTGACGCTCGATCAAGCTTGGTCAACCACAAACATTGTAAATGGGTCGGTGAACGTCAACCGACGATCGATCAAGCCCGATCAACTATAAACACCCTAACTCGGGTAATGTGACAAGATTTCAAAACTTGATCAACCTTAAACACTATAACGGGGTTAATAACTTAATTGAACATCGAATTGATGGTTGTTCAAGCCCGGCAACATAAAAAAGTATTTTATAATTTTTTTTATGCTGGATAATTTGCTTTTTCAGAAAATTATTAAAATTTTCAATTTAACTCATCGATCCCATTATCCCCACACGACCCTAATTCTCCATAACAATTTTTTTTTCAGGGAATTCTCCATAACATTTTAGGCCTCCACAACCAACACGATGAACTACTGGCCGATCTCGATCATCCGCATCGGCGTCGGATTTCGATAGTTCTTCTAGGGTATCGAGTTTTTAACATAGGATTTCAGGACGTTTTGCGAATGTCAGATTTCCGCAACTTGTTAATACTCCGCTGCCTCCTAGGAGTCGCCTGTGGTAGGTGCAAAAGGACCGCCACCGTCAGTAGATAGTAAGTTCTTGGTGGGTACCCTTGCTGGTGTGCCATATTTAATGTGATAAAATCGGGGAATGTAAGCTTCTCTCGCTTTCAATTGGCCCAAAGATTGTGCTTTGTCATCGATTGTCCAAGGTATTTACCGAATTTTACCCTTTGATGTCCAATGTCTCATGTGGTACATCAAATGTCTCATGTGGTTGTTTATCATGCTCGTCATATGGTTTTGTGGTTGTTTATCATGCTTTGTCTTATGGTTTCGTACTCATTCATGATTTATCCTGGGGAATATTTCAGAGGGTAATGAAGCCTTTGCATTGGGACTATTTGAGTTACAGCCATCCTAGATAAAGCCACCGTTTGGGATCAACGTAAATCCCGTTCCTTTCAGAAAGACTTAACCTACAATATTTTTAATAAGTTCATTTATTGTGTGTTGTTCATTCATATGTAATTTTTTTTTGGTATTACATGTATCTTCATAAGCGATTGAATGAAGAAATGATTGAGAATTTGTTCATGGACAATGGTTTGAGTAATAGTTCGACCTGTGGAAAGCGTCCAGTTTTCCCATTGTTAAATCAATAGTCCCAGGTGCTCGACCCAAAAAATCTCTAAATATGGGCATTCTTTTATGGGCACTTAATGGCACCATTGATGAAGTTTGGGAGGCGCTTGTGGGAGGTATATTTGATTGTTATTGGATAATATCATTCCTATCATGTGCATTATGATTTCATGATGAAAATGGTTGTATGGGTTTTATTTCAATTGTCTCGTTGATATCCTGGATGGCCGTGTTTTAAGACAACCAATAGTGAATGTACCATCAACCATAAACAGGCATAAAGAAGGTCAATATTATCCATATACCATGGTTCTATATATGGACCTGAAAGGTTTTGGTTTTGTGTTCTGTCCTTAGATGGGTGTTTATAGTTCAATATTTGGTTCCTTCCCTTCAAATGCTGTAAAAACGAAAAACTTATGTTTGTGGTTTGGTTTATGGCATGAATAGTTAGATTGTTACATGTAGTAGACAGTCATTTTTAGCATTTGAGTGGGACAGGAAGGGAATCAATTTCATCGTATTTCTGTTGTTTGCTTATAGACGATAAAATAAATATATTGACGAGTCTCATCAATTTTGAGCTAAGGAGTCTATTTATCGAAGAGTAGAAGCCATTATTCATTGAATAGGATGAGAATTGAAGGTTAAAGAAGTTCTGTTGATGTATGATTTATTGAATTTATCAAGATGTTGACTAATATGCCATCTATTTCAATAGTTGTATTTTTATGCACCACATTAAGCAAAATTCGGGAAATTCTACAACATGATGTGGCAGTGAGACACGTGTAATGACAATGGTATTACTCTTTCTTATAATTACCGTGTTATTCAATTGCTTTGTCTAATATTTCTTATTATTTTGAAATATAACAGGCAATGCAAACATGTTGTGAACTGAGTTTCTTGAGTGTTTATTAAAGATGGTTCCAACACACAAGGAAGAACGAAATTGAAGGAATTCAAATATGAATCACCTTTGAAACATGGCGGCGGTGTTTCCTTTTCCCAATTTGCGGAAGCCATTGCGTAGGTTTCCCTCCGCCTTATATCGGAAGATATATTCTTTCCTTCTACTCAAAGTTCAATTACCATTCATTGTTAGCACTTAATTACGACTTGTACCATTTCAATATTCATGGGAAATGAAGGATGACGGTATTTTATTCTTAACTTTATTTTACTTTGCTGTTTGGTTGTATTAGCCAGTTTTTTATTTTTATTTTCTCTGTCTTGTTTGATGAGTGCTTTTTTATATCTTCAGGTGCTGTCTCGTTCAATTTGGATGGTTTTGTGTTGATTGCAGCTTCAGGTATTCACTATTCTCCATTCTCATTTTTTTTTAACAAATAGAAGCGCTTAATCTTTTAGACGTTAATGTTATTATGTAGTTGTATATCCTTTAATGATTTTTTTAACTATTGAATCTAATGATCTTTGTTACTTTGTTTCCTTGTTCATGTTCTACTGCCTAGTTTGTACTCTGTAATTGTACCCTTTTTTCCTTTCTACAATTGAAATTGATTAATGCTTTATGTTCTTATGTTATTTAATTGTAATTTGTAATCATGTAATGTAAGTGACTAAGTGTATCGCGTAATGTACTAATGTGCATAAGTATTTGACTATGTAGTTGGTTTTGGCACAAATGCGGAAAAAATGGCATCAAAAACCGTTGACGGCACTTTCATAATGCATTCAAATGTTTGTAATGGTGGATATCTGTTGGACTTATTTCTTAGTTTTGATGATGAGTGCCATACTAGCTGTTATAGTGCAAAGGCAAAAAGATGTCTAGATAAAATGTATAGGTTTATTAGAGTTTGATTCATAAATAGGTTTAATCAAACAAGCATCGTAAAGGGTCGCCGATTGATATCGACGGACGGGTCTAGTCGCAGGGTAGATAGGTCGGTGCAGGCGGTCCGGAACCCGCCGAAGACCGAAGACCGAAGGCTAAGGGATCAAACTTAGTAATTAAAGTCAAGGATATGGAATCGATTTTAGGCAAGTCCGTGATGACCTAAACCGATTACATATGCCTTGTGTAGAGAAGGTCTAAGTTCCACAAGTTGGATGATGTTTGGAACTTGGTTATATTTAAAATGATGTAATCTAACTTCACAAATAAAAGTTAGATAAAAGTAATCACCGCATTACATTTTACGGACAAAATAATGATGTTCGAACAGATCGATTGGTATTACGACAGACCGATGAACCCGTCGATATATACCTCGATTAACTCAAGATTATTGGAAGATTACATGGATAAGAACGACCAACTACCTCTCGACTTATCAAGCAAATCAAAGGCCGAGATTAAAAAGACGTTGGGATGATCCTTATTTTTATCCATTGGATACAAGTCAAAGGGGTGGACGGACCGCATTGTCAAAAAGTAATCCCGACAAGTGTCGATCCTATGAATAGTGACGAGAATGCGGTGCGGATGGGACAAATACAAGGAACGGTCACATTTGAATTTTAAATTCAAGTCACATGCACTCTTACCTATAAATAGAGGACTTTCAACTCAGAAACATAAGGATGAATTTTGGGAAAAATTTTAAGTAACAATACTGAGCTGAAAAACACCCTGTCGAACTTACCGAGCTTAAGGCCGCTCGATCTAGTTATCTTCTTCAAGTGCATTCTCGTGTTCAAGATGCATCAAGCATACACACTTGAAGGCGCAAGCCGCCGATTACATCATCCTAATCAAGCCGCCGCAACCGAATCATTTATTTGATTCAATCTTTATCTTATAAAGAATCTCGTCGAAGACAATGAAGCATCCGTTGGGTGTGAAAGACTTGTTGGTTTGTGGTGGAGTGGTGAAGAGGCAATCCTACCCTTCAAGGACCAGTGGAAGACTCAGAGCAAAGCAATCCTACCGTTCCCGAGTTTTCGGTTGTGAAGCCATAGTTATTGGTGAAGGACAAGCAACCTAGGATTCTTTGTAACGAGATAACTCAAAGATCACTAGTGAATTTCCTCCAACATCACGGGAGAAGAGTGGACCGACAGGATTACATCACCCGGAACCACTATAAAATCTCTCTACTTACTTACCGCATTTACTTTCGCACTTAGTCATTATTCATATCAACCCGCCGAATCTAGCAACCGAAATCACACACATACACTACCGAGTATCTAATACTTAGTAACATATTTAACAACAAGTAACAAGGCTTAATTTTGATATTATTCCGCCGCACAAATTTAGCAAGGCGAACCGTCGTAGACTACCGTCTATCGGCAGCTGCGAGGTCTCAAACAGACTATCGAAGTATCGCGCAGTCGCCGAAGTTGCGTAATTTGTTAACTCCAAAGTTTTAAGTGTTAAGTTTATTCACCCCCCCTCTAAACTTAACTAAAGCCTTTTCAAGGGACCAACAATTGGTATCGGAGCAAAGGCTTCGTTCGAAGGAATCCTACTTGTTGTACTTGTGAAAATTCTTTAAAACTTTCTTTCAAATTACCGATTTTCAAGACTTGCATCATGGACAACACACAAGTATGCTAGAACTCGTTGATGTGTTCTCTTGATGATTTGATGAGTATAAACGTCGAATGCGAGGCATATCTTGCGCTACTCATGATGAGATGATGGATGTACTAACCGAAGGACCACCGGAGATTACAAAGGCGAATAAAGTGGGTGACGGAACCGAGTACATTCCTAAACCAAAGAGAGAATGGAATGCGTAACGACGAAAAAGAGCAAACCTCAACAACATTGCTATTGATATCATCTACGAACCTTGGATAGCAATATGTACATGAAGGTCAAAGATTGCAAGACCGTAAAGGAACTTTGGGATAAGATTCACTTAATCCGTGAAGGCACCGATGCAATAAAGAAGAACAAAATCGGTGTGGCCGAGAAAAAGGTTTCAAAAGTTCAAGATGCTACCTAATGAAACCATTGAGCAAATGGAATCAAGATTCAATGCTATATCTTTTGGATGAACTTACCCTACCGAGTGTAAGTTATTCAAAAGAGGAAGTAAACACCAAAATCTTGGAAGCTTTACCCGCAAGAGATGTTTGGAAAATGAAGGTGACGCAATTGAAGAAATGAGAAAGTTGCATGAAGAAGATACCTTCAAATTGTTCTCTCGATCTTAAGGCCTATGAATTTAGCAAGAAGTCGGTGCACGAAGGCGAAAAGGAAGAGCCAAAAACCATCGCATTGGCTGCTTCACATCATGAAGAAATATCGGGAGGACAGGATGATATGCTAGATGAAATGCAAGAGCAAATTGCCCTACCGAGCAAGAAAATCGAATGATGAAGGCGGAAAGGCCCCTACAAGAAATTTCACAAAGAGGTCTACCGAAAGAAGGAAAGAAGAACCAAAGAAAGATAATGACTATCTATGCTTTCATTGCAAGAAACCAGACACTTCGGACCGATTGTCCCGAGTTGAAACAAGGCAAGGAACCTGATTATCTTTGCTTCAACTGTAAGAAGCCTGGACATTTTAGACCTGATTGTCCAGACCTACTGAAGACCAAGAGTCAACAAAGAAGACATGGCAAGAAGGCTATGGTTGCTGAAGATGAATCAGGATATGAAGTGGAATCTGAAAAAGGAAATGAATCAGATGACACAGCACTGGTTGCTGATATGGAGGATTATGCTTTGATGGCCAATATGGATGAAACTGAGGAGGTATACAACACTGTATCTATAAACACTCCTGCTTGGAAGTGATTGTGAATCAACCGGTGGTTCAAATCCTAGAAATTCGACAACAATGAGACTTTGGATGCCATCCTTAATCAACTGAGGATAATACAATCTGGTTATGAGGTTGTGAAGGCTGAAAAAGAGGCTCTTGAGTTAGAAGTTGGAAGATTGAAAGCTGAATTAAGGGTTTTCAATGGTAAGGAAAAAGAAGTTGGACGAGAATCAAGCATAAGTCGTCGAACATCCAGCGAGCCTCTGAATCTGCTGAACCATCTTGTTCCAATACTGCATACAAATCAAGAAAGGCTTATGGAGATAGAACTGGGCTTGGATTTGGAACTCAGCAATCTAACAAGAGTGGATCCAGTAAGGTTACTGAACCTAGTACCAGATTTGGTCCTAAGTTTGTGCCTGCACTAGATCCATCTCCTAGTAAGGCTGCTGAAGCAGTAAAACCCAATGAGAATGCCTCAAGGAAGCAAAATCAGAAGTCTCAGAAGTCAACAGCTCCTAGTAAAATGAATAAATCTAAAAATAGGACTGCTGTGCCTTCTAAGCCTGCTGATAGCAGACCCGCTACTAAGTCCTATTTGGACCACGAAGGGAAAGAAACGAAATATTCCAAGGATAAGAATCCTAAATCCAAAAATGTTGATCATTCAAGGGATACTTATCTCGGGGGAAAGGTAGATCGTTCCCCGCTCGATAATGATTGGAATATTCCCGCATCTAATGCTAGAAACAAGTAAGTATAACCATACTACTAGGGTAAAACCTAGGCAATGGAATCGGCAGAGGACTTACACAAGACCTCGGCAGACTCCATATTACGTGGTCGTTCCTAACAGACAAGACACCTATGGTTATGCAAATGTTTCTAACAACAAGAATCATTTCAAACAACATTATGTACCAAAAGGCCGTAAAACATATGTGGTTCCTACACAACCTATTTGTTAGAACCTATGGATGTGTGGAATACATGTATGAACCAAAGTATGAACCAAAGTATGACACATTTAGGAGAAGACCTTATGGAAACATACCAAGGGTCATGCTTGCCACCGACCACTATGGACCCAAACAAAGGTTTGGGTACCTAAAATGCACTAACTTTGTTTTGTAGGGTGTCCGGTACTTTGACAAAGTGGATGTTCCGGACACATGACAAAGAATAAGCACGTCTAACAAACTTTGTGGCAAAAGATGGTCCAAGGGTGAATTTTGGCAACAAAAATACACTGGATATACAAGAGGATATGGCACACTTATCGAAATGGACTTACAATCAAGAATGTGGCATATGTGGAGGACCGGACTACAACTTGCCGAGCACCGGACAATTCCGTGATATGGGATACAAGGTCACTTTTGACAAAAACAATTGTATTGTCATTAGTGAGAGAGGTGATCAAGTTGTACTTTGGTAGAAGGCAACAGAACATGTATGTTGTGGATTGGTCTACCTCAGCGGTTCCGTAAACTCACTCGATTGTGCATACCAAATCGAACTCAATTGGTTATGGCACAAGAAGTTAAATCACTTGAATTTTGATGATATTAATCAGTTGGTGAAAAAGAAGTTAGTGATTGGTTTACCTGAGATCACATTCAAGAAGGATGCTATATGTGATGCATGTCAGCAAGGTAAACAGATAAAGTCAAGTTTCAAGTCAAAGACTAAACAATCAACTAACGAGTGTTGGAGCTTATGCATATGGATCTTTTTGGACCAATAACTCCAACAAGTGTAACAGAAAGAAATACACCTTAGTAGTTGTGGATGATTTTTCTAGATACACTGGGTGATATTTATGAACAAGAAAAGTGAGACACTCCAAAGCATGCCTAATCTTTTGAAGAGATTACAAAATGAGAAAAGTTTAAAAATCATAAAGATAAGATCGATCGTGGTACCGAATTTCTCAACAAAGTTATAAGAGAATATTGTGAACGAATGGTGTACTACATCAACTTGTCGTCGTTGGTACACCTCAAAGCAAAATGGGGTTGCCGAAAGAAGAAACAGGACATTAAAGGAAGCGGGAAGAAAAATGATTTGTGAAGCATTGCTACCGAAAGATATTGGGTGAAGCAAGTAAATACAAGCATGCTATACACAAAACGAACATCAAGTAAACAAGAAGCCGCCGAAGACACCCTATGAGGTCCGGAAAGGAAGGATACCCAACATATCCTATTTCCATCCATTTGGAAGTAAATGTTTTATTCTAAATCACAAAGTTCATTTGAAAACATTCCAACCTAAATCGATGAAGGCATATTCTTGGGATATTCTTCGTCCGCAGAGCATTCGAGTGGTACTGAACAAGAGGTCACTAAAACATGAAGAAACAATCCATGTTGTGTTTGATGAACCTAAGTTTACTGGAATGGAAGATGAAGATCATGAACCTGCTAGGAATCAACAAGTCACTGATCCAGATTGTGTTGAAGTTTTGGAAAGATTCAATGACTTAAAAGTTTCTGATACTGCCCCTGCTGAACACCCTGCTGACAATGTTACTGATGCAACAACTGAAGCAGTTCAAGGATCTGCTGACCCCCCTGTAGAAGAAACTACAGCAGACCCTACTGAAGATGATGTTCCTGAAAATCAAAATAACCAAAATCCTCAATGGTTAAGGAATCACCCTGCTGAACAAGTTATTGGCAATGTACAGCAAGGTGTGAGGACTAGAAGACAACTGGAAGCTATGTTTACCGTTTTCTATCTCAAATGGAACCTAAAGTTGTTGAAGAAGCAATTTCGGATCCAGATTGGATAATTGCTATGCAAGAAGAATTAAATGAATTTGAAAGAAATCAAGTTTGGACACTAGTTGAAAGGCCAAGTCATGCAAATATCATTGGTACTAAGTGGGTATACGAAATAAACTTGATGAATCGGTACCATTGTGAGAAATAAGGCCGACTAGTTGCAAAAGGCTATTCTCAAGGAAGGAATAGATTTTGATGAAACTTATGCACCCGTTGCAAGATTGGAAGCTATCGATTATTCCTAGCACATCCTGCATATAAGAACTTCAAAGTATATCAAATGGATGTCAAGAGTGCATTTTTGAATGGGATCCTAGAGGAGGAAGTGTATGTTCAACAACCTCATGGATTTGAAGTTAAAGATCAAGAAGATAAAGTGTATAGACTCAACAAAGCACTTTATGGATTGAAACAAGCACCAAGAGCATGGTATGAGACTCTATCTCAATTCTTGGTAGACAATGGTTTCACAAAAGGCACCATTGACAAGACTCTTTTCAGAATCAGTGAAGGGGACAAAGACACCTGCTGGTACAAATTTATGTGGATGACATAATATTTGGTTCTGAGAATGATTTACTTTGTGAAAAATTTGCAAATCTAATGAAGAGCAAATTCCAAATGAGTATGATGGGAGAAATGAATTACTTTTTGGGATTGCAAGTCAAACAAGTGAATGATGGAATCTTCATTCATCAAACCAAGTATACCAAGGAGTTGCTGAAGAAGTTTGGTATGGAAAATAGCACTAAGAATTCAACTCCTATGAGTACAAACATCAGATTAGATGAAGATAAAGAAGGCAAAGATGTTGATCAGACCTTATACAGAAGGATGATAGGCTGCCTGCTGTACCTCACTGCCAGCAGACCTGATATATCCTTTGCTATAGGTGTTTGTGCAAGATTTCAATCTAAACCTAAAGAAAGTCATTTAGGTGCAGTTAAGAGAATTCTCAAGTATCTTAAAGAGACTTTGGGAGTAGGGATATGGTATTCCAAGGAAGGAAGCTTCAAAGTAATATCCTACTCAGATTCTGATTATGCTGGATGCAAGATTGATAGAAAAAGCACCTCAGAACCTGTCAGTTAATGGGAAATAGACTGGTCTCCTGGTTTAGCAAGAAACAGAATTCTATTTCAACTTCCACTGCTGAAGCTGAATACATTGCTGCTGGAAGCTGCTGTGCACAAGTACTATGGCTAAGACAACAATTAAGGGATTATGGAATTGAAGAAAGGGAAATTCCAATCATGTGTGACAACACAAGTGCAATTGCAATCACGAGAAAATCCCGTTTTGCATTCAAGAACCAAGCACATTGATGTGAGACATCATTTTATAAGAGATCATGTTGAAAAGAAAGATGTAGTGGTTCTATACATTCCTACCGAAGATCAACTTGCTTTGATATTTTCACCGAACCTCTTGACGGTGAAAGATTTGCTAAATTAAGGACTCGAACTTGGAATCATAAAGATTGACTCGATATTCAAGCGGTACCGGAATTCACCAAGGGGATTAGTCTTTGCTATGTTGGGTGAGCTCACTTAGCAGATTAGTCATTGGTATCAACAATTCCATGTACTTATGTTTGGACAATTGAGCAAATGAGGTTGCCAAGGGGATTGGTCTTTGTCATTTTGGGTGAGCTCACTTGACAGATCAGTCATTGGTATTAAACCTCATCTTGTATTATCAATTGAACAAAACAAGAAGAAAACAAGGTTCAAACAGAGTACTTTTGTCGCCAGGCCGCCGAAGTCTACTTATCGACACCGCCGAGCCCACCCCGCCGAGGATTACCCCGCCTGTTTGGAAGGAACGTTACTCGGTCAAAGTAATTAAAGTCAAAAAGCATATTGGCGGGATATTTATTTTATCCATTATTACCACAAATCAAACCATCCAACGGTTACAAACGTTATGGAGGAGTAATGGGCCACGTGTCAAGACAAAGCATTTAATCAAATTTAATCGTGGTTACCTCAATGTACGTCTTTGTGTGCCTTCAACTACCCACCGTCTATAAAATCGATCGTTATAAAGACGGTTTCTCCACTTGCAATTTCGCTTTATCTCTCGCAAAATCTACATCGTGTGAACATAGATTTGAGAGCAATCTTTCTTCATCTTTTTCTTATTTCAATGGCGGAAAGGATTGAGGTTCAAATCGAATCAAGCCAAAGTGTAAGAGGCTATGTTGTTGATGCAAACGAACGGAACCGGCCATTAATATAGGTCGAAGAATAAGAAGGGTTGCGGGCCCGGAGAACAAACTCAACATCGATTAGAAACAATATCATACACCAATGTTATTGATTTCGGAAGAATATTGTTATAGAAGAAGGAACCGAAGCATTCAAAACCACTTGTGAATGGTGAGGAGCTTGTAATCTCCTCCAATCGTTGAGAGAAGTGTTTGGTTTTGAAGAAGTTGTTGATGGTTCGGTCAATCCCGAAGCTATGGGATTGGACAAGATGGCTTTTGTAGATCGATCAAGACAAATGCAACTATCAAATCGCAGGCATCAATTGCAAAAACATTGGTAATGAAATACGTCTCGAGCAAGCTCATTGTAAAGAACATACTTGGGCTAGTTGGCGGTATGGATACTCTATCGGGACCCAAGATAGAGCCGATGATTATCATTTGCGAAGCATGAAATTTGATTGGGGTGGTTATTTCATTCATTATATGAAGAAAGTAGCCAAGGAGGACAAATTAAAGAAAAGAAAATCAAAGGCCTTACCCCTAGGTTTGATGGTTCGGACCCCGCCGAATCATCCGGAGGTTCCTGATCTTGAACCAGTTGACATAAATCAGTCCAGATACAAGAAGGAGATTGATCATGCGATTCCTGGACTAGATGATGATGAAGAGGTTGCTGGAGAGCATGTTGGTGATAATGATGATGGAGATGACGGTGATGCTTGGTGGTGAGCAAAGGTGTTCAAGCAAACTAAGAAGATATCCATCAAACCCGCCGCATCAAAGAAAACTACCGGAAAGAGAAAAAGTGCCGATGTTAGGAAGATTACGTAAATCTTGAAATCAAAGAGAACAAGAAAGGAAACAAAGACAGCATCGCCGAGTCCGCCGAGGGTCAAGTGGAGGTTACCGACCCCCGCCGTAGTCGCGAAGAACTGTTGTTGAAATTCGACAAAACAACGAAAGAAGATAGTAGAAAGAGAAAATCTACTTGGACATGATGATGATGATGATGATGATGAACCCCTATCCAAGAGGATGAAGGAGGTTGCCAAAAAGAAGAAGTATGGCAAAGGAAAAGAATTAAGAATCTTGGAAAAACAAAAAGTCCAAGAAGAGGTGTCAGTAGAAGAAGAAGAGGCTATTGAGGCTGAGCCCTTAACTATTATTCCACCAGTTGTAATCAGTGATTCCTCACCTGATGAGGTTATTAAGTCTATCGGAAGTGAACGGAGTTGTTGTTGAGCAACCGTTGAAGAATCACAACGGTCACCGCTCGTACTCGCAGCCTTCTTTGTAGAAGATGTTATTGGTGAATCTACCGAAGCCGCACAGTTGTTGTTGAGCAACCGTCGAAGAACCACAAACAAACTACCGACCCCTCGTGGTAGTGAAGAAGTGATTGAAGACTTGATTGAAGACCCCGCAAGTTTGGCAATAGTTCGGGGGAAGAGCGATACCGTCGCTAACCCCGCCGATGAGCATGTGAGTCGGGGGGAATCAAGTGTGATACGATGGAAGTAGTAGGTACAACTACACAATCACAAAGAACCCGCCGATTTTCAAACATCCGTAGAAGAGACCATGAGTTTGCTTGTTGGGACCTTTGGAGGTCAACAAGCCACCGAAGTCGCTCTCCAGAGATCTTTCATGCCCTTTGAAAGGCATGTGAAAGAGAGGAAGAAAACTGAAGAATCTGTGGATCCCAAACTTCAAAGCAAATTGCTGATTATTTCAATGGAAGTTTGGTTTCTACAAGAAACAAAAGCCAGCTGCTGAATCTATGACTGATTTTGAGGAATGGGCTTTTAATAATTTGGGAGTGGAGAACTTGCCGGATCGGTTGATACCACTCTGCTGCAATCCAGACTGATGGATCTATTTGATGAGCAACAGAAGGAGGAGGGTATTAAGTTCAGAGATCCAAGAGATGGAGATGATGATTCTTCCTCATCATCTGACTCAAGGGGAGATTTCCCCTCAGGACCAGGAGAACCCAGTGGGACTGCATTGATAAATGATCCACCTGCACAACAGTCCACTGGTACTGGTAAGTCTGCTGAGGGCCAGCAGACTGAAGAAATGGATGAGGATCTACAAGATCTCACCATGGATGATCTAGAAGCATTGATCAATGAGGGAATTACATTGAGTGATGGTAGGCTAGTTGATGAATCTCGCTACATTTCATGTTGTAGAGCCTATTTGGACAACCCGAAGATGAACAGATTGTTGATTTGGATCAAGAAAAAGCCGTTGACTTTAGTGAACCAAGTGCTAGTTCGAGGAATCCATTGAATATCAAGATGGATTTGACATTGAAGGCACTCTTACTAAAATCGCCATCATCCCGCACAAGATTGGTCATGCAGAAGGTTTTCAAGTGGATAATACCAATATCTTTAATCCACAGGAAACCGAAGAGGAGGTAGTTGTTCTTTGGGGTACAAACAAGCACTGGACAAAGGTTGGAACGGGAGGTACGGCTGCCGAGTCTCAAACAAAGACTCCGGACACAAAGTTGGAACAAACTTTGGGTTTGGAGGAAACCCCGCCGTTGCCGAGGCCGCCGTAGTGGAGCCTTCCGGAGCCAAGACCACCGTAGGGAAGGATAATCGCCAGGCCGCCGGTGTTAATCAAGAAGAACAACTTTGGATTATGACTACGGTGATGAAGAATTTCAAATTTTTGGACAAGAAGAAGTTCTTCGAGGAACCTGCACAAGATCCGGTCATGGAAGACATTCTTGGTGCAATGGTTGAGGAAGGACCTCCCCCCGCCGGGAGAGATTTGAGTAAAGCAATGGTCATCGTAGACAATGGCACAATATAGAGTTGAGGAGCTCATCGATGGACCTACCGATAGTAGAATGACTAGTGGAGTGCCAATTGAAGTTGTCAATGAGTTAAGAAGCGTAAGAAATGACATGCAACGAGTTAAGAACTCAATTGGACAGTAAGAACAGAGATTTGAAGAAGCGATGAAGATGGTAAATGATAACGGACAATCTCGATACGGTTGCTTCAAACTTTGCATCTACTCAAAATGCTATGAATGATTTGATACTAGATGTCGGGGGTATCAAAGTTGGAAATAAAGCCAAAGACAAGTCTCTAAAAGTCCAACTTCTTTCTATACATGAGAAACTTGACAAGCTTGTCGAAGCTCCTAAACTCGCCGAGCCTTTCTTTGCCGCACAACAACTCGCTATGCCCGATCCCAAACTCACCGAAAGGATCAACGGACCGGAGGAGACATTGCAATCTAGGATCACTACCATTGATACTAGAACTGGAACCATGGAAGGCCAATTGCATAGAGTGATTGTATCACAGGAGGGTATTCATGGCCTCATCTCCCGTTTTGTTGATGATGTCACTAAGGGGGAAGAGGGCAAATCGAGTGCAGCAAAGAAAGGAGGCCGCAAGACTCTTTGCACATAAAAGATGGATTGATGATACAAATGCCTTTAGGAGACCTGCACCTGGCAGAGTTCAACTCACTGATGATCTTCTGTCACAATACAAGAAAGAATTTTATAACAGAAGGAGACCTTACCATGATATGGGATTTCATGAAGGCCTTAACTCTTTCTTGAGTTTGAAATTTTGGGAGGCAAGAGTCGAGCCTTAAGGTCAAATTACAGAGGAGGCCAGAGGTGGAAGAAGTGGCAGAGGTGATAGGGTGTTGCCTATTACAAAAGCAAAAGACTCACTTAATGAATTCAAGGATCTTTATATGAGATTTGGATTCAGAGTGAATGATATCAATCTTGTCCTGCCTGAAGCATGGAATTGGTGGAAACAAGTCAACTCTTATATTGATTTCACACTTATTGAAAATGAATGGATGAGGGACATGATAGAAGAGATTAGAGCCTATCAAGAGCAAGCTGAGAAGGCCAGACAAGAAAGAGAGAAGAGACAATAGATCGGCTACTTATCATTATTTTATCTTTGCCGATGCTAGATCGTAATACCGTGAACAATTATTTATAATGAGAATTGATCTGAATTTGTTCTGTTTTTGTTTTTATCTTTTTGCTTTGTCGATTAGGTGAGGGTAGTGGCATCATCACCAAAAAGGGGGAAATTGTTGGACTTATTTCTTAGTTTTGATGATGAGTGCCATACTAGTCGTTATAGTGCAAAGGCAAAAAGATGTCTAGATAAAATGTATAGGTTTATTAGAGTTTGATTCATAAATAGGTTTAATCAAACAAGCATCGTAAAGGGGCTGGCCGATTGATATCGACAGACCGGTCTAGGTCGCAGGGTAGATAGGTCGGTGGACCGGTCCGGAACCCGCCGAAGGCGAAGAGGCGAAGGCTAAGGGATCAAACTTAGTAATTAAAGTCAAGGATATGGAATCGAGATTTTAGGCAAGTCCGTGATGACCTAACCGATTACATATGCCTTGTGTAGAAGGTCTAAGTTCCACAAGTTGGATGATGTTTGGAACTTGGTTATATTTAAAATGATGTAATCTAACTTCACAAATAAAAGTTAGATAAAAATAATCAGCTGCATTATATTTTACAGACAAAAAAAAATGATGTTCAAATAGACGATTGGTATTACAGAGATCGATGAACCCGCTCGATATATACCTCGATTAACTCAAGATTATTGGAAGATTACATGGATAAGAACACCAACTACCTCGACTTATCAAGCAAATCAAAGGCTGAGATTAAAAAGACGTTGGGATGATCCTTATTTTTATCCATTGGATACAAGTCAAAGGGGTGGACAGACTGCACTGTCAAAAAGTAATCCTGACAGTGTCAGTCCTATGAATAGTGACAGAATGCAGTGCAGATGGGACAAATACAAGGAACGGTCACATTTGAATTTTAAATTCAAGTCACATGCACTCTTACCTATAAATAGAGGACTTTCAACTCAGAAACATAAGGATGAATTTTGGGAAAAATTTTAAGTAACAATACTGAGCTGAAAAACACCCTGCTGAACTTACTGAGCTTAAGGCTGCTGATCTAGTTATCTTCTTCAAGTGCATTCTGTGTTCAAGCTGCATCAAGCATACACACTTGAAGACTGCAAGCTGCCGATTACATCATCCTAATCAAGTCGCCGCAACCGAATCATTTATTTGATTCATTCTTTATCTTATAAAGAATCGTCGAAGACAAGTGAAGCATCCGTTGGGTGTGAAAGACCGTTGGTTTGTGGTGGAGCCGGTGAAGAGGCAATCCTACCCTTCAAGGACCAAGTGGAAGACTCAGGAGCAGCAATCCTACCTGTTCCCAGTTTTCAGTTTGTGAAGCCATAGTTATTGGTGAAGGACAAGCAACCTAGGATTCTTTGTAACAGATAACTCAAAGATCACTAGTGAATTTCCTCCAACATCACAGGAGAAGAGTGGACTGACAGGATTACATCACCTGGAACCACTATAAAATCTCTCTACTTACTTACTGCATTTACTTTCTGCACTTAGTCATTATTCATATCAACCTGCTGAATCTAGCAACTGAAATCACACACATACACTACTGAGTATCTAATACTTAGTAACATATTTAACAACAAGTAACAAGGCTTAATTTTGATATTATTCCGCCGCACAAATTTAGCAACCGAACCGTCGCGAGAGACTACCGTCTATCGCCAGCGGAGCTGCGAGGTCTCGACGGACATCGAAGTATCGCGAGGCCGCCGAAGTTGCAGAATTTGTTAACTCCAAAGTTTTAAGTGTTAAGTTTATTCACCCCCCCCCCCCCCTCTAAACTTACCTAAAGCCTTTTCAAGGGACCAACAATATCTTTTTGCACTACGTGTCTTTGTTTTATTTGGTTTTTTTCCAGAGCATCGATGACTTGTTATCGTTTGATATTTGATATTTTGTTATGATTATTTCTCCAAGCTAATATTTGATGTTGATATCTCTTGCGATGTCAAACTTTTGTTGGCTTCTTTTTACCGTAGTCATGAATGTCATGTTACACTTTGAATGTCTTCTTTTGGGACGTTCTTTCTCCATGGGGATAGCATGTTGAATGCCTATTTGAAGTCTTCATTCTTATGATCTTCTTTTCGTCATATTTTAAAAAATTGCTTTTTCTTCGTAAAAGGATAAGCTTATATATAGATATATATTATCTTGAACAATTGTTGGTTTTCTTCTCTAAAGATGTAGGATGGAGACACGAAAAGATTAAATAAAGAGAATTGTTGCAAATTAAGGTAACATATACCATGAGTATCATACATATTATTGAAGTTTACTAATCAAGTATACAACATCTCATGCCTATCAATCCACCGATGCGGGACACATTAATGTTATTGAGATTGGAAGTGATTAGAGATTGGAAGGTGATTGGAAGCTTGTTTTAATGTGTGGATGTACATGTGAATGTTGGAATATCAATTGTTCTTTGGTGTTTAGTTTTCATTTCATTCAATTTTAACCCAAATGTTTAATATTTTAGATAAAATCATTTCTTTCTGCATCTTTGTTCATATATCTGCCTTACCAATTTGAAAATCCTTCTACAATATACTAATTTATCATATATTGTTCGATGGTGACATAAATATGGAATACAATTTAGATAATCTATAAAAGTGTTGGAAAGATCATTAGATTTCGCACAAGGTGCATTGGACAAAACACAAAACCAAACCTTTCAGGTCCGTAAAAATGCGTCTTTCTAAATGAAAAAGTGTCGGCAAAACTGTCACAAACAAGACGTGTCAATAGAAATGTGTCGTTGAATTGCCACAAGGCCATTTCCATCATAATAGTCGAGTGTCACAAAACCGTCACAAAATATATACTACACATTGTGCAAGTGCCGGAAAAGTGCCACAAATGAAAAATACAACACTTTTAGTAAGTGCCGTATAATCGCCATAAAAACTTGCCGGCGGAACAAAAAAGTGCCGCAAACATTGCCGACGCCAGTATTGACGTCACTTAAATAGTTGCCGTATTATGTGTCGGGAATGTTTTTACGGCGCTTAATTTCTATTGTTCCGGCATTTAATTTGTGTCGGCAAAAGCCAAAAATGTTGTAGTGACCCCAAACATCAAATAACTCACATTCTAAAATATGTTGCATAGGCATTTCATGTTTTTTAGATACATTTCCCCATTTTTGACAAGATTCACAAGATTTAACATACTTATAAGCATCTCTATATAGTGTAGGCCAATAAAAACCACATTGTAAAACTTTAAAAGCAGTTTTCCAACCTCCATGATGACCTCATACCTCACGATCATGACAAAATGATAAAACACTTAAAATTTCATCATCAGGCACATATTTTCTGATTATCCCATCCAAACATCTACGGAAAAGGTCTGGTTCCTCCCAGTAATAAAATTTTAAGTCATAAAAGAACTTCTTTTTCTGCTGCCAAGTCCAATGAGACGGAATATAATCACGGGTTAAGTAATTAATGATATCTCCAAACCAAGGTGACGTTTCCTTAGAAGGAATTCTATTTTTTAATAACTACATGGTTGAAGGAGTATCTATTCTAAATAGTTGTTCATCAGGAAATGAATCTTTAATTTCATTTCCTATTTCTTCATCATTTTCCATTCTACTTAGATGATCTGCTACTACATTCTCACTTCCTTTTTTATCTTTAATTTCAATATCAAATTCTTGAAGTAAGAGAATCCATCTAAGAAGACGTGGTTTAGCATCTTTCTTACTCGTAAATACTTGTTTGAATGGTCGTATAAATTATTACCTTAGAACCAACAATATATGATTGAAACTTATCTAAGGCAAAAATTACAACCAATAGTTCTTTTTTCGTAGTTGCATAATTAAGTTGAGCGCGTTCAATGTGTGAGATGCATAGTAGATAGCTTTGAGAATTTTGTTATACCTTTGACCTAAAACAGCTCCTACAACCTAAATCACTTGCATCACACATAATCTCAAACGGCAAACTCCAATCCGGTGCTACTAGCACCGGTGCGTAGTCAACCTCGCTTTTAGTGGTCCGAAAGGCTTCCATACATTTACTATCAAAGTTAAAAGGTACTTCTTTTTCAAGTAAATGACTTAGAGGCTTTGCTATTTTTGAAAAATCTGCAATGAATCTTCTATAAAATCCCGCATGTCCGAGAAATCCTCTTAGGGTTCTTAAATTAACCGGTGGAGGTAACTTTTCAATTACCTCGACTTTAGCTTTATCAACTTCAATACCTTCTTCGAGATTCTATATCCTAAAACAATTCCTTCTGATACCATTAAGTGACATTTTTCCCAGTTTAGTACTAGATTGGTATCTTCACAGCGTTGTAACACTCGTTCTAAGTGTAACAAACAAATATCAAATGAATCTCCGTAAACACTAAAGTCATCCATAAAAATTTCTAAGAATTTCTCAACCATATCAGCAAATATAGCCATCATACACCTTTGAAACGTAGCTGGTGCATTACATAAACCAAAAGGCATTCTCTTATAAGCAAAAGTTCCATAAGGACAAGTGAAAGTAGTTTTTTCTCTATCTCTTGCTGCAATGAAAATCTGTAAATATCCTGAATAACCATCTAAGAAACAGTAGTACTTATGTCCACTTAAACGTTCCAACATCTGAATTATGAATGGAAGTGGATGATGATCTTTCTTAGTATGATCATTTAGTTTTCTAAAATCAATGCACATTCGATAACCAATAATTTCTCTTGTTGGAATCCTGTTCGCGGTTTTATGCAAAGCAAAAGATAACAAGTAATAAAATAAAACCGATGTCAGCCCCAAGTGCGAAGGCTCGCAGCTAGTGGTGAAACCGGATCGTATCCGCAGGGACTTGTACAAAAAAGAGTTTTTTTTCTGCCTTCGATTTCTTTTATAAAGTTGATGATTATGATCTCGGATTTTCAATTAACAAACTAAGGTAGCAAACGTGAAAATAAATAAAACTACGATAATAAAAATTTATAATTTAAAACAACTAGAACGCACCGATGATCCACCACCCCACCGAAAATAACAAGAAAGACACATATTCATTCGTAAGTTCTTGGATTATTATCTCGCTAAAGAGGCATTTTCCCTTTCGGTTCATCGCCTTTTAATTAGTTCACCACTCTCGGTACAACTAAAGCATTTACGGATCAAAGATATGGATATAAATCCTAATCGACAACATTCACCCTCAACTTACGTATGTTGGAAGACTATTATCATTCTCCTTCACGGTAATCTACGAATTTATCAACTATCGTATCTAAATTCGATTAGCATGCAACATAAGTATAGATCATACAAATTGCACATAAACAATTCAAACATGAAGGAAGAACAAGATAACTTACGAAAATGAATTAAAGCGAAATCCTTATTTATTCCGGTGATGGTGGCTTCACAAAGGTGGTTCTAGCTTAGAGACCTTAGCCAATCATCCTCGATTATGATTTCAGAGTCAGGGCCGTAGCTCCAGCATTACAACAGTACTACTATTCTAATTTATTCTCGGCATAACGCCTACAGAGTATTTACATAAAAGACGGGAAAAGTAAAAGCTTGGCCAAAAGTGACCAAGGAGGGGCGCCTTTATGGATGGAAATGAGGGAGTTCTTATAGGGAGAGTTGAGGGGAGGTGTATAAGGGAGAGGTTGTAGTTGAGGGAGATATTTTTGGGAGAATATGCTAAGGAATATTCTCAAGTTTGTTATAAGCATGTGGGAGGTGATAATGACTTTGCATGTGAAGGTGAGGAGTCACTAAAATAGCATGTGGAGTTTGTTATGACTCATCATCATCATCATTAAGGAGCACATGGAGTAACATGCATCAAACTTGGCCAAAATATCTCCGGTTCGTCCGTAATTCCAGCAGTTCGGTAAAAAAATCATAACTTGAGTTGTAGACCTCCGATTGACGTGATTCAAAATGCGTTGGAAAGCTCATTTTAGTATCTACAACTTTCGTCAAGAACTATTCCCCTGAAAATGCCTCTAAGTCGGGTAAAATTTCCATCGAAAAACAGGTTACGGTAGAAGTACGTTGGAAAATATTGATCCGTTGATCTCGTAAACTCGTGGCATCTTCTTCTTTTCCTCAAAATCCATCTTTTAGGCCTCAAAATATAATGTTACGTGGCATATTTTGAAATACTTGATCACCAAGTTTGGGCCGAATCGAATCGAGCTTTCTTTATTCGAATCGAGCTTTCTTCTTAATCTTCATCGATCTTCGTTTAAGCTCCTCATTTAACATGCAAGCGTACCTACATTCATGATAACATCGTGCAAAATGTAACATCTCATATTCAAAGATTTTTATCAATGAAACCACATAATTAACACAAATTTGCACTTAACCACTTTTAAAACTCATTTGCTCAATAATTCGATTAAACCCTTGATTTCTATGCAAATTATACGAATATGGAGGAAATTGTTATAAAATATAACATTAGAAATCGTATAAAATCACCCTAAACAACTCCCCCACACTTAGCTTTTGCTCGTCCCGAGCAAAACAAAACAAGAATCAAGGCTCGAAAAAGATAGACACCTCAAAGCAAATACAACATATACTCAATAAATCGAGGTTCACCCCGATGTGTGTGCATAGCCATAGAAAACTTCCACTAAGTCCAAACTTGAAAAATTCAAAGCAAACTAGCTAATACCCCCTTCAAACTAGTAATAATGATACTTATAAGATGTACCCTACAAAACGTGACATATCCTGAAAAGAATGATAGAATATATCTAGGGCCATTCTGATATACTCGAGAGGATAATCCCTACAACATATCTGTCACATTATACTGGGGATAAGGTATACGATAACTAAGTCCTTAACTTATTCATAATAATAAATTTTTTCGATTTTTTTTTTTTTTTTTTTTTCACACTTTTTTTTCATTTTTTTTTTCAACACACATCAGAATGAGCTTTTGCCCGTCATACTAGAATAGGAAATTTCGAGATAATCCCCTATCTACTCAAATCATAAGGCAGCTTTTTCTGACTGTCGTGAGCTTTTGGTCATCATAGTGGTATAGGACATTTCGAGATAATGCCCTACCGCACTCAAATCATCGACCAGCTTTCGACACACACAATTGATTACTTTTTTCGAGATTTACGGCGGGCGGTGGTTAACATGCTAAAAGCAATTCAAACCTACCGAGCATAACACCTCAAGCAATGATTTATTTGTTAATTATTGTGCAAGAACATTAGTTATGTTTCACTTATCACATTCAAACGTTCAGATATTCACAATATATCATACTCTGGCTATAAACACAAACTATCATAATTCTCACGATACGCGTACGTTAGCACTAAGCACATGACTTTATAAGATAATCAAAAATCACTAATCAAAAAGGGATATAGCTTTATAATTTAGCTCATCATTCACTATGGCTTGTGAAAAATATATTGGGTGAAACAACTAACTTATCGAACATACGGAATATAGCATTAATGACTATAAAAACCGAACAAAGATATGCATTGTTTACTCGGGAATAAACAAAAATTTGAAAATTTAGCCCATTTAGCATAGAATCAAAATAATTTAAGCAAATGGTAGATACACATAAACCAATCCCTCCCCCACACTTAAATCACAACATGTCCTCAGGTTGTGCAGAATGTAAAAAGAAAAAGAACACTTAGCCGATTGTGGTTCGAAAGTGGCAATTCCGGAAGTGGCCTAGAATCGGCTCCGAAATGCTCGATGAAATCGCAGATCGTGGACCATCCACCGGTAAAGGCGATTTATCTAAAAGCTCACAATCGCTATCGCAAAAATCCTGCACACCATGGGAAAACAAGACGTACCTCGGGGATAGGGGCACAAAAGATGATAGACAAAGCAATATCATGGAATAAAGACAGAAATAAACTACAGACAAAAAAGGAAAAGATATCTAGGTTACCGTCCTAGTAGGGCTTAATTATAGTCGGGAGCTCGACTAGACAATAAAATTTCAACTCGGGTTAGCTTTGAATTTCCTATTCCCTTAGTTGCATAGTAGTTAAACTAATACATGTCACACATTATTTGAAAATTTAAAACGAGACTAGGTCATGATATGAAATATGTGACAAAGTATTAACTATGAGTCTTTTATACCCGGATCCTCAAGGGTTATTTCAAATTGTTCTAACAAC
Organism: Gentiana straminea; assembly: GCA_036785695.1. Taxonomy (NCBI): domain Eukaryota; kingdom Viridiplantae; phylum Streptophyta; class Magnoliopsida; order Gentianales; family Gentianaceae; genus Gentiana; species Gentiana straminea. The sequence goes on from JAVUPR010000482.1 coordinate 3,113,382, forward strand.
CTAAATCTAAGAAATGATGCATTTGAATTTTTTCTTTGTACTCCCTCGGGATTTTCGGATAACCTCCTAATCGTTCCCTTTAAATGACATTCAAACATTCATCCTGAGACTTGGTGAAACAAAATGAAAATCAATTCGAAGTATTGGAAAACTATTATCCAAAGTATGAGTAAAGTATCATGCAAAATGTAGAGTTTTTGTTTTTTTTTTTTTGTTTTTTTTTTTTTTTTTTTTTTAAAACGGGTTGCCTCCCGGTAGCGCTTTTGGTTAATGTCGTTTGCTCGACAACCCAAAAAATTTTCAACCCGGGTCAGGCCAGTGAGGCCTCTTTCCGGAATCATTCTTGATTTCCTCGGGGTCAATAGTATGGATCCCACAAAAACAAAGTCTTGCCAACGTATTGGCCATATCAGTAAACTTCGTATCCACTTAGTTCCTATGATTCTTCTCTTCTTCTTTTTAGGTTTCGGTTCCACAAGCCGAGGTGTATCATCGGTAATCACAATATCATCAAAGAATTCACGAGACGTAAATCATCGGGTTCCAAAAGATCGGAGCCGTCTTGACTAGGGACGTCGTTTAGATGGAAAACCACCGGTCGTTCCTTTTGTTGACCAATATAGTGTTTCAACCGATGACCATTCACTCGAACAACTCTCCCTCGCTTATTTTTCAATTCGACGGCTCCACTAGGGAAAACCCGAGAAATTTCAAAGGGGCCAGACCAACGGGTGCGTAGCTTACCAGGAAACAGATGTAACCTGGTATTATATAGTAAAACCCATTCGCCCTCTTTGAATTCTCTATGCTTGATTTTCTTGTCGTGAAGAAGTTTAGTCCTCTCCTTCGATTCTTGAGCTCTCGTAGGCCCGGAGTCCGAACTCATCAAGCTCCCGCAACCGCAACAATCGCTTTTCTCTGCATAAGCTGGTTTGTCAAAGTTTAAGAATTTAATAGCCCGAATGCTTCGTGCTCAAGCTCGATTGGCGGGTGGCGAGGCCTTACCATAAACCATCGAAACGGAGACGTGCCAATAGGAGTTTTGAAAGGCGTCCCGTAGGCCCAGTACATCATCCGGTTTCGGCTCCGGTCCGTCCTATGAGAATTCACCGTCTTCTCAAGAATGCTTTTCGGGCTTCGGTTACTTACTTCAACTTGTCCACTCGTCGAGGGTGATAGGGGGTAGCGAGTTTTGTGTTTCACCCCATATCGTTCTAAAATCTTTTCTAATGGAGTATTGCGAAGTGAGTTCCCTCGTCAGCGATGAGAGCTCGTGGACAACCAAACCGTGTAAAAATGTTTTTCCTCGGGAAGCTCTTGACCACCTTGTGGTCGTTCCGCGGTGTTGCTATTGCCTCTACCCATTTTGACACATAGTCAACGCGGACGAATGTACTTGTTCCCATACGAGGATGGAAACGGTCCCATGAAGTCAATACCCCATACGTCGAAAACTTCACATTGTTGAATGGGGTGTAGGGGCATGTCCATTCGCCGAGAAAGTTTACCGGTGCGCGGCACCGGTCACAACCTTTTACAAAACTCTCGTATCCTTAAAAATTGTCGGCCGGTAGAAACCGGACTGAAAAATCTTCGCGACGAGTCTTCCCGGCTCCATAATGACCTCCCACAGTCCGTCATGGCATTGCTCTATAATGTCCCTCTCGCTCGAACTCGGGGACACACCTACGGAGTAATCCATCCTTACAACGCTTGAAGAGAATAGGGTCGTCCCACACATAATAGTTCAAATCCGAAAAGAATTTCTTCTTTTGCGATATGTCGGGTCGGGGTCCGGATATCGCCGCTCAAGAAGTTTGCAAAAGGTGCAAACCAAGGAGAACCTTTTCCAAGTACGGGCGGGAATAACCTCGCACACATCAATAGTCATGAGTTGCTCGGTTGGAAAATCAATTCCAATCTCATCCGACTCTATTTGATGATCATCGGTCGGCCGAGACATGTGATCGGCTACCACATTCTTGCTACCCTTCTTGTCCCGGATATGAACATCAAACTCTTGTAAAATCAAGATCCATCTCATCAAACGAGGCTTGGCATCGGCCTTGCTCAACGGATACTTCAATGCGAATGGTCCATCCAGACCGTAACTTCCGACCCAAGCAAATAGCTTCTAAATTTATCCATGGCAAAAACTACGCCAACAACTCCTTCTCGGTTGTTGCATAATTTACTTGTGCTTGGGTTTAAAGTGTGACTAGCGTAGTAGATAGGTTGGAACGCCGTCCACTCTCGACCTAGCACCGCTCCGACCGCATAATTAGAAGCATCACACATAAGCTCGAAGGGAGCTTTCCGGTCGGGTGCTATAAGAATTGGCGAGGTAATCAACTTGTCTTTTAATTCTTTAAAAGCTCTTTCACACTCGGGGTGAAAACAAATTTCACATCCTCTCTTAAGAGAGTTGACAAAGGCTTGGCTATCTTAGAAAAGTCTTTAATGAACCGCCTATAGAATCCAACATGACCCAAGAATCCTCTTACTTCTCTTACATTTTTAGGGTATGTCATTTTTTCAATAGCTTTTACCTTCGCTTTGTCAACCTCTATACCTTCCTTGGACACCTTGTGTCCAAGAACAATTCCTTCTTCCACCATTAGGTGGCACTTCTCCCAATTTAAGACTAAGTCCTTCTCTATGCACCGGGACGAACTTTATCAAGAGTGTGTAAACAAAGTGGTCGAAAGCTGTCCCCGAATACGAGAGAAGTCATCCATAAAAATTTCCATCACCTTCTCCACTAAACCATTGAAGATAGCCAAGCATACATCTTTGAAATGTAGGCTGGTGCGTTACGAGACCAAATGGCATCCTTCGGTAAGCGAAGGTACCGGAGGGACAGGTGAAGGTAGTCTTTTCTTGATCGGTGGGGTCGATAGCTATCCGAAAGTATCCGAGAATAGCCATCCAAAAAACAATAAAATTGCTTGCCACTAAGCCTCTCAAGGAGCTGGTCAATGAATGGCAAGGGAAAGTGGTCTTTTAGAGTTACCTCATTTAGTCTTCGTAGTCGATGCAAACTCTATAACCAAGTGACTTGTCGTAAGGCAATCTCTTCCCCCTTTTCATTCTTTTCAATAGTAATCCCTCCTTTCTTTGGCACCACCTGAGTGGGGCTTACCCATTCACTATCGGCTATTGGGTAGATGATACCCATGTCAAGCAATTTGATGATTTCCTTCTTAACGATTTCCTGCATGTGAGGGTTTAGCCTTCTCTGAGGCTGTCGCACCTTCTTCGATCCCTCAACGGCCCCGATCTTATGCATACGGATATCGGGGCTTATCCCCTTAATATCTCCCACTTGCCAACCAAAGGCGAGGATATTATCTTGCAGCACTTTGATAAGCTTTTCTTCCTCCTTCGGTTCTAACTTAGATGAAATGATCAAAGGGAGCTTATCACCGTCCCTCGAAAAATGTATTTCAAGTGTTGAGGCAAGGGTTTCAACACTAAATCTGACGGTGGCTTCTCCACACTTGGTCTCAATTTATCTCCCTTAAGCTCTAGATCTCCAAGCTTATTATAAGGGCTCGAAGCATCATGGCCTCCCGGCAGACGGGGGCCTCATCTCCTTTTGCAAATACGGGCATATCACCATGCCTCTCCCTCATCTTCTTTCCTACCACCTCGTGGTAATCGAACTTTCCTTGTCAATCTCTTCTAAAAATTTTATCCACTCCTCATTAGTCCAAGTTGCGGATAGTTTATTGAATTCTTCCTCATCCCAACTACCCATGAACACTTGTTTATCATACTCATCGGTGAAATCGTCCTCAATAGCTAAACAAGTGTCCTTTGGACGGGTGCTTCTTGCATTACCCACATTGAACTTTATACTCTCATCCTCCAAATGTAAGGTCACTTCGCCACTGTGGGAATCTAGTAAGGCACGGGCGGTTGCAAGAAAAGGTCTTCCAAGGATCAAGGGGGTTTTCTTATCGTTGGTCATATCCATGATTACCCAATCAGCTGGGTATATGAAGTTCTTAACCTTGACCAATACATCTTCTACAATTCCCCTTGCATATTTCACACTTCTATCAGCAAGTTGAAGAGAAATAGGTTTAAGCGTAATAGATTGATCCAATCCAAGAGATTGGAAGATTGACGTAGACATCAGATTGATTGATGCTCCCGAATCACACAAAACATTGTGGAAGTCCCTGTTCCCAATAGTACACGAAATCGTAAATCTACCAGGGTCAGGGCACTTCACAGGAAGTTTAGTCTGGCTGATTGCTGAGCATTCTCCATTCAATACTATGTGCTCGAGCTCTTGGAGCTTCTTTTTCGAACTCACTGCGTCCTTTATAAACTTTGTATACTTTGGCATTCCTATCAAAAGATCAACTAATGGAATGTTTGCCTCAGTATTCTTGAGCAAGTCGATAACCTTCTTATATTCTTTATCGACTGTTAATGACAGCTTGTTTTTGCTAGGTGGGTAAGGGAGATCAGCAAAGTCTTCCTCAGTAAAGTGCTTCTTTGCCGTCTTATCATTGATTGCTTTGTCTTCCCTATCCTTCCACCTCACATGCTTCCCAGAACTTAACTTAGAATCTGACTTCTTCTCAGCAGTATTCTCTTCATCATCAGAATTCTCAACTTTCACCTTTTCTTCAGAATTTTCTCTTTCACTTGGATCAATAGTAGTCCCAACATCCTTCTGAGGAGAACAAAGATCTTCCCCTCCCCGCGTCTGCTCACGGGAGGGGCTACTCGTTTCCCTGGTTGGCCTGACTGCCAACCGCTTTCCCACTCCTCAGTTTTATAGCATTCAGCTCATCTTGACCATAGTTCCATGGTGCAGCGAGATCGGTGCAAGAATTCTGGTCATTTTGGACCAGATTAACCCCTCGGGGGTTCTTCTCAGTAAAACTCGGCAGCTGACCTTGAGGTCGACTTGCTTGCTTTGCCCCGAAATTTGTCCCATGTGCACCTCCAAATTTCTCACTGTACTGGTCAGAGTACTTAAAGCATTTGCCAATTGAGTGTTGGCCGTGATTTGCTCGCTCAACTTTTGTTCTAAGATCTGAAATGATTGATTTTGATTTTGCGGTGGATTGGTGTTCCATGCTTTGGTCGATAGTTGGATTGAAAATTGCTTTGATTAGGCCTAGGGGCCCGAAAATGATGGGGGTTTGCTGCCCGGAAGGGTCACTCCATCGGAAACCGGGGTGGTTCCGGTTATAATTGAATCCTTGAGTGTTTTGATTCGACCCGAAGGTCGATAATTTTGAGAAGTGAATGTATTCACTTCTTCCGAATGCAACAATAGATGACAACGATGGAATGCGTGCCCAACGGTATCGCAATTTTGGCAAACGACATTGTTTTGAACAGCTTTGACCGTGAGATCGGGTCAAGCCGGCATTGATTACTACGATGGCCTTGGCCATGGCAATTGTCACACACAAGACTTTGAACATTCATTGCCGTCACTTGCTTCGTAGTGCGGCCAACCGAGCTTTTAGAGACGTGGTCTCATCTACCTCATACTTCCCCGCAAGTCGAGCTTTTTCGATTGGACGCACCCGCATAGGTAGGGGCATAATTATACTTTGCAATATCTTCAAACAACATCCATCCCTCATCGGTGTCTTTCTCGAAATGCACCTCCGGAGAACTATTCACCATTCCCTTAGTCAATTCGGTCAAACCACCTTGTAGAAAGTGTTGACCAATCTTTGTTTATCCGGCCCATGGTGGGGGCACTTTCTCAAGAGAGTCTTAAATCGTCTCCACGCATCGTAAAAAGATTCCTTCTCGATTGCACAAAAGTGAATATCGATTCGAAGATGAGCCGTCTTTGCGGGTGGAAAGTACCGGCTCGGGGAATTCTTTCTCCAACTCCTCCCACGAAGTAATGGATTCGACCGGTAAGGATTTATACCATTCTTTTGCTTCTCCCTTCGGCGAGAAAGGAAAGAGTTTCATTTTCGTGGCGTCCTCGGTGACCCCTTTGATTAAAATAGTCCCGCACGATTCTAGAAATGAGTGAATGTGATCGTGCGGGTCCTCGTGGAAAATCCATGAAATGTGGAACCTCTTACCAAATTGATTAAAGAAGTTTTGAGTTCGAAATTATCGGCCGTGATTTCGGGAATCACGACCGCGGGATTAACTTTCACAAGTAGATGGCATGGCAAAGTCCGCAATGTCCGTTGATCCGCCATTTCCTCAACCTGGGCTCCTCCTTGAGCTTCTCCCTCAGTGTATCCTTCAGGATCGTTTCCTTCCGTGGTTCCCTCGTCCGTCGGTCCAGCGAGCCGAACCAAACGTCTGTTTGGTCGAGCGATGGTTCGCTCTATCTCCGGATTATACAAAAGTGGTCCCCTGTGAGTTCGAGTTTGCATAAACTACGTTTGGGCACCAACACCTAAATCACGAGGTTTCGGGATTTTATCCTTATGCTTCCGCAGAGTGGGATTCACCGAGAATCCATCACCCAACCTCAATGATTGAAACGTGTTCCGTGTTTCTTTTCTCTCTTTCTCGGTAATTACCGAATCCACTCGGTATTTATCGAGAATTTTTAAAAAAAAAAATTTTTAATTTTTTTTTTTTTTGGAATTAAAAAAACTATACTAAAACAGGCTCGAAACAGGTCTAAACAGCGTAAAAGAAACAAAATACTATAAAACTAATACAGAACAGAAAATAACGAACAGAAAATATTTTTTTCTCTCTCTCGGTAATTACCGAAAGATTTTTTTTTTTTTTTTTTAATTTTTATTAATTTTTTTTTTTTTATTGTTTAAGACGAAAACAGATAACTTAGTTGACAAAAAAAAACCGAAAACGAAAATTTTCCGTGCCAAGTCCCCGGCGACGGCGCCAAAAACTTGTTCGCGGTTTTATGCAAAGCAAAAGATAACAAGTAATAAAATAAAACCGATGTCAGCCCCAAGTGCGAAGGCTCGCAGCTAGTGGTGAAACCGGATCGTATCCGCAGGGACTTGTACGAAAAAGAGTTTTTTTTCTGCCTTCGATTTCTTTTATAAAGTTGATGATTATGATCTCGGATTTTCAATTAACAAACTAAGGTAGCAAACGTGAAAATAAATAAAACTACGATAATAAAAATTTATAATTTAAAACAACTAGAACGCACCGATGATCCACCACCCCACCGAAAATAACAAGAAAGACACATATTCATTCGTAAGTTCTTGGATTATTATCTGCTAAAGAGGCATTTTCCCTTTCGGTTCATCGCCTTTTAATTAGTTCACCACTCTCGGTACAACTAAAGCATTTACGGATCAAAGATATGGATATAAATCCTAATCTGACAACATTCACCCTCAACTTACGTATGTTGGAAGACTATTATCATTCTCCTTCACGGTAATCTACGAATTTATCAACTATCGTATCTAAATTCGATTAGCATGCAACATAAGTATAGATCATACAAATTGCACATAAACAATTCAAACATGAAGGAAGAACAAGATAACTTACGAAAATGAATTAAAGCGAAATCCTTATTTATTCCGGTGATGGTGGCTTCACAAAGGTGGTTCTAGCTTAGAGACCTTAGCCAATCATCCTCGATTATGATTTCAGAGTCAGGGCCGTAGCTCCAGCATTACAACAGTACTACTATTCTAATTTATTCTCGGCATAACGCCTACGGAGTATTTACATAAAAGACGGGAAAAGTAAAAGCTTGGCCAAAAGTGACCAAGGAGGGGCGCCTTTATGGATGGAAATGAGGGAGTTCTTATAGGGAGAGTTGAGGGGAGGTGTATAAGGGAGAGGTTGTAGTTGAGGGAGATATTTTTGGGAGAATATGCTAAGGAATATTCTCAAGTTTGTTATAAGCATGTGGGAGGTGATAATGACTTTGCATGTGAAGGTGAGGAGTCACTAAAATAGCATGTGGAGTTTGTTATGACTCATCATCATCATCATTAAGGAGCACATGGAGTAACATGCATCAAACTTGGCCAAAATATCTCCGGTTCGTCCGTAATTCCAAAGCAGTTCGGTAAAAAAATCATAACTTGAGTTGTAGACCTCCTATTGACGTGATTCAAAATGCGTTGGAAAGCTCATTTTAGTATCTACAACTTTCGTCAAGAACTATTCCCCTGAAAATGCCTCTAAGTCGGGTAAAATTTCCATCGAAAAACAGGTTACGGTAGAAGTACGTTGGAAAATATTGATCCGTTGATCTCGTAAACTCGTGGCATCTTCTTCTTTTCCTCAAAATCCATCTTTTAGGCCTCAAAATATAATGTTACGTGGCATATTTTGAAATACTTGATCACCAAGTTTGGGCCGAATCGAATCGAGCTTTCTTTATTCGAATCGAGCTTTCTTCTTAATCTTCATCCGATCTTCGTTTAAGCTCCTCATTTAACATGCAAGCGTACCTACATTCATGATAACATCGTGCAAAATGTAACATCTCATATTCAAAGATTTTTATCAATGAAACCACATAATTAACACAAATTTGCACTTAACCACTTTTAAAACTCATTTGCTCAATAATTCGATTAAACCCTTGATTTCTATGCAAATTATACGAATATGGAGGAAATTGTTATAAAATATAACATTAGAAATCGTATAAAATCACCCTAAACAAATCCATTCATTCCTTTCATTCTCTTTCACTGTGAAACCTCCGTTCTTTGGTACCACTTGAGTTGGACTTACCCATTCACTATCTGATATGGGAAAAATTATCCCCATTTCTAATAGCTTAATAACCTCTTTCTTAACAATTAACTGCAAATTTGGGTTGAGGCGGCGTTGCGGTTGAATACAAGGTTTAGCATCTTCCTTCAGAATTATCTTATGAACGCAAATCTCAGGGCTAATACCTCGAATATCGGCAACTGTCCATCCAAAAGCTTTTTTATGCTTTTTCAACATTCTAAGTAATTGATCTTCCTGTTGCTCAGTTAAAGATGACGAAATAATAATTGATAATAGATTATTAGTTTCAAGAAAAGCATATTTAGATTTAAAGGTAACGGTTTCAATTCCAGATTCTTAGGTGGATCTTCCAGTGATGGTTTAAGAACTGGTCCTTCTAATTCTAATTCCAAATACTTATGCCATGATGGTTTAAAAGTAAAACTTCCTTTATTTAGAGAAAGAATTATTTCTTTCATTTCGGTGTCTTTCTCATCTTCCTTATAGATAGATAGAGTTTAACATTCTTCTAATCTGTCTTCAAAAGTTGGTAACTGATTATCATAGACAGAATGAATATCTTCTATAAAAGAACATGATTCGGTGATCCGTATGGATGGTTCATAGCTTTGAAAATATTGAAAGTAACTTCATCTTCATTGACTCTCGAATTAACTCTCCTTTCTGGACATCTATTAAAGTTCTTCCTGTAGCTAGAAATGGTCGACCTAAGATAAGTGGCGCTGAATATCCTTCTTCCATTTCCATAACTACAAAGTCTACTGGAAAATAGAACTTGTCTACTTTAACCAATACGTCTTCAATAATTCCTTTAGGGTATTTAATCGATCTATTTGCCATCTGCAGAGTCATTTCAGTTTTAGCAAGATTTCCTATGCCTAGCTTTCTATAATCCTCATAAGACATGAGATTCATACTAGCTCCAAGATCACATAAGACCTTTTTAAACAGAAATCCTCCAATTTCACACGGAATGGTAAAACTTCCGGGATCTTTCGGTTTAGGTGGTAACTTATCTTGCGCAAAAGCTGAGAACATTCTTCATTTAGGCATATATTCTCATATTCCTCTAATTTTTTCTTGTTTGACGAATATCTTTCAGAAACTTTCCATAAGCAGGCATACTAATTAGAGCTTCGATAACAGGGATATTAACATGAATATGATGAAAAGTATCAAGGAAACGAGCATATTTCTGATCAGTTTTAATCTTTTTAATTTGATCTTTAGGTGGGTAAGGTAAAGATTCTAAATCTATCACCTTTGATCCCAAAGTCATTTTCTCTTTTCCTTTCTCCTTAAACTTTTGAATATTACTTGATCGCCAAGTATCATGATCTTGAGTTTTTTCTTTTAAAACATTCCTTGAATCAATCTCTACTTCAGATTCCTTCAGTTCTTCTTGTTTCTTATCCTTGTTTTCATTATCCTCTATTCTAACATGTTCTTGAATAAATTCCTTAAATCCTTATCCATGGGATCTTTCAAAATCCTAGGGATTTTTACCCATTTCTCACCTTCATTCTCATGTTCCAAACTTCTATTCCTTTTCAAGAAATTCTCTATTATTTCTTCTTCTTCATCAGTGAATTCAAGTTCATCTTTAGTTTCATCATTTTTTCCATCTAAATCATTTTCTACTTCATTATTTCCGTTGTTTTCCACTCCATTACTACCACAGAGTTTTCTACTTCTCGTAACTACAACATTTACCTCTCTTGGGTTTCTTTCAGTATTACTTGGTAATCCTCCTGGAGGTCTACTGTTGTTACGTTCACCTTCCCTACTCAAATGATCTTCCATATTTCTTAATGAGGCTTCTATCGTTCTCATTACGGTATCATGTCCACTCATAGATGTTTTTATTGTACTCATATCTTTAGTGGTATTTGTACCAATAGAAGTCATCATTGTTTCCATATTCTTAGCTTGAGTAGATACTACACCCATCATATTTTCCATTAGTTTTTCCCATTTTTCAACTCCTTCGCACGAGGTTGAGTTGAACTTTGAGTTCTTGGTATACTTTGAGTGGTATGCGAGGATAGGATCTAGGTAATGATTGTAAATTCGATTAGATGTATTTTCTTGATAAACTTGATTATTATTCATATTCCTATAAGGAAGCTGGATATGGCGGTTGTCCTTGCTTACTAGGGTTTTCGGACCATCGAAAAGTAGGGTGATCTCTTCGAATAGCATTAAACGAGTTTGAGTATGCATTGTTCAAATTCCTATCTTTCTTGAAGAAAACTCACCTCCTCTCTTGAATATCTGTTGGTTCTTCGATCCCTATTGACATATTATCCGATTTGAATATTCGGTTGGTGTACTATTTTACGAACTTTGGTTTTTGTTAGATTGTAGGCCATCAAATTTCCTACTCAAATTTTCTAAATGTGCTAGAACTTCCGTATTAGATGTACATTCTCCCGCAAAAGCTACTTTTTCGGTGCTAGAACCGGTTTCCCACATTCTCGTTATTTTTGGAAATCTTTTCTATAGCATCGTAAACTATTTGAGCTTCACTCATCATTAAAGAACCACCACATGCATGATCTACATCCGCACGTGAGTCTTTTCTTAATTTACGACAGAAAAGTTGAATTTGCATATCTAAGGAATAACCATGGTCGGGACAAGCTCTTAACAATTTTTTAAATCTTTCCAGGCATTCCCAAGCGTTTCTTCAGATCCTTGTCTAAAGTTAGCAACCTCGACTTTTAATTCCAAATTTCGTCCAGGAGTGAAATATTGTTTCAGAAATTCAGTTTGAATATCCTCCCAACTTGTAAGTGAATGATGTGGAAGAGACATAAACCAATCTCGGGCTCGTCCTTTTAAAGAAAAAGGAAACATAGTCATCCTCGTTAATTCCTTATGAGCACCTTGACTTTTGGCTGTATTGCACAATTCTTCAAAAAGATAGAGATGATGATGTGGATCTTCATCATCCTCTCCTAGGAATTGGGCTCTTGCGTCAATTAAACCAAAAAGATGAGATTTAATTTCGAAATTGTTTGCTCCTTCATTAGGTAAAAGTATGGGATTATTAGTCTGGTTCCTTCTTATGGTTTGATCACAGATAGGTCTCGGGTTTGGTGGGTTATTACGATTATTTTGGTTCCGATTCTGATTATTTCTATTATTATTATTTTGATTATTATTAGGGTTAACAGGGTTTTGTCCATGCCCTAGAGCATGTTCTAGTCCTTGTTCCGGTGTTTCATCCCTGATTTCGGCCATTCTCGTATTTCTGTTTGAAGATGATTCTTGGTCAGGATTTCCCTGACTAGTATGACCACGTCTACTCTCTACTCTTAACTGCCTTTCGTAAGTGTTTATGTCAGGCTTATAAGGAGTGAGCGGGGCCTTACCACTTCTGGTCATCAACTAACGAAAATAGAAAATACTCGACTTTTGGTAAAAAGAAAATTGGTAACTAAAAGAAAGTAGATACCAACAAAAATTGAAATAGAACTGAGATAAGAAAAAGTGTTGACTTATTCTCGAGAATTTTAAGCTAATACAAGTAGTAACCATAGACACAAAGAAAGAAATTAGCGACGTCGATCCCCGGCAACGGCGCCAGAAAGCTGACAAGACCTTTTCTAATGCTATTATAATCCTTAACCGGCAGTGTACCGGGTCAAACTGTAGTGCTAGTATGGTGAGTCGGAGTGTCGAATCCTCAGGGAAAATGTGGTAATTCTTTTAAGTGTGGTTAAACACCAAAGAGCTGTTATTAACTCGATCTAAACCGCAATTTTATAACACAGATTACTACTATTCTACTGAACATAAAATAAATGCGTAATTTAAAAGTTATTCTAATATAATATATATAGATATATAAATATATATAAATGTACATAGATTGCAAAATATATATATAAATATAAATATATAGATACCAATATATTGTTAGAGAACTAGCCAAAGTTTATATAATTGATTTATACGATCTTTCTCAGTAAACGGAATGTGCTCGATTTTTCCTTTATTATTAGGTCCAATTGAGTAAATGAAACGGTGCACTCCTGAGGTTAACAATTCCTCCTCACACGAGCATATGAAATTGTCATATGTCATTGTCATCAGTTCAATCTTCACAACTGCCCCATGCTAATCTCAGTTAGTCTGAACAGGTACCGAGTACAAATCTACCCCGGATAAAAGAGGTTATTCCGTTTGTCAGACGGCCGATGTTATTCAAAAGGCTCCGGTTGTCAGGAGGATCGATTTAACTTTCCGGTGTTAGTTTCAATCAAACCGTCGATTTTAACATTATTATGATCTCGAGCACAATTTTAATAAGATTCATCTTTCCCAAGACAAATCTGCCCCCGGGTAGGAAATAGGATTCCGTTGTCACGCTTTCGCACGGCCAATTTTACCCTCCGGTTTTTCTATCTTTTATCTCATATCCTAACTTCTCTGGTCAGTTCATCGTTAGGTTATATGGTGCGATTCATCTTGGTTAATTACGTCAATCCGAATATTATCAATACGTCACAGAATAGAAAAAGATTCAATTAACTCAATTTTAGTCAATTTTAATTAGACAACATTCCTTTATCGAAAAGATCGAAATAAAACGATTACATAACTTTGGCTAGTTATTAGATTTAGCCTAATAACATTATAAAAAGATAAAAGCAAACATAACAAACATAAATACTTTAGAAATTTTACCCGATTACAACTGCTGAATCAGAGATCGTATTACAACGACTTCAAACATCATTGATCTTCGATAATTTCTCGAGCATTACAACGATACTTATTACTACTTTATTTATGGCATAAGGCCTATATACATACTACTACTAATTAAGAGAGGTTTTGAAGATATATTGGTACCCCCTGCAGGCGTATGAACCGCTCTATTTATAAGCAGAATTTCTCAGGGCCGGATCGATCCGGGGTGATGTCGGATCGATCCGGGAATAAAAAATATTATCCCCTAGATTATTCTCTACAGGATCATATCTTGGTAATCATTATGTTTCCTCGGTTCGATCCGAGGTTAATCCGGATTGATCCGGTTAGTTTATTTTCACATCTTGATCTGAAACTTGATAAAATCATAACTTGAGCTCTGAATCTCCAAATGACATGATTCAAGAAGCGTTGGAAACATCTTGGAAAGATCTATAACTTCTATGAAGGACTCTTCTTCAGAAAATGCCTTTTTGATGGGTCATTTGTTCGTCGAATATATATCTCGATAATAGTATCACGAACCGTTGATCCACTTGAACTTTAAATCTCATGGCACTTCCTTACTTCCTTCAAAATACATGTTTTTACTTCAAAAAGTGTCGTCACTCGGGGTCTTGGTTTACCTTAAAAGTCTGCAATAAAATACCAAAAATACCCACGTAAATTTGACACGACACTCCGGTTACTAAACCAGTACAAAATTTATAACTTTTTATTACTTTTACTAGATTTTTATAGTATTTAGATTTATTCACTATTATTAATATTTCATAAGATTATTTTTATAATTTCTTATATTTTATATAAAAAGAGTTGATAAAGTATATAAAACATCGTAATTTTTATCATATAAATATTATACATCAGGAGGGTTGCAATATCTGACTTTTACAAGACCTGATCTTGCCTAAATAGTTGATTACCTGAGCCAGTATATGCAAAATCCCACTCTTAATCATTGGACAGACTTAAAAAGGTTGCTGAAGTATGTTAAGCTACTTTACACTATAGGATACTAATTAAATCTAAAGCCACCCTGCACCTATCTGGTTTTAGTGATGCAGACTGGGCTTGTTATCACCCAGACAGAAAGTCTTTTGCAGGCTATTGTGTGTACATTGGTGACTCCTTGGTGTCCTGGAGCTCCAAGAAACAAAATGTGGTTTTTAGATCAAGTGCTGAGTCTGAATATAGGGCACTATGATATAAACCAGAATGTTGTTCCAAATGATTATCCACTTGATCTTGCAGATGTTTGGGGTGCCACACTTGTAGTATATTTAGGAAAGACTTATGCATAATTAATGACTAGAATTCTTGAACCAATTATGAAAAGTCTTTCCTAAAAATACTACAAGTGTGGCGCCCCAAACATCTGCAAGATCAAGTGGATAATCATTTGGAACAGCATTCTGGTTTATATCACACTAGATAATCTATCATCAGAGATGTTCTGGATCAGACAACTTTTGAAAGAAATGGGTATATGCTTGCCTGCAATTCATGTTGCATGGTGTGACAATCTGAGTGCCACATTCCTTGCTCAAAACCCTGTCTACCATGCTAGAACCAAGCACATTGTGGTTGATATTCACTATATAAGAAACCAAGTTCTGGACAAGCAATTATCAGTGCAGTATGTTCCATCATTCATGCAAATTGCAGATGCTCTTACAAAAGCCTTGCCTGCACCTCAGCTAAGGAGTTCTAGAACCAAACTAAATGTGGTTGTTGTGCCCATGTTTAGTTTGAGGGGGATGTTAAGAATTAAATCAATTATGTTTTTGTATTTTCTATGACATGTGTCACTCTTTTAGCGTGCCAAGTGTAATGCCCTTAGTGAGACCTATATGAAGACTGTAATGCCCTTAACAGTGAGACAAGTGTCTTAGGGGATTTTTTGTGTCGGTGCATTTTGTGGATATACCACAAGGCAAAAAAAAAAAATAATTTTGGAACATTTATTCGATCTTAAGGAAATGATTCTAGGGTTTATTTGGTTCCAAAAAACTAAAACGAAAATGGGATGGAGACAATGGAGTGGTATTTTCTGAAAAAATTTAATGTCCTAAAATAGGTGCATTACATACAAGAGAAACTTTGAATGAGCAAAGAGTTCAGATACAAAAACAATAAATCAAAGTCAACATAAATGCCTTAAAATTTTCATCAACCTAAAATGAGGAAGGCTACATGAGACGGCCCCATTGATAGAACACAAGAAATCAAGAAGACTTTTGAACAAAGGCTTCCGAGATTCAAATCAATAGGAAGCCCGCAATTTACAACATTATCGATATACAAACTTGCCTTTCATATAATTAAGTTCTTTGCTGGGATGTTCTAATAATATCTCATTTGATGGTGCATCTGCTCTTCAGATATCCAAATTGTTACCTGCTAAAAGTCTACACCTTTGTTCTAGTACAACCTGCTACTGTGTAAGATACAACTTCTTGGTTGGGTGTATAGCCTTATAAGTCACAATATGCAGTCTACAAATTATGCCATTTACACATTTGTCATTGGTGAAATAGTTGGTGCATTGACCATTTAGAAAATACAACGGATACGCTGACTCTGAACTACACCATATTTCATATAGTGTATAATACTTGCATAGAAATTATTATACGACTCAGTGTCACTACATGAAATTTCATTGTCAATTGTATGAATTAATGTCACTGCATGAAATTTTATTCTAGGTCACTGTAACAATTAATGTCACTGTATGAATTTTTTTCTATGTCATTGTTGGAATTATGAATTATTATCATTGATTGCTAATAATGTCACTGCTATCAGTGACATTGATTGCAAAGAATGTAATTACATGAATTTTTTTTGCTTCGTCACCGTACAAATTAATCGAATAACGTCACTACAGTGTACATCTTTAATCGAAAAACACATATTGTATGATTGAATGTCACTACATCAAATTTCATTCTTAGCCATTGTAAAAATTATGGAAAATTAGGGATAAGGACACAATCCGGAATATTTTTAAGTAACAGGACAACTACATATTTTTTATAGGGAGAAGGACAACTGAATAATTTTTATAGCGAGAAGGACAAACAAGAAATCCCGAAAATCGGTGAATCTCGCCGGTGAATCCCGAAATCGGTGAATTTTGACGGTGAATTTCGACGGTGAATCCCGAAAATTAGTGAATTTCGACAATGAATTTTGAAAATTAGTGAATTTCGACGGTGAATTTCGCGGTGAATTTAAACGGTGAATTTCGAACACAAGTGAATTTCGACGGTGAATAAATAGTTTTGTCTTTATGCAAAAGTTTAAAAGATCGTCCTTCTTACTCAATTGATGAAATATTTTTGTCCTTCTCCCCCATTAAAAATTAATATATATCATTGTATAAATCTTTTCCAGCATCATTGTGACGGATTTTTCCAATGTCTATGTATCCATTGACACTCAGCCGGACTAGCAAACTGCTACATATTCGCACATGTAATTCACTTGAGAAAGACTATGTCTGTGTGTGTGTTATTTTTTGAAAAGGCGCAAGATTTGAGGAGACATTCATGAATTTTTTTTGGTTGGGATCATATTCTAATTTGGTTGGGTTTTTTTTAACAGCCTTTCGGGATCG
The DNA here is from genome assembly GCA_036785695.1 of Gentiana straminea. Classification (NCBI taxonomy): domain Eukaryota; kingdom Viridiplantae; phylum Streptophyta; class Magnoliopsida; order Gentianales; family Gentianaceae; genus Gentiana; species Gentiana straminea. The sequence goes on from JAVUPR010000482.1 coordinate 3,130,429, forward strand.
TTTATATTAACAAATGCATTAAACGGCTGTTTTAATGCGTGCTTAATGCCTCCATAACTTCGGTTAATTTTTTTTCTCAAGGTGCAAAAACGCAATTGTAATATTCCGATTTTCGGGAAATGCAGACGTGTCATTTTGCGAAAACGAAATATTGGGTTCGGTTTCTTTTATTCGGAGTTTAATTACTTAGTTAAATATATGTATAATTTCGAAATATATGCATATATTTAAGGGGAAGAAAATCTGATTTAATAAAGGTGATTAAGGAAAATCAGTGAAATTAGGTAATTTTGGGATTTTCCCTATTTAAGGAAAAATCAACCTAATCAGCCCCATAATCTTTTAATCAGATTTTCCACCTCCAAAACTCACCTTCTGCATGTGAGAGAGCAAGGTTAGGGCTGAGAGTTTTGTTCATCGATTGCTAAGTCAATTCTTGACGGTTTTCAGATCAGAGTCAAGCACCGGAATCGTTGTGAAGAAGGCAACGTTTTGATTGCAGAAAGTTGGAGCTTTGATAAGGTATGTGTAAGCCCTAATTCCGCTCACCTTCGAGTTTGATGGGTTCAAACTCATCAATTCGTAGTTTTGTTGTTTAGAAGCGTGTGATTGAATCAAATCTAAGTTTGGATTTATCACACATGTTATTCTGCAGAAAAGGATCAGTTTTGCTGCTGTTTTTCTGAGTTTGGAGTTGGATTAAGCTTGCTTAAAAGGTAAGAGGCTCTTCCTACAATTCCAATTAGTTAAATCATGTTTTCACCTTGTTTTAAACCCCTAATACCGATATGTTAAGATTAATTAAATGTGAACGAGCCCCGATTGAGTTTCTGATTCGTTCAGTTAAAACACCGAATGTACTCTTAAAGGGAGTTGAAGTTCGGATCCGTCGGAAGGGCATGAATGGGCTTGTGCTTTGATGAACTAGAGTTCATCAATGTCTGTGTAATTGATAGGATGTGATGTCTAGTTGTCTAAGTGAGGGAGTAGAGTTGATAAGGTGAGTATTATTCTGAAAACACTTAGGTGACTAGTTAATTCACATTGATAATTACATAAGTGTAGTAAAAGCTAAAACGTCATCTGTTCTTGGTTAGGCACTGATTCAAATCGGCGATGTGATACGTTCATAAAAGGTGGACAACGCTGCGGCTCAAAAGGCTGAAGGGTAGTGGAGGAAATCCATCGAACGTATATGCATACCGGGGAGATCCCGGGACTACCGGTGCTAATCACCGTAGTTGGCAAGTATATCTCGTGGTGGAATTTTCACCATGCATTGTGTCCTTGAGTAATGATGTAACAAAGATAAGCTAAGCTAGAAACGTATAGTCATGACGTTTCGATGGGCATGGAGTGAACCCTAGATTGAGTCGGTCTCACTAAGATACCATCTTTAATAATAACTTTAATTGAATTGTAGCTTCTACTTTTTACTTTGTACAAACGTACTTACCTTAAATGCATGTTTATTTATGTGTTTGGGGGAGAAAAGATGATGACGGTCAAATTGTACCCGTTATTCTATGATCTTTATCCCCGATTCTAGTTTAAAAGAGCTTTAATGTAGGGATAATAAGTTGTAATATGCTTAATTTATATATACCCCGAGTTACGATTCGTTATTCTGCATTTCGATGATTTATTGCATTATTTGGTATTACAAACTATGTTTTTGTATGATAAATACAAGTGAGCATTATGGACGGACTACGGAGAAGGAATTAAAGATCCAGGACAATGCAGAGCCAGCAGAAGATAGAGCCCGAAACAAGTGAAGGCTCGGTCGACCGAGCCCGCCTATTCGGTCGACCGAGTGGACTTAAAGCCCAGCACAGTCCAGCGTATTACTTAAGTCGGTTAGGGTTTAGGGAATCCAATCCTTAGTCGGTTTCTAAGTCGGTTATGAGCTCTATATAAACACATTGTCATTAGTATTATGTATTCATTCATACATTGATTTAATCATTGATAAAAGAGAACTACACATTGAGAGTTTTTCAGCAAGTTAGGGCTGCAACAATGTAAGCCCTTAATCTTCATGTTTTATTTTCAAGTAATTAATTCTTCCAATTATGTTCTTATCGTTTGAATTAATTAAACATAGCTAGATGATGTGATTCTCGGCTATGACGTTAGGTGGTGGTGACACCTTGTCAATGAGGATCCCATGACCTACGTCATAATCTAGATTTATTCATGACTCTATGTGATTTAATTAATGTGTATCTATGATAGTTTATATAAGTGATGTACGAATTGCTGTTTAATCTGTTCTGTATAAGGAAACGCTGAGAGGTTGGTTCTAGGATGTAATTAGGGTTGAGTTCGTCCGGGTGACCGAACAGAGTCGTTCGGTCGACCGAGCCCCTTCACTCGATCGACCGAGCCCTAGTTCCGTTAGTTAAGTCTGCCACGTCTTTATGGTGGGTCTAACCTAGTTGAATTTACTTTCTCAGTAGGTATGGCTACGGCTACGTCGCTCGTCAGTTTTTCATTAGCGTATTATTAGGAAATACCAATATAAGACGTCTAGTTCGGCTCACGAACGATCTTTCGGGACTTTTAGCAAGATCTAGATTAGTTTTGTATTAGGGAATTGTCGACACCTAGTCATACGTGAATCGTAGATTAACAAGAGACTTACCAAGTAATTGTTAATAGGACGAGGGCTTGAGCGATCGTTTAGGAAGTACGCCTAACCATAGGAATGTTGCCTAAGCGAGGTGTACGGTTAATATCGGCATCCTTAGAATAATGAGCGTGTGAGTTATATGAGATGGATACCCAAAAAGGTGAAGTCACGTAACAATACCACAAGTTGATCTAGTAACCTAACCGGTGCTAAGTCAAGTTAAGGGATGACTCCCGTAGCCAATTAAATATGAATACAGCCAGATTGACAGTTAATGAGTTAGGTTATCTTATATAGGTTGTCTTGGTCCAAACGATAACGTTGGTAATTGGAAGGTTAATTACGTGTGTGTCTTTTAGGCTTGAGTTTGTTTATTTTATTTTGTCTTTTATGTTGGTCTTAGACCGTTGTTCAATAACGAATTAGGTGAGTTAATTATTTAAACCTAGGGTCCACATTTTGATTCCCTGAGGGATCGACCTTGATTCACCATCGCTATGCTATGATGTACCTAGTGCTATTGCTAGAATTTGGTGGTCAAGTAAAATAAATTTATAACCTGATCAGACCGCAATCAAGTTTTTGGCGCCGTTGCCGGGGAATCAATGGCCCAATGATTGTTTAAATAATTATTTTTATCTACTTCGTTCTTTCTTTATTGTTTTTAGTTGAATTCTTTATTTTTATTTTGACGAGTTATCTGTACTTGTATGCTGTGAAAGGATTAAAGAAGGAATGGGGAGGATGTTCGTTCGGTCGACCGAACGTATTCACTCGGTCGACCGAGCCTTTTCCAAAGCCTTTAATTTTATATACGTTGTTGTTTCCCCGTCTCGTTTCCCCCCGTTTGTAGGTTGTAAGTTTGACAACAAGTATGAGCAATCATACCGTTTGTCGATTTACCGATTGTTTATTGTTTTTCAAATATTGCGTATAATTCGAAGTAAATCACTCACTTAACCCGTTCAAGATCAAGCAAAATGTCATCAACCAATTTTCTTGAAGCCAAAGAAGAAGTTAAGGTTTTACGAACCAAAACTACACCTAAAAAGCCGTTAACACCAAAGCTCATGGAAAGGATAGAAAAGATGAAAGCGAAAATCCGAGAGGCAAGGAAATCGAGAGAGGCTAAAGAAGCCTATTGGCAAAGAGGTATGTCTATTTTGAATCCGAGGAAATTTCTTCGGACTCGATTCGGCTTTAGATTATGATGATTACATGTCCGAGATAGAATCCGAGTCGAGGGTAGCTGTGCCTATGAAGAGCCCTATTGTCATCCGTTCTAGTAGATGAGATATTGATTAAAGACGAGTCTCGACTGATGCAAAAGTTAGCAGACCCAGGAGCTTTTATGGTTGGAGTAACCCTAGAACAAACCCATTTAGGTTTAGCCTTGATTGATTCCGGTTCGAGCCTTAATATCTTTCCTAAAAGCCTTTGTGATAGGAATTTCATTTTAACACCCACTAACACCCCGCTCCAAGTTAGATTAGCGGATGGAACTAGGACAATCATGACCGGGAGATCGAACAACATGATTATTGGTGTGGGGCAATTACGGTTTAAGATAGACATAGTGGTAATGGAAATCGAGGAGCATCCCGAATGCCCAATCATTTTGGGTAGATCGTTTATCAACACCGCTAGAGCCTTCATACGGATGACCGCATACATGAGATAGTATTGTTTGACGCCAAGGGTTCGAGTGTTATGGGATAACAAATCCAAATTTCCCCGTACCGGTAAGTGTGAATGTGTTAGAAGTAGTTGGTTCGGAGAAACTTGATGCCACTCAAGGTCTAGGAAAGGATGCTGATGATAATGTCGATGATAAAGATGAGAAGGAAGTCCTTACTATTCTAAGTCGGAATAGGTCGGTTTTAGCCTCGCGCCGCCCTTACCAATATTGAAGCCGTAGACCTACCTAAGGATAGTGAGGACCGTAGCGAAGAAACGAACTAGAGAGTTCGTAACAAAAGCTCATCGAAATCGAGATGAATCCAAAAGTCGGCGCTTGTCCGGATGGTCAATTCGGTCGCCTTTTCATTGGACTAAAATCCAAAGGAAGGGCACTCGTAGAAAAGGACGGTCAAACTTTTTCGGTGAAAGCCGGCCGGGTGAAAGCCTGGCAAGTCAAGGGCAGTGTTTAGGAGTGATGATTTTGGAAGTCGAGCTATAGACTCAAAAATTTAGAATTTTTCTCGTTTCATTTTATTTTATTTCATTTTTTTTAGTATGAATAAAAGTAACGTAGAATGACGAGAGCTTTTTTTTTATTTTTGCCGTGTTCCAATGACCATTAGGTTACGGATGTGCAAAAAGTTTTTTTTACTCGAATCATTTTAACGTGAAGTAGAGTAGGAAGAGAAATCATTATAAAATGTATTGATGATGAGAATTTGGTGAAAAGATGCTTAGTTTAAAATTTGTATCATTTGGAAAAAGTGAAGATTTATATGTTAAAGGATTGTGGTTGGATTATTCGATTTTTTTTTGAGGTAAGGATTTTTCAAATTGTGACATAATAATTTTGATAGACTTATGTGTTCTAACTTGAAAATTTCGTGTGTATCAAATTGAGGAGGTCAACTATCATTTATTTTTACACATCCCCATTTTTCATTTCCCAATACACCTTTTCATTTTCCCCATTAATTTATTCCTCCAACAAAACCATTCCACTCCTCAATCCTTGCCTTTCTATCTCCACCAATCACCTTCCACCATTTCAAACCTTTCACTTTCCACATCTTTCTATTTAAACCTCCTTTTTCTCTTCATCATTCCCACACCACAAAATCTTCATCTTCTCCAAATCCCCAATTTTCTTCTTCCTCTTCTCTCCATAAATTCTCATTTCTAATTTTTCTCATAACTTCCATCCACCCAAAATTGGGGATAGTAATCTAAATGATCCCCTCCAATATCACAAATTGTGCCTGTTCATATCTCTGAAGGATTATCCGACCCAGTCGTCACAGGAAGACCCGAACCTCGCCAGCAGAGCTTCATCGCCCGGTCGACCGAACCCTCTCGCTCGGTCAACCGAGGCCCTTCTCTCGGTCGACCGAGAGCTTCCAACCGCCGCATCATTCGTCGCCGTGCTCGTTCCGCCTCGCAATTATGCCACCAAGACGCCGATCCTCCGCACAGCTTTGTAGCAAGCCGACGATGCCATACCCTTGATCAACGGGTACCGCAATTCGCTAGCCAAGAAGTATTTTCGGTTTATCGGAATTTCTTCAACAATTCGCCGGTACACCGGGCTCGGGGATTAGATTTGACCAACTGTGGTCAAGAGCCGTTCGATCTCGTGGAATCTTATCGCTGGCAAGAGGTTGTTGCGCCACCGGCCAAGTCAATGTCGACTGGGTAAGAGAGTTTTATTCTTATTTACGCGTGCACCCACACACGAATTTAGTCCAAGTTCGTGGCAAATCCATTGTTATTACTCCGGGGACGATTAATAATTATTATGGTCTCGATACCCCGGAGGAGGAGCCAGAGTACACTGTCACATTTGATGAGTCTGATGCATGGTTGGAGGAGGTTGGTGCCCATCTCGGGATAGCATGGACAATAGGGGAAGTTGCTCGCACTTTTGAGGAGCCATACTTTAGGCGGTGGGAAGATAAGTGCTTACACAAAGCTTATCCGTTCTAACATTATTCCGGCCAAGCATGTGTCTACAGCGTTTATTATGCACATGCTACGCCGATGTACCGGTTGAGCAAGAGGATGGCCTCGTTAATATTGGGGCACCGATGCGTTCGAGATGACCGCCGATGCCCGCAAGCCTAGACACATGCCGCCCTATGGTTCATTGATCACTTCATTATGTGAGGCACCGAGTGCCCAAAGTGCTAGGCAAAGTTGACTCCTATGTTAGGCCCATGCCTATCCTATCTTTGGATTCTGTTGCACCACCTCTTGTGCATCATGATGATCACGGTCCAGGTGATGACGATGCGCAATTCCAAGATTTTCCTGAAGCGGATCCCAATGTTCTTCCATTAGCTTTCGTTGATCCGAACGATATACCTTCGGACTAAGCATCTGTGTAATCTATTAATTTTCTCTTTATCAATGTGTTTTTATTTTTGATTTCGTTGTACCAATAAGTTAAGTCGTGTTGTATGGAGTTCGTTTTGAATTTCCCTAATGAATAAAATTTGTCTTATTTAATGTGTTGGATATTTGTGCATTATTTTCACTATAATTATTAAGTATGGGCTTAAATATGTTTAAGGAAATTATTATACCTTTTACAAATCCATTTGATATGATTATATTTTTCTCGGACTAACCCCGTAACGCGTTCCAAGTTTTTTGTTAAAGATGTTTGTTGCGAGGTTGCATTTTATCGCAGCTTGGTAATCGTATTTGTCCGTCAAAATTCTCCGGAGTTCCCCACGACTTGTTCCGCTCCCGCGCTTATCCAGAGCTAAGTTCCTATTTTGTCTCTTTATTGTTATACATTGAGGACAATGCATGGTTTAAGTGGGGGGTACGAGCTCACTTAGCTCACTTAGCTTGCTCGAATAAGCTTCTATATATCAAATAATATAATAAATGAGTAAAATTTAAACTTTTAAACATAGAATCACATTTACTTTTGTGAAGTTCCCGAATATTGTATTTAATAAGGAAGGAACCATGGTTCATGAGTACGTGATCACTTTATACTTTTGCGATATATTTCTAGTAAACTTAATGATATTCATGTCATATGTTGCGAGTAGTTATTTATTATTCAATTACTCAATAAATGAATCGATGAATATTGCGCTTATAATAAAAATGTAGAATTTTATGTGTACATTGCGTAGATGATTGGTTATGTAAACTTAGTGTCAATATCTATCCGTCGATGTATTCGATATTCTTGCCAATAAAAGCGGAGTAATAAGCTTGAGACGTACCCGTGTTTTAGCAAAATGTTAAACACTCGGGCTTGTAGTAACATTACCAAAGTAGCCCCGCGCTTGTGGTAATATTCAATGCTATGCATGATCTAAGATAGGGGGATACTCTAAAAAGTTTTCTTCCTTGAGATTGATAGTATTTGAAAAATATGAAGAAATGAAAAGAATATTCAACTCTTTAAGAGGCTTTGAGTAGTACTCGGTCTCCAAGTCCAAAAACCCTATAGATACGCTCTTGCTTATTGTTCTAGTGCTTTAACCATTGCGAGGCTTAAGAAGTGGGAATGCTGATGTTGGTAGGTTGAGATTTCGAAGTTAGCATAAACTCTAATCTTGCTACATTCATATAAAACTAATGCACATGCACACATCACTTCGATTCATAAGTGAGTAATGAATAATGGATATCTTATGAGCATAAACAATATGAGTTGATTCGAGTTTCTTGTGTTAGTATAATTTGACCATTGGAAAATGATTATATGGGGAATAACTTATTGATACTTTGATCGGGACGATCAAAGGCTAAGTGGGGGGTAGTTGATGACGGTCAAATTGTACCCGTTATTCTATGATCTTTATCCCCGATTCTAGTTTAAAAGAGCTTTAATGTAGGGATAATAAGTCGTAATATGCTTAATTTATATATACCCCGAGTTACGATTCGTTATTCGCATTTCGATGATTTATTGCATTATTTGGTATTACAAACTATGTTTTTGTATGATAAATACAGTGAGCATTATGGACGGACTACGGAGAAGGAATTAAAGATCCAGGACAATGCAGAGCCCAGCAGAAGATAGAGCCCAGAAACAGTGAAGGCTCGGTCGACCGAGCCCAGCTATTCGGTCGACCGAGTGGACTTAAAGCCCATCACAGTCCAGCGTATTGCTTAAGTCGGTTAGTGGTTTAGTGGAATCCAATCCTTAGTCGGTTTCTAAGTCGGTTATGAGCTCTATATAAACACATTGTCATTAGTATTATGTATTCATTCATACATTGATTTAATCATTGATAAAAGAGAACTACACATTGAGAGTTTTTCGGCAAGTTAGTGGCCGCAACAATGTAAGCCCTTAATCTTCATGTTTTATTTTCAAGTAATTAATTCTTCCAATTATGTTCTTATCGTTTGAATTAATTAAACATAGCTAGATGATGTGATTCTCGGCTATGACGTTAGGTGGTGGTGACACCTTGTCAATGAGGATCCCATGACCTACGTCATAATCTAGATTTATTCATGACTCTATGTGATTTAATTACTGTGTATCTATGATAGTTTATATAAGTGATGTACGAATTGCTGTTTAATCTGTTCTGTATAAGGAAACGCTGAGAGGTTGGTTCTAGGATGTAATTAGGGTTGAGTTCGTCCGGGTGACCGAACAGAGTCGTTCGGTCGACCGAGCCCCTTCACTCGGTCGACCGAGCCCTAGTTCCGCGTTCGCTAAGTCCGCCACGTCTTTATGGTGGGTCTAACCTAGTTGAATTTACTTTCTCGCAGGTATGGCTACGGCTACGTCGCTCGTCGCTTTTTCATTAGCGTATTATTAGGAAATACCAATATAAGACGTCTAGTTCGGCTCACGAACGATCTTTCGGGACTTTCAAAGAAGATCTAGATTAGTTTTGTATTAGGGAATTGTCGACACCTAGTCATACGTGAATCGTAGATTAACAAGAGACTTACCAAGTAATTGTTAATAGGACGAGGGCTTGAGCGATCGTTTAGGAAGTACGCCTAACCATAGGAATGTTGCCTAAGCGAGGTGTACGGTTAATATCGGCATCCTTAGAATAATGAGCGTGTGAGTTATATGAGATGGATACCCAAAAAGGTGAAGTCACGTAACAATACCACGTTGATCTAAGAACCTAACCGGTGCTAAGTCAAGTTAAGGGGATGACTCCCGTAGCCAATTAAATATGAATACAAGCCGATTGACAAGTTAATGAGTTAGGTTATCTTATATAGGTTGTCTTGGTCCAAACGATAACGTTGGTAATTGGAAGGTTAATTACGTGTGTGTCTTTTAGGCTTGAGTTTGTTTATTTTATTTTGTCTTTTATGTTGGTCTTAGACCGTTGTTCAATAACGAATTAGGTGAGTTAATTATTTAAACCTAGTGGTCCACATTTTGATTCCCCGAGGGATCGACCTTGATTCACCATCGCTATGCTATGATGTACCTAGTGCTATTGCTAGAATTTGGTGGTCAAGTAAAATAAATTTATAACCCGATCGACCGCAATCTTTGATGTAACATTCTAATTTTCCTTGATCATCGGGATGGTGTTCACGAGAACTGGAGCAGGTGCTGAGGCATCAGGAGTTCGATGAGAGAGTCCTACACCAGTTGTTAGAGGCGGTTTTGTGAGGCAGAATCCTTCACCACATCCGAGCCCCACTCCACCCCCTCATACTGCAACCCCTACACCAAGGTCTCAACAGAGTTTGTCACCGCGACCTCATCAGGAGCAACGCCCGCAATGGCATGTAGGAAGTTCGGTTCAGTTTTCATTGGTAAGTGATGTTCCAGCGGGTTTAGTATCGCCACCAGTGAGCTACCCTCCACCGATGTATAACTACATTTATGGAGAAATAGGAGAAGCACCTACACGAGTCACTGTGGTAGGAGACATTCCACCAGTCTACGTACCCCCAGCAATTAGTATTTATCCACCTCCAGTGAGCCACCCCTCGCCACCAGTTTTCCATCATCGCAACATCGACCTTTTACCCTCCTCCGGTGGGCTTTAAGGCCATGTTTTATAATGAGTATTTTCCGATGGCAAACGGTTAGCGGGTGCAAAGTTGAAGCTTGGATTGACATGGCAAGTCGGGAGAGCTTTAAGGCCATGTTTTATAAAGTATTTTCCGAAACGGTGCGTACGGACATGGCAAGTCGTAAATTACATGACAAAGATCACAAGTACACCAACAAGTTTAACGAGTTGGGGAGATTCTACCCTGAGCTGATGAAAGCAGAAGGAAGAAAGATGGCTCTGTACAAGGAAGGTTTAGCCTATCAGATACAGTCTGGTATGCTAGGTTTCACAGCTAAGAATATGGCTGAATTGTTGAATAAGGCCTTGGAGGTTGAGACCTTCAGGAAGAAGGCCACGGTTGTTATTGGGAATAAGAGGAATTTTGGCACGAGTCAAGGTAATAGCCGGGGAGCGCCGCAGCAAAATTTCAAGAAGACAACAGCCCCTGCAGCGAGGAAACCTTCAACCGGAGCACCTTTATGCTCTAAGTGCAACAGGAACCACTCAGGCGAATGTAAGGCTAGTTCAGGCGGCTGTTACTACTGTGGTGATTTAGGGCACTTTGCCAAGATGTGTCCAACCAAGGGGAGCTCGAATATTCCGAGACAAGGAAATGGGAAAGGCGGCCCAAGTCGCCCAGTTCGAGTGTTTGCAGTGGATGCTGAGATGGCTGAACCAGAGGACAACGTTATTTCAGGTACCTTTTGTTTATGGTAATTTATTTAAGTACCTTTATAGCACGATTCAAATCATGTTGTATTTGTGTTTAAATAAATGAATTCACGTTCTAGGTACAATAATTTTAGATAACTTAGTGGTCACGGCATTGTTTGATACGGGAGCGTCTAATACCTTTGTGTCAACTAAGATAGCTAAGAAGCTCAACTTTCCAATGGAACCTTTAAGAAACACTTTGGAGATAACAACACCCTTAGGGAAAGTGACTAAGGTAACCAAGTCGATGCCGCAAGTAGATGTTCGAGTTGGAACGTATCATTGCAAGAGTGACTTTACGGTTTTGGACTTTTCAGATTTTGACGTGATTCTTGGAATAGATTGGCTATCCGAGAATTTTGTCCATTTGGATTGCAGAGAAAAGAGAGTGACCTTTAAGATACCGGGAAAATCATATAAGACTTATCAAGGAAATGTTTATAGGCCCAGTAAGAAGCGTCACCCTATAATTTCAGCGGTTAAGGCTGTAAGAGCTTGTCAGAAAGGTTGCGAAGGCTACTTGTTGTACGCAGTAGATGTGGAACAAGTGAAGCCTAAGTTAGAGGAAACCCCTGTAGTGAACGAGTATTCTGAAGTGTTTCCAGAAGAGTTACCGGGAAACATGCCGGATAGGGAGATTGAATTTGAGATTAAGTTGATACCCGGAGCAGCGCCAGTTGCTAAGGCACCCTATAGAATGGCACCGGCTGAATTGAAGGAGTTAAAAGCACAGATTAAGGATATGCTTGAGAGGAATATAATTCAGCCTAGTACTTCACCTTGGGGAGCCCCAGTGTTGTTTGTTAAGAAGAAAGATGGTAGCATGAGGATGTGCATAGATTACAGAGCGCTGAACAATCTCACCATCAAGAACAAGTACCCTTTGCCGAGGATTGATGATTTGTTTAACCAGTTGCAAGGCAAGAGAGTGTTTTCCAAGATCGATCTTAGGTCGGGTTATCATCAATTGAAGATCAAGGTGGCTGATATACTGAAGACGGCTTTTAGTACGAGGTATGGACACTATGAGTTCTTAGTCATGCCTTTTGGACTCACTAATGCTCCATCTGCATTTATGGATTTAATGCAGCGTGTTTTCATGCCATACTTGGATAAGTTTGTGATAGTGTTCATAGATGATATCCTAGTGTACTCTAAGGATGAGAAAGAACATGAAGAACACTTAAGGATAGTGTTGGATACTTTGAAGAAGAACCAGTTGTATGCTAAGTTCTCAAAGTGTGACTTTTGGTTAGATCAAGTGAGTTTCTTGGGTCATGTCATTTCTGGAGATGGCATTAAGGTTAATCCCGTGAAGATTGAAGCAGTTGAGAAGTGGTCCAGACCGACTACCGTTTCAGAGGTTAGAAGTTTTCTCGGTTTGGCTGGCTACTATAGGAAGTTTGTACAAGACTTCTCAAAGATAGCTACACCACTTACCCGGCTCACTCAAAAGGATGTGAAGTTCGATTGGACCAGTGAGTGTGAAGAGGCTTTTGAAATGCTGAAGAAAAGGTTGACTACAGGCCCAGTTTTGGCAGTTCCGGAGATCTTTGATAATTATGACGTTTACACGGATGCTTCGGGACAAGGTTTGGGTTGTGTGTTGATGCAGGGAGGGAAGGTAATCACCTATGCATCTAGACAGTTGAAGGCGCATGAGAAGAATTACCCAACCCACGACTTGGAATTAGCAGTGGTTGTGTTTGCCTTGAAGATTTGGAGGCACTACTTGTATGGAGTTAAGGCCAGGATCTTCACCGATCATAAGAGCTTGAAGTATTTCTTTACCCAAGAGAATCTGAATATGAGACACAGGAGATGGCTGGAGTTTGTTAAGGATTATGACTTGGAGATTCAGTATCATCCGGGTAAGGCAAATGTGGTAGCAGATGCTCTGAGCAGGAAACCAGTGTTTGCGGTTTCAAGTGTTGAAGATGTGGCAGAAAGATTAGATGGGCTGAGAATCCGAAGCTTTGATCAGATTGAAAACCGGAAGTCTATAGCACCGTTGTTAGCAAGGTCTGAGTTGATGGATGATATTCGGGAGAAGCAAGATGAAGACCCAGTTTTGGTTGACTTGAAGCGAGTTGCAAGGGAAAAGCCTACGGTTGGCTATGTGTTAGATAAGAATGGCAATCTTTGGTACCAGGATCGGTTGTGTGTGCCTAATGTGGGTGATTTAAGACGGAGAGTCATGGACAGAGACTTGAAGGAAAGGTTTTGGTGGCCCTCGATGAAACTGGAGATAGCCAAGTTCGTTGTAGAGTGTGATACTTGCCAGAAGGTTAAAGCAGAACATAGAAGACCAGGAGGAATGCTTAAGCCGTTGGATATCCCGGAATGGAAGTGGGATAAGATCACTATGGACTTTATCACCGGTTTACCAAAGACGAGAGGCGGTAATGATGCGATTTGGGTGATCGTGGACCGATTGACCAAGTCCGCTCATTTCTTACCATATAAGGTTGATATGCCCTTGAAGAAGATGACGACACTATACTTGGATAATATAGTGAAGTTACATGGACTACCTATCTCGATAGTTTCGGATCGTGATTCGAGATTCGTCAGTCGATTTTGGAAAAGTTTACAAGCAGCTTTCGGAACCAAGTTGGATTTGAGTACGGCCTTTCATCCTCAGACAGATGGACAATCTGAGAGAACCATCCAAACACTAGAAGATATGCTAAGAGCTTGTGTTTTGGAAGTAGGCGGATCATGGGATGATTACCTACCGGTAGCGGAGTTTGTCTATAACAACAGTTATCATGCAAGTATAGGCATGCCACCGTTTGAAGCGTTGTATGGAAGAAGATGTAGAACGCCACTATTTTGGGATGAAGTCGGGGAAAGACAAATCACCGGGCCGGAATTGGTTGAGCAAGCTAAAGAAAGAGTTCAGTTGGTTAAGAAGAATCTGAAGGCGGCTCAAGATAGGCAGAAAAAATGCTGGGCAGATGTTAGAAGGAGACCTCTTGAGTTTGAAGTTGGTGAAAGAGTTTACCTACGAGCTTCACCAATGAAGGGAGTGAAACGTTTTGGACAAAAGGGAAAGCTAAGTCCTAGGTACGTTGGACCTTTCGAGATTCTGGAAAGAGTTGGACCATTGGCTTACAAGCTTAAGTTACCGGAATCCATGTCAAGAGTCCACAACGTGTTTCATGTCTCGATGTTGAAGAAATGTTTGACCAAGACGGATGTTGAGACTACTGTTGATCCGGAGATTCTTCAAGACAATCTTTCGTATGATGAGACACCGATCATAATTTTGGACAGGAAAGAGAAGATGATTAAGAGACGGTTGATTCCTTTGGTTCTGGTGCAATGGAGCAATCATTCACCGGATGAAGCTACTTGGGAGGTTGAGGACGATATGATCAGTGAGTTCCCAGATTCTGTGGACTTACCAGGCATGTTCTAAGTTTCGAGGACGAAACTCCTTTAAGGGGGGAAGAATGTAATATTCCGATTTTCGAGAAAGGGCAGACGTGTCATTTTGCGAAAACGAAATATTGGGTTCGGTTCCTTTTATTCGGAGTTTAATTACTTAGTTAAATATATGTATAATTTCAAAATATATGCATATTTTAAGGGGAAGAAAATCTGATTTAATAAGGGTGATTAAGGAAAATCGGTGAAATTAGGTAATTTTGGGATTTTCCCTATTTAAGGAAAAATCAACCTAATCAGCCCCATAATCTTTTAATCAGATTTTCCACCTCCAAAACTCACCTTCTGCGTGTGAGAGAGCAAGGTTAGGGCTGAGAGTTTTGTTCATCGATTGCTAAGTCAATTCTTGACGGTTTTCAGATCAGAGTCCGAGCACCGGAATCGTTGTGAAGAAGTCAACGTTTTGATTGCAGAAAGTTGGAGCTTTGATAAGGTATGTGTAAGACCTAATTCAGCTCACCTTCGAGTTTGATGGGTTCAAACTCATCAATTCGTAGTTTTGTTGTTTAGAATCGTGTGATTGAATCTAATCTATGTTTGGATTTATCACACATGTTTTTCTGTAGAAAAGGATCAGTTTTGCTGCTGTTTTTCTGAGTTTGGAGTTGGATTAAGCTTGCTTAAAAGGTAAGAGGCTCTTCCTACAATTCCAATTACTGTTATTGTAGTTTAGATCATGTTTTATGATGCGTAGATACAAGAAAGATGTGCTTTTTCGTCGATCAAAGGATCATAGACGTTTAGATATGTTTTCTACGTTTTACTGAGTTGAAATCGATGTTAATTAGGTTAGAAACGATTCAGAAATCGAGTTGTGAAGATTTTAGCATTTTGGGAAAAACCCAGTCGGACGGCTGCACTAGGCAGACGGGCGTCTGAGACCCTAGTAACTCGGACGGGCGTCTGCATTAGGCAGACGGGCGTTTGAGGTCAGATTTTTGATTCAGGATGTAGCTGTTTTTGGCGGACGGGCGTCCAAGGTTAGTGGACGGGCGTCTGATTTCGGACGGGCGTCCATAGGGTTCCAAACGGGCGTCTGGCCTGTTTTACTTTATTTTCACTATTCTAGCACCTTAGTTTGGTTTTTGACCTTATAATCATGTTTTCACGGTTTTAAACCCCTAATCCTGATATGTTAAGATTAATTAAATGTGAATGAGCCCCGATTGAGTTTCTGATTCGTTCAGTTAAAACACCGAATGTACTACTAAAGGGAGTTGAAGTTCGGATCCGTCGGAAGGGCATGAAAGGGCTTGTGCTTTGATGAACTAGGGTTCATCAATGTCTGTGTAATTGATAAGATGTGATGTCTAGTTGTCTAAGTGAGGGAGTAGAGTTGATAAGGTGAGTATTATTCTGAAAACACTTAGGTGACTAGTTAATTCACATTGATAATTACATAAGTGTAGTAAAAGCTAAAACGTCATCTGTTCTTGGTTAGGCACTGATTCAAATCGGCGATGTGATACGTTCATAAAAGGTGGACAACTCTACTGGCTCAAAAGGCTGAAGGGTAGTGGAGGAAATCCATCGAACGTATATGCATACCGGGGAGATCCCGGGACTACCGGTGCTAATCACCGTAGTTGGCAAGTATATCTTGTGGTGGAATTTTCACCATGCATTGTGTCCTTGAGTAATGATGTAACAAAGATAAGCTAAGCTAGAAACGTATAGTCATGACGTGTCGATGGGAATGGAGTGAACCCTAGATTGAGTCGGTCTCACTAAGATAACATCTTTAATAATAACTTTAATTGAATTGTAGCTTCTACTTCTTACTTTGTACAAATGTACTTAACTCAAATGCATGTTTATTTATGTGTTTGGGGGAGAGAAGACGAACAGGTAAATGAGGAGTTCGAGGAGAACTTTGATGACGACGTTTGAGGACGCCGGAGTTGAAGACCTTGTTTATTATTTATTTATTTACATTTATTGAATCTTGTAGTTCCCTTTTAGTTTTGAGATTCGTACCTTTGGATTCGTTTGGTTTTTTTTCGATGTAATAAGTATTACATTTTATTCTACCTTTAGTATTTCTATTCTTGGTTATTTGAAAAAAAATTTACCCGAGTCTTTTTAGCTCCCGTTTGCTTTAATTTGATACGACATAGTAGAGGCTTACGTGTAATATTATTATTTAATATTATGCGTGCCGAACGTTTCGATTTCCGGATAAGGACTCGGTGTCCGGGAACGGGGCGTTACAACAATATCCCACGCCCACAGGGCCCCTCCACCCCGACCCGACAGAATGGCGAGGAGGTCAATCATGGTGACTCAGCAGCCTCTTTAGGTGGGAGGAACTGGACCCGGTGCCCACAAGGAGTTAATCTAAGGCGCATTTTTTTTTCTTTTTTCAATATCAAAGAGTAATTCGGTACATTATTATCAAGTGTTGACCTTATAAACCCCATAAAGTTCATTTTTCGTATATGAGAGGTTTAACACACACAGACACTTTGTCCCAAGTGGGGCTCGAACCCTGGTCTCCTGCCAATATGGCATCGGCCCAGCGGTAAACGATGTGGCCATTAACCCGGAGGTTTCAGGTTCGAGTTCCAGTGGGGACAAAAGTTTGTGTGTATCTTTCGTATTCGTTAAAAAACCCCATAAAGTTAATGATGTCTTATTCAATTATTTCTACACTTATTTGGTCCTTTTAAACAATCCCCTTTAACAAAAATAAAATAAAATATGGACCTCATACAAAAATTTAAAAAATTCTTCAGGGCATTCACATCAGAAGGAGAAAGGGACAGAAGGACATGAAATGTCAAAAATGGGGATCTAAGCACATCTCTCATTATGCAAAAAAAAGGAAAAAATTAAAATAGATGAACCGAAATACCATGGTTGTTTTTTTGTGTGCAAACTGGCGTAACTGCGCCAATAAATGCGGAAATCATTATTTGGATTTATTGCAGTCATAAATAGCTTTGACTAATTAAATCCACAATCCAAAATACGAAAAAAAAATAATGATAAAAAAGATGTAGTCACATAAAAAATGTAATTACACATAAAAAGTGTACTCGAGCCAAAAAATGTAATAACATATAAAGAAATAATAACAATCAATAAAAACCCTCAAAAAAAACAATCAATAAAATATAGTTATAATAAGAAAAATGTAGTTACACATTAAACATGTAGTAACACTAGAAAAAATGTTGCATCATATACAAAAAGGTAGTTACAACCAATACACAAAGAATTAGTCACTCGTAATTGTTACTGTATGTTGGACATGATCATTCTTATTGTATTGTTACTTTACGTGTTACTGTTACTTCACTTATAATTTTTACTATATGTTGGAATTACCATTCTTATTTCATTGTTACTTCACGTGTAACTGTTACTTCACTCGTAATTTTAACTATATGTTGGAAATTATCATTCTTATTGTATTGTTACTTTACATGTTACCGTTACTTCACTTGTAATATATATATATATATATAGTTGTAACCGAAGTGTACTCATGATTGCGTTTTTTGTTTTTTTCAAAATTTGGATAAAAGATTTGGGAAGATTCAATTTCCTATAATTACTCCTCCTTTAATTGCCAGAATTTACTTCCCTTTATTTACGTTTTGGTTGTAACCGCCATTTTTGAAAGAAAAAATAATACACGCATAATTATAAAATAGGCGTATTTTCGGAACTCTAAATTAATTTTGTCCTTATTAATCATGTGTGTACTTCTAGCGTGATTTATTAGTGAATGTGTCCATGTGGAAATATATATATATATATATATATATTGTAATAATCCAATTTTCGGGAAAGGGCCGACGTGTCATTTTACGGAAACGAAATATTATATTCTATTGGAAATAAAATTTATGTTTTGATGATGATTCATCTTATTTATCTATTTGTTTGTTTGCACCCCATTGATGAAGTGCTGAAGCTAGCTGTTATAGTGAAAAGCTAAAAGATGTCTAGAAATGAATGTATAGGATTTATTAGAGTCTGATAATTGTATAAGTTATATCAGACAATCATTATAAAAGTTAGAGTGTCTTAAAACTGAGAACTGGAAATCATCTAGAAAACTGGATATTGACTAAAACTGAAAGTATCACTCCGAACCTAGAAACTGAAGTTTACTCAGAACTGAAGAAGGTATGTTCATTGAGGGACACATACTCAGTTGTCTTATCTAGAAAATGAAGAACTGAGGGAACAAACTCAGTGGAAGAAGAATTGAGGGACATAGACTCAGTTATTGAAGAACGAAGAACTGAGGGTTCAAACTCAGTTATAAAGATTAAAGTCGAGACTGTAAAGTTAGAATTCAGGTAAGTCTGTGATGGCCTGAACTGACTTTATGGATCTTGTATGAAGTCCTAAGAATCATAAGGACAATGATATCTTAGATGATTTATTGAAAATATGGTGTACCCTGATTAAGTCAGATGAAATCCGATGGATAGATTACTAAGTATTGAAGAAGAGTAAAAACTCAGTTAATGCTCTAAGTCAGTTGACAAACCTATAACTGACATACTCAGTTTAAAAATGATCTATGTACTCAGTTTTAAAGTCAGTCATCCAAAGAACTAAACTTACATTTGAACGTTACAAATCAAGAAATATTATTGGATGAAACACTGACATGTCAGAACGGTCAATGACATTTGACATCTGAAAATATAGCAGTTGATAGAATTCAAAATTCAAGCAAAATGAACGTTGAACCACACACTATAAATAGAGGACTTGGCATCAAGAATCAAACACACAACAACGCAAGAATACAAGTATTATTGTGCCCAAGTCTTGTTCATCTGAATTGCTATCAGTCTTTGCACTCAACAAGATCACATCAAGAATTCTTCACGTGTTCAAGCTACAAAGATTAAATCAAGAATCCGACACTTAGAAGAACAACAAGAAAGAATCAATTTGTTGATTCTCAGCCCAACTTTGATTTTTATCAAAGGTTTAGACTGTGAAGCAATCCGGTTAAGGATTTTCCAAAGACAGTTGTCGTTTTTGGAGTCGGGTAGACTGCGTTTGTGGTGGAGTTGGAGAATAGGCAATACAACCCTCTAAGGACCAGTGTTTCAAGCAGTTGCAGAACAACAATCACATATGTTCTACAGTTTTTTAGATAGTTAATCTAGTGATTAGTCAAGGACTATCAATTAGGACTTTTTTTAACCGGCTACTTCAGAAAGTTCTAGGGGAATTTTCCTCCTACATCACATGGGAAGGGTGGAATGACAGGATTTCATCACCCGGAACCACTATAATTCTTGCCTAACTTACTTTACGCATTTACTTTATGTTATTTAGTTTATCATTACTTGTGATCGTTCTCATATAAGTTTTTCATACAGCATAACTGAACAAATTGATTGATATTCACTCACAGTTCACAAACTGACATTCATCATAATTCAGTTTTTCATACTCATCAACATTTTCTTAGAAACAACAAGATCCGCATAAAGGCTAAAACTTATCCGCTGCCGGTTGACTCAGTTTCAGCATAAATCGGTTTTGATTTATACTCAGCTAAGTCAGCTCAACTCCACACAAGTTTAAAACTGAACTAATCAGACTTAAAATCTAGTTTTTGGTGACAAGATTAATCACTCATCCTCTAAACTTGTGTCTGCCTTTCCAAGGGACCAACATATTCTTTACTTCTTTTGTGGAGTCAAGTATATATATATATATATATATATATATATATATATATATATATATATATATATATATATATATATATATATATATATATATATATGTATATATTGGAAAATCTGGTTTTTAAGTAATAAGAAAATTATAAGAAATTATTATTTTTGGGATTTTCTATTTAAGGAAAATAAATCTCATTAGTTCCCATAACCTAAAATAAATCAGAAATTTCCTACGTATTTTGAAAACGGCGTGTAGGAGCAAAAATAAAAGCTGAGAGATTTCTTCCAGTTTCTAAGGCGATTCTTAACGGTTTTCAGATCAGAGTAGAGCAACGGAATCATCGTGAAGAGGGCGTCGTTTCAACACAAGAAAGTTGGGACTTTGTCAAGGTTCGTTTTTCAAGCCCTAGCTATGTTCTTGAATGAGTTTGATGGATTCAAACTCATGAATTCATAGTCTTATTTGGTTAGAAGGATGTGATCGAATCTAATCTGAATTTGGATTGATCCCATAGGTTTTCTATAAAGTAAGGATCGTTTTGCTGCAGATTATTCGTAGCTTTTTGTTGTTGGATTAGTTTGCTAAAAGGTAAGAGGCTCTTCCTACATTTTAATTATGGTTTTAGGGTTAAGATTGATGCTTGGACATGGTTTAGATGATAGAAATCATCTTGGTTGATTGTTTAAGGATTAAGAGATGTTATGGTATGTGAAAGTTGTGTTTTTCTGATTAAAATCGTGTAGAACATGTTTGGAATCGAGTAGAGTTCGTAATTTGCTGAAAATCATGTTTTAAGGGTTTTACCGCGTCGAATGCGTACGCATTGGCTGGCAATGCACAAGCATTCTTGTTACAGGATGTCCTGTTTTAGTTTTGGCAGGTGGAATGCGCACGCATTCAATGGAATGCGCACGCATTCGCGATTCAGGATGTACCATCCTTTTTCATAGCAGGCGCAATACGCACGCATTCAATGGAATGCACACGCATTGCTGGTTCAGGATAGTTCAGGTTGCTCCCAGCATGAGCAATGTGCAACATTGGCTGGACAGAAACTTCCAGCAAGTTTTTGGTCAGGGAATGCGTACGCATTCCAGAGAATGCGTACGCATTCCAGAGAATGCGCACACATTGACCCTAGTTTTTGAGAAAATATGTTTTAAGCTATGTATTGAGATTTAAACGTTGTTTCATGATCTAATAACGATAATTAAACATGAACAAGCCTTGATTGAGTTTCTGACGCATTTAGTTCCGGCACCGAATGTACTCTTCCAAAGAGTGAAGTTCGGGACCATCAGAAGGGCATTCTAGGCTTGTGCTTTGATGAACTAGAGTTTGTCAATGTCTGTGTATTTGATAGGGTATAATATCTAGCTGTCTAAGTGAGGGAGTAGAGTTGTTAAGGTGAGCTTTACCTTTGAAAACACTTACGTGGCTAGTTAACACATAATAACTTACATATGTGGTAGTAAAAAGATAAAACGTCATGATATTCTTGGTTAGGCACTAATTCATATCAGTGATGTGGTACATTCATAAAGGTGAACAACGTGTTAAAATAGTGTCCTAAACCCAATCGGGTTGGACCGGATCCGACCGGGTCGGATCATTTCTACTATTTCTTTATGTTTATTCATATATTAAATGGCTTTTATGTTGTCATATATGTGTTCTTTTAAAGAACCAATTATGAATTGTTATATGATAACGTCCTTAGTATTAAACTGTGATAGAGAAACCATGCTAGGCGATTATGGTTGATGAGATCTCTAATCACTTTAGTAAGTTTGATACTTAAATGTTTCTAGGCTGATGTACAAAAATAGGGCATTGATAGTATAAACAGACTAGCACGTATTAGATGTCTTCTGTCTTTAAGGGCAGGGATAGATCTCGTCTACCGAAGTGTAGACACACTTGGACTGTACGTGGACGTGTATTAGAGAATGCGTACGTTAGACTAACCCACTTACACGGTTAAGTGTCACACTATGTCGTGGTTGTGTAATTATCCTTAGGACCGGAGACTTCATGGCATCACGGTGTGGATTGTCATGCTTTGACACTATTGAGGTTTCCCCTAGCCATGGGGCGATCATGCGGTAGTGATTGGGTGTGATACTGAAGCATGCGGAGTATACATGTTTGGTCGTGTGGGAATCGCGTACCTTATCAGTAGGGGTGAATATCCGAAAGAGCCTTCTTATAAGGAATGTCTTACTCTCGTGAATCTTTGCAAAGTGGAAGTAAATGAGTTACTTCGAGAGAGCTTGATATCCAGATTATAAGATACGGTCGTTGATGTTTTGACACTCGACTAACGACTGTACGGATATTATTACAGCGATAGGATTGTATGTTACACGGTAACTGTTTCAAATGAAAGGTAGTAGTCATTGCATTTGACTCTTTCGATGATTGGGGGTCACGGTGTGTTGCTAGACGCTATCCCGTGATCGTTAGGTATGAAGGGCATTTTCGTAATTTGCACTTTGTGTCTACGGCCAACATATTCGGAAGCCTATCGGGTCACACACATAAGAACATCTAGCCGGATTAAAATGTGGTTATAGATGATAACCAAATAAGGAAAGTTTATCTCGAGACTATAAAGGTTATAGTGGTAAATTAATATGGTAGTATTTATTTATTATGAATAAATATAATACAAGATATTAATTATGTTGATTAATTAAATATACACATAATGTATGTGTGTCGAAATTATTGTGTATATTGATACACATGTATTTTGTAAACTAATTAATCAAAGTATTATATTAATTAAAGAATATTTCGGAAGCCAATTTGTTGGTCAAAGGGGCGCCACTTTCAATGTGTATAAGATACACTTGGATTGTGCAATTTAATTAATAAGATTACCATAATATTAATATTAGATATTAATTGATTTTGAAAAAATAGATTTATGGTAATATAATAAAGATAGTCAATATTAGATATTGTCAATATCTTGGAAATATTTAATATAAGATATTAAATAAAATGAGATAAATCAATCTATGGGATTTTCCTTATTTTATTAGGAAAATATTTTCTTTCTCTCCACTCTACTCAAGACTTGTTCCCCAATGATTTTGGAAGACATATGGGGCGCCACCTCTATTATAAATATGAGGGGTTGGCTAGCTCTTTTGTACACCATAATTCCAAGAGCTAACAGTTCTTGTGAAAAATAGAGAGCTTCTTAGAGAGGGTTTTGAGAGAGAGAGAGAAAAAGTCGGTTTAGCAGTCGAGTTTGCCTGGTAGCAATCCATGATGGGATTCCGCCGGGCTGTTCATGTGGATCACCGGTAATGGCCGAACACTTGGGCGGCTCTATGCAGAACTACTCTCCTTAGACGGTCAAAGCGTCGATCTTTTAGATCAAGCAAGGTAACCACCGTCTTTAGCTTATTTGTTTATTGCTTAAACGAAGTCGATCTTGGGTCGATAGGAAATAAATTTTGAATTCCTCTGCGTTCCCGCGTAGATTTCCTAACAGTGGTATCGGAGCGAGCTTCGAGCTTAAGCAATAAGCATGTTTATTTGCGTAGTTAATTTTATCGTTTAAATCACGTAATTAAAAGATGAAAGATTTTTTAGTCGCAAAAACGATACACAAAAAGAAAAAAATAAAAGAAGAGATCTAGTGGTGCTCGGCTGACTAGCGGCGGCACCACCACCTGCGGCAGCGGCGGCGGTAGGGCAGCCTGCTGCCGGCGTCGGTTGACCAGTCAATCTTGAAGGATCTCCAAATTTTTGTTTTGTGTATTTTGTGATTCAATATGGTTCATAGTTGTGATTGGTAATTCCTCTTTTGTTTAATTGTGTCATGTGGCTAACCAATGGTTCAAATAGTTTGGGTCATTGGTATGCCACATGCCATTAAAATAATAATGGCATTTCCAAAATTTGTTTGGAATAGGCCTAGGCCCTTTCCAAATATTTGATTTAGGAAAAGGCCTAGGCCTACCACTTTCAAAATTTTGATTTTGGAAAGTGGCCAGGCATATTAACCATAATATTGGCATTTCCAAATTTTTTTGGAATAGGCCTAGGCCCCTTTCATAATATTTGATTTTGGAAAAAGCCTAGCTTAGGCCCTTTTCAAAATTTTGATTTTGGAAAGAGCCAAGGGATATGCCTTTTGGTTTAGGAAACCAAAGGCATCCCTTTTGATTAGGAATCAAAAGGAAAGAAACAAAAGAGACTTAATTTTAATTTTGATTTATTTTTGGAATAGTTTTAATTAATTAAAATTAAAATTGAAGTCGGTTTAAAATTAATCGTTATTTTTATTTCGATTAAAATCATTTAAATAATTAAATGATAATTAGTTAATTTATTGGATAAAATTATTTAATAGATTAGACGTTAATTGATTAATTAAGACCAAGTAGTTAAATTTTAATTTTATATTTTTCATAAGATGTTATTGTATGGATTAGATATAGTAGATATAATATGATTATATGGACCCCGATTGATCATGGACTCGACCGACATGATAGATGTGAATGATTTAATTTTTCTGTTGGTTTAAAAATTGTCCAAGGCCGTTATGAAGAACGTGACCTAGTTTATTTTCTGCATTTATCCCATTCCCGTTAGCTCCCCCCCCCCCCCCCCCCCCGTGTGCGGCGGGTGTATTTATTTTATTAGATAGAATTAAATGTAACAAGAATGGAGCGGAAGATGAAGACTAAAGAAAGACGAAAATAAAGATCCCATTGGAGAATGGAGCATTAAAGATACTATTGGTGGTTGCAACTACCTTTAGATTGTGACCCGCGGTTTCGTCAGTTTGTATTCGAAACCGCACCTAGGAAAAGTCCATGATCATACCGGTTACTTTACGCATTTATTTATTTTGTGCTTGTATTTATTTTATATGATATAATAGATGCATGACTAGGCACGATCTAGATGAATGTGTAGGATGTATGTCTATAGAGATAGATATACTTGATGAGACCATAATTAAAATTAATTAAATGAATTAATTTACATAAATACTTCCACAACAAAAATCAAGTCGAGATATTGTCTCCCAATATTATAACGTTTGTGAAGAGCCCTTGTTCGGATCCAACTGATCGACCACCGCCGGGAGTTGACCTACCTCGGGTATATCGTCGTTATTGAGATATGATCGTATGAGATCTCGTGAATATTGGGTTATGACTTGACTAGAGTCTTTCGGTGATTGGCCACCGTCAAGGCCGTCTGACTTTAGAGACAAGGGGTTGACTAACACATAGTGATGTGTATCGCCAAAGAGTTGACTAGTCAACCACTGAGAATTACATAGTGATGTGATTGGTAAAGCGTTACCTACCTTTCGAAATTATCTTGATTGATCGGCCACCGCCGGGAATCAAGTAACTAGATTGGATCTCAGCCACTAAAGAATTTTGGACAATTCTTGAAAGTCACTTGGAAGTAGTTGACTAGTGGGAGCAAAATCATAAACCAAAAGACCATTTTAATTTTGCGTGTATAAACAACACTCTTTTATTTTCATTTTAGGTTATAGTTTTTAGCTAACTTTTATATTTATGTTTTTATTCTCGATTAATAAAACCAAATTATGACTGTTTGAGAAACGTTCTCAAAATGGTTAAGTAAATTTTAATCCTTTTAAATAAGCAATGAAGCGAGCAACACCGTTATAGTAATTAGAGACAAGGAGACTACATAGTTGATGCAGTACTCCAAGACTTTAATTATTAATGAAAGCGGAAGCTCATGATACGATTGAATCATTTGAAATAAGTTTCAACGAATTAATCATATATTGATACGATTCAAGATGATCATTCAGTCATACGATGACAATTAATTCAAACGTTGGATAAGAATGACCACATCTAATTTTGGAAAGGTTGTTTTCAAAATTGTAAAATTTAAGTATCGACTTAATTCTATCATTGCTTAAAGGTTAATTAAATAGTCAATGTTTTGAATATGATTCAAAAGGTTAAATAAACTATTTAATAAACTTTAGATTTTCTTTGTGAAACATTTTTCAAGTGCATAAAGGATTAAAAAGGAAAGTTAGGGCATGTGCTTAAATAGAGAACTTATTGAAGTCTCTATTGTAAGCAAGTGATTTGAGATAAATCTATCTAAGTTCAAAGTCGACTCTAAGATATGATATCTTACGAGTGTGATTAAATTAGAAAGATTAAATGCAGATATGGAAGGTGAAGCAAACGTTCTGACACTTACCATATTCTGAATCTAGTAAACTGATAAGGGAACTAAATAAATGTTATTATGTTCCGATTTTTCAGTTTCTTGTTAGGGTTTAGTAGACATATTCAATTGTAAAGAATAAATGTTATTCCGATAAAGTTAAAAGGTCACTGAATCTAACATACTAGATTGATGTCACTATATAGTTGATATGTGTGATGAGATCTCAACTAAATATTTTATGGCTGTTATCCTTGATATTTGTAGTTATTCTAGATGTCGACTCTCTGGAAGATAAACGTATAATCAAATGTCATTTAGATGATGTCTGAGCCATGTAATTATGAATTATGTGGGTGATACGTATCTTATCTAAAGATGACTAAAATACCCTTTTATGAAAAGGTTATAAAATCTAGAAAAATTGTCTAAAGCTTAAACATACTGATGTTTGTTGGCTTATGACCATTAATGCCACAAATAATTGTTTGTTAATCTCTATGACTATTTTTAGAAATAGTTGAATGTACTTATTGAAGTACAACAATTCGGAAAGACCGAATAGTTCGAGCTAGTACGAATATAAGATTGACGAGCTACTTAGTTATTAATCTTCAATTGGATTGAAGTAATTAATACCTGAAATGTGTTTCAAAAGTCGTCTGAAAAGGAATAAGATTCTCCCTTGAAGGATACTATCCTTAGGATACGCAATTAGATTGTGTTCTTAAAATGGAAACATCACTTTATATGATAAATGTGTGATGCAAGCCATGCAAAGTATCCCTTACCAGTTTCGGGATAGTGCCCTTATACTTAACCGAGTTCCAAAGAATAAAGGTTGAATAAATTCCATATTAGATATGGAAGGGGATAATGTTGAATCTATCTTAACCGATGATTTGAAGTTTTCATAGGCAAAGTCAGAAAGGCTTGGAGCCTAGTACGACATATGCAACTTTGTGGGTTATCTTAGCAAGTACGCTAGATATTATTTACTGTCCGTGGAGCAAAAGGTGTTTGTCTCCAAACATGCTGTCTTCTAGAGGAAGTGTTTCTTCCAAAAGAAACAATGGGAGTAAATTAGATCTCAAAAGAGTTTGAGAACCATAAAGATATATTCAACCAAAGGAACGTGAGCAGACGCCGGAAAGAGATGAGGTGTAGAACACTGCTCAGTGTAAACAAAATTTCTGTAAGTCTGTGGATAACCTTAAAGCCTGAAAGGGCTACTGGTATGTTCATCTTGAAGAATGAATATCTCACGACTTATGAAAGAATGTTCGAAAGGCAATATTGAGAGATATGGCTAGGAGCCATAATATCTGAATTAGATTCCATCAGTGAGAACCAGGTTATGAACCTAGTCTGTCTTACCTAGAGGGAATGTCCATGTAAGGCTGAGCTTAGTTCTATTCAGACTATGCTTGTTATAACTTCGTATCATGACTATATGATAGTGTTGAAGACGTTGGGCAGAAAGCTCGATGTTCATAGACGATGACATGATATGTAAGCCCACGAGATCCATTTATGGACTCAAACAAGTTTCTCTAAACGATTTCTTTGTTTGACAATCAAAGGAGTTTGACTTAGTCAAAAGAAGGATATGCCCATGTGCAAGATGGATAGTGGGAGTGTGTTACGTTTTTGAGTGAGGTATTGGATATCTCTCTCTCGAGAATTATCACCCCATGTCACAGTCAATTAATGTTTGGTAGTTCAAGGTCATTACGAAAGCACGTGGATTGGCAGTTCTTATTTTAGAAATAAGAATCTATAGTGATAGATTTAACTGCTGTTAGATTATAGTTTACCTATATAGATGTGATGCTAAAAGAGTTTAGCATAGATCGCGACAGGGGATACTGCTAGTCGGTGTTCTCAAGATCTATCTTTGTCAGGACGTTTGTCCTAAAGATAAGGTGAAAGATGATACTTATGGAAGGTTCCCTTTGCTGCTGCAATAGGATCCATTATAAGAGCTATGACAGGTGTTTATATTGCATGAAGAGTCATGAGCAAGTATGAAGGTAAATCTGTTGAATGTCAAGGATATCCTTAAACAAGTTAATGATGGTTACCTAGTTTATCGAAACTTGGAATCAGATAAATATAGTTATACAGACGTATATCCTGAGCCTTATGAAGGCGAGTGGGAGCTACAGCCTGGGTTGCAAATATTCTAGGCTATGGGTCACTGTAAATTCTACAACTTTGCCAAAACACAGCAGTGCCTTGGAGGCACAGCGGGAGCAGTACATGAGTCTATGTTCATTCTTGAACCTTGTACGGTTCTTCCACCATTTCTATATGGCTGATTTATTAAGTGAATTCATTGCTTGGAGCAAGGACCAGGGTCTCGTCGGAGATCCATGTGTGTGTTGAGGCGGTTCCTTTGACTTGATCATTTGGAGCATGATATGAAGATAGTCTGAGTCCCCACGGATAGCGATCCGTTCACGTCTAGGGCTGGTTGCGAGTATTGCATGAGATTCTTTTGTTTCAACTTGGTCTTCTGTGTGCGAGTGATTGGTTTTAGGCCAAGTGGGAGATTGTTGAAATAGTGTCCAAAACCCAATCGGGTTGGACCGGATCCGACCGGGTTGGATCATTTCTACTATTTCTTTATGTTTATTCATATATTAAATGGCTTTTATGTTGTCATATATGTGTTCTTTTAAAGAACCAATTATGAATTGTTATATGATAACGTCCTTAGTATTAAACTGTGATAGAGAACCATGATAGGCGATTATGGTTGATGAGATCTCTAATCAATTTAGTAAGTTTGATACTTAAATGTCTCTAGGTTGATGTACTATTAAACAGAGCATTGATAGTATAAACAGACTAGCACGTATTAGATGTCTTCTGTCTTTAAGGGCAGGGATAGATCTCGTCTATCGAAGTGTAGAGACACTTGGACAATACGTGGACATGTATTAGAGAATGCGTATGTTATACTTACCCACTTACACGGTTAAGTGTCACACTATATGGACGTTGTGTAATTATCCTTAGGACCGGAGTCTTCATGGCATCACGGTGTGGATTGTCATGCCCTGACACTATTGAGGTTTCCCCTAGCCATAGGGCGATCATGCGGTAGTGATTGGGTGTGATACTGAAGCATGCGGAGTATACATGTTTGGTCGTCTGGGAATCGCGTACCCTATCAGTAGGGGTGAATATCCAAAAGGGTTTTCTTATAAGGAATGTCTTACTCTCGTGAATCTTTGCAAAGTGGAAGTAAATGAGTTACTTCGAGAGAACTTGATATCCAGATTATAAGATACGGTCGTTGATGTTTTGACACTTGACTAACGACTGTATGGATATTATTACAGCGATAGGATTGTAAGTTACACGGTAACTGTTTCACATGAAAGGTAGTAGTCATTGCATTTGACTCTTCCGATGATTGGGGGTCATGGTGTGTTGCTAGACGCTATCCCGTGATCGTTAGGTATAAAGGGCATTTTCGTAATTTACACTTCGGCCAACATATTCGGAAGCCTATCGGGTCACACACATAAGAACATCTAGCCGGATTAAAATGTGGTTATAGATGATAACCAAATAAGGAAAGTTTATCTCGAGACTATAAAGGTTATAGTGGTAAATTAATAATGTGGTGTTTATTTATTATGAATAAATATAATACAAGATATTAATTATGTTGATTAATTAAATATACACATAATGTATGTGTGTCGAAATTATTGTGTATATTGATACACATGTATTTTGAAAACTAATTAATCATAGTATTATATTAATTAAAGAAAATATTCCGGAAGCCAATTTGTTGGTCAAAGGGGCGCCACTTTCAATGTGTATAAGATACACTTGGATTGTGTAATTTAATGAATAAGATTACCATAATATTAATATTAGATATTAATTGATTTTGAAAAAATAGATTTATGGTAATAAGATAAAGATAGTCAATATTAGATATTGACAATATCTTGGAAATATCTAATATAAGATATTAAATTAAAAGGTTAAAGGTTGTAAATGACAAGTTTTAATCTAAAATGGTTGAGAAGGACAAACACGTAGTAACACATGTAGTAACACATGTACAAAAATGTCGTAACACATGTAGTGACTGTCCTTCTCAACCATTTAAGTTTAAAACATGTCCTTATGGACTCTAACCGATAAATTAAATGAGATAAATCAAACTATGAGATTTTCCTTATTTTATTAAGAAAATGTTTTCTTTCTCTCCACTCTACTCAAGACTTGTTCCCCAAGGATTTTGGAAGACATATGGGGCGCCACCTCTATTATAAATATGAGGGGTTGGCTAGCTCTTTTGTACACCATAATTCCAAGAGCTAATAGTTCTTGTGAAAAATAGAGAGCTTCTTAGAGAGGGTTTTGAGAGA
Organism: Gentiana straminea; assembly: GCA_036785695.1. Taxonomy (NCBI): domain Eukaryota; kingdom Viridiplantae; phylum Streptophyta; class Magnoliopsida; order Gentianales; family Gentianaceae; genus Gentiana; species Gentiana straminea. The sequence continues at coordinate 3,161,202 of JAVUPR010000482.1, forward strand.
GAGAAAAAGTCGGTCTAGCAGCCGAGTTTTTCCGGTAGCAATCCATGATGTGATTCCGGCGGGCTGTTCGTGTGGATCACCGGTAGAGGCCGAACACTTAGGCGGCTCTATGCAGAACCACTCTCCTTAGACGGTCAAAGCGTCGATCTTTTAGATCAAGCAAGGTAACCACCGTCTTTAGCTTATTTGTTTATTGCTTAAACGAAGTCGATCTTGGGTCGATAGGAAATAAATTTAGAATTCTGATGCGTTCCCGCGTAGATTTCCTTACACAACGCTACTGGCTCAAAAGGCTGAAGGGTAGTGGAGGAAATTCATCGAACGTATACATATACCGAGGAGACCCCGGAGCTATTGATGTAAGTCAACCCAATGATATAATTCTCGATGATTTATCCCTTTTTCTCATGCAATTAGTGACATTTTGACATCAACTTGTGCAATTATTATGATAATTTGATCTATCTTGTGTACATAGGAAATATCAGAAAAACCATGCTTTTGCTTTTATTATAGACTTATTAGCCAATTTTGTTATCAGATTTACACGTGGTATCCTCGTGTCTGTTTTGTAGCACAGATATCACGGCTGAGAGCTTAGATTTTGATTTGATGGTGTCATTGGATTGTTGAGAGATGATTTTGGAGCTGAGGCGAGGATTCCGACCCATGAGGATTATTGATACACGTTAGAGGGTTCAGTCCATGCCAATTGGAGAAGAAATTCGACAAGGGCATATTATATGCATATGGCACATGCCATGTTACATCTGACCCGCACCAAGTGAGATATTCAAAGTCTGCTGAGCATTTAATGCATATGTCATTCAGCCAACCACCACATCAGACATGGCATACGCCGATTGTCAGTGACCGACGCCAATCCTTTATTAAGGATACATGATGCACGCCAGTGGGTATGACCCACGCCAATAGTGCAGAGTCAGCAAAAGATTGACCCATTTTATTCCTCCACTTACTAAAAATATCATATACACTTCAACTTCTCCAATTTCTTTCCCTTGAAGGCACCTCCACCTACCAAGGCTCTCCTAGCTGAATTTTATATAGAAATTAACTCTTGATTTTGATTGTAATAATTAAGGATTCTTAGCTAAACTTCTACTACTTTGTTGGAGTTTAAAATACACTAGTGTTGACTGCATTGAAGGTTTTGGAGTTGAATGAAGAATGCCATTTTTGAACTTTTTACTTGTGATTGGTAATTCTTAATCTTTATTTTGATTCAAGTGTTCTTATGATCATGAATGTCAGCCTTGATATGTTAATGTTTGTAGTTATGAGTGGCAATGTTAAACTAGCCAATATTATGTTGTAGAACTAGTTTATTCTCTTATGTTGATTATGAATGATTGGTTATGTTGTTAGTTTCAATTGTTGTGAATCTTTTCCTACTTGTATTGTATGAATTGCTTGCATTGGAGTAATTAGCTAGTGCTAGCCTTTACACATTTAACGGAGACCGAAAGAAGATGTTAAGCGTGGAAAGAGGGTAGGAGAACCGGAAGGTAAAATCGACCTCTCGAGGCATTCAATTTCTTATCCGGGGATAGTTGACATTTTCATTGCATTCAAGTGCTTATCATACCAATTCATTAGGTTTAGGACACCTAGGCTAAGGATGATGTATAGAGTAGTTTCATACACTCGTATGAGGGGGTACTGCTTGCTTAGGAATGCACCGTTTCACACTTTTGAACACGAATGGTAGGAAGGAAGGAATTTATCCCCGTGATACTACAAGAGAATTGCTAGTCTACACATTGTCTTGGTTAGGTTCTTTTATCATTTTATCATCTTTGTTGTTACGAGAGAATTTATTTATGCATTTACCATCTTGCAAATTGCGACATAGATCGAATCAATATAAGCTTTTAAGTGTTTAACCTCATAAATCCCTGTGGAATACGACCTTGACCACCGTACTAGACTACAATTGACCCGGTACACTGCCGGTTAGATTGGACTCTGGGAAATTCGCATCAGCTATCAGGTGTTATTCACCGTTTGTTAGCAAGTATATCTTCAGGCTGATAAACGCCATGCGTGGTGCCCTTGAATGCTGACGTAACCAAGATAAGTTAAGCTAGATATGTATAGTCATGACATGTTGATGGACATGGAGTGAACCCTAGATTAAGTCGGTCTCGTAAAGATAATCTTTTAATTATAAATCATAATTAATTCGTAGCTTCTACCTCTTATTGAGTACATTGTACTTACCTCAAATGCATGTTTTTCTATGTGTTTGGGGGAGAGAAGATGAACAGGTAGATCTGGAGTTCGAGGAAGACTTTGATGACGATGTATGAGGACGCCGGCGTTGAAGCATTTACTTTTATTATCTGTTTTGATGATACATTAGACTTGTTGTTCTTTTGGAGAACTTTATGTTTTCTTTGTGGTTTCTTTGGAGGTTTCGTTCATTATATGTTTTCGTTTGGTTTTTCCAATGTAATAAATTTACATTTCTATCTTTAGATATTGAGTTTCTATTCTTGTTTGATGGAAAAAGTAGTACCCGAGTCTCTTGCTTCCGTTATTCTTAACTCGATATGACGTAGTAGAGGCTGACGTATAATATGAGATTTGTTTTATATTATACGTGCCAAACGTTCTTTTTCCGGATAAGGACTCGGTGTCCGGGAACATGGCGTTACATATATATAGGAAATACTACGGTCCAGTCAGTATAAAAAAACTGGACCGTCCAGTTTACCGTTAGATAAATATTAAACGAATGACAACCGTCAAATTGATTTGACACATTCTTACTTATCGTGTATCAGAAAGAAAAAAACAATTAACATGTTAAACAAGTTACCGTTCATCCCTTATAATAAATAAAAATAAAAATTCCCTTTGATTTCCTACTTCCGATGGTCATCCCCTCCGAGCATTTTTTTTATCTCATCTCCTTCCCAACCTTCAAAAATTCCTATATGTAATTCCTCTCACTTTTTTCTATTGTTTTTTGCAGGTTAAATATCGGGTAGCATTTTTTAGCGCATTGTTTAGATAGGACTGGAAAAGTGGGTTTCTTCATGTGTGGTTTAATGAGGGGACGAACTTAAGGATCACGGGAACACTACAAAAGACTTGCCTTTTATCGGCTGATTTTTACGGTGGATTTTACATGTCGCCGCCAGTAATGTGTTTTACTGTTGGATTTTGACAATGCGTTGACAAAACAAGTTGTATCATTCATTTAGCGGCGGATTAAAAAAATCCACAAGGAAAACCTTTTATTTACCGGCGGTGTTGCATTATCCACCGCTAAAAACTCAGTAATAATTTGGATTTGTAATTAAAATAACATGGACTGCTTTTAAATTTATATTCATATGTATACTTACCGCCGTGGATCCCGAAGTAACCTTTAAACCATTTGATGACACTCTAAATGGTACCAATATTTATACCCATATGCACCCCGAATTCTGCTCAAGAGAGTATAGATAGGCTCGTTATTGCTTAGAATATGTGTTAAATGCTATATGAGTGTTTCCAGGATCGTAATTCTGCATCTATGATATTTTCCCCGAGGTTTTGGTATTGTTTCGTCTCGTTTTGTGTATTTTATAGGATGTACCGAATCTGGAGCATTGGAGAACGGATCTGGACCAAAAGGAATGCATTGGGCTGAGTGATTGAAGTCCAAGAAGAAGCCTGCTGAAGAAAAATAAGAGTAGAAGGCCCGGTAACTCGAGGGTTAGGCCCGGTAAACCGGTGACTTATTCAACACGAAATTCATTCTGCCGCATTATCTAAGTCGGTTAGGGTTTTAGAGAGTCTTAAGTTGGCTATTGTATCTATATAAAGCCGCATATACTGAAAGCTTTCATACAATTCATATGATTCATACATCTTGAATAACTTTTGATTAGTATTACAAATACATTATATATTATTATGCAATAAAGTTTTCTTGAGCTTTGGAGAGTTGTTTTTGGTTTCCTCCCTTCTTCCATCATCTCTAGCTTGTGTAGATCGAGCTAGATCTCCATTGTTGAAGGTATGAAGCTTTGAACGTTCCTTTATTGTCTTCAATATGGTAGATCTGTTCGTATTTATGTGTTTTACTTAATCCGCATATTTAACAACCCAATAATTTACTTATTTTAATCGTACTGAGCAATGTAGATCCAGAAATTAGGAAAAGCCGCCCCCGGTAAACCAACGGTTTATACCGGTTTACCGAGGCATATTTTAGAAAACCTAAACTGGGATTCACTACAGCTACGTTGATCGGCAGTAATAATTAAAACGAGTAATAGGTCTGGCCAATCTAGTATTCGTAATTCGTAAATTAACATGAATGACCGCAAGTGAAGTGTTAATTAGGACATAGTCTTGATGGACCCTAGGAACGTGCTGGTCAGTGTCGACAGCTGTCTAGGCGGGTTAGTGGTATGATGTAACTCTCAATATCGGCAGTTCTAGTTCTTTATGCGTATGGGCTATTACAGACCAATTAAGGTGGGTAGCTTGCGTATAGATTGTCTACTGCAGTGTCGGAGTGGATAGGAGTAGGAATTGCACCTATAGCTGATAAATATGATAAAACGCTCACTATTAATCTAAGGAAAGTATGTGGGGAAGTAAACATAACGATTAGCTAATCCAAGTTAGTAGATCGGTGAGGAGAGGGAGAGGTATACCATGTTTGTTTCCTCTTTATGTTATTGTTGGTCAATGACCGCTTTTATGTTGCTTCTTAACTAGGTTAGAATCACTTATATGTATAAGTTGCATTGTTTCTGTGGGATCGACCTTGACTCGCATTTACTATACTGCGATGTACCTAGTATTCTTGCTAGTAATATCGACGTTAGTGACTTACACGCGATCAAGATTTTTGGCTCCGTTGCCGGGGACAATGGCCAATTTCTATATATAAACGTTTTAATTCTAATTAAGAAGTCGTTTTTATTTTATTTTGGGTCTTGAGTCATTTTAGATCAATCCAACACATGTTAAACTGTCAGAATTAGAAAATTCAGGGCCGGTATCCCGAAGGTAACCTCCGAGTTACCGAGGCCTGGAAAATCGATTTCTGAACAGTTCCTGTTATTCTGTGTTATTCCCTATTGATTTTAGTTAGTAGGTCCGCAACAGTTGGGATCACACCCAGCTGAAGCGGAAGTTGTTAACATTTTCTTTGTTTTATTTTGTCTTTTTGTAGATTGATCAGAACACTTCAGAAATTTGATCGATTCAGAGTTGAAAAAGCACAAACAAGCTGAACAATATGCCTATTACAATCTTGAACATCACACCAATTTCCATGTATCCCAGAACCGAAGCACGAGAGCATTATGAAGCGGTAAAGCAACGGTTGGAAAAAGAGGAGAAAGCGATCAAGCAAGAGCCTGAAGATGACCTTAAGGAGTACATCACATATCGTCCAGGTGAGTTTCCTTGCGAATTAATAGATATATCATCTTCAGATTATGACTCGGATGATCCTGAAGAGGATCCTGACACGATGTTTTCTAAGCCTGAGGATCACCCAGACTCAGACACCGTGGTGAAGTTAGGAGACCCTGGCACGTTCAGACTCCCAATTTTTGTTAATGGAATATCCCTAGGATTAGGTCTCTGCGATTCTGGCTCGAGTTGCAATATTCTTCCCTTTTCCCTCTGTCAAAAGATAAAACTTCCGGTCGTGATGAATCAACCAGGAACATGACCTTCGTAGACAGAACCAGAGATATGCCTACTGGTTTGCTTAGAAAGTGCACAATTAAGGCAGGAGGATTCACATATCCTATCGACTTTGCTGTCATAGACTGCTTGCACTGCTACCTCTGTAAAACTCTCTGCCTGCTTCCATGTTTTGTCAGCGTGCGCCATTTTGCCTGTGTGAATTCCAGAGACATTTGGATTAGTCTCGGTGTGCACCGTGTTTGGGTCGGCATACGCCGTCTCTCCATTGATGGGTTCCTCCTCAACATGTTCATTGAATAAGGTCCTCAAATCACTAGCTTTTGGATATTTCAACAGCCTTGGTACATTTACCCATTCTTCGTCTCCACTTTCCGCTTCAATATGTCTTAACGCCTCAAGAAATCGAAATCGATCTCTTCTTCCTTTTCACTCAATTGATTTTCCTTCTCAGCATTATGTAACTCATCTTCAACTTTATCATCCAAATCATCTTCAACTTCATTATTTCCAAAAATTTACACTCCATTAATTCCGCGTACTCTTCCACTTCAAGTAATGATTGCGTTCACTTCCTTCGGATTTCTCTCGGTATTACATGGTAGTCCACCCGGAAGTCTACTATTCTTCTTTTCTCCTTCTCTACTCAAGTGCGCTTCCACATTCCGGATAGATGCTTATATAGTTTTCATTCTCATATCATGCCCACTCATAGACGTTTTCAAGGTGCAAACATCTCTAGTAACCGTACTTATAGAAGTCATCATGGATTCCATATTTTGAGCTTGAGTAGAGACAACACCCATGATATTTTTTTATCAACTTTCCTCATTTGTCAACATCTTCCATTGATGGAGTTGAACTTTGAGTAACGGGAATGCTTTGGGTGGTGTGTTGTGGATATGAACGATTCGGTGGTTGTTGTCGATTTGAGTTGAGGAAATTGCCTTGGTAACCTTGATTTTGAGCATTAGCATTGTATGAGCTCTTGTGTTGTATGGGAAATGGTGGTTGCTCTTGTTTTCTTGTATTTTCGGACCAACGGAAGGTATGATGATCTCTTCGAATGGCATTGAAGGACTTTGAGTAAGCATTGTTTAAGTTCCGATGTTGTTGCAAGAAACTCACTTCCTCATTTGAGTACACTCTGGATTCTTCTGTTCCCCATGAAATATTATCATCATTTCTCATGCCATCATTCGAGTTCTCATTAGATGTATTGCCTTCCGAACCTTTGCTTGCTTGCATACCATCAAATTTCCTATTAAAAGTCTCCAGTTGTGCTAAAACTTCCGATTTAGAGGTTGATTCTCCCAAAAAAGCAACTTTCCTTGTACTCGAGCCAGTTTCCCACATTCTATTGTTCTTGGAAATCTTCTCAAAAGCATCATATAAAAATTGTGCTTCACTCGTCATCAAAGAGTCACCACATGCGTGATCAACATCCGCACGTGATTCCTTTTTCAACTTGCGACAAAAAAGTTGAATTTGCATGTCAAGAGAATAACCATGATCGGGACAAGCTCTCAACAACTTTTTGAATCTCTCACATGCACTTCCGAGTGTTTCTTAGGATCCTTTCCTAAAATTAGCCAACTCAACCATCGATTCCAAGTTCCTTCCCGGAGTAAAGTATTGCTTCAAAAATTCATTTTGGATGTCTTCCCAATTTGTCAAGGAATGATGGGGAAGTGGCATAAACCAATCTCTATCTTTCCCTTTTAATGAAAAATGAAACATCGACATCCTTGTCAACTCTCTATGAATGCCTTGACTCTTGGCCATATTACACAATTCTTCAAATTGATATAGGTGGTGATGCGGGTCTTCATCCATCCTCACCAAGAAATTGAGCTCTTGTGTCAATCAATAAAAAAAGATGGGATTTCACCTCAAAATTGTTTTCTCCATCATTGGGTAAGCGAATTGGATTGTTGGTTTCATTTTTTCTCACGGTTTGATCACAAATAGGTCTATGGTTTGGAGGGTTATTGTTGTTGTTATTCCGGTTATTTTGGTTCCCATTTTGGTTGTTTCGGTTATTGGGATTTTGGTTATTGCGGTTTGGTGGAAGTGGAGGATTTGGTGGTGGTGGGTTTGGATTGTCGGGATTTTGTGCATGACCTTGGGCATGGTTTAGCCCTTGTTCAACTTGTGCATCTACAAAGTTTTCATCCATCTCTACTTCTTGACTAGACGATCCTTGGGACGTTTCTTCTCCATGTTCCAAACTACGACGAGCTTGACTATTCTTACTCTCCGTGTTCCTTTTCCTTATATACGTATTGATATATTGAATAATAGGAGTAAGGGAAGCCTTACCACTTCAAGTTCGGTGCATCCACTACAAGATAGAAACAACAAGAAAATAATCAAACGACACTTGGCAACATACCAAGAGGTAACCAAAGAAATAAAATAGAAAAGAGATTAGAAAATATTAACTTATTCTCAATAATTTTGAGCTAATACAAGTATCAACCGTTACACATTCCCCGGTAACGGCGCAAAAAACTTGATGCAACTTTTCTAGGTGTCCAACATTACCGGCAAGCATACCGGGTCAACTGTAGGCTATTAAGTGGCCAAGGTCGTATCCCATGAGGAATGTGAGGTCAAACACCAATTAGCTATTATTATATTGATCTAGGTCACAAATAAACGAGAAAGTAATTATTCTAAACTCTATTATTAAAAAGGGTGATAAAATGATAAAAAGTCTAACCAAGATAATGCATAGATCAAGGAACTTTCTTCCGGTTCTCACACCCATTTTCCCACACCTAACATCTCCTTTCGGTCTTCATTAAGTGTGTGTGTGTGTGTGTGTGTGTGTGTGTGTGTGTGTGTGTGTGTGTGTGTGTGTGTGTGTGCAAGCATTGGTTAATTACTCCAACACAAACAATCCAAACAATGCAACTACGAAAAGACTCACAACGATTGAAACTAAACAACATGAACAATCATTCCCAATCAACCAAAAGATTATGCTATCCATACTACATTATCTTGACTAGTATAGAACTAGCCATCCATGACTATGAATACCAACATGTCGAGGTTGGTATTCATGATTATGAGAACAATTAAATCAAGGTAAAAGCTAAGAATTTACCAATCACAAGCTATGAACTCGAAAATGGAAACTTTCATTCAACTTCAAATGACTTCAACGGAGTTTGATACACAAAAGTGATAATCTTGCTCCAACAAAAGTAATCTAGAGATTAAACTAAGCATTCTTAATGTTTACAATTGGAATTAAAAGCTAAATATCGGTGGAATTTTGGCTGGGAGATCCTTGAGGTTGGGGTGCCTTCAAGATGAGTGAGAGAGTGGTAGGTGATCTCTCTCAAAAGAGAGTAAATGAAATCTTTTAACTGCTGAATCTGCAATCTCGGCGCGTGCCAGTCCAATCTCGGCATGCGCCGACTCTCCTTTGCGTGTAATTGGCATGCACTGGTACTGGAAGGGTGGTTGGGGACTGAAATCATGCATTAAATGCTTCAGCAGAGGTGATTCAAATCCCGGCATGCACCGAGGAGGTCCCGGCGTGTGCCGTCAGCTCCGGCGTAGGCCATTTACTCAGCAAAAGTATAGTTATTGCTTCTAATGCCTTGGATTTCTTCTCAATCACTCGATATGCTTTAATATCTCCCAAGATTCAAGCTCCAGGCCTCGGTATTTATGCTAAAAAACAAAAACACGATGATACCACAAATAAATCCGACAACAAAATTAGGTTAATAAGCCTTAATAAGTACTAAATTAGTTGATTTTTATCATATTTACTATATACAAAAGATGGTCCAAATCATCACAATATTTGCTCAATTTGATACGAAAACATCACTAAATGCCTAAGAAATAGGAGTCAAACATCGTCAAATGCATCATCTTGTTGACTTACATCACCACCCAGGATGCTCCTTGACCTTCTTATGCTGATAGAAGGATCTAACCAAATGCACTGAGAGTTTGATGCCAAGCAACCGGTACCAAATTACAAACCCTATTATGCATCCAACCCCATTGGGGGCTAATTGGGCGGTCCCTAGCCCATAATAACATAGTACAGACAAGTAATCCGGGCAGAAATGGAGCCTTAACCCACATTCTATGTATTCCCGGTAAACATTGCAGAATCCTCCCGGTGGCTGATGAGCAAAGCTATTAGGAAGAACAGGAATCCTAGGGGCATACTTCTCTATATCTATCTCATACATGCTACAAAATTCGTTCAAATATTCCGGAGAAAGGATAGATTTTATACCGTCGCTACCTATGGTTGTCCTAGCGGCCATTTGAGCTTCTAAGGGCTATGGCTAAACTCAAATAATCTTTCTATTGAGACAATAAGAACAGAGGTAATAAAGTTAAGAATTCAATAGAAACTGAAAGATGGGTTACTAGTAAAAAGTCGTTGACAAGAGGGAAAAGAAGAGCAACCAACAGTCTGACTTCGATCTTTTGATTTAATGGTAATGATAGTGGGGAATGTTTGATATAACGGGGGTTATAACCCCCAAGCACGTTCTCGAAAAACCGTCCTACTTCAAATGAGAGGGTAACAACGCCTCGAATCCCGGGATAGTTATAACATAACTCTGCCACATGGAACTACATCATTGCAAAAACCTATAAGTCTGGATGACAATGACCAAGATCACCCTCGAAAGATCTGAGCTGACCAACAAGAGTTCGGCTGAATGTGGGGGGCTTATGACAGAGGTCGGACTAGCCCTCAGACACGTGTTATCCTCACCTAGACTGGGCATTGAATGAGACAGATAAAGTACAAACGCTGAAGGCCAGGAGCCACACTTTAAGCCTAAGGACGGATCGACACCCCATGTGGGAGATCGGCTGACTCACTCCTCAGTCCACCACAAGTCGGTCAGGGCGCAACGGAGCTGGGTCCGCACAGTTCGGCAAGAGCAGCCTTGGGAGCTCGGCGCAGGTCGACTTGAGCTGTCCCTTCTATTTAATGCACATGAGTATTACAGGATAATTATGGGAAAATCCTAAGGATCCTTCACCCTCAAATCAACGATTATCTCCTAAAATCAAGAAGATAAATATGTAAATTTCCATTCCTTAAGGGATACGAAATATGAGTACACAGAGGACACAACACATGCATGCCTAGGGCATAAGGCCCTCTGTATAAACGATCCCAAGAACTACAAAGAGATTTGGTCCTTGAATAATCACAGGATACGTAGGCAACTTAGGATTACAGAATCTCAGGCTCAGTCTAATCACACTCAAATCACCCCCTCTTTTGATATTTTTATAAGCTTTTGGATCTTGTTTTGTTGTCACTAGGAAAATACGGCCCAGATTAATATCAGACGATTTCTAGCATCGTCACTCAGCTTAGCAACAGAAGGCCAACTCTGCAGATCTAAAGAAGTTGGCTCAGATGAACACAGAGTAATGAGATGAGTAGTATAAAGAGATGGTTATTCTGTCAAAACTACCTTGTAACTTTCTTTAACTGGTTCATGAGGTGTATGATACTATAATACCCCTTATCAGTAGCTTTGTAACTTACTTCATTCATTATTCTTGATTAATAAGAATTCCGCGTTATATTTTGTGTTGTGTTTTCAGTTTCACAACTTCAACAGAAAAAGGGTTTTATGATCACCATGCACGAACTAGTCGAGTGTTCGAGCTTGTTTCTTGCGTGAGGTTATTCTAGTAAAATTGTGAACTCGGTGGATACGGAGTGTCACTCAGTTCTTAAGTAGGTTAGTTAAATCCCAATTAGGGGACTGTTGGAACCGAGCATTGGGGACTTGGGTTGTGGTATTAGCACTTAGGGACCAATTTGGGAGATTTCATCCACAGACACATTCATTAGTTCAATTGGTTGGTTGGTTGGGTAAAGCATATCCCTGGTGATTCAGTAAAAGTCTCGAGAGTAGAATTCCTGAGCATAGTTTGGCTATCTTTTCCATTATATTAATCAAACTGGTTTGTATTATTTCTTAGTCATAACAAATTTTCGCCAATATTGGGAGCCTAAACTAAAAAACGCAGGTGAATGTAATAGTTAATTCCTCGATGGATACGGCCTTGCTCGCCGTTCTAGTACAACCGACCCGGTATCCTGCCGGTGAAAGTTTACCCCTACGATTTGGCCATCATTTGCCTTAAAAATAATATGTGGATTAAATGGAAAATACTACTCACTCCGTTTTTTTATCTGTCGCAGAGAGAAGAATCACACAGGTTAAGAAAGTAATTAATATATCTAAAATATCATTATCATTACTATTATTAAAGAGCCGGTGTGTTTCCCCCGTCAAGTGTTTCCCCCCTTGAAAATTGTTATAAATTTAATTTAGTATTCCGTATATACATCCAATCAATCATAAGTCTTAATTAAATATCATATATATCTATCTATCTAATCAATTATAAACCCAACCATAAAAGGAATGATTATTAAAACATGGCAATTAAAAATTCAAAAAAAAAAAAAAAAAAACACACACACACACACGCTAGCTTTGCCAAAAACCAAAAAACACGTTTTTTTTTTTTTTTTTTTTTTTTGAGAGGACCCAAAAAACACGTTAGATGATGATTTCAATTGATTAATGGTAAAATTGAATGGTTTAATTAAAAAAAAACACCTATTAAAAATTTAATTTAGCAATCCATATTTGCATTCGATGAATCATAAGTTTTAATTAAATTTCATATATATCTATCCAATCAATTATAAACCCAACCATAATTTTAAAAAAACATGTTAAAAGTTTATTTAAAAAATTCAATCAACACGTTAATTTATTAAATAATGAATATATTAATTATTATGCAATTACTATTTTAAAAATCAATCGTCTATCTAATGTTAAATTCATCATCATTATCAGTCATTTTTTAACACAAAAATCAAGCAATTTATCGTATTGAAGAGATCCAGAAGCATCAATCGTTAAACATAATCATCTGTCGTTAAATCAAGCCATTTTAATAAATGTAATTCCTATTAAAAAAAATCAATCGTCTATCTAATGTTAAATCCATCATCATTTATCAATCATTTTTAACACAAAAATCAAGCCATTTATCATATTAAAGAGATCCACAAGCAGGGGCGGAGCCAGGATTATAGTTTAGGGGGGCGGAATTCTAAAAATTAATTGTCGTGGAAAAAGTGTTTAATTATTTTTTCCGTAGATACATATAATAAATTTGTTATAGGTTTATACAGATGTGAAAGTTTTTTTTAAGTAATATACAAATGTGAAAGTTGTTGTGGGTTTATATTATAAAAAGACATTGACTATATTGTTTTTCATATTAATAATTGACGATAAAAAAACAATCTAAAGATTAACAAAGTAAATAAGTTTACAAATTTTCGGATTGTCATATCAATTATCTTTTTAAAATGTTCAGAAATCTTGAGAAAATAAGTGTTGAAACTTTGAGTAAAAAAAAGTTAAAAATCTGAAGTTTAATATAGTAAACTTGGGAAAAAAGTGTTGAAATTTTGAGTAAAAAAATGAAGAATTTGGAATTTAATATAGTAAACTTTGAGTAAAAAAAAAAATGCTTCCCAAAAATAGGAAGGAAGGAGGATTCGAACCTACAACCTTCCGCATTCACTATCAACACTGGACCACTACACCAGATACGCAGATTATGCATTATAAGGAACATATAATATATATTACATCAATTGCAACATATTACCGAGTAGGAAGGCTATTTTAGTAATTTCTCGGAAAATTTAAGGGGGGCACGAGCCCCCCTTGCCCCTCTATAAGTCCGCCCCTGTCCACAAGCATCAAACGTTAAACCTAATCATCTATAGTTAAATCAAGCCATTTATCAATCGTTAAATCCTATTAAAAATTAATCATCTATCAAATCTAATCATAAACATAATCATCTATTAGTATTTTTATCATTCATCTATAAAAACAATATTGCGTGAAACTAAACATAAAAACCCACATAAAAAATTACCCACATCAAATCAAAAAATATAAACATACCATTAAAAAATAAAATAAGATGATAAATTTAGAAGAAAAAAAAATAGTGATCTAAAACAAAACAAAAAAAAATCAACAAGATAGGAAAGCAAAACACACCATGCATAAAGATGACCATACAATAATAAATTTTAATAATAATACGTAAATATAACAATTCATGTATTTATCGTTAAACATAATCATTTATCGTTAAATCAAGTCATTTATCAATCGTTAAATCCTATTAAAAATACCAACCATCTATCAAATCTAATCATAAACATAATCATCTAGACATCTATAATCTATTATTATTTTAATTAAAAAAATGCTTTACGTGAAAGTAAACGTAATAAGCCGACATCAAAAGATTACCTATCAACTCAAAAAGATATAAACTTACCTTTAAAAAATGAAACAAAATTATAAACTTAAAAGAAATATTAAAATGATTTATCTATATAACAAAATTGTACGTCAAATGAAAATGAAAAAGTGTAACTATAAGCGTAAGAAGAATAATCATATTATATAACTTAAAAAAATATATAACCATCTATCTATCTAACTAACAATAAACATAAGAAGAATATTCATATTATAATATAATATTTCCTTTAAATGTGAAATAACACTATATAATCATCTCTCATTCTAATCTAACGATAAGCGTAAGTAAAGTACATCTAAAAAAATCTGCAGGACACGATAAAAACATAAGAAGAATAAACCGTACAATATAAAAAAATCCCACATAAACTAAAAAGTCTTTTTCCCGGTTATTTCATAGCATTAAATATAATAATGTAGGTATTAAATAACATAGATAATTAGTGTGTTGATCGTTACCAAATTTTGGAAATAGAAATATATCAGAAGTGTAAGTGGGTTTTTCCCTAAATATTTCTCTCAAAAAGTGTTTATCCCTAACTAATTTTCTCCTTAAATATAACAATCAAGGTTAAATATTAAATAACATAGATAAAAGGTGTGGTAATAAAGAATATATGAAGTCTCTAAAAAAATTGTGTTCATGGGTGTGGTTTGATGAATTATACCTTCTTTCTTATGCCAGATAACTTTAAAAGGCAGGGTATTCACCATCAGTATCAATATAATATTACTTGTAACCATCAAATAATTTTTGAATAAGAGCCTTAAAACGCATAAAAACATAAATCGCATCATATGTACGAGTTCATGGACAAAACCATGTATACTTGGTAAAATTACGTAATATTTGAAGCCATCACACGACACAATCGGGGATGTCCAAACATCGGTGAAATTAATCTCTTGGGAAGTGGAATAACATAAAATTGGAGTAGCAAAAGAAAATTTGTGACTTTTATTCTGTAAACAAGCAAAACAAATGGAATAACAATAGTGGCGGCAACACTTAGATCATTTTGACAAAGATTATCTTGAAAATGAGGGTAGTTGGGATGATGCCAAGAACTTTTTGATATTTTATTCCCCATGAAAAGCTGGAAAGTGAGAGTTTGATCATTCATACAATCCATTTTAAGGTTAATTGAATCATAGGAGTAGTGCTTTGAAGATCCCTCAAAGGAATCTGAAGGGTAAGATGTCAAAAGAAACCTTATAGGATTGACAAAACTAAGAGATAATTAAAAATTACGAGACATGCTAGGAACACTATGAATATTGAAATGAGTGAGATCAGTCATCCTAAATGTGGTACTTCTCAGACTCACAAAGAGTGATAAAGGTAATATCAACATGGGCTCAACTTGATATCGGGCCTCAACCAGCAAGGTCCATCTTTAGTACAGAGCATGCCGCCCTTATATCTTCAACCGATATGACGCATGTCGTCTTCTGTCCGACATGGTGCATGTCGCCTTCTGTCCCTCATAACATGTTAGATACAAGACGCCTACATTCTTTTATTGCCGGCGTTGTGTAGGTTACATCGGTCATTTATGCTCAATACAATACATGTCATCCTCGACCTCAAGAAACAGTTACATTCTCTTCAATGATCGTTCCGGAATTCACACAGACATTACTCCATGATAGAAACTACTACAGTGATGGCTATAAAATATACGTTCCATATAGCTTGAGCCATAACTTCTCTATAACATGCACCATTACATCAATATGTGGTGAACTCCCTTGACCACGACTTCAATGCAGCATAATCTACTCACTCACAAGCTTATAGAGAGGTATATAAATGCTCATCATCCCCAATTACAAGGTACGCACGTAATACGCTTGATCACCATTCTCGCTTACTGTCTTAACAAAAATTCCTCTATTCAAACTTGAGCGTGAGAGTGTCCCCCTGGAGAAAGCTCCAGCACCCCTCACACTTTTTTGTGTTTTGCAGGCCCACTCTCAAATCCACTGAAAAAATTATTTCGATAATCATTCAGAGGTCTATTTACCCGTATATCAACTCAATTGTAACCAGGGCAATTTTAAACATCGTCAAGCATCATTCAATGTAAAATATTTTGAAGGAGAATAGAAAATAGATATTATGTGTGTGCTGGCAAGATTATTTCCATCACCAACCGTGATGGCTTCATTGCCAGAATAAGGCGTGTGTAATGCCGAATTACGGAGCATCCAAAGGTTCTTAAGAAGATGCAATGTTGAAGGGCTGGACCGAATGAGAAAAAGTTGTAAGAGGTTGAACCTGGTAAGAATTGCACAATTTCTCTACGAATGTCCTTGCAATTTTCACACCGATAATACCCAAGTAAGGTTTTTTAGGGCAAACAAAATCGGGCTTACTGCATGCGAGAAATGATTTTGTGTCTGTTTCCAAGAATTATGAATATTAAGACGTGAAAATGAACCATCACTCTGAGAGGAATGTCATACGGATGAATGAGCTGTAGCAAGAACGATTGGCTGTAATTTTCATGGAAGATTCTCATAATTAAGTAGCTTTTCATAGAGCTCTTCAAAATCAATGGAGGTGTCACATGCATGACAACCCTAGCCAACTCTTTATAGTCATCTCTCAGGTCATCAGAAATAAGTTTCACAATACTATCTGGATCCGTAGACTAATTCATCAGCTTTAGTTTTCACAACATGAAGATAATTAAAGACTGTTTAAGTACATTTTTGCATAGATTTGAGGTACTATTTAATTTGTTTGATACATCCATGAGAGGGCTTTGCATATGTATCATGTAAAGTATTCCATGCCTCACGAAGAATTCTTTGCCTAAGTGATAAATTGGATGATATTTTGAGAAATGGAAGAAATAAGATATGTTCAGCGGGTCACTATACATGCAACACTCATCAGGCTTCACATAGAGTGATAAATGACATATCAACATATGGGACGGCATGAGCGCAGATCGATATCGGGCCTCAACTAGCAAGCTCCATCTTTATAACAACACAGGCTACCATTATATCATCATCCGACAAGATGCAGGTCGTCATCTGTTCGATATGGCACATGTCGCATTCTGTCCCTTATAATCGGCAAGATGCAAGACGTCTACGGTCCCTTATTACCGATGTCTTGCAGGTCACCCATGTAATTTATGCTCAATACAATACAATCATCCTCGACCTCAATCAACGGTTACATTCTCAATGAGCATTCCGGACTTCATGCAGACATTACTCCAGAATAGTAATTGCTATAGTGATGGCTTTGAATTTTTACGTTCTATTATAGCCTAAGCCCTAACTTCTCCATAATAGGCTTCATTACATCAATACATGGTAAACTCCCTTAAACATGACTTCAATGCATCATAATTCACTCCCCTATGGGGGAGAGTTATATAAAGTATCGCCATCC
The DNA here is from genome assembly GCA_036785695.1 of Gentiana straminea. NCBI lineage: Eukaryota > Viridiplantae > Streptophyta > Magnoliopsida > Gentianales > Gentianaceae > Gentiana > Gentiana straminea. The sequence continues at coordinate 3,178,701 of JAVUPR010000482.1, forward strand.
TCAATTACAAGGTACACACATAATACGCTTGCTATACATTCCTGCTTACCTCTTAATAGAAATTCATCTATTCATATATTGACTTGAACGCCAGAGTATCCTCTGAAGGCGATCCTTCACGTTTTTGTGTGTTTTGAAGGCCCGCTCTCATATCCACACAAAAAGTTATTTGGATCATCACCTTAAAGGTGCATTAACCCGAATATCAACTCAATGGTAACCCAGAGGATTTCATTCATCGTCAATCATAAACTATTTTAGAGGAGTAAAGATAAAAATAAAACATATGTGGGTGATGGAAATATTATTTCCATCACCAACCGTGATGTCTTCATTGCCAGAATAAGGCGTGTGTAATGCCAATTTACTGAGATCAGTGGTAACATGATGCATGGAACCACTATCAAGAAGCCATAGAGAAGATGACAGAGCATCCAAATGTACTTGAAGAGGACGCAATATTAAAGGAACTGGACCAATTGAGAAAAATTTGTATAAGGTTGAACCTGGTAAGGTTTGCGCCATTTCTTTGAATGTCCTTGTACTTTCCACATTGGAAATAACCAAGTAGGGTTTTTTAGGGCGAAAACTTGAGCCTACTGCATGAGAGAAAGAATTTTGTGCATGTTTCCAAGAATCATGAATAGGAAGACGTGGAAACGAAACATCACTGAGAAAGGGATGTCATACGGCCAAATGAGTTGTAGCAAGACCAGAAAAAGTGAACGGTTGCATCTTAGATGAATGAGTCCAATAATTAATTAACTTTTTTTTGGAGCTCTTCAAAATCAATTGGGGTGTCACGTGTTTGAACAACCATAGCCAACTTTTTATGGTCGTCTCCCAAATTGTCTGAAATAAGATTCACAAGATCATCCTGATTCGTTGACTAATTCATCAGCTTTAGTTTTCACAAAATGAAGATAATTAGAGATTATTTAAGAACATTTTTGCATAGATTTGAGGTATTGTTTAATTTGCTTGATTCGGCCACAAGGATGGCTTTGCATATGTATCATACGAAGTATTCCATGCCTCACGAGAAGTCTTTTCCTGAGTGATTTACAAGATGATATTTTGAGAAAGAGAAGAAATAAGGGCATTTAAGATGAATTGATCATGTCTAATCCAAAGATAGTATGACGTGTAAAATTGAGGACATAGAGTAATTCTAGGCTGTATAATTCATCTGTTAAATAGGAACGCATTTTTTATGCAGGGGGATATGTTGGATTGGTATGCATGGTTTTGGCAACTTCGTCAATTAGATAGGAACGATGAAAATATAACTTATAAAATAACTGAATGATAGTTATAATGACTAAAATATATTTACAACTCACAATAAAATTCTATGGTTTCACCATCTTCCTATCATGCTAATTAAAATCGAATCTTAGATTAATACATCACATGTTTAAAATATACTGATCATTATCTCAAATTTACTTTGTTTAATAGGTGTTACTTTACAATTACTAAAGTATATTCATAACTAAGATATAGTAACATATAATATTATATGCACATGAAAGCCACATGCTATAATTTTTAATGAACATATCAAAATGAGTTGTTTAGGGTAAGAACATCACAAAAGTTGCTTAATTTTTTTTGTAAATGTCCACATGTTTACTAGATAATTTTTTTGAGAGGATGTTTATTAGATAATTATGATAAACATGTTCTCAATATCTATTAAATTTAAATTTAGGATGCTTTATCTTTAGAAGGGTGATAAATGTATCGAATACATGAATTTATAAATTTAAAATGCTAATAAAAAAACATAAGATCGTTTTGTATAAATTTATATAATATCATGTTTATATTTTATGATGAATAAATACTTAATAAATTATGTATTAATTAATATTGTTTTCAAAAGTTTCATTTCACCAAACACGTGCGGATGCACGTGCATTTTACTAGTTGTATAAAATGACTAAGTTGTCCTTTGATTTTTTTAATATATACATGGGTAATAGTGAGTCAAATTTACTTTTAAAGTTTTTAGTATTGTAAATTTATTTATTTTATTGAAGATATAAGTACTTTGTTGGTAAATGAAAAAAAAAAAACATAAACGATGCATTAAAAATATAAAATGACAGATAAATAAAAACAAAGCAAATTCTGATAAAAAAAAATTGGAAGTATTTTATTAATCTATTTTCCAATTTCCTTTCAATTTAAATTGCTAATTTGAAATTTAAGTTCCATGGTATGATCTATGATCAAACTGAAGTGAACATTTGAAGTAAATATAGCATCTCTTTAGATTTGAGCATGTCTATAATAGGATGATCGTGGACACTTTGTGGTCTAAATAGAAGACCAATGATGAAGCCCAAGAGTTAGCGAGGCCCCGAAAGCTCCATTGCTTCGATTTTGAAGGAAGATCCCCCTTGATGATTGTTTAAGTTCTGACAGAAATTGAAACCCCTTCCCTCAATTTCATCACCTGCATCTTGAGCTTCATCAGACCGGCGGCCAGCAATGGCTTCCAGGATTGGCAAAACCTCCGACATTTTTGGCCTAAGGATAGGGTCAGATTGGGTGCACCGTAGAGCCAGCTTCACAATTTCTTCCAGCTCGTCCGCATTATAGCATCCTTGGAGTTCGCCATCTACAAGTAGATCTAATCTCTTCTCGGTGTACAGTTTCCTAACCTACATGATCAAATTGTAGAAGTGTCACTTTTGACAACAACAAAAAAAAAAAGAGGAAAATTTTTATAACCTGTAACGTCCCAGAACTTTGGCATGAAGATGTTACAGGCCTGGGTTTGGGTTTAATGTTGCAGAAAAGGTGTTACGTAAACGAATTCAGAACGAAAAGAATGGGCAATAAATGAATGCACTACTACTATGATGCAAGAACATCAAATTACTACTTACCCAGTCAAGGATCATCCCTTTTTGAACCAGACCGTTTCGTCCATTTGAAGGCTTTGGTCCTGCAGTTATTTCCAAAAGTAGTATGCCGAATCCAAAAACGTCGGTTTTATCAGAAGATTGTCCAGTTGAGAGATACTCAGGAGCAATATGTCCAATTGTACCACGAACAGCAGTCGTTACATGTGACTCCCCCGGATCTAAAAGCTTAGCAAGCCCAAAATCACCAACTACTGCTTCAAAACTCTCATCCAGAAGTACATTTGCTGCCTTGACATCACGATGAATTATTTTGGGATTACATTGTTCATGCAGATAGCATAGGCCACGAGCCGCTCCTAGGGCAATGCACGTGCGTTTTCTCCAATCTAAGCATGGCTTTCCAGGACTCGTAGTGTCTGTAAACCAACATGATGTTACCAAAGTTAATATATGAAGATCTACCACCAAATGAATAGAAGACTAATGGATAATCATGCCTTTTTTCCGGCACAAGCGATGGCCCCATTCTAAGTAACACAATGAACACAGACAAAATAAAGCGTGTTAGATCATGGTCTAACACGTGTACCTTTTAATCGATCTGCAACGCTGCCATTGGGCATGAACGGATACACAAGTAACCGTTCTTCTGGTGTCATACAGAATCCATACAGACGAAGAAGGTTACGGTGCAAAGCCAATCCAATCATCTCTACCTCGGTTTGGAACTGCACTTCTCCAGTGAAATTAGGATCTCTTAGCCTCTTAACTGCCACTACTGTCTTGTTTGCAAGATAGCCTTTGTACACCAACCCGAATCCCCCATGGCCAACTATATTTTTATGGCTGAAGTTATTCGTTGCGGTTTGTATTTCGCGAAAAGAGAACCTCTGTAGGTTACCTATATGAAATTCATAATCTTGCTGAACTGCAAAATGGCACAATTGAGTTATTGTCAGCTCCAATGTAGTACTAATTATTAAGAATCAAAGAAAATTGAAGTCTTTTGCGTGTTACCATATGATGTAAGAAGGCGTGATCTATAACAAAGTATCCAACAAGCTAGCATTATTACAGAAACTACGAAAATACAGCTGATTCCCACGATTATGGACACAAGCCATCTATGGTGATTGCTTACATTCCTGTATGTACTGTTGTCTGCAATAAAAACATGTATGGCTTTTAAACTGGAGAGTGGAGAAATTATGTATACTATATCTTAACTCTGAATGCTTCATAAGGTTGTGTTTTTTTTACCATTTACGAGTTTTGGAGCATCAGTACAAGGTCCAGCAGAAAGTGAAGGACAAAGAAAGTTGTTTCCTGCCACACTGAATACAAAAACAAGGTGATACAGTCACTAGTTCGAGCATGTTTTTTCATTTTCACGTTTGGGAATAAAACTAGGTGACTCGTGATCTAGAAAGCATAGTTCCAGTAAGAGAATCACCTATAACCTGTAGCCAGTATTTTCGGCGTTGGCCCACTGAGATTATTGAACGATAAATCCCTGCAAGATACATTTCATAAAGCAAGATTGCTGAAATAGCCTAAAGAACATCACACACACACACACACACCACACAAAAAAACGTACAAGAATGAAAGGCCTGCAAGATTTGCCACTGCTGCAGGAATTTTGCCAGACAATTTGTTCCTGCTAAGCCTCCTGAACTTAAAAATAACAAAGGAGTTTAGATGATCAACCAAGGATTTAGAATACATCAAATCGAACTAATACACGATCCAAACTTACATGTAACTCAAATTTGTCAGGTCACCAAAAGAGGCAGGAATCTCACCAAGTAACTGATTTCCAGACAAGTCAAGGGTTTGAAGCTCAGAAAGCTTTCCGATTTCAGCTGGTAAGTAGCCAGATAACTGATTATTTTGCAACAACCTACAACAATATCGATATTTTCAACACATACCTAAAAGTTAGTTGCTTTAATTTTGAGGTATAACTAGTCTTTTTCACAATCTTTCATTGACAAATCCTCCAAGACCTTAATATAGCTTTACATAAGAAAAAAGGATCATACATAAGGAAACTCTATTTACTGACACCGCATAATAGTTACTCCCTCCTTCCCATTTTTAGGTGTTTATCTTTTCCTTTTGTCATGTCCTAAAATAAGTGTCCATTTTCTGCATTGACATATTTCTTTAAATTTCTTTGCACATTACATCATTTACAATAATATACATTCAACAATAAAATTTTCAACAACCACTTAAAGGGTATAAGGGTAAGATCTTACATTTATAAATGAGATTCAATGCATTCACCACACTTTTCTTTTTTCTCTTTTTGAAAAAACCACACTTTTCTTAGAAAGTCAAAGAGGACACTTAAAATTGGATGGAATACAAAAGAAAGCATTCTCAAAGGTCTCACATTTACTTTCCAATGCAAGAGCTCAAAATGGAGAGTGTTGCAAGTTCTTTATCACAGAGGTCAAAATTTTATTCTGATTCTTACAAGATCCCAGAATGTATTAAATTTATTAACAGGGGGCACAATGTTCTTCCATAACACATAGGTCATTTACTAAAGCTCGCCGTGAATATACGCACGATGACACATCAAGTTAGTTGTTTAGTTTACGAATTTGTTTATCAGTACAATTACAAGCTTTAACTTTGAAAGAGAAAATCGATGCATTGAGCAATAATTCGAACTCCCATAAGCATATAAACTGAATACTGATTACAAATGCAGTCCATCAAGAAGTGAAGAAAACTGAATATGACTTACATTATTTGGAGGTTAGTCAGATTTCCAACACTTGGAGATAGAGTACCTGATAATCCCATATTGCCCATTTCACTGAAATCAAATCAGGGAAATAGGCAAATATCAAAAGAGTACCATAAACAAAAGAAAAGGTAAAAGTCTATATAAATTGCTTTATTTAGACATCCCTCCACCAAGAATGGCTGGGAAAACTGTAAAAAGAAGGGGGAGGGAGAAGGCTTACAGAGAAATAACTAAACCCCCAGGAGAGCAAGCAACCATGTTCCAAGTACAAGGGTCCACAGAATTGATGTCCCATCCATCTAATACATGATTCTGATCCCGCATTTCTCTCTTCATGCCCATTAATGCAGCTACTGCACACAAATTTACTCAGAAACAAAACTTGCAAGGAAAAGAAGAAACTAATGGCACTTATAAAAAAAAAATTGAACTTTCTGAAATGAGAAGAAGAAGAAGAAGAAGAAAGCATTGGCATACTCTGAACACTGAAGCGCACCTTCATAGTTAACACCCTTTGGAGAGAGAAGACTATCCAAGCTACAAACATTTGCTACCCAAAAGATAAGTAAACACAAAATCAACACAACCTTTTCCATTCCCCAATACAAAAGCTAACAGCCCAGATTAATTTTCTCTGCTATGACTTGATGCGTGAATAATATAAACTCATTCCGGCCCATATGCTGGGTTTATATAATACTACTACTCTACTACTATAGTGTGTTCAATCTTAATATTGGCATTCGAATCTTGCAGTATGAACAACAATTGGTAGGATTCGTAAGTAACATTCCTGCACCCACAATATTTTCCGTTTAATTTTAATACTACTATGGTTTATGTAAGGCGTCGTTTCAAGAAGGTAAAGTTATAGTACTATATCGCGCATAGATATTTGCGCTGCTAGACGAAATGAAGGGATTCTTTTGACTATCGCTGTTTCTGTTTGTGCGTAGGAGGAAGTGAATCTAGCTGGTCTTGAATAGAGGAAAAAATAAGACAAATTAGGCTGCAAAATACTACTACTCGTACTAGTATTAATTAATGTTAATGTAATTTGTTGGGGGAGTCCGGAAGAACAGGTCACGAAGAGCTTTCTTTTTTCAAGATCGGCAAAAACAATGTTCTTGAGATTTGAAGCCATTAGTGATGGTCCCTTAAGTCATTCTCCAATCCATTGGACACTAGTATTCATTCACATAATCCTTTCACCTTAAGAATAATTGAATAACTCTTACTCTTCCATTCATTCTAAAATATACATTATTTTACATGTTTCATAAAGATTATTAAAAATGTTTGAATGATATAAATTTTAAGAGAAATGCTAAAATTTCTTTTGACTATCATTAATCAAATAGTTATAAAATATTAAAAATGTTGTTGAATCGTTAATAAATTTGAAGTAAAGATGGAGAAAAACAGTGCTCCCTCTGTTTTTTTTATCAGTTACATTTCAGAATTTACTCTTTTTTTTATTTATCTGTTATTTTATTTTACATTTCCAATGCATCGTTTATTATTTTTTAAGAAAAACTCCTTACTAATAAAGTATTAACATCTCCAATAAAAAAAATATTTCCAATATTAAAAACTTATTTACCAACAAAGTATTTACATCTTCAATAAAAAAATACATTTCCAATACTATATTTTAAACATATTTAATTATTTCTTAATTTTAAACGATTCTTTCTTAATGATTACGTACATATAAATAAAAACGGAGGGAGTAATAAAATACTTGATTGTTAATGTACAATGCTTATATTTCGGGACAAAAAAAAAGTAGAATAACTTACTACCACCGTCCCAAAATGTATGTCCGTTTGAACTTTTTTTTCACAGATTAAGAAAGTTAATTAAATTGATTATGTGCAATTAATTTTGATTAAAAAGTCTAAAATGACTTTGATTGTTATTTTTGCAAAGTATTGAAAAGTGGGTGATATATAATAAATGTGGGGGTAAAAGGAGAAAAATGTAATAAATATTTATTGGTTTTCTAAACAGACTTATATTATGGGACAAAACCAAAAAACTTAATGAACATACATTTTATTTTATAACGGAGGTTTTGGACGGAGGGAGTGTGTGTCTCTGTGTGTGTGTATATATATATACTAGTAGTTGCACGTGCCTTTTTTTTCTTTGACTATAATTAAAGGTGGATTCTATTGACACACCATTTTTTATTATTGACACTCATTTTTTGATTATTTTTTTAATCAAAAAAGCCTTAGTGTCTCTGACGTTGATATTGAAACACCACTGACACTGACGTTGCTAGTGAAACACCAACGCTAATTGAAAGTCAGTGACTGACGTTTCTAAATTGTGACACTTTTATAACGTAAACGTCGGTGCCACTGACTTTCGTTGTTGAACACCAACGTCAGTGGTTTTCAATAGCCACGTTCCGTTCATAAAAAATCATGTGGTGCCGGAGTAATTTTTTGTGATGCGGAAATATTGGTGCCAGTAGTAAAAAGTGGTGTGTCAATAGACCCCTAATTAAATTACATGATTTTAAGATGAAATTTGTTTTATTCTCAATTTTTTTCTTGAAGTGGTAAAAAACAAGGGCTACCTCAAATTTCACTTATCTAAATATTATTTTCACCGTGAAAATTTGAGTCGTTGTAGCAACCCTCTACTTCACCTCAATCCAATCTTTAGGTCAGCCTCAACCCTTCATCATAAAGAAAACAAAGTCCAAATATGATTGCCAACACATGAAAAGATTATTAAAACTCCAATCGATTTCGATCCCTAGGCTACCACTACGTCTCGTTCCGGTTAAAAATTCGGCAAATTTCTTCACATCGGCCAACAAGAGATCGGCATAATTAGCCCCATATCATCAATGACGATGCTGGAAACCGTCGGGTGTAAATCCGGGTCGTAATCCTCTGGAGACAATATTTAAGATCCAAAAACCTCAAACAAAGTCTGAAACAAGGGGTATTTGTTAATGATTCTAGATTGAGCCTGAGAAAGTTTTTTCTCAAGTTGCCTACGTATCTTGTGATTATTCAGGAATCAAGTCTGTCGTAGTTCTTAGGAACGTTTATATAGGAAACAATTGTGCCCTGGGTTATAGTTGTGTCGTGTCCTTCAAGGACTCTCACTTGTAACCGCTGTGGATTTGTACGCATTAATCTCGTACGATTTTAGGAGGTAATTACGGAAGTTTGAATGATAGGAGTGGTAATGAGGGAGGATTCTTTCCATATTATCCACGTCGGATAAAACCATGGTTAACTCTATCCGATCTACGGAGAGCTCTCGACGATGTTGCGGTTTGAGCTGCGCTGTCTCGACTTCGTTGTGCCCTGACCGACCTGTGGTGGACTAGGAAGGGCTAAACCGACCGACCTCCCGGGGATAAAGGTCTTTCAATTGAGTATTAGTTAGGGCTCCTAGCCCTTAATTGTTCATTATCTTTCCTCATTTATTACTTAGCCACTCACGAGATGACATATGTCGGAGCTGATTTGGGCTCCATCATAAGCCCCCAGATCTCTGCCGGATTCCTGGTCAGGTCAGATCTATTAGAAGTGGAGTTCAATCCCTGCCCTTTGGATTTGATGGCCCTTGGCAGTTCAGCCTCTGACACGTGGCAGTGTTAACGTTATAACGCTGTTACGATTGTCCCCATAATCGAGGCGTTTATACCTACATCGTTTGGGGGCGGTTTTTGAGGTAGCACGTGGGGTTTATACCCTCCGTCATATCAACCGTCCTCATCATCATTGCCTTTAAATCAAAGAACCACCGCTGGTGTACGGTCTTCCTCTTCAATCCCCGATTTGTCACAAGTAAGCTTCGCACTTCCTTCTCTTTTCACTGTTGCATTTTTAATAGCCTTCCAGTTCACCCATAAAGTAATCGTTCATTCTTCAAACCTTGGACCCTTACGACTATGAAAAGCTTAATGGTTGGCCCTAGAATCAAATCCGTTTTAAAATAAAAGAAGGTACTTGAGATCTGTAGCAAGTATGAGGTAGATTTAGGCACCTATAGCCCCCAGATCTCCACGACTCTCAACCCCTATTCATCCTAGCTGCCGGAGGGGTATTGTGTTGTCCATGAAGACCAAATTGACAGGGGCCTCCGGCTTCCGTTCTATCCGACTTACATGGGTGTGCATGAAGACTATGGTCTTGGTACTGCCCAAATAGCCTATAATGAAGTATGGAACATAGTAGGGTTTGCCATAATCTGCCAAGTGGCGAGGGTGAAATTTACCATAAACCTTTTTAGGTCCTTTTACCAAGTTGAAACGGTCAAGGACAACCCTGGATTTCATTATTTCCCCCGTCGAGCATGAAAGAGGAAAAAGCCCGTTTTCTAGCTGATGGGCCGACCTCATACAAAGGGGGAAGGCCAATTTCTTCTTTGTGCGGCACGAGGGTACGTCTAGGTGTTGTGCCCTAGTTTTGGTAAGTTTGATTAATTTTCATAATTATCCTTATTATGTGTTAATTATTCTCCATCTCATGTACTAACACGTTTATCGAGTATTTTTGCAAGTACACAAAACACATCATAAATGATTAAATCTTGGCTCTATGATATGATGTGTTATAATATTGCAAATTTGTGATAAGAATTTAATTCACAACATGTGATAGCAACTTTATGTTGTACATATTAGATGTCTTTTATCTTATCACATTTATGGCAATATTTAATTTAATTTGATCAAGTATGCAAACATATTATTATATGTTATGGCATATTTGTATTGGATTAAATTATTTGGGCTAAATTTTTATATAGGTGTCTGATTATCATTTTGATTAAATGATGGCCCTTCTCTTCTTTATCTACCCGGCCCTTTTTCTTTTTTTGGCCCTTCTCCCTTTTTAATTTATCCAGTCCAAAGTTTCCTTAACCTAATTTTCTTGTATAAATCTGAAACCCTTTTTAATAACCTTGCCGCCTCTCTCGCATTCCTAGAAACTTCCTATTTTATTTTCATCCACTTATTGTCCTCGTTTCTATACCCAAGAATCCCTCTCCCCAATACCCCACTATCTACTATTACGTCTCTATCTCCATGTCCTCCCATTAATTTTTCTGATAACCCCAAACGTCTCTTTTCTTCTCCATATGGCATACTCTTCTCCTTCTTTCTTGTTTACAGAAAAACTCCCTTCCATCTCCATAAAACAAATATGCCATCTCTCCTTTTCGATTTCCATCTCTCCTTCTTCTCTTATGTAAATCTGTTCTTTCTCTTTCCATGGCTCCAGAAAAGCCCTTTCTTTTTCTATGCTTTTCTCATCCCTTTTCTGGCTCGATTTTTACTACAATAAAATGAGAAGCTTTTGCTTCAATGACTTTCTGACATATCTATGAAGGTATAGAAACCCTAGCTTACAGTATGGTCATGATTTGTGGATGGCTCTGCAACACAAGTATGAAATAGGCATCTTTTGATGCTACACCCACTGAGACCATTAAAGGTGGACTCACCGAGGTCAACGACGCCCAAAAATACCCTTATCACCTCTTCTCAATGAGTTTGTGATAAAAGGATGAATCTTGTGTTTATTAGTCTTTTTAATTAACCTGCATGCTAAAGGTCAAGTCTTTTTCTGTTTGATAAAGTTTTTTTTTTTTGTTGGTTCTAAGTTCGTGTCTTTTTTTTTCTTTTCTGGTCCTTTCTTGATTATAAAAAAAATGATGTATGTTTTGATAAATTAGACCTGTATTTGCTAGATAAAGGTGAAACTTTTGAATTAATTGTATGGCATATTTTGAATCCTTGGCATTTGTAACTTGTCTGCAATATAAGTCTGGATTTGTCTCTCTGTTCCATTCGAAACATTTTCTTTGACATGTTCTTTGGTAAAGATTTAATCTTTTGTCACATGCCTTCTGTCTTTCTCGCATAAAAAAAAAAAAAAATATATATATATATATATATATATATATATATATATATATATATATATATATATATATATATATATATATTTATATATTTATTTATTTATGTGTTAAGTTTCACATAATATTTCTTTTTAAGTGTCTCACCACAACATGTCACATTTAATCTTTTTTTTGCTGCCTCGTGTATGGTCTCTAAAACTGTCCTTCTTGTCCTTTTGCTCACACACTACACCAAGGTAACAAGTCTGTATAGTAGTTTTGGACACTTTCTTAACCCGTGACTCCTTTTTATTTCTAGCCGTTGGTTTTATTTTGTTGACTTGTCAATCTGAATTATTTTATCTCTTGAAATCTACTAAGTCTTCTGTTGAGTGTGCAGTATATATATGAGACCATCTACCTTGACAGAAAGCAAGAAGAGGAGGAAAGAAAAAAGGCACTAAAGTCACTTGGTCAAAAATCCCCTCATACACAACTCAGTTTCTCTCAAGTTCAGTCAAGCCTTAAGGAGTTCTCTAATGCCTTAAGTTTGAAGAGTAGATTAGGAGTTGTTTAGTGAGAGTTTGAATTTGATTTTTGAGTGTCATTTGTGAGGTATCAAATATGTGGTGAGATTAGTCTTTGTACTCATACACTTGAGTTTCTAAAGTTGTATAAGTGAGGAATAGAGTGCTCTACTTTTCTGCATCACTGTTTGGAGTTCATCAAGTCAAGGAAGGAGCTTGGTGGTTCAACACACACAGCTCTATGTGTTGAGTAGAGTGTTGAAGGACTGTGCTTGGAGGGATCCGGTCTGCACTTCATCTTTGCCATCCGAGTTGTAGGCTCCGGTGGGGTAAACCTTTGTACTGTAGATTACCTTAGAGATTTATAGTATAGGTGTTGTGTTATACTTGAATCTTGACTTCATGTGTTCTTTCTAAGCTTGGCTTGGATTCAACACTTGGTTTATTCAAGTAAAACTTTCTTGATTGATTGTTTTGCTTGGATTGTTGTTTTTGTTTTTAACACCTTAGGACATTGCATGCTAGTTAAACAACATAAAATCTGCTAAGTGTTCCCTCACCTAATCAACAACACTTAGGTAATATATTGCACGCTAGAAACAACCTAACCTGATCTAAAACAATTTTGTTTGTAATCCTTTTAGGTGCAACTTAGATCACTTAGATAACTAGGATAACTTAGTTTTTCTTTTTAATTAGATAGTCTTCCGCCTATTTAATTAACTAAAAACTAGGTTGAAACTCCGAAATTATCTTAAGTCGAAAAGTAGTCATAATCCGGTAATTACTCTATTGACCCCCCCTCTAGAGTAATTTAGTGCGCGTTCGATCCAACAATTGGTATCAGAGTGAGGTCACTAGTTGTCTTGCTTTGTGATGTTTTGTTGTGATTTGAATTTGCTATATGTGCTATTTGTGTAGTATCTGCTATAGATTTGTTGTGTATTTTCTGTTTGTTGATTTTCTGTGTTGTTGCTTGTTTTTGTCATGCTCGTTACTGCAACTGTTATTAGGTTCCTCACTTTGACCCTAATATTCTGAACTTAAAATCAGTCACTAACTCAGATATTAATCTGCTTGCAACATACATAGGTGCACACACCTTTCACTACAATTCTTCGACTATACACACAATCCACTTATTGTCTTTGTATCACTGTTTATTAAGGTTCATCTAAAACTGCATTGTAATCATTGTAGTTGTTAAGAGATCTTGCATTGTATCACTACATTAGTATCTTAGTGCATCTCTGCATTGTAATTTGCATTTCATTCATCATCCAAAAAAAATCATAACATCTGTTAGCATGGCTTCTTCTAGCCAGAATTTTCCCCAGAGAGAGGGTATGTCTAGCACTAGACCACCCTTCTTTGATGGTACAAATTATGGTCATTGGAAACATGCTATGAGACTTCATTTGTAGTCTATCGACCTCTAGCTATGGTTCTGCATTGAGGTTGGTCCTTACATTTCAATGAAAACCATTAAGACTAATGGCATTGAGACTGAGGTTGCTAAGGAAAGAAAGGACTATACTCAAGAAGATATGAGACTTCTTCCACTGCAATCCAAAGCAATTTCCATTCTTTCTGGTGCACTCAGTCCATCTGAATGTGACTATGTAGCTTCATGCAACGGCGCTAAAGAAATGTTGGATAGTTTGTGCATGAGGTATGAAGGTACTACTCAGGTTCAAAAGTCTAGATTGAGTAGGCTCATGCATGAATATGAATCATTCCAGAAGAACCCTAACGAATCAATCAGTGACATGGACTCAAGATTTACCGGGATTGTCAATCAACTTAAGTCACTAGGTGAGCAATTCACAAATGAAAAACTCTGTCAGAGAATATTAAGGTGTTTTCCTATCGAGTGGGATCCTAAGACCATAGCATTGAGGAGGCAAAAGACCTTGATATTCTTACTAAAGAGGAATTGATTGGTTCTCTACTTGTCCACGAGGCTCAAATGAATTCTCATAAACATCTTACGGACCGTCACGGAACGTAGCCTTTCAAGCTGAAGTTCCTAGAGTCGAGCCTGAGACTTCTTTGAGTGAAAGCGAAGATGACGATGAGGAGATTGCACTTGGTTCAAAAATTCAAGACATTTTTGAAAAGAAGGGAGCAACTCGTCGTCATTCAGGTCCTCAAGTGCTTAATAAAAATGAATCCTCTTCTGCTGAAAATAAATGCTATAACTGCAATCAGAAAGGTCATTTTAAAGCTAAATGTCCTCATCCTAAGAAAGTTAGATCTGGAAATGTAGCATGCCCTAAATAGAATTCATGTCAAAGTACAAGGGCTTGGCTACTTGGGACGACCGCTCTGAAGCTGAGTCTGATCAAGGTCAGTTAAGAGTGAACATGCCAATGTTTGCATATCCAAGGACATTCTGTGTCTGATGGCTCATCGGACCACGAGTATGACACAGAGGTAGAAAATGCCTCTCCTACAAAAGATGTTTTGTATGATGTGTCTGAAGTTTTAGCTGCACGTACCTTGCATTTAAAATCTTGAAATCAATGATTTAAAATAGGAAGTAGAATAAAAGGATAAGCTTACATGATCTCTCTTGAATACTATTGCTGAGTTGGAGTCTAGGGCATAAAACTTGCTCAAGGAGAATCAGTCCTTTTAAGATGAGAAGCTTAAGCTCACACACACCATTCAAAGGTTTGAAATCAGCTCTAAACAGCTTGATGAGCAGCTCTCTTCTCTCAAAGACCCAAAGGACAAGAGGGTCATTGGCTTTCAATCTTCTTCGGATGATATTCCAGCCAAACCCTCAGTCTTTGTCTCTACTGGTAAGGAGAAAGTTTATGAGCCTAGACCCATTGCTGCAGAGAAAACATCTAACATTGCCTCTTCTTCCACTTCTCAGAAATCACCTATGTACGCTCCATTTACACCTCCACACACTGCACATCGTACTGATTACACTAGGACTCATTTTGACTATGCTGCATCATCTAGGATGTCTCACGCATTTCAGTATGACAGAAGGGATGCTAGGAACACCACTCCTAGAGGTCCTAATTTTTAGACTGGATATGTTGCACCTTATTCTGCATTTAAGCATCCACCTTATGCATATCAGCATCCATCTAGATTCCATGATTCTAGGGTACACATGGCACCCAACTACACTCACATGCGTCCACACATGGCCCCTATTCATACATGGTTCCATGAGAACAACCATTTTGGTCAAGGTTATCCTTATCCATATCCTCTTTATTTTGCCTTACTTGGACCAGCTCCCAGGACCAGCAGTGCTGCTTTTGGTAGTACTTTTGGCTCTAACAGCTTTCCTAAAATGCCTAAAATGAAGAAGGTTTGGGTACCAAAGGGTACCTTACCTAAATGAGTCTAACCCAATTAGGACCCAAAGACTTTGGGGTACCTCAGCTTCCTTTTTGGTTGTAGGTGTGCCTTAAGTCTAAGGGAATGGACAGTGGATGTTCTAGGCATATGATCGGTAACAAAGACCTTTTCATCTCATATACTGCCAAAACATCTGGTGGGAAGGTAACCTTTGGTGATAGTCGTAAAGGGAATATCCTTGGACAAGGATCAGTCGGTAATCCTAAGTCCTTAGTCATCGATAATGTGCTTTACGTCAGCGACCTAAAATATAACTTAATCAGCATCTCACAACTCTGCGATGCAGGAATGTGTATTATGTTTAATGAATATATTTGTGAGATAAGAAACAATCGTGGTGAGCTTGTGTTGTCCGGTCCTAGAGAAGATAATATCTATAAGATTGAACTGGACAAACTCACAGATTGCTCTATAACTTGTCTTGTGTCACAGCACGATAACATCAACCTGTGGCAAAGACGGTTAGGTCATGTCGGTATCACCACCATCCAAAAACTGTGCAAACAGAATTTGGTACGTGGCTTACCACAACTAGACTTAAATGGGTTTGAAACTTGTGAGCCTTGTTTCAAAGGAAAACAAACTAAACCTCATTCAAGTCTAAGCATGACATTACCTCTTCTCGGATTCTTGAACTAATGCATGTTGATTTATTTGGCCCTATTCGAACTAAAAGTTTGGGTGGTAAGTTTTATGTACTTGTTGTAGTAGACGATTATTCTCGTTATACATGGGTTTTGTTTTTACTCATAAGAGTGATAGTGCTTCATCATTTGAAGTTCTTGTGAAGTAATTACAAAACACTTATGATATAACGGTTGTAACCGTTAGGAGTGATAGAGGAGGAGAATTCTCCGATACTCCACTTATTCACTTTTGTGAACAGTCGGGTATTAGACATGAATTCTCAGACTCTAGAACTCCACAATAAAATGGAGTATTGGAATGCAAGAATCGTACCATCCAAGAATGTGCTCGAACAATGCTAAATGAATTTAACCTACCTCGTTTCTTGTGGGCTGAAGCTGTATCTAGTGCATGCTATATAAATAATCGTTTAACTATTCATAAGAAACTGCACAAAACCCCATATGAGTTGTTGGGAGGCCGACCTACAAAATTTAGTTATTTTCACGTTTTTGGCTGTAAATTCCATGTTTTCTAGCTCCCCCAGAATTAAATTCTTGTCAAACAGTCCAAAACCCTGCTCAAACAGTCCAAATACAGCAAGATCAGCTTGAATTGTATATTGCTAAAAATGCTGACATGCAAACAGCTTCATCTAACAGACGATGGGATCGCTGCCACTCATAAGATCTCATAATGGAGATCCTAATCCTGGTGTAAGCACCCGTAGGTCCACTATTCACCCTTCACTTTCATCATTGCATGCCTTAGTGTCTGAAATAGAACCTAAAAACATTAAAGATGCATTACTAGATACTGACTGGATATTGGCTATGCAAGACGAGTTACACCAATTTGAGCGTAATAATGTTTGGGAACTTGTTCCCTTACCTAAAAACAAGTTTGTCGTAGAAACCTGGTGGGTCTTTAGAAATAAGCTTGATGAAAATGGCAATAACTCGGAACAAAGCTAGACTGGTGGCTCAAGGGTATTGCCAAGAGGAAGGCATTGACTACGATGAGACATTTCACCAGTTGCTAGACTGAAGGCTATTTGTCTCTTAATTGCCTTTGCATCAGCTTATAATATAAAATTCTTTCAAATGGATGTAAAGAGTGCTTTTTTGAATGGGTACATTAAAGAAGAAGTGTATGTTCGACAACCTCCCGGTTTTGAGTATCCACTTCATCCGAACCATGTTTACCATCTCAAGAAAGCACTATACGGTTTGAAACAAGCCCCTCGAGCTTGGTACGATAGACTTTCTTCCACTCTTACCTCAAATGGCTTTTCTCGTGGACATATAGATAACACTCTCTTCAATAAGTCAATCGGGTCCGATATTCTTTTAGCGCAAGTGTACGTCGATGACATTGTTTTTGGCTCTACTAATGAATCACTTTGTGTAGAATTTCAATCACTCATGGCCTCACAGTTTGAAATGTCGGCTATGGGAGAGCTCACTTTCTTCCTTGGTCTACAAGTCAAACAAACACCCGATGGCACACACATTAGCCAAACGAAATATGTTAATCACATGCTAAAAAAGTTCAAGTTTGAAAATCTAAAACCGGCTACAACTCTTATGAGTTCTTCAGTCAAACTTGAGCTTGATGAGAATGGTCAACCGTTTGACTCTCACATCTACCGTAGCATGATAGGTTCACTACTTTATCTCACCGCATCTAGACCCGACATCATGTTCATTGTTTTCATGTGTGCACATTATCAAGCTAATCCTAAGATATCTCATTATAATGCGGTAAACATATTTTTAGATATCTTAGACACACACCAACACTCGATCTCTGGTACTCTAAGGCCTCATCTTTCACGCTACTTGCTTTTAGTGATGCCGACTATGGTGGTTGTAGGATCGATAGAAAGAGCACGAGTGGAACGTGCCAATTCTTAGGTGATAGACTCATTTCTTGGTATTTTAAGAAACAACCTAGTGTTGCTCTTAGTACTACCGAGGCCGAGTATGTCCCCCTAAGTAATTGTTGTACCCAAATTTTAGGGATCAAACAACAACTTTTAGATTTTGGTGTTACCTTTTCTTCTGTGCCAGTCTATTGTGATAGTACCAGTGTCATAGACTTGTCATGAAACCCCGTCTTACACTCCCGGGCCAAGCACATAGATATTTGGTATCATTTTATACGTGACCACGTGCAAAATGATACTATTTCTATTGAGTTTGTGCCTACGAACCAACAAGTTGCGGATATTTTCACTAAGCCCCTCCCTCAAGCTCTTTTTGAAATGTTTCGTAGTGATCTACATATGATTCATTCCTAATTTTTCCTCTTTTGCTTAAGTTTTCAAACTAAGGGGGAGAAGTCATATGTAGGGGGAGTATAGATTTAGGGGGAGTTTTTTAAAAGTTTAAGGGTATTTTGAAAATTAATCAAAATAGGGAGAATTGTTGTGCCTTAGTTTTGGTAAGTTTGATTAATTTTCATAATTATCCTTATTATGTGTTAATTATTCTCTATCTCATATACTAACACGTTTATCGAGTATTTTTGCATGTATACTAAACACATCATAGATGATTAAATCTTGGCTCTATGATATGATGTGTTATAATATTGCAAATTTGTGATAAGAATTTAATACACTACATGTGATAGCAACTTTATGTTGTACACATTAGGTGTCTTTAATCTTATCACGTTTATGGCAATATTTAATTTAATTTGATCAAGTATGCAAACATATTATTATATGTTATTGCATATTTGTATTGGATTAAATTATTTGGGCTAAATTTTTATATATGTGCCTGATTATTATTTTGATTAAATGATGACCCTTCTCTTCTTTAACTACCCGGCCCTTTTTTCTTTTTTTGGCCCTTCTCCATTTTTAATTTATCCAGCCCAAAGTTTCCTTAACCTAATTTTCTTTATAAATCTGAAACCCTTTTTAATAACCTTGCCGCCTCCCTCTCTTTCCTAGAAACTTCCTATTTTATTTTCATCCACTTATTGTCCTCGTTTCTATACCCGAGAATCCCTCTCCCCAATACCCCAGTATCTACTATAATGTCTCTATCTCTCTGTCCTCCCATTAATTTTTCAGATAACCCCAAACGTCACTTTTCTTCTCCATATGGCATACTCTTCTCCTTCTTTCTTGTTTACAGAAAAGCTCCCTTCCATCTCCATAAAACAAATCTGCCATCTCTCCTTTTCGATTCCCATATCTCTTTCTTCTCTTATGTAAATCTGTTCTTTCTCTTTCCATGGCTCCAGAAAAGCCCTTCCTTTTTCTATGCTTTTCTCATCCCTTTTCTGGCTCGATTTTTACTACAATAAAATGAGAAGCTTTTGCTTCAATGACTTTCTGACATATCTGTGAAGGTATAGCAACCCTAGCTTACAGTATGGTCAAGATTTGTGGATGCCTCTGCAACACAGGGTATGAAATAGGCATCTTTTGATGCTACACCCGCTGAGACCATTAAAGGTGGACTCCACCAAGGTCAATGATGCCCGAAAATACCCTTATCACCTCTTCTCAATGAGTTTGTGATAAAAGGTTGAATCTTGTGTTTATTACTCTTTTTAATTAACCTGCATGCTAAAGGTCAAGTCTTTTTTCTGTTTGATAAAGTTTTTTTTTGTTGGTTCTAAGTTCGTGTCTTTTTTTTTTCTTTTCTGGCCCTTTCCTGATTATAAAAAAAATGTTGTATGTTTTGATAAATTATACCTGTATTTGTTAGATAAAGGTGAAACTTTTGAATTAATTGTATGGCATACTTTGAATCCTTAGCATTTGTAACTTGTCTGCAATATAAGTTTGGCTTTGTCTCTCTGTTCCATTTGAAACATTTTCTTTGACATGTTCTTTGGTAAAGATTAATCTTTTGTCATATATATATATATATATATATATATATATATATATATATATATATATATATATATATATATATATATATATATATATATATATATATATATATGTGTATATATATATATATATGTGTGCGATATATATATATATATATATATATATATATATATATATATATATATATATATATATATATATATATATATATATATATGTATATGTATATATATATATATGTATATATATATATGTGTGTGTGTGTGTGTGTGTGTGTGTGTTAAGTTTCACATAATATTTCTTTTTAAGTGTCTCACCACAGCATGTCACAGTTAATCTTTTTCTTTGCTGCCTCATGTATGGTCTCTAAAACTGTCGTTCTTGTCCTTTTGCTCACACACTGCACCAAGGTAACAAGTCTGTATAGTAGTTTTGGACACTTTCTTAACCTGTGACTCTTTTTATTTCTAGCCGTTGGTTTTATTTTGTTGACTTGTCAATCTGAATTATTTTATCTCTTGAAATCTACTAACTCTTCTGTTGAGTGTGCAGTATATATATGAGACCATCTACCTTGACAGAAAGCAAGAAGAGGAGGAAAGCAAAAAGGCACTAAAGTCACTTGGTCAAAAATCCCCTCATACACAACTCAGTTTCTCTCAAGTTCAGTCAAGCCTTAAGGAGTTCTCTACTGCCTTAAGTTTGAAGAGTAGATTAGGAGTTGTTTAGTGAGAGTTTGAATTTGATTTTTGAGTGTCATTTGTGAGGGTATCAAATATGTGGTGAGATTAGTCTTTGTACTCTTACACTTGAGTTTCTAAACTTGTATAAGTGAGAAAGAGAGTGCTCTACTTTTATGCATCACTGTTTGGAGTTCAAGAAGTCAAGGAAGGAGCTTGGTGGTTCAACACACACAACTCTGTGTGTTGAGTAGAGTGTTGAAGGACTGTGCTTGGAGGGCTCCGCTCTGCACTTCATCTTTGCCATCCGAGCTGTAGGCTTCTGTGGGGTAAACCTTTGTACTGCAGATTACTTTAGAGATCTATAGTATAGATGTAGTGTTATACTTGAATCTTGACTTCATGTGTTCTTTCTAAGCTTGGCTTGGATTTAACACTTGGTTTATTCAAGTAAAACTTTCTTGATTGATTGTTTTGCTTGGATTGTTGTTTTTGTTTTTAACACCTTAGGACATTGCATGCTAGTTAAACAACATCTGCTAAGTGTTCCCTCACCTAATCAACAACACTTAGGTAATATATTGCATGCTAGTAACAACCTAACCTGATTTAAAACAAGTTTGTTTGTAATCTTGTTAGGTGCAACTTAGATCACTTAGATAACTAGGATAACTTAGTTTTTCTTTTTAATTAGATAGTCTTTTGCCTATTTAATTAACTAAAAACTAGGTTGAAACTCCGAAATTATCTTAAGTCGAAAAAGTAGTCATAATCCGGTAATTTCTCTATTCACCCCCTCTAGAGTAATTTAGTGCACGTTACGATTCAACACTAGGTTGGGTCGATGGAACCCGGATGAACAGCCTAAGGATACCCTCCCTGAAAGTACTGATGCCGAAGCGTTGCGGACGATTCGGGGTTCTGAGTCTTCTTGAGATATGTTCGACTTCCTTCGCAACTCATTGAGGCTGCTCGATTGGTTGAGGCTGGACCAGACCCATATGTTTCTTTTGATCCCCTAGATCAAAGAGGTTGTAGGGTTTTTATCTTTCGTGCTTTTTTACTTTGTTCGGATTTCCAAGTTCTGTTCCTAACACTTGTCTTCTATTGTATCTTTTGCAGTGAATGCCTTTGTTGACCTCCTGAGCACTACTGGTGAGGAAGAAGTAGAGCATCACACCAAAAAGAGCATCTCCACAGAACATCCCGAGCTCTCCGGCGCCGGATGTCGAAATCACAAACTAATCACACCAAAATGCTCAACATGAATATAGATTCTTTTTAATACAAGTTCTACTCCGTTCGGGTAAGAGTTTCGAAAACCCATTTTCTATATCTATAAGTGTTCTTGGGTGTTTTCTTAGCTTTTTAATGTTTTAAAGGTTGTAGTAATCGTAGAACTTCGTTTTGGTAGTAAATTCAAAGTGGGTTACTTAGATTCATGGAGCTTTGCTTGTGGATCTGGGATTTCTCGAAGATTCAAGTGATGTTCTTAGAGTTTTCTTGACGATTCAAGCTTGAATACATCTTTGCTTCAAGATTGTTGAGGTAAAATCTTTAATGGTTAGTAGCTTTTAAATGTTTCCAAGACTTATAGTAATGTAAGATTCGGTTGTTGTAAATGTTAGAATTGATTTGGGTTTGAAAATAGAGCCTTTTGGACTTTAAATTCGCGGATATAGGACCTTGGTGGGTGCCAATGGATGTTCGGTGGGCGCCAACAGCTAGTAGAATGTTTCTGCTTCATGTTGGCGGGCGCCAGGTGTGTTGGCGAGCGCCATTTAGCGTGGCGGGCGCCAACTGGGAACAAGAGTTCTGTTGGTGTTCGACGGACGCCAGTCTATTGTTGGCGGGCACCAAGTGTTAACAGGGAGTCCATGTTGCTGTTGGAGGGCAACAAAGATGATTGGCGGGCGCTAATGATACCAGTTTAGTTCCTGTTAGTTGTTGGCGGGAGCCAATGATTCTTGGCGGGCACCGAAAGCTCTTGTAGTGTATAATCATGTTTTAGATTCCATTTTGAAGCATGACTTGATGTAAAGCCTTATGTGGTTTGTTGTAAAGTTAAGTGTACGTGTTCTAGTGCTTTGGCTCTACATTGTGTCTCACGGGAGAATTGAAACACTATACATTTGGCCTTAAATGATATTGACTTGAGTTTCAATGTCTTACTTGTAACATGACGAAGTTAAGGGTTCGGTTTCCGGTGTATTCGGCTCAATACCTTGTGAAGACCCTCTGCGGGGAGAAACTCGGGATCACCAGAAACCTTATTTCTTAGCCTCATGGATATTTGATTAAAGTCCGATATTTTCGTGCAATGTGCTAAGTAGTGTAATGTAGAATTGGTCTAAGGTCTAGTGGTCTATAAGAATCCTTTTATATGCAATGAACTTAGGTGGTTAGTTTAATCGCTTAAGTACGTACTTGATGAGTCTAAAAGCTAAAACATGTTAGTCCTTAGTGAGGCACGTTTTTATAACGCAACATGGAACTATTACACCTCCACACTTTTCAGATATTATGTTGGACTCGTGTAATATTCTTGTCGTTTAGATACTCGTGCCATATGAGGTGCTGAATGTGTCGTCGTGCAGTCTTCACCATGCAAAGTGTCTTTAGATTAATATGTAACAAATGTCTTATTTGGTTGTGTCTACTAGTGAGACTAGTAGAGTGATGTGAGTGAGTGAGACATATGTGTTATTATGTTTGTTTTACTTGCCCTGTGATATTATTAATATTACTATTGATAATCCTTATGATATAGCATGTGTAGATTCGGTGTTTCTACCCCTTAATAAGTACGTTTGTACTTACCCCATTATTATTTTGTTCCCCACCCCGAGAAGGTGGTTTTGTTGTAGGTTGAGTTCGAGATCGCTTAAGAGTGATTCCCGTAGTTCTAGCTGTTGAAGTGTATCTTTCTTTATTCTTTTGTATTGATGGTATAGAATCTTCCATATTTCTTCTGTATTAGATTGAGATAGTTGTACCTTTGTATTGCAAAGAATGGATTGTAATAGTTGAATGTATACTCAATCTTGTGTAATATGTCTTGGGATGTTGTTAGTTGCAGCTTGTGTTACTTGTCGATCGTTGTAGCAATTTTTTAATCGATTGCTACCCGAGTCTATGTTTTCATTTTCCGCTTGTTCTCTGGTGTTTATGATGTCATGCTTATGTATATAATCAATTAATTTTTATTATACATGTGCCGGACGTCCTTTTCCGGTTAAGGACTGGGTATCCGGACCAGGATCGTCACACCTACTTGAAAGAGCACCTCTTTAACCATTCCATGCTTTCTTCTCCATATAACTTTCGGTACTTAATGGAAAGTGTTGTAGATATAGATATAAAGGGTATGCTCAAAAACAATTAATCCACTTGCCTTTCGTGCAAGTGGGAGATTGTTAGGAGTAGTGCCCGAAAGACAATTATATGATTGTTTTAGGACAGAATTAATAATTCATCTTATTATATGCATGTATGCTTATAATTAAGACACTACTAAAAACCCTAAGTACCTCGTTTATGTAATCACATAACTCAGTGTATGGCTATACACAAGAGGATTGAGTTAGTGAGATGTACTTAAAATTAACTTTGTCCGTAGCGTTATTAATTTGAGTACGGGTCTCATGATTAATTTGCTATTAATGCGCCCAGAACACTTTAGGTGTGACAGTCTTATCCGGGCTGTCGGTAATATGGTACCTAATGGGGCATTTATATATGATGATAATCATATAGTGCTGGACCGATTTGATTTGAGTTCTCGATATAATTCCGTAATCGAGAAGTCTTATCGAATCACAAGAAGATCATATATGGATTAATCTCAATCCTGAGATGATCACAGACAACTGCTTAGACTAGGGTAGGGTTTGATGTGTTAGTAAGGATCACTTCATAGTATGTGGTCCAACACTTCTCGTTGGCTCTATTCTGGAATGAGTGAGTAGTCTGTGCTATCACAGATATGGAATCCATTCCTTCCCTCGGGAAGTAGACAGACAGTTCACTTGTTTGTTAATCCTAGAAACTGATCGATCCCGGGAGTTCATATTATATTTGTTATGAACTAATTGATCACTAGGGGGTTAATGGTAAATAAGGATAAGAGGTTTCGAGAAGGGTTTACGGAGATATCCCGAATCGAAACGAACAGTCTATGGAGGATTTATCCGTATGTAATGATTATATCAGTGGACGCTTATCAACTCATGGGTGAGTGTAAGTTATCTCTATTCGGCAGAGTTCAGTTTCAGGTTTATGGTGGTGTAATCCCGGAATTAATAGATTGAATATTATTGTTCGGTCTGACGGATAATATTATTTAATTTATTGTAGCTACTGAATATGGGTCCATGGTACCCGATGTGGCTCCTAACATAGCATATGTTTTCTCGCCGTTTCACCTCAATTATATTTAAATAGTTGGATTGGACTATTTAATTGATATGTGGATTAATTGTTTAGTTTGACTAAATAATTAAATACACGGAAAAGACATTTTTCATGGATTCGGCCTAATTTGGTGTGTTGACTTTTTGACCTAATTGGTCAAATATAAAAGTGGCGTGTATTACTTGTTTGGTTATCAAGAAATTTGTTTTCTTGGATAATCATAGTACAAGTATTTAATTATTTATTTGTTGAATAATTAATTATGGAAAAAATAATTAGATTGATCCTTAAATAATCTAGATTTATTCTAGATTATTCTAGGAGTATCTTTTATTTAATAAGGATTATTATAATTGATTTTGTATTAATTATTAAATCTTTGGAGGACAAGGATTACTCTCCTATATAAAGAGAGTTCTCCCACACCTTTTGACACACATAATTTTCGACATATTGGAAGTATTGAGCTTAGATTTTTTGGCTCATATACTTGGGTTCGAGTTCTAGAAAAACTTCGGGTTTTTCTAAGGTAGCATATCGAGGAGGTCAAGCGGCTTGAAACACCATCCACCTGGTGGTGCTTGGAGATACACGTCGGAAGACTGTGGCTTCTCATCTAGCTTGGATCTTGGATCTCGGATTGTTCTTGACGTTTATTCACAATAAATAGGTAAGCAATCTAAACCCCCTTATAGGATTAGATCTATTATTTTATGTGCTTCGGTTGACTAGATCTAGATCTTGTACTTTCCGCTGCGTAATCGGGTAGATCTTGATCCATCCGACAATATTACATCCTACAAGTGGTATCGGAGCCTTTGATCTAGCAATCAAAGTATTTAAATTTTAGATCTAAGGAGTGGAATATCATGTGTAGATTGCTTGTTTTCGTTTTTATTTTTTTATTGATTCGAAAATTTGATGATGATGCCTTGTGATTGTCGTGGTTGAAGCGATGGATTGGGGTTGGTATTTTTTACTCGTTATATCTATTGTAAACTTATATAAATTCGTTTATATGAGTATAGGAAATTTTTTAATTTTAGTTTCCTAGAAGTAGATCTGTTTTGTTGCTGTACCGTTTTTATTTTATTCCTGGAGATTGACCCGTTGAAAGGACAATCCCTCCGGTCAGAATGAAGAATAAAAGTTGATGAACAGGTCCTCAAAATTTCATGACGATCGGAGTCCATCTCGATGTCCAATCGCTGCAATAAAGTTGCTGCTGTAACAGAAAAACACAGCAGCCATAAAAACCCTAGCTGTGAGTTCGTCGATTTTATGGAAGAGTTTGGAACGTTAAAACGAAGATCCGATTTTTCAGATCGATTACCATGGAGTTATGAACAAGCCCTAAAATTTTCAGGTCGATCGGGTTTTGTCTCGATGCCCGATCGGCCCCGGGAAGACACTGCTGAGCCGCAGTTATAAACAGATGCAGCAGTTGGATCGGTGGATTTCTGGAGAAAATTGGACCGTTGAAACGAAGATCCAACCGTTCAGATTGAAGTAGGAGGAGTGAAGAACAGGTCCATAAAGTTTCGTGACGATCAAGGTTCGTTTGTATGTCCGATCCTCGATAAAACGCAGCAACAGATTAGAAAATAGTAAACCTTAGTTAGGGTTTGTTTATTTTTTTTTAATAGGTTAGATACAGGGGTACCAACGATCAATCTCGGTGTTTAATTTTTCCATTATTTTTTCGTGTATGATCGAAATTATATGATAGAAACCGGAAAATTGCCATGACATGCATCATATCATGATTCCACTCCAATGCATACATGTAGCTAGTTTATTTGGAATAAATTAGGTATGTATAACTCGTATAATTAGTTAAAAGCTTTTTTAATTAATATGTGGTAGTTAATTAATTAAGTAACTAATTATTAAAACCGATGAACCGGGTTTTGTCAATCGTTACGATTTTAGTGATGGATTCTCGGTGAATCCCACTTAGATAAATCGTTGAGTTTTCGGTGAACCTACCTTAAACAGAAACGATATTACGCTTTGGTTGACAACATAGAAATCGGAAAATCTTAGTACATGGGTTCGAAAATGGTCTAACCATGGTTGGGCGAGTTCAACCGAGCTTCGGCTCGATCGACTCCCCACCACGTGTGATGTACGTTACAGTGGTTCGACAAGACTTAGCATAGCCGATAAGCCTTCGAGCTAAACGAGGCTTCTCTTGCCGGATCAGCCTAAACTGTCACATATGTTCCAATGAATAAGATGGCGTAGGCTTGCCTACATAACCGACCATGTTCGGAGTACTATGATTTATTGTTTCTTATTGTCAAGACCGAAACCGTAATTAGTAAACCCACCACTTTTTTCAAATTATTGAGTGGGAGCGGGGAAGGCGACAGCCGACCTCACGGCCTCTACTATAGGTTCAAGCACATGAGAGAATGGTGATGCCTCGTGCCGCTTTGATTTCGGCCCCCTTCGGATGGTGTTCACCGCTATCAGAATTCAAGGCTTGGTCTCCGAAAGGATAGGATAACGGGTACTCGCTTGGTCACTGACCTGCCCCTCGTAGGCATACTCGGGGCGTACTCTGAGATTTGATATAGTAGGTCACACTCTTTATGGATATTTTCGAAATATCTAGGCTAGAAAAAGGAAGGTAATCAATGATTAAGGTCCGGGATGTCTGATTCCCGTGAGATGTTCAATTCTCGAAGCTTAATCATTGAGAGAGATTGTCTCAGTTTAACCGTCATAGTGCCGATTCGACCCTCTCGGACAGTACTATGCGAGGTTAAATCCTTAGAATGGTAGTATAAACTTTTTATAGTTTATAGATAACAACCTTAGATCTTGAAGTACTTGTACTCAAGATGTTACTAAATGATTTTTTCAGTCCACATCCCACACCGGCAGTTGGTGATAACACTAATAAAAACTACTAAACTAGATCAGTATATCGATCCATCCCGAACGTAGTGGGAGTTTGGTTTGTCCATTACCCATTGCAGGACCTTACGGTCTATAGGGTAGATTGATGACCTATAGTCCTTTGTGGGCTATGTAGGATCCTGATCATAGAGGTTGGTTTAAAAGCCATAACCCTGTGAATGGAGTTTGATACTCCAGTTCTATTGAAACTCTTGTAGAACCACCTGAGTATCTCAGGCCCAGTGGGAGTAAATGGAACTACACGGAGAAGAGTCGAATGAATAGGAAAGTTTAACTTTCAACGCAAAGCTGAGAAAATTTTTGGGGTGATTCCTTAAACGGTAGAGAGTTAACCAGACCGTGATCTATCTTACCACTCAGTCTTGCTTGATTTCGACAGAAAGCAGGAAATATGGGTGATTCCCTAAGACTTCCTTGCCGAACAACGGAATCTGAATTTATTCAGAACAGAAGGATTTTAGCAAAGAACAAATAACGGATTCGTTACAAAGCAGAAAATAGGGGTGATTCCCTAAGACCTTTTTGCGAGACTAACGGTATCTTAATTTATTAATAAAGAACCTTTGGCAGGATGCCTGCCATAGCTTATATCCTTTGGGGATTAAAGCAAACCTCTAGGTCATTGCAATGTCATATATTTTTATATGTGGACTTGACCAGAATATTGATAAGTCTTTCGTAGACTGGGCATCAATATTAGTAAAGTAGTATGTAGATTAGTGTTTGTGAATGGTAACACTGAAACAGTTGAGAACAACATGGGTGTGTTATCTGAAGTCAGAGTCTGACATGCCATCAGGATTCATTCTTAAGGATTTGATTCGCTCAAATTCTCGAGAATCGATTATTGGCAATCCCATCCATTCACCCGGTTTAGATATTCTTGCATTTATGCAACATTCAACGATGTAGTCTACCCTACCTCTCAGGAATGGTTATCTAAACCTGCGGATGAATACTAAATGGGATGTTTAGTGAATCCTCAAGTCTCTTCGGGAGAATGAGGAATAATATGCTAGTATATTCAGGTGCAAACTAGAGTATAAGTGATAACACTGATTCTGGCTTTAGGTCGGATTAAGGATGATCGTTAAGTAGATCTTGTCCTCAGTGTTGACTCAAAGGCATATTGAAAGTGTCCCACCGGATTAGATGGAAAGGCGACGTTTCGATCCCAAAGATTGACCCAAGCCACCAACCTACCTGATCAGTGTACCAAGTCACAGGTATTCGGATTCTAAGTACGCGCCGGCTCACTAACCTACCCTGAGGCGGCACACTCCGGTCGTGCTTGGAAGGATGAATTACTAAGATGCGCTTGGAGGGTACAGATTTGAGGGATACGTCTCACTTGTTTTGAGCAAGTGGGAAGAAAGGCAAGGGAGCACATGGGTTGATAGAGAATGAGATATATTAAAAACATTGTGAGAAGAGAACCGTGAGGAGAGTTGTGGAAAGAAAGTTTAGGAAGGATTCACTGAGAGGTAGATGTTGGGTGGATCACTCCTTTGGCCCACCAAAATAATAGAAAAATAAATAAGAAAAATATATATGTCAAGTATTATTTAAGGGAATAAGCTAGGTTATTTTTCCCTAATGTAATCTAATCTTCACAAAAAAGGAGGCAAAAAGAGGGGAGAAATTCGCAGCTTCTTTGGTGTTGCACCGGGAACTTTCCGGCGACGATCGGGCATCGAAACGGACTCCGATCGACACGAAAATTTTGTAGGATTGTTCCACTCTCTTCTTCTTCAATCTGAACAGTGGAATTTTTGTTCCAACGGTTCAATTTTCCGTAATCATCCGCCGACCGGACTGCTGTTGCGTTTCCGGTGATATTTTTCAACAACTCTTGTATTTTGTATTTTTAGTTGATACTTTGGTGTAGTTGAGTTGGTTGATGTGTTTGGAACACTTTTGTATCATCTTTTTCTGATTAGTGGAGATTTTTATGGGTCTCGGCCTCGTGGTTTTCACTCTCTCAAATCGAGAGGGGCTTTCCACGTTAAAATTGTGGTGTTGTATCTTTGTGCTTACGTTTCCCTTTATTTGTGATTTAGCTTCGTTGGGGATGACTCGTTTAATTTCGTTGCGTGTCATTAGGAAGACTTTGTGGGTATTTGTGATACTTGTGGTATTGCGGTTGTTTGTTTTCCCAACAAGTGGTATCGGAGCCCCGGTTAGCGGATTTGGTTTTGAAGTGTTTTTGGTGAACTTTTTTTTGGTGAAATGGAAGCCAACTTGAATAGAATGATCACTTTCAATGGGTCTAATTATGCCATATGGAAAAATAAAATGGATGATATTTTGTATGTGAAAAATTATTTCTTGTCGTTCTTCAGTGTTGAAAACCTGAAGATAAAACAGAGGAAAGTGGAATTTGTTGCATAGGCAAGTTTGTGGTTATATTAGACAATGGGTTGATGATAACGTTTTAAATCATTTTAGTGACGAAAAACATGCTAGGTCTTTGTGGAAAAAGCTTGGTGTTAAGGCCATATTTATAT
This sequence comes from Gentiana straminea, assembly GCA_036785695.1. NCBI lineage: Eukaryota > Viridiplantae > Streptophyta > Magnoliopsida > Gentianales > Gentianaceae > Gentiana > Gentiana straminea. Next base: position 3,209,158 of record JAVUPR010000482.1, read on the forward strand.
GATTATTAAGGGTTTATTTCATTATTATTTTCCCCACATTTGCGTAATTTACATGATTATTAAGGGTTTAAGTGTAATTATTAGGTAAATGTCATTTTAATATGGTTATTTGCAAAATTGGTTATTTTAAGTGTTTAATTGATTTAATTATGATTATTTGGATTTCATTACATTTTGCAATGTTCATTTATCTTTTAGGAGACTTAATTTCGAGATGATCAATCAAAGATATGGGAAAATAGAAGAGATAAGGAAAGAAATCAATCAAGATAAAGATGGAAATATCAAGGAATCCGTTCTGCATCAATCCAGACGAGCGTCCATGCACCGTCCAATATGGACGGGCGTCTTGTAATTCGGACGAGCGTCTAGAGAAGAAAAGTTGAACAGAGAGTTTGGACGGAATCTGAACGAGCGTCTTGATAGCGTCTAAGGCATCTTGAACGGGCGTCCATATAAGCGAACGAGCGTCCGGTGCCGACTTAACCCTAACCGACTTAGAGCTCTATAAATACAGCAGCAGCCCCAACCCTAAGGACATACTTTTTTACGCAACATTGAGATCGCAATTTTACACCAAAAAGCTGCGGCCAGAACCCTAATTCCACAGAGATGAACTTCTCCAACCCAACAATCGTGTTCATCATGATTGTTGGCTAAACATCCTGCAGTGAGTCGACGGAGGAAGCCTATCAACAACAAAACCAACTAGAGAGTTCGATGCTTAAGTTTAGTGAGTTTAATTCATAGTTCTTCATTACTTTGGATCTGTTTTATATTGTTTAAGTTTTATTGAATTAAGATTTGATGAAACGATCTATGTTTAATTTGTGCTTGAATAAATTTATGAAAGTTTGTTTATTTGAGTTCTCTTTTATTCAAAGTAATGCATCTAATCATGTTATAAGAGATTAGGCATGTTTAGTTGAGTAAGAGCTTGGAAACAATCTCGTGATTTCGTTTCGATTGCATGTTTAGTTTGTTTGAAAAGATAAACGAAACCCTAGAATTTGATTGAAGATATTTAATTGAATTCGTGAATAAATCACTACTAAAAACTATGTCTTTTTAATCACCATCTAGTTGGGATTGTTGGTTGATAGGTGGAATCTAGTCGCCTTGCTGTGTTTTCCTTTAATTGTTTTAATTAAATCGTTTAGATTAAGTTTAGTTTAAGTTTTAGTTTTTAAACCTTTAGATTTCCTGCAACTTTTCTGCACTTTTTGTTTCAGTTCGTAGTTGGACGTTCGTCCGCAATAGCAGACGCCCGTCCGTTAGATTCCGTTTTCAGACGCTCGTTCACTTTAGTGAACGCTCGTCTGGCTTTCTGTTTTCTTATTTTTCTGCTTGTTTTATTTCTGTTTTTTAGTTTTAATTCTTAGGTTTAGGTTTTAGTTAGTTTCAGCTTTAGTTTAGATAGATAATTGTGACATAATTGATATAGATTTATATTTGAATCCGATAAACATTCCACTCCCTTAGGACGACCCGTAAACACCCTATACTACGATCCTTATACTTGGGGTGTTTCGGTTATAAATTGTAAAACTCGTTTTTACCGAACACTTGGAGACTTGTATGCCCGGAAAACTGGAAACATTAAGATGCTTTTGATGTATAAATTGATGAATTTGAGATATCATGATGGAACTCATATGGCTGATCATTTGAATACTTTATTAGGTATTATAAACCAACGTAATGCTACGGGTATTAGTTTGATGATGAAGTGCAGGGATAGATGCTTCTTGGCTCTTTACCGGAATCGTGGGAAATTTTTTGAAGTTATTTATCTAATTCTACCCCAGATGGTGCTATGACCATTGATCTTGCAAAGACTAGTGTGTTGGAAGAAGAGACAAGGAGGAAGGCACACAGTGTTTCCTCACAGTCGGATGTCTTGGTTACTGAGTCACGGGGGAGAAGTCAAAGCAGAGCTTCTAAAGATAGATGTTGGAGTAGAAGTAAATCCAAGGGCAAGTACAATAATTTTGAATGCAATCATTGTGGCAAGAAAGGGCACATCAAAATTTTTTGCTTTAAATTGAAACATGAGAAAAAGGAAAACGGTGAGAAGAAAAATGATGAGAAGAAGGAAGATAAAGTTAATACAACTTCTTCTGATGACTTCCTTGTGTTTCAAGAGGTTGATGATGTTATTCTTGCTGATGATATGACTAGTTGGGTTGTTGACAGTGGTGCTTCGGTTCATGCTACTTCAAGAAGAGAGTTTTTCACATCTTACACTCCATGTGACTTTGGTGATGTGAGAACGGCTCATGATTCTATCTTAAAATGTGCAGGTGTTGGAGATAATAGTTTAGAGACGTGTAATGGTACCAAACTGGTTCTTAGGCGGGTTAAGCATGTTCCAGGGATCCCGTTGAATTTGATTTCTGTTGGTAGACTGTGTGATGATGGTTATAATAGCTCATTTTCATGTGATAAGTGGAAGCTCACAAAGGGGTCTTCATTTGTGGCTAGAGGTACAAAGACATCTACACTTTTCTTGACTCAAGACAAAGTTATTGTTGATGATGCTCATACAGTGGAGTCACGTGATGAGACCGAGTTGTGGCAAAAAAGGTTATGTCATATGAGCTTGAAAGGAATGACTGTCTTATCTAAGAAAAATTTATTGTCTTGTTCTAACAGTTTGTATTTGGAGAAGTGTGCTTATTGTCTTGCAGGGAAGCAAACTAGAGTTTCTTTTAAATCACATCCACCTTCAAGAAAGTCAGAAGTACTTGAGCTTGTTCATTCTGATGTTTGTCGTCCTATGAAGACAATGATGCTTGGTGGTTCCCGCTATTTTGTGACTTTTATTGACGATCACTCCAAAAAAATTTGGGTGTACACTTTGAGTTGGTTGATGTGTTTGAAACACTTTTGTATCATCTTTTGCTCATTAGTGGAGATTTTCGTGGGTCTCGGACTCGTGGTTTTTACTCTCTCACATCGAGAAGAGTTTTCCACGTTAAAATTGTGGTGTTGTTTCTTTGTGCTTTCGTTTCATTTTATTTTTTATTTAGCTTCGTTGGGTGCTGCCTCGTTTAATTCCGTTGCGTGTCATTAGGAAGACTTTGTGGGTATTTGTGATATCTGTGGTATTGTGATTGTTTGTTTTCCCAACAGAAGATAAGGAAGGGTATTTATGTCTTTTTCATCTTACATACTAAAACTTGCCCTGGCACTAAAATTTCGGCCCCGGCAATATATATAGCTATATCTATAACTACACACATACACTTATACTATACACTTAATACAATTTACTACGACACACGAAATGCAAACCAAGGTAGACATATGATCTTTTTCGGTCCCAAAAGAGCTTAAGTTAACAAATTATAGAAAAGTTGAAGATAGTTTGAATCCAATAGTCAGCATTCAATTAAAGCTTCAACTTGATTTTGTTTAAGGTACCAATAACTTCTCCGATGTCACTTCTTTCCTTTGGAATATCCTTGGTGCAATTCAATGCTATATTCATTATCATTGTCATATAGTTCATCGTTTCATCGAAGCGTTTCTCTTCGATGGTGTTGAACAAACTACTGTCTATGATATCAGCCATCGAACCACCGTCTACCGAATCATTTACCCAACCATGTAGAGTCAAGCTGTCGTTGAACGTTTCATCACTGGGTCTCCTTCTCGTAAAGACTTCCATTAATATTATTCCGAAGCTATATATATCACACCTTGTGGACACCAATCCTTCCATGCCGTATTCTAACAAATCATAACAACACAAAGTCGATCAATGTCTGAGACAGAACAATTGTGGTATGTTTATTACGAAATAAAATGACTTGAAGTCGTCCTACTCATACCTGGGGCGATGTAGCCGAATGTGGCTAAAGTATTGGTGTATGCAATGCTACTATCCTCCAACATTTTGGCGACGCCGAAGTCGCTTACATGAGCTACCATATCTTCGTCAAGCAAAATATTACTTGGCTTCAAATCAGCATGTACCACTGATGTTGGATAACCTGAATGCAGATATTGCAATGCAGATGCAACATCAATCATAATGTTCAATCTTTCTTTGAAGCTAAGAAAACGATTCTCCGAATGCAACCAGTTGTCGAGACTCCCATTAGGCATGAACTCAAGTACTATTGCCTTGAAATCAAGGTTAGAACAACTCGAGATGACTTGAGTAAGATTACGGTGACGGAGATTGCGTAGCATCTCACACTCGACATCAAAACTTTTACTTGCTTCTTGTGCTTGTACATTGAATACCTTAACTGCTACAACACGTCCATCACGAAGCGTACCTTTGTATACCGATCCAAAGCCCCCTTGCCCGAGAAAATTTCTTTCGTTATATCTATCTGTAGCATGTTGAAGTTCATAAAACGAGATCCGATCCTTTGTTTTGACTAATTCCGATTCAACAGTACTTCTATGGACCTTATTTTTCTTTCGCGATATAAGGTATATCGCCACGACAGTTATGGCGGCAATGAAAGCTACTAAGCTAAACGACAGAATGAAAATATGCCTATGTTTTTTGATCCATTTTCTTCTTGATGATGTAGCTGCAGGGCATGGATGCACATGAAATCTTTTATCTCCACATAAAGCCTTATTGAATATGAAGGATTCAACTGTAAAATTCCTAAATGGTCCTCCTGATGGAATAGATCCATCTAGATTATTATAGGAGACATTGAAAGTCTTCAAATAATGAAGCTTCTCGAGCGAAATCGGAATTGAGCCAGATAAATTATTTTGCGATAAATCCAATTCCTCCAAACTTAAGATTCTTCCAATTGAGTCGGGAATTGACCCTTCTAAGATATTGTGATACAGATCTAGATATACCAAGTTCTGTAAATTTTCGATCGCATCTGGAATATTACCGGAGAAGTTATTCATAGACAAGTCCAAAAGTGTAAGGACCTTTAAGTTCCCAACTTGCATTGGTAGAGAACCATTGAAGAAATTTGATGAAAGTTTAAGCTCTAGAAGATCTTTCAGATTCCACAAGTTTACCGGTAAAATCGAATTGAATTTATTGCCATTTAACCATACCTTTCTCAAGGATGTAATGTTGCCTATACATTCAGGGATTGGCCCTGAATACAAGTTGTTGAATAAATACAACTCAGATAAACTTTGCAAATGGAACAAATCGCATTCGAAAAATCCACTTATTTTATTCTTCCCAAGTGAAAGATATTGGAGGTTTTGTAAATACGCGGTTGACGCCGGCAATGAACCGGTGAATTGATTGTCGTAAAATTCCAACATCACCAATTCACTCAAGTTTCCAATACTAGCTGGAATTTCACCGGAGATTCCACAACCGTTTGCGACGATAGTTTCAATAGACTTAGAAAGATTCCCAATAGATTTAGGAAGGACGCCATTTAAAGGATTCCGAGAAAGCCCCAGAGTTTTCAGATTTATGCAGTTGGCCAATGGCCTAAAAAATTCCAACTCCACGGATGACGAATCCCTCGTCAAATTGTTCCCACCCAAATTTAGGAGTTCAAGAAACCTTAGGTTCCCAAAGTAGTGAGGAATAGTGCCTCGGAAATCGTTTCCTGCGAGGTCAAGAATACGGAGTCTCGAAGAATTTGAGATGAAGAGGGGTATAAATCCACTTAGCCGATTTTCATGAAAACTGAAAAATTCTAATTTTGGAAGACCAAAACCTACTGCTGAAGGTAGACCACCAGAAAGATCATTTCCAGAAAGATCTAAATCTCTCATTTTGGACATGTTAAATAACCCCACGGGTACCGAACCACTCAGTTCATTAGACCGTAAATCGAGGACTTCCAGTTTTCGAAGGTTTTCAAGCTCGTTTGGTATGGTGCCTATAAAAAGTATAGAACAGATCATCAAATTTGAAAAATAATACTAATGAAAGACGAACATTCGCAATTAATAAAATATACCTCTTAGGTTGTTTGCCAATATGATTAAACTTGTAAGCATAGTCATATTGCCAATCTCTTTTGGTATAGAACCTGCGAAACAGAACGATTGATGAAGAGAAAGTCTCAGTGTTCATAGTGAAATCTGCAAAGAGTTTTATGTTTTAAGAGCGTTAGATTCTATTGTAATTACATGCATGTACACTGTTGATTTTTGAATCATTGTATTGTGTTTGACCCAAAACTTCACAAGTTTATGGTGGAAAGATAAGACTATTTACAAATCATAGTTTGAAAGAACCATTGCTTGAATTATTTTTTGGCTGAGCATAAAAAGAGTTTTTATTGGTGGGGGTTATATATTATGTTGCACGAACACGGACACGACGACATGGTTAACCTCAAAATTTGATCACACGACACATCTGCGACATGTGTTAAAATATATGTAATAAATATTAATATCGAAGGATGTATATAAAATTCAGGAAAAAAATCTGTATAACTAGAATAAAAAATGTAGGATATTTTGTATATTATTATGTCATTATTGTAATTAGCCATAGAACCTTCTAGATTACTTGGGGAGCACTCTTATTTATGTATATAAATACACCTTGTACAATACAACAATTCATCAATGGAAAACACTTTCCACCACTTATTCTAGCATGGTATTAGATCATTGAGACTCTAGTCTACCAATCCCCGGTTTTTTTATTCCTGTTTCTTTTTTCCTTCGGATTTTCCTCTTTCTGCCTTCTCCCTAGCTATCATCTCCCTCACGCTGCCATCTTCTTCTCCAAGGTATCCCACGTTGGCTTCTTTCCCACGTTAATCCTTCGCCGGCCTACACCTCTGCTTTACCTCGTCACTACAACAACCCTTCTTCTTAATGCAGTTCCGCTCCCTCCCTGTCTGAATCCATGGCAGAATCACAACTTTCAACCACATCGTCCTACATCTCTAACCCTAACAAGGCTGCATCGCAACACGTTGCGCTCAGGTCAGCCACCCAAGCCACCATTAAACTTACCACCACCAACTACCCAACCTGGAAGCTTCACTTCCCCGCTATTTTATTCGGCTTTGATCTCATCGGCTTCTTAGACGGTACAAAATCCTGTCCGGCAGAAACCCTAACCACTGGTGTCACTACTTCCCCCAAGCCCGATCACGCCTTCTGGACCCACCAAGACGCCCTAATTCTGAATTGCATCATTGGTTCGGTCACCTCTTATACCTCACCTCCATTCAACACACCGCAACTTCCCGCCAAACTTGGACCACTCTTGCCGACCTTTATGCTAAACCCAGTCGAGGTCGTGTGAAACAATTGAAATTCCATCTCCGTACCATGACCAAGGGCACACAATCTGTTTCGGCTCATTTCGCCAATGTCAATCCAAGGCGGATGAACTGGCCGCCCTTGGATCACCCGTTGACCCTTAAAATATTGTTCATACGATTCTGGCTAACATTGGGCATGAATATTTAGCTCATGTAGGACAAGCTAGGGATACTCTGATCACTCTTGAATAACTCAATGAAAAACTCTTGAATGTTGAAGCTGGGTTCATTTGGGCTCAATCTGCCTTAGCTCATCTTGTCTATAGTGCCTTTGCAGCTTATCCGCCACCCTGGTTTTCCCCCACCCTTGCCTCTGCCTAACCCCTATAGGCAAAATACTCCACCTGGTCAACCCCGCTCTCCGGCTCCATACCAACATAGGCCTTAATATCAACCCCGCCCATATCTTGGGAAATGTCAACTATGCGGTGTTCCGGGTCATTTTGCAAAGTGCACTATCTTACTTACCCATTCTTCCAATAATCATAGGGCCCCCGTTCTCCAGCTCCAGCTCTACGTTTAGCCCCTCAGGCTCACCCTGCTCAGGCTCACCCAGCTCAAGATCATTCTCCCACTTGGATGCTTGATATTGGTGCTTCACACCACATGACTCATGACCTCATCTTGCTTTCATTCCATGATCCTTACACCGATACAGATCAAATTACTATTGGTGATGGTCGTTCTTTATCTATTTCTCATACGGGTTTTGCTTCCATATCTAGTTCTCCCACTTCATTTAATTTATCTAATGTATTGTGTGTGCCCACCCTTCCCAACATTTACTGTATGTTTCTGAATTCTTTGTTGATAATTCCATTTCCATTGAATTCTTATCCGATTGCTTTCTTGTGAAGGATCTGAAGACATGAATATGTCTTCATCAGGGTCAAGCTAGAGATGGTGTTTTTAACATTGGTCCAGTAGTCATTTTTTCGTCTATTTAGTCAATAAAGCTTCCACTTGTCATCACTACGGCACCCATCATTATTCATTATTCGGTACTTGTCTCAAAATAAATGTTTATATTTATCTTATGTTCATTGTCCCCGTGTATGCTTGGTTACGCAATAAAAGTCATCATTTACCTTTTTCTGAGTCTACTTTGCAGTCCTCCCGCCCCTTGGAAATTATTTTTCTGATGTTTGGACCTCTCCAATTTATTCTATTGATGGTGCAAGTATTATGTTATCTTTGTACATCATTTCACACGTTATATTCGGTTATATCCTTTAATACTTAAATCTGATGTGTCTTCAATATTTGAGAAATTGGTTCAGTACATTGAAAATTACTTCTTTGCCTCCATTAAAACCTGATACTCCGACAATGGCACGGAATATATCGCACTTAGCTCTTTTCTATTACACGTGGAACCTCTCATCAAACTTCCCCTGTCACTCCCCAACACAATGGCATCTCTGAACGACATCATCTTCACTTAGTAAAAACAGCCTTGGCCATTCTCCAAGACTCTTCCATTGCCCTTACCTACTGGTCTTATGCACTCACTACTGTTGCTTATCTGATTAATGGTATGCCCACCAAAACCATCAATATGCTCTCCTTGTATGAGAATATGTTCTCTTCCCTGCATAACCACTCTAAGCTGCGTGTTTTTGGATGTCTTTACTACCCCTCGTTGAAACCCTACACTCCCCACAAACTTGAGTCCAATTACATTCCATGTGTTCTTTTGGGATACTCCCTCACCCACAGTGCTTATCTCTACTATGATATGGCCACCCATCGCATGTATGTCTCTCGAGATGTTTGGTTCGTCGAAGATGTCTTTCCCTTTGCCTCTCATTCCTCTCTTGACCTGACTCTCTCCCCTACCTTGTTCTTTGATTCCATTCCTGCTCCCCTCCTCCCCTTCCCCCAGCCTCTCCCACCTCTCCTGCTACAATATCCTCATCCTCATTCTTCTCTCCTACCTCCTCTCCCCCCACCCACCTCTCATCCTATGATCACTCGATCCCACAACCCAATTTTTAAACCTCGTACACTCCTAAATCTTACTGCTTAACTAGATTCTCGACTCTCTGATACCGCGCCCACTACTATTAAATAGGCTCTCCGGTGTCCTCGTTGGCTTCAAGCTATGTCTGACGAATTCGATGCCCCTATATGCAATGGCACGTGGTCCCTGGTTCCTATGATTCTTCTCTTAATGTTGTCGGCAGTAAGTAGATTTTTGGATCAAATATAACCCTGATGGCACGATTGAGTGGTATAAATCTCCTCTCATTGCCAAAGAATTTACACAACGCCCAAGCATTGACTATTTTGAGACGTTCAGTCCGGTGGTTAATCCACTATAGTTCGCTTGGTCCTCAACATAGCCGTTTCTCTTCGTTGGTGTCTCTTTCAGTTAAATGTGAATATTGTTTTTTTTCAGAGTACTCTTACTGAAGATGTTTATATGGCCCAACCTTCTGGTTTTGAGGACTAGAAGCATCCTTAGTTTATTTGTAAACTTCACAAGGCCACATATGAGTTGAAGCAAGCCCCTCGGGCATGGTATCATGAGTGACGCACATTTATTCTCTCCTTGGGTTTTCATAATTCTACCGCGGACTCCTCAAATTTTATTACCGCCATGCTACAGTCACTACTGTGTCACTTATGTATGTTGATGATCTTATCATTACAGGCTCTTGGTCTTTGTCCTACTTTCTTGGTGTGGAGGTCACTCCTGATGCTTCTGGATTGTTGTTGACTCAAGCCAAATACATTTTGAAATTTCCTCATCATGTTAATATGCAGGATGCTAAGCGTGTGGCACTCCCCGCTACCTACGGATGCCTTCTCACTTAGCATGCCACATCTGAGCCTTACTATGTTGTTACCCATTATAAGAAGATCTTAGGGGCGCTTCAGTATCTCTTATTCACTCGTCCTAATATTGCCTATGTCGTCAACAAAATCTCTTAATATATGCATGCTCCCGTTGTACTCCATTGGACCCTCGTTAAACGCGTCTTGCGTTATTTAGCAGGTATTGTTCTTCATGGATTGCAATTTCTTACCGACTTTCGTTTGACTTGCATGCCTTCTCTGATGCTAACTGGGGTGCTAATGAGGATGATGATTATTCCTCCACGAGTGTGTATCTAGTTTTCTTGGATCACAATTTGTTGTCTTGGAGCTCCAAGAAGCAGTCGTCGGTAGCGCGGTCTTCCACTGGAGCCGAATATCATTCTGTTGCTTCCACTGCCGTTGAGTTATCATGGACTTCCTATCTTCTTCATGATCTTCGTTTGCTTCTACTGCCATGCATGCGATCTTCTGTGATAATGTCGGTGCTACTCAGTTGTCTGCTAATCCCGTCTTTCATTCACGTATGAGACATGTTGCTATTGATTACCACTTCATCACTGAGCAAGTTCAGTAACGTCTTGTTCGTGTTTCTCATGTCTCCAGTGTTGATCAACTTGCTGATGGCCTTACCAAGCCATAGCCCGTTTTCCCTATCAACACTTCAAGTTCAAGTTGGGTCTTCTCACCCGCAGTCCCACTTGAGGGGGCGTAATAGGATATATTGTATATTATTGTGTTATTATTGTGTAAATTGTAATTAGCCATAGAACCTTCTAGATTACTTTGGGAGCACTCTTATATATGTATATAAATACACCTTATACCATACAACAATTCATCAATTGGGAAAACACCTTACACCAATTATTCTAGCAGTGCGTAATACATGAACTCTTTCTAGGTAAATTATATATTCAACATCTATGGTTACAATAGAAAATACACATAATTGATTGACATATCAATAAATTATATTTTGTAAAAGTTAATTGTTAATCAATAATAAACATGCAAGATAAATGAGGTATATTACTTGTCAAATTATAATTAATGTTGAAAATCATGTCATTTAACATTTGTATGAAAAAAAGCAGAAATAAAGTAAACAAATTGAAAAATCCGTGTTCAGGAATGTCGAAGAGTGTTGGCGCCGTGTCGGTGAGGAGTGTCAACATCATGTCGAAATTGTGTCGCATATTAAAATTTTAAATATCATTATGTTAATCATTCTAAACATGTCGGACACGCGTCGAAGATGTGTATCATGTCGAAAAAATTTCAAACACTGCGCACGATACTCAAATTAAAGCGTCGGTAGATCCTAGGCTATATAATACTCTCTCCATTTTTTTATCTGTCGCATGGAGAAGATTCACACAGACTAAGAAAGTACTTAACATGTCTAAAATCGAGTATAAAATGCCTAATTCGTCCTTTGATTTTTTGAATACATGCAAACCCAAAATAAGTGATTATATCTTGTTAATTGGAATATTGTATTGAGATTGTGTATATACATGGGTAATAGTGCTGCAAATTGAGTTTTTGAGTTGTTAGCATTGGGAAATGTGTTTTTTTTTTATTGAAGATTTAAATACTTTGTATATATATTCTAATTAAATCGAGGGTTAAATGTGAAAAAAAATAATAAATATTGTATTGGTAATGTAAAATGACAGAAAAATAAAAACAAAACAAATTTTGAAAATTGAGTTAAAAAAAGGAGGGAGTACGCCGGTAGAAAACTACAAGTTACTAAGTGAAGTAAAAGAGTCCTCTTCTTTTCTCTCGCCCCTTTATTCCCCAGCCGGCCCCCTTTGCATAATCTCCTCTTGACGCCGGCGGCCTTGTGCCGCCGGCGTCCATTACCTCCTCACTGTTGTAAATACTCCCTCTTCTAGTTTATTTTCTTTTGTTTTCTACTCCCTTGCTTTCTCTTGTTTTGCTCGATCTTCTACTCCATCGTCTTCGCCCGGTGCTTCGGGTTGGCTGGAAGCTATTTCCTTCTCTCTTGCGATTTTCGATCAGGAGGGAGCGGTTGGCCTTTCCTTGGGCGGCCTGACATACTTTCCGGCGACTTTTGGTGGCGTTGGTCGATGTTGTGTTTTAGATCTGGGGCTTGGGAGGATGCCGGTGACGCTGCCTCTACTCTTTGTTGTTCTTGCTGCTGGCTTTCCTTTGGTTGTTGCGGCTGAGTAGTTCGGTTCCGAGGAGTTTTTTCTCAGAGGTTCAGCCCTCGACTTTCTACTATCACTTGCGGATCTCGGGTTGTCGATGGTCATTCGTGGCAGCTTTCGTTTCTCCGTCACCTGTGGCATCATTCGTCGCAGCTCGTGATTTGTCGTTTGGTACTAGGAGGGGCGGCTAGCTTGCAAGGACTTGGCGGAGCGTAGGCGGTGGCGGCGGTTGTAGTGTTTTTTGTTTCAGTTTTTGTTTGTGTGAGTCGAATAATAGGTTGCCGAGAGGATTCACGTATCTGAACGCCTCCTTAAGAAATTATTTCTGTTGGAAAGTTTATTTCTGTTCAGCACCCTTGATTCAACCTATTATTTAGCCTTGTTGTAATGTAGGTTGTCTGTTTTGCGGCTAGGCCGCGTTGTAGTGCGGTTTTTGGCCGCGTTGTAGTGCGGGTTTCTGCCGCGTTGTAAAGTTCGGTTTATCCGATTAATAAAAGCTTTCGTATTTCGTGGGAAAAAAAAAAACTATGTGAAGTAAAGAACAAACGAGAAAATTTCTTTCATCATATATATCTGATACATGTATAGTAACTATATATGTACCTGTTAAATTGTTGTAACGAAGATGTAGCACTTGAAGATTAGCCAAGTTGCTGATCTCTTTTGGAATTGTCCCTGGACCATGACAAATTATATTTATGAGGCTCGTTCATCAATTTATTAAAGTTAAAATAATACTTACTATCTGTAGAGTCACTTGTTTAGATATTTTTTTCACCAATTTTATATATTTATTTGTACATTAAAAATAAATCATACTGTAATATTTTTTTAATGAATCGGCCGACCACGTGCAGCCGCCCCAGCGGTTCAGAAGCAAGTCTCTAAAATTGAATTTCTGATAAAGTCATGTTTTAAAGTAAATCCAATTTGCTTGAAAAATGTAGTCAAAAGGTAGTTTAAAATTACAAGTAATGATAATATGATATGCGCGAGACATATGTTCACCACACGTCCCACTACACACTATCATCAACATTGATCATTGTGAAACCAGTTTCAATAATTTGAAAAACAATTTAATCAATGGATAAAAAAGGTATGGCGGAACAAGTAGTTGAAAAATATGTAGTGGGCATATATTTTTCTAAACTTAAACCTTAAAATTTGTGATACTCAAATTTAAAATAAAAAAAAATCACTGATATTTTCTATTTACTTAAACAGTGTAAAAAAATTTAATTTGGGATATTTTACCTTGTAAACTGTTGTAGTCAAAATAGGCCTCCTCAAGCGTTTTCATGTTCCAAAAATCTTTTGGTATATTCCCACTAAAATTGTTATGAGACAAGTCAATATATGTAAGTTGTGAACATTGTAACAAATCCGATGGTAACTGACCGCTCAACATGTTAGACCACAATTTAAAGATTTTCAGCATCGCAAGGTTACGACACATAGTAGTCGGCAGATTGCCGGAAAGACGATTGTTGTCCATAATCAATATCTCCAAAGAGGAAATATTAAAGATTTCCAAAGGAATCGAACCCGATAGCTCATTTTGATAACATACTAATGCCTTCAATTTCGTCAAGTTAGAGATTGAAGATGGGATTGAACTAGTTAATGTGTTGTTGTTGAAATAGAAGTATTCTAGCTCATTGAAAGAACCAACCCAAGATGGTAAATCTCCGGAAATCGCATTAACGCTGAAATCAAGCCGTTTCAATCTGCTCAACTGAGCTAATTCATAGGGCAACACCCCATGGAAGTTGTTTCCACTAAGATCCAGTGACGCGAGAAACGAGAGGTTTCCCAGTTGAGGTGCTATGGTTCCGGTTAGACCCATGTTTGAGATATTTAAGGCCGTCACTCGATAATGGCGTAAGCCACAAGAGACTCCAATCCAATTACAGATTGTTGAACTGGTAGACCAGTTCTTTGACAAGATTTGGTTTGGATCAAGAGTGATGTGATCTTTCAATGAAAGAAGAGCGTCTCGATCGCTGATTATGCTATGTTTAGCAGCTGTAAGTACTGAATTAGGCAAAAGACAAAGTATAATAAATGTTAAAGTATAGGAATAATGCCATCGAAATCTGACTTCCATGATCAGTGAGAGAAGCTAGGTTACTTAAGTTGAGAAATATGGCAAATGGAAGTTCTACTAATAAAGAGGTGTGTGTGGTGGGATGGAGTCAACGGGGTCAATGTGCAGTTACATAGTTTTTCGTTTCAACGCGGAATTGCTATTGCTGACTTAATTTTGGCGCATTTCACACTTCTAGCACCACATCCGTCTTGCCGACTTTGGCACATTTCACTCCATTTAGTTCTAATGATTATAAACCACATCTTTCTCCTTTGGTGCTTTGTTTGAAGAGAAATAGTAGGAATAAAAGAAGATAAAATATGATGCAAATTCGTTTATAATGAACGAATGTGATTGAAGATGTTTGGAATCGGGTTGTAATTTGAGTACAATACGGGTCGGCTCGATCCTAAACATGCGAGAGGGAAGAACGCGACTTCGTGCTGCTTAACTATGACTCGGTGGTTCCCGGACTCCGGCCTCTCTTTGACCCCTTCTTCATTGAGCTCTTGATGACCGTCAAGGCAATGCCCTGCGACCTCACGCTGGGAGCGGTAAGGGTCACAATAAAGTACATAGTCCTCAGTCGGCTGATGGGGTATGAGCCGTCGCTCTCGATCCTTAGGTATTTTTATATATTCGTTAGGAATAATAGGGGGCATATTTCAACAAGGAGCCCGCACAAGACGGTAAAACTTTTCTTTTCCCTCTCGGAGAAAGTAAGAGAGTGGAGCAAACGATGGATGCGGGTAATATATCGGGTTGGCTGCCGATACAATAGTTTGGGTTGAAATCGACCAATATGTCCCCCATGAAGACGACGGCGCTGGAAGATGACAAACTCCCATTTAAAGAACCACTTAAGAAGATGCTAGGTTAGGATGACGATCTCAAGACTCAGGAGCGAGTCTTTAGCTAGCGGGCTCTGCTGGATCCTAGTGAGCCTTACTGTGCAATGGCCGGCATCCCAGAGCCAAATAGAGCTGGAGTGTCGCCGCTTGTTGAGGTCGTTCTGGTGGTTTGTGATCCAAATTGGTATGCAGAGTGCCACCCTAGAAACTAGCCCTGTGAGTGTGTAATCTGTCAAGAGATATATACGGACCGGGCTCCTCTTAATCGAGGTAATCTTGCGTTATACTTTCCGTTTTTCCACTTTCCATACTTAGAGGATCTTGTCATGAGTATACATGCCTTGCATATAGAGTTAGGACTTACGCTGTGATACTTAGACATAATTTCTCTGTATACTGACGAGCTCTTAACTTTGCAGATACCATGAACGCGACCAAACGCCGCAACGAGTTAGGACGATGATCACACAGAAAATGGTACTATAAATCATATCATTAGTTGCCACGAATCATGCTCAATTGATTAGTGATAGATGGAATATTGTATGAAGTAAGTGTGGATTGCCTAATACCGGTTCCTCAGTTAGTAATTCTGTATCTTTAGATTTTATCCCGATATTTGGTACGGTTTCGTCTTGTTTTATGTGATTTTCAGGAATACCATAATATGGGCTAAATAGGGATGGATCCGGATTAGAGAAAGAAATATTGGGCCGAACTTAGAAGAAGTCAATACGAAGTCTGCTGGACTAGAAAAGAGGAAAAGAGGCCCCAGGCTGCGGAAATCCTAGCCGCAGCCGCGGCAACTTGGAGGGCACGAAAAGAAGAGAGTCGTGATCTGCATTAAGTCAGCTAGGTTAAATTCACTAGGTCGGTTTACAGCTCTATATAAAGTTGTGCGAGTCTATTGTAATAATATATGCTACGATTAGAAAATACGATACACTTTTCCATGAAATAAAGAGTTTATTATTTTCTTTGAGTTCGTTGCTTGGTTATCTCTTCCGATCCATCAACTAGCTTGAGTTGAAGCTAGGTGGCCATTGATAAAGGTATGAAGCTTTGAACGTTCCTTCGTATTTTAATCATGGTATATTTAGCTGAATTAACGTGTTGTAATTGATTTGCATGTCTAAACGAATCATAATCAACTAGAGTAATGAGAACAAAATGATGTATATTTCAAAATTAGGAACAATCGTGGACGGGCCTGCGACGGTCTATATCGCAGCCGCGACACACTAGGTCCCCTAATTTGAAGATTTGGCGTCAGCTACGTTGATCGACATATTTAATTAACAGTAGATTAGATCTGGCCCATCTGCTTATTGTATTCGTAAATTAACATGAAGGACTTACTAGGTGAAGTGTTAGTTTGGACATAGTATGATCAATCCCTAGGAACGCGCTAGTCAATCCACGACAGCTGCTTAGGGAGCGAGGTACTCGGTTTGCGCCGGCAATCTCTAATACTTATTGCGTGTGAAGTAATACAACCAACGAAGGAGGTTAACTGCACATAGGCGTCTATTGTCCTTTCAATGGAAGTAGATAAGATTAGGACAATGCACCCGTAGCTAAAAATGAATTAGAAAACATTATGGTTAATCTAGGAAATTACGAGGAAAAGTAGACATATGGATCAATGACACCAAGTTAGAAGATCGGAGAGGAGAGATACACCAATTACCTTTTCTGCATTTATGTTGGTCATGGGACCGTTATTTGTCTTCTTGTCTAGATTTAATGGTTATTATCTATGTTGCATTGTCTCTGTGGGATCGACCTTGACTCACATCTACTATAATACGATTGACCTAGTACTCTTGCTAGTATTTCGTGCGTATTAGTGACTTACACGAGGACCAAGTTTTTGGCGGTGTTTCCGAGGAAAATTGCCAATATAGATAATAAGTTCATTAAATCTGAATAAGAATTATTCGTTTGTTATTTAGTTTAGAGTCTGTTCTATATCAAACCGGCACCGTTTAACGATAAAAAAAGGGAAACAGTTTCCGAAGCCGCAACAAGCCTTGCCGCAGTCTCGAAAATCTGTGACTCTGGTTCTGATCGTTCTTTGTTTTTTTGTGTTCATCCTAGTATGTTACTAGTTAGTAGGTCCGCAATAGTTGGGTCTAAGCCCAGCTAGGCGGGAGATTACTAACCGTGTTCTTGTTTTGTTTTGTCTATCTTGCAGGATACAGAACGCTTTCAACAATCACTAGATAGATCGAAGGAATTCCAAAACCAGCTAGCACAATGCCACGAAGACACATAAATGCCATGCCTATCTCAATATACCCAGGTTCGAAGGTATACGAGCAATACCAAGCGGACAAGAGGAGAATAGAACATGATAATGAAGCAACCCGAACTGAGGAGGAACTAGAAGCCAACCTCAAAGAGTACGAGACAATATAGATCATGTGAGTTTTCTATTGAGTTAATTGATGTACCTTTTACTGACTCTGATCCTGAAGAGGATCCGCACACCATGTTCTCTGATTCAGAGGATTACCCTGATTCAGACTTGATACAGAAATTTGGAGACCTTGGTACTTTTAGGCTCTCAGTCTCGATAAATAGAGTATCTTTATGACTAGGAATATGTGATTCAGGCTCTAGTTGTAATATTCTCCCTCTTTCTCTGTGTAAGCATGCTAAATTTAAGGTCGATTTGACAGAGACGCGAAGTATGCGTTTTGTCGATCGAGAGATCAATATACTCACTGGCACGCTAAGAAAATGTAAGCTCAGAGTGGGAAGTTTCGAGTTCCTGGTTGACTTTGTAGTTATGGACATCCTCGATGATCCGAGTGCAAACGTTTTGCAAGTATGTCCTTTCTTAGCAACCAGCCGAGCAATCTTGGACTACGACAACTACGACATCACGATTAGGGTCAATAATGATGCAAAAACCTATACGATCCTAGAGCAACTCCTCAACCGACCAGGACAGTACCGTGTCAGCTCGAATTCCGGAGAAGTGAAAGTTGTTAAGATAGAGGATATCCGAGATAATACAAGGCAAGTGGTAGTAGAAAACAGAGAGCATGAATGTTTGACAATTCTACGGTCAGTCTTGATGAATCCGCCCAGCGGAGTGATGTTTCGAGATTAAAAGAGGAAAAAGTGAATTCTTTGGGCAAAAAGGTAAATCTTGAAGTAGACAAAGAAAGCCGAATGCACAAGAAATGAAGGCCAAGAGTGCCGGGCCGAAGGCTCAAGGTTTTAAGAAGGTCCGAGAAGTAGCGCTTCTAGATAAAAAGGAGGAATGCATATACTTGTGAATAAAAATCCCAGGGAGAGCATTCGTAGAACAAGAGGGAAGACGCACCTCGGTTAAAGCCTCTCAAGTGAAATGCTGGCGGGTGAAAACTCAAGAATCAGACTAAGTGAGAGTTGAAAGAAAGTCGAGTTGGTGACTCTAACTTCAGAACTACTTTATTACCCTTAGAATAATTTTGAATTAAATAAAAGTAGAAGGATTGGACAACAAGCTTTTTTCATCCTACCGCATCCTGAGGTTTTGTGCTAAATGATAGGGGAAGGTTTTTTTTTACTTGTTGAGCAGTCTGGTGAAGTAGGTTAGTCGAGTTGGAGAAGAAAAGACTGAGAAAGACAAGGACTTAGGCTATGAGGAGTCAGTGCTGATTGATAATAAGTGAGGATTGAATGAAAAAGGAAGTTGATGAAAGGTTTTAAGGAATCTGGAAGAAAAAATCTTAGGAAGCCGCGAAGGTACTTTCCGTAGCCGTGAAAGTACTTAGGCCAGGTTCCTGAGGTTTGACTGAATTTTGGGAAGTTAGGATGGCGCATGGACAACACGTGCCGAATCGGAAATCTGATAGGGGTAGTTAACCATCCCATCCACTTTCTCCACCACTCCACCTTTTTCTCTTCCCCATTACCTCACCATTACTCCACCTCTCATCAATCCCATCAATCTCTCCCACAATCTACTCACCATTAACTCATCCCACTCTTTCATACAACATTTTCAAATTTCAAACAAATTCAAATTTCAAACTCATCTCATTTTCTCCTATATAAACCACCCTTACCCTCACCATTTCCTTCATCATCAACATTATTTCCTCCCTTCTTCTTCTTCTACACCACTCGGCCACCACTACTATCACCATAACATAGCCACTACACCACAAAAACAACCACCTCCATAACCAAAATCCCACACTTTCCCAAGATTGCTACTATCAATTTTCGATTTCTGCACATTTGACACCATTTCCATTCATAAAAAGTTACAGAAACCTCCCAGAAATCCAGAAACCAGA
This sequence comes from Gentiana straminea, assembly GCA_036785695.1. Classification (NCBI taxonomy): domain Eukaryota; kingdom Viridiplantae; phylum Streptophyta; class Magnoliopsida; order Gentianales; family Gentianaceae; genus Gentiana; species Gentiana straminea. The sequence goes on from JAVUPR010000482.1 coordinate 3,228,649, forward strand.
AACCCGATTCTCAAGAAGCAGCGAGACATCCTCTAACAGCAGTGGCAACATTTCTTAGCAGATACAAAGTTTATCTCATCAATTTCATGGCTAATAGAGGCAACCCAATTCCAAGACGCAGAAGAGCACAACAGAGGCTTCAGGGCGATGACATGCCTACTATAAATGGTATCGACTAGTTTGCTTTTGTTGCTATTTATGAGTCATTTAGAAGTCATTGGAACAATCTATCGGTTGCTAGGGAAAGAGGCTTCAACCTCGATGATTGCGGTGATGTGATACCATGAGTTCTTCAATTCTACGGCATAACGGATATGGCCCTCATTCCGGCCGCTTTTAATGCCACCATTGTTCGTGAGTTCTATGCATATGTAGCGGCCAACCCGGAGTCTAATATCGCTACGGTTCATGGGGTCCTCATTGATTTCTCGATCAAGACTATCAATGCCCGCTACGGCATCATCAACGCACCCCTTCACGACAGAGAATTCACCGCTGCCACAAGAGAGCGTGATTTTGATCGCATGATGAATATTACAGAATATTATGATGTGCAGTGGGATTTTGGAGCCAACAACTTCCCGACTACCTTTTACTCAAACGAACTGCATGGGACGCTCGTATGCTGCACAGATTTGTCATTACCCATCTTCTGCCTAATGCTCACGCAGACACCCTAACAAGCCCATGTACTATCTTGATATCGAGAATGACGTGAACATCGGTTTGTTGCTACATAGCCAGATTCGCCAGGTTGCCGGGACAAGAAGAGAGATTTTACCGTATGGCAACCTGATCGATGAATTGGCGAAGACAATAGAGTGCCCTAGTCATGGCTGCTGATAAGAGAGTCGAGCCACTGCCAATCCATGACAGTGTAGCAGTCCAAAGGACGGGAAAGAGGAGGAGATGGGCTGCAATACCGGCACAAGGATGTGCTAGACCGCAACAAGAATTTCAAGCTGAAGTGACTAGGGAGTTAGCCGATATGCGAGGAATGATGACACATATGATGACACATCTCCACATTCCTCCCTATGCCCCACCACCACGAGCCCCTAGGCATTCTCCATCTTCTTGGGGTGCTTCTTCAGCAGCACCACCTCCTGTTTATGAGGACTACGAGGACATCGACTCTGATTAGTCCCATAATTCTAGTTTTTTAGTTTTTTATTCTCCATTGTTGTTTTTATTTTTATTTTTATTTTTATTACGACTTTGCAATGCATGGATCTTCTTTTTCAATAAATTATTTTATGGGTTAAATGGTTTGCATTTTAACATTTCATTTGCTTACTGCCATTCTATATTTTATTCTTATGTCATCTCTACATTGCCCGAGTTTTGTATGTCAGAATTCTATAGCAGATATTAACAGACTTTTCACGATATTGAGCCTAAGACGTGTTCGATAGGAAATGATTTACTTCGCTCCGCGCTTAAAATAAGCTAAGTTTCTTTTCGTTATTATATTAATCTTTTCATCATTGAGGACAATGCTTCGATTAAGTGGGGGATAGGTACGCCACTTTGCTATTAGCTATGAATTTCGTCAATATTTTTTGATTTGTCACGAGTCTTGTCGATGCATTTTTCACCACTTAGATCTTTTGGAAATAATTAATTACATATTTGTTTCATGACCGAAATAAAAGTCGTGTCACTTTTGAAGTAGTAGCGTATTAACCACATTTTCTTTTTGTGGACCACCTTTTTACGCACGTATGACTCACTTCTTCAGTATGTAGTTAGATGACGCATTATTCAATTAGTATTGAAGAATGAGCATGTGTTATGTTGCATGAAGTAGTTACTTATTAATTGTTATTTTACCATTGCATTCGCAATCCGAATGAGAAGTATTGAGAACAGATGAAGAGTTATCTTAGACCGAGAATCGATATTTGTCGGTGGATATACTTTAGCCAATTGTTGTAGGATGATGGTAGCAACAATGAAGCCACAAAAGGTAAAACGGGACAAAACGGGCTTGCGAGTGAGAGAAAAAAAAGTGAGAAATCTACCGGGAAAAAAAAGAAAAAAAAATAAAGGCAGTGAGGGAAGCGAACTCATAGCAAAAGGGCAGGACCCTCACATAAAAAAGAAACAAACGAGGATAATGAGCAAAACTCGGTCCCCAAGTCCGCCCGTCCCGAGTAAGGTTTCATGTTGTTTGCCTGGGTTTGAAGGCAAGAGGAGCGAGTATGCACATTTATAAGTAAAGGTTTTGGGGTCGTTATAACTTCATTCTTTTCTTGCATGCACTATCACAAAAGATTTATCACACGACACATTGATGCATTGGTAGGTGATGATTAATGGGGAGCTTATGGATTTGTGCATGATATGTGTTTTGCCTGAAATCCTTGTTGATATAATGTGATTCTGTCCGTGTAACTATTTTTTGGAGAGTTATTGCACACACACACCGGTTCGTGAATTGAAAAGTGTTTAATGCACCGCTTATGGATATGAGTTGGCATGATTCTTATCTCGGCTTATGATGCATAGTTGTATGTGAGTCCGGAGTTGAGTTTATTCCGCCTTTTTGTTTGGGACGACCAAAAGCAAAGTGGGGGGGTAGTTGATCACACTGAAAATGGTACTATAAATCATATCCTTAGTTGCCCCGAATCATGCTCAATTTATTAGTGATAGATGGAATTGCTAGGAGTAGTAGCACCGATCGAGACACTCGATCTTAGCACATCGGAAGCATATGCGATTTACGATATGAGACATAACTAATTAATCATACGAAAAGGTTAGTAGATTTACACATACCGGAGAGAGATGATAAAATCGACCAAGGGAGAAGCCGTAGTCTTCCGGATTGTATCTCCTAGTGACGACTGATGGACGTCGATCCTCGCCGTAGAACCTCCTCGAATATGCACAAGAATACCCTAGGTTTTTCTTCTCTTAATGACTAGAACGAGAAACTAGTTTTTCTCTTCTTTTATTTTGATTGTGGCGCAATAATGTGTGTGTAATTGTGTTGGGAGGAAGTCTCTTTATATAGGAAAATAACTAGTCAAGAGAGTTATCCTTTTTACACCACAAAAACCTATTCCCATAAGGAAAAGATATTTGCCAACACAATTACCTATTCCCATAAGGAAAAGACAAATTTGCTACAAAAATAAGAGATAATTCCCAAAAAATCAATCTCTTTACTTCTCTATTAATTATCCAACAAATAGTAATTAATTAATTACACATGTGACATAATCTAGAAAAATTTCTTTTCCTAATTTATACACGTAATGTAGGCGCCACTTTAGTCATCATTTTTAAGAGAAAATGTCTTTTCTATTTTACATATTATTTACCAAATAAATAATATTTCATATTCATTAAATAAACCAACTATTTAATTTATTCTCGAGGTTCCATAAAACGAGAAAACACTCGCGTGTTAGGAGCCAACCTGGGGACCATTGACCTATAACCAGTAGCTACAATAAATTGAATAAAATTTTCATCGAACAGAATATTTCTACTCAACTTATTAATTCCGGAATTACGCCACCATAAATCCGAAACTGAACTCTATCGATTATAGATATAACTTATTCTCAAAACGTCGAGTCGAGTTGATAAGTGTCTATTGATATAATCATTTCATATAAACTAACCCTGTATAGACTATCCGTACTGAAGTAAGATTATTTCCGTAAATCCTCTTCAATACATCTTATCCTTATTTACCATTAACTCACTAGTGATCAATTATTTCATAACCAATACGAACTCCCGAGATCGGTCAGTTTCTAAGATCAACAAATAAGGGGATTGTCTTTCTACTTCCCGTAGGAAGGAATGGATTCCATATCTGTGAGACACACACTTCTCACTCATTCCAGAATAGTGCCAACGTGAAAGTGATTAGGACCGCGCCTCTTAGCGATTCTTAACGAGCACATCAAACCCTATCCTGAAACAAGTAAGAGTCTGTAATCACTTCAGGATTAAGGTTAATCCATATATGATCATATTGTGATTTAATAAGATTTCTCAATCACGGAATTATATGAGAAAGTCAGATTAAATCGGTCCAGTCCTATATGACTTTCATCATGCATAAATGCCCCACTTAGACAACCAATGTCGACGGTCCGGATAAGACGGTCATACCATAAAGTGTTCTGGGCGCATCAATGGGTGGTTTAATCAATAGACCCCAGACTTTGATTAAATTCACCACGGAATAACATTTCAAGTGTATCACCATAAACTTGATCCTCATGTGTGACACACACTAAGTTATATGGCTACATATGATACGACTTAGGGTTTTCAGTAGTGTATTACTTACAAGAACGAAGCAAGTAATAAGATGAGAATAAATCTGTCATTTATTAATTCTATAAACAATTACATAAATTGTCTTTCGGGCGCTACTTCCAACAGGAATATTGTATGAAATAAGTGTCGATTGCCTAACACCGGTTCCTCGGTTAGTAATTCTGCATCTTTACTTTTTATCCCAATATTTGGTACTGTTTCGTCTTGTTTTATGTGATTTTCAGAAATACCATAATATGGGCTAAAAAGGGATGGATCCAAATTAAAGAAAGAAACATTGGGCCGAAGTAAGAAGAAGTATGATTGAGCTAAAATTCACCCTTCAAAAACAATTTGTAAAGACTCGAAACCGTGGGTAAACTAACTCTCTAACCGGAAGTGTACCGGGTCGATTGCTAGAATAGCTACAGGAGTACAAGATCGAACCCAAGGGAAAAGTGTTTGTGAGTACCAAAGCGAACGTGACTTAGTCTAGGTGATCAATGTTTTTAAAGTGCTTGTTTACTACAACGACACTAAAGTTATTCTTACTAACGAGTCTAAAGATAAAAAGAGAGAAAGAAGATTAAACTACTAGGTTCTAAAGATAGATTAAGGGACATAGCCGAACCATGATCAAAATAGTGAGTTTCAACCCCAAGGATAGACAAAACCGGGAGTGTGCATTAAACAAACGAACTCTCACATTCAATTTCACGGGTGCGTGCTCCTAATTCCGGTGCTAAGGTCTGAACAACTCTCTCCCAACACCTTATGCCATGTTAACTACCCTTCCCTTAAGAAGATTCACTAACAAAACATGTTAAGCACTAGATCCGCTTAAACGTTAAAACGAGTAACCTCACTTTGGGCTCGGGCTTAACAACTAAGCCGAGTCTCCGCCGTGATCTTAGAACCCCTTTTCCCACATCTCTCTATCTGAACAACTCTTTAGAGTGATGTGTGTGATTTTTGACGTAGGTGATCAATCTAGCCCAAATCTGTTATAACAAGTTCTAAGACATGAAACATGCAAGATACAACAAGAAAAAGCACTACCCACTCCCAATTTCTTCACCCACAGGGTGATTTCACCAAATTTCACATGATTCGACTATGAAAAGGGATTAGCTACTCATTATACTAGTGAAAACATGGAAGAAACAGTAAATTAAAGACATGACAAGTGAAGGAAAGAAGAAATATTCCATTAATTTGCAGAAATTCGAGTTTAAGATCCAAAAGTACAAAATAGAGAATTAATTAAAAGATGGTCTCTTAGTGTTTGAAGTAGAAATCTGAGCTAAGAAATGGAAAGATTAAGCTAAGATAGTGTTGATTTAAGCTAAAAGAGTGCATTCTAAGCTATTACGAAATTCGAGCTAGGAAATGGGTAGGGTTTTTCCAAGAGAATGGTTTTTCTTCAAGAAATAGTCTAAGGGGGGGGGGGGGGGGGGGTATTTATAGGTGGGGGAAAATCTGCAAAAATCTGGCCTCAAACGCGCGTTTGAATGGCTGAACCTGGCGTTTCACATCTTCAAACGCGCGTTTCGCATCATTTCTGGGCAGGTTCTTGGCTGATCTTCATCTGGAATGCGCGTTTTGAATGTTCAAACGTGCATTTGGAGGACTTGGAACGCGCGTTTAGGGCAGTTTGAAATGCGCGTTTAGAGAGGTTGAACTCTGATCAAGATTGTAGCGGCTGAAACGCGCGTTTGAACCCCTGTTGCCCCTCAACTTCAACTTTTCTTCCTTTGATCTCTTCTCTTGCCTCGATCATGCTTTTCACCATAAATCATCACCTTCTAGGTCATCGAGACACCAATACCCTTCAACATCATAAACAACCAAAAACATCCAAACAATTCCGGAGGGTAAAAGTGCTCGGGAATAGGGTTAATATCAGCAAAAAGGGGTAATAATCCATCAAAGTAACGGATTCATTCCCCGTGCCATAAGCTCATGAGAACACCCCGAAAACGGTCTAAATCACCCAAAAATGTGCTGAAAGTGTGGTAAACGGGGATAAACAATGCACCGGAGTCACGTAAAGTTGACTCCCATCAACCACCCCGCACTTAGCCTTTGCAAGCCCTCGAGTAAACTAGGCGTTTTAAAACAAACCAAGGGATTCAACGTTGTGATGTAGGTGCTACTATCCACACCCTCGAGGTAATCACAAAGTAAGAAACACGAACATATACACACCGGTTATAACACTATCAAGAAAATGGAGTGTGTGTGGTGCCAAGCTAAAGCCAAGTGCTCAAAATGATTGTCGGGGCTTGAATCCCGACCAAAAGTCTACCAACTATCTCATACGAACTAGCCTCTCCACTAATCAAGGTCACCAAGTTTTGATACAATCGGGTAGGACTTGAAGGGTTGTAACGTTAGGCCAGGGTAATTCCGGTTAATCGAAAAGGATATTTTGGGAACTGAAGAAAAAGAAGTACGAGTGAACCTAATCAACAAGTGTACCACTTCATCTCTATCTAACAAGCCATCCAAACATCTTTTTGATTAATTTAAGTACATTGGGAACCATAGAATACTAACATGCCCGAACTCATTGCCTGATTCAACTATGTTTCAAGTTTCATGAGGCGAGGTCGAATACATTAGCACCTACCTCACTATCCCAACCCCAACATCATAAAGATAACTTTTGAGCTCATCACTTTGATTCCAACCCTTTATTTCTATATACTCCAAACTCTTATTCATTGAGAACTTTTTTGATTTAAAATTTTTTTTAGAAGAAATTGAAAGAAGAATTGAACAGATTTTTCTTTTCTTCTTGGGCCAAATCCAAACACGAGGCCCAAGTGAGCTCCTCCTCTCCTTATAGCTCAAAACTGAGAAACCTCCAACCCAACTTACAACACCATTTCCCCCACCCCACACTTGCTTTAGCAAATGTGGTCAAATAAAAGACTAGGTCCACTCGTAGGGTATAAAATGAAGGAAATGTGACCATAATTAAGGCTCAAGGGTAGGTTTCTGACTAAGTAACGAAATGGCTATAGGACGAATGGTGGTCAGACCATTCTATCAAGGCTGAGAGGGGCTACGAAGGTCTAATGTTCAGGATTAGGCTTGTTTGGCTTTGGTAGGGTCAAAGAGACGCCAGGACCGTCATCCCGTATCCTACTTAGGTAAACCTTTCTATTTCGCCTCAAGACTAGTGATATGAGAGGTGGTAGTAATCAAATAGTGCAACAAGTGTAGCTTACGTGAAATTAATAAACTCCATTCTCAAGATAATATCAAACCGCAGTGTACACGTTCGGGGTCCCTACTAAGGTGGTCACCACTCGAATGTGAGAATAACACATACAACACGGTGTTAAAAACCCTTGAAATTTTTTAGTAATTACCCATAAATCGACTCGAGCCCGGTCATAGGCTAAGCATACCACAAATTAAGCACATTTAACAACGAAACCAAAAAAACGGCTAAGTCTCCCACCCCACACTTAAACGAAACACTGTCCTCAGTGTGTGAGAGATAAAAAGAGTAAAAGACTTAGTTGTTTGACCAAAAACCGGCAGAAAGGCGCAATCATGACTTGAAACGTGTGACACCCTCGTATAAATCCATCCCGAAACCTAAAGCGAGATCAACAGAAATAAAGAAAGCGCATGCACGGGACTGAATCCATGTGCTATAAAGCAAGCAATAGGCTAAGCGGGTGCGTAAAATAACGAGTCCATGCCACAGTAACGAGATCAAAGCATAACGACGGGGGATACGGGATATGCAATGGACGGATACAAAAGAAACAATGAAAACAGAACATCCATTCATCAGATATAAACCAATAGTAAAAATCCACGTCATCCCAAAGTATCAATCAAAGAAAAGGAAAACATGCACGGTCAAGTAGGCCCTAGGGGCTAAAAAATAAGTGCGTGTGCATGCCAAGTGAAATGCATCAACAGAATAATGGAAAATGTATCAAAAGTAGCAGAAGCAAAACTAGCAAAATAAATGTAAGCATAAATGAAATGCATGAAAAACGGCTTGTCTGCTCCAGTGCCCTGTCCGTCAGGAGTAGGTGTGGTAGAAGTTGGTGCAGCCACAGAAGCTGCACTCTCTGGCTGTGTGGATCCCGCAGCACCTGTCCTCTCTGACTCTGTCCCAACTAGCTCCTCTAATGATATGTCATCAAACCCCTCCTCTGGCTCATCAACAATCAACTCCTCTGAGACCCTCTGCAAGTCTGCCTCAATCTCTGGGGTATACTGAAATGGTGAAACATCCAAATCCAATGGAGGAAGATCAATCTGTCTGGCCTGAGCGAATACCCTCTGATTCTCAATGATTCCATTCAGAGTCAGCCGCAAACTATCCATCCAGTCCCATTGTTTATGAGCAAATGAGAAGCCCTTTCCTCTCACTAAGCCATGGCCCCCCGGTTGTCGGTGTGGAAGGTGGAGGTGGAGGTGTAGGTGTGGTGGAAGGTCCAGTAGGGAATGAAGGAGGTGGGGGTATTGTGGTGGTGGTGGAGGAGATGATAGGTGGAGGCATAGGTAGAGTGGTGGATGTAGTCGAGGTGGCAGGGCGAAGGACAGTGTGAATAGGTCGTGGGGTGGGCCTAGGAGGCTTTGGAGCAGTGCGGGCGTTGAACGGCTTAGGTACCACGGGCTGATTCTTCTTCCTCAAGATCTGATCGTCGGGATATTCCTCAACCGGTGCTCCCTTGCATAAGGCATAAATGAGGTAAGGGCACATGAGCATACGGCATTTGACCTTCTGATTCTCCCTGAATTCCTCGAAAATTGTTTTCCCAACGTCTACCTTGAGGTCATAATGTAGAGTATACAACAATTGCAAGTATTTGATGTGGAAATGCGTAATGTTGTCCTTCGGTAGTAGGCGATTCTGGGAGAACTTAGCTTTTACTTTCCACTCATCAGGCCAAGTAGTCGTCACCAACTGACTCCGTGCACTACCCCCTTTAGATATCCACTGTAAATCCGGGTTGATGGCCTTCGTCATCTTCTCTAACGGATCCTCAGTATTCCCCCAATGCTGTCTTTCAGCAAACCAACTGATGTAATCCTGGCCCATGAAAGCTGGTATCCGGTAGTAATCATTTATTGCCTTGACAGACCACGGGACATTGACTCCTCGTACCTTTATGAACCCCGACTCCAGATTGGTGACACTAAAATTCGCATACCATTCCCGAACTAGTGTGAGATTGAGGTTCCCTTCCGGCTCATAAATCAGATTATTCCAACCTCTCTTCCTCAAGTCATCTATGAAGGTTTTAGGAACAGCCTTGAGATCTAACCCTCTCTCGAAACACATGTTCTTCATAGCGATATACTCGTTATAGTTGGTCAAGGCCACCGGTGAGTTAAAACGCTGCTCGAAAGGTATGGGGTCGTTAGGAGGAGGGTCTTGTAGAGGATCTTGCTCGGGGGTGCTATGTGGAGGAAGTGAAACAGGAGTTTGTGTGGTTTTGGCTCGCATCCGTGCTAAGGGCACAGTTTCACTATCATAATCTGTTACCTCCTCATTGTCACTATTACTGCTCAAATTTCTCCCCTCGCTATCCGGCTCAAAGTCCTCATCGGAAATTTCATCCCTTAACTGTCCAAAAGGCTTAAGGGCTCTAGGGTTCCTACTCTCGGCACGGCCCGTATCACCAATCCGGATACCACCCTTAGGTATTCGGGGATAAACTAGGGTTTTATGCTTTTTGGGCATGGGTTTCACCACCGGCTGTTTTCCTTTCCCTTTACCCTCAGTTTCTTTCCGCTTAGTCTCTCTCATTGTTTCTATACTCACCAAAACACCACCAATCAACCAAATCAAAGCAATCAAAACCAACCCGGTTAACGTCCAACCGGGATTTCAAGACAAACCAACCCAAACAACGAATCACCCCATGAATCCAAACCATTCATCATCAACAATAAGAAAAACAAAACAAAACAAACACATGATACATAATCAATAACAGTCAATAACGGGGTAGGGGTGTTAAACCAAAAGGCTAAAAACAAACCCTAACCGAAACTTAGACGTAAAACCAAAATGTACATGTACTATGCTTAAACGAGATGACACAAATGATTTGGAGCGAAGCACGAGTCCCGAAACAACAATGGAGGTCCGATTCAACCGAGGCAAAAAGTTGCCCAAGGTTAAGATCGAATCGAGGAATCGGGTAATTTGTTGTTGGAATGGATTAGTAGAATCAAGAAAAGGGATTGAGAGGTGTTGTTTGGTGTTTGAATCACTGAAAACGGAGTAGAATTCAGCAATTTCGAATGAAAGGGGTTAGAGGGCCGCCGGTGGTTATTTAGGTTTGAAGGAAAGAACTCAGGAACGCCGGCTTGAAACGCAGGGGTATATAAAGAAGATGACCCCAAACGCGCGTTTGGAAAGCTGAAACGCGTATTTTGCATAACTCAAACACGCGTTTGAAGTCTGAAACATGCGTTTGAGAAGGGAAATCACGAACAGAGATTTGGGGGCTGAAACGCGCATTTGAAATGGTTCCAAACGCGTGTTTGGGAAGGTCAGAGCTGAAACACACGTTTAGGATGGTTTTAAACGCGCGTTTGGACCAGAAACAGGGCTAACTCAAGATTTCTACCCCACACTTGATTCTAACCGCCCCGAGACCACTAGAAACACCAAGCTCACTCAACAAAAACTAAGAAATGGTGGGTTGCCTCCCCCAAGCGCCTTTGTTTTACGTCGTTGGCTCGACAAGATGGATTATACGGTGGCAACTTTTTCAAGTTATACCGTTGGCACAAGGCGAGAAAGGGTAGAAAGAGAGATGAAAGGATGGATTGAAGATGATACGGGTTAAGGTTTATAGTCCTTGACAAGACTTACACGATTCATTACACGGTATGGGGTCTTCAAGGCTCACTATTTCTAGTGCTTCGTCGTAAGGTAACCTCTCATACCTTTTCAACCGTAAGCCATTGGTGGTAAACGTGCCAAACTTAGGATGGGTGATTTCAATAGCACCGGACGGATAGACTTTCGACACCACATAGGGACCGGACCACCTAGACTTCAACTTCCCTTGGAAAAGATGAAGACGAGTATTGTAGAACAAGACTTCATCACCCTCATTGAAAACATGAGGTTTGATCAACTTATCATGGAGTAACTTATTCTTCTCTTTATACTTCATCAAAAGATCGTAAGAACAAAGGCGAAACTCATCTAATTCATTCAATTGGGCCATACGCTTCTCACCAACTAAGGTGTCATCGAGGTATAGCATTTTAATAGCCCAATAAGCCTTGTGTTCGATTTCTACGGGAAGATGACAGGATTTACCATAGACTATCATATAAGGTGACATGCCTAGGGGTGTCTTAAAGGCGGTCCTATGGGCCCATAGAGCATCATCTAACTTTAAAGACCAACTCTTGACATTCATGTCTACCTTCCTCTCCAAGATACGCTTAATACCCCTATTCGTGACTTCAACTTGACCACTCGTTTGGGGATGGTAAGCGGTGCCTAGCTTGTTTCACCCCATACTTCACTAGGAGTTTGTCAAACGGTTTATTAGCAAAATGGCTTCCATTATCACTAATTATAGCCTGAGGTACCCCAAACCGACAAAAGATGTTTCTTTCAAGAAAACGGATAATAACATTCCTATCATTGGTGGGTGAGGCTAAGGCCTCAACCCATTTTGACACATAATCACAAGCGACTAGGATATACTTGTTACCACACGAAGAATGATAAGGGCCCATGAAGTCAATGCCCCACACATCAAAAACTTCACAAACGATGATCGGCTTTTGAGGCATTTCACTCCTCCTAGATATACGCCCAGACCTTTGACAAGCGTCACAAGATTTCACATAGGCATGTGCGTCTCGGAATAAAGTGGGCCAATATATCCCACTTTGGAACACTTTCAAAGCGGTCCTTTGCCCCGAAAAGTGGCCCCCGGCCTCTTTATCGTGGCAAAATGAAAGCGCACTCAAAATCTCACTCTCCGGGATGCATCTCCTCAAGATGCCATCCGAACACAACCTATATAAGCAAGGATCCTCCCAAACATACTTACCAACCTCACTAAGGAATTTACGCCTTTGATTTGAGTCAAAGTCGGGATCTACAAAACCGCACGTGGTAGTTGACAAAAGGTGCGAACCAAGGGCTACCTTCCTTACCAACTTTCAGAAAATTACCTTTCTTAACCGGAAAAAGGGTGTCTATTGCACAAAGTTGCTCATGCAGGAAAGAGTGCCTTAACCAACTCCTCCCTAAGCTCCATGCGACTCAGATGGTCCGCTACGACATTCTCACACCCTTTCCTATCACGGATTTCTAGATCAAATCTTGCAAGAGCAAAATCCAACTCAAGAGGCGGGGCTTGGCATCTTGCTTGGCAAAGAGGTAACACAACGCGGCATGATCCGTATGCACAACTGCACGAGAGCCTACAAGATGAGACCGAAACTTATCAAACGCAAAGACGACCGCAAAAAGCTCTTTTTCAGTGGTGGTGTAGTTTTGTTGGGCTGGATTCAAAGTATGACTAGCATAGGCAATCGGCTTGAAAATTTTATCGATCTTTTGACCGAGGACCGCACCAACCGCGGTGTCACTCGCATCACACATTAACTAAAATTCTTGATCCCATTTCGGGGCAACTAAGATAGGAGCGGATACAAGCAATTTCTTGAGCAACAAGAATGCCTCAATGCAAGCTTGGTCGAAATCAAACGGGACGTCTTTTCCAAGAAGAAGGGTAAGAGGACGGGCTATTTTCGAGAAATCCTTAATGAACCTACGATAGAACCCCACATGGCCTAGAAAACCCCTAAGAGTCGTTAGGTTAGTGGGCATAGGAAGCTTAGCTATCGCTTCAACCTTAGCCTTATCAACTTCTATACCCTTACTAGATATCTTATGCCCTAAGACTATCCCTTCCGTGACCATCAAGTGACACTTCTCCCAATTTAGCACCAAATTCGTCTCCTTACATCTACTCAACACCTTTTCTAGATTATCTAGACACTCCTCAAAGGAATCATCAAAAATGCTAAAATCATCCATAAATACTTCTAAGAATCTTTCAATCATATCCGCAAATATGGAAACCATGCACCGTTGGAATGTCGCGGGTGCATTACACAACCCGAATGGCATTCTACGGAAGGCAAAGGTGCCGTAAGGACAAGGGTAGGTAGTCTTTTCTTGGTCCTCTAAGGCCACATGTATTTGGTAATACCCACTAAACCCAACAAGAAAGCAATAATAAGCATGACTACTCAATCTTTCTAACATTTGATCAATAAAAGGGAGGGGGAAATGATCTTTACGGGTTTGGTCATTCAATTTACGATAATCAATACAAATTCTTTGACCACTTACCAAACGCATAGGCACCGCCTCACCTTTGTCATTGATTTCAACGGTCATGCCTCCCTTCTTTGGTACCACTTGAGTGGGGCTCACCCACTTGCTATCCGAGGTGGCATAAATGATCCCAAGCTTTAGCATTGTGATCACATCCTTCCTCACAACCTCTTGGAGGTGTGGATTGAGCCTTCTTTGAGGTTGCCTCACCGGCTTCCCTCCATCCTCTAGAATAATCTTGTGTTGACAAATGGTAGGACTTATTCCCTTGAGGTCACACATCTTCCACCCAAAAGCACGCTTGTGCTTCTTAAGCATTTTCACCAATTCCTCTTCCTGCAAGGCCGTTAGTGTAGCAGAAATAATCAAAGGAAGTAAATCATCATTCTCAAGAAAAATATACTTCAAATGAGGTGGAAGCGGCTTCATTTTCAAGTCTTTCAGTGGGTCTTCAATTGATGGCTTCTCTAGTTCCCCTTCAAGACCAAGATCAATCTTCTCGGTCCATTTTTCACCCATGAAAGCCGTCTCTTCTAGCTCCCTCGCTTCACTTTCCAACTTTTCCTCTTCATGGAGCTCCATGCTCGCTCTTCTCATGCATTCATCGGGCCTTTCTTTATATTCCTGCATTTCAACATGTTCTAAAATGCAAGAATATATAGCATCAACAGAATATAGTCCTCGGTACTTTCCTTAGGATGTTTCATGGCCTTGTAAACATTTACCGCGACTCTTTCCTCTCCAACTCGCAAGATAATCTCTCCGCTCGCAACATCTCTCAAGGTCCTTCCGGTGTTTAAAAAGGGATGTCCTAACAATAAAGGACATCCATATCTAGTACCACGAAATCTACCGGGAAGGCAAACTTATCCACTTTAACAATGACATCCTCTATATATATCACTCCCATAGGCTCCCTAATCGACCTATCCGCCATTTGAAAGGTCATCCCCATTGGCTCCAACTCTCCTAGGTCAAGGCTTTTATATATAGCACGGGGCATTAAGCTTACGCTAGCTCCCAAATCACATAAAACGCTAGGAAAATGAGTCGTACCAATAGTAACCGGAATAGTAAAACTACCCTTGTCTCTAACCTTCGGGGGAATTCTAGATTTAGCATCAAAAATAGTGGAACACTCTTCATTCAAACAAACAACCTCTTGCATTTTACTCTTGTTCCCCTTTAAGAACTTACAATAAGAAGGCATGTTTGCAAGTGCTTCAAGAAAAGGGATATTCAAGTCAATTTTTCGCAAAATCTCAATAAATCGGGTTTGTGCTTTATTTAAGCAACTTTGTCTATGCTTCTTAGGGGGAAAGGGGAGAGTGCTCAAATCAAAATCATTAGGGAGAGGAGGGATCATACCTTTCTTACCTTTGGTGCGTGGGGAAGACATCTCTTTCATTGGCTCTTTCCCTTCTCTTCTAGTTGGTTCCTCCTCTTTCACATCAATCACCACATAGTCTCCCCTAGCTTGCGCTTCTTTTCTCTCAACTTCCTTTTTCTTGACATACTCTCCATGATCTTCATCATCTTCAATCCCATCAATATCGCCATCCATGGCCCCCGCTTCGGTCTCAATAGGAGCTTTCCTAGCTTTGTCTTCCCATAGGACATTCTTCTCACCACTAGTCCTTAACACTTTGCCACTTCGAGTTAAGATGGCGCTTACATTTCTTGGATTCTTCTCGGTGTTACTCGGTAAGCCGTCTTTCAACTGAACATGTTCCACCACTTGACCAAATTGAGTTTCAAGATTTTTTATGGTGGATCCATGTTTGTAGTTCATCTCAACCATGTCCTTCTTTATCTCCGCAAATTTTTTGTTCATTTGCTCCAATATGACATCGGTTGCACTCTTTTGAGGTATAGGAGCCAAAGGCGGAGGGTTTTGATAAGTGCTAGAGACTTGTTGATTATACGCTCCTTGTTGTTGCCGTTGGTGTGGAGGTTGATAAAATTGCCCTTGAGAAGATTGGCCTTGATTTTGGCCTTGTCTATAACCTTGGTTTTGGCCTTGGTTTTGGTTCCGGTTCCAACCTTGATTGTTGTTATTCCTCCAAGAACCATCACCTTGATTTCCATAATTCCCTCCTTGACCTTGTCCCATAAAGTTTATATCTTGAGATTCTTCATACGGTTGCCCACTTTGTTGATCTCCCATGTATTGGCCTTGATAGGCGCTTTGCAATTGATTTTGATATTGAGGCCCCGCATTCCATTGCTCCATCGAACAAATACTCATCATCCGCTTTGCCAACTCATTCATATTGTCTTGAGATAGAGTGCTAGGTTGTCCTTGATTTGAGGATTGTGGATAAGCCATATTTTGAGCTTTGGTCGTCATCCTACAATCCTTTGCTGAGTGTGATCCACTACAAATTTGGCAAAGTCTAGCACTCTCATTCTCCTTTTGCAATTTCCCCAATTGTTGTTCCATAGCTTGTACTTGAGCATGATATTGATCACTTGCCTTAATTTATTTCACTTCAACAAAACCGGGCTTCTCACTCCTCGTCCCCTTTCTACTTTACGATATGTATTGCCTCGAGGTCTCGGAAATTTTCTCTATTTGGTTCATAGCTACTTCGGGCACCATACTCATAATATCTCTATTGCACGAAGCATGCAAGGTACTTTGATGAACTTGATCCAAACCCCGGAAGAAAGCATGAACTACCTCATAAGATCTCAATCCGTGCCCCGGGCACTCTCTCAACAAAGCCTTAAACCGATCCCATGACTCATGTAGCTCTTCTCCTTCATAAGCATTGAATGACATGATAGCCTCTTTCATATCCATGGTCTTCGATGGGGGATAATACTTGAGTAGAAAAGTCTTAATCACTTCCTCTCATGTGTGTAAAGAATCATTGGGCAACGAATCATACCACCGCTTAGCTTGCTCTTTCAAGGTGAACGGAAAAAGCATAAGTTTGAGAGCTTCCTCACTCACCCTATTGATCTTCGTTGAGTTGACTATTTGAAGAAAGTGATCAATGAACAAATAAGGGTTTTCCATGGCGTTTCCCTTGAATATAGCATTGTCTCCCAACAAATGTATGATGTTTCTATTCAATTCCAGATTGTTTACGGCCACCGGTGGCATTCGAATTGGACTATGCCCCATGGTTTCGTGGGAGCCATCACAAAGTCTCTACAAGTCAATCCGCCTTGATTCTGCTCTTGTTGACCGTTAAACCAATTAGGCATCGCATTTGCACCTTGATTGTGAGCTTGATTTTGGAACTGTTGAAATTGATTCAACATCCATGCATTGAATTGTTGCATAATGAGGGGATCCATTTGATTCCCTTGGGCGTCATGTTGAACATTATGTTGTATTGGCCCATTCGCATTCACATAGTTATTCCCTTGTCCATTCCCACCTCCTTGTGCATTGTTGTTGACAAGGGGCGGGTTTTGATTCGGGACCCCATTATTGTCCCCCTAATTTCCTTCCAAGCCTTGTTCACCGTTTTGTGCCATACCGGATCCTTCTTCCAACTCACCCAAACTACTTTCTCCAAAGACCGGAATCGATTCCTCTACTTGATAACCTCTTCTTCTTTGACTATTTCTACGCCTTGCGTAAGCCTCAATCCCGTCTATGTATGGCTTGAGTGGTGTTTGAGATCTCCGGGTCATGCACTATAAAAGCAAACAACAAGAAAACAATAAAATAATACCTAGGCCCAAGCCTTCGGTTCACTTGCAAGATATCACAAATAGCACACAATTCCCCGGCAACGGCGCCATTTTGATTGAGCTAAAATTCACCCTTCAAAAACAATTAGTAAAGACTCGAAACCGTGGGTAAACTAACTCTCTAACCGGCAGTGTACCGGGTCGATTGATAGAATAGCTACAGGAGTACAAGATCGAACCCAAGGAAAAAGTGTTTGTGAGTACCAAAGCGAACGTGTTACTTAGTCTAGGTGATCAATGTTTTTAAAGTGCTTGTTTACTACAACGACACTAAAGTGATTCTTACTAACGAGTCTAAAGATAAAAAGAGAGAAAGAAGATTAAACTACTAGGTTCTAAAGATAGATTAAGGAACATAGCCGAACCATGATCAAAATAGCGAGTTTCAACCCCAAGGATAGACAAAACCGGGAGTGTGCATTAAACAAACGAACACTCACATTCAATTTCACGGGTGCGTGCTCCTAATTCCGGTGCTAAGGTCTGAACAACTCTCTCCCAACACCTTATGCCATGTTAACTACCCTTCCCTTAAGAAGATTCACTAACAAGACATGTTAAGCACTAGAGCCGCTTAAACGTTAAAACGAGTAACCTCACTTTGGGCTCGGGCTTAACAACTAAGCCGAGTCTCTGCCGTGATCTTAGAACCCCTTATCCCACATCTCTCTATCTGAACAACTATTTAGAGTGATGTGTGTGATTTTGGACCTAGGTGATCAATCTAGCCCAAATCTGTTATAACAAGTTCTAAGACATGAAACATGCAAGATACAACAAGAAAAAGCACTACCCACTCCCAATTTCATCACCCAAATGGTGATTTCACCAAATTTCACATGATTCGACTTTGAAAAGGGATTAGCTACTCATTATACTAGTGAAAACATGTAAGAAACAGTAAATTAAAGACATGACAAGTGAAGGAAAGAAGAAATGTACCATTAATTTGCAGAAATTCGAGTTTTAGATCCAAAAGTACAAAATAGAGAATTAATTAAAAGATGGTCTCTTAGTGTTTGAAGTAGAAATCTGAGCTAATTAAGAAATGGAAAGATTAAGCTAATATAGTGTTGATTAAGCTTAAAGAGTGTATTCTAAGCTATTACAAAATTCGAGCTAAGAAATGGGTAGGGTTTTTCCAAGAGAATGGTTATTCTTCAAGAAATAGTCTAAGGGGGATATTTATAGGTGAGGGAAAATCTGCAAAAATCTGGCCTCAAACGCGCGTTTGAAAGGCTGAACCTGGCGTTTCACATCTTCAAACGCACGTTTCGCATAGTTGAAATGTGCGTTTCGCATCATTTCTGGGCAGGTTCTTGGCTGATCTTCATCTAGAACGCGCGTTTGGAATGTTCTAATGCGCGTTTGGAGGACTTGGAACGCGCGTTTACGGCAGTTTGAAACGCGCGTTTAGAGAGGTTGAACTCTGATCAAGATTGTAGCTGCTGAAATGCGCGTTTGGGGGTTCAAACGCGCGTTTAAACCCCTGTTGCCCCAAAACTTCAACTTTTCTTCCTTTGGGATATTTTACCTTGTAAACTGTTGTAGTCAAAATAGGCCTCCTCAAGCGTTTTCATGTTCCAAAAATCTTTTGGTATATTCCCACTAAAATTGTTATGAGACAAGTCAATATATGTAAGTTGTGAACATTGTAACAAATCCGATGGTAACTGACCGCTCAACATGTTTGAACACATATTTTCAGCATCGCAAGGTTACGACACATAGTAGTCGGCAGATTGCCGGAAAGACGATTGTTGTCCATAATCAATATCTCCAAAGAGGAAATATTAAAGATTTCCAAAGGAATCGAACCCGATAGCGCATTTTGAAAACATACTAATGCCTTCAATTTCGTCAAGTTAGAGATCGAAGATGGGATTGAACTAGTTAATGTGTTGTTGTTGAAATAGAAGTATTCTAGCTCATTGAAAGAACCAACCCAAGATGGTAAATCTCCGGAAATCGCATTAACGCTGAAATCAAGCCGTTTCAATCTGCTCAACTGAGCTAATTCATAGGGCAACACCCCATGGAAGTTGTTTCCACTAAGATCGAGCGACGTGAGAAACGAGAGGTTTCCCAGTTGAGGTGCTATGGTTCCGGTTAGACCCATGTTTGAGATATTTAAGGCCATCACTCGATAATGGCGTAAGCCACATGAGACTCCAATCCAATTACAGATTGTTGAACTCGTAGACCAGTTCTTTGACAAGATTTGGTTTGGATCAAGAGTGATGTGATCTTTCAATGAAAGAAGAGCGTCTCGATTGCTGATTATGCTATGTTTAGCAGTTGTAAGTGTTGGTCCCAGAGAAGGGTGAAACTATAGTCAGAGGGGGGGTGAATAACTATAGTGGAGTTTCAAAAACTTTTCTTTTGTTTAAAACCTTTTGGGCAGCGGATAAGTCCCTTCTTACTATGTTGTTTTCAAATCAGTTTAGGGAATCACAGATATAAGTTATGATCTAGGCAATTTAAATAAATACTGTAAAGTAAATTGCAGAAAGTAAATTGACACAAGGCTTATAGTGGTTCAGGGTGGTGTAATCCCTTAATCCACTCTTCTCCTGTGATGATTGGAGGAATTCACTATTGTTTTCACAGATACAATATTATGATTGTCCTTGGCTTCCCAAGCTTCACAATCTACAAGTCTATCACTCCTTGACTGCAACAGCTTCAGTGATGCAGTCTCCTTTGCTGCTCCTTGAGATCAAAATCCTTCAACAGCTATCACAGACTCAACTCCTTATCAGATTGCCTCTGATTCAGTTGCTTCAGTTTGATGTGAATGTGATCCACAATCTTGGTTGATCAATCTCAGTGCTGAATATGACTTTGTAGCTCTGATGTCTGAGTTGATCACTAGATGTATCCTTGTAAGTTCAGAGAAGGCTTTTTGAATTGACAGAGTTTCTGCTTGATTTTTTTTCTTTTCAGATCGTTGTTTTGTTTTTCTGTCAATGCCTTCTATTTATAGCCTTGAATAACCTTGATTTTGAAATTCCGTCCATTGGCTATATCAATGAGGGAATAATCCTTGATTTTATTCTTGATTCCCCCTTAATTGCATTCTCCTTGATTTCCGTGATCGGATTCTTTCTTCAAACGTATAGCAGAAAATCCATCCTTGATTGATCCTCTATTGATTGTGCAATCGATTGAAAACAAATGTTGATTGATCCATCCTTGATTGATCCTCCATTTCCTTTTGAATTTGATCCTTCAATCGATTGAAAACAAATGTTGCCCAGTCGAATTTGGTACCTTCGTAGATGATGGCCATCAGTCTGATCCGAACCTCAGTTAGGTTTTCCATAGACCCTTTTCTGCCTTCAATATTCTTGGTGATGACTGGTGCAAATTCAGCAAACGGAAGTTTGAGCATTGATCTGGGTAGATTGTATGTTTTGCTGTTTCTTCTGGGGTTCTTGGCTATTTCAGCCCAGAATTTCTGGACGTCAATCGTCACAAACTTGACATTAGCCGGACCTATTATGGGAAGTTGCAGGTATCTATTTAGTGTACCAGGCGTGATGACTATGTCTCTTCCAAAGATTGAGCTCGTGATGCGACCGACTTCAGTCTTCTTTGTGCTGGGCACAAATTTTGCGTTTTTCCAAAATGCGATTAGATTTTCATAGAAGATTCCAGTGATTGGGGGGTTTAGAAAGGTCATCAGCCCCAAATTGGAACAGCAGTCAACCAAGCGTTGAGCTTTTGCATCATTATCACAAAACGAGAGATAGTATTCTGGTTTGAAAAATGAACCAGTGATGATTGATTTTTCGTAGTTTTTTTTCAGTGGGGGAGATTGTGGAAGATGAAGCCATTGATAGTTAATTTAGAAAGGAGTTCTTCAAGTTTTCAGTGAAAATCACAAGTAGGGTTTGTAATTTGCAAGAGAGTGTAAATATTTCTGAAAATCTCTAAGTAACCTTTATATAGGTTGATTTGGGTAGTGTGAACGTGGTTTGAATGTGGAAGAATTATATGACATAATGGCGTGATTTTGTGTATGTAAATCACGATATTCGAGCGTAATGGTGGAGTGGTTTGAGGTAAGTAATGATAGAGCCCGGGAATCGAGGCGTTTATAATTCAAAAAATAATATAGTTACATCCATGATCATAAGTTGATCTCCACGTGTGTAATATTCCACAGAATAATTCTCCATAATTTCCTTATTCTCCACGTGTAAAAATTGATTTTGTTCACACTTTAATTTGTCCAAGTATTTAATTCGGTGAAGTGCCTTGGCTGGTCACTTAGCCGATATAGTGAATTCTTCACTGAGCTACTCCATTTAACCGTTCCTAACAATCAGTTAAGTTAACTTTGCTGGATACCAGTGCCTTACCTGCTACATCCCCTGTAACGGCAAAGGTTGAACCAGTTGATGAAGTCACTTAGCCGATTACTCCAGTTAGCCGCTCTTTGGTACTTAGTCAATTTCAATCATTCCTAACTCAGTTCTCAACATGCTAAATCTTTCATAACTGAGTGGTTTAGTGAAGATGTCAGCCAATTGATCTTCAGTGGGTATGTATTTTAGGATGACATCTCCCTTTTCAACATGATCTCTGATAAAATGATGTCTTACATCAATGTGCTTTGTTCTTGAATGCAACACTGGATTTTCAGTAATAGATATTGCATTTGTGTTATCACACATGATTGGAATTGTTTCCTACTCCACTCCATAATCCCTTAGCTGTTGTCTGATCCAAAGTACTTGAGCACAACAACTACCTGCTGCTATATATTCTGCTTCAGCTGTTGAAGTAGATATGGAGTTTTGCTTTTTTGAACCAAGAGACTAGTCTCCGGTGCCTAGCATTTGACATGTTCCAGAGGTGCTTTTTCTATCTATTTTGCATCCAAGCATAGTCAGAGTCTGAATATGATATCAATTTAAATCCTCCATCTTTTGGATACCAAATTCCAACACTTATAGTGTTTTTCAAGTACTTGATTATCCTTTTGGCTGCTAGAAGATGTGATTCTTTTGGTTGAGCTTGAAATCTTGCACATACTCCTACTGCAAATGCTATATCAGGTCTACTTGTAGTCAAGTATAGTAAGGATCCAATGATTCCTCTATGCATTTTCTGATCAACATCCTTTCCTGTTTCATCTTTTCCAAGAATGACTCTTGCACACATTGGTGTATCTGCTGTGCCACTTGTATCCATCCCATACTTGTGTATTAAATCTCTTGTGTACTTGGCTTGACTGATAAAAATACCATCCTTCATTTTCTTTACTTGAAGGCCAAGGAAACAATTTAATTCTCCCATCATGCTCATCTGAAATTTGCTCTTCATCAGGTTTGCAAATTTCTCACATAGCTTTTCATCCTCTGATCCAAAGATGATATCATCAACATAGATTTGTACTAACAATGTACTTGTTCCTTCCTCTAGTTTGAATAGAGTCTTGTCTATAGTTCCTTTGTTGAATCCATTCTTGATCAGAAATTGTGATAGTGTTTCATACCAGGCTCTTGGTGCCTGTTTGAGTCCATAAAGGGCCTTCTTGAGTTTGTATACTTTGTCTTCTTTTCCTTTGATTTCAAATCCAGGAGGTTGTTCCACATATACTTCTTCTTCCAAAAGTCCATTTAGAAATGCACTCTTGACATCCATTTGATAGACTTTGAAATCTTTGTATGCAGCAAAAGCTAGAAAGAGTCTGATTGCCTCCAATCTTGCTACTGGTGCAAATGTTTCATCATAATCTATTCCTTCTGCTTGAGAATAGCCTTTTGCAACTAGTCTTGCTTTGTTTCTGACAACAGTTCCTTGCTCATCCATCTTGTTCCTGAATACCCATTTTGCTCCAATGATGTTGGCCATATCTGGTCTGTCAACAAGTTCCCAGACTTCATTTCTTTCAAATTCATTTAGTTCTTCTTGCATGGCTGTGATCCAATCTGCATCTTGGATTGCATCATCTATGGTCTTGGGTTCCACTTGTGATAGAAAGCATGTTAGCATGTGCTCCAGTTGTCTTTTGGTTCTAACTCCTGTGTGAACATCTCCAATGACTTGTTCTTCAGGATGATCTCTTAGCCAATTTAGATCAGGTTGAAGTTTTTCTTCACTTGGTGCTTCTACAGCTTCATCATGGTTATGAACTTCAAGTTCTGGTGCTTGATCTGTTGTGTATATATGTGGCTCCTCTTGATTTTCAAAATGATGATTTAGGATAGAAGCTGGTATGGTTGCACTTGTATAGATTTCCCTTTGTGCTGCTTCCTTTTCTTGATCTTGAAGATCTTCACCATTTGTATTTTGGTTCATCAAAAACTACATGTATTGATTCTTCAATCACCAATGTTCTTTTGTTAAGTACTCTGAATGCTTTGCTGGTGTTTGAGTATCCCATGAAGATTGCTTCATCAGCCTTTTCATCAAAGGTATGCAACTGGTTCCTGTTCAAGACAAAACATTTCGATCCAAACATATGAAAATATGAGACATTAGGTTTTCTACCATTCCATATTTCATATGGAGTCTTTTCATGATATTTGTTGATGATTGATATATTTTGTGTATGGCATGCTGTGTTTGCAGCTTCAGCCCAAAACCTCTTTCGCAAGCATGCTTCAACAATCATTGTTCTAACTGCTTCTTTGAGAGTTTTGTTTCTTCTTTCTGCTACACCATTTTGTTGTGGAGTTCCTGCTGCAGATAGTTGATGTAACACTCCATTTTCTTCACAGTAGGTTCTAATAATTTCATTTAGAAATTCAGTGCCTCTATCTGATCTAATCTTGATGATCTTCAGTTCTTTTTCATTTTGGAGTCTTCTCAGCAAATCAGGCAGCTTTTTGAGTGTTTCTTTCTTCTTGTTCATGAAAATGGTCCAGGTGTATTTTGAAAGTCATCCACCACTACTAGGGTGTATTTCTTACCACTTACACTTACTGGTGTGACTGGTCCAAACAGGTCCATCTGTAACAGATGTAGAACTCTTGTTGTAGGTTGATAAGGCTTTGACTTGAATGAACTTTTGATTTGTTTCCCTTTCTGACATGCATCACATAGGCTTTCCTTTTTGAATCTGATCTCTGGCAGGCCTTCAACTAACTTGTTCTTTGATAATTTGTTGATGGTCTTGAAATTCAAGTGATTTAATCTTTCGTGCCAAATCCAGCTTGTTGATTGTTTATTTTTGACAAACGGAGTACATGTTTCGCCTTGGCTGTTCTCCAGTCCACCACATACATGTTGTCTTGTCTTCTACCTGCAAGAACTACTGTGTTGGTTTGGCTGTGAATCACTTTGCATCCTTCTTTGTTGAAGTGCACATTGTAGCCTTTGTCACAAAATTGACTAATGCTCATCAAATTGAAATTAAGTCCCTTGACATATGCCACATTTTGAATCTTCAGATTGTTCTTGAGTATTATGCCTTCCCCTTAATCTTGCCAGGATTATCTTTGCCTCCAAATGTGACTTTGGGTCCATCAAAAGCTTTGAAGTCAGTGAGCCATTTCTTGTTTCCGTCATGTGTCTGGAACATCCACTGTCTATGTACCAGACATCCTACAAAACAAATTAATTAAGTTTAGGTACCCAACACTGTTTGGGTCCAATTCTATTAGTAGTCATGCCTCCCATACCAAATGTATATCCAAAAGTTCTTCTTTTTGGATAGTTGAGTCATCAACTTCATATGTATAAGGCATGGCAGAATAGCTTCTGATATTTTTACTGAAGATATTCTGATACATTTCTCTGCCTTTTGGTACATGTGCATCCCTCTTCACTTTCCAATATGCAGTAGGAAACCTGTGTTGCTTTATGTGTCTAGGAACATATCTAGATTGATTTTTCTTAAACACATGATGCATATCACTCAATGGTTTCTTCTTGTATTTTGGAGGTGCAACATTCCAATCATCCTCTGAAGGATAAAGTCTGCCTTTACCTTTCAGAAGGCTTTTGTTTTTGCTTGACCGGAATGAGGATTTAGTCCGTTGTTTCATCGCACTAGGTTTTGACTTCACCGGAGCGGGATGATTTGTTGGAACTATGGTTCGTCCCTTTCTAAATTTTGGTCCATTGATGGTCCCGAATTTAGAATTGTGTTGACCATTGTTTCTACTTTCATCCTGACTGTTGTAGCCAAGATCAGATCTGGATCCAAACCTCTTTGAAGGTTTGTAAGCTGGTGCATTTAGTGGTGCAGATGTTACCTTTACTGGTGGGGAGATTTTCTTAACTGATCTGTCAATAGCAGATGTATGATCATCTGCTTTTCATTGATCATTTAAGCAGGTCCCCTTACTAGTTAATTCAGCTTTTGCTTTATCCAGTTCTTTCTTTAATCTCTTTTTCTCTTTTCTTAGATCCTTGCATTCCTTTTCCAGAATTTCATGATTCATTTCAATTTCATCAAATTTAGTCATGAGATTTTGGACTAGGTCTGCTGTATCTAATGGGAGAGCAGAAGATTGTGCAGTGTCAGAAGTGGATGCATTAGATGAAGAGTAAGAGCTAGATGATACCTCAGTTTCATTTGATTCTTTGGTCATTAGACATAAATCAGTGTCTGAGCTGTCACCTTCATCTTCATTTAATTCTTTGGTCTTGAGACATAAGCATGCTTTTTCATTTTCTGAGCTATCTTCTTCATCACTGTCATCTGAGTCATTATCAGATGATTCTTCATTCTTTTCACTACTGGATTCAGCCTTCAGTGCCTTCTTGCTTTTCCTCTTTCAAATGCTTTGAATTTCTTCTTTTCATCATCTTTGTCATTTTCTTCAGGACAATCAGCCTTGAAGTGTCATTTCTTGTTGCAGTTGAACCATATGTATTCATCATCTTTCTTCTTCATGTCTTTGTTTGAGCTTGACCTCTTGTTTGATGTTGAGTTTCCCTTGAATGGCTTCTTTTTGCTAAACCTGTCAAAACGTTTGACTAATAAAGCTACTGTTCTTTGAGTTCTTGTGTCTCTCTCGTCGATACAATCGGCAAAGTTACTTTCTTTGGGGTGCAACCAGTGCAGTGATTTTTTGTGTCTCTACCGGAGCACCATCTTCACCGTTCAATTCGAATTCATGAGCTTTTAATTGGGACATCAGGGTCAGAGTGTCTGTGTTTGCAAGATTTGTTGTTCCTCTGATTACTGATGTTATGATCTTCCATCTTTCAGGTAAGCCTCTCATAATCTTCAAGCATACTTCTTTCTGGGGATATGTGTGTCCAAGCTGTTGCAGTTCACTGATAATGCTTGAGAATCTGTTGTCCATTTGATCAATGGATTCACCAGCCTTCATTTTGAAGTTCTCAAATTTCTGTTTTGCAATAGATAATTTGTTTTCTTTAACTGCTTCAGATCCTTCATTTATCAATGCTATCTTGTCCCACATCTCCTTTGTTGTTTTGCAGTCTTTGATTCTCATGAACATGTTGCTATCTAGGGTCTTCAAAATCATGTCTTTTGCAACAAAATCCAGATTTGCTCTTCTCCTGTCATTCTTGGTCCAATCCTTTTTAGGTTTATCGATTTCCTTCCCTTGATCTCGCTCCCCGTGCCTACCACAAGTAGTGATTATGATTGGTCCATCATTAATTACATCCAAAGCATCTCTTCATGAGTTGCCGAAGATGAGACAGCATTCTTATTTTATATTCATCAAAATTATTAACATTAAAACAGGTACTTCTGACAAAAAGTTTGAGGAATCCAAAAGTGCAAGTGAAGATATAAATGTAAACGTGTAGAAAACTTAGATTTGAAAACTACTTTGAAAATGTGTGATCTCCTTGTTACCAGAAATTAGATCTGAACAGGTTCTGATACTAGGAACACTCCTCCGATACCAATTGTTGGTCCCAGAGAAGGGTGAAACTATAGTCAGAGGGTGGGTGAATGACTATAGTGGAGTTTCAAAAACTTTTCTTTTGTTTAAAAGATTTTGGGTAGCGGATAAGTCCCTTCTTACTATGTTGTTTTCAAATCAGCTTAGGCAATCACAGATATAAGTTATGATCTAGGCAATTTAAATAAATAATGTAAAGTAAATTGCAGAAAGTAAATTGACACAAGGCTTATAGTGGTTCAGGGTGGTGTAATCCCTTAATCCACTCTTCTCCTGTGATGATTGGAGGAATTCACTATTGTTTTCACAGATACAATAGTATGATTGTCCTTGGCTTCCCAAGCTTCACAATCTACAAGACTATCACTCATTGACTGCAACAACTTCAGTGATTCAGTCTCCTTTCCTGCTCCTTGAGATCAAAATCCTTCAACAGCTATCACAGACTCAACTCCTTCTCAGATTGCCTCTGATTCAGTTACTTCAGTTTGATGTGAATGTGATCCACAATCTTGCTTGATCAATCTCAGTGCTGAATATGACTTTGTAGCTCTGATGTCTGAGTTGATCACTAGATGTATCCTTGTAAGTTCAGAGAAGGCTTTTTGAATTGACAGAGTTTCTGCTTGATTTTTTTTCTTTTCAGATCGTTGTTTTGTTTTTCTGTCAATGCCTTCTATTTATAGCCTTGAATAACCTTGATTTTGAAATTCCGTCCGTTGGCTATATCAATGAGGGAATAATCCTTGATTTTATTCTTGATTCCCCCTTAATTGCATTCTTCTTGATTTCAGTGATCGGATTCTTTCTTCAAACGTATAGCAGAAAATCCATCCTTGATTGATCCTTTATTGATTGTGCATTTAATGCATGATCCTCTGAATCTTCAACATATATTAAATCTGATCTGGTAGGTATTACTTCATTGTTTTCTGAACGGTCGAGTGATCCTTCTGACTTAGCCGTTTTGGCTCTTCCTTTACCGTTTTGTCTTCACTCAGCCGATTCACTGTTTTCTTCTTTGCTTCAGTTTAAGGAGAATCTTTGTACTTCACTGATCCTTGATTGGGGTGAGATCAGTGTACACCATATTTGAATATTAAGTTTCATCACTTGAAATATAATTTAGACTTATCCAAGGTCATCACAGACTTCCTTGGTTATAAGTCAGACCATAAAGTCTTCATTGTATCTCTGCTGGTGCTTGGCTGGCTTCACTCTGCCGAATGTCTGTTTTACTTTGCCGTCCTACCAACTAGTACAATACTTGTCTGACTCAACTTATACAACATGTCAGACTCTAAGTAAAGACTTATACTGAGAATTCTAACTTATTTCAGGCTTGCTATAACAGCTAGCATGGCCATCATCAAAACATAATAAATGTTCCTAACAATTTCCCCCTTTTTGATGATGCCAAAACCCTCATAAGCCTGAACATAAGTA
The DNA here is from genome assembly GCA_036785695.1 of Gentiana straminea. NCBI lineage: Eukaryota > Viridiplantae > Streptophyta > Magnoliopsida > Gentianales > Gentianaceae > Gentiana > Gentiana straminea. The sequence goes on from JAVUPR010000482.1 coordinate 3,257,305, forward strand.
ATCCAAATTTTTCATAGAACAAAAATTCAGCAATTCTATTCATCCATCATAGGGCAATAAGATATTGCATCTTTTTATTTAAAGACAAAGGCAAATAGAAGTAATCTAGAAATAATTTAAATTGAGTGTAAGGTCTACTTCTTCACATCTTCAAACCTGATGCCTTTGCCTTTGCTGCCCTTGCCCTTTTCTGTTGGGCTTGCCTTCTTTTCACTGGAGCTTTCAGCTTAGAACTTCCTTCCCCCTTTTTGGCAGCACTAAAAAAGGCTTCAAGATTTGTTGGTGCTGTATTAGAATCAGGGAGAGGACCATACCTCCTTTCCAGTATCTTGTTGTTGGCCTCACCAACTTTGATTAGAAGGTCCAATTGCTTGCCAAACTGCTCCATTACCTCATCCAGATGCTGAATTTGTTGAGTGTGAGCATTGAGAGTGTCCACCAAGGGCTTAAGATTGTTGTCAATTGTCTCAGCATGAAATTCAAGATTGGTTTGGACATGGTGAGGGATGATTTGTTGTAAATTGCAAAGCAGGTTTCCTTGTCTCTCCATGACCTCATCTTGGATCTTGATATGATTGATGAGGGCCTCAATCTTGTGGTTGAAGGAGGTTGCTTCACTCCTTAAGGCATTCTTCAGGTTTTGTCTGCTGAAATATTGCCTTTCCATGTCCACAATGAGGGGTTGAATGTCCAGATTGAAAACTCTCTCTGGATCAATTTCCTCTGGTGCCACATGGACATCCTCTTCATCTCCATCATCCGCAGCATCTCTATTTTGCTCTGTCTCATTCTCTAGGTCAACTTCTCTTTCTTCCTTTTCCTCCTCTTCCTCTTCCTTTTCATCTTGTGCATCTTCTTCTCCTTCTTCCATCTGTTCGTGTTCTTCCTCATTAGACATAGGGTCATTTAGAGGTTGCTGTTGAGTGTGGACTGCTTCATCTGCTACTGTTCCCCCTTGTGCAATTGTGGGGGAGTTGACAATTTCGGCTGAGTGAGCTTTATTAGGTGGCTCACTGAGCTGTTTGTCAACTTTACCAATGCTTTTGAAAAGCACTTCTTGAAGAGTCAGTTCATCATCAGAAATCCCCAAATCTTCTTGATTTGCTTCAAGATTTCCACCTTCTAAGTGTTCATCCTCTGACTCATCTTCTTCCTCATCTATCTCCTCCTCTTCAGATGAAGTGATTCTATATCCTTCCTCACCTTCCTCCAGATAGATGATTTCCTCTTGTTGCTTTTCTTCTTCTGTTGCTGTTTCGTCACTTATTGTCACAGGTTCATTCAAGTTGCTGGTTCCAGGCAGAGAGATGGAAAAGTAGACATATGGATCAATGACACCAAGTTAGAAGATCGGAGAGGAGAGATACACCAATTACCTTTTCTGCATTTATGTTGGTCATGGGACCGTTATTTGTCTTCTTGTCTAGATTTAATGGTTATTATCTATGTTGCATTGTCTCTGTGGGATCGACCTTGACTCGCATCTACTATAATACGATTGACCTAGTACTCTTGCTAGTATTTCGTGCGTATTAGTGACTTACACGAGGACCAAGTTTTTGGCGGCGTTGCCGGGGACAATTGCCAATATAGATAATAAGTTCATTAAATCTGAATAAGAATTATTCGTTTGTTATTTAGTTTAGAGTCTGTTCCATATCAAACCGGCACCGTTTAACGATCAAAAAAAGGGAAACAGTTTCCGAAGCCGCAACAAGCCTTGCCGCAGCCTCAAAAATCTGTGACTCTGGTTCTGATCATTCTTTGGTTTTTTGAGTTTATCCTAGTATGTTACTAGTTAGTAGGTCCGCAACAGTTGGGTCTAAGCCCAGCTGAGGCGGGAGATTACTAACCGTGTTCTTGTTTTGTTTTGTCTATCTTGCAGGATACAGAACGCTTTCAGCAATCACTAGAAAGATCGAAGGAATTCCAAAACCAGCTAGCACAATACCACGAAGACACATAAATGCCATGCCTATCTCAATATACCCAGGTTCGAAGGTATACGAGCAATACCAAGCGGACAAGAGGAGAATAGAACATGAGAATGAAGCAACCATAACTGAGGAGGAACTAGAAGCCAACCTCAAAGAGTACGAGACAATATAGATCATGTGAGTTTTCTATTGAGTTAATTGATGTACCTTTTACTGACTCTGATCCTGAAGAGGATCCGGACACCATGTTCTCTTATTCAGAGGATTACCCTGATTCAGACTTGATACAGAAATTTGGAGACCCTGGTACATTTAGGCTCTCAGTCTCGATAAATAGAGTATCTTTATGACTGGGAATGTGCGATTCAGGCTCTAGTTGTAATATTCTCCCTCTTTCTCTATGTAAGCATGCTAAATTTAAGGTCGAGTTGACAGAGACGCGCATTATGCGTTTTGTCGATCAAGAGATCAATATGCTCATTGACACGCTAAGAAAATGTAAGCTCAGAGTGGGAAGTTTCGAGTTCCTGGTTGACTTTGTAGTCATGGACATCCTCGATGATCCGAGTGCAAACGTTTTGCTAGTATGTCCTTTCTTAGCAACGAGCCGAGCAATCTTGGAGTACGACAACTACGAGATCACGATTAGGGTCAATAATGATGCAAAAACCTATACGATCCTAGAGCAATTCCTCAACCGACCAGGACAGTACCGCGTCAGCTCAAATTCCGGAGAAGTGAAAGTTGTTGAGATAGAGGATATCCGAGATAATACAAGGCAAGTGGTAGTAGAAAACAGAGAGCATGAATGTTTGACAGTTCTACTCTGAGAAAAGGACGAGAAGAATCACAACAATGTGTCTAGGGAGACGGTCAGTCTTGATGAATCCGCCTAGCGCAGTGATGTTTCGAGATTAAAAGAGGAAAAAGTGAATTCTTTGGGCAAAAAGGTAAATCTTGAAGTAGACAAAGAAAGCCGAATGCACTGGAAAGGAAGGCCAAGAGTGCAGGGCCGAAGGCTCAAGGTTTTAAGAAGGTTCGAGAAGTGGCGCTTCTAGATAAAAAGGAGGAATGCATATACTTATGAATAAAAATCCCAGGGAGAGCATTCGTAGAACAAGAGGGAAGACGCACCTCAGTTAAAGCCTCTCAAGTGAAATGCTGGCGGGTGAAAACTCAAGAATCAGACTAAGTGAGAGTTGAAAGAAAGTCGAGTTGGTGACTCTAACTTCAGAACTACTTTCTTATCCTTAGAATAATTTTGAATTAAATAAAAGTAGCGGGATTGGACAACAAGCTTTTTTCATCCTACCGCATCCCGAGGTTTTATGCTAAATGATGGGGGAAGGTTTTTTTTACTTGTTTAGCAGTCCGGTGAAGTAGGTTAGTCGAGTGGGAGAAGAAAAGACTGAGAAAGACAAGGACTTAGGCTATGAGGAGTCAGTGCTGATTGATAATAAGTGAGGATTGAATGAGAAAGGAAGTTGATGAAAGGTTTTAAGGAATCTGGAAGAAAAAATCTTAGGAAGCCGTGAAGGTACTTTCCGTAGCCGTGAAAGTACTTAGGCCCGGTTCTTGAGGTTTGACTGAATTTTAGGAAGTTAGGATGGCGCATGGACAACACGTACCGACTCGGAAATCTGATAGGGGTAGTTAACCGTCCCATCCACTTTCTCCACCACTCCACCTTTTTCTCTTCCCCATTACTTCACCATTATCCACCTCTCATCAATCCCATCAATCTCTCCCTCAATCTACTCACCATTAACTCATCCCACTCTTCCATACAACATTTTCAAATTTCAAACAAATTCAAATTTCAAACTCATCTCATTTTCTCCTATATAAACCACCCTCACCCTCACCATTTCCATCATCATCAACATTATTTCCTCCCTTCTTCTTCTTCTACACCACTCGGCCACCATTACTATCACCATAACATAGCCACTACACCATCAAAACCACCACCTCCATAACCAAAATCCCACACTTTCCCAAGATTGCTACTATCAATTTTTGATTTCTGCACATTTGACACCATTTCCATTCATAAAAAGTTGCAGAAACCTCCCAAAAATCCAGAAACCAGAAACCCGATTCTCAGGAAGCAGCGAGACATCCTCTCACAGCAGTGGCAACATTTCTTAGCAGATACAAAGTTTATCTCATCAATTTTCCTGGCTAATAGAGGCAACCCGATTCCAAGACGCAGAAGAGCACAACAGAGGCTTCAGGGCGATGACATGCCTACTATAAATGGTATCGACTAGTTTGCTTTTGTTGCTATTTATGAGTCATTTAGAAGTCATTGGAACAATCGGTCGGTTGCTAGGGAAAGAGGTTTCAACCTCGATGGTTGCGGTGATGTGATACCACGAGTTCTTCAATTCTACGGCATAACGGATATGGCCCTCATTCCGGCCGCTTTTAATGCCACCATTGTTCGTGAGTTCTATGTCTATGTAGCGGCCAACCCGGAGTCTAATATCGCTACGGTTCATGGGGTCCTCATTGATTTCTCGATCAAGACTATCAATGCCCGCTACGGCATCATCAACGCATCCCATCACGACAGAGAATTCACCGCTGCCACAAGAGAGCGTGATTTTGATCGCTTGATGAATATTGCAGAATATTATGATGTGCAGTGGGATTTTGAATCCAACAACTTCCCGACTACCCTTTACTCAAACGAATTGGTATAGGACGCTCGTATGCTGCACAAATTTGTCATTAACCATCTTTTGCCTAATGCTCACGCAGACACCATGACATCGGTTTGTTGCTACATAGCCGGATTCGCCAGGTTGCCGGGACAAGAAGAGAGATTTTACCGTATGGCAACCTGATCGATGAATTGGCGATGACAATAGAGTGCCCAGTCCTGGTTGCTGATAAGAGAATTTCAAGCTGAAGTGACTAGGGAGTTAGCCGATATGCGAGGAATGATGACACATATGATGACACGTCTCCACATTCCTCTTTATGCCCTACCACCACGAGCCCCTAGCATTCTCCATCTTCTTGGGGCGCTTCTTCAGCAGCACCACCTCCTGTTAATGAGGACTACGAGGACATCGACTTTGATTAGTCCCATAGTTCTAGTTTTTTTAGTTTTTTATTCTCCATTGTTGTTTTTATTTTTATTTTTATTTTTATTACGACTTTGCAATGCATGGCTCTTCTTTTTCAATAAATTATTTTATGGGTTAAATTGTTTGCATTTTAACATTTCATTTGCTTACTGCCATTCTATATTTTATTCTTATGTCATCTCTACATTGCCCGAGTTTTGTATGTCAGAATTCTATAGCAGATATTCATAGACTTTTCACGATATTCAGCCTAAGACGTGTTCGATAGGGAATCATTTACTTCGTTCCACGCTTAAAATATGCTAAGTTTCTTTTCATCATTGGGGACAATGCTTCGATTAATTTGGGGATAGGTACGTCACTTAGCTATTAGCTATGAATTTCGTCAATATTTTTTGATTTGTCACGAGTCTTGTCGATGCATTTTTCACCACTTAGATCTTTTGGAAATAATTAATTACATATTTGTTTCATGACCGAAATAAAAGTCGTGTCACTTTTGAAGTAGTAGTGTATTAACCGCATTTTCTTTTTATGGACCACCTTTTTACGCACGTATGACTCACTTCTTCAATATGTAGTTAGATGACGCATTATTCAATTAGTATTGAAGAATGAGCATGTGTTATGTTGCATGAAGTAGTTACTTATTAATTGTTATTTTACCATTGCATTCGCAATCCGAGTGAGAAGTATTGAGAAAAGATGAAGAGTTATCTTAGACCGAGAATCGATATTTGTCGGTGGATATACTTTAGCCAATTGTTGTAGGATGATGGTAGCAACAATGAAGCCACAAAAGGTAAAACGGGACAAAACGGGCTTGCGAGTGAGAGAGAAAAAAAGTGAGAAATCTACCGGGAAAAAAAGAAAAATAAATAAATAAAGGTAGTGAGGGAAGCGAACTCATAGCAAAAGGGCAGGACCCTTGCATAAAAAAGAGACAAACGAAGATAATGAGTAAAACTCGGTCCCCAAGTCCGCCCGTCCCGAGTAAGGTTTCATGTTGTTTGCCTGAGTCTGAAGGCAAGAGGAGCGAGTATTCACATTGATAAGTAAAGGTTTCGGGGTCGTTATAACTTCATTCTTTTCTTGCATGCACTATCACAAAAGATTTATCACACGACACATTGATGCATTGGTAGGTGATGATTAATGGGGAGCTTATGGATTTGTGCATGATTTGTGTTTTGCCTGAAATCCTTGTTGATATAATGTGATTCTGTTCGTGTCACTGTTTTTTGGAGAGTTATTGCACACACACACACACCGGTTCGTGAATTGAAAAGTGTTTCATGCACCGCTTATGGATATGAGTTGGCATGATTCTTATCTCGGCTTATGATGCATAGTTGTATGTGAGTCCGGAGTTGAGTTTATTCCGCCTTTTTGTTTGGGACGACCAAAAGAAAAGTGGGGGGTAGTTGATCACACTGAAAATGGTACTATAAATCATATCCTTAGTTGCCCCGAATCATGCTAAATTTATTAGTGATAGATGGAATTGCTAGGAGTAGTAGCACCGATCGAGACACTCGATCTTAGCACAGCGGAAGCATATGCGATTTACGATATGAGACATAACTAATTAATCATACGAGAAGGTTAGTAGATTTACACATACCGGAGAGAGATGATAAAATCGACCAAGGGAGAAGCCGTAGTCTTCCGGATTGTATCTCCTAGCGACGACTGATGGACGTCGATCCTCGCCGTAGAACCTCCTCGAATATGCATAAGAAAAACCCTAGGTTTTTCTTCTCTTAATGACTAGAACGAGAAACTAGTTTTTCTCTTCTTTTATTTTGATTGTGGCGCAATAATGTGTGTGTAATTGTGTTGGGAGGAACTCTCTTTATATAGGAAAATAACTAGTCAAGAGAGTTATCCTTTTCACACCACAAAAACCTATTCCCAAAAGGAAAAGATATTTGCCAACACAATTACCTATTCCTATAAGGAAAAGACAATTTTGCTACAAAAATAAGAGATAATTCCCAAAAAAAATCAATCTCTTTATTTTTTTATTAATTATCCAACAAATAGATAATTAATTAATTACACATGTGACATAATCTAGAAAAATTTCTTTTCCTAATTTATACACAGAATGTAGGCGCCACTTTAGTCATCATTTTTAATAGAAAATGTCTTTTCTATTTTACATATTATTTACCAAATAAATAATATTGCATATTCATTAAATAAACCAACTATTTAATTTATTCTCGAGGTTCCATAAAACGAGAAAACACTCACGTGTTAGGAGCCAACCTGGGGACCATTGACCTATAACCAGTAGCTACAATAAATTGAATAAAATTTTCATCGAACAGTATATTTCTACTCAACTTATTAATTCCGGAATTACGCCACCATAAATCCGAAACTGAACTCTATCGATTATAGATATAACTTATTCTCAAAACGTCGAGTCGAGTTGATAAGTGTCCATTGATATAATCATTTCATATAAACTAACCCTCCATAGACTATCCGTACTGAAGTAGGATTATTTCCGTAAATCCTCTTCAATACATCTTATCCTTATTTACCATTAACCCACTAGTGATCAATTATTTCATAACCAATACGAACTCCCGGGATTGATCAGTTTCTAGGATCAACAAATAAGGGGATTGTCTTTCTACTTCCCATAGGAAGGAATGGATTCCATATCTGTGAGACACACACTTCTCACTCATTCCAGAATAGTGCCAACGTGAAAGTGATTCGGACCGCGCCTCTTAGCGATTCTTAACGAGCACATCAAACCCTATCCTGAAACAAGTAGGAGTCTGTAATCACTTCAGGATTAAGGTTAATCCATATATGATCATCTTGTGATTTAATAAGATTTCTCAATCACGGAATTATATGAGAAAGTCAGATTAAATCGGTCCAGTCCTATATGACTTTCATCATGTATAAATGCCCCACTTAGACAACCAATGTCGACGGTCCGGATAAGACGGTCATACCATAAAGTGTTCTGGGCGCATTAATGGTGGTTTAATCAATAGACCCCAGACTTTGATTAAATTCACCACGGACTAACATTTCAAGTGTATCACCATAAACTTGATCCTCATGTGTGACACACACTAAGTTATATGGCTACATATGATACGACTTAGGGTTTTCAGTAGTGTATTACTTACAAGAACGAAGCAAGTAATAAGATGAGAATAAATCTGTCATTTATTAATTCTATAAACAATTACATAAATTGTCTTTCATGCGCTACTTCCAACAGGAATATTGTAGGAAATAAGTGTCGATTGCCTAACACCGGTTCCTCAGTTAGTAATTCTGCATCTTTACTTTTTATCCCGATATTTGGTACTGTTTCGTCTTGTTTTATGTGATTTTCAGAAATACCATAATATGGGCTAAAAAGGGATGGATCCAAATTAAAGAAAGAAACATTGGGCCGAAGTCAGAAGAAGTATGATTGAGCTAAAATTCACCCTTCAAAAACAATTTGTAAATACTCGAAACCGTGGGTAAACTAACTCTCTAACCGGCAGGGTACCGGGTCGATTGCTAGAATAGCTACAGGAGTACGAGATGGAACCCACGGGAAACTTGTTTGTGAGTACCAAAGCGAACGTGTTACTTAGTCTAGGTGATCAATGTTTTTAAAGTGCTTGTTTACTACAACGATACTAAAGTGATTCTTACTAACGAGTCTAAAGATAAAAAGAGAGAAAGAAGATTAAACTACTAGGTTCTAAAGATAGATTAAGGGACATAGCCGAACCATGATCAAAATAGCGAGTTTCAACCCCAAGGACAGACAAAACCAGGAGTGTGCATTAAACAAACGAACTCTCACATTCAATTTCACGGGTGCGTGCTCCTAATTCCGGTGCTAAGGTCTGAACAACTCTCTCCCAACACCTTATGCCATGTTAACTACCTTTCCCTTAAGAAGATTCACTAACAAGACATGTTAAGCACTAGAGCCGCTTAAATGTTAAAACGAGTAACCTCACTTTGGGCTCGGGCTTAACAACTAAGCCGAGTCTACGACGTGATCTTAGAACCCCTTTTCCCACCTCTCTCTATCTGAACAACTCTTTAGAGTGATATGTGTGATTTTTGACCTAGGTGATCAATCTAGCCCAAATCTGTTATAACAAGTTCTAAGACATGAAACATGCAAGATACAACAAGAAAAAGCACTACCCACTCCCAATTTCATCACCCAAAGGGTGATTTCACCAAATTTCACATGATTCGACTATGAAAATGGATTAGCTACTCATTATACTAGTGAAAACATGGAAGAAACAGTAAATTAAAGACATGACAAGTGAAGGAAAGAAGAAATATACCATTAATTTGCAGAAATTCGAGTTTAAGATCCAAAAGTACAAAATAGAGAATTAATTAAAAGATGGTCTCTTAGTGTTTGAAGTAGAAATCTGAGCTAAGAAATGGAAATATTAAGCTAAGATAGTGTTGATTTAAGCTAAAAGAGTGTATTCTAAGCTATTACAAAATTCGAGCTAAGAAATGGGTAGGGTTTTTCCAAGAGAATGGTTATTCTTCAAGAAATAGTCTAAGGGGGGTTTTTATAGGTGGGGGAAAATCTGCAAAAATCTGGCCTCAAACGCGCGTTTGAAAGGCTGAACCTAGCGTTTCACATCTTCAAACGCGCGTTTCGCATCAGTTGAAACGCGCGTTTCGCATCATTTCTGGGCAGGTTCTTGGCTGATCTTCATCTGGAACACGCGTTTGGAATGTTCAAATGCGCGTTTGGAGGACTTGGAACGCACGTTTAGGGCAGTTTGAAACTCGCGTTTAGAGAGGTTGAACTCTGATTGTTAAGGCCATATTTATATGATTATTAATTATTTTAAGTGTTTAATTGATTTAATTATGATTATTTGGATTTCATTACATTTTTGCAATGTGCATTTATCTTTTAGGAAGCTTAATTTCGAGATGATCAATCAAAGATATGGGAAAATAAAAGAGATAAGGAAAGAAATCAATCAAGATAAAGATGGAAATATCAAGGAATCCGTTCTGCATCAATCCAGACGAGCGTCCATGCAGCGTCCAATATGGACGGGCGTCTTGTAATTCGGACGAGCGTCTAGAGAAGAAAAGTTGAACAGAGAGTTTGGACGGAATCTGGACGAGCGTCTTGATAGCGTCTAAGGCATCATGGACGGGCGTCCATATAAGCGGACGAGCGTCCGGTGCCGACTTAACCCTAACCGACTTAGAGCTCTATAAATACAGCAGCAGCCCCAACCCTAAGAACATACTTTTATACCAAATAATTGAGATCGCAATTTTACACCAAAAAGCTGCGGCCAGAACCCTAATTCCACAGAGATGAACTTCTCCAACCCAACAATCATCTCCAACATGATTGTTGGCTAAAAGCCTTGCAGTGAGTCGACGGAGGAAGCCTATCATCAACACAAACCAACTAGAGAGTTCGATGCTTTATGTTAGTGAGTTTAATTTATAGTTTTTCATTACTTTGGATCTGTTTTGTATTGTTTAAGTTTTATTGAATTAAGATTTGATGAAACGATCTATGTTTAATTTATGCTTGAATAAATTTATGAAAGTCTGTTTATTTGAGTTCTCTTTCGTTCAAAGTAATGCATCTAATTGTGTTGTAAGAGATTATGCATGATTAGTTGAGTAAGAGTTTGGAAACAACCTCGTGATTTCGTGTTGATTGCATGTTTAGTTTATTTGAAAAGATAAACGAAACCCTAGAATTTGGTTGAAGAAATTTAATTGAATTCATGAAAAATCACTACTAAAAACTACATCTTAGATCACCATCTAGTTGGGGGTTGTTGGTTGATGGGTGGATTCGTTGCCTAAACGATAAAACTAGTTTTTACCGAACACTGATCAAGATTGTAGCTGCTGAAACGCGCGTTTGGGTGTTCTAACGCGCGTTTGAACCCCTGTTGCCCCAAAACTTCAACTTTTCTTCCTTTGATCTCTTCTCTTGCCTCGATCATGCTTTTCACCATAAATCATCACCTTCCAGGTCATCGAGACACCAATACCCTTCACCATCATAAACAACCAAAAACATCCAAAAAATTTCGGAGGGTAAAAGTGTTCGAGAATAGGGTTAATATCAGCAAAAAGGGGTAATAATCCATCAAAGTAACGGATTCATTCCCCGTGCCATAAGCTCACGATAACACCCCGAAAACGGTCTAAATCACCCAAAAATGTGCTAAAAGTGTGGCAAACGGGGATAAACAATGCACCGGAGTCACGTAAAGTTGACTCCCATCAAAGTCAATACGAAGTCTGCTGGACCAAAAAAGAGAAAAAAAAAAAGGCCTGAGGCTACGGAAACCCTAGCCGCATCTGCAACAATTTGGAGGGCACGAAAAAGAAGAGAGCCGTGATCTGCATTAAGTCGGCTAGGTTAAATCCACTAGGTCGGTTTATAGCTCTACATAAAGCCATGCCAGTGTATTGTAATAATATATGCTACGACACGAGAATACGATACACTTTTCCATGAAATCAAGAGTTTATTATTTTCTTTGAGTTCGTTGCTTGGTTATCTCTTCTAATCCATCAACTAGCTTGAGTTGATCAAGCTAGGTCACCATTGATAAAGGTATGAATCTTTGAACGTTCTTTCGTATTTTAATCATGGCAGATTTAGCTGAATTAACATGTTGTAATTGATCTGCATGTCTAAATGAATCGTAATTAACTAAAGTAATCAGAACAGAACGATGTAGATTTCAGAATTAGGAACCATCACCGCCGGTCCTGCGACGGTCTATATCGCAGCCGCGACACCTTAGGTCCCCCTAATCTGAAGATTCAGTGTCAACTACGTTGATCGACATATTTAATTAACAGTAGGTTAGATCTGGCCAATCTACTAATTGTATTCATAAATTAACAAGAAGGATTTGCAAGGTGAAGTGTTATTTTGGACATAGTGTTATCAATCCCTAGAAACGTGCTAGTCAATCCACAATAGCTGCTTAGGGAGGTAGTCGGTTTGCACCGGCAATCTCTAATACTTATTGCGTGTTAGTTAATACAACCAACGAACGAGGTTAACTGCACATAGGCGTCTACTGTCCTTTATGTAGATAATATTAGGAGAATCCACTCATAGCTAAAACTGAATTAGAAAACGTTCTGGTTAATCTATGAAATTATGAGGAAAAGTAGACATAAGGATCAATGACACCAAGTTAGGAGATCGGAGAGGAGATATAAACCAATTACCTTTTCTGCATTTATGTTGGTCATAGGACCATTATATGTCTTCTTGTCTAGATTTAATGGTTATTATCTATGTTGAATTGTCTCTGTGGGATCGACCTTGACTCGAATCTACTATACTATAATTGACTTAGTACTCTTACTAGTATTTCGTGCGTATTAGTGGCTTACACGCAGACTAGCCAACTGGCCAGGCTCGTTGAGGCGGAAAGAATGCACCAACTCGCTGGAGATCGGCATGTCACTCTGCCAACTATTCCACTCCGCTCCGGCGCAACAAATGTGGCAATAAGGGCAGTTAATAATGTTGTGGTGGCCCCAAGTGCGGGCGATACAACTATTGTGACCGATCCCGGTGCTGAGGAGAGGCGGGTGAGATCGAGTGTTGGGATTAAGATCCGCAATCCTACGGCAATAGACCAGACTGCTGCCGTGATTGTGGATGACAACTTTGAAGGGAAGGTCGATGAGACTCGCCTTAGAAAAAACCAAAGACCGAGTGCGGCGAGAGCTCGAAGGCTTCCGTTGATGCTTCCAAGTCCAAGTCCGCCGATCGGACTAAAGCTGAGGCTGCTAAGACAGCTGTAAAGGCCAAAGTTGTGTCCGTCTCTAAGTGGAAGACAAAAACAACTCTTTGCAACGTACATGCCCATATTAGATTTTCCCGTCCGGGTGAAGGACCCGTCTGGCTAAGGGATACATTCAGACGCCCCAAAGATTATAATGAGGGGATTTTGGTTTCCGAGTCAATCATGGAGGTTCCTAGACTGTAGAATTTGAAGTGGGGTCTGATGGACAAGGCAGCCTTGGCAGTTGGCCATGCAATTATGTCTCGAGTCGTACTGTCAGACTAGACCAATGACTACTTGGAGGAGTTTGATGATCTGTCTGGTTTGGTCGGCATCGTTACGAGCTAGGTAATTCCCCTGTTCACTTATCTTCATATTTGTTTTTACCTTTCATCAGTGCCAAAGCAACCTGACTTGTTTGTTTCTTTTCTTCTTTTCCAGCTGGCCCCTGCCATGAGGCAATGCACAAAAATCCATGATAAGACGGTACGCAAGAACGAAGCTGTGGATAACAAGCTGAATGAGAACTTGACCGTGCTGGAGGAGGCGAACATTCGAGCCAAAACTACCAAAAATCAGACTGTGGAGCTGGAGAAGCAAGATAAACTGGCGAGGATGGAGGCGTAAGAGGAAGCGATCCGCCTTCAATCCATTTAACAAGCAGAAAGCCCAAGAGTTTAACTCTATGATGGATCAGATGAAGGGTGAGCTGGAAAAGCTCCGAGATCTGGTTGCCAGTGAGCATGAGCGTTCTGCCGGTCTGGCTAAGACGCTAGAGGATGCTGAGGCCAAGTTGCCGGGAAAGCTAATGGAGGCAAGGGCTAAGGAAAGTGCTCAGGCCATCACCGAGTTTAAATCCTCGAAGGTGCATGAGGATGCGTTGCTCTCTGTTCTTGAGAAAGGCTTCGACCAAGTATTTCCATATCTCGAGGTGCTTCATGAGGGGTTAGAGTGGCCGAGCCCCTATCTTGACGCACCGGGGGAGATCGGATTCTTTTCGATCTTTATGATTGACTTTGAGACAGTTTCATCCTTATGTACCTTACATCAATGCTGATCTGGCGGACCTTGCCGAAGAGCAGAGAAATGTGGGGGAAGAAGTGTGGAGTCCGCCCCTACCGCTGAAGATAACCTGGCGGCTTTAGTTTGCAAACAGATGGCTCGGCCTTGCTTTGAAATCCTCGAGAAGACAGCGGAAGAGACTGTAAAATCCCACATCGGTAAAGTAAGGTCCTGCTCACCCCATAAGTGTTAGCCTTTTTAGACCAAGCGAGGACAACGGTCTAAGCAGTTGACCGGACCATTTATGACTCATTTAGCGCTGGCAGGCCCGGGGTCTGGGGGAGTTACTGAATGGTATCAGAGCCTACTGCCATACGGAACTAAGTGCCACACCATAAGAGGCACTGGGGGCCACCTCTAGAATCCTATGGTAGGGACGAACTGGGACAAGTCCACTAAGACAAATCTTGGCCGTCCTAGAGAGGACGCCTCCCTTATAAGGGGGGAGAATGTAAAATCCCACATCGGTAAAATAAATTCCTACTCACCCCATATAAGTGTGAGACATAAAGGTCTTGTCAACTCGGATTAGCCCTTTTAGACCAAGCGAGGACGGCGGTCTAAACAGTTGACCGGACCATTTATGACTTATTTAGCGCTGCCAGGCCCGGAATGTGGGGGCGTTACAGAGACCGAGATGCTGGATGCAATGTTAGCTCATGTTCTGTCTGCAGCGAACATAGAGAATGAAGAGAGCTTGCCCGAGGGTGACCAGCAGTGATTTGCTTTTTCAAACTCTGATGATTTGTAACCTATTAACTCCTTAGTCCGCTATTTGATAAAATGTAGAAAAATAGGCCCAAACCCATATAAGAGAAGGGGCCTCATCCTCAAAACCTAGGTTGTGAGGTGAGGGAAATCCATCTCTTAATATGGTGAGTGAAACAACCACAAGTTCCTAATGCGGGACACTTTAACACGCCCCCTCAAGTGTGGGCCGGGCACACAAGGCCAACAAATAGGTCCAACACTTGCACAATAAAGGGTGGCTCCGTACCATGTAGAAAAATAGGCCCAAACCCATATAAGAGAAGGGGCATCATCCTCAAATCCTAGGTTGTGAGGTGAGGAAAATCTATCTCTTAATATGGTGGGTAAAACAACCACAAGTTCCTAATATAGGACACTTTAACATAAACCATTGCCATGTAATGAATTTTATTTTCTGCTCGACTTTTATTTGTCTTTTTGACCTACTTCATTTTATTTAGACTTTTGCTTCTGATTATCACAACCGTTGAGCTCGCTTATTTTGAATTTATTTGAATGTTTGCTTGTATGTTTTTTATTCCGACTTTGTATTTTTGCCGAATTTTTTTCCTAACTTTCAAGGCCACAGTACGTCGAACTACCCGAAATTTTTCCAAACATTCAAGGTATATCGAACTATCGAACTACTGTAGCATAGTGGGTAGCATAGTGGCCCCCTTGTTTTGGACAAGGTCGAGGGCTTCTGAGAGCGAGCTTGTCGAAAACAAATGCCGGCTCTCCGTATTCACTTTGTGTTAAAAACGACCAAAGTGTTTTCGTAAATTGAGCGGGTACAAAATACAAAATGTAAAGACGGACTTTATTAAGCTCGCCCCGTCACATTCGGCGGGTTGAGTGTTTACAAAATAAGAAAGTGTAATCATTCACACTAATGAACGAGAGAATGAATGCCATAACTCGTGCCGAAATTTTACATGTAGTATCTTTTTAGATTGTCCGCATGTCAAGGCCGATTCAGGGCGACCCCGTTCTCGTCTTTTAATATATACGTCCCTTTCTTGATTTTCCTTGAGATTTGCTAAGGACCTTCCCAATCTGGTGAAAGCTTGCCTTTCTCGGCTCGATGCCCGACGGCTTCTCTTTTGCGAAGGATGCAGTCGCCGACTGCGAACGAAGGATCTCGTATTCTCTAGTCGTGATTTAGTTTGGCGAGCTGCTTATAGTTTAGGAGTCGGCCATAAGCCTATACCCTTTTATCCTCTGATAATTCGAGCTCGAGTTTCATGTTAAGCTGGTTGGCAAGCTCATCGTAGTGTGAGACTCAGAGACTCGGTAAGGACATCTCGACTGGCGCCATGGCTTTGGAACCGTAAGTTAAGGCAAAAGGAGTTTTACATATTGTAGTTTTAAATGTTGTCCGGATAGCCCAGAGGACGGATGAACATTTGTCCACCGATCTGCCGGCTTTCTTGTCCAGGTTACTCTTTAACATTTTGAGGACCTGTTTGTTCGCACTTTCTGCCAGAACGTTCCATTCCAGATAGGACAATGAGGATTGCCAATTTTTTACGTTGTGCTCCTCGCAAAACTTCGTAAACTGCTCCCAGAATTGGGCTCCATTTTCGGATACCACAGCTCCAGGAACTCCGAACCAGGACCAAATCTGATCGTGCATGAAATAGATCGCATCCTTTGTTGTTGTTTTGCCCAAGGCTTTGGCTTCAACCCATTTGGTAAAGTAGTCAACTTCCACAATGGCGTATTGGCAGCTGCCTCACCTATTTTGGAAAGGGCCAATAAGATCGAGTCCCCACATGTTTTAAGGCCAGGCTGAAATGACTTTGCTATGTTCAACTGAAGGCAACCAGGGAATGTCCGCGAAACGTTGACACTTGTCACACATCTTGGCGAATCTGTGAGCATCCATAGTGAGTGTTGGCCAATAATATCCTGTGGGAATGATTTTCTGGCTCATAGAGCACCTGGCAGGATGGCCCCCACACACTCCTTCGTGGACCTTGGCTAAGATTTTCATCGCTTCTTCTAGGCAGGCACACCGCAATAGAGTCTTTGTATAAGATCTTAAGTGTAGAATTCTGTTGAAGATGGCGTATCGCGCTACCTTTTCACTCATAGAGCAGGCTCTATCTACCTCGGTAGGTAGGGAGCCCGCCTCGATGTATGCTTTGATCTCATCTACCCAGCATGTCGATGTCGCTTCTATGTCTATGACTTCAGCCCGATGAATTGTCATCTCGGCGAGATATTCAACCAACATTGTTGTGTCTTCAATTTCTTCTTTTGAGGATAATTTGGACTGGTAATCTGCTTGCATATTGTCCTCTTGGTCGATTCTGATGAACTCGCAGTAGTTGAAGCCACTTTTCAGCCGTTTGACGATCTCGAGATATTGGCACATAATCTTATTTTTAGCTTCGTAAGTACTTGAGATCTGGTTGACGATTAGTTGGGAGTCGCTGTAGGCTTCAACATTTTCAACCCTCATTGCTTTGGCGAGGTCGAGGTCAGAAATGAAGGCCTCATGCTCTTCTGGATTATTTGAAGCAGGGAACTCAAACCTTAGAGCTTTTTCAATTCTTCTATAGTTCCTGGTTCGACCAGAATTATACCGGCTCCACAGCCACTTTCTCTCCGCCATGTCAACATAAAGTTGCCAACAATGACCCGGCCTTTGGTGTGCCAAAGTCGAGGGTGAATTGGTTTTGGGCGGGGGTTGTGGATCGGATTTCTCTGTGTTGAAGCTGGTCTCGACAATGAAGTCAGCTAAGGCTTGAGCCTTGATTTCTTTCCGGGGTCGATAATGGATGTCAAAAACTATTAGTTCAATTGCCCACCGAAGCAGTTGACTTGAAAGGTTGGGCTTGTATTATACTTGACGTAATGGACAATCTGTCAAAACGTTGATAATGGGCGAAGAAAAATAAGCCCTTAATTTGCGGGTTGTAATAACAAGCGAGTACGACAACTTCTCTATATTTAAATAGTGTCTCTCCACCTTACTGAGAATTTTAATTACATAATAAATGGGGTTTTGGAGGGTGCCGGCCTCCTTGACAAGAACGGCGGCAACAGCCCGGTCTGAGGCCACCAAGTACAGGAGTAACTCATCTACTATCACTGGGCTAAGTAGAAGAGGTGGCTTCCCCATATAATCTTTGAGAGCTTTGAAGGCTAAAGTGCACTCTTCGTTCCATGTGAAAGTTTTGTCGCCCTCAAGAATTCTGAAGAATGGTAGGTACTTTTCGGCGGACTTGGAGATGAATCTACCAAAAGCGATGATTCTTCCATTCAGCATATGAACCTCTTCGATGCTGGTTGGTTCCTTCATGTTGATCAGTGCCTCTATTTTTTCAGGATCATCCTCGATCTTCCATTGACTGACTATGAATCCATGAAACTTGCCTGCCTGGACACCTAATACGTATTTGGCCGGATTAAGCTTCATTGATTGTTTTTAACGTTCTCGAAGGTTTATGGGAGATCAGCGTTGTGGCCTTTGTGGGATGATTTGATGACTATATCATCAATATAAGCCTCCATATTTTTGCCAAAATGTGAACTGAAGACGTGATTAACCATTCTCTGATATGATGAGCCGACGTTCTTCAGCCCAAATGGATTATTTCGTATTAATATAAGCCCCCAACTGCTCTAAAGGTTGTCATTTCTTTGTCGCAGTCTGCCATCTTGACTTGATGGTAGCCGGAGTATGCATCGAGAAAGCTAAGCATTCTATACTCGGAAATTGAGTTCACCATACGATCAATCCTCGGAAGAGGGTAAGGATCTTTGGGGCATGCCTTGTGGATGTCCATAAAGTTGATGCACATCCGCCAATTTACATTTTTTTTCATGACCATGACCATTTTATCTATCCATGTCGGATAGATGAGCTCTTTGATGATGCCCGCTAGCAAAAGCTTATCGATCTCAACCTTTATAGCTGCTTGTTTTTGTGAGAGAATTTCTGGCCTTTTTCTGTATCGGCTTAGAGGTTGGATTGATGTTTAAATGATGTAGTGTGACCTCAGGCTCGACCCCTCTCTGTTCGTCACAACCCAGTCAAAAGCGTTCATGTTGGACTTAAGTTGAGAGATGAGCACTTCCTTTTCCGGGTCTGATAAATGGGCACCAATTTTAACATTCTGATCAGGGTAAGCCTCATTTATCACGACCTCAATGAGCTCACCTTCAGAAGTAAAATCTTGATCATCCCTGACTTGCAGAGTTTTGCATTCACTTTTGGCGGGGACGAGCTCTCGAATCATGTTCACCTTACCGGACCCCGCTAAAACCTACCGTAGCGTTTTCTAAGCCCGACTAACTCCCATCCCCCTTTTATATGAGACATAGATGACCATCTAGAATTGTCTCAAGGCCGGGATCCTCAAAATAATGTTATAATTTAAATGAAGGTCGACTATGAGGAGGCTTACCTTTCGGTTTCGTAAGGCTCACAGTCGCCCATTTTGACCTCAATATCGATGGCGCCCTTGACCTGTACCTTGTCGTTGGTGAAGCCCTAATGAGTGTCATGATGCAGTCTGAGATGTGAATCATGGAGCCAAGCTATTTGAAGCAATCATAATACAAGATGTCTATGCAGGCTTTCATGTCTATCAAAATGCGATGTACCAAGGCAACGTTAATCATAGCCGACATGATGATTGGTTGTTCAAGAGCATCAGGAAGATCGACAAGCTCGCTACATGTGAACAAAATTGGTTGTTCGGTCCGCTGGAGGATGACTGGTTTCTCGATGACTAAGAGAGAAGATTTGGCTCTTTAGATGATTGTTGCTAGGAGGCTGCTTTGTGATGACATGAATTTCCCTCTTGTATCGGTGGGCTGAGGGATTTTCTCGATTAGAGTTATCCCCATCTTGTTTGAAATTGTCTAAGGCCCCACGGGCATCAGCTTCTCAATTTCCTTCTTCAAAATGCGACATGAATCGGTGGTGTGACCGTGATTCTTAAGATAGTCACAGTACTTGGTCATGTCACATTCACCCCGTGGATCGAGCTTTATTGGGCTCGGAACATGCATCTTGTTCCTTACCTTATTCATAATCTGCTCAATTGGTGCGTTGAGGGGAGTGTATTTCTCTTCCTTAAACTTCTCGGGCTTTTTGATGTCCCGGTTTCGACCGGCGCCCTCCTTAGACGGGTTCTACTCAGCCTTAACCTTGCCCTTGATTGAAGATGACAGAGCGGGATCAGATGCACTCCATTTTCTGGCGAGGGAGAGCATTTCTTAGAGATTCTCGACCAGCAGAAAGAGAACTCTACCTTGAGAGACCCATTCGCCAGGCCGCTCTGAAAATTTGTCATGACAACGTCGTCACTCGGACCCCTTGTCAGCATATAGACTTTGTTGAATCGCTCGTAGTAGCTTCGGGTCGATTCATTTTCACCTTGTCGGATCTCATAGAGGTCATCCCGTGTTTTCTTTGGCTGACCGAATAACTTGAACTAGGCAATGAGCTTGCTCTGGATGTCTTTGCCATGTCCATGTCCAAGACAGGCTAGAGTTGACCTTCTTTCCGGAGCTAACCCAGATGTTGAATGACTACTTCCTTCCCTGCTAGAGTGATGAGAAAGACCGCCATGGAGCTGAACTGGGAGCTCGGCAGGTGTTTGATTGGCCAAGGTGACAGCCCCAAGGCGAGAAGCTGCTGATCGGTCTGCCACATTCTCTCAACATATTCAATGTGAGCCATTAAAGCCGATGCATAGCTGTTCTGATGTGTAACTGCCCCAACGTCCGGAGATGGCTCGTGAGCTCGCCTGTGTCTGGAAGTCGCATCAGCCTCTTTTCTTGATCTTTGGGTGACGGCGGCCTCAAGAGCATCCTCATACTTGGACCTCTCAGCAAGAAATGTACGGATGTTGGTCTGCATCGGATTCCTTGTTGATTGTCAGAGGCGACGTGGTAAGATCACCATGGGTCTGTTGTGCTTGAGCGCGACCAATAGTTGGCCTGTCGGTGATCTGAGCCGTGTAATGACCGGTCCTCTAACAGTAATGGGTAAGCCATCGAGCTGAGCAGGACCTGTAGATCTTGTTTATGCCATGGAGGTGCCAATAGAGGTCTTCAAGATGAGCAGGTCACGAAGTACAGATCTAGAAGATCCGTTGAAGATCCAATGGATCTATGAAGAACACAATGAAGATCTGATGAATCTGAGAGAGATTCAACCGAAAATATGGGGGATATGTGTTAGATCCAAAAAATCTGAAGTAGATCTAGAGGTTTTTGGCTGCAAACCAAAAGGTGGATGTTTTCCTTGCCCAGAAACCCAAAAATCAATCGTTTGAACTCACCGGAAAGCCAAAAGTCAAAAGCTTTCCCCCGTCGGAAAACCAAAAGTCGGTTGTTTTCCTTCGCCAGAGCCGCCGTAAAAAAAATTGGATGGTGGATCTGGCCGGAAAAATGCTAAAAAGCATAATTTCCCAGGAACGGAGCCAAATGATACGGTTGGACGTATCACAAACGGGTTATGATGATTTTAGCGTTGGATATCTAGTGAAAGTGAATGATTTTTCCGGCGGTGCATGGCGGAACTCGAGAAGATTACGAAGAAAATATGAAGTCGGCAAAAGAGATAAAGGGCGAGCTCGACAGTCGATCAATTGGCAGAGGTTATCTACTTGTATTAATTATGAGATGTACTTTTTCAGGGTACAAATGCCCTTATTTAGAGGGACTAAGAGGCGGCAGTTACAAATGACGATAATTAAGTATAATAAAGCAGGATTAACTACGTTGATGACGTGGCAGCATCTGCTTAGGCGATCTTGCTCGTAACCACTGCGGGCTATTCACCTCATATCCATCGTGTACGAACTCTGTTCTCCTAATCATGCGGGCTTGGTCTGAGCTAACAGACTGCGAGTTGGGGCGAGTAGGTCGGCCCCCGTGCTTCATGCCGACCTATAAGTGGCGGACGAAAGGCTTTGCAGATCGACGCCCATTGCCTAGCCAATGATAAGTATCGTAGAGGCATGAGGCAGGCTGGATTATTCCTTCCCCGGTCCGGCTTATGAAGGCACGGACAGGCTGGGTCAAGGGCTCTAGTCGTTGTTAGGCCCCCGTACGGGCCCAATATGAATCCGCAAGCTCTTTTCTGGGCTTAGCGTATCAAAGGCATGGTCAAAATTCCTTTATGGCTCTAAAACATGATATTTACAAAGCTTTTGATAGGGTGGATTGGAATTTTCTGTGCTTTATGATGAGAAGTTTAAGGTTTCATGAGCGTTTTGTGGGTCTAATTTTTGAGTGCATTTCTACCTTCTCTTTCTCCCTTATAATCAATGTGGAAAGAAAGGGTTTTATCAAGCATTTTCACGGCATTAGACAGGGTGATCCCTTCTCTGCATATCTTTTTATTATCTGTGGTCAAGGGTTAAGTTTTCTTCTGAAAAAAGCGGGTGAAGAGAGGAGCATATCGGGGGTGAGTATTTCCAAAAAAAGTCCTAGTATCAACCATCTCTTCTTTGGGGATGATGCCATTTTATTCTCCAAAGCTTCTCGTGGTGCGGCTAGCAACATCAAAAAGGTTTTAGATTACCATGAAGAAGTCTCCGGCCAGAAAATTAATGTTAAAAACCCACCATATTATTCTGTAAAAATGCTTCTCTTTCTGATAAGGCTGATGTTTGTAATGTTTTCCAATGGGTCCAAGATGCCTGTCATTCTAAATATTTAGGCCTTCCGGTCATTATTGGTAGATCTAAGAGGCAAGTCTTTTGGTACGTTGCCGAGAAAATAAAAGCCAAAACCAATAGTTGGAAAACTAAAACCCTTAGCCTTAGTGGCAAGGCCATCGCGTTGTCCTTTTCCTTAGTTTCTATCCCCCAACTATGTTTTGTCATGTGTTAGGCTTCCCCAAACAACGAGATTAATCCTATCCTTTTATCCTTTTGGTGGGGTAATTTAGATTAAAAAAGCAAAGGTATTCATTGGGTTGCGTGGAAGACGTTATGTTTACTTAAAAAAATAGAGGGCCTGGGGTTTAAAGATTTGGGAGATATGAACACTGCGTTATTGGCCAAATTCTTGTGGAGAATTCTTAAGAATCCTGATCTTCTTGGGCCTAAAGTACTGAAAGACGGGTATTTCCCTAATTGCACTATTTTGGAGGCTTCGAGGAAAGACAAGTCTTCTTTCGCCTGGAAATGTATTATGTCAGCACGGGATTTCCTACAGCGACACACAATTTTCTCTGCTGGTGATGGTGTGGACATATGCCTATGGAACGATCCAAGAATATCCAATAATCCGGTTTTAAGTCGATCACTCAAATGCCTATTGATAGGGAAAAATGAGAATTGGAGACTTTATTAATAACTACTCTTGGGACGACCATAAGGTGATGAATACTTTCTGGTAGGTTTACACAATCAACATTGTCTCCATCCCATTTAGAGCATCCACTATTAGGGCTGAGCAAAAAAAATGAAACCAAACCAAACCATTAACCAGTCAAAACCAAACTGAAATAACCAAACCAATTGAATTAGTTTGATTTCAAACCAAACCGAGTTATAATGGTTTGGGTTTGGTTATTTTTATTTTTAACCAACCCAACCCGAATTAATTATTCTATAAAATAATACAGTTTCACAATACTGTTTAAAAAAGCTAACGATACAACCATAAACCTAAAATCACTCTTCAATTTACATCACTCATATAATTCGACACTCAAACACTACCTCCATC
Organism: Gentiana straminea; assembly: GCA_036785695.1. NCBI lineage: Eukaryota > Viridiplantae > Streptophyta > Magnoliopsida > Gentianales > Gentianaceae > Gentiana > Gentiana straminea. The sequence continues at coordinate 3,280,675 of JAVUPR010000482.1, forward strand.
ACATCACTCTCTCTCTCTCTCTCTCTCTCTCTCTCTCTCTCTCTCTCTCTCTCTCTCTCTGCGTATAGCCACCTCTTCTTCCAATCGCCTCTACGCTTGTTCCAGGTTGAGGCAAACCTTTCGTGATTCAGGTTCCACTTTACGTTAAATCATTTATGTAAATCGAAAAAAACCACTGTGTCATAAAAATAGCTTCTCAAACAAATTGACATGCTAAATGAATCCAAACCGAAACCAAAACTCATATAATTCGACACTCAAACACTGCCTCCATCAATTCATCACGCTCTCTCTCAGCGTATAGCCACCTCTTCTTCCAATCGCCTCCGTGCTTGTTCCAGGTTGAGGCAAACCTTTCGTGATTCGTGTTCCACTTTACATTAAATCATTTATGTAAATAAAAAAGTACCTTGTGTCATAAAAAAAACTTCTTAAACAAATTGACATGCTAAAACCAAAACCAAGCCAAATCCAAATCGAAACCAAATTAAACCAAACCATTGCGTTCAAAATCATTTTGGTTGGTTTGGAGTATAAGTTGTAACCCCAAACCGACCTGCGTTTTCCAAACCAACCCAAACCAACCCATGATTAGCCCTGGACCACTATGATGTAAAACTTCACCCTTCAAAATCTCTTAACTGTCAGAAATGGATGAATTTTGTTTGCAATGGCCTATGTGACCACCTGGTGGTGTGCTCTACCGTGGAAGTGGTGAAGGACCTGCCTCCTTTGGACGGAACCAGAAATTGGTGATCGGGTGGGCTACTTGACGATATTTGTATGATCGGGTGGGTTGGATTAAGACAACTAACTGTTTTGAACTGAATTATATAAGGTTTTTGGTGTACCGAAAATAAAAATCGGGTGGACTGCGCCCATCCAAGCCACCCTCTGCCATTCATTCTCACCCGTGGATGTCAAATCTGAATAAAAAAGCATTCAATACCAATTTTTTTCATTATTCAACATTTTCATTCTTCATCTCACCATTTTTGATCTTCCGCAATGAATTTCACAAACAAATATTGCCATTTTATCCCATCTATTACACAAATTCTTCATCTCAATCCATTTAAAAAAACATTATTGTTCACGTTTCTCTTGCTCCCGCCGGCAGCCTGGACTGGTTGGTGCTCATGAAAGCAAGGTGACAATATCGGGTATCACCCCTCCACGTGTCGTCTTGTAGTTGGTCCCCAGAATGCGAATGAGTACAAGGTTATACATATCGAGTTCCGAGTTGGGGGCTTACGATAATCAACAATCGAGCAGTGTAGGACAAGGGGTCCCAGAGTCGAGTACCGCAGGTCGGTTATGTCGACATCGAGGGCAGAGTCCGCACCAGCTGTCAAGGCCCATTAACTATGTGATAACTTGGGCAAGGTTTAAGGCCTATTAAGGGTAAATATGATAATAGCTCAAACCGACTTAATATTAGGGTTAAGGCATGTGTTGTCATTATAAATAGCACACTCCAGGAACTATGTAAGGCTTGATTCCTGGACAATGACAGTGACGATGACAGATTGCATCACCTAATTTATCCGGTCCTGTGTGGATCTACCTAAAACCCTAATGCCTAAAGAACGGGATGGTGGGTTTGGTGATTTGCGGTTGAGTCTAAGAGTTGATCTTAGATTGCCTACGTATCCTGTCAATGTTCAGGAATCAAGCCTTACGTGGTTCCTGGAGTGTGTTATTTATAATGACAACACATGCCTTAACCCTAATATTAAGTCGGTTTGAGCTATTGTCATATTTACCCATAATGGGCCTTAACCCTTGCCCAAGTTATCACATTGTTAATGGGCCTTGACAACTGGTGCAGACTCTGCCCTCGATGTCGACATAACCGACATGCGGTACTCGACTCTGGGACCCCTTGTCCTACACTGCTCGATTGTCGATTATCGTAAGCCCCCAGCTCGGAACTCGATATGTATAACTTAGTACTCATTCGCATTCTGGGGACCAACTGCAAGATGACACGTGGAGGGGTGAAACCCGGTATCGTCATAAGCCCCAGACTTGAGAGAGGCGACCGTCGTCGTCCGAGGTCAATTCTGCTGTTTGAATCGTCTTCGAGTTGGGTCATTATTTGGGTGGGAAAAAGCCCGCCACCTCCAACCCGAACTGCTTGTAGCTATGTGGCATGACGTCATGGCACACTAACGCTTCGTATTCCATCAATCATAACGTCACTACCTTGATTCTCGTGATTTACAGGGGGTTATAACTCCCCATCACTCACGTCTTTTCAAACCCGTTTCATTATTCTGCAAGCATAAAAGAGGGAAGAAAAGACTTCAGAGAAAACTTCTGGCCAAATCGTGTGCATTCACCTTCAAAGTTCAAGTAAGCGTATTTTTTGTGTTCTTCCTCTTTTTCGTACATTCATCCATGTCAAGTAGTGCTACTGAGTCTGATAGGGGTAGTGGATCACCTTCCCATAGTGAAACTCCAGTATCTATTCCTTCCGGTCATCCTCTCCGACGAACCTGCAGATTCTTCTCCTTCTGCCCATAACCAACCTAAAAGATTAGTCACTAGGATGGACGGAAAAGGTCCTAAAGGCTGCCTTAGTGCCCTCTCCCTTAGGGATATTGACAGAATTCACAAAAAGTTCAACATTGCTAGCCCCCAATTTGAAATCCAACTCCCATTCGGTCTTCATCAGTATGCCGACGAGCCTCCAGAAGGGTTTTGTTCCGTATACGAAGCTCAGCTTTCCAGTGGGTTGGTATTCCCTTTGTGCCTGGCTGTCCTAGAAATCCTGAACCACTATAAGATTGGGGTCTCTCAACTAGGTCCCAATGCTATTAGGACATTAATGGGATTCGTGATCGCTTGTCGAGTGACCGGTGTCTGCTTTTCAGTTCCACTTTTCCGCTACTACTACAAAATCACAACTATGCCAGACAAGATGTGGTATACTTTCCAACGAAGAACGAATCGACACGAGTTTGAGTCCAAGGGACCATCTTCTCACAGTGAGTGGAAACCGAGGTTCTTCTTTCTTTTCCATGGTATGGATAATCCGTACATAGGACAGTGGACGTCGAGAAACAAGAAACATGACAAACTGGGCAGTGGCCCCAACCCTCGAGATGCCCGTATAATGGATAACTCCGATCTCGAGGTGGTCACCCGAGACCTGCGTCTTCTGTATGGCCTAGCCAACTTGGCAGAGGCAGGACCGAAGCCCTACGCCCAAATCCATGTTAAGGATCGAGAGAACTGTAGGACTTTCTTCTGTTTGTTTTTCTTTTGCCGAGATTCATGACTTCTAAGAACCATATCCCCGACTTTGAAGTATCTGTACTTAACCCTTGAGTTATAGTACTATGAGATCTTTTGTTTATATCTTGCCATTCTGGCTGAAGCAATCTCTCTTCGCTCCTCGGCATTGTCATTTTCATGTCGAAGGTCGGGAGCATTTGTTTCAACATTATAGGTTAGAACTCAAGGAGAAGGAACACCAATCTCGGCGGGTATCACCGCTTCGCACCCATATACTAGAGAGAAAGGTGTTTCTCCTGTTGAGGAATTAGGAGCTGTCATGTACGACCATATGATGCTCAGAAGTTGTACTACCCAGTCTCGACCTTCTGCCTCTAGCTTATTTTTCAACCCTAGCTTAATCTGTCGATTTGTCTGCTCGAATTGACCGTTTGACTGTGGGTGAGCTATCGAGGTGAAGTGCTGACTGATATGATATTCATTGCACTATTCTCTAACTCTTCGATCTTCAAATTGGGTGCCATTATCTGAGATCAGAGCCTTTGGGATGCCGTACCTGCATAAAATATCGACCCACAAGAATTTTTTGATGGTTGCAGCTCTGATGCCGGGCAAAGCCTTGGCTTCGACCTATTTGGTGAAGTAATCCACAAGGACAACCACATATCGATTATTCCCCGGATCTCGAGGTAGAGGTCCAACTATGACGACTCCCCACTGATCAAAAGGCCAGGCTGACGAGATGACATTCATTTCTTGAGCCTGTTCATGGGAGATATTGTCATGGATTTGACAAGGTTTACACCTCTGAACAAGGTTATTCTCGTCCCGTTGCATCGACGGCCAAAAGTATCCAGCTAACTTACACTTTCGGGCCAACATCCTCGCCCCACAATGATTTCCACAAGCTCCTCTGTGGATTTCTTCCAAGAGATACTCATATTCTGTCTCGGATACACACCTCAACCATGGGCTCACGAAAGACTTTCGGTAAAGGACATCATCAAAGAATGCGTACCGTACTTATTGGAGTCGGACCTTCCTTGATTGTACCTTATCAGATGGGAGAATTCCGTCCTTAAGGTAGAGGGCGATCGAGTCCATCCATGTGGCATGCTGAGTGATCGGCTGGGCCTCCGATTCTCTGTAACTCATGTCGGTAAATAGTTCGACCAGAACTTTCTTATTTGAGACGAAGTTCGATGCGAGCTTAGACAGTGCATCGGCCCTCTTATTTTGACTTCGGGGGACCTGCTCGATTTGAACTGTCTTGAACTTAGGTATGAGGCCTTGCACCACTGTTAGATAGTTCCTCATGGTTTCCTTCTTAGCTTCATACTCCCCTTTGACGTGATTTACCACTAACTGTGAGTCACTATAAACCAGTAAATTCTCGACACCTAACTTCAAAGCAAGTTTCAGACCTGTGATCATAGATTCATATTCATCCTCGTTGTTCGTTGCTTTGAAGTCAAATCAAAGGGCATAGGGGAATTCTTCGCCTTTTGGACTAACTAGAAGGAGACCTGCCCCTGCCCCTCCTTACTCGACGCTCCATCTACTTGGAGGGTCCACTGTTCCTCCGGACTTTGTTTCTCTTGATCGAGTTGGATGGAAATTCCTTCAGCTAAAAAATCTTCCAGGGCCTAAGCTTTTACCGCAGTTCAAGGAACAAACTCGATATCGTACTGTGCCATCTCCACTACCCATTTCGCTAATCGACCTGAAGTAACGAGATTCGCTAAGATCTGCTTCAATGGTTGGTCAGTGACTACCATAATAGGATGGGCTTGGAAATAGGGACTCAGCTTTCTCGACGCATGTACAATACATAATGCTAGCTTTTCTGCTGGAGAGTATCAGATCTCGGGGCCATGTAACTCTTTATTGACAAAATAGATAGGCACCTGACCATGTACCCCTTCTCGAACTAGAACCGCACTCACTGCTTCTTCGCATACGGCCAAGGAGACTAACAACTTCTCCCCTTCTCGAGGTGAAGTCAGGGTGGGTAACTCTGATAAGTAAGCTTTCAACTCCTCGAAGGCTGTCTAACATTCTTCGTCCCAATGGAAAGGACTGGCCTTGCAGAGGATCTTGAAAAACGGTAGTGCGCGCTGCGCGGATCTCGATAAGAACCTGTTGAGGGCGGCCATTCGACCGGTAAGCCTCTATACTTCCTTTGTATTTCGAGGGGCGGGCATATTTTTCAAAGTGTCGATTTTGTCCGGGTTCGCTCGAATCCCGTCCTTCAAGATCATATATCCCAAAAATTTTCCCGACCTGACCCCAAAGGTGCACTTCTTTGGATTTAACCTCATCTGTGTATCCCTCAATACTTCAAATACTTCTCGAGCATCTACCAAATATTGCTTCATAGACCGGCTTTTGGTGAGCAAGTCGTCTACACACACTTCCATGCATCTACCAATCTGTTTGGTGAAGATCTTGTTGACTGCTCTCTGATATGTAGCCCCGGCATTTTTCAATCCAAATGGCATGGTTACATAGCAAAAAGGGCCAAATTCCATGATAAAAGCTGCTTTTTCAGCGTCCCGGGGATCCATTAAAATCTGGTGGTATCCCTTGTACGCGTCCAAGAAACCAAACACTTCGAAATCGATGGTGGAGTCCACTAACCTATCTATCTTTGGCATTGGATACGAGTCCTTTGGACATACTTTGTTCAGGTCGGTGAAGTCCACACACATACGCCAGCTGCCATCAGGTTTCTTGACCAACACCGGGTTGGCCAGCCACTCTGGGCAGAGTACTTCTCTTACTATCTGGGCTGATAGTAGCTTACCGACTTCCATTTATATGGCTTCTAGTCGATATGATGCGAAGCTTCTCTTATTCTGCCTAACTGGCTTCTTAGCTTGATCTATCTCGAGTATATGGACCTCGATATCTGTAGATAATTCCGGCATGTCGTCAACCTTCCAAGCAAAGACATCTCTGAACTCGATCAACAACTCGATTATCGACTGTTTTTCTTTGGCTGGGATCCAAATCTCGACCTATACACACTGATCATCTTCTCCTTCCTAGAGACGAACATTCTCGACTGTGTCACTGAAGACCGAGCTCTTCTCCTCATCTTCCTCCGGAATTAGTTCCTCGACCAGGACTTGTTGTACTGCCATTTTCCCGTTCATGACAATGGAGTTACAACTCCGTGCGGCCTTAACATCTCCCTTTGCCTCGTGGGAACCGTTCCTGGTAGGAAACTTCAGGCTGTTGTGAAAAGTAGAGATGATAGCGTGCAGATCGAAGAGCACAGGTCGTCCTAAAATAACATTATAGGCCGAGGGAGCTTTGACTACCACATAGTTTAACTCAAGGGTCCTTCCTTTCTCACCATCTCCGACCGTTGTGAGTAACTTTATCGATACCATAGGATGAACCGCTTGCCCTGTGAACCCAAACAAAGGAGACGCTATAGGAGCTAGGTCCTTCTCTTTTAGCTTCATCGCCTGAAAAGCCGAGTAATATAAGATGTTTACCGTGCTACCGTTATCGATGCAGACTCTCGACACACAGGCTCGACTAATCACCGCTTCAATAACCAACCCTTCACTATGACTCGGAGACTTGGGGATATCATCATGGGGTCTGTACCCGACTTCCGTTGTAAATCTCAGTTGCTTACGTTCTCTCGAGCTGTCAGCTGACTCTCGACTGGCTCGGTCTTTATCATTCTCCCCTGGCCCAAAGATCGTATTAACATAACTGTTTGTTCGATTATCGTCGTACTTATCTCAACCATAGTTATCTATGTTACTTCTATCACGATCTGGAGATCGATCCCATCAGGTGATGGATCTCTCCGTCTTTGAGCATCTCGGCCTCGACCCCTATCTTGATCGGGGTTCTTCCTTTTGTACTCTCTACGCCCTTTGGGCACATCGGACGGAGATTTGTCGACCACTTCATCTAGCTTCCCTTCTTGAATGCAGATGTCGATGTCTTTTTTCAGGTCGTTACAATCCTCTGTTGTGTGACCTATATCCTCGTGAAATTCACAATATTTGCTTGAATTCCTCTTTTCTCGAGGTTTCTTCAATGGTGGCGGTATTTTCGGTATGTTTTTCGAGAGCATGATGGACAGCACCTCTGCTCGAGACCGATTAAGTGGGATGAAATCCTTGTCACGTGTGGCTCCCTTCTTTCCCAAGCGGTCTGAGACGGGCGTCGTTATCCGGTCCCAGACTGTGGGTTTACTCTCGATATCCTGTCTCTTGGGTTGATTCTTGTTCGGACCTCGATTGTCCTTCTTCGAGTCCATCCAGTCGGATCGGGTGTGCCTACGCATTGCCTCTTCCCCTTGACAGGATCTATGCACCACGTTAACGCACTCGTCCATGGTACGAGGGACATCTATGCTCAACTTCATATATAACTTCGTATTACGCAGTCCCCCTACAAACGATGTGATTAGGAGTCGATCATCTGCATCCTTGACTTGCAAGGCCTCGAGATTAAATCTCTTCAGGTAATCTAGTACTGTTTCGTCCTTTTGATGTTCCATGTTCATGAGGTGCGTGGCGCTTAAATGAAACTTTTTGTTGACGATGAACGCATCTCGAAACTTACGGGCTAGCATGGAAAAACTGGAGATTGACCCGGGTCGTAGCTTGGTAAACCATTCCCTGGCTCGACCTACGAGCAGCGTCTCATATGCCCGACATCGCATCGCATCAGGCGCGCCATCCAACCTCATCTAGGACAGATACCTATGTAGATGGTCTTCCGGATCGGTGGTACCATCGTAAGGCTCTATCTTTGGTATCTTAAACCCCTTAAGTTTAGGGAAACTCTCGATCAACTTCGTGAAGGGTGACTCCAGCCACAGCGAGACCTGACTTTTTCCCAGAATCACATCCAGCTCCTCCCTAACGCTGTCCTCATCCATCTTCTGATGTTTCTATTGGATCTCACGTCTCTTTCTTTCCACAGAGCTGGAGGACGCACTGACTTCATCCCCGGGAGTTCGCTTGGGCTTTTCCACAGCATCTTTCGGACCGCCATCTGCTTGCTTTTGCACCACAACCGCCTCTGCTACAATCCTGGACATTAACTCAAGATCCGCCCCTGCCAATTGATCCACAATAGCTTGATGTTCCGGGGCAAGAACCTGCTTTTCTATCAGGGGATCTTCATGGACAGAGTTCAAGACCGGATCTTTTGCTCCTTGCCCATCTAGATATACCTGCTCGTTAATCTGCGAGCCCTGCTGATCTGTGGCCTTGGAGGCGGTCCTCCTGGCGTTCTTATCCTTGGGAGGCATTGTGACCTTGGTGTATTAAACAGTAGAAGGCCTTCCTTCTAGCGCCAATGAGGATGACAGATTGCGTCACCTAATTTATCCGGGCATGTGTGAATCTAGTGATGAACACCCAAAACCCTAATGCCTAAAAAACGGGATGGTGGGTTTGGTGATTTGCGCCAGAGTCTAAGATTTGATCTTAGATTGCCTACGTATCTTGTCAATGTTCAGGAATAAAGCCTTACGTAGTTCCTGGAGTGTGTTATTTATAATGACAACACATGCCTTAACCCTAATATTAAGTCGGTTTGAGCTATTGTCATATTTACCCTTAATGGGCCTTAACCCTTGCCCAAGTTATCACATTTTTAATGGGCCTTGACAGCTGGTGTGGACTCTGCCCTCGATGTCGGGATAACCGACCTACGGTACTCGACTATAGGACCCCTTGTCCTACACTGCTCGATTTTTTATTATCGTAAGCCCCCAGCTCGGAACTCGATATGTATAACTTAGTAGTCACTAGTATTTTGGGGACCAATTGCAAGACGACACGTGGAGGGGGTGAAACCCGGTATCGTCAGACAGGATACGTAGGCAATCTAAGATCAACTCATAGACTCAGCCGCAAATCACCAAACCCACCATCTCGTTCTTTAGGCATTAGGGTTTTGGGTGTTCATCACTAGATCCACACAGGCCCGGATAAATTAGGTGATGCAATCTGTCGTCGTCATTGGTGCTAGAAGGAGGGTCTTCTACTGTTGATTACACCAAGATCACGATGCCCCCCAAGGATAAGAACGCCAGGAGGACCGCCTCCAAGGCCACAGATCAGCAGGGCTCACAGATTAACGAGCAGGTAGATCTAGATATGCAAGGAGCAAAAGATCCAGTCTTGAAACCTGTCCATGAAAATCCCCAAAAAGAAAAGCAGGGTCTTGCCCCGGAACATCAAGCTATTGTGGTCAATTGGCAGGGGTGGATCTTGAGTTAATGTCCAGGATTATAGCAGAGGCGGTTATGGTGCAAAAGCAAGCAGATGGCGGTCCGAAAGATGCTGTGGAAAATCCCAAGCAAACTTCCGGGGACAAAGTCAGTGCGTCCTCCAGTTTTGTGGAAAGAAAGAGACGTGAGATCCAACAAAAACATCAGAAGATGGATGAGGACAGCGTTAGTGAGGAGTTGGATGTGATTCTGGGAAAAAGTCAGGTCTCGCTATGGCTGGAGTCACCCTTCACAAAGGAGATCGAGAGTTTCCCTAAACCTAAGGGGTTTAAGATACCAATGATAGAGCCTTACGATGTTACCACCGATCTGGAAGACCATCTACATTGGTATCTATCCCAGATGAGGTTGGATGGCGCGCCTGATGCGATGCGATGTCGGGCATTTAAGACGCTGCTCGTAGGTCGAGCTACAGAATGGTTTACCAAGCTACGACTCAAGTCAATCTCCAGTTTTGCCAAGCTAGCCCGTAAGTTTCGAGATGCGTTCATCGTCAACAAAAAGTTTCATTTAAGCGCCACGCACCTCATGAACATGAAACAGCAAAAGGACGAAAAAATACTAGTTTACCTGAAGAGACTTAATATCGAGGCCATGCAAGTCAAGGATGCAGATGATCGACCCCTGATCACATCATTTGTAGGGGGACTGCGTAATACGAAGTTATATATGAAGTTGAGCAGAGATGTCCCTCATCCCTTGGACGAGTGCGTTAACGTGGTACACAAATTCTGTCAAGGGCAAGAGGCAGTGCATAGGCATACCCAATCCGACTGGATGGATTCGAAGAAGGAAAATCGAGGTCTGAATACGAATCAATCCAAGAGATAGGATATCGAGAGTAAACCCACAGTCTGGGACCGTATAACGACGCCCGTCGTAGACCGTTTGGGAAAGAAGGGAGCCACACGCAACAAGGATTTCATCCCACTTAATCGGTCTCGAGTAGAGGTGTTGTCCATCATGCTCTCGAAAAACATAGCGAAAAGACCGCCACCATTGAAGAAACCTCGAGAAAGGAGGAATTCAAGAAAATATTGTGAATTTCACGAGGATATAGGTCACACAACGGAGGATTGTAACGACCTGAAAAGAGACATCGACATCTGCATTCAAGAAGGGAAGCTAGATGAAGTGGTCGATAGATCTCGGTGCGATGAGCCCAATGGGCGAAGAGAGTACAAAAGGAAGAACCCCGATCTAGATAGGGGTCGAGGCCGAGATGCTCAAAGACGGAGAGATCAGTCACCTCGACGGGATCAATCTCCAGATCGTGATAGAAATAACAGAGATAACTATGGTCGAGATAAGTACGACGATAATCGACCAAACAGTTATGTTAACACAATCTTTGGGCCAGGGGAGAATGATAAAAATCGAGCCAGTCGAGAGCCAGCTGACAGCTCGAGAGAACGTAAGCAACTGAGATTTACAACAGAAGTCGGGTATGGACCCCATGATGATATCCCTAAGTCTCGGAGTCATAGTGAAGGGTTGGTTATTAAAGCGGTGATTAGTCGAGCCCGTGTGTCGAGAGTCTGCATCGATAACGGTAGCGCGGTAAACATCTTGTATTACTCGGATTTTCAGGCAATGAAGCTAAAAGAGAATGACCTAGCTCCTATAGCGTCTCCTTTGTTGGGGGTTCACAGGGCAAGCGGTTCATCCTATAGGATCGATAAAGTTACTCACAACGGTCGGAGATGGCAAGAAAGGAAGGACCCTTGAGTTAAACTATGTGGTAGTCAAAGATCCCTCGGCCTACAATGTTATTTTAGGATGACCTGCGCTCTTCGACCTGCGCGCTATCATCTCTACTTTCCACAACTGCTTGAAATTTCCTACCAGGAACGGTTCCCACGAGTTAAAGGGAGATGTTGAGGCCTCGTGGAGTTGTAACTCTATTGTCATGAACGGGAAAATGGCAGTACAACAAGTCCTGGTCGAGGAACTAATTCCGGAGGAAGAAGCGGAGAAGAGCTGGGTCTCCAGTGACACAGTTGAGAATGTTCGTCTCTGGGGAGGAGAAGATGATCGGTGCATACAGGTCGGGATTTGGATCCCGGCCAAAGAAAAATTGTCGCTAATCGAGTTGTTGATCGAGTTCAGAGATGTCTTTGCTTGGAAAGGCTGACGACATGCCGGGATTATCTACAGATATCGTGGTCCATAAACAGTAGATAGATCAAGCTAAGAATCCAGTTAGGTAGAAGAAGAGAAGCTTCGCATCAGATCGACTAGAAGCCATAGAAATGGAAGTCGGTAAGCTACTATCAGCCCAGATAGTAAGAGAAGTATTCTACCCAGAGTGGCTGGCCAACCCAGTGTTGGTCAAGAAACCCGATGGCAGCTGGCGTATGTGCATGGACTTCACCGATCTGAACAAAGCATGTCCAAAGGACTCGTATCCATTTCAAAAGATAGAGGGTTAGTGGACTCCACCATCGATTTCTAAGTGTTTGATTTCTTGGACGCGTATAAGGGATACCACCAGATTTTAATGGATCCCCGAGACGCTGAAAAAATAGCTTTTATAATGGCATTTGGCACTTTTTTCTATGTAACCATTCCATTCGGATTGAAAAACGCCGGGGCTACATATCAGAGAGCTGTTAACAAGATCTTCGCCAAACAGATTGGTTGATGCATGGAAGTGTATGTAGACGACTTGCTCATCAAAAGCCGGTCTATAAAGCAATATTTGGTAGATGCTCGAGAAGTATTTGAAGTATTGAGGGATACACAGATAGGTTAAATCCAAAGAAGTGCACCTTTGCGGTCAGGTCAGGTAAATTTTTGGGATATATGATCTCGAAGGACGGGATTCGAGCGAACCCGGACAAAATCGACACTTTGAAAAATATGCCTTCCCCTCGAAATACAAAGGAAGTACAGAGGCTTACCGGTCAAATGGCCGCCCTCAACAGGTTCTTATCGAGATCCGCGCAGCGCGCACTACCGTTTTTCAAGATTCTCTGCAAGGCCAGTCCTTTCCATTAGGATGAAGAATGTCAGACAGCCTTCGAAGGGTTGAAAGCTTAATTATCAGAGTTACCCACCCTCACTTCACCTCGAGAAAGGGAGAATTTGTTAGTCTACTTGGCGGTATGCGAAGAAGCAGTGAGTGCGGTTCTAGTTCGCGAAGGGGTACATGGCCAGGTGCCTATCTATTTTGTCAGTAAAGAGTTACATGGCCCTGAGATCCGATACTCACCAGCAGAAAAGCTAGCACTATGTCAGGTACATGCGTCGAGAAAGCTGAGGCCCTATTTCCAAGCCCATCCTATTATGGTAGTCATTGACCAACCATTGAAGCATATCTTAGCGAAGCCCGACACTTCAGGTCGACTAGCGAAATGGGTAGTAGAGATGGCACAATACGATATCGAGTTTGTTCCTTGAACTGTGATAAAAGCTCAGGCCCTGGCAGATTTTGTTGCTGAGGGGATTTCCATCCAACTCGATCAAGAGAAGCAAAGTCCGGAGGAATAGTGGACCCTCCAAGTAGATGGAGCGTCGAGTAAGGAGGGGGCAGGGGCTGGTCTCCTTCTAGTTAGTCCAAAAGGCGAAAAATTCCTCTACGCCCTTCGATTTGACTTCAAATCAATGAACAACGAGGCTGAATATGAAGCTATGATCACAGGTCTAAAACTTGCTTTGAAGTTAGGTGTCGAGAATTTACTGGTTTATAGTGACTCATAGTTAGTGGTAAATCACGTCAAAGAAGAGTATGAAGCTAAGGAGGAAACCATGAGGAACTATCTAACAGTGATGCAAGGCTTCATACCTAAGTTCAAGATAGTTCAAATCGAACAGGTCCCCCGAAGTCAAAATAAGAGGGCCGATGCACTGTCTAAGCTCGCATCGAACTTCGTCTCGAATAAGAAAGTTCTAGTCGAACTATTGACCGATAGGAGTTATAGAGAATCGGAGGCCCAGCCGAACATTCAGCAGGCCACGTGGATGGACTCGATCGCCCTCTACCTTAAAGACGGAAATCTCCCTTCTGATAAGGTACAATCAAGGAAGGTCCGACTCTAATCACTACGATACGCATTCTTTGACGATGTCCTTTACCGAAAGTCTTTCATGAGCCCATGGTTGAGGTGTGTATCCGAGGCAGAAGGTGAGTATCTCCTGGAAGAAATCCATAGAGGAGCTTGTGGAAATCATTGTGGGGTCAGGATGTTGGCCCGAAAGTGTAAGTTAGCTGGATACTTTTGGCCGTCGATGCAACGAGATGCGAATAACCTTGTTCAGAGGTGTAAACCTTGTCAAATCCATGACAATATCTCCCATCAACAGGCCCAAGAAATGAATGTCATCTCGTCAGCCGGGCCTTTTGATCAGTGGGGAGTCGACATAGTGGGACCTCTACCTCAAGCTCCGGGGAATAATCGATATGTGGCTGTCGCTGTGGATTACTTCACCAAATGGGTCGAAGCCAAGGCTTTGCCCGGCATCAGAGCTGCAACCATCAAAAAATTCTTGTGGGTTGATATTTTATGCAGGTACGGCATCCCAAAGGCTCTGATCTTAGATAATGGTACCCAGTTAGAAGATCGAAGAGTTAGAGAATGGTGCAATGAATATCATATCAGTCAGCACTTCACCTCGGTAGCTCACCCACAGGCAAACGGTCAATTCGAGCAGACAAATCGACATATCAAGCTAGGGTTGAAAAAGAGTCTAGAGGCAGAAGGTCGAGACTGGGCAATACAACTTCCGAGCATCCTATGGTCGTACAGGACAGCTCCTAATTCCTCAACAGGAGAAACACCTTTCTCTCTAGTATATGGGTGTGAAGCGGTGATACCCGCTGAGATTGGTGTTCCTTCTCCTCGAGTTCTAACCTATAATGTTGAAACAAATGCTCCCGACCTTCGACATGAAAAAGACAACGCCGAGGAGCGAAGAGAGATCGCTTCAGCCAGAATGGCAAGATACAAACAAAAGATCTCGCAGTACTATAACTCAAGGGTTAAGTACAGATACTTCAAAGTCGGGGATCTAGTTCTTATAAAGAATGAAGCAAGTCGACAAGAAGCAGTGGGAAAATTGACCCCAAATTGGGAAGGACTGTACCAGATTCTGAAGGTTCACCCCAAAGGATCCTATCAACTCGGACGAGCAGATGGAACCACGGTTCCTCGACAATGGCACGCCAACAACTTGAGGAAGTATTATGTTTAAGTTAAGCCTTATCTCGATCAATTTCTGTTTTTTCGTTTTTAAATCTTGTAATAAGTCCATGTTACAAATTCATAAATATTCTAATAAACATGTCTTTCCTCGAGATGCTCTTATGTTTGTTAGGATTTATAGCCGTAACATTACAAGTCTAATGTGATACAAAGTGTTAAAGACGATGCAATCGACAACGAGTAGGGAAATCCACATGTCGGACCCCTCAGTACAGCCAAAAGGAAAATAAGCCTAGTAGGCAAAAAAATGCAAAGGCAAAAACACGGTTCGCATGGTCGGACCATTTGTCCCAGCCAAAAGCCAAGCGAGCCCAAGAGGCGAAAAAGGCCAAAGCAAAGGACGGTTCACATAGTCGGACCAAATGTCCTAGTCAAAAGCCAAACGAGCCTAAGAGGCGAAAGAGGCCAAGGCAAAGGACGGTTTGCATAGTCGGGCCAAACGTCCCAGTCACGAGCCAAATGAGTCCAAGGGGCGAAAAAGGCCAAAGCAAAGGGACAGTTCGCATAGTCGGACTAAAACACTCAGCTAGAGGCCAAACGAGCTTATGAGGCAAAAAGGCCAATGCAAAGGCGCGATTCATAAAGTCGGTTCAAAATACCCTGCGCATCGACCCACCCGTAGCAATAATAGTCCAAAGGACAAAAAAAATGCCAAGGAAAACGGGTCGATCTCAGCTAAACTCACAAGTGCAATAGGAACCAAAAGTTTATAATACACTTGGGGGGCAACACTATCGATATACGAAAGCAAAAGCAAAAGCAAGATAGAGCCAAGGCTCGACAGGCGAAAAGCTGAAACACATCGATGTGAAAAAGAAAACAAAAGAAAAAGGGAACAAGCACAACGAAATCACGAAATATAAATTTCAATTTCAATGCAAGTTATACAAAAAAAATCCAAGTTCAATGGGTCGAATCAAAAATGCAACAAAAGAAGATTACAAAGAGTAGCAATCAAAGGCCTTCATCGAGGTTCGACTCTGAGATTGGGACAGTCGGCTCAGCAGCATAGGCAGAAGTCGAGGAAGCATATTTCGAGGCCAGAGACTCTCCTTTTTGGAAATCATCGAAGTATTGATCATACATCTTCTCTGACTCGGAGTTGTAGAACTGGGGGGTCTCGAGCCTCCGTGCATCGAATCCTGGATAAGACTTCATAGCCTGATCCACTGCCAGGGTAAAACCGCCCATCATAGCCGTGCGCATCAACACGGTCAGGTCGGCGTCAAGTTCATCTGACTTGCGATATCCTAATATCGTTTCTGCCTTAGCCGCCTCGATCCTTACAAGGGATTGTTCCCACTCGACTCTCAGAGCCTTTCTCTCTCTTTCTAGCTTGACCTTCAAGGCATCCCTCTCTTGTTGAGCCAGTGCAGTGTCGGTCAGAGAAGCCTTGTGTGCTTGTTGCACCTTCTCGAAGTCTGCCGCCAGCTCGACCAGCCTCTGATCCTGGGCCTGCCGATCGAGCTGGGACTTCATCAAATCGTTAGCAGTAGCTGTCAGCGCATCCTGCAGCTTCTTGACCTAGACATTTGCCTCACGTTTAAGCGTCTCGAATTGAGACTCTATACCGGCAATGGCTGCGACCTTTGTAACGTTTTCCTCAATCAGCTTGTGGATTTCCCTCTGCAGATCCTCTTCTGAATCGACTGGCTTAGCCAATCGGTGGGCAGCCTCTCTGCTAAGAAGGTTACTCTGTCGAAAGAAAAGAGGCGTCAAATAATAAAGACAAGGCATACGCCTCGAGATAAATTATCGCTTAAGGATAAGGAAAGCAGTTTGACTTACGAGGCGGAACGACTTCCGAAGTGCGTGAGATAGAGCCTTGTCTTCCAAGGTCGCACAATCATCCGCAACCCAATTCATGTCAAATTCTGTCTCGGAAGAAGCTTCACCAACTCTGTCCCTCTTGGCCTGCCTTTGTTGCTCCTTCACCAATTCGGGAAGGGTCAACTTCTTCTTGGTTGGGGCCGCAACATCCTCGGCACGGGCACTGACATTGCCTGTGGGATCGATCAGGGATTCATCTTCCTCATCACACAGAGAACCATAGCGAACGGTGAGTGGAGGATCGGCAGAATGAGATTGTTGTGAAGTTGTCAAGTCGACATGGGAGGAACACTCCCCTCCAGCAGTGGACGCGGTCCCCCTCTCGGCAACAGTAAGGGTAGATGCCACCCGACACTCGAGTGGAGGGGCTGGCGCCTCCGCCGACTTCAGAATTTGAGTTGGATCGGTGATGACTGAGAAATTCCCCACTGCAAAAAGAAAAGACAGAGTTAGTATTGACATTCTACAATATCAAGTCATGAATCTCGGCAAAAGAAAAACAAACAGAAGAAAGTCCTACGGTTCTTTCGATCCTTAACATGGATTTGGGCGTAGGGCATCGGTCCTACCTCTGCCAAGTTGGCTAGGCCATACAGAAGACGCAGGTCTTGGGTGACCACCTTGAGATCGGAGTTATCCATTATGTGGGCATCTCGAGGGATGGGGCCACTGCCCAGTTTGTCATGTTTCTTGTTTCTCGACCTCCACTGTCCTATGTACGGATTATCCATACCATGGCGAAGAAAGAAGAACCTCGGTTTCCACTCACTATGAGATGAAGGTCCCTTGGACACAAACTCGTGTCGATTCTTTCTTCGTTGGAAAGTATACCACATCTTGTCTGGCATACTTGCGATTTTGTAGTAGTAGCGGAAAAGTGGAACTTAAAAGCAAACACCGGTCACTCGACAAGCGATCACGAATCCCGTTAATGTCCTAATAGCATTGGGACCTAGTTGAGAGACCCCAATCTCATAGTGGTTCAGGATTGCTAGGACAGCCGGGCACAAAGAGAATACCAACCCACCGGAAAGCTGAGCTTCGTATACGGAACAGAACCCTTCTGGAGGCTCGTCGGCATACTGATGAAGACCGGAGGGGAGTTGGATTTCAAATTGAGGGCGAGCAATGTTGAACTTTTTGCGGATTCTGTCAATATCCCCAAGGGAGAGGGCACTAAGGCAGCCTTTAGGACCTTTGCCGTCCATCCTGGTGACTAATCTTTTAGGTTGGTTATGGGCAGAAGGAGAAGAATCTACAGGTTCGTCGGAGACTGGTCGGAGAGGATGACCGGAAGGAATGGCTACTGGAGTTTGACTATGGGAAGGTGATCCACTACCCCTATCAGACTCAGTAGCACTACTTGACATGGATGAATGTACGAAAAAGAGGAAGAACACAAAAAATACGCTTACTTTAACTTTGAAGGTGAATGCACACGATTTGGCCAGAAGTTTTCTCTGAAGTCTTTTCTTCCCTCTTTTATGCTTGCAGAATAATGAAACGGGTTTGAAAAGATGTGAGTGATGGGGAGTTATAACCCCCTGTAACATCACGAGAATCAAGGCAGTGACGTTATGATTGACGGAATACGAAGCGTTAGTGTGCCATGACGTCATGCCACGTAGCTACAAGCAGTTAGGGTTGCAGGTGGCAGGATTTTTCCCGCCCAAATAATGACCCAACTCGAAGACGATTCAAACAACAGAATTGACCTCGGACGACGACGGTCGCCTCTCTCAAGTCTCGGGGGCTTATGACGATACCGGGTTTCACCCCTCCACGTGTCGTCTTGCAGTTGGTCCTCAGAATGCGAATGAGTACTAAGTTATACATATCGAGTTCCGAGCTGGGAGCTTACGATAATCAACAATCGAGCAGTGTAGGACAAGGGGTCCCAGAGTCGAGTACCGCAGGTCGGTTATGTCGACATCGAGGGCAGAGTCCGTACCAGCTGTCAAGGCCCATTAACAATGTAATAACTTGGGCAAGGGTTAAGGCCTATTAAGGGTAAATATGACAATAGCTCAAACCGACTTAATATTAGGGTTAAGGCATGTGTTGTCATTATAAATAACACACTCCTGGAACTACGTAAGGCTTGATTCCTGGACATTGACAAGATACATAGGCAATCTAAGATCAACTCTTACACTCAGCCGCAAATCACCAAACCCACCATCCCGTTCTTTAGGCATTAGGGTGTTCATCACTAGATCCACACAGGCCCGGATAAATTAGGTGACGCAATCTGTCATCGTCACAAGGTTTCACCAGGAAGGCTACAAGCATGAGTTTTTGACCGGTGTTTATCATAGACCCATCTCCAACACCTTCCATATATAACCAATCTTTCCATTCGTCAAATTTTTTTTACTTGAATTTTGATTTCAAGTACTTGTTTTCTTTTCCTTTTGATTTTGAGTCTTATTTTAAAGCTAGAGATGGAAGTAATGATTAGCAGAAAATGTAAAAGTGTAATTTGATTTGGGTGTATGGTTAAAAAAAACCTAAATTTCTTTTACAGTTTGGTAGTATGAGGGGAGGGGGCGGGGGTGGGTAGCCGGAGGGGAAGGCAAGAAGGAAGAAGAATCTGAAAATTTGTTTTATTTTTAGGGGGTTCTATTTGGACCCCCCCCCCCCCCTATTTACTACTTGCACCCACTTACTACTTGTACCACAAAATTTTACTTTTGACACCACAAGATTATTTTGATTTATTTTTATACTTCTCACACTACACAATTAATAAAAAAATTACCACCTACACCACATATTTTTGAAATTATAAACATGTCCTCCTAAAACCTAAATAAACAATTTTATCCTTCTATTCAATTAACACCTCAAACATAAAACATTTCATCATCTTCATCACTTCTTCACTTCTTCACTTCATCTTCTTCCTCCCCTCTACATCCATGGAACCTTCATCATCTCCCAATTCAAATTTTGAAAGTCAAAATTTTGAATCAATTCATAACAATGAACAACAAATGCATTGTGATATAGAAGATGTAGCAATCTCACTTGAAGATATACCATTTTCAAGCCAAGTTGAGAAGAAGATGGATTCCTCAAATATGGTAATTTATTGTTTGAAAATTTCGTTCTTTATGTTCAATGTGTGATTTAAGTTAATGGGTAATCTTCCTACATACATATTATCATGTTTAGAGGTCATAAATGGAAGGAAATAGTGTTATTTCGCCATTTCCGATCACCCCTAGGGCTTCCCCGTCGTTCTTTTACGTTTCGCAGCGTCAATGGCAAGCTTCTAGGACGTCAGCCATACTGTCGCCCGTGAGGCAGTAGTAACGACACCATGGGTGACGTTTACAACAGCAAAGAAGATGTATATGCATGTCCAAAACGTTAGCCTTGATGACGCTCATTTGTCCACTACAACGTCAGTGTGGCTGACGCTTGTGTTGTCAATCAACTTTAAACATATTTCTTGTTAACGTCAGCCTCACTGGCGTTTATTTTTTCATTTCAACGTCAATACAGACAACATTTTGCTTGACTCTTAACTGCAAAAGGCTTCATTTACAACGTCAATCATGACGACGTTGGATTTGCCAACCCAATGTCATAAGCACTGACGTTCTGGATCTGTAATTTTTCATTTTGCCAACATGTGTTTTACTTGGTTTTATTACTATTGAATCCATAGAAAAAATGTAATGACGCAAATCATGACAAAAGCAATGATGAGGGGCCAGTACTAGACGACGACGAGGAGTATTTGAAGGTGAGAAACTATTAAATGGATATGTTATTTTCTTATTCTCGTCCAATTCACTAAGGCAATTATACGTTTCCTTGCAGTTTTTGGCTGATGAAATGATTGAAGAAGATCAAGAAAATCTTCGAAAAGTTCGAGATACCACACTCGCAATGATGGATGACCCACATGAAGAGTTATCAGTCGATTTGACTTCAATTTTTACAACTGATCAAGTAAGTCTCTAAAACTTATACTATCTAAATGTATGTGATTTTTAAACTTGACTTGGTATTCATTACATTCATATATTATTCATAGGTATTTGATTCACATGAAGCCGTCACCAAACACCTCAAGGCATTGGCAAGAGAGAAAGGCATTGTCATTGTGAAAAAGAGATCCAACATGACCGGAAAGCGGACACATTTCATTTTATACCAATGTGAGAGGGGTGGATTGCCAAGAGAATACGAGAAAAAGGTTGGCGGTACGGGAAAAAATAAGCCAAGAGAATCGTCTACAAAGAAATGCGGTTGTCCGTTTCTATTGAAAACCTTGAAGGATAACTTTAGGGAGGTGTGGACCGTTAGAGTATTGAATGGTGTACAAAATCACAAGTTATTCAAGTATGAGGAGGGTCATAAATACCTCGGCCGGATTGGTAGAGAACAAGTTGATTTTGTTGCAACAATGACTCGCAACGGTATTTTGCCTAAACATATACTACGTATGTTGAGAAAGGATGATAAGAAGAACTGTACGTCATCAAAGGCGATCTACAATGTTCGTGCTAAGATTAAGAAAAAGGCACGAGAGGGCCGTACAGTGATGCAAGAGGTTTTCAAATTGGCAGATAAGAACACATCATTCGTGGAATGTAGGCATGACGAAGGAAATGTAGTGAAGGATGTTTTTTGGGCCTTTAATGAAAGCTTGTCCCTTGCAAGGTGCTTTCCTACCGTGATGCTTATGGATTGTACATACAAGACGAACAAGTACAAGATGCCCCTCTTGCAAATTGTTGGCGTTATGTGTACGGATATGACATTTTCGATAGGATTTGCTCTACTTTGTTTGGAGAGGGAAGAGAACTACATGTGGGCTTTGACTATGCTTCGGAAAGCAATTGGTGAGAAAAGTGATCAAACATGTTGTATCGTGACAGATAGAGAAGAAGCATTAATGAACGCTTTACGGGTGGTTTATCCAAAAGCAAAGAACTTGATATGCAGGTGGCATATAGAGAAAGGTCTTGTGGCGAATCGAAGACGAAGACTACGAGCGAAGTTTGGCAAGATTTGATGGCGCTTGGACGAGAGGTTGTTAAATCGAATCGAAGATGAGTTGAATGAGAGATTGGAAGAGTGTAAGAAGATTTTTAGTGAAGACGCCATGAGTTATGCCTCTTGTACATGGTTGAACGCACATAAGGAGGCATTCGTCTCCGCATGGACCAACTCGTTTTTCATCCGGGAAACACATCAACCTCGAGAGTCGAGGGAATGTATTCAGTATTTAAAAACTGGCTAAAAACTGGGCTTGGGGACTTGGTTGCAGAGTGGGAAGCCGGCCTTTGCTTGATCGATCAAGAGATCAAAAACATCAAAAAGTCATTCGAGGCGTCATTTTTCATGGAGCCAAAAAAATTTAAAGATGTTGTGTTGTTTAAAGAGCTTAAACATCGTGTATCTATATGTGCATTGGGCTTGTTGTATGCTGAGTTGGAAAAAACCAATGATAGCGATGCGTTGAATAAGGAGTGCCGATGTACTATTCGAAAAACACATGGATTTCCGTGTAGACATGAGATGGTTAGATTTAAGAAGAAGCCAGGATGCATCCCTTTTTCAGCGATTGATATTCATTGGAAGACCCTAGATATCAAAGGGCCACCTCCAAATGAATCTGAGTTAGACTATGTGCCAGTTCTGAATGCCTTAGAAGAAAAGTTGAAGATGGCAGATGTTTGGGAGAGACAATGGTTGATCGTGAAGATACGTGACATTTGTCAACCGGATAATACGGTTTTGCAAGAGCCAAAAACAAAAACCACGGGTCGTGGCTGCCCTAAGGGTTCCGGAAACAAGAGAAAATTAGTTAAGGACTCCTCAACTAAGAGAGAGATGAGCAAGTGTGAACACGTTGAGAAAGAATTATCGAGTGTGAATGCCGCGATAGCGTCTGAAGGTGTTTCTTCCGCCCCAACTCCACCTGCATCTCAAGATGATTCTAATGTCAAAAAAAAAAAAAAACCCCAATGACTCGAGCGGCATCCAAAGGTATAATGCCGAAGGTTCCAAAGTTTGAGTGTAAAGTATCTTCTACCGTCGGAAACGGGTATCTTAAATAGTTTCCACCAAATGTTCATGAGCACATTACGTCTATGATTGATGTAGAAGGTGATGGAAATTGCGGGTTTAGAGTAATAGCACATGCAATAGGTCTTACAGAAAACGACTGGCCATTGGTGAGAAAGCCACTGCATTATGAATTGATGACGGATAGGGATCATTATATTGCATTATTTGGCGGACAAGAATGGATCTACGAAAAATGCATGGATTGTGTTTGTCATGAAAAAGGATCATGCGGAGTGGAAAAGTATTTTGACAGTCACCTTGGTTGGGTTGTGTGCAATGCATATGGTGTGTCCGCAAGCATATTGTCTGTCTCGCATGGAAACCAAACATTCTTTCCTAGTAAGAAAAAACCTTCGGTTTGGCCCGCTCGCCATATATGGATGGGGTTGTCCAAAGGTATCCATTTTGTTCGTTTGTTTATGAAAGATACTTGTCCACTTCCTAGAGTGAGCGTAAATTGGCATAAGGCTCGGATGTTGGAAGCAAATGAATGGTATGAGAAATATCAACATAGGATCGATTTATGGCATGATGTGGTCAAGGATCATTGGATGGGGAATCATATTGATTTGGACAATCTATCTGACTGAGCGGGGTGTAGGATGGAACACGGTTTGTAAATTCATATGCAACATGTTGAACTAGTTTAATGTATTTTGGCATGATGCACAATGATCTATATTGTAAATTCCTATGTGTGATATTTTATTGTAAATTCCAATGTTGTATTTCCAAAATGTGTGATGTGTGATTATTGGTTTAATTTTGAGGTATGATTGTTTGTTAAGAAGGAGGCTGCACTCCCGATTGTGTCTTCATCTCCATTGACTCAGTGGTGGCCCCGACACTGGAATCAACTGTAAGTGAAGGAGCCTGCACTCCCAACTGTGTCTCAACAGACTCAATGTTGGCCCTGACACTATCATCTGCAATGGTCTCAACTGTAAGTGAAGGAGCCTCCACTCCCAACTGTGTTTCAACTGACTCAGTGGTCTCAACTACCTCATATGTCTCTCTTAAACCAACCTCAGTTGGCTCATTCTCTTGTCCTATCTCTGCTTGAAAATTCTTTAGTCGTTTACTCCTTCTTTTATATGGCACACTTGTATGTTCAGAAATAATACTAGGCTAAACTTGAGCTTCCAGGGGTGCTTCCGCACCACCTTGATCCACTGCGGTACCTTCATCGCTATCTGCAAAGAGTACAGTCTTACCAGACCTCGTCTTAGTCATAATTTCCTACACATGATACAAGAAATAAATTGTCAGTCAAATGAAGAAATCAACTAACAAAGAAAGTAGACATTTATAAACAAAGCTCAAGGATAAGACATAAACCTCATACAATGTAACATTAACAATAATTTGATAAACAAATTCATAAAAGAGACTAACCATAAACAAGTTATAAAAAAGGCATAAAACAACAACATATAGGGGAAAATATCCTATATAAAACAACCTATTAATGAAATTATGGTAATCAATTAACCAATGTAACCTCTAAAGTAACACAAAACCCTAATTTGTCCTCAAACGTCACCAGCACTGACGTTGAAAAACCCTTTACAACGTCACCACCAGTGACGTTTATGGTGCAAGAACGCATGGCAACGATCTGGAACGTCACTAGCACCAGCGTTTCATAGGTCCATACAACGTCCACACCACTGACGTTTAAGAGCTAACAAACTGCCAAGCCAATATTCTAAAACGTCACGCCAACTGACGTTTTAGGAACAACTACAACGTCATTTATACTAGCGTTCCAGGGCTAAACTTATTTTCCCACACACAGGCTGGGACGTCAGTGTAGATGACGTTCAAACCTACCACGGGCGTCGGTCACACTGACGTCCCCTGTTTCATCATCTTCTCCGGCCTTTCAACCAGAAAAATGGCCGGAAAAACCAAAATACAACCCAAAAAACATAACCCATTACATCCAAATACTAACCCATTACATACAATATAAACCCATTACATCAAACACAAATTCACTTCCATTTAAACACAAATCCACAAACATTCAAACACATTTTAAAAAATTCACATACCTTGAATAAATTGAATTGATTATTCTTCTCTCCTTCTTCTTTTCTTCTACAATTCGAAATTCACTCTCCCTTCTTCTTTCTCTTCTCTTCTCTTCTCTTTCAATTTTCAGTTTTTTTTTTTTTTTTTTTTTTTTGTAAACCGCCGATGGGGAGGTTTTTGGGGAAGAAGGTTAATGAGTTTTTGAATTAAAGTGGTGGGAGATGAAAAGGTGTATGTATGTAGTAGTTTTATTTAATTAGTACTTATTTTAGTGTTTTGTATAATTTTAGGGACTATAGTGTAGTTTTTAAGTTTTTGTTATTTTAATGTTGTGTAGGTAGTAATTACGTGGGGTGCGAAAGTAAAAGAAAAATAATCATTAATGTGGTGCAAGTAGTAAATAGGGAGGTCCAAATAGACCCCCTATTTTTATTCTTTACAAGGTGTAAAAATATTACTAAAAAACAAAAAAATAATAAACAAAAGGAGGTGTAAATGTAAGCTATAGCAGACCACAGATAAAATGAAACAATAATGTTGGTGGAAATGTGGGAAAAAGTAGTCAGTAAAGTGGGAAAAAATACATTGGTCATGGGAGATTATTGTGTGGTGTCTCCACACGGTGCGGAGACACCGTGTGGTAGTCCACACACCACACATTTTAATTCTGTATTTAAACTGTGTGGATCTGATCGTTTCACCCGTCACTTCACCTCAAAATCCCTCATCATACAATAACTTTCAATTGGTCATTGTGGATGCTCTTAGCTCTTGCGGAGTGAAAGACAAGTTTCATTGTAGTTTCACAGACAATGGGAACTTTTCCACCAAGGAAGCCTGCAATTTTATCATTTCCTCTTCTATTACTGCCAACCATGACGCTTCCGGCTCATCCGTAACCTTCAAAAATTTCCTGAAACGATTGTGGTCTCTCTTGTTACCAACAAAAATGTCTTAAAAACTGCTTGCTTGTACCTTCAATTTTAAATAGGAAATTCAATATCAACACTGGTATTTGTGTTCTTTGCAACAAAGATGAAGAGTCTGTTGATCATTTATTAGTACATTGTCCCTTTGCTGCCTCGGTTTGGAAGCATTCTGGCTTGTTTTTGGAGAAACTCAATGGAGCTCATGGCTCTTGCGCTGCGAGTGTTTAAAAATGAGGGAGGAAAGAAAAGAATAAAGTGTCGATGATGTTTTAGCGTGTGTCCTTTAAGCTACAATATTGTAGAAATTGTCCTTCACCTTATAAATCTTATTGGGTCATTTTCTACTTAAATAGAATGAAACAAACCAACAAACACTCATCCAAAAACAACCTTCCGAAATGTGGACATCTCATTTCAAAAAAAAAAGAAAAAAAGAAATGTGGACATCTCAGATATTAAAAAATTTAATAATGTTATTTTTATCAACCTATAGGCATCGAACACATGTTGGTTATGTGTCGTGCCAAAACTTAATAGCAAAGGGATTCTAATGGAAACACACTTTCTACTTTTGGCACCCTTTCTCTTCCAGCACCACAACAATATTTTTATTATCTTTATATTTCAAACAACACAAAAAATGAAATAATTACTTTTTACACCACCATTTTCTAAAACACTCTTTTAGTCCAATACTTTAAAAAACAATAAATAACTACACATATCCCAAACCTAATTTTTCTAATAAAAACCCTAATGTTCTCAGCCCCATTTCCAACCGCCACCACCACCTTTTCTTCTGGCCACCACCTTCTTCCCACAAATTCTCCAACAACCAGCCATTATCATCTTCTTCCCACCACCAATCACCATCAACCCGCCAACCTCCACCATCATCAACCCGCCACCATCATCAGCCAGCCACCCTCCACCATCATCAACCATCAGTCCGACACCATCATCTTCTTTCGATCGTCATTTTACGATTTACAGGTCCATATGCAAGGAGAATCGGCGATTTACAGGTGGGGATGGAAGAGGCGTGATTTATAGGTGAGAGGAGGTGTGATTCACCATCTTCCTCCCACCACCACCACCACCATCCTTCTCCATGCCCCCATTTTCGAATTAAGAAGGTTCAGCAAACAAACGTGGGTTCAAAGCACCAGCGAGCTGCGATTTGAGGGCTTAATTTACCACATAGAAGCTAGGGTGGCTGAGGGAGGAGGAAGAGGCGGTGGCTTAGAGAGGAGGAATAAGGGGGGGCTGAGGGAGGAGGAAGAACGGGCAGCGGCTGGAAGGTCGGGGGAGTAGGGTGAAGATGAATTAGATTTTTTGGTTTGGAGAAGAAACGAGAAATTTGTTTTTGTATTAATTAAGGACTAAAATGTAATTGTTTAGGTACTAATATATATTTGTTTTATTATTATGATATTTATTTGGTGTATGGAATATGCGTATAACTAAAAAAATCAAGAAAAGTATACCGGAATTAAAAACCATTGGTTGTGTTTGTTTTTTGTTGGAGTCTTTTTTGGCGTTCTTTTTGAGGTTTTTAGATAAAGTGATTGAAGTAATGATTAAAAGTTAAGATGTTTTTTTGAAATTTGTGTAGATTATGAAATGATTGGTGAAATAAAGTAGAATAATGGTAAGAAGGTAATAAAGTTGATAAATTGAAATGATAAGAGATAATTTAATATTTTTTTATTTGTAATTAAAAATTTAATCGATAAGAGAATTGTAAAAAATTATTAATGATGTGATGTGTAAAAAAAAAAAAAAAAAAAAAAAAAAAAAAAAAAAAAACTCATTCCAAAACAAACACAACCGTTGTGTCTTTAGAACCTCTAATAATATCTTTTCATTTTGTCATTTCGTCATTTTGTCATTTTGGCCCGTGCCCTTTGTGTGGACACTAAGAAGAAAAGAACCAAAAGCCGCCTCCCCTCAATGGAATCCGGTCCTTAGATGATCGATTCATCCATTTAAATTCGAATCATCAATCATTCTGCAAGTTCCCAGAAGCAAATTGTGGAATAATTTTATGGCTACATCAAATTCTAGCAAAAGCAGCAGCAGCAAGAAGGAAGCTCAGGGACTCCTACTGGGACGATACGAAATGGGAAAATTGTTAGGCCACGGTACATTTGCCAAGGTTTATCTTGCAAAAAACATCAAGACAAACGAGTGTGTTGCAATCAAGATCATTGACAAAGAACAAATTCTGAAAATTGGGTTGACAGCTCATATCAAGCGAGAGATTTCAATCCTAAGAAGAGTAAGACATCCCAACATTGTTCAATTGTTTGAGGTTATGGCTACAAAGTCTAAGATTTATTTTGTAATGGAATATGTGAAGGGCGGGGAGTTATTCAATAAGGTTGCTAAAGGGAGGCTTAAAGAAGAGGTTGCAAGAAAATATTTTCAGCAATTGATTTCTGCGATTGCTTTTTGTCATGCCAGGGGTGTATATCATAGGGATCTTAAACCCGAAAACATACTTCTTGATGAAGATGGGAATCTTAAGGTGTCTGATTTCGGGCTCAGTGCTATATCTGAGCAGATAAATCAGGATGGTTTGTTTCATACTTTTGTTGGGACTCCAGCTTACGTTGCTCCGGAGATTTTAGCAAGTAAAGGATATGATGCTGCAAAGGTGGATATTTGGTCTTGTGGGGTAATTTTGTTTGTATTGATGGCAGGGTATGTGCCATTTCATGATAGGAATGTTATGGTTATGTATAAAAAGATATACAAAGGTGAGTTTAGGTGTCCCAGATGGTTTTCACCGGAGTTGGTTCGGTTTGTTCGTCGCATTCTTGATACGAATCCTGAAACTCGGATTACCCTTCCGGAAATAATGGAGAATAAGTGGTTCAAGAAGGGTTTTAAGCACATTAAGTTTTATATAGAAGACGACAGATTGTGCAGTGTAAATGATGATGTAAACGAGGGCGATCATGTAATCGAGTCTGATCGATCTTTTTCCGAGTCTGAAACTGAAATCGAGAGCAGGAAGAGGAGATGTGCTAGTTTGCCTAGACCAGCTAGTTTGAATGCATTTGATATCATTTCATTTTCACGTGGCTTCGATTTATCAGGATTATTTGAAGAAGAAGGCGATGGAGAAAGATTCGTGTCTGGTGCACCGGTGGCAGCAATTATATCCAAGTTGGAAGAAATCGCGAAAGTTGTGAAATTCGCGGTGAGGAAAAAGGATTTCAAAGTAAGGCTTGAAGGATCAAGGGAGGGTGCAAAAGGTCCATTGACAGTTGATGCTGAAATATTCGAATTAACACCATCTCTGAGAGTTGTGGAGGTGAAGAAAAAAGGAGGAGATCGACTCGAGTATGAGAATTTCTGTAATACCGAATTAAGACCGGGGCTGCGGAATCTCTCGCTTGAAGGCGTCCCTGATGCATTGCCTTCTGATTCTGAATAGGATTTTGGAAATATTTCAAAAGGGTATGTATGATGTTCTTCCACCTGATATTTGTTTCAATTAACTATAGTTGCATCTTTGGGTTTTAGTGTATTGAGCAGCCATGAATTTCTCTTGTAAGATATTTGAGTTACCAATAACTGTATATTTATTCCAATCACATGTTTTACATTTTTCTGAAGAAACTCAGTTTGCACTTCACTACAACTGACTTTCACAGAACTAAATACACTTAGTAAGCTGACCATCATTCTCAGCTCAGTTTCACAGATTAGTTCCACCAGTTTATATCTCAGTTTAGAGATCAAGTATAGAATGAAAAGCCTAACGAATCTAAATCCATGTTAAATTTATTCTGTGTCATGACCAGGAATTCTCCCCCCACTTGTATTGGCTGGCTGTGATATCCCACACTGGAAGTGGGGGAGCACATCACCATCATATAAATATGAGACATAAAGGTCTTGTCAACTCGGGTTAGCCCTTTTAGACCAAGCAAAGCCGGCAGTCTAAGCAGTTGACCGGACCATTTATGATTCATATAACCCTACCAGCCCGGGGTGTGGGGCGTTACATATGCCATGGCCCATGAGGATGTCCTATGCTCGCCGCTTCTGTTTCAAGCACTAAATTGAATGTACAGTCCAGAAATATTTACAGTAATTGTGTATGACAGATTATGAATTTATATCCCTTGATTCAATTTTATGTGGTTCATGAACGGGGAAATGCACTGTGCGAGACTTTTGGATTGATCAATATAAGAATGGTCTTGAATATTTAAGTTTCAACTTAGAGATTTCTTATGGAAAGAGAGGATGAAATGCTACAACATTTTGGCGGTTCTCTTCGTTTTTGCCCGAAAGCCCATTGTGGCTTTAGCAAGCCATGATCATATTGCTGGGTATTCTAGTAGGCTATTAACTGCTGCATTATTGTGCTGAAATGGAGGTCACTCCTACAGCCTGTTGACAAGATAATCGACTTTGGGGAGAAATTCTTCCCTAATTACTTCATTTGCACGGTAGCATACTACGTAGATAAATCCCATGATCATATTGCTGGGTATTTAAGGCTATTAATTCAAATTATGTGCTGAAATGGAGGTCACTCCTACAGCCTGTTGACAAGATAATCGACTTTGGGGGGAAATTCTTCCCTACTTACTTCATTTGCTTCGCAACACACGTGGATGAATCTGGACGACACAGTTTCAAATCAAATTCAAACTGTGTGGTCCAGATTCATCCATATGTATCTTCGATGCAAATAGAGTACCAATGTAAGAATTACCCGACCTTTGGGGGGTTATAGCTATTAAAAGTACTTTCAGTAGTGGTCCTTTAAAAGACTCATATACAGATACACTGCTTCTTCTTTTCTTTTTTTGTCACTTACAGAATCTTTATACATATAATGAAATGCATCATAATTCGAATTGTGATGCTTTATTTTGTACTCCCTCCTCCTTTATAAAATAACGGATACAGTTGTCAAAATATTTTATTCCATTTTATATAAGACAGTATAAATTTCAATGCAACATTCATTGTGTTTTTGCTTAATTTACCATTATTTATTACAATAGGAGATATAAAAAAGAATGTCACATTAATATCCAATGACATTCTAATCATTTCATTGTAAAAGTTAATGTATTTACTCACATTCTTAATACGCGTAATTTTGACAACCGCCTCAGATTACCCTCTGATTGATCATCCCTTAACCTACGTTTCATTTCTTTAACGCGACAAGTCCTCCCCAACTCTCACCCCTCATTCTAAATAGCAGAGCTTCACCCCTTATCTTATCTTCCGCGTCTTGGTGCAAATAAAGAGAATAAAATCGATTGCATAAACTCCAGCCGCAAGAGACGCTTTGAGAGACCCAGTTAAAAAAAATCGTTTCTCATTGAAAAGAAAAAATCATGTATTCTATGACTTTAATTTCAACCTCATGCTGTTCTTCTTAGTCGATTCCCTTGCTTGGTGCTTTTAAAAAAATGTTGTATGTTTTTGTTTTTGACGGATACAAAATAAACACACGCACACACTTTTGTCCTACTGAGACTCGAATCTGGAAACTCCGGATAAACAATCTTAGTGATTACCACTGGGCTAATGCCTAAAAAAAATGTTATATGTTTACTCAAAGAAATTGCATTGCACAAGGTGTATCGGTCTAGTGGTGAAATTTGTAGACTATAACTTGGCGTGTGACTAATGTTCGAACCCCCGTTAAGGGCCAAAAAAAAAAGAAAAAAAGAAATTGCATTCTCGACTCAGTCTGATGAAAATTTTACATATTCAAGCAGGTGGCAGTGGTTAGCCTATGAGATATGGGTAATTCTGTCGTAGGGAGTCTCTATTCCACTCGACCGTCAGATTTGAACCACGTGGAAAATAAAACAAAAACAATTTTGTTTTTATATACACACGATGCACATCTGACAGTCGAGTCTAATAGAGACTCCCTACCAAAGAATTTTCCATGAGATATATCTGTTTATTTAGTCACCTTTAAATTTTCAATTTTTTTTTTTTGGACGGGACTCCTTTTCAAAAAAAAAATTAGTACGGGACTCCTTGAATTTTTTTTTGTTTATAAGAATTTAGAAACTAGGAATTGGTCAAACAAAAACTACAATGACAAGGATAAAATGAATATTGTTAAATAAAATGATATAATAATAGAACACGAATATAATGGCATACTCAAGTATATTTTCATTACTATGTATAAAAGTTTGGCCGGTTCATTCATTGTTTTTGCTGGTTTTGTTGATTTTGGGAGGCATGGTTAACAGTTTGATAAACACAAGAGAGAGTTAGGCCTTCGTTCTAGCGTCAAATGACAACGCTGTAAATCGTATGTATATAATTTGGGTTGATAATCGGGTAATTGGGCCTTCAGATGTTGATCCAGTAAGCCAAGGACGGCTCCAGAAATTTAATGATACAGATCGAAAATTTGTCATATTTTACAATTACTAAGCGTAATGTTACATATTATAGTTCAATACGGGTCAATATGGATCAATATATAAAAATAAGGGGGTCGATGCACATATAATGTGTACGTAAAAAAAAATTCCACTGTAATATTTTTTTTAACGGGTCGGGTGACCCATATCCTTATACATGGAGCCACCCCTGCACTAAGCTTTTATGAATTATTGTAAAATAAACAAGGCGTAAGATGGCCCAGAGCTTGCCTCCGGGACCACCCCGAGTCCCGACGCTCAAGTCAGTTTGGTAATAGAGAGATTCTTATAGACCGTGAGTTCGGTAATATAAAGTGTGCATAATTTTGGCGTATGTTGATCATACCATGTAAATAAGAAGGGTAACTCTTTTATATAGAATTCAATCGTGGGATGATGCAGTACTGAACAAGTAGTGGACAGAGACATTACCGCACATTAAAGTCATGGAGCGAGTGTCTTGGAGCGTTACAGTCATGATGTAATGTTTGCATAATGTCCGTAGTGCTTTTATAATGGGGTGTAAGTGTTTTGTAAGACCAAATGCCACCTACACAATGTCGGCCGTAAAGAGCCCTGGACGACCTGCATAATGCCGGCTATATGAGACAGATGACGATTTGAGTCATGTCACTTATATGGGATAGAGGACGACATGCGTCATGTCGGTTGACTAATATAAGTACGACATGTGCCATGATTGAGATGACATCTTGCTGATGTAGCCATCTATCGAGCTGTGAGTTTGAATGAGTGTCACGTATCAGATACCCGATCTCACATGTCATAAATATCATTTCAAACGTTGAACAATATGTAGTTGTAAATCAATCTGCAAAACACAAGGCGTGGATAAGGGTCGATTCAAAGGACCGGTCTATATTCTTCTTACTAAAATCATAATGTAACACGTACCAAACTAACATATCTCTTAATGCGAGGTTAATTCACACGCATAATCGATCTCAAAAAAAATATGTGGACATCTTTATATAATAACATGATGAGTTGGAGCGATTAATTTCCTCGGAAAATGGTTGGCAATGAAACCTTTACAGGATGCCACTCGTGCAACAAAAAAACTTTTCAGGGGGGGATCTGTTTTCACGCCTTAGGTGCTAGATTTTAACTTCCAACCACCCCCCCCCCCTCCCTGCCCTTTTTTCCTCTTCATGCTTTGATAAAAATGTTCTACCCAAACTGGTTTTCAAACGTATTATTATTGGTTTCGATTTTGATCTAAGCCCGAATCTTTCAAACATGAGTGTAAAGGAGGGGAAAAGATTAATGGAGAAAAAAGGGACAATTTTGATGCGAAAATACGAGGTTGGTAGATTGCTAGGTCAAGGGACCTTTGCAAAAGTTTATCATGCAAGAAATATGAAAACAGGGGAAAGCGCTGCGGTCAAGATTATAGACAAAGAGAAGATTATGAAGAATGGTTTGACAGATCAAATCAAGAGAGAAATATCTGTTATGAGGTTGGTTAGGCACCCTAATGTTGTCCAACTCTATGAGGTAATGGCTAGCAAAACAAAGATTTATTTCGCAATGGAATTCGTTAAAGGCGGGGAACTATTCAGTAAGGTGGCTAAAGGGAGGCTTAAAGAAGATGCTGCAAGAAAGTATTTCCAACAACTGATTGCAGCTGTTGATTTTTGCCATAGCCGAGGCGTCTATCATCGTGATCTAAAGCCTGAAAACCTTCTTCTTGATGAATTTGGGAATCTAAAAGTGTCTGATTTCGGGTTGAGTGCATTGCTTGAATCGAAAAGGCAAGATGGTCTCCTCCACACAACATGTGGGACACCAGCCTATGTTGCACCAGAAGTTATCAACAAGAGAGGTTACGATGGCGAGAAGGCGGATATTTGGTCATGTGGGGTCATTTTGTTTGTCCTTCTTGCAGGTTATCTTCCATTTCAAGATACTAATCTCATGGAAATGTATAGAAAAATCAGTAGAAGTGATTTCAAGTGCCCACAATGGTTCCCCCCTGAGGTCAAGAAACTATTGTCAAGAATTCTTGATCCGAATCCTTACACACGAACAACAGTCGCTAAAATCATGGAAAATCCTTGGTTCAAAAAGGGATTCAAACATATCGAGATCCCGGATATTGATTCTGATGAGGATGATTGCAAGCAAGACATCGTCGATATTCACGACGTTTCGGAATCAGATTCCGAGCCTAGTTCTCGACCGAAACCTGAAAATCATCATGTTGCAAAGACAATCACACCTATGAAACCAACTTGTATGAATGCATTCGACATCATCTCTCTGTCAAAAGGATTCAATTTATCAGGGCTGTTCGAGAAAGATAACAATCATGACACGGATACGCGATTCACCACTCAAAAGCCACCGGACATGGTTATTTCGAAATTGGAAGAACTTGCACATCATGAGAGTTTTAAGGTGAGAAAGAAAGATGGGATTGTGAAAATGCAATGCATCAAAGGTGGCAGAAAAGGGCAGCTTGTTATAGATGCAGAATTCTTCGAAGTCGCGCCTTCTTGTCATATAATAGATGTGAAGAAAAGGGCTGGTGACACATTGGAGTATAAGAAATTCTGTGATCAAGAATTGAGGCCTTCTCTTAAGGACATTGTATGGACTTGCAAAGAAGATGAACAAGAAGCTTGCAGCACTAGTAGTAGCTAGCTAGGACACATCAAGTACGTACAAGTAAAGACAATCAAACCACCATTGCTGAAGTTGCTATGTTTGAAGTTAAATTCATGGCTCTTACAATGTAATCTATTTACCATTTTTCTTGCATTGATTTTCTTTTCTTTTAGTTCATTTTTAAAGGCTGGAAAATATTCAGTTAGAAAGCATCCCCGAAGGTATGTCGCTTTGTTAAGAAATAATTGTTTTTAGTATTATAGTATTTCTGTAGAGTGACATGTGTCGCTGTGAAACTGAGCCATGTGGAATAGTTTGTTAGTTTGTTACTCCAAAATCTGTCCTAAGATCTATTTGTACAAACATGCTGCTGCTGTTGTAATTAATGAAGAAAATATTCTCCTCTATGTTTTCATCTATCTTCTATCTTGGTATCAGAGCCTAGGTTCTGTCAATGGCGTCGACCGGAGCTTCAACCGGAGAACATGGCAGCTCTGGAGCTGAGGTTCCAGCAACAGCAGCAAGTGGCTCGTTACAACATGCAGCCTCTTCTATTCCACTTATACAATCCTCAGTTCCTACTTACACCCAAATTACAAGACTGAGCACTGGTTCCTCAACTCCGGTGCCACCAAATTCCCTCTTTCCCGATGGTGTTGTTACAGGCATTCCAGTTCTGAGCTCAGCTCCTATCTACACAACACAGATCGGGACATCCTTCAACAGATCTGAATCTCCGTATGGTAATCTTCGAAGCTCTGTTCTTACTCCTCCGTTTCTGGGTTCCATGAGTCCTAATCCTGCCTCATCTTTGTTGAGTTCCCCTTTTTCCAGTAATTTGAATCAAACTTGCACTGTTAAATTGGATCGTAGTAACTACCTGTTGTGGCGTTACACTGTGTTGCCCATCATTAGAGGTTACAAGCTGGAAGATCACTTGCTTAATCCTGCTCCTGTACTTAGTAATTCCCTTCATCAATCAATTGTGCCTAATTCCTCTCTTCACCCTTTAAATGATGACTGGATTACTGATGACGTAGATCAAGTGAAATTAAAATACTTGACCACCATAAACCAATACTAGCAAGAGGACTAGGTCCATCGTAGTATAGCTATAGCGAATCAAGGTCGATCCCACGGGGAACCAATTGTGGGTCATTTATATACAAACAATTAATCATTCATGTCAAGGACACGAAGCGGTCTACGACCAACAAAAGACAAGAAAAGATAAAGGACACGACTCGACACAACACAAATAAAGACACGTAATTAACCTCCCCAATTATCATGTTATCGTTTGGATCTAGAGATTCTATATAATTAAGCTAGACTCGACAACTATTAATCCGATTCGTATCTCTTTTATATTGGCTACGGGAGTCATCCCCAAACTAGATCTAGCTCCGGGTAGGCCATCCGGATCACTATGCTACATCACGTGACTTCGCTTTTTCGGCCTCCATCTCATATGACTCGCACGCTTACAAAACTAGGGATGCCTATATTAACCGTATTCCTCACCTAGGCAACATTCCTTTGTTCAGGCGTACTTCCTAAGCGATCGCATCAGTCTCCGTCCCATTAACACTAACTTTTAGGTATCATGTTAATCTACGATGTACGTATAACTAGGAGTGCACAATTCCCTAATACAGAACAGATCTAGATCTCGCTGAAAGTCCCGGAAGATCAATTCATGAGCCGACCTAGGAGCCCTATATTGGTATTTCCTAATCATACGCTAATTAAAACAGACGAGCAACGTAGCCGTAGCCATACCTACTAAGATAATAAATTCTAATTGGACAATCACACCATAAAGACGTGGCTAGATTGACGCGGTGAAAAACTAAATCTTAGCGTTTCTACATACGTAACGGATAAAATAGAAACTCATAAAGCAATTATATAGATCTACTAAAAACACGGTTGTCAATCATACCAAAGTCATCTATAGGTCACCGGATAACAGATCTGGGCGTTTGGATCCTTATAGACAAGGAATCTCCCCATTGCCTCATATCGTATCCTTAGATCTACATCGTTCGGTGAAGAACGAACAACCTCAAACGATAAACAATAATTGGGGGCTTAATTACAAAGAACTATGAACAAATAAATACAAGAACTTACATTATTGCGAGATCTTGCATAAAAAGCGCTCTAAGAAAAAGCGAAGATTTTATTATAAGGCGAGAAGTGTAAAAAATGTATTGTGTAAAGAAGTGTGTAAAAGGCGTGTATTGTATGCCTTTATTTTTAGGGGTTCAAGCTAATTAAGAGATATACATCAAAATGTCAAAACAAATAAGAGATAACTCTCGGCCGATCAAGAAAAGATGAAGTGCCCCCCCCCCCCCCCCCCTTCATGCATATCCTCAAAGTTGGCGCCATCTTGGAGTGCCTTACTCCTCTTTTCGTGCTTATCCGATCTTTATCTTGAATTTCCTTTGATTTATCTTGAGATTTAATTCTTCCATTTGTATTTATCCTCCATAATTATCCAAATCGCAAAATAGATATTTATCCCAAAATAAATCATTTTTAAATAAAACGGATAAATATAATAAAAACGGATAAATACCGATTTATAAATAAAAACGAGATAAGTACCATAAAAAATGGATAAATACCAAATTATATTTTATAAATCACAAAACATTAAATAATCCATATAAACATGTGATTTAATATAAAATACATATTATTAATCTCGATTTAAGGTCAACGTTGATGACTTTTACGGGTATAATTTGACCGTCATCAACTACCCCCCACTTAGACTTTGATCGTCCCGAACAAAGCATCAATAAGTCATTCCCCAAGAAAACAATTGACATGGTCAAATCATACTTACGCGAGAAGCTCGAGTCAACTCATACCAGTCATGCTCATAAGATATCCATTATTCACTACTCTCTATGAACCGATGTGATGTGTGCACGTGCATTCAGTTTTATATAATCGAAGCAAGATTCGAGTTTATGCTAACTTCGTAATCTCAACCTACCAACATCAGCATTCCCACTTCTTAAGCCTCGCAATGGGTAAAGACATGGTGCAATAAGCAAGAGCGTCATCCATAAGGTTTTTGGACTTGGAGACCGAGAAAAATACTCAAGCCTCTTAAAAATTGAATTTTTTTCTCATTTTCATCATTTCAAACTTTACCACTTCTCAAGAAAGAAACTTGCTTTAAAAGTAAAGTATGCATTGCAAGAATCCCTCTCTCACGGATTAGTGGAAGCATTGAATATTACCACAAGCGCGGGGCTACTTTGGTAATGTTACTACAAGCCCAGTGTTTAACTTATTGTCAAAACACAGATAATTCTCAAGCTTATTACTCCGCTTTGATGGCTAGAAGATAAGAATACATCAGCAGATAAATATCGACTCTAGGTCTGCATAACCAATCATCTACGCAATGTACACATAATTCTTTTGTTATTATAATTTGTGCGGTAAACTCGATTCAAAGATTGAGTAATCGAATAATAAATAACTACTTGCAACAATCGGCATGAATATCCTTAAATTTATATTCACATAAGTATAAAATGATCACGTACTCATGCAACTTGGTTCCTTTCCTATCAATTCTTAGCTAGGAACTCACAATTCTAAGGGTACGAGATAAATAATATGGTATTTATTCAATTTTTTCAATTTTTCACCGTTTCATTCAATTTTCAATTATAGTACATCATAGCTAAGTCTCCTACCCCCCACTTAAACATGTCATTGTCCCCAATGACAAATAAAAATGAGAATTCAAGAAAAAGACTTAGCTCTGGAAACGGCTCTCAAGTAGATGCAGAACATCGGAGTAATCTAAGCACGTCGTGGAGAAGCAAGTGAAAACCTGTTGAAGAAAACCAAACAGAAACTCCACGAAACCGTTAATAACATGTCAATGGAAGGTATAAAATAATGTGGCAGTAATTAGATATAAAATATCCAAAAACAAATTAAGCCACTTTATTCCATACAACCAATGACAAGGAAAACCAAAGAGTTAAAACTACTCGTTCAGACACAAAAAAGAAAAAGACTAAATAGAAAGAAAGATAAACAAGCAACTAAAGATGGTAATCTTCATCTATAATCTCCACCGCTGAAATATTCTTAAAACCGGGTGGAGAAGACAAAGATCAAAAAGCATTACCCCATGTGGGAGAACACGAGGTTTACTGGATTAACCATGTATTCAACCCAGTGGAAAAGAGAAACTTGGTAAGGTATAACAGATTGAATTTGACCTATCGGCTAAATAATAAAATCAAATACTTAGCGCAGACGCTTCACGTTTTCATTGGATATCAACAACCTAGGGAGATGTATCTTCTCTTTGAAATTACTAATAACCCAATGTATCATGTAAAAGTCATAACCGTCATCAACAAGGCCGGATCGGTGTGATATTTGAGAACAGAACTCATCGTCTTGACCAGAATAAGCGTAAAAGTGTGAAATGTAAAACTTCCGGTAGAAAGATAAGTTGTATTTTGATCGAACCAAAAACTTTTAAAATCGAGCTAGGGTCAGAGCTACACTTACCCCAGCTAGGATCATGAAAACCAAAATGATAAAAGATAATCATTAAAACTTAGCAATATTTCAAATTCCGCAACACAAGGGTATTTTGTGAACAAAATGGAGGTTGAGAGTATGATGGGTTTAGAAAAAGATATACAAAAAGAAGGTTAGAAAAGATAAAGGGTGGGTAAGAAATTGTGTGTTGGGTGGGTATTGGTTAAGGGATTGGGTTAAGGTTGGAGAGTGAAATAGATGGAAAGAAAGAGAGGGGATGAAGGAATGGTTAGAAATGTGAACTGTGAGGCAGATTGGTGAGAGAATAGAAAGGTTGAAGGGTGAAAAGGTACAAAGGAAAGGATAAGGGTAGTTGCAGAACGAATTGCACACAATTTTGGATTTTCACTCGGATCACCATTCTAAAAAGTTTTGGGAGTTGACCAAAAAGCGTTCTTGTTCGCACCAATCATTCTCTGTTACATTTTCAGTAATTCTCAAGATCTCTTAATGCTTCAATCTTAAGGTTGATTGCTAAATTTCCTTTTCTTTAGCAATTTCTCGACTCTCCTACGGAACTCTACTTCACGTGGCCTATATTGAGTAAAAAAAGTTTTGCACATCCTTAGCCTAATGGCCATCGGAACACGGCAAAATAAAAAACCTCAACATATGTCATGTTACTCTTATTTGACTCAAAGAAAACAAAACCTAAAATCCTAAAAAAAATCCTAAGGGTTTTAAAGAAGTAGTTCTGAGTTTAAAGTCCTCAGCTCGACTTTCCAAAAATTATCTTTGTCAGTTATCCTTCTTGGATCGCTAGATGTTGGCCCCTTGAGCACTATATGAGGTGGGCTCGTCGCTTTTGCGGATTAATATCCTTCCCTTGGTTGTGAGACCTAGGAAACTACATTTATCCTTACCATTTATACAAGGCTCCTACCTCGGCTCTCGTTTTAGGAATTAGTGAATTCTAAGGAGATTTAGTCCTAGGGACCCATATTTATCACATCCTCTATAATGCTGCTTCATTATGCTCTCTCAAAACTCAACGTCTTCTTTAGATTGAGAATTGTTAAAAACTACACAAATTGTTGCTCCCATGGCCAGTAGAAGCAATATCATGTATAGGACAATGAGATTTTGACAGAACTACGAGGAACTCTTTATTCACTGCTTCCTTCAACTACTACATGTTTCCTTACACCCTCTAGATGAGACAGATTTGGGGCAGAACCTTCCACACTAATAAAATAAATCTTACAAACAAACTCCGGGCTAAGATTCATACTCAGGTTCATGTATAGGCTAACTTATGCTCATAAGACCAAAAGATAGTAAATCATAAGCAAAAAGGGTGTACCTTGCCTTCAACATTGTACCACGAATAATTCGAACCTTAAAAATTTTCCGGAGCCATCTTGGTGCTTTAAAGGTATTGCTTCCATTGCTTTTTCCATCGTAGATTCGTAGCTCCACATGTTGCTGGGTTATTTTCTCAGCTCCCGCGAAAAATTACTGACTCAAATTATTATTTCCCTGGTTTCTGCAAACAGAAGAAAAACAAGACGGACCGTAGACTGATTTTAACATGGTTTCCCATGCTGCTATCAGACCTACGGATTAAACATACGGAGATAAACAGACACACGAGATTCCCAGAACCAGGCTCGCTGGGAGTGAAACCAGCTGTTCTAGAGTCTGGAATTTTCACAACTTACAGACAACCAGAGGGACTCAAAAACGTAAAAACGGACTATAAATAGAAAACTTGACATGAATAAAAAAATTATTTATATATAAAATTGACCGTTGGTTCCCCGGCAACGGAGCCAAAAAACTTGATGACGTAGATCAAGTGAAATTAAAATACTTGACCACCATAAACCAATACTAGCAAGAGGACTAGGTACATCGTAGTATAGCTATAGCGAATCAAGGTCGATCCCACAGGGAACCAATTGTGGGTCATTTATATACAAACAATTAATCATTCATGTCAAGGACATAAAAGCGGTCTACGACCAACAAAAGACAAGAAAAGATAAAGGACACGACTCGACACAACACAAATAAAGACACGTAATTAACCTCCCCAATTATCATGTTATCGTTTGGATCTAGAGATTCTATATAATTAAGCTAGACTCGACAACTATTAATCCGATTCGTATCTCTTTTATATTGGCTACGGGAGTCATCCCCTAAACTAGATCTAGCTCCGGGTAGGCCATCCAGATCACTATGCTACATCACGTGACTTCGCTTTTTCGGCCTCCATCTCATATGACTCGCACGCTTACAAAACTAGGGATGCCGATATTAACCGTATTCCTCACCTAGGCAACATTCCTTTGTTCAGGCGTACTTCCTAAGCGATCGCATCAGTCTCCGTCCCATTAACACTAACTTTTAGGTATCATGTTAATCTACGATGTACGTATAACTAGGTGTGCACAATTCCCTAATACAGAACAGATCTAGATCTCGCTGAAAGTCCCGGAAGATCAATTCATGAGCCGACCTAGGAGCCCTATATTGGTATTTCCTAATCATACGCTAATTAAAA
The DNA here is from genome assembly GCA_036785695.1 of Gentiana straminea. Taxonomy (NCBI): domain Eukaryota; kingdom Viridiplantae; phylum Streptophyta; class Magnoliopsida; order Gentianales; family Gentianaceae; genus Gentiana; species Gentiana straminea. The sequence goes on from JAVUPR010000482.1 coordinate 3,322,452, forward strand.
CAGACGAGCAACGTAGCCGTAGCCATACCTACTAAGATAAGAAATTCTAATTGGACAATCACACCATAAAGACGTGGCTAGATTGATGCGGTGAAAAACTAAATCTTAGCGTTTCTACATACGTAACGGATAAAATAGAAACTCATAAAGCAATTATATAGATCTACTAAAAACACGGTTGTCAATCATACCAAAGTCATCTATAGGTCACCGGATAACAGATCTGGGCGTTTGGATCCTTATAGACAAGGAATCCCCACTGCCTCATATCGTATCCTTAGATCTACATCGTTCGGTGAAGAACGAACAACCTCAAACATTAAACAATAATTGGGGGCTTAATTACAAAAAACTAAGAACAAATAAATACAAGAACTTACATTACTGCAGATCTTGCATAAAAAGCTCGCTCTAAGAAAAAGCGAAGATTTTATTATAAAGCGAGAAGTGTAAAAAATGTATTGTGTAAAGAAGTGTGTAAAAGGCGTGTATTGTATGCCTTTATTTATAGGGGTTCAAGCTAATTAAGAGATATACATCAAAATGTCAAAACAAATAAGAGATAACTCTCGGCCGATCAAGAAAAGATGAAGTGCGCCCCCCCTTCATGCATATCCTCAAAGTTGGCGCCATCTTGGAGTGCCTTACTCCTCTTTTCGTGCTTGTCCGATCTTTATCTTGAATTTCCTTTGATTTATCTTGAGATTTAATTCTTCCATTTGTATTTATCCTTCATAATTATCCAAATCTGCAAAATAGATATTTATCCCAAAATAAATCATTTTAAAATAAAACGGAATATAATAAAAACGGATAAATACCGATTTATAAATAAAAACAGATAAATACCATAAAAAATGGATAAATACCAAATTATATTTTATAAATCACAAAACATTAAATAATCCATATAAACATGTGATTTAATATAAAATACATATTATTAATCTCTTGTACTTAGTAATTCCCTTCATCAATCAATTGTGCCTAATTCCTCTCTTCACCCTTTAAATGATGACTGGATTACTAAGGATAATTTGTTAATGGGCTGGTTGCTTGGCTCTATGATTGAACAAGCACTGTCTGAAGTTGTTGGCTGAACCTCTGCTCATGAAATCTGGACAACATTGGAAACCTTGTTTAATAGCAGGTCTGAGGCAAGAATGCTTGAGTATAAGGATGGCCTGGCAAAGGTATCAAAGGGATCTAAATCCATGGCTGACTATTTAGCACTTATGAAATCTTACTCAGACAATCTTATTGCAGCTGGGTATCCTATTACCAAATCAGAGTTAATTCTTGCAACCTTATGAGGTTTGGACCGTGATTATGAAGCTGTTGTTGTGAACATAACCTCCAGGGTTGGATCTTTGAGCTGGCAAGATGTTCAGTCACAATTGATGACCCATGAAAGGCTCATTGCTAGATATTCTGGTACAGCTCCAACAACCAACTTTGCCCAAGGTCCTCAATTTAGAGGAAATTCTCCTTTTGGAAACAGTGGAAGGTCCTCCAATCAGAACTCCACCAATGGTAGGGGTAGAAATAGCAATGGCAGAGGAGGAAGAGGCAGAGGTAGAGGAGGCAGTGGTAGAGGCTCTGGGGGTCATAATGGAAACAAGATGGTGTGTCAACTATGTGGTAAGTCTGGACACATAGTGACTTCATGTTGGCATAGATTTGAAGAAGATTTTGTTCCCCCAAGCAGTGCAAACAGCAGTGATCCTAAACAAGTGTCAGCTTATGTTGCCTCACCACAATCTGTAGGGGATGCAGCCTGGTACATGACCAGTGGAGCCTCCAATCACCTCACCTCTGATCTAAACAATCTTCATCTAAGGGCAGGTTATTCAGGTTCTGAATCTCTAGTAGTTGGGAATGGTGAGAAATTAGCCATCAAACACATTGGTCAAACACATTTGCCCACACACTGTCCACACACTACACTGTTTTTAATAGATGTCTTACATATACCTATTATCACCAAGAACCTTGTCAGTCTGTCTAAACTTCTAGCTGATAATCCTATTGTTGTTGAATTCACTTCTTTTTCTTGTTTTGTGAAGGACAAGATAACAGGGACACTGCTTCTGCAAGGAATTCTCAAGGGTGGACTGTATCAGATAGTGGTTCCAAATGAGATCTCTCTTCACTCCAAATTCAAGTGCTCCTCCAGTCAGTTTGCATCAGAGTCTCCTGGTGTTCTTTTGAGCACAGTTAGTTTGAATAAAGATCCTAATATTTGGCATCAAAGATTAGGACATCCCTCTAGACAAGTTTTGAGTCAGATTTTGAACTCTTGTAATGTTGAAGTCAATGATAAGTTAAATTTCTGTGATGCTTGTCAATTTGGTAAGGGTCATGCCCTGCCTTATTATGAGTCTGAATCCCATTCTACTTCTGTTCTTGACTTAATACATTCTGATGTTTGGGGACCTACTCCCATCAAGTCCACTGCTGGTTTTTCTTATTATGTTCATTTTATTGATGATTGGTCTAGATTCACCTGGATTTTTCCATTAAAGTTTAAGTCTGAAGTGTATTCTGCTTTTATTCAGTTTCAAAAACTGGTTGAAAACCAATTCTCCACTAAAATCAAATGTTTCCAATCTGACTCGGGGGAGAGTTTAGAAGTCTTGAAACCTACTTCAAGGATCAAGGTATCCTTTTTAGACATCCTTGCCCTCATGCTCACCAACAAAATGGGAGAGCTGAAAGGAAACATAGACACATTGTGGAATTAGGTCTGACACAAATGGCTCAGGCTTCTCTCCCTCTCAAATTTTGGTGGGACAGTTTTGTTGAAGCTGTGTCTATCATTAATATTCTTCCTACCCCTGTACTGAAGAATAAGTCACCTTTTGAAGTCCTATATAATAAGCAACCTGATTATAAATTTTATAAAGTGTTTGGATGTGCTTGTTTTCCACACTTGAGACCTTTCTTTCCTACAAAGTTTAGATATCATACTAGTAAATGCACCTATTTGGGAATCAGTCCCTTACACAAAGGTTACAAATGTCTTGATGTATCAGGTAGGGTATTCATCACTAAAAATGTTGTGTTTAATGAAAGTGAGTTTCCCTTTAAGGAAGGTTTCAATCAAGGACCCCATAGAGAAGTCCATACTGATCCAACACTTGTTGTCACCTCTCTTCCTATGTCTGTTGGAGATACTTCCTCACAACAACATCTATCCGATATTGGTGCACCTGAACAGGATTCTCCAAGAGACAGTGTTCGATCAACCAGAGGTATCTTCTCCCTCTCCTACCTTTTCTTTTCCTACTATGAATACACCTAACACAGAGAATAGCAGGAGTACTATGAGTAGTTCTTCTGACACCACTCAAAGTTCTATGACCTCACCTCAGACTCAACACTCCCAAAGTAATGAAAATCCAGTCCTGCAATCCATTGTCAATACTGAACCTGTTCAAACCTCACAGCCTAACTTAGGACATCACATGCAAACACGTTCCAAAAGTGGCATTTTCAAGCCCAAAACCTATTCCACTCAAATTCAGTCCACAGTCCTTCCCAACCACCTTACTGAACCAACTAGAGTTTCAGAAGCTTTGACTTGTACTGAGTGGAGAAATGCTATGATTGATGAGTTTGAGGCTTTGCAAAGGACTGGAGCTTGGACACTCGTTCCACCCTCCAAAAATCAGAATCTGGTAGGAAACAAGTGGGTATTCAAGTTAAAATTGAAGCCTGATGGTACCATCCTTAAACACAAGGCCAGACTTGTGGCCAAGGGGTTTAATCAAACCTATGGAGTGGACTTTACATAAACATTTAGTCCTGTGGCCAAAGCATCAACCATCAGAGTTGTTCTTGCAGTTGCTGTGAATCTAAACTGGCATATACATCAGATAGATATAGATAATGCCTTCTTGAATGGACCTTTGTCAGAGGATGTTTACATGCAGCATCCAGAAGGTTTTGTTGATCCAGCTAAACCTAACTATGTTTGTAAATTGAAAAAGGCTATGTATGGTCTCAAACAGGCTCCTAGAGCCTGGTTTGGTGCTCTTAGAACACAGATGATCCAGTGGGGTTTTCATCAGTCTGCTGCTGATACTTCTTTTTTTATACTTAAAGCTGAAAAACATTTGATGTATGTTCTTGTCTATGTTGATGACATCCTTGTGACATGAGATTCCCAAGTTTTGATTCAGAAATTCATACAGATGTTGCACTCAAAATTTGCTCTTAAGGATCTTGGATCAGTCTCTCACTTCCTTGGTATGGAAGCACACAGAAATGATGTTGGTCTGTTTCTAACTCAAGGACATTATGCTTCTCAGTTGCTCAAACATTTACAACTTGATCATACTCCCATGATCCCTGGACAACACATGTCACCTGACCAAGGAGAACCTATGAAGAATCCTACTGCTTATAGGAGTGCTGTTGGAGGGCTACAGTATCTAACCTACACCAGACCAGACATTGCTTATTCTGTGAACTACTTGAGTCAATATATGCAGCAGCCTACCCTGGATCATTGGCATGCCTTAAAAAGGCTACTTAGGTATGTAAAAGGCACTCTTCACTATGGTATTTTATTCAAGGCAAATGGTACCCTTCACTTAAGTGGTTTTAGTGATGTTGATTGGGCTTGTTACCCACCAGACAGAAAATCTTGTGCTGGTTATTGTGTTTATATAGGAGATTCTTTGGTCTCCTGGAGTTCCAAGAAACAAAATGTTGTCTCAAGGTCAAGTGCAGAGTCGGAGTATAAATCACTAGCTAATCTCTCCTCTGAGATGTTTTGGATCAAACAGCTGCTGTCTGAAATGGGATTGTACCTGACTGCTACTCCAGTTGCATGGTGTGATAACTTGAGTGCAACTTTTCTGGCTCAGAATCCAGTTTATCACGCCAGAACTAAACATATAGAAGTTGACATCCACTATGTCAGAAATCAAGTCCTTGATAAACAACTGTCTGTTCAATATGTACCTTCCTCAATGCAAGTTGCCGATTCTCTGACAAAAGCCTTACCAGCACCAAAACTCCATGATTTCAGAAGCAAACTCAATGTGGTAGTAGATCCCCAAAAGAACTGCCATATTGGGGGAGACTCGGGATGGTAGATTTGATCAAAACCTCTTTTCTAGCAGGAGAAAGAAATTCGCCTTTCCAGCCACTAATTTTCTTCTGGACACGTTCTTTTATATAATTGAAAATCTCTTTTTTCGACCTACCTATAACATATGGTAGACCCAAGTACTTACCAACTCCACCGCTGACGAGAATACCAAGAAGTGAAGACAACTCCTCCTTAGCAATAAAATTAATTTGTTTGCTGAAATAAATGGAAGATTTCTGGAGGTTAATTTTCTGGCCTGATAAAGTCTCATACTCATTCAAAATATCATTCATTGCCAAACATGCTTCCTTGGTAGCTTCTACAAAGACAAGGCTATCATTTGCAAATAAAAGATGCGTCAAGGTACAAGGATTTTGCCTACCAAAGGATACACCCGTGATAGTCTCAGAGGTTGCAGCACGATTGAAAATAGAGGAAAAGCCTTTAGTACATAAGTTAAATAAGAAAGGCGAGGAGGATCGCCCTGTCGTATTCCCCTGGAAGATCGAATAATGGGAGAAGGATTGCCATTGATAAGCACTTGATATGTCGGGGAGGAAACACACGCCATAATTATGTCGATAAAAGAGGTAGGAAAGCACATGGCCTCCATAACTGATCGAAGAAACCCCCATTCCACTCTATATAAAACTTTCATCATATCAAGCTTTAATGCCATATGTTTATTGCAACCTTTCTTTCCTAATTTCATAGAGTGAAAGGACTCGAAAGAAGCAATGACATTATCAGTAATTAGTCTCCCCTTAATGAAAGCAGATTGTGATAATGATATAAGAGTACCCATAACACTCTTCAGACGATTAACCACAGTACGAGATAAAATTTTGTAAACAGAGTTGGTTAGACTAATGGGGCGAAAATCAGTCATCTTGTTCACATCTTTAATTTTAGGGATCAAAGAGATGTAAGTCGAATTTAAAACCGAAATATCCTTACCATCATTCAAGCATACCAATATTACAGTAGCTATCTGCGAACCTACAACATGCCAGAATCTCTTTAGAAAGGTCATGTGCATACCATCTGACGATGCTGGATCTCGTTTAGTAGTAATTCGGGCCGTTTAATCTAGGGTAATATGAACGAGGGATGGTTTTTTGGGTGAATTTTTAGAATGAGCTTGAGAGTCTCTCTCAAGTTACCTACGTATCCTGTTATCTCTTTCCTTGTCCTGCAAGGAATTATATTTATTATTATTATTTCCCTAACGATTAATACAAGTAAATCCCTATAATTTGGGGATAATTATGGATATATTTAAATGACAAGATCAATGTCATTATATCATCGGATTCTTTCCGTGTTTATCTGGTATTATTAAGCATGTGTGCCAAATACGAATAAGGAAGGCTCTGGCCGACCTGCGTCGAGCCCCCCGGGCCATCCCGAGCTGCACCGCATTACCCGACCTCCACTCTTACCGAGCCGACATGCGGTGGTAAGTTAAGAAGGGCCGAGCTGACCTCCCACCTGAGGTTCGTGTCCGCTTTCTCAGTTAAACTCTAGGGCTCTTGGACTTTATTAGCTATTATTTCTCTGTGTTCAATTAATGGTTAGCCAATATAAAGATGACACGTGGTGAGGGCTAGTCCGACCCTCGTCATAAGCCCCCCGATCTGACTGAACTACTTGTTGTGAGGTCGGATTTGTTAGAGGTGTTGTTCGGTCACTGTCATCTAGACTTGTAGAATTTTACAATGACATACTCTGCCAGGTGGCAGAGCTACTGTTATGATGTTGTCATTCGTGCCCACGTCTTCTGAAGTGGAACGGTTTTTGAGAATGTTGTTGCAGCTCCTTATTTAGTGCCTTCTGCGGCTGCTGCTTCTGGTTCAATGGCTCATGCCGAGCTACCCCGGGTCAATGCTTCCATGGAGAATATTACTCCTGCTACAAAGTCTGGGCTGAACTTAGCCCTTAATGCTTATTAGGTTTTTGAACTTGCATGCTTCGTTGTATTTTCCATCTTTGTTTTTATAGAATAGTGGTACCGATCATTTCGCTTCGCTGCTGGCAGTGTCAACTTTTGTTGAGCTGCTTGCTGATGTGAACGAGGAGAAGGTCCCCGAAGAGGACCATGCTGAGACTAATCAGGGCTCGGAGAGGACCGATTGCGTTGATATGCAGGCTACCTGATCTGTGGGTACCGTCCTGAATTCCTCTTCAGCTTGACATTTATCCGAATTTCCTAACGACGTACTTGGGTCACCCTTCGTGAGCGAAGGGGTTGATTTTTTAGAAGTGGATGCGGATGCGGAGAAGAGAGATGAGGAAGTGGAGGAAGTCGGCCTTCAGAGGAAAAGGTAGGTTATAACTGCTGCTACTCCACAAAGAGGTAGATCCAAAAAGAGGAGGCATGAGGCTCGTCTGGCTGACGATATCGAGGACCTGACCGAGGATAGACCTTCCTCGGGTCAAGGGCGCCTGTCTGATCACGACCTGGCAGCAGTGATATCTATTCTTCATTTTGCTTGACTTTGCCCTCTTGTATTGCTGTGTTTTCCTCCTGACGTGCGTGTTTTTAAGTCAAAAGATGAAGAAATCAGAGCTCTAAAGGAACGGCTTAGAGCTCAGGAGGCTGAGCTCGAGCAGACCAAGGTTCGGCGTACCGCTGAGCTTCAAGCCGCATTTGACAAGTATACGACAGAGAACTCTGAACTAGGGCAGGCCTTGGCCAAGTTTCGTGTGGAGAGGGATGCCCTGGAAGCTTCTACCCCTGCTCGGAATGACCAAGACATTCACGAGTATAAGTCTTCTGACCACTTTTCCAAGGCCTTGAAGGTTCTGTTAAACCCCGTTATGCAGCATGGATACACTACCGGAGTTGATGAGGCTAAAGAGCAACGTGCCGGGCTGGTTCTTCCCAACCTTCCTCACTATCGAACCATGTACAAGGTAGGTGTGGGTCAGGTCTATGACGACCGATTGGGAGAGTTTAAGGAAGGAGAGGACATTGGGGCTAAGCATATTAAACGCAGCCCTGTTTCTCAGAGCATTGAGCCGGCTCCTTCCTCAGCGGAGCAAAATCCTGGTGCCCAGAATTGATTGCCCTTTCTCTTATTGCCAAGACATACTTGTTTTATGAAATTTCTAAAAAACTTGTATGTTTTCTGGATGTTTGTGGTGCTCTGCGCACTGTACTTTTATTTTGAAATTTATTTTGAGGTTTGAGTACTTACCTTTGAAATTTATTTTGAGGTTTGAATACTTACCTGGTACCCTGTGCACCCCCTTAGTATGGCATGCATTACTTATTGTAGTGGATGGCATACTTTGTTTTTGATTTTGAGCTATGTATATTCTTTACATTTTGGTTTTAGCTTGACCTGCAGACTCGGGAAAGTTTGTCCTCTGCAAACTTTCAGAGTCTGACCTGCAGTACTCAGTTAGAAATTTAGCCTGACCTACAGATTCGAGAAGTTTGTCCATTGTATGCTTTCTGAGTCTGGCTTGCAGTACTCAGTTTTCTGTCCGTCCTGCAGGCTTAATAAAATTTGCTGACATATGTTTGTTGAGTCCGACCGGCGGAGCTCAGGTGTCAGTTTTAATGATTTGAGCAGAGTCCGTTCTTCGAAGCTCGGCTTGTCTGTCTTGCAGACTTAATTTTTTGGAGTCTTCTCAGGCAGACTTAATTTTTTGGGGTCTGCTCAAGCAGACTTAATTTTTTGAAGTCTGACTTGCAGACTTAGTTTTTTGGTCTTATCAAAATTGTGTAAGTACGAAAATTACAACGCATGATTTTTTTGCAACTTACCTTGCCCTTTCCGGTTGTTTTCCTTGCAAATTTTTCGGCTGTCTGTTTATCTGATCTGCTCTTCCAGCCCTCCAGTATGACACGCAATAACTTAATAGTTTTTGGATGGCATACTAAATTTAAAGTTTGTCCTTTGCAAACTTTCTGAGTCTCATTATTAAACTTTCTGAGCCTGACCTACAGACTCGGGAAGTTTGTGGTATTCAAACTTTCTGAGTCTGACTTGCAGGACTCAGTTAAAAATGTGTCCTGACCTGAGGACTCGATAAGCTTGTGGTATTCAAGCTTTCTGAGTATGACCTGCAATACTCAGTTAAAATTATGTCCTGACCTGAGGACTCGAGAAGCTTGTAGTATTCAAGCTTTCTGAGTATGTCATACAGTACTCAGTTAAAAATGTGTCTTGACCTGAGGACTCGAGAAGGTTGTGGTATTCAAGCTTTCTGAGTATGACAAGCAGTACTCAGTTAAAATTATGTTCTGACCTGAGGACTCGAGAAGCTTGTGGTATTCAAGCTTTCTGAGTATGACATGCAGTACTTAGTTAAAATTATGTCCTGGCTTGAGGACTCAAGAAGCTTGTGGTATTCAAGCTTTCTGAGTATGTCATGCAGTACTCAGTTAAAAATGTGTCCTGACCTGAGGACTCGAGAAGCTTGGGGTATTCAAGCTTTCTGAGTATGACCTGCAGTACTCAGCTAAAATTAGTCCTGACCTGAGGACTCGAGAAGCTTGTGGTATTCAAGCTTTCTGAGTATGACCTGCAGTACTCAGTTAAAATTATGTCCTGACCTGAGGACTCGAGAAGCTTACGGTATTCAAGCTTTCTGAGTATGACATGCAGTACTCATTTAAAATTATGTCCTGACTTGAGGACTCGAGAAGCTTGTGGTATTCAAGCTTTCTGAGTAAGACATGCAGTACTCAGTTAAAAATGTGTCCTGACCTGAGGACTCGAGAAGCTTGTGGAATTCAAGTTTTCTGAGTATGACCTGCAGTACTCAGCTAAAATTATGTTCTGACCTGAGGACTCGAGAAGCTTGTGGTAATCAAGCTTTCTGAGTATGACCTGCAGTACTCAGTTAAAATTTTAGCCTGACCTGCAGACTCGGGAAGTTTGTCTTTTGCAAACTTTCTGAGTTTGACCTGCTGTACTCAGTTAAAAACTTTCTGAGTCTGACCGGAAGTGCTCAGTTCGGAATATCTGACCTGCAGATTTGGGAAGTTTGAACTTTTGCAAATTTGATCAGAGCCATCACGTATGACGGAAAAGATATTTGTTATGATAACACAAAGTAGCAAAATTGAAACTGAAAAAATAAAGCAATTTAGTAAAGTTTGGAATATGTCCTAGACGCGTAATTTGCAGAGGTTGCTGGCATGCCAACTTCGTGGAATGGTCCCGCCATTATGGAGAGCTCGTACTTGGAGAGCTTGCGAGCTCGTATATGGAGAGCTGAAGAGCTCGTATATGAAGAGCTGAAGAGCTCGTATCTGAAAAGCTGAAGAGCTCGTATCTGGTTATGAGCCGAGCTCGGTCTTATAGAAGAGATGCCGGGCTGAGCTCGGTATGATGCCGAGGCGAGCTCGGACTTATAAAAGATTCACGCAAGGTGAGCTCCAAATATGGTGCCGAGTCCGAGCTCGGTCTTATAGAAGATTTGCTCGAAGAGAGCTCCAAATATGATGTCGAGCCGTGCTCGGTCTTATTAAAGATTTTCTCGAGGAGAGCTCCAAATATGATGCCGAGCCGAGTTTGTTCTTATAAAAGATACGCTTGATAGAGCTCCAAATACGATGCCGAGCCGAGCTCGGTCTTAATAGGAAATAGCTCATTTAAGTTATAAATTATAATGAAGGCTTGTACTTGGAGAGCTCATACTTGGAGAGTTTGGGAGCTCATACGGGGCGAGCTCATGCTGCGTGGGCTCATTCGGGCCGAGCTCATTCTGGTGGAGCTCGTTATGGCCGAGCTCTGGAGATTTGGATAGAGATCTTGGATGGAAAATTCGCAGCTTCTTTTGGTGATACAACAACATCTTTCCGGCAACGATCGGGTATCGAAACGCACTCCGATCGGCGTAAAATTTGGAGGGATTGTTCATCTCTCCTTCTTCTTCAATCTGAACTGTGGAATTCTTGTTCCAACGGTGAAATCTCAGGCAATAATCCTTCGATCTGACTACGTTTTTGGTGACTGCTGCATTTTTGGTGATACAGCAGCATCTTTCCGGCGACAATCGGGTATCAAAACGAACTCCGATCGGTACTAAATTTGGAGGGCTTGTTCATCCTTTATGATTCTTCAATTTAAACGGTGGAATTCTTGTTCCAACGGTGAAATCTCTGGCAATAAGCCTACGACCTGATTGCGTTTTTGGTGACTCTTGTGTTTTTGGTGATACAACAGCATCTTTCCGGCGACGATTGGGTATTGAAACGACCTCCGATCGGTACGAAATTTTGAGGGCTTGTTCATCCTTCCTTATTCTTCAAACTGAATGATGGAATTCTTGTTCCAACGGTGCAATCTATGGAAATAAGCCTCCGATCTGACTGCGTTTTTTATGACTGCTGCGTTTTTAGTGATAAAACAGCAGCTATTCGGCAACGATCGGACATCTTAACGGACTCCGATTTTCACGAAATTTGTATTGATTGTTCGCCTCTCTTTATTCTTCAATCTGAACGGTGGAAATCTTGTTCCAACGGTTCAATCTCTGGAAATTAGCCCTCGATCTGACAGCTGCGTCTGCTCGTTTTCTATGATACAGCAGCAACTTTTCGGCGACGATCGGGCCTTTAAACGGTCTCTGATCGGCACAAGATTTGGTGGTCTTGTTCGTCCCTCATTCCTATTTAATCTGAACGGTGGAATTCTTATTCCAACGGTTCAATCTCCGGCAATAAGCTCCGTATATGACTGCGTTTTTGGCATGTTTTTGCCATTAACTTGATCACGAACCACCTCAATCCATTACCGATAAAATACCCTCCTTCTAGCGCCAATTGACGATGCTGGATCTCGTCTAGTAATAATGCGGGCCGTTTAATTTAGGGTAATATGAACGAGGGATGGTTTTTTGGGTGTTTTTTTAGACTGAGCTTGAGAGTCTCTCTCAAGTTGCCTACGTATCCTATTATCTTTCAGGAATCAAGTCTCTGTAGTTCCTTAGGTTTGTTTATATAGGGGACGATTTATCCATTTCCTTGTCCTGCAAGGAATTATATTATTATTATTATTATTATTATTATTATTATTATTATTATTATTATTATTATTATTATTATTATTATTTCCCTTAGGATTAATAAACGTAAATTCATATAATTTAGGGATAATTATGAACATATTTAAATGACAAGATCAATGTCATTATATCATCGGATTCTTTCCGTGTTTATCTGGTATTATTAAGCATGTGTGCCAAATACGAATAAGGAAGGCTCTAGCCGACCTGCGTCGAGCCTCCCGGGCCATCCCGAGCCCTGTACCGCATTACCCGACCTCCACTCTTACCGAGCCGACATGCGGCGGTAAGTTAAGAAGGGCCGAGCTGACCTCCCACCTGAGGTTCATGTCCGCTTTCTCAGTTAAACTCTAGGGCTCTTGATCTTTATTAGCTATTAATTCTCTGTGTTCAATTAATGGTTAGCCAATATAAAGATGACACGTGACGAGGGCTAATCCGACCCTCGTCACCATCCGGTCCAGGAGACTTATTTCCTGGCATTTGCGAGAGGGCTATTTCAATTTATTTGTGTGAATGGTCGCGCCAATGTTGCAATTTCAGCATCCGTCGGCTTATTAAAATAAAGATCAGGAGGGAGCTCCTAACTACTTCAATTAGTTGCATAAATATTCTCAAAATACTAAACTGCAAGTGCATGAATATCATCAAGCTTAGACAAGATTTGGCCTGCTTCGTTACAAGGAGTAGAGATAGTATTTCTCTCTTTCCTATTGGTGACTTTATGATGGAAATAAGATGTATTTTTATCCATTGATGTTAGTCATTCTGCCTTACCCCGAACGCGCCAGTATTCTCCCTTCAACAATTGCAAATGCTCAATCTCTTTGAGAATTAACCTCTCATCTTCAACATTATAAATGTCACCCTTCAGTACAGAGGTTTCAAAGACAAATGGCGTACGTTGGAATTTATTAGGGCATTTCGATTAACCTCCTCACTTTCACTTGTGGGATCGGGGGTGAGGGGACCCTTAATGGTAGGGTTTACCATTTTTTTTTATAAATGTCACAATTATAAGTTTTTTTCATACTTTTCATGCAATTGCTTTAATTTGGCAGGGATATTGCCATATTTCTACCTTGCCCATAAGCAAAGTTCCTCCCGAACTCTTTTAATGTGAGTGTCTAAGCTTTCAGCATTAAAACGAGAGGCTGGTCCCCATGTATTACCAAAAATAAGATCAAAATCTTCATCCTTAAGCCAAAGAGAAAAAAATCTGGGGATTTTTTTTCCATTTAATAGGGCTGGCTGTTTCTTCATCTTTAGCCAATAAAAGAGGAACATCAGCAGCAGTGTTTTAAATGTTTAGTAATGTTTAAAAAAAATACTATCATTTTTCCTAATTGGCCATAATTTCGAAACTATATCCCTGCTTAGGATACAATTAATGTCATGACAATCAAATCAAACTATCTTGGGGCAGCACAACGAAATTCAACATCTCCCGAGTCAATTTATGCACGAAACTCGACTCTGAAGGGGACGAAATCATATTTCAACTCTATAAAGCCGAAATTTTTCCTAAGTGTGGTACCCGAGTAGATGCAACATTGTTGAATTGGTATGAACAAAATAAGCATATTGACCCACCCAAAAAAGATTCAAATCTTTGATTCTGTGGGGGGGGGAAAAAAAACCAAGCAAGGACTCCTTACAGCTTATGGAATGAATATATAGAAAGGTGTGTGCATTAAAAGTCCAGTGAAGTGATTCTTTGCAGAAGTATTATAACCACTCAATTGCAACACAATAATGAAATATCAAGAAGAAATTCAAGTCAAGCCAAAAGTTTCAATTCTTCAAGCTGCACACAGTTTTCAGTACTACTATGCTAATTTTTCTAGTTTTCTCTCTCTCTCTCTCTCTCTCTCTCTCTCAGTCTCATAATCTCTTTCTACCTTGCACGTGTAAGATAATCGAACTTTGCAGCAACCAGGACGACCCAACAAAATTTGAGAGGGGAGTAAAGGCTTCAAAAACCAGCCTTCAAGAAACTTCAGCAGAAATATACCTGAGCTTTGCTCTCTACCTATATAAATAGGTATGAAAATATAAAACTCCTCCCTGAGCAGTATATTCCGCTTCAAGTGAAAGAGACGTGAAAATCTAATAGCCGTTGATTTAAAACCAATAACCAGTGGGAAAAAAGCCAATGAAGATCAGTTTCTTGAAACCTTGCAGATTAATGTTTCGTTTTCCTAGTGAGAGATATGAGGAATGAGCTCCTGTTAACAATCAAATTAACGATTCAACTACGTATAATACACAATATAGAGAAAAAGTGGTACGTAAAATAGAGTGTGTTTACCTCAGAGTAGCGGTTGTGAGTATGATGCAAATTAGAAGTCTTCACAATAGTTTCCCACTTCACACCTGCCTTGTTCGAATGGAATGCGTTTGCATTATTCGAATGTGAAAAGGGATTCCGGAAAGGAATCGAAGGCACGGTCTTCCATAGCCAAGATTCTGAAGGTGATTTAGGTAATGGCGGTGGAAGAGGTGACCGCACAATGGCAGAACTCGCGTTGTTGATTCCCTGATCTATCTGTTCATCTTCCATTCTATCACTGAGCTTTGACACACAATCCATATCCGTGGGGGGTGAATTTTCTTCCTTTCTGCTTTCAGAGAATTTCTCCAAGTTAGTAGACTTGACAGGCTTCAAATAGTCAGAATCTACGGGGACGACCTTCTCGACGATATGATTTGCTGAAACTAACTGTTTTTTCCGTAGGAAAGGGGATGATGTTGCAGATAAAGGGCTTTCAACTTCCTTCGGCTTACCAAGAAACCTAGTTCCTTTGTCAAAAGGAGACAATGGAGTAGCATTTCGATACGGAGAAACTCCTGCACTTCTTGCAGTCATAAATGGAGACAATCCACCTGGCTTGTAAGCAGCATTTGAATACGAAAACTGATTGGTTTCTCCCATTTTACGTTCCATACGACGTTGCTCTCCTGATAGAGCTCCCGAGTGGAATTTTTTCCTATTATTTGGATCCAATGTAGGCTGCATAGCGCATAAACAGTGAAATTAATATGCAGTTGAGATATATTACAATAACACTAAATTTGTATGAAATGAAAGCAGATGACAAAGTATTTACCTTGTCAAGAGGTCCACTATAAGCCTTTCTTGTAAGCCTGCTAATATCATTTGCAGGAGATTTTGGAGTCGGGGTTTTTGTTTTCAAACCGGGCACAGGATTTAACATGGACAAAGTTTTCTTCACACACAAACGTGGAACTATACGTGGAAGGAAACCCCAAGCTTTGCTTGAACGTTTGCTACGTTCATCACGTTTTTTGTCATCTTCTGCTGCATCACGTGTGGCATCATCTTCTGCATACTGATAATCAGACAATATGAGGATGGACCTCGATTTATTCTCGAGTAAGGGATTTCTTTCCACATGAACGGCTTTTTTCACTTGTTTTGGTTGTTCAGACACGGCATATTTGTTCTTAGGAACGTACTGAGGCGTTTCTAAAGCAACTGCCTTTGCTGCAGGTAAGAACCTACTCATCATCAGATCTTTAGTTTGTTTCTCTATATTACTACTCTGCATTCTGCTCGAAACATCGAGATTGCTCACTCCACTTACGCTGCAGTTGATAGACATCGATCCTTCAAGAGAAAGCGTATCAGCTGCATTAGAATATGCATCATTCTCGTCTTCTAAATCGTGTCTTCCATTGTCATACATACTTGCCCTCAAGCTTTCAATAAGAGCTGCATGATCAGTCAAATGATACGCCTCGAAACTCGACTTGTGAGTATTGTAACCAATATTCTTTTCACCAGAATTACGCCTCGACCCATCTGCCCCCCATCCAGGAGGAAGTCTCGGAGTACTTGCGGACTGATTTTGGCTTTCAGTCTCCCCAGAGAGATTCTCTTTAGGCCTTCCAGGCATTTGTTCCCATAAGAATGGAATGGTGCCTGGTTTGCACACCTCACTAAGTTCCCATTCGGGTTGATGATTCATAGGAAGAGAACGTTGCCTAAGAGGTCCCGATTTCTCAATCTTCTTTTTGTTTTGCTTATTTGAAGCACCCAAGAAATTTGATGCAGTTTTTCTCATTGAAAGCAATGGCGCGTTGAGGTTCAGTTGTTTCTTCTCCATTATGTCTTACTGGACAATAATAAGTTCAAGTCTTCGTCACCAGATTAATGGTCTGCTTTGGAAATGCAAATTCATACGTTAGAAACAATACTACAAGAGCTATCAGACTAGAAATTTAGACAAGAACAACGAAACAAGTTGAACCTGGAGTTTTATTACATTCTGAATCTCTGATTAATTGAAAATACACCTAAAATCCATTTTGAGACAGCATTGCTGCCTGGAGTTTTATAGTAAAACAATTTCTATACATCTCAAAGAGCAAGTCAAGCTCTTCAATTAGTACTACAAATTTTTCAGTGACAATTGTGGCAGTAATACTAATCAAGAATATCTTCATTCTATTCATATACTTTCCATCATCTATTATTCAACAATACAAATGGGCCATAACATTCTTGACAAAGGACTGGCTTTTTGCGTAAACAAAAACTCATGTTTTTCTGACCACATTGGCAAAAGGATTATTCTATTAGATAAAAACCCAAGTTAAAAAAAAAAAAAAATTAGACAAAATAAAATAAAAAATACCACAGACCTTATAAATCAGCCTCAGGCAAGAACAATAAATAACAATAAACGGAGTCATATGAAGTCCAAATGATAGAGATAAGAAAACAAGAACGTGTCAGAAATTTCTTCGTAAATTGTTCTTATAATTTTAACACAAATTCCACATTTCAAGGAAAAAAAATTGGAAAATAGGTGCCAACAGTAGAGAGAATATGCAGAATAAAATAATGTAGAAGCAAAAACTTAAGGGAACATTCCTCTAACAAACATCTACTTTGAATAACTACAAATCCAAATCCCAAGAACTGGTCTTTTTTATCAAGACCATCCAACAAAAGCTAATTAAAGTAAAGTGAAAGCATAAAGAAGAAGACAAATCAAGAAAATCCACATCCATCATCAAACCTAGCCCATGAACTGAAAAACAATAACCATAACAGCACATGATTCTCGCGAAGATTCAAGTGATTATGAAATGAGATTACAGTATTACCAGCAAAGTGTCAGCAGCCCATCAAAATTCCAAGAAAATTATATCAAACAATGACAGAAAGAATAAGGCAGAAATTTCTGATAATGACTAGTATAATAAAGACGCATTAAAATTGATAGGCAAAGAAAATGTGGAAATGGAGGCTTGAATGATGGCGAGAATTAAGGAGGGAATGACAAAAAGAGTAACAAGAAAGTAAAGAGGCCGCAAAAGTAAGTGAATTTGTGTGTGTGGAAAAAGAAGGGGAGTAGTTACGGAGGAAGAGATTTGTGCATATTTTGGTATTTAATAACAGGGGAATGACAGTCTTTTGAAACTTGTATAAAAGACAAAACTATTTATTCACTGTCGAAATTCACTGTTTAAATTCACTGATTTTCGGGATTCATTGTCGAAATTCACTGATTTTCGGGATTCACTGTCGAAATTCACTGATTTCGGGATTCACTGGGGAGATTCACTGATTTTCGGAATTTAATATTTGTCCTTCTCGCTATAAAAATTATACAGTTGTTCTCCTCCCTATAAAAAATATGTAGCTGTCATGTTATACAGATTATGTAATTATCCATAATTTCCCAATTAATAAAATGCGTGATGTGAGGTGGGGTTGTTTTGGGGAAGCGAAGGTTGAATACGGAAGAACAGTGGAGAGTGGATGATCAACAAGAGCAAAGTGGACAGTGGGCCCCTCATGTCAGTAGTACAAAACTTACTACTTTGAAACAAATTTCATTTTCTTCCGTAACATCCTCTAATTTCGTTAGTAAAATCTTATTTTTTTTTTTTTTTTTTTTTTTTTTTGGTTTAAATGGGATATTTATATAAATATATAGAAAAGGATGTACAAACTGTTCAGAAACAAAAAAGAAAAGAATATACAGCACTAAGCACTATCAAACTACATTATTATCCATGCCATGCTAGATGTAGTTCTCGCGCCTTCCGTATAGCTTGAGAGATACACACCGATTTAGGGGGCCTGTGGCGATCATCATGGTGGAATTCTTCGTTGCGCCAATACCAGATACCTGAAATTAGTTCCCGAAACAGAAACCTCCAGAAGACAATGTTATCTTTCTTGTACATGTCCTTTTGTAAGCAATTGTCTAGCCAGACTGGGACATCATGAGTGTTGAAAAATTCATGCCAATGTTGGCGGTGCACGATATCTTCCCACATTTTACGGACCCAACAACAATCTCTAAGGGCGTGAAGGATGGATTCACTGTATTTTCCACAAGATGGACATGAATCATCGTTAATAACATGTCTCGCAGTAAGAGTGCCAGCTGTGGGGAGGGAGTTCAAACGTATGAGCCAGAGAAGATGATTGCCTCGAAGTGGGCCTTTGATATTCCAGATTCGTTTCCAATTCACACTATCATGACTCTCTTGGGTTGAAAACTTACAGACTTCATGATAGGCCGAGCTCACCGAGAATTTGCCTGAGGGGTGGCCGGCCCAAGAAGGTGCTCCCGATTCGTCCAAAGTGAATATCTCTCTCAGTTCATTCGCAGCAAAGCAAATATGTCGCCATATAAAGGAGGAGGTCGGCTTCGGAGTCGCAAAAGGCGAACCATATTTTTGTATCATAATCTGCACCCAAAGTTTGTTAGGATCTGTCAGAATTTGCCACACGAGTTTTGCTAAAAAAGCAGTGTTCATCTCTCGGGCTTTGCGTATTGCTAAACCACCATGAAGTTTGGGTCGACAGATATTTTGCCAGGCTACATGGTGAATTCTCCGCTTATCCTCGTTGTCAGCCCAAAAAAATCCGCGGGCAAGCCTGTCCAATTCATCCGTGATAGAGGCTGGTAATTTGACCGTCTGCATGTGGTAAAAAGCTGTCGTGGTAAGCACTGTTTGGGTGAGGATGGCACGACCAGCAGCCGAGAGAGAGGTAGCTTTCCACGCCTGAAGCTTGGACCGGACTTTTTCAATGATGAAGGCGAAGTCCTCTTTTTTAACTCTTCCATGGTGCAACGGAATGCCAAGATATTTTTCAAAGTGTTGGGTGTGCGTCATCCCAAGGACTTCCCCAATACAACTAATGGTTTGAGAACCGATATTAGAGGAGACTGCAAACTTTGATTTTGCAATGCTAACTTTCTGGCCCGATATAGCACAAAATTCTTGTAAGACTCGGTCCATTTCCTTGGCTTGATCAATAGAAGCTTCAGAAAAAAGAATAAGATCGTCCGCGAAAAAAAGATGAGAAAGCCGTTGTCCACCCCGTGAAACTGTTATTGGTTTCCATTTGCCATCATTTATTGAAGAATTTATCATCTGACTTAATACCTGCATCACCAGAACAAACAGATACGGGGCTAGGGGTCCCCCTGTTTGAGGCCACGCCGTGGGGTAAATGCCTCAAGAGGGTGACCATTCCATAGGACCTCCAGGGAAGTGCTGGATAGGGAGTACATAATCAGATCAATCAGACCACTGCAGAAGCCAACTAGCTGAAGAATGTGTCGTAGGAATGACCAGTTAACCCTGTCATAGGCTTTCTCGAGATCCACCTTAATAATCATAATACCTTTCCGACCCGACTTTCGCTTCATTGTGTGAAGAACTTCTTGAGTGATAATAATGTTGTCCGAGGTCTGTCTTCCTGGAATAAAAGCGTTTTGGCAATTGTCCGCGAGTTTGCTAATCACTAGACGCAACCGATTGGCAATAATTTTGGTTATGATTTTTGCAGACACATTAGCAAGTGCTATCGGGCGGAGCTGGGTAACTAATTCCGGCGGTTGAACTTTCGGGATTAGTGAGATGAACGTCCTATTAGCCTCAGAAGGAAAAGAGTGCCTCTGGAATGCGTTGGTGACCCAAGTAATAATAGACTCACCTACCACTTCCCAGTTATGTTGGAAGAAAACCGGGGGGAAACCGTCCGGCCCTGGTGATTTGAAAGATCCCATATCAAATAAGGCTGCTCGTATTTCATTGCTGCTGATCGGCCTGTTAAGAAGTCTTCTATCTGAGTGGCAAAGGGTCGGGACGTGGAGGTTTGCTGGGAAAGGATCAACTGGTTCCTCTCTGTATAAGTCGATAAAGAACTCGCGGACCATTTGTTGAAGCAATAAAGGGTCATTGATCCAATCGCCATTGGTATTCTTTAGATAAGTAATATTACTTCTCCCCCGTTTTCGAATGGTAGAAAGGTGAAAATATCTGGTGTTTCTCTCTCCGTTTTCAATCCAATTCAATCGCGATTTCTGGAACCATAATATTTCCTCTTGATCAAGTATTTCTTCATATTCTTGCAGCAAGTCTCTGTTAAGATCACTTAGGAATTTTGAGGGTGCTTTCGAAAGTGCCATTTGAATACCATTTATGCGAGCACGACATCTAGCCTTTCTATGGAAAATGTTGCCAAAGACATTTTTATTCCAACGCCGTAAATCAGAAGCAAGGGACATCATGGAGAGGTGCAGCTCCCCAGACTTCGGCCAGGCACTAACCAAAAAATCTCGAAAAGCAGTGTGTTGCTGCCAGCAAGCTTGGAAACGGAATGGTCTAGTGATTATGCCATGATTAACTTCCGGTTCTAGTGCCAAAAGAATCGGATGGTGGTCGGAGTGAGTGCGAGGAAGATGAAGAACTGTCAAAGTTGGAAACCGGTCCCACCATTTATTATTGCAAAGAGCTTGATGGAGGCGTAATTCTATAGCAGAGAGAGAATAAATCGATATGGACCATGTGAATTTCGGTCCTTGGTAGGGTATATCAGTAAGGCCGCACACATTAATTGCCTTTCTCATCCGTTCAACAGAGGGCCCCAAAACCGGACGACCACCCCGTTTATCATCATCATTAGCCACTTGGTTGAGATCACCGATAATACACCACGGGGTCCGAATGAACATAGCTGCTTCCTAAAAAATGTTCCACAATTCATCGCGAATAATGGGAGTCGGCGAAGCGTAGGTCAAAGATAAAATCCAAGAAACCATGTGATTATCAACTGCTGCCAGAAACATTGTTTGGTTGGTAGCAAAAAGTAAACGCAAATCTACAACTGAGTTGTCCCAGAAACACCACAGACCACCACTGAATCCACGAGCTTCAATTGCAATCAGGTTCGAGAATTTAAAATTGCGTAAAATACGGTTGGCCTTAGTGCTATGAACTCTTGTTTCCATAAGGAATAAAATATCCGGATGATGGACCAAAACTAAATCTTTTAAGTGGCGATAGAACGAAGAGGAGGCAGCTCCTCGACAATTCCACGATAAAATTTTCATTGATCAATAATGGTAGGAAGAGAGGGCTGTCCAGAGACAGAACATACCTGTGAATGATTATCCGTAACTGATTGGAGTGCCGCATTTACCAACGGGTCTGGAGGATTATTTTTAACATAAACAGAGTCATGTCGAGTGGCACTCTCTGCTGCAACCATTTCATCAACTACCATGGCCTCTTTTAGAGCGGCCCCAATTGCAGTAATACGACTATCGGGATCTTTAGTCACATTTGTGATGTCTACGAGGGGGGTAACAGTGAAACTCGATGATTTACCAAAAGTAGGAGCTGGAAAAGATACCGGAGTGGACTCGGGGTTGCCACGAACTGGAGTTGTCTGAATTCGAACTCTGTTTGAAGCTACGGGGATACCACATCTTCCTCGGCCACGGGAACCTGTTGACCGGTTGCTTCTGCTAACTTGACGGATTACCGGTGAGGATGTGACTTGATTAAGGGCCTGAAATTGATGTTGCAAAGTCTCCACAGGAGTTGGAGCATCACCGGAGCCAATATCCTGTTCTTGCAAGGCTGCGAATCTAGAACCAGTGGGTCGGGTTTCCAAATAATTCGCAGGCTGCTCGGTTCTTCTTTGGGCAGGGGCACTCGAATCTTCAGCAGTAGGTGCATTCGTCTGTGATACATTTTTTTGAGCCGGATTGCGTCATCTTCGGTTTGTGGCAAGCATCCATGGGCCAAAAGGATTGGCTTCTGTGGGCATTTTGGGCGGTTCAGCAGGTGGGCTAGTCGAGGTATCCATATCTGAGGCTTTACGGGGACAATTCTCAGTCTTGTGGCCATAAGTACCACATTCAAAGCAAATCATGTGCAGCCCCTCGTATTCAAATGTATAGAGATCATCATCTAGCAATACTGCAGTCGGATGAGGTTTATTCAGTTCTATTTCCACACAGACCCTAGCATATTTGCCCCTTTGATTGCCGAGGGAGGTAGCATCTACTTTCTTAGCATTTCCCAGACAATTCCCCACTTCAATCAATGCTTCTTCTTCGAAATATTCGATAGGCACTCTAGGAATCCTTGCCCAAACTAGGGTGGATTGAATGGGCTCGTTAGAAGGATGGAAAGAAGGCCTCCACTTTGAAATCGTTCTGTAGTGATTTTGTATGAGCCATGGGCCGTTTTGGAGCACATGATCGTAATCTTCCTTACTCACAAATCGGACAATGTAGTAACCATCTTCAAGATCTGTGAATTCGATGTGCTTCCCCTTTGACCACATATCCGTCAATCGAGCTTGTAGAAGCTTGAAGCTGACATTTCTGCCTAAAACCTTTATAATCAACGCCCTCCTCCAAGGCTTCCACAGTGTTTTTAGTTTCTCTAATGGAATATGGACTTCCTTTACGCCGGACAGGGTCACCGGCTTTTTTGCGGCCTTCTGTTTCAGATAGTGGTCCACAAAATCCACCATGTCTTCTTCCGGTTCGTCGTCCCCGGTGTACAATTCATGGACTACCTCAGCCGGGCGAATGACATCAACCCCACTACGGAGGTTCCACACAGACTCACCGGCCGATGGCAACGGAGCTTCCTCGACAGCTCTTCGCTTGAGGCGACTTGAGCTGCGATTCAAGAGGTCTTGCTCCTCACTAGAGGGAGGAGGGAGGACTCCCTGCATTTGGATTGACGGGAAATCGGCGAAGAGATGAATTACGTCGGACCCAGAGGAGGGAGGACTCCCTGCATTTTTATTTTATTTTATATATATGTATATATATATGCATAACTTGTGTGTAAGCGTTACAAAAATGGGTCTATCTAGAAATTCCTCTACATTATCGTAAAAATAAAATCCTCTACGGAAGGCTAGACAAAAACAAAAAAAAAAAAAATTCGTTCTTTTTTCTTATAACAAGGTTCGAATATTGGTTTTTATGCTAGATTATAGTTTAGCTCATCACTAAACCGATGCATCTTGTGTAAAAAAAAATCTTGGGACCAAGTAAATTTTTTTTTTTGGGACCAAGTAAAAATAATTGAAATTTTTTTTTAAAATTTTTTTTTTTGGGTCCCAGACCAATAAAAATCTTTTTTTTTCTTTCTAAAACATAAAGGTCCTTCTTTTAATAAACATGTTCTAATATAATTTACCGTATACATTTTTTTTTTTGACAAGATAAACTAAAATGGATTTGGATGCATAATCGGTTTTATTTAGTTTGATCTTTTTTCCCACCGCTAGAACAATAAAGGATACTCATTCCTCCTATCCTTATAATTTTCTGAAAGGTAACTATCTCGGTTTCATATATAGGAAGAACATCATTCTTTAAAAAATAGTCATTATAGAGTTTTAAGACGGTACTAAATGTTATAAGTTTATGTTTATAATGTTATTACATCTTTTGACAATCACTAATATAGTAGTTGTGACAATGGTATAACTCTAAGATTATCTATATTGGACGTTTTGTGCCTAAAATTGGTCAAAATAATCAAGTGGGTGATATCAGCACAAGCCCATAACTGGACCATCAGCTATCACCAGTTCGATTTTTGGTATCGAACTCGGTACGCCCACCTTCGGAAGGTCGCTCTTTATGATCAACCGATCTTATCTCGAATAATGACTTGCTGACCTGCTCAAATAGCTCCCTCCTTTGAAAAAAAGGTCATCCCCAACCTCCAAATATTGTTACATGACATTATCAGGCTTGACCCCACGATTGATCCTGGTAACTATCCTAAACCCACGTTTATACACTATCTCAGCCTCGATGAGCCATGACTACCCCACGTTCGGAATCACACTGACCCTTAACCGCATTTCTAAGATCCCGGATTCGTGATATAACTCCCTTGCTAGAGCTCTATTTATGGATTCTCATCCTCCAACTTCAGAACTACGTTCATTGGCATGATCCATTTAACCACAAGGGTACGTAGGCAGTCTCTAAAGACGCAGCCATAATCAAACACTCAAAACTCCTTTTTTTTAAATTGGATTGTCTCTTACAAAAGTCTAATTACTCACTCAATTCATCAAAAAAATATTATAGTATCATCATTTGGCGCTAGAATGAGGCCCCCGGAAATATTTTGCAATTATCACCCCTGTTAAATCAACTACGACTCCAAGTACTTAAAACAATCCATTCAAACAAATCAACTTGCCTAAGATTATAGAGCAGGAAAACAAAAGGGTTGTTGGTCATACGGTGGATTATAATGTTGCAGCACCCAACGAAAGTAATCAAGCAGTAGAAACAAGTTTTGCAGACACCCAACCTAGCATAGGATGCTCCGGTACATCTCAAGCAGACCACATAGCCAATCCCTAACACGTGAAGCTATTGGAGCCTCGAGTCCTAAGCAAGCAGCAGACCTAGTGGCATAGGGTGTCATAGAGGCAAACACTGTGGGACATACAATCTGCCTCCCAATAAAGAGAACAGTAGGACACCAAATCATGATCTAGTAACAAACCTATTAGCACAAGGTGCCAATGAGTAGGCGATTTGGAGTTGATTCCTCAACCCTTAGCGAAGGAAGCCGCATGAATTTCAAACCCAGGCTCAACAACCGCAACTTTTAATGCCACTATGGACATGCTAGGATAGGCAAGAAAAATATTAGGCAATGACCTCATTGCATATTATGAATTGAGAAGACATGTGCAGAACGTAAAAGGACAGAAAATCCGAAACACGCGTCGAGAATAAAGTTCGTCCAGATTTTCTTAGAAAAAAGAAATTGAGATCGTTAGCCAGCTGGAGAGAGAAGACGAAACTTCCACCCATCTAGGAGAACAAAAGGATTTTGAAGTGAGGCTGAAAGAGCTGCCAACCTCTTGGGGGCTGACCTTTATATTGCCAGTTTCCAGATAGAAAACATTCAAATATGGGATTCAAGCTCCGCAAATGGATTTTTATGAAGAAAAAGGAGATCCAGGTGGTCATTTGCACCATTATGAACAAAAATGAGTATGTATCATGCACTCGATAAAATGCGGTGCAAAGAATTCCGTAGCTTCAATACAAGAAGAGCTCAAGAATGGCTCAAAAACTACCTCCTCGTTCAATAAGAAGCTTTGCTCAACTGGAACCAAGTTCTGTAATGCATTCCTCGTCTCGAGAACCTTTAGAATGAATTCCACCCATCATTACACCATCAAGCAAATGGAAAAAGAAACTGCCTTGAAGTAGATGAACATGTTCATGGAAGAATCCAGACTAATCATGGGTGTGGAAGAAAGCATGATTATAAACACTTTCATTAGAGGCCTCCGGGAAGGACGATTTGTTAAGAAATCAACACGGGAATGCAGCGGATTTTAAAATTTGATTTCCTTTTTACCAAGACCGACTTCGTTTAAGCAACAAACATAAAAGTAGCAAACGAGAAAGTTACCTTGGACGATCTAAAAGATTGAACCTTTATCGTCTACGAAGGAGTAGTGGTGCACGGAGCCGCCCAAGCGTTCGGCCTCTACCGCTAGTCCACACAAACAACCTGCTGGAATCCCGTCTTGAATTGCTACAAGAAAAACTCAGTTGCTAGACCGACATTTTCTCTCTTCAAAACTCTCTCTAGGAAGCTCTCACTTTTTCTAGTAAATCAGAACTCTTCTAATTGTGATTATACAAAAGAGCTAGATACCCACCTCTTATATAGAGGTAAGTGGCGCCCCATATGCATCCCATCCCCAATGGGAAAAGCTTTTGAGTGGAGTAGGAAGAAAGAAAACATTTTACTAGTAAATAAGAAAAATATCTTTGATTGATTTATCTCATTAATATTCAATATCATATATTAAATATTTCCATGATATTTATTGCCAATATCTAATATTGAATATATCTTTATTATATTACCATAAATCAATTTGCGCATGTGTATATATCACATATATGTATATATATATATATTACACATACAAATCTATATATAAATATTCTAATATTGATACATAATAATATAATACTATGATTAATTAATTTGCAAAATCAATGTGTATCATAATACCCAAATTTCGCCCCCCCCCCCCCACACACACACACACACATATATATATATATATATATATATATATATATATATATATATATATATATATATATATATATATATATATATAAAATTAATCAAAATAATTAATATATTGTATTATATTTATTCATAATAAATAAATACAATAATATTAATTTTTCACTATAACACTTTATAGTCGAGATAAAAAGTTTCCGTTTTTTTGTTATCACTATAACCACATTTTAATCCGGCTAGATGTTCTTATGTGTGTGACCCGATAGGCTTCCGAATATGTTGGCCGTAGGCCGAAAGTGCATTTATCAAAATGCCCTTCATACCTAACAATCATGGATAGCGTCTAGCAACACATCATGACCCCTAATCTTCGGAAGAGTCAAATGCAATGACTATTGTTGGTCCTTATTTTAATCCTTGTGTCTGATTAGAATATTATCTTGTGTGTAATCTTTAATAATTATTGCTCCATAATTCTCTGATTCTCCACATGTACAAAATAATTTATCATGCGAATATATGATTCCTGCACTGAGAATGTTGAGTAGTTGAGTGACTTTGCCATTCACTCAGTTTGTGCCTTGATTGGCTAGTCTACTATGTTTCACTTAGCTATCCTTTGCCTAGTATGCTATTATCTTCCAGTTGATCAACATTTACTTAGTGGGTTTTTTTTCATTGAGCTGCTTCATCAAAACAACTGTTCCTAACAACCAGTGAAATGGACTTCGCCGATCCACTGGTTGGCTTGCCAAGTGAGTGGTTTTGTGAATATATCATGACTGAGTGGTTTTGTGAATATATCATCTAGTTGATCTTCAGTAGATATATACTTTAATATTACATCTCTTTTTTCAACATGATCTCTGATGAAATGATGTCTCACATTAATATGCTTGGTTCTTGAGTGAAACACTGGATTTTCTGTGATTTATATTGCACTTGTGTTATCACACATGATTGTAATCGTCTTCTCCTCCATTCCATAATCTCTTAGATGCTGTCTTATCCATAGAACTTGTGCATAAAATCTACCAACTTCTATATACTCTGTCTCAGTTGTTGAAGTAGATATTGAGTTCTGCTTTTTACTGAACCATGATACTAGTCTGCTACCTAGCATCTGGAAAGTTCCAGAAGTGCTTTTTCTATCAACTTTGCAGCCAGCATAAACTGAATCAGAATAGGATATTAACTTGAATCCTCTGTCTCTTGGATACCAAATCCCCACATTCATTGTCTGCTTCAGATATTTGATGATTCTTTTAGCTTATAATAGATGAGGTTTCTTTGGTTGAGACTGGAATCTTGCACATACTCCTACTGCAAATGCTATATCTCGTCTGCCGGCAGTTAAGTAGAGCAGTGAACCAATTATACCTCTATAAAGCTGTTGGTCAACATCCTTTCCATTTTCATCTTTTTCAAGGATAACTCTTGCTCACATAGGTGTTTCTGATTTTCCACTTGTGTCCATACCATATTTACTTATCAAGTGCTTTGTGTAATTTGCTTGATTTATGAATATGCCATCTTTCATCTGATTTACTTCTACTCCAAGAAGTTAGTTGAGTTCACCCATCATACTCATTTGAAATTTACTCTTCATTAGACTTGAAAATTTCTCACGTATTTTCTCATCTTCTGATCCAAATATGATATCATCCACATACATTTGGACAAGTAAGGTGCTTGATGCATCTTCTAGTTTGAAAACTATCTTGTCAATGGTTCCTTTGCTGAATCCTTGCTGATTAAGAACTGTGATATTGTCTCATACCAAGCTCTAAGTGTTTCTTTGAGTCCATAGAGATCTTTCTTGAGTCTGTATACTTCATCTTCTTTTCCTTTGATCTGGAATCCAGGGGGTTGCTCCACATATACTTCTTTCTTTAATATTCCATTTAAGAATGCACTCTTTACATCAATTTGGTAGACTTTGAAGTCTTTGTGGGCTGTAAATGCCAGCAACAGCCTGATTGCTTCCAATATTTCTACTGGGGCAAATGTTTCATCATAGTCTATGCCTTCTGCTTGTGAGTATCCCTTTGCTACCAGTCTTGCCTTGTTTCTGACAATTGCTCCTTGGTCATCCATCTTGTTTCTGAATACCCATTTGGCTCCAATGATGTTTGCCAAATCTAGTTTATCCACTAGTTCCCATACTTCATTTCTTTCAAACTCATTGAGTTCTTCTTGCATAGATGTTATCCAATCAGTATCTTGGATTTCTTCATCTATTCTTTCAGGTTCAGCCTGTGACTGGAAACAAGTTAGCATTCTCTCCAATTGCCTTCTGGTTCTGACACCTGTATTGACATCTCCAATGACTTGTTCAGCTGGATGATCTCTGAGCCAGTTAACATCTGGTTGAAGTTGTGTATGTCCTACCGCCTCTGTTGGTATATTAGCTGGTGTATCTTCTTGTTCCTCAGCTGGTTCATCCAATAGTGCAGTTAGTGTCTCTGCTTATATATAAGCTGGTCCTGATTCTTGTTTTCTTGTCTCTAGTTCATCTGGAATTGGTGATTTTTCACAACTAGTGTTGGGTTCATCAAACACTACATGAATTGATTCTTCAATCACCAAGGTTCGGCTTTGCTTGTGTCTGAGTATCCCATGAATATTGCTTCTTTCAGAGTTCTATTTCTTCTTCAGCTACTCCATTTTGCTGTGGAGTTCCTGCTGTAGAAAGTTGACGCATCACTGCATTTTCTTCACAATGGGTTTTGATTGCTTCATTCAGGAACTCTGTTCCTCTGTCTGATCTAATCTTGTTAATCTTCATTTCTTATTTTGTAATCTTCTGAGTAGATCATGTAGTTTCTTGAGTGTCTTTTTCTTCTTGTTTAAGAATATGGTCCAAGTATATTTGGAGAAGTCATCAACCACAACTAAAGTGTACTTCTTGCCACTTACACTTGCTGGTGTGATTGGTCCAAATAAATCTATATGTAATAGTTGCAAAATTCTTGTTGTTGACTGGTTTGTCTTTGAATTGATTGAGCTTTTGAACTGTTTTCCTTTCTGGCAAGCATCACATCGAATTTCTTTCTTGAATGTGATTTTAAGTAGGCCTTCCACAAGTTTGCTCTTAGACAGTTTGTTAATTGTATTGAAATTTAGATGATATAGTCTTCTGTGCCAGATCCATCTAGGTGACTGCTTGTGCTTTACTAGCAGACATGTTTCATCTTTTGCAGTCTTCCAATCCATCACATACAGGTTTTCTTCTCTTCTTCTTGCAAGTACAACTGTGTTGGTTTGGTTGTGAATTACTTTGCAACCTTCCTTGTTGAAATGCACATTGTAGCCTTTGTCACATAATTGAGTAATACTTAAGATATTGAAGCTTATTCCCTTGACATATGCCACATTATGAATCTTCATATTGTTCTTCAACATTGTGCATTCCTCTTAATCTTGCCATGCTTCTCTTTTGCCACCAAATGTGACTTTAGGACCATCAAAAGATTTGAAGTCATTCAGCCAATCTTTGTTGCCAGTCATATGTCGGGAACATCCACTATCTATGTACCAGACATCCTACAAAACAAATTAAGCATTTTTAGGTACCCAACACTATTTGGGTTCATGCCTGTTAGTTGTCATTCTTCCTACCCCAAGGGTAAATCCAAAGGATCTTCTTTTTGGACGGTTGAAATCATCCACTCATACGTATAAGGCATGGCAGAATAGCTTCTAATTGATTTACTAAAAGTATTCTGATACACTTTCCTACATTTTGGAGTTTTAGCATCTTGTTTCACATTCCAGTACACAGGAGATGAACTTTGCTCATACTTCCTTTTGTATCCAGGGCCAGGCTTTTGCCAGTTTTTCCTGAATGCATTTGGCTGTCTATGAGCTGGTCTCCTTCTGTATGTTGGTGGGGGAACATTCCAATCATCTTCTGAAGGGTAGAGTCTTCATTTACCTTTCACCATACCTTTGCCTTTAGTAAGCTTTTAGTAAGATGATTTACTCTGATGTTTTACTGCATTGGTTTTTGACTTTACTGGTGCAGGATGAGTAGTTGACTTAATGGTCCGTCTTTTTTTGAATTTAGGACCAGTTTTGGTTTTTAATTCAGAATTGTTTTGATCATTTTGCCTTTTCTCATCTTGACTATTTTAGCCAAGACCAGATCTGGATCCAAACATTTTTGGGGGTTTGTAGGCTGGTGCCTTAACAACTTTATCTAGTGAAGAAATCTTCTCTGCTGGTAAAGCGGTTTCCTTAGCTAGTCTGTTACCACCAGATGACTGATCATATGATGTCTGTTGAGCAGCTAAGTGGTTTTCTTTACTAGCTAATTTAGATTTTTGTTTATCCAGTTCCTTTTTCAATCTTTTATTTTCCTTTCTTAGATTCTCACATTCTTGTTCCAGAATTTCATTATTCATTTGAATTTCTTCAAATTTGTGCATGTGATTTTGAATTAGTGTTGCAGAATCAAGAGGGGATATAGAAGATTGTGCAGTATCAGACATAGATGTACTAGAAGAATATGCACTAGAAAGTATCTCTGTTTCTTCAATTTCCTTGGCCATTAGGCATAACAGGCTTTGTCATTTTCTGAGCTGAAGGTGTTTTCACTCGCAGCTAAGTCACTATCAGATGACTCTGTTGTGTTGTTATCCTCTTCACTACTTGTCTCTGCCTTTAGAGCTTTCCTGCTCTTCTTTTTATCAGTTGAGTGCCTCTTCTTGTCTAAATATTGTGCCTCCTCTTTTCATCTTCCTTTTCTTTCTTCTCTTTGGGGCTGTCAACTTTTTAGTGCCCTTTCTTCTTGAAATTAAAGCATCTAACTTCATCATCTTTTTTCTTGGTGTCTTTATTTGAAGATGACTTATATTTTGAAGATGATGAGTTGTCTTTGAATTTCTTCTTCTTGAATCTGTCAAACTTTCTGATTAGTACAACAACTTGCTCCTTCAGTTCCCGAGTCTCTTTGCTGGTTGATTCAGCTGGTTTACTTTGCTGGGGTGCAATTAGTGCACTGGTCTTATGTAACTCTGCTGGTACAACATCTTCACTATTTAGCTCAAATTCACTAGCTTTCAACATTGACATTGACGATGCTAAATAATGCATCACCAATGAATCAGGGCCACGCGTAATCTAAGGATGAGCTGTAAGAGATCGAATGACTGTGACTTGTGGGAAAGGTAATGTTTTGGGTGTTTTATGGCTGAGTCAAAGAATGTATCTTGGATTGCCTACGTATCCTGTGTGAAAGTCCAGGAATCAAGCCTTACGTAGTTCCTGGAATGATGTATTTATAGGCACATGTCCTTCTTCTGCCCTAAATTTAGGGCGGTTTGGTACATTGGCAGAAATACCCTTAAATGGGCCTTGCCTCCTTATCCAAGAAACCTATTAGAAGGGGGCCCATGGCCTTGGACAGAACTCCATGGTATCGTCTCGATGCACACCGATGTAGATGTCCGATATCGGACACTTGTGGAACCTCCCCTCAACAATGGCCTTCACTGGCGTATCCCAAATCGACTCGATGTGGATCACCAACACAGACTTTTCCACATGCCAGCTGGGCCAATCATAAAATTCCACGTGGAGGAGTAAATCCTCGTATCATCATAAGCCCCCCAGATCGGAAGGAAGCTCATCTCGAATGCTGAGGTCGGATCTGAAAATTTGAATAACCTTTCCAACACGTGGTGTTTTTTAGGCGGGAGAACAGCTGTCACTCTTAATTGGTATAGGCGGTTACAGGATGACGTCACACTGTCGGCATTAATTGGTGTAGGAAACGAAGCGTCCCTTAATGGGCCACGTGGAGATTTGGCCCTTGATTCTCGCGCTGTATAAGCTATAACTGCCACCATATCGCCCTTTCAAATCACTTTGAAGATTTTGTTTATTTATAAGGAGCCCAAGATCTTGAAGCCTCTCGTTTGCCATTCTTTGCTTTTGTTCTATCAGAAAAACCACAAGTAAGCCCTAATTCCTTCAAATTCTTTTCTGTCTTTTATTTCTTGCATCTTTTGTTAAGTCCATGTCTAGTAGCGAGAGCGACTCACAAAACAGGGAAGAAAGCGTCGTGGTAGAAGAAGAATCTGCGAGGAAACCATTTCTGAGCGCCCCATTGTCTCCGGTGAGAGGGCTGCTGGTGAGGAAGAAAGAGAAGGAGGAGGAGAAGAGGAATCGTCTTCTCGACCCGCAGCCAAGCGTCATACGAGAATGAAGGGCCAAGGGCCATATGGTTGCATGTCCAATCTCAGCCCAGAAAAAGCCAAGGTCATTTGCCTCCGATATGGCATTCCCTACTCTTCTGAACATATCAAAGTATCGCACGGGCGTATCCGTTCGCCCGTGACCCTCCCCCTTTGTTCTTGCGCCATTTACGAAGCGCAATTAAAGGAGGGACTTCGGTTTCCTTTCGACCCGTGCCTAATCGCTGTTCTTCAACACTATAAGATCTGTGTCACCCAGCTCGCTCCTAACGGGGTCCGGAGCGTAATGGGTTTTGTGCTGGCGTGTCGAATCGCCAAGGTCGAGTTCTCAGTTCGACTTTTCCGTCAATACTATGCCTTATCGAGCTTGCAGGACGCGGGGTGGTACACATTTCAGAGGCGTCCTTTGACATCAGAATTTGTGAGAAAGGTGACCTCGTCTCAAGGCGACTGGAAGCCTAATTTTTTCTTTATCCGGCACGGGCTAATTGACATCGACATTCACACCTGGTACAAAAGGCCGCAGAAATGGCATGACCGACTCGACTCGGACGTCCCCAAAGGGTGTGGGGCCCTCGAGATGGTTCATCCTGACATTGCCACACGAAACCTGCATTCACTGTATCCCTATGCCGATATCGATACGGCCGGTCCAGGCGCCTATCTCGAACTTGATGAGGACGTTCGTCTTTTATGTAGGACCTTTATGCATTCTGTCGAGCCGTAACACTATTCATTTTGTACTTTATCTATATTCATTTTATATCGATTGTATCCTGACGTCGATCCCTTTCTTTTCTCAGTGGAACATTTCTCGAAGATGGATGCCCTGGGCAAGATGCCCGACCCAAAGAAAACCGATCCTAAGACAATTCAAAAGTTTGGTAGGGATTAGACCGAAGAGTCCGGCACAAGCTTCGGGATCCGGCCACGCGATCTCCGGAGGGCGAGGACTCGCTCGAGCTCCCACACCCGCATCCGTGTCGACATTTTGAGGGATCAACCGGATGAAGCTCGGCGGCGGGACAGACTGAGGCGGACCTCGTCCCCAGGAAACGACAGAAGACAACGGCTCTGAAGCACGGAGTCGGAAAAGAGCCCCGTAATCTCCCTCCTCAGGGCCCTGGGGGGGTCGAGGCCCTTCCCGCCATGAGTCTGGCCGAGATGGAGGCCATGACTCCTGAGGAGTTGAGTGATTACCATATGAAAATCATCCGAGCTGTAAGTCTTTACATTTTTCGTTCGACCACCGCGGCTTGATCATTAATTCCATTGTCAATTTCGGGTCTCGAATTAATTTCAAATTGTTTTGATAGGCTCGGTTAACAACTAAGGTGGCCATCAGTAGGATTGAGACTCCCTCTGCTGTCATGGAGGAACAAAAAGAGACTATAGCCAAGCTTACCGCCGACATCGAAAAGCAGAAAGCCAAAATTGACAAGCTCGACGATCGGCGTGTCAAGCTCGAGTCTGAGTTGGCTACCTCCCGAGATGAGTTATTAAAGGCGCGCTAGGACGCAGCTGTTAGAGATTCCGAGCAGGCCAAGATGAAATCGGAGCTGGCAAAGGTGAAATCAGAGCTTGACGGGGCCATCAAGGATCGTATCGGACTGCAATCTCTCCTCGACGGTCTAACGAGTCGCATGGAAAGAGCTAAGCTGGACTTCCTGTCCTCAAAAGAGCTCGAGAACGACTTGACACTGTTGATGACTCAAGGCATGAAGGGGGGATTCACCATGGCTCTTGACCAGGTGAAAGAAATTGACCCGAACTTTGATATATCCGCTGTGGCGAAGCCCTACCTGTACGATCCCGAGGCCGTCCCTCGTTACGGGAGATACATCAGTGAACTCCAGGCCGGCGTCTCCCTGTATGCAAAGTATGTTACCTCTACCTTGGAGGGTGATGAAGTAGGAGATGTCGAGTCGGGGGAGCAAGCTGACCCCGATGTTCCGACCTCAGACCAGCCCCCCGCTTAATGCTAACTCCTCCTCCTGCTGTTGCCATTTTCGTTGTTTTTTTTAATGAACTTTTCCTATTCGATCTGGTTGTAATAACATTTATGTTTTTACTTGTCTAAAATCGTATTTGGTTATTTCGATTCCGTAGACTTGACATTTCGATTTGCATTTTGATCTTTGAATCTGAATCTATGCTTTTCACTGAATGTCTTTGGTTTGTTATTGATCGTTTGTTCAGGGTGTAGTCCTTTTGAACTTAATTCCCTTGAAAATGTTGTCTTATGGGGTGTAGTCCTTCGGACTTAATTCCCCTGCTGGCCCCTCGAAGTGTAGTAGGAGTTCATGCCTCGTAGTACACTTGAGTATGAGTCGACCTAGCATTGTGCCGCCTTATTGGCTTGACTTGGCTTTTTGGTCGGAGCTCGATTCGACTATCCTGCCTTGTCAGGCTTATAAGGACGTCAAATTAAGAAGTCCATACTCGACTATCGCACATCATGGTGTTTTTGATCGAGCACATCGTGGTGCTTATGATCGAGCCGAGTTAGGGATTCATCGTGGGATCTGCCGACTGCTTAGCATCGTGGCTTATTGGCATGTCAGGAGTGATATAAGCATTGTCAGTGACTTGGCTTTATTCACTATTATTGTTTTAACTCCATCGTGTCGATGGATCGTAGCTCGGAAGTGATATAAGCATTGTCAGTGACTTGGCTTTATTCACCGTATAGTGTCGAGTTGTTCGGGTCGGAGAATTGATGTCGCGGTCAATTATTGCGCTTTTTCATCTGCTCCCCTTTGCTTTTTCATACGGTCTTGCACATGTAGTGTAATTAAAAAGAAAAAGAAAGCATGCTTAATAAAAGGAATTGAAATATAACGTCATATCGACCCGTTACAATTGATGAGAGTAGAACTGCAAAAGTTACGAGAATAAGAAATATTTTAAACATAATATTTTCTGAGGTTGGTGGCATGCCAAGTTCGAGGCACTGTGCTTCCATCCGACCTTCCCAATTGATATGACCCTTTAGGATGCACTTTCAAGATTTGTACGGACCTTCCCAATTCGGCTCGAGCTTGCCTATTGGGTCCTGCTTGCTGGCTTCATTTTTTCTCAATACGAGGTCTCCTACTTGGAAGTATTTGTATTTCACCCTCGCGTTGTAATATTGAGAAATATTTCTTTTATAACT
Source organism: Gentiana straminea (assembly GCA_036785695.1). Classification (NCBI taxonomy): domain Eukaryota; kingdom Viridiplantae; phylum Streptophyta; class Magnoliopsida; order Gentianales; family Gentianaceae; genus Gentiana; species Gentiana straminea. Next base: position 3,358,336 of record JAVUPR010000482.1, read on the forward strand.
GGCCATCCGATATGCTGCCATCTCTCTCTTCTCTTCGACGTTGTCTTTTTCTTCCTTTAGATCGGCAGCATTAGTTTCGACATTGTAAGCTAAAACCCGAGGTGAAGCTAGCCCGACCTCCGCAGGTATCACTGCTTCGCATCCATAGGCCATGGCAAAAGGAGTCTCTTGGGTAGCTGAATTGGGTGCTGTTCGATATGCCCACGATATCGGGTAACCGAGCCGCCCAATCTCGACCTTCATCTTCCAATCGCTTCTTCAATCCAAACTTAATTTGCCTGTTGGTTTGCTCGACCTGTCCATTGGATTGAGGTCGGGCCACCGATGTCGTTCTGTGCTCGATCCTGAATTCCTTCAACCACTTTTGCACTCTATCATCGAGAAATTGAGTCCCGTTGTCCGAGATCAGATACTTTGGAATCCCAAATCTGCACAAAATATTCTCCCATAGAAATTTTTTGATGGTCTGAGCCCTGATGTCAGTAAGAGCTTTGGCTTCGACCCATTTAGTAAAATAATCAACCGCAACGACGACATATTTGAAATTTCCCGGAGCCCGAGGCAGAGGTCCGACTATATCGATCCCCCATTCATCGAAGGGCCAGACCGACTCGATGGCATTCATTTCTCGTGCTTGCTGGTGGGTTACCACATCGTGTACCTGGCAAGCTCTACAACTCATAACCAATCGACTCGCATCTTTTTGCATAGACGGCCAGAAATACCCTGCTAGTTTGCACTTCCTTGCCAACATTCGAGCTCCGCAATGATTACCACAGATCCCTCGGTGTATTTCTTCAAGCAGATAAGCCCCTTCTTCTTCCAATGTGCATCTCATCCACGGGGTCACAAATGATTTTCGATAGAGCACATAATCAAAAAGAGCGTACCTGGAGGCTTGAAGTCGGATTTTCCTGGCCTGGGATTTATCGGATGGGAGAATTCCATCCTTCAAAAATAATGCTATAGGGTCCATCCATGTCGACCCCTGAACCACTGGTTGCACATCGACTTCATTATAGCTACGTTCTGCTAACATCTCGACCAGGACTTTCCTCTTAGATTTAAAATTCGACGCGAGCTTAGACAACGCATCGGCTCGTTTGTTTTCGCTTCGAGGCACTCGCTCGATATGAACCTCTTTGAATTTCGATAAATGCCCTTGTACCACTCTCGATAATTCTTCATAGATTCCTCTTTGGCTTCATACTCGCCTCGTATATGATTTACTACGAGCTGCGAGTCGCTATAAACCAGGAGATTCTCGACTCCTAACTTGGATGCCAACTTCAAACCCGTGATCATGGCCTCATACTCGGCCTCGTTATTAGTAGCTTTGAACTCGAATCGTAGCGCATAAGGGAACTCTTCCCCCTTAGGACTGACCAATAACAAACCAGCCCCAGCTCCTTCTCTACTCGAGGCGCCATCAACATGGATGGTCCATTGCTCACCTGATGACTGTTTATCCTGTTCCAACTGAATCGACAATCCTTCTGCTATAAAGTCTGCCAGAGCTTGACCCTTAGTGGCTGTGCGAGGTAAAAACTCAATATCATACTCAGCCAGCTCGACCACCCATTTGGCCAACCGACCCGACGTCTCGGGCTTCGACAAAATCTGTTTCAGGGGCTGGTCGGTGACCACAGAGATGGGGTGTGCTTGAAAATAAGGTTTCAGTTTCCTCGACGCATGAACCAGACCTAATGCCAATTTTTCAGCGGGCGTGTATCTGACCTCGGGTCCATGCAATGCCTTGCTTACGAAATATACTGGGGTCTGTCCCTGGTCTCCTTCTCGAACTAATACGGCGCTCACAGCCTCTTCACAGATTGCTAGATAGACTAGGAGTTTCTCTCCTTCTCGAGGTGAAGTGAGTGTGGGTAAATCCGATAAATACTCCTTCAAATCATCGAACGCTTTTTGGCACTTTTCGTCCCACTGGAATGGACTCGCTTTCTTTAATATCTTGAAGAATGGTAGGGCCCTTTGCGCTGATATCGACAAGAAACGATTGAGGGCTGCCATTCGACCTGTCAACCGTTGCACCTCCTTTACGTTGCGAGGCGCAGGCATGCTCTTCAGTGCCTCGATTTTATCCGGGTTAGCTCTAATCCCGTCCCTCGATATCATATAACCTAGAAACTTACCCGATCGGACTCCAAACGTGCATTTCTTCGGGTTGAGCTTCATGTTTGCGGCCCGGCACCTCGAATACCTCTCTCGACATCGACAAGAAACCGTCCCAAGGACTTGCTCTTGATCAATAAATCATCCACATAAACCTCCATGTTCCGACCTATCTCCGCCTCTTGAAAATTTTGTTGACCGCCCGTTGATAAGTAGCCCCGCATTCTTAAGTCCAAACGGCATCGTGACGAAGCAAAACGTGCCAAACTCGTGATAAATGCGGTTTTTTTCGAGTCCCGGGGGTCCATGAAAATCCGATAATAACCCCCGTACGCATCGAGGAACCCGAATACCTCGAAGCCCGTGTCGAGTCGACTAACTGGTCGATTTTCGGTAGCGGGTAAGAATCCTTGGGGCATGCCTTGTTAAGATCTGTAAAGTCAACGCACATTCGCCAGCTCTGATCTGGCTTCTTAACCAACACTTTGGATTGGCCAACCAATCCGGATAAAAACTTCTTTCACGATCCCCGCAATCAACAACTTGTCGACCTCTTTTCTTACTGCTTCTTTTCTCTCGGGGGCAAGATTTCTCTTCTTTTGCCGTATCGGCCTCTTTTTGGGATCGACGTTAAGTTTGTGCACTGCTATATCTGTCGATAGGCCAGGCATGTCATCTGCCTTCCACGCAAAAACGTCTCGAAACTCAACTAGGAGGTCGACCAAGGCTCTCATGTCGGGGTGTGACATCCACTTCCCGATCTGGACCCCTTGACCTTCTTCCTCTTTCCAAACTCGAACTCCCTCGGTCGGGTCGGAGGAAACCCAGCTCCGATCTTCCTCTTCCTCAGGTATCAATTCCTCAACCAGCACCTGCCCAACTCCTTTTCCTTTGATCGTAACCAGACTACAATTCCGGGCTACATCGACGTCTCCTTTGACTTCATGGGTACCGTACCAGGTGGGAAACTTCATGCTGTTGTGGAATGTCGAGATGATAGCTCTGAGATCATATAATGCCGGTCGACCTAATATCGCGTTATACCCTGAAGGGGCCTTAACTACGACATAGGTCATTTCCATTGTCCGCCCCTTTTCTCCGTTTCCGACCGTAGTTAACAAATTGATCGACCCGACAGGGTGGATGGCCGCCCTGTAAATCCGAATAAAGGGGTAGATAGCGGAATGATGTCTTCATCTTTCAACCTCATGGCCTTAAACGCTGAATAATAAAGGATATTGACGGCGCTTCCACTGTCGACACAAACTCTTTTTACTCGACCTTTGCTTATTACTGCCTCGATCACCAATCCCTCGCTATGACTGTGAGAACTCGGAACATCGTCCTTGGGTCCATAACCCACTTCCGTTGTAAACCTGATCTTTTTCGACTCTCTCGATTTGTCCGACGGATGCCGACTCGATCGAGGTCGATCCGACTCGTGCTCTGCAACGATTGTGTTAACGTCATATCCGACACGATTATCTCGATGAGGGTCTTGGTTCTGAACTTCTTGACGGTCATCCCGACGATTGTCTCTGGATGCTGGGTCGGATGACCTTTCCCGCCGATTCCGATTATCTCGACGTGGAGATCGATCTTTCTTTCCATGGTAGCTCTTTCTCTTATACTCCCGACGGCCCTTTGGTTCGTCTTTTTCTGACCTGTCGATAACTTCATCTAATCGACCCTCTTGGATACAGGCATCGATATCCCTCTTCAAATCAAAGCATTCCTCCGTGTCGTGCCCCACATCTCTGTGATAGTCGCAGTACTTGTGGGTATTTTTTCTTTTCTCTGGGTCCTTGGACATCGGCTTAGGTGTTCGAGCGATGTTCTTTTTAATCATGATGGCCAATACCTCCTCCCGAGATCGGTTGAGGGGTATAAAATCTCGATCTTTCAAATTTCCTTTCTTCCCAAGCCGATCCGATATCGGAGCTGTCAGTCGATCAAAAACGTTGGACTTGCTTTCTTCATTCCGACCCCTAGGCTGACCCTTGGCTTGGCTTCGGGAGTCGCCCCTCGAGTTGAGGCCAAGTGAAATGGTGTGCGACGCACCGCCTCTTCACCTTGCGTAATTTATGGACTATGTTCACACATTCATCCATATCGTTTGGCATCTTCTTGGACAATTTATCATACAACTTCATATTTCGCAGGCCTCCCACAAAAGCATTAACTTGCAGCGCATCACTGGCATTATGTACCTTCATGGCTTCAAGGTTGAAGCGTCTCATGAAGTCGATAGTAGACTCCCCTTTGTCTTGCTTGATATTCATGAGGTGTGTGGCGCTAAGATGGAACTTCTTATTCCCAATGAAGGCGTCTCGGAATTTTTGTCCTAACTGTAAAAAACTCGAGATCGACCCGGGGCGTAACTTATGAAACCACTCTCGAGCTCGACCTATCAGCAACGTGTCGAAAGCGCGGCACTTCATGGCATCATTTGCGTTCCTTAACCTCATCAACGATATATATCGATACGAGATGGTCCTCGGGGGTCGGTACCGTCATAAGGTTCCATCTTGGGTGGCTTGAATGACTCAGGCATCGTGTATATCTCTATCTCGGGACTAAATGGCGATTCGAGCCATTCTGTGACCTGCTCCTTTCCTACAATCCGATTGAACTCATTTCGGATGCTATCCTCGACCTGTCGCTGATGCTTTTCTTGTTCAGGGTGTTTGCGGGCGTTAGTCACGCTGATTTCAATCGGGCCTTCCTCACACTCTCCTTGAGGTTCGACTGGCCTCTTCCCCCTAGCATCATCGATTTCCTTACGACCCCGCGCGTCTAAGAGGTGTTCTTCAGGGGGATTACAGATTCCCTTACCCATAAACGCCGACGCCACCACTCTTTTCAGGGCATCCTCATCTAAAGATGCTAAGTGATCTGCCATATCTTGCAGCTGGGGAGGAAGCTGAGGCCTGGGCGGATCTGCAACTGCGGGTCTAGATCCAGTGGGGACTTCTTGAACCTGGGATGGAACCCCTGCTGGATCCATATCCGTGTGTTCTTCGATCTGCACATTCTTACTGTTCGTTGGTTTCTTCCTTGCTGCTGGTGCCATTGCGATTTCTTCACCAACTCACCGGTAGAAGGCCCTCCTTCTAGCGCCAAATGACGATGCTAAATAATGCACCACCAATGAATCAGGGCCACGCGTAATCTAAGGATGAGCTGTAAGAGATCGAATGACTGTGACTTGTGGGAAAGGTAATGTTTTGGGTGTTTTATGGCTGAGTCCAAGAATGTATCTTGGATTGCCTACGTATCCTGTGTGAAAGTCCAGGAATCAAGCCTTACGTAGTTCCTGGAATGATGTATTTATAGGCACATGTCCTTCTTCTGCCCTAAATTTAGGGCGGTTTGGTACATTGCAGAAATACCCTTAAATGGGCCTTGCCTCCTTACCCAAGAAACCTATTAGAAGGGGGCCCATGGCCCTGGACAGAACTCCATGGTATCGTCTCGATGCACACCGATGTAGATGTCCGATATCGGACACTTGTGGAACCTCCCCTGAACAATGGCCTTCACTGGCGTATCCCAAATCGACTCGATGTGGATCACCAACACAGACTTTTCCACATGCCAGCTGGGCCAATCATAAAATTCCACGTGGAGGAGTAAATCCTCGTATCATCAGACATCAATGTCTGAGTGTCAGTTTTTACAAGATCCAATATGCCCTTGAGTACATGTGTGATGATTTTCCATCTTTCAAGTAAGCTTCTTAAGATCTTTAGACATACTTCCTTCTGGGGTATGAGTGCTGGTCCTAGAGAAGGGTGTGAATATAGTCAGAGAGAGGGGGGAGGGTGAATGACTATATTGGAGTTTTAAAAACTTTTCTTGTTTTAAAAGATTTTGGGCAGCGGATAAATCCCTTCTTAAAAGTTGTTTCAAAGTAGATTAAACACAAAGGTTTATAGTGGTTCAGGGTGGTGTAATCCTTAATACACTCTTCTCATGTGATGATTGGAGGAATTCACTATTGTCTTTCACCAATACAATAGTATGATTGTCCTTGGCTACACAAGCTTCAAAATCTCAAGACTATCACTCCCTGGCTACAAAAGCTTCAGTGACTCAGTCTTCAACACTGCTCCTTGAGAACAAATCCTTCAGCAGCTATCACAGAGGTTGCGATTCCTTCTCAGACGACCTGATTCAATTGCTTCAGTTTGGTGTGAATTGGATTCACAAAAGGTTGATCAATCTCAGTGCTTGATATGGAGTTGTAGATCTGAATTTTGAGTTGATCTTCAAGATATTGCTTCTAAGAACAATTAGAAGTCTTGTGTAAATTTGACAATATTTCTGCACTTTTTCACTTGTATATTCTGTGTTCTTTCTGTTCTTTTTTTGTGTTTCTGTCAATGCCTTCTATTTATAGCCGTGATCTCCTTGATTTGAAAATCCGTCCGTTGGCTATTTAATGTGGAGAATACTCCTTGATTCCTTCTTGATTTTATTCTTCTTGATTTCAGTGATCCGGATTTTCTTCAAACGTTCTTCATAAAATCCGTCCTTGATTGATTTAGCATTAATTGCTTGATCTTCTTAATTTCCACGTTCTGAATGAAATGTGGAAAACATACTTCAATTTGATGTTTCTTGACTTAGTTGTTGCTTGACTAGTCCAGTGACTCCTTCACTGTTATGTCTATAGTTAGCCGGTAGAGCTTTTACTTAGCCGTTTTGATGTTTTCATTTTCTCCTTTGATTTTCCAAGTATGCTTGTACTTCACTGATCCTTTATTTGTGTGAGATCAGTGTACACAATATTAAATGAATAGATTTCATCACTTGTAATATATCTTAGACTTATTCAAGGTCATCACAGACTTCCCTAGTTATAAGTCAGTCCATAAGTCTTCACTTTACTGAGTTGGTTCCTTGGTTGTCTTTACCGAGCTGATCTAAGGTTTTACTGAGCCGTCGTACCAGTCTATTATAGTGCTTGTCCGAATCAACTTATATAACATGTCAGACTTCTAAGTAAAGCCTCTTTTAGACTTATTTCAAGCATGCTATAACAGCTAGTATGCCATCATCAAAATAAATAAAATGTTCCTAACAATTTTCCCCTATTTGATGATGTCAAAACCCTCATAAGCCTGAACATAAGTAAACATTTTCAAATGATAAAAAGAATAAAGCTCAACAATTTTATTCATCCATGAAGGGCATAAGTTAATCAAAGGTAAAAATAGAGAAAATTATTACAGTCTACTTTTTCTCTTGAAATCATATGCCTTTGCTTGTGCTTCCAGTGCCCTTACCTTTAGAGCTTTCAGGCTTATCACTACCTTCCCCCTTTTTGGTAGCATCGTGCATTTCTTCCAGAATCTTGTTGGTGGCCTCAGACACAGTTATGAGTGTGTTAAGATGTTTGGAGGCCTGATCTATACTGCAATCAATCCCTTAATCTGTTAAGAGTGAGTGTTCAGAGTGTCAACCATGGGGTTAAGCTTGTCATCAACTGCTCATGCTAGATATTCCATTTTTACATGGACATGCTGAGTGACCAGGGAGTTCAATTGACAGATCAAGTCCTCCTGTTTTTCAATGAGAGCATCTTGTAACTCAATGCTTCGATTTACTGACCCATTGAGGTGCTTGTATCCCTCATTGTTGTTTTCAGATTCTCCAGACTTGGAACTTTCTTCTCCAGATCAACAATTAAGTGTCCAATATCCAGATGGAATTCACTGCCTGCAGGTGATGCAGGTGCAGTTGCATCAGTTGGAACTTCTTCACTTTCATCCTCAATCTCCATGTTGGATAGAGATTTGTGGGGTTGTCTGCTGCAGTATCAGCTTCTTCAGCATCACCAGATGATTGGTTTGATGTTATTCCCCTTTGCTCAGTGCTAGGGGTCTATTTTGTGTCTGCTGGTTGTACTCTCTCAGCTGGTCCACTCAGATGCTTTTCTCCATGAGCTTTACTCATTTGAATAACCTCCTAGAGTGTCAAATCATCATCAGAAATTTCATTTTCCTCATGGTCGTCCGTGTGATGATCACCCTTTGTCTCTTCTTCTTCATCTTCATCATGGGTCAGAAAGGAAGCTTCTTCATTTTCTTCCTGTTCTTCATCAGATTGATGATGAACTTCTTCCTTTGGATCTTCTTCATCCTCACCGATCACAACAGATCTGTCTTCATTGTTTGGCATGATCCTGAGTTGAGCTTCTTTGGTTTGAGATCTGGTTCTCCTTCTAAACACAGAACTGCTGCTCTCAGGCTTCTTTCTTTTTTTCCCTGATTTGGTTGGCAGCTTTCTTGATTCCTTAACATAAGTGAACATCACTTTTGCATCGTCCAACTTATGCAGGTGAATGGGTTGCACTTTCATACAATCAAGCAGATTTTGAAGTGGAATGCCAAAAGATTTCTTGACCCAGAACTCCTATTTATTTTGTCCTCCTTTCTTCGCTGCTAGTTTCCCATCATCTATTTTGCCCTGAATCTGCTCTTTGATTTGGTTGAATATGAAGGTGGCCCAGTTAAAATTCTTTCCTTCATGGATGATAACCATCAGTCGTGCCCTCACCTCTGTCATCCCATGCATCGATCCCAGTCAACCTTCTATATTTTGGATGATAAGGTGAGCAAACTTATCAAACGGCTTTTTGAGTGCCGATCTATTGTAGTTGTGCCTTTTGTTCTCAGATGTAGCAACTTTTCCTATTTCCAGCCAAAATGAGCCAGTGTCAATTTCCTTGTTACGTGCTTGCACTGGTCCGGTGATGGAGAGTTTGAGGTAGTGTCTGAGGAGTCCCAGTGTGAGGACTAACTCTCTTTCATTCACCATTGTGGTAATAGACTCCGGTGTGTCTTTCTTTCCAGGAACAAACTTTGCATTACGCCAAAATGAGATCAAATTCTCAAAGCAGATTCCTTTGATCGGTGGTTTAAGGAACGTCATTAACCCTAAATTGGTTAATCCATCTGCTAGGCGTCTGCCTGTGGATAATTTACGCGTAGCTTGAGGTAGTGCTCAGGTTGAAAGAATGACCCAGTGGCAATCGATTTTTCATATTGTTTGCTTGATTTGATGTTTGAGCAGGATGAGGCCATGTGTGAGATTTTTTTAGAAAAAGCTATGAAATTACTTGATTGGAGTTGTCTTCTCTTCTATTCTATAGTCTCTTAGCTGTTGTCTGATCCACAATACTTGTGGACAACAGCTACCTGCTATTATATATTCTGCTTCAGCTGTTGAGATAGATATGGAATTCTGCTTGTTACTAAACCATGATACTAGTCTGCTGCCTAGCATCAGACAAGTTCCTGAAGTGCTTTTTTTTGTTGTCAATTTTACATCCAGCATAGTCTGAATCAGAATAAGACATCAATTTGAATCCACCATGTTTTGGATACCAAATTCTCAAATTGATTGTGTGCTTCAAATATTTGATGATTCTCTTAGCTGCTAACAAATGAGATTCCTTTGGTTGAGCTTGAAATCTTGCACATACTCCTACTGCAAATGCTATATCAGGTGTGCTTGCAGTTAGGTAGAGTAGAGATCCAATGATTCCTCTCTATAACTTTTGATCAACATCCTTCTTATTTTCATCCTTTCCAAAAATAATTGTTGCACACATAGGTGTTTCAGAAGTTCCACTTGTGTCCATACCATACATGTTGATTAAGTCTTTTGTATACTTTGCTTGATTGATGAAGATCCCATCTTTCATTTGTTTCACTTGTAATCCAAGGAAGTAGTTGAGTTCTCCCATCATATTCATTTGAAATTTGCTTTTCATCATATTTGCAAATTTTCACATATATTTTCATCTTCTGATCCAAAAAAGTGATATCATCTACATAGATCTGAACAAGCAAGGTACTTGTTCCATCTTCTAGGTTGAAAAGAGTCTTGTCAATGGTTCCTTTGTTGAATCCATTGTTAATCAGCTATCCTGACAGTGTCTCATACCGGGCTCTAGGTGCCTGATTGAGTCCATATAGTGCCTTTTTGAGACCATATAGTGCCTTTTTGAGCTTGTATACCTTATCTTCTTTTCCCTTGATCTGGATTCCAGGTGGTTGTTCCACATTCACTTATTCTTCTAGGAGTCCATTGAGAAATGCACTCTTTACATCCATCTGAGAGACTTTGAAGTCTTTGTGAGCTGCAAAAGCTAGAAAAAGTCTGATTGCTTCCAATCTTGCTACTGGTGAAAAGGTTTCATCATAATCTATGCCTTCTGCGTGAGAATATACTTTTGCAACTACTCTTGCTTTGTTTCTGATAATTGCTCCTTGTTCATCCTTTTTTTAAACACCTATTTTGTTCCAATGATGTTAGCCATGTCTACTTTATCAACAAGTTCCCAGACATCATTTCTCTCAAATTCATTGAGTTCTTCTTGCATGGATGTAATCCAGTCAGCATCTTGGATTGCATCATCTATTGTTTTGGGTTCCACCTGTGACAAAAAACAAGTTAGCATGCTTTCCAGCTATCTTCTAGTTCTAACACCTGTATGAACATCTTCAATGACTTGTTCTTCTGGATGATCCCTGAGCCAATTTAAGTCTGGTTGAAGTTGTGCTTGTTCTGGTACTTCAACTGATCCAGCTTGTGCATCAACTTCCTGTGTTTGTGTTTGTGGCTCTGTTGCAGCAACTGGTATTTCATCTTGATTATCAAAAGATTGATTTAGAATTGTAGCTGGTACTGTTGTACACATGTAGATTTGTCTTTGTGCAGCTTGTTCTTCAAAAGTGTGTAGATCTTCACCACTAGTGTTTGGTTCAACAAACACTACATGAATTGATTCTTCAATCACCAAAGTTCTTTTGTTTAGTACTCTGAAAGCTTTGCTGGTATCTGAATATCCCATGAATATTGCTTCATCAGCTTTTTCATCAAAAGTATGTAGCTGATTTCTGTTCAAAACAAAACATTTAGATCTAAACATGTGTAAATGCGATATGTCAGGTCTTCTTCCATTCCATATTTCATAGGGTGTTTTTCCCTGATGTTTATTGATGATGGATCTGTTTTGAGTATAACATGTTGTGTTTGCTGCTTCAGCCCAAAATCTCTTCGGTAAACTTCTGCTATCATGGTTCTGATAGCTTCCTTGAGTGTTCTATTTCTTTTTTCTGCTACTCTATTTTGTTGTGGAGTTCCTGGTGCTGATAGTTGATGTAGTATACCATTTTCTTCACAATAAGTTCTGATTACTTCATTCAGGAACTTTGTGCCTCTGTTTGATCTTATATTTATGATCTTCAACTCCTTTTCATTCTGAATTCTTCTCAGTAAGTCTTGTATTTTCTTGAGTGTTTCTCTTTTCTTGTTCATAAAAATAGTCCAGGTGAACTTTGAAAAGCCGTCAACCACTACTAGAGTATACTTCTTTCCACTTACAGTCACTGGTGTGACTAGTCCAAAAAGGTCCATATGTAGTAGGTGTAAGATCATTGTTGTTGATTGATGTGGCTTTGACTTGAAGGAACTCTTGATCTGTTTCCCTTTCTGGCATGCATCACAGAGACTTTCCTTCTTGAATGGGATGTTAGGTAGGCCTTTGACTAGCTTGCTCTTTGACAGCTTGTTGATGGTCATGAAATTCAAATGATTCAGTCTTCTGTGCCAAATCTAGCTTGGTGATTGTTTGTTCTTGACAAGCAGACATGTTTTGCTGTCTTTCAATCTACCACATACATGTTGTCTTCTCTTTTTCCTGCAAATGCAACTGTGCTGGTTTGATTGTGAATCACTTTGCATCCTTCTTTTTGGAAAAGCACATTGTAGTCTTTGTCACATAATTGACTAATGCTTAAAAGATTGAAATTCCATCCCTTGACATATGCCATATTCTGAATCTTCAGGTTGTCTTCTTCATGATGCCTTCCCCCTTAATCTTGCCGGTTTTTTTGCCTCCAAAGGTAACTTTGGTTCCATCAAAGGCTTTGTATTCATTCATCTATCCCTTATTGCCTGTCATATGTATGGAACATCCATTGTCTATGTACAAGACATCCTACGAAACAAATTAAGCAAGTTTAGGTACCCAACACTGTTTGGGTCCATATCTGTTAGCAGTCATGCCTCTTACTCGAATTCCTAAGCTTTCAATTGTGAGATTAAGGTTAATGTGTCAGTGTTGGCAAGATCCAACGTGCCTTTAGGCACTGATGCAATGATCTTCCATCTTTCAGGTAGAACTCTCAAGATTTTCAAGCAGACATCTTTTTGAGGATATTTATGACCATGTTGTTGCAGTTCACGGATGATGCTTGAGAACCTGTTATCCATTTGATCCACAGATTCACCCGTATTCATTTTGAAAATTTCAAACTTTTGTTTTGCAACATATAGTTTATTTTCCTTGATTGCCTCTGATCCTTCATTGACAAGGGCCAGTTTATCCCACATAGATTTTGCAGTTTTGCAATCTTTAATCCTTATGAACAAGTTACTGTCCAGAGTCTTCAAGATCATATCTTTTGCAACAAAATCAAGATTTGCTCTTCTTCTATCATCTTTTGTCCAATCCTTCTTAGGCTTTTCTATTTATTTTCCTTGATCTGTACCTGTGGTTATCACAATCATCATCTTGATTGGGCCATCGTTAATAACATCCATCATTTCTTCATGAGTTGCATCAAGATGAGACAACATTCTTATTTTATATTCATCAAAATTGTTGACATTGAATACAAACACTTTAGACATGAAATTTGAAGAATCCATAGCCACAGACAAACATATGTATATGTATAAAACACAGATTTGAAAACTACTTTGAAAGTATGTGATCTCCTTGTTACCAGAAATCAGATCTTTACTGGTTCTGATACTAGGAACACTGCTCTGATACCAATTGTTGGTCCTGGAGAAGGGTGTGAATATAGTCATGGAAGTGGAATGGGTGAATGACTATATTGGAGTTTCAAAAACTTTTCTTGTTTTAAAAGCTTTTTGGCAGCGGATAAATCCCTTCTTAAAAGTTGTTTCAAAGTAGATTAAACACACATAGAGTATATATAAAATGCAGTACAAAAATGCTGTAAAGTAAGGTGCAGTAAGTAAATGAACACAAAGGTTTACAGTGGTTCAGGGTGGTGTAATCCCTTAATCCACTCTTCTCTTGTGATGATTGGAGGAATTCAATATTGTCTTTCACCATACAATAGTATGATTGTCCTTGGCTACACAAGCTTCACAATGTCAAGACTATCACTCCCTAACTACAAAAGCTTCAGTGACTCAGTCTTTAACACTGCTCCTTGAGAACAAATCCTTCAGCAGCTATCACAGAGGTTGCAATTCCTTCTCAGACGATCTGATTCAATTGCTTCAGTTTGGTGTGAATTGGATTCACAAAAGGTTGATCAATATCAGTGCTTGATATGGAGTTATAGCTCTGAATTTTGAGTTGATCTTCTAGATATTGCTTGTAGGAACAATTAGAAGCCTGGTGTAAATTTGACAGAGTTTCTGCACTTTTCACTTGTATTTTTCTGTGTTCTTTCTGTCCTCTTTTTTTGTGTGTTTTTGTCAATGCCTTCTATTTATAGCCGTGATCTCATTGATTTGAGAATTCGTCCGTTGGCTATTTAATGTGCAGAATAATCTTGGATTTACTCCTTGATTCCTTCTTGATTTTATTCTCCTTGATTTCAGTGATCTGGATTTTCTTCAAACGTTCTTCATAAAATCTGTCATTGATTGATTTAGCATTAATTGCTTGATCTTCTTAATTTTCACGTTATGAATGAAATGTGGAGAGCATACTTGACTTTGCTGTTTCTTGACTTAGCTATTCCTTGACCGGTCCAGTGACTCCTTCACTGTTATTTCAATAGTCAGCTGGTAGAGCTTTTACTTAGCCGTTTTGCTGTTTTCTTTTTCTCCTTCGATTTTCCAAGTATGCTTGTACTTCACTGATACTTTATTTGTATGAGATCAGTGTACACCATATTAAATGAATAGATTTCATCACTTGTAATATATCTTAGACTTATCCAAGGTCATCACAGACTTTCCTGGTTATAGGTCAGTCCATAAGTCTTCACTTTACTGAGCTGGTTCCTTGGCTGTCTTTACTGAGCTGATCCAAGGTTTTACTAAGCCGCCCTACTAGTCTATTACAGTGCTTTTCTGACTCAACTTACACAACATGTCAGACTTCTAAGTAAAGCCTATACAAACATGACTGATCTTTTAGACTTATTTCAGGCTTGCTATAACAACTAGTATGGCTATCATCAAAACAAATAAAATGTTCCTAACAATTTCCCCCTTTTTCATGATGCCAAAACCCTCATAAGCCTGAACATAAGTAAACATTTTCAAATGATAAAAAGAATAAAATTCAACAATTTTATTCATCCATGAAGGGTATAAGTTAATCAAAGGCAAAAATAAAGAAAATTATTACAACCTACTTTTTCTCTTGAAATCTTATGCCATTGCTTGTGCTTTCAGTGCCCTTACATTTAGAGCTTTCAGGCTTATCACTACCTTCCCCCTTTTTGGTAGCATCATGCCTTTCTTCCAGAATCTTGTTGGTGGCCTCATACACATTTATGAGTGTGTCAAGCTGTTAGGTGGCTTGATCTATACTGTTATCAATCGCCTGAATCTGTTGAGAGTGAGTGTTCAGAGTGTCAACCATGGGGTTAAGCTTGTCATCAACTGCTCCTGCTAGATATTCCATTTTCGCATGGACAAGATGAGTGACCAGGAAGTTCAATTGACTGATCAAGTCTCTCTGTTTTTCAATGAGAGCATCCTGTAACTCAATGTCATTGAGTAGAGCTTCTATTTTCTGACCCATTGAGGTGCTTGTATCCCTCATTGTTGTTTTCAGATTCTCCAGACTTGGACCTTTCTTCTCCAAATCATCAATTAAGGGACCAATATCCAGATGGAATTCACTTCTTGCATGTGATGCATGTGCAGTTGCATCAGTTGGAACTTCTTCACTTTCATCCTCAATCTCCATTTAGGATAGAGATTGTTAGGGGCTATTTGTTGTGGTATCAGCTTCTTCAGCAGCACCACCAGATGATTGGTTTGTTGTTATTCCCTTTTGCTCAGTGCTAGGGGTTTATGTTGAGTCTGCTGGTTGTACTCTCTCAACTGGTCCACTCAGCTGCTTTTCTCCATGAGCTTTACTCCTTTGAATAACCGCCTGGAGTGTCAAATCGTCATAAAAAATTTCTTTTTCCTCATTATCATCCGTGTGGTGATCATCATTTGTCTCTTCTTCTTAATTTTCATCAGGAGTCAGATAGTAAGCTTCCTCATTTTCTTCATGTTCTTCATCAGATTGATGATGAACTTCTTTCTCTGGATCTTCTTCATCCTCACTGATCACAACAGGTCTGTCTTTATTGCTTGACAAGATCCTGAGTTGAGCTTCTTTGGTTTGAGATATGGTTCTCATTCTAAACCCAAAACAGCTGCTCTCATGTTGGTTTCTTTTCTGCCCCGATTTGGCTGGCAACTTTCTTGATTCCTTAACATAATTGAACATCACTTTTGCATCGCCTAACTTATGCAGGTGAATGGGTTGCACTTTCATACAATCAAGCAGATGTTGAAGTGGAATGCCAAAAGATTTCTTGACCCAGAAATCCCCTTTCTTCTGTCCTCCTTTATTCATTGTGAGTTTCCCGGCATCTATTTCACCCTGAATTTTCTCTTTGATTCGGTTGAATATGAAGGTGCCCCAGTTGAGATTCTTTCCTTCATAGATTGTAGCCATCAGTCGTGCCCTCACCTATGTCATCCCATACATCGATCCCAGTCTACCTTCTATATTTTTGATGATAAGGGGACCAAACTCAGCAAACGGCTTTCTGAGTGCCGATCTGTTGTAGTTGAGCCTTTTATTCTCAGATGTGGCATCCTTTCCAATTTCCAGCCAAAATGAGTCAGTCTTAATTTCCACGTTATGTGCTTGCGCTGGTCCAGTGCTGAAGAGTTTGAGGTAGTGTCTGAGGTGTCCCAGTGTGATGACTAACTCTCTTTCATTCACAGTTGTGGTAATAGACTCCGGTGTGCCTTTGTTTCCGAAAAGAAACTTTGCATTGCGCCAAAATGAGATCAAATTCTCAAAGCACATTCCTTTGATTGGTGGATTAAGGAACATCATTAACCCTAAATTGTTGCATCCATCTGCTAGGCGTCTGGCCTGTGGATCATTTCCGCATAGCTTGAGGTAGTGCTCAGGTCGAAAGAATGACCCAGTGGCAATCAATTTTTCATATTGTTTGCTTGATTTGATGTTTGTGGAGGATGAGGCCATGTGTGAGATTTTTGAGAAAAATCTTTGAAATTTCTTGAGAAAAATGGTTTAAGAAATTCAAGAAGGGCATAAAGTTTGTGAAAAAACTGAAGTGTTGATTATGTAGTGGAGATTTGAGAGTGTGAACACGGTTGAATTTGGAGAGATTTTGGTGGAGTAATGGCGTGATTTGGTGTATATAAATCACAGTTAACAAGGATAATGGGAGTCAGGATTGAGGCATGTAATGATAGTGCCCGGGAATCAAGGCGTTGCCGTCATTCTCTCTTGTCAAATAATAACCTCCATAAATTAATCCTTGTGTCTGATTGAAAATCAACGTGTGTAATCTTCACAAAATTAAACTCCATGACTCTCTTATTTTCTACATGTGTAAAAACTGATTCATTTCTCACTTTACTTCGCTGTTTTCTCCATAGCGTTTAGCGGATGAGTGACTTGGCTGATTACTAGGCCGGTGTAGTGGCCTGCTTACTGAGCTGCTGCATCAAAACTGTTCCTAACAATCAGTGAAGTGTACTTCGTTGGTACCAGTGCCTTACCTGCCAAGTGAACGCACCCAAAATGGCAAAAGTTTAGTCAGCTGGTGAAGTCACACCACTGATTACTCCAGTTACCCCGCTCCTTGTAACTTAATTGATTTCAATCATTCCCAACTCCGTTCTTAACTTACGAAATCTTTCGTGACTGAGTGGATTTGTGAAAATATCAGACAATTGATCTTCTGTAGATATGTATCTCAAAATTACTTCACCTCTCTCCACGTGGTCTCTGATAAAATGATGTCTCACATCAATGTGCTTTGTTCTTGAGTGAAGCATTGGATTCTCTGTAATTGATATTGCACTTGTATTATCACACATGATCGGAATTGTCTTCTCTTCTATTCCATAGTCTTTGAGCTGTTGTTTGATCCATAATACTTGTGCACAACAGCTACCTGCTGCTATATATTCTGCTTCAGCTGTTGAGATAGATATGGAATTCTGCTTTTTACTAAACCATGATACTAGTCTGCTGCATACCATCAGACAAGTTCTTGAAGTGCTTTTTTTGTTGTCAATTTTACATCCAGCATAGTCTGAATCTGAATAAGACATCAATTTAAATCCACCATCTTTTGGATACCAAATTCCCAAATTTATTGTGTGCTTCAAATATTTGATGATTCTCTTAGCTGCTAACAAATGAGATTCCTTTGGTTGAGCTTGAAATATTGCCAATACTCTTACTGCAAATGCTATATCAGGTCTTCTTGCATTTAGGTAAAGTAGAGATCCAATGATTCCTCTGTATAACTTTTGATCAACATCCTTCACATTTTCATCCTTTCCAAGTATAATTCTTGCACACATAGGTGTTTTAGAAGTTCCACTTGCGTCCATACCATACTTGTTGATTAAGTCTTTTGTATACTTTGCTTGATTGATGATGATCTCAACTTTCATATGTTTCACTTGTAATCCATGGAAGTAGTTGAGTTCTCCCATCATACTCATTTGAAATTTGCTTTTCATCAGATTTGCAAACTTTTCACATATCTTTTCATCTTCTAATCCAAAAATGATATCATTTACATAGATCTGAACTAGCAAGGTGCTTGTTCCATCTTCTAGTTTGAAAAGAGTCTTGTCAATGGTTCCTTTGCTGAATGCATTGTTAAACAGGAATTGTGACAGTGTCTCATACCAGGCTCTAGGTGCCTATTTGAATCCATATAGTGCCTTTTTTGAGCTTGTAAACCTTATCTTCTTTTCCTTTGATCTGGAATCTAGGTGGTTGTTCCACATACACTTCTTCTTCTAGGAGTCCATTGAGAAATGCACTCTTTACATCCATCTGATAGACTTTGAAGTCGTTGTGAGCTGAAAAAGTTAGAAAAAGTCTGTTTGCTTCCAATCTTTCTACTGGTGCAATGGTTACATCATAATCTATGCCTTCTGCTTGAGAATATCCTTCCCTTGATCTGGAATCTAGGTGGTTTCATCCATCTTGTTTCTAAACACCTATTTTGTTCCAATGATGTTAGCCATGTGTGGTCTATCAACAAGTTCCCAGACCTCATTTCTCTCAAATTCATTGAGTTCTTCTTGCATGGCTGTAATCCAATCAGCATCTTGGATTGCATCATCTATTGTTTTGGGTTCCACCCGTGACAAAAAATAAGTTAGCATGCCTTCCAGTTGTCTTCTGGTTCTAACACCTGTATGAACATCTCCAATGACTTGTTCTTCAAGATGATCCCTGAGCCAATTTAAGTCAGGTTGAAGTTGTGCTTGTTTTGGTACTTCAACTGATCCAGCTTGTGCATCAACTTACTATGTTTGTGTTGGGGGCTCTGTTGTTATAGCAACTGGTATTTCATCTTGATTATCCAAAGACTGATTTAGAATTGTTGATGGTACTGTTGTATCAATGTAGATTTGTCTTTGTGCTGCTTGCTCTTCAAAAGTGTGTAGATCTTCACCACGAGTGTTTGGTTCATCAAACACTACATGAATTGATTCTTCAATCACCAAAGTTCTTTTGTTTAGTACTCTGAAAGCTTTGTTGGTATCTGAATATACCATGAATATTGCGTCATCATCTTTTTCATCAAAATTATGTAGCCGATTCATGTTCAAAACAAAACATTTAGATCCAAATATGTGTAAATGAGATATATTAGGTTTTCTTCCATTCCATATTTCATAGAGTGTTTTTCCCTAATGTTTATTGATGATGGATCTATTTTGAGTATAACATGTTGTGTTTGCTCCTTCAACCGAAAATATCTTTGGTAAGCTTGCTTCTACTATCATGGTTCTAATAGCTTCATTGAGTGCTCTATTTCTTCTTTCTGCTACTCCATTTTGTTGTGGAGTTCTTGCTGCTAATAGTTGATGTAGTACACCATTTTCTTCATAATATGTTTTGATTACTTCATTCAGGAACTCTGTGCCTCTGTCTGATCTTATTTTTATGATCTTCAACTCCTTTTGATTCTGAATTCTTCTTAGTAAGTCTGGTAGTTTCTTGAGTGTTTCTCTTTTCTTGTTCATAAAATAGTCTAGGTGAACTTTGAAAAGTCGTCAACCACTACTAGAGTATACTTCTTTCCACTAACACTCACACTGGCACACCGGTGTGACTAGTCCAAAATGGTCCATATGTAGTAGGTGTAAGATCCTTGTTGTTGATTGATGTGGCTTTGACTTGAAGGAACTCTTGGTCTGTTTCCCTTTCTGACATGCATCACATAAAATTTCCTTCTTGAATGGGATGTCAGGTAGGCCTTCACTAGCTTGCTCTATGACAGCTTGTTGATGGTCTTGAAATTCAGACGATTCAGTCTTCTGTGCCAAATCCAGCTAGGTGTTTGTTTGTACTTGACAAGTAGACATGTTTCTGCTTTTGCTGTCTTCCAATCTACCGCATACATGTTGTCTTCTCTTTTTCCTGCAAGTACAACTGTGCTGGTTTGATTGTGATTCACTTTGCATCTTTCTTTGTTGAAGAGCACATTGTAGCCTTTGTCACAGAATTGACTATTGCTTAGAAGATTAAAATTCAATCCCTTGACATATGCCACATTATGAATCTTCAGGTTGTTCTTCTTCATGATGCCTTCCCCTTAATCTTGCCGGGGTTTTCTTTGCCTTCAAAGGTAACTTTTGGTCCATCAAAGGATTTTTGAATTCAGTCAGCCATCCCTTAATGCCTGTCATATGTCTGGAACATCCACTTTCTATGTACCAGGCATCCTAAAAAACAAATTCAGCAAGTTTAGGTACCCAACACTGTTTGGGTCCATACCTGTTAGCAGTCATGGTTCCTACTCGAATTCTTGAGCTTTCAATTGTGACATTAAGGTCAATGTGTCAGTGTTGGAAAGATCCAACGTGCCTTTAAGCACTGATGAAATGATCTTCCATCTTTCAGGTAGACCTCTCAAGATTAACAAGCATACTTCTTTTTGAGGATATTTATGACCAAGTTGTTGCAGTTCACTGATAATGCTTGAGAACCTATTATCCATTTGATCCATAGATTCACCCGTCTTTATTTTCAAATTTTCAAACTTCTGTTATACAACAGATAGTTTATTTTCCTTGATTACTTCTGATCCTTCATTGACAAGGGCCAGTTTATCCCACATTGCTTTTCCAATTTTTCAATCTTTAATCCTCATGAACATGTTACTGTCTAGAGTCTTCAATATCATATCTTTTGCAACAAAATCGAGATTTGCTCTTCTTCTTAGGCTTTTCTATTTCTTTTCCTTGATCTGCACCTGTGGTTATCACAGTCATGATCTTGATTGGGCCATCTTTAATAATGATCGTGTGTAAGTCACTAACGTCGATATTACTAGCAAGAATACTAGGTACATCGTAGTATAGTAAATGCGAGTCAAGGTCGATCCCACAGAGACAATGCAACTATAAGTATAAACGATTCTAACCTAATTAAGAAGGAACATAGAGGCGGTTTGACCAACAATAACATAAAACAAACTTGGTATTCCTCCCCTTCTTCTCACCGATCTACTAACTTGGATTAGTTAATCGTTATGTTTACTTCCCCACATAATTTCCTTAAATTAATCGTGAGCTTTCATTTTAATTATAATTATCAGCTACGGGTGCAACTCCTACTCCTATCTACTCCGACAATGGTAGTAGACAATCTATACGCAAGCTACCCTCCTTAATTGGTCCGTAATAGTCCATACGCATAAAGATCTAGAATTGCCGATATCGAGCGCTAACTCATACCGCTAACCCGCCTAGACAGCTGTCGACATTGATCAGCACGTTCTTAGGGTCCATTAAAGACTATGTCCAAACTTAGCACTTCACTATCGTATTTCATGCCGGTTTACGATTACAATAAGCAGATTGGCCAGATCTAACCTACGGTAAATTAAACCTGTCGATCAACGTAACTGTAGTGAATTCCACTTTTAGGCTTTCTAAATTATGCCTCGGTAAACCGGTATAGACCGCCGGGTTACCGGGGTCAGCTTTTCCTATTCCTGGATCTACATTGCTCAATTACGATTAAAATAAGTAAATTATGGGGTCTTTAAACATGCAGATTAACTAAAACACATAAATACGAACAGATCTACCATATTGAAGACAAAAAGGAACGTTCAAAGCTTCATACCTTCAACAATGGTGATCTATCTCGATCTACTCAAGCTAGAGATGGTGGAGGAAGGGAGGAAACCGAAACAACTCTTCCAAAGCTTGAATAACTTTATTTCATCAAAATATGTAATGTATGTATTGTAATATATAACTTCTTGAAGAACTATGTTAATGCGGCCTTATATAGATACTCTAAAACCCTAACCGACCTAGATAATACGGCAGAATCAGTTTCGCGTCCAACAAGTCCTCGGTTTACCGGACCTAGCCCTCGGTAAACCGGGCCGAATTTTCTCCCTTTCCTTAGCAGGCTTCTTCTTGGACTTTAATCACTTGGCCCAATATACTTATTTCGGTCCAGATCCGTTCTTCAATGCTCCAGATTCGGTACATCCTATAAAACATACAAAACGAGAAAAAACAATACCAAAACCTTAGGAAAATAACATAGATGCAAAATTACGACCCTAGAACCACTCACATAGCATTTAACATACATTCCACATAATAAAGAGCCTATATATCCTCTTTTGAGCAGAATTCGGGGTGAATAAGGGTATAATTATTTGTACCATTTAGAGCGTTATCAACTACCCCCAACTTAGCTTTTGATCGTCCCGAGCAAAAAGGCGAAAAGAAACACGACACTCTGATCAATATACAAGTTAATTAAAAACAAATATACCTCACCAAGTCAAGATCAAGATCATGCCACTCATATCCATCAGTAATGCATTAAACACTATTCACGTCATGAGCCAATATGTGTGTGCAATATCTTTCACAACCGCCTAGTAATGTAGAAAATCTCACATTACATCAACATGTAGTCGAACTAACCAGTCTCGAACATGTTATTTATAAGTCAAATTAAGCTGGCAAGGTGGATCGAGAACCGAGTATATATTACTCTTAGGCTCGCGCTTATCGGTCTATGTAAAAGTCATGCGTTTTACGCTCCATCGATTGAGATTTTGCCAAAGAGAATATAGATGAAACACAAGCGTAAAATTCCCTTACCACCGTGGCATTGAACCGAGTAGGTGATTCTGCCATATCCAGAATGTCTTGCTCTTTTAGGTCTTATGGCAAGATCGATCCGCAATCGTCCAATTCTACCCATCGTTCTCGATCGTCTGGCCTTGCGTTCCAATGCCCTCAAAATGACTCGTAGATTTCCAAAGAACAGAATTGCTCAACCCCATCTATCAAGGGATTAGCATATCCATATATGCTCTGATAACCACTGGGATGAACAGATGATCGGCTACGCTTTGGACCCATACTGGATGATAACAGGAACTGATGCTGAAGCTTTTTCTGAAAAAAGGTACATCGGTAACCCAGAGGTAGGTCAGGGTTTACCGGCTTGATTTTTCTGGATTTCTTTCTGGGTCCGTGCCTCTGTCAATGGAAGAAGAAGAATTACAACACCTCACTAGCACAACAACACTAGACAACAACAGAGGTGAAGAAAATGGGTGTTTTGGTTGGTAAAAATAGAAGAAAGGTTTGATTTTGGGTGAGGTTTGGTGAGAATAGTGGTAGTGATGGTGGCCGACTGATTTAAGAATAAGGAGAAATGAGAGAAGTTTGGTGATTTGAAGAGATGATTGTAGATGAGAGTGATGATAATGGTGGTGAATGGGTGGTTTAAATAGGGAAAAATGTGTGAAGGTGGAAGGATTTGGTGGGATAGTGGGAGAGAAGTAATTAGGGTGAGGGATTTGAGGAGGTGATTGATGGGATTGAGGTGGAGTTATGGTGGAGTGTGGGAAAGGATGAAAATATTGAAAAGAGGGGAAAATGGGACGGTTTCTGCTGATTAGTCAAGCCTGGTGCAACGTGTGTCCTCCACGTGTCTCTTAAAATTCAGTTTTTCAATCAGACGTTCAGAAAATTGAAAATCCATCCTCGGTATCCCAGAGGTAACCTAGGGTTTACCGGGGGTTTTTTTCCCGGATTTCTCTGCCTCTTTCACTGCACACTTTGCTCAACCTCTCTTCTCAATTCTATCCTCAAATTGACTAGCCTCTTACTTCCTTTGTTGTTATTTCTGACTCAATCCTAACCTATTTCACTAGAATCCACAACGAGTAAAAAAAACCTTTCCACAACCATTCGGTTTCAAGCCTAAGGGTGCGGTAGGATGAAAAAAAGCTCGTCCCTTCATCTGGCTACTTTTATTCATTCCTAATCTACCTAAGAGTTTAAAGAAAATAGTTCTGAGTTTATAGTCGCCAGCTCGACTTTCTTCAGATCTCCGATCATTCAGGGGTTGGAGCTTTAACTCGCCAAACTTTCGCTTCAGAGGTTTGTACCTTTATAGAACCTTTTTGAGCTCTCTTCCGAGCACGACTTTCTCTTTTAGCTTGCGTACTAGGTCTGCCTCTTCATCGAGATTTAGACTTAGATCCAAGGACTCCACATTTTCCATTTTTAGCTCAAAGCGTTCACTATGCAACACGGAAGGACTAGCTTCCTTGAGCATCTAGTTGTGGTCTTTCTCTTCTCACTCTCTCTCAGCATTAGTCTCATGAATTCTTGCTCAACGGTTTCTACTACAACCTCTCTATGCTTATGCCCCTCTATCTTCATAATTTCCACCTTTCCTGAAGCATACGTCATCTTGCAACTGTCCGGCCTATTTTCTAGGGGTTCTAAGATCTTATAAGATACAACATCATTATTCAACCTTAAAGTAATCTCCCCTTTATCAAAATCCATGACTGCATCGCTTGTCGCTAAGAAAGGTCTCCCTAACAAAACTGGGGCACTCGGGTCCTCTGGTATGTCTATTACCGTAAAATCAATTGGATAACTGAACCCTCCTGCCTTAATCGTGCACTTCTTAAGCAGACCTGCAGGCATATCTCTAGTTCTATCGATGAAAGTCATGGTTCTGGTTTGATTCATTAAGACCGGAAGTTTAATCTTTTGACAGAGGGAAAAAGGTAGAATGTTGCAACTCGAGCCAGAGTGGCAGAGACCTAATCCTACTGATATACCATTAACATAAAACAGGAGTCGGAACGTGCGAGGGTCTTCTAACTTCACCACAATGTCTGAGTCCAGGTAATCCTCAGGCTCAGAAAACATCGTGTCAGGATCCTCTTCGGGATCCTCTTCAGGATCATCAGAATCATAATCCAAAGATGTTATTTCAATTAACTCACAAGGGAACTCACCAGGAAGATACGTACTATACTCCTCTAAGTTCTCTTCAGGCTCTTGCTTGATTGCTTCTTTCTCCTTTTCCACCCGCTTCTTAATAGCTTCAAAATTCTCTCTTGCTTCAGATCCAGGGTACATGGAAATCAGTGTGATGTTCAATATCGTTCTAGGCATATTGCTTGACTTGTTTATGCTTTTTCAACTCCGGTTTGATCGAATCTCTGAAGTGTTCTAATCTTCCTATGAAAAAGACAAAATAAAACAAAGAAGAGGTTAGCCACTTCTGCTTCAGTTGGGTATGATCCCAACTGTTGCGGACCTACTAACTAAAATCAACAGGGAATAACACAGAATAATAGGGGCTGTCAGAATTCAATTTTTCAGGCCTCGTTAACCCGGGGGTTAACCACGGTAAACTGGCCCTGAAATTTCTCTTTCTGGTAGTTTAACATGTGCAGGTTTGATCCTGAATGACTCAAGACTCAAAATAAAATAAAATAAAATAAAAATGACTTCTTAATCAGAATTAAAACGTTTATATATTTAATTGGCCATTGTCTCCAGCAACAGCGCCAAAAATCTTGATCGCGTGTAAGTCACTAATGTCGATATTACTAGCAAGAATACTAGGTACATCTTAGTATGGTAAATGCGAGTCAAGGTCGATCCCACAGAGGCAATGCAACTATAAGTATAAACGATTCTAACCTAATTTAGAAGAAACATAGAGGCGGTCATTGACCAACATTAATATAAAACAAACTTGGTATTCCTCCCCCTCTTCTCACCGATCTAATAACTTGGATTAGTTAATCGTTATGTTTACTTCCCCACATAATTTCCTTAAATTAATCGAGAGCTTTCATTTTAATTATCATTATCAGCTATGGGTACAACTCCTACTCCTATCTACTCCGACAATGGTAGTAGACAATCTATACGTAAGCTACCCTCCTTAATTGGTCTGTAATAGCCCATACGCATAAAGATCTAAAATTTCTGATATTGAGTGCTAACTCATACCGCTAACCCGCCTAGACAGCTGTCAACATTGATCAGCACGTTCCTAGGGTCCATTCAAGACTATGTCCAAACTTAGCACTTCACTATTCGTATTTCATGCCATTTTACGATTACAATAAGCAGATTAGCCCGATCTAACCTACTGTTAATTAAACCTGTCGATCAGCGTAGCAGTAGTGAATCCCAATTTTAGGTTTTCTAAATTATGCCTCGGTAAACCGGTATAGGCCGCTGGGTTACCGGGGTCACCTTTTCCTATTCCTGGATCTACATTGCTCAATTACAAGTAAAATAAGTAAAAAAAATGGGTATTTAAACATGCAGATTAACTAAAACACATGAATACGAACATATCTACCATATTGAAGACAAAAAGGAACGTTCAAAGCTTCATACCTTCAACAATGGTGATCTAGTTCGATCTACTCAAGCTAGAGATGGTGGAGGAAGGGAGGAAACCAGAAACAACTCTTCCAAAGCTTGATTAACTTTATTTCATCAAAATATGTAATGTATGTAATGTAATATATAACTTCTTGAAGAACTCTTTTAATGCGGCCTTATATAGATACAGTGGCCGACTTAAGACTCTCTAAAACCCTAACCGACCTAGAAAATGCGGCAGAATCAAATTCGTGTCCAACAAGTCCTCGGTTTACCTGACCTAGCCCTCGGTAAACCGGGCCGAATTTTCTCCTTTTTCTTCAGCAGGCTTCTTCTTGGACTTTAATCACTTGGCCCAATATACTTCTTTCGGTCTAGATCTGTTCTCCAATGCTCCAGATTCAGTACAACCTATAAAACATACAAAACGAGACAAAAAAGTACCAAAACCTCAGGAAAATAACATAGATGCAGAATTACGATCCTGGAAACACTCACATAGCATTTAGCATACATTCTACATAATAACGAGCCTATCTATCCTCTATTGAGCAGAATTTGCTAGATATACAGAAACCCGAATCCGGATCCAATCCATAATTGGATCGTCAGATCTGATTCACAGCACCGATCGAGACGCTCGATCATGCACAACGGAAGCTACGAATTAAATTCGCATGCGATTTTACTACGATTCGATTCGCATGATTAATTAATAACTACAAGAAATTTGAAGATTTACCTTATTACAGAGGAACAGTAAATCGACAGATTGAGAAGCCACAATCTTCCGGATTGTATCTCCAAGCGACGACTGGTGGACGTCGATCCTCGCCGTAGAACCTCCTCGAATATGCACAAGAAAAAACCCTAGGTTTGTCTTCTCTTAATGACTAGAACAAGAAACTAATTTTTCTCTTCTTTATTTGTGAAAGTGGCGCAAATTGTGATTGATATTGTGCTAGGTAGAACTAATTATATAGGAAAATAACTAGCCAAGAGAGTTAGCCTTTTCACACCGAAATTACCTAATCCCATAAGGAAAAGATATTTTTGCCAAAAGATAAGAGATAATTCCAAAAAATCAATCTCTTTATCTCTTTTCCATTAATTATCTAACAAATAGATAATTAATTAATTACACATGTGACATAATCTAGAAAATTTTCTTTTCCTAATTTTATCACACATGAGGCGTCACACACATGTCATTATTTTAATAGAAAATGTCTTTTCTATTTTACATATTATTTACCAAATAAATAATATTGCATATTCATTAAATATACCAACTATTTAATTTATTCTCGAGGTTCCATAAAACGAGAAAACACTCGCGTGTTAGGAGCCAACCCAGGGAACATGGACCTATAACCAGTAACTACAATAAATTGAAAAAAATATTCATCGAACAAAATATTTCTACTCAACTCATTAATTCCGAAATTATGCCACCATAAATCCGAAACTGAACTCTATCGATTATTGATATAACTTATTCTCAAAACGTCGAGTCGAGTCGATAAGTATCCATTGATATAATCATTACATATAAACTAACCCTCCATAGACTATCCATAATGAAGCGGGAATATTTCCGTAAAACTTCTTCAATACATCTTATCCTTATTTACCATTAACGCACTAGTGATCAATTAGTTCATAACCAATACGAACTCGGCCGATCGATCAGTTTCTAGGATTAACAAATAAGGGGATTGTCTTTCTACTTCCCGTAGGAAGGAATGGATTCCATATCTGTGAGACACACACTTCTCACTCATTCTAGAATAGTGCCAACATGAAAGTGATTCGGACCGCGCCTCTTAGCAATCCTTAACGAACACATCAAACCCTATCCTGAAACAAGCAGGAGTCTGTAATCCCTTCCGGATTAAGGTTAATCCATATATAATCATCTTGTGATTTAATAAGATTTCTGAATCACGGAATTGTATGAGAAATGCAGAATAAATCGGTCCAGTCCTATATGACTACATCATATATAAATGCCCCACTTAGACAACCAATGTCGACGGTCCGGATAAGACGGTCACACCATAAAGTGTTCTGGGCGCATTAATGGTGGTTTAATCAATAGAGCCCATCCTTTCATTAACTTCACCACGGACTAACATTTCAAGTGTATCACCATAAACTATCCTCATGTGTGACACACACTAAGTTATATGGCTACGTATGATACGACTTGGGGTTTTCAGTAGTGATTACTTATAAGCACGAAGCAAATAATAAGATGAGAATAAATCTGTCATTTATTAATTATAAAAATAATAACATAAATTTTCTTTCAGGCGCTATTTCCAACAATCTCCCTCTTGCCCGTAAGGACAAGCAACAATTGTCTTTCGGGCACACTATATCTAACAATCTCCCACTTGCCCGTAAAGACAAGCAATGATTGGTTTTAGAGCACCACACCCTTATTCTTTCTATCCAAAACATTCTCCCACTTGCTCTAAAGCATATGAGACATATCTCCCAATGTCATACCCGCCAAGCGCTTATCAGTGACATTAGATGCCACACGACTTGGTAATCTGATCAGCTAGGTTGTCGGCTCAAGGCGATCTTTAGGACCAAAATGTTGCCTCTTTGCATGATCTGTTTGATTAGGCGGTACTTTATCTCAATATGCTTTTGACTTTTTGTGCCTGGGAAGATAATTTGCATGAGCTACCTCTCAACTGTTTTCACAGTAAATTGATATCGGCTCATCGAGACCTGGAATCAGTTCCCGATCCAGCAAAGAACTTCTCAAGCCACACTGCCTTTTTAGCTGCTCCGAAAGCTGCTATGTATTCGACTAACAGAGTCAAACTGGCAGTGCTGGATTGCTCCAGACTATAGCTCCATCACTATGAGTAAACACTGAGCCTGAGATCGATTCACGATCATCCTTAATCCGACAAAAAAATCAGAATCAGTGTAGTCAACGACACTCAGGTTCTCACCCGAATGGACAAGCATGCGATTTCTCGTTCTCTCAAGATACTTGATGATACACTATACTGCTTTCAACTTCCGAATCCAAGACTCGACTTTTATTGACTTTTAATAACCTGACTTTCTCTATCCAAAAGAGAATCTATCCCATTTTCTCTATATCCGAAGACTAAGAGAATTATTCCGTGAGGGCTTGGGTAGGAAACCTCTCGTTGAATTCTGCATTCGAAAATGCATTATCATCTTTAACCAATAAGATGGATGGGATATTGCCAACAACTTATTCTCATGAATTCGACCGAATTAAATTCTAAGAATATAGTCCACTTCTTTGATTCAGAGAAGCTTTGGCTCGTTAGTTTTTGACTTCAGATAACACACCCGTGTTGTTTCCAACTGTTGCAGTGTTATCTTTTATTAACACTAATGTCTACTATTTTACCCACATTGATTCTCCAGTCTACAAAAAACTCATCAATATTCTGGTCAAGCCCACACATTCCAAAACATGTGCTTTTAATGACCTAGAGGTTTGCTTTAATCCATCAATGGATATAAGCATAGGCAGTCAATCTGCCATTGGCTTTAAGCTAAAACCCTTCCGTTCCGAATGAATTTAAGCTCCATTGTACGGCAAGAAAGGCATCACCCCTGTTAGTCTTTCTGCTTTTCAGGGAGTTAAGCAAGGCTGAGTGGTGAGAAATTTTCAGGGCATCACCCCCATTGAACTATCTACTTCTCAGGGAATTGCCCCCAGACCACTTCGCTTTGCTTAGAAAGTTAAACTTTCCCATTCATTCGACTCTTTTCCATGTAGATCCAATTACTCCCACTGGGCCTGAGACACTCAGGTGGTTCTACAGGAGTATGAACAGACCTGGAGTACCAAAACTCCATTTACAGGTATATGGCTTTAAACCAACCTCATTTTATCAGAAGCCTAAACAGTTCTTCCAGAAGACCATAGGTTATCAATCATCCCCATCAGATTGTAAAGTCTGCATAATCACAGTGAGTCAATGGATAAACCATACTCCCACTGCATTTGGATGGATTGATATTCTGATCTGGTTCAGTAGTATTTATCAGTGTTATCCCCAACAACCAATGTTGGATGTGGTCCGATTAAATCAGATAGTAACCCCTTGAGTAACTGTACTTCAAGGTCTAAGGTTGTTACGTTCTTTTAGAAAGGATGTAACAGTGTAACCGTCACTATCCAATCTTAAGAATATTATAAACAGCCTTTACTCATTGCATTAAGATATTTTACGAATAGTCACCATCTGAACGTGTATGCAAAATCTCTAGTCCTACCTTTAAGCACCAAGTGCAAAACGCCTCTATTTACGGAAGTGGAGTAAACGTAGTTCACTTCTTATCCATAAATGCATAAGCATCTTCTAGGTAGACTTCTCGGTATTACATAATAATGTAAACCGTCATTTTGCTATTAATATCTTAATTGAGTTAAGCAATGTAATGTAGCATATCAATAACTATACAAGACAATACATGGTTTATCCTTTCAGTGAAATTGTTTCACTCGGAGGTAGGCCGAGCATCAGTTCCAAATACTATGCTATAGCCTATATCTGAGCATGGAATACTCATTTCTCTGGTAATATCAGAGATTCCTCCAAATATTTAGATAAACTAATCGGCGTTTCGAGTAGTTATTAGACAAAAAAGTCAACTACTCAAAAACTCCTACTAGCTCGTATCTTCATAAGACCCCGAAGGTCAATACGAACAAGCTATGATACTTCTTTAGCTCTATTACCCTTTCCTAATTGAAAGGTTACTTAGCCATTTTTCCTTTGAGATAGTGTTCTTAGACTGGGAGATAGGAATCACCCTTAGTCAGTCTTCAGATCTCATCTTTAGAATATATGCACTAATTAATAGATGCTGAAGATTCGTTTATCTAAATACGGAAACCATTTGTCTTAACAGTTTATGATGTGTTACATATACCTTTTCAGCATTACTTAGTGGTTTTGACTTTATCAGACAAAAGTCCGAGTCTCAGAATCGTATACAAATGTCATATTCACTTTCTTTAAGGCAATTGTATTCAAGTGTATTATGGATGTGAAAGTGAATCCATTCGTTCCAACGAATCTAAAAACATAAATTAGATTTCTGCGATATTCAAGGATTAAAATCTGAAATTTATTTCCTTATATCACTCCCACTATCTTAGCTGCAATAACTGCCCGTTGTCTACTTTTCATCATGAATGCCCAGCTACCTTGTTCTTACAAAAGAACTTTAGCTTCTGAGTCAAATTACTCGGTTAAGAAAGTCTCTAAGGATTCATAGGTTAGTGATCCGAAATCACTTTCCTTATCCTATATTTTCTTTTATTAATATTTCGGTTTAGCCTTTAACTTATTTAGTTAGATGACTTGCACTTGTAGACATTTACCTTCTCATTCTTGGCTTTCTATAAAGGAAATGGCCGTGAACTAGCAGTTCATTTGAGTAGACACTACTCGTGAACTATGTGATGTCTAGTGAGATTTATACCAAATCATTCTCGTCATCTTTGAATTAATTTTGTTTTGTCTCTCATTCGACACGAGTGACAGCAGTGACACACTTATCAATGTCACTTAAGTTTGAAGGCTTAAGAGGAACATCCTCTTCCGAAAAATTAATTTGCATTCTCGATTATTGAGTTCAACGTTCTTGTTACTTTACCACTTTTACGAAGTCATCATCAGTCAATTTATCGTGTTTAGTAGTTTAGATACCTTGAGATAATATGTAGTTGCGAAAATAAATTTTTGATAGAAATATAAATCAAATCATACACCACAACATATTATAATTTTAGGAATAATAAACGTGATGTCATGCATGTAGTTTATCCTACCATTCCAAGGATTTAACCTCACATCATACTGCCGCCGCAGGGTCGGTATCAGCATAATGACGATTAAATTGAAACAATCTCTCTCAACAATTAAACAATTAAGAATCAGACATCTCCATTTAATTGTTGATTACACTCCTTTTTTGGCCAAGATATTTCCAAAAATATCCTTGTGAGTGTGACCTACTGTTTCAGATCTCAAAATACGCCCTGAGTATGCCGCCGCAGGGTTGGTCAGTGACTCGATGAGTACGCAAAATCCTATCCTTTCGGAGACCAAGCCTTGAATTTTGATAGGGGTGAAGGCCATCCGCAGGGGGCCGTAATCAAAGTGGCTCGAGGCGTCACCCTTCTCTCACGTGCTTGTGCCAACAGTAGAGGCCGTGAGGTCGGTTGTCACCTTCCCCGCTCCCACTCGTTATTTTGAAAATTAGGTAGTCTTTTAGGATTTTCAGAATTTATTTACAATCCGAAAAACAATAAATCATGAATATTTAAATTAATCATCCCACTAGTTCATAAGTTCCAAATACCGTCTAACTAGTGTCACTTATTCACGATATTCCAATTTTATGGATTTATTAAATTCTTTGTGTAGACGCTACACAATTAAAATTCACCAAGAATTTTATAATCCTAATATATCAGGACTTATGAATTTCTCACTAAATCGAAAAACAATAAATCACAAATTTAAAGCTCCCACTAGTTTATCGGTTCCAAATACCGTCTAACTAGTGACACTATATTTATGATTTTCTAATTTATCGATTATTTAGAAAATATCTTGTGTAGTCACTACACAATTAAAATTCACTAAAAGAATTTTATAGTCCTAATATCGTCATGATAAAATTTTAGGATCATAGAATTTTGTCTCAATAATTTGAAAAACAATAAATCATGAAAAGCAATCACCAACTTATCGGTATTAAACCCTAGCTGAACTTTAACCGAGTTCACCGAATGGTGTCGGGATTGGCTAAGCCGACCCGTCCTCTTCGTTGGTTCATATACGACTGCTGGATGAATCGGGCTAAGGCTGCCTCATTGAGCCGAAACTCATTTGGATAGCTTGACCTTGCCGGACCCCCGTCGCACGTGTGCGGGTGCTGGGTTGAAAATCGGGCTAAGGTTGCCCCATTGAGCCTCAGCTTGCCGGATAGCTTGACCTTGCCGGACCCCCGTGGCTAATTAACCCCGCACTTGGACGCACAAGTCGAGTCGAGCCGAAGCCCTGTTGACCGCCGAACCAATTTTCGAACCTTTTTCTCAGTTGGTGTCTAACTTTTCCGGATTTTCCAATTTTTCAATTATTAAAATTCTTTTATGTAGTCACTACATAATTAAAATCCACGAATGATATTTAGATCCCAAAATTAAATTTACGGAGTAAATTTTATTTTTATCATGTGAATTTTATATCCCGATAAAATTCCTTTCATTTTAATTAATTTAATTTATTTTTAATCTAAATTAATTATCGTGTTCATACATGTCTAATTAATGTCAATATTAATTTTCTACATGTATGCATATGCTAGGAGTGGAATTAATGAATATGATGCATGCATGGTTATATCACATAAATAATCACAAAAGAAAATAGATGCGAAAAATAAACCACTGAGATGGATCGTTGGTACATCCATATCTAATCTATAAAATAAACAAATAAACCCTAAATTATTTGCAGCCGCTGGCGGGTCTAAGAATTTTCTGCTTCAGATCTTCAATAAAAACCCTTCTAGCTGAGTTGGTTGAAGCTCCTTCTTCCTTCATCCCGAGTTCGATTCCCCTTTCCCTTTTTTTTTATTCGTATTTTTTTTTTTTTTTTTTTTTTATTCGTATTAATTTTTTTTTATTCGTATATATAAAAAAACGAACATAAAAAAATTAAAAAAAAAATTTACACTATTATAAGGCTATGGGGATTCGAACTTGGGTGAGCACACAATTAAACATGTGTCTTGACCACTGTGCTGCTTCCTTTTATCTTCATAGCCCTCGACCAAAATTTATATTACTATCATGCGGCCGAACAGAAAAATAAAATTGCTGAAAAAAATTACATGACATCCTATACCCGGAAAAACAGGTTTACAATAGATCTAACGGTAAACAAGTACCAACCCCAATCCATCTCGTCAACCAAAACATTCAATCATATATATATATATATAAGATGCAATATTTATTCAATTCCACTCCTTATCAATTAATTATGCAATCATGATCGCAAAATCGCTTTAACCTTGCTCCGATACCACATGCTACATATACAGAAACCCGAATCCGGATCCGATCAATAATTGGATCTTCAGATCTGATTCACAGCACCGATCGAGACGCTCGATCATGCACAGCGGAAGCAACGAATTAAATTCGCATGCGATTTTACTACGATTCGATTCGCATGATTAATTAATAACTACAAGAAAGTTGAAGATTTACCTTATTAGAGAGGAACAGTAAATCGACATATGGAGAAGCTGTTAGGTGTGATGCCCGAAAGACAATTTTGTAATTGTTTTATTTAATAAATGAAATGATATTATTATTCATATTTATTATTCTCATATTCACCGATGTGACAATAGTATTTACACTACAGAAAACCCTAAAGTATATCGTTTATGTAATCACTTGACTCAGTGTATGGGATATACACGGGAGGATTGAGTTAGTGAAGATGTACTTAAAATACAATTAGCCCGTAGTTAAGTTAATCGAGAGTATCGGGTCTCTCCTTTAACGTGCTATTAATGCACCCGAACACAATAGGTGTGATTGTCTTATCCGGACTTTCGGTTAAGAGAACCTAGTGGGGCATTTATATATGATAGATATATCATATATTTGGACCGATTTGATTAGAGTTCACGACATAATTCCGTAATTGAGAAGTCTTATCAAATCAATGGATGATCATATTTATGGATATATCTTAATCCTGAGGTGATCACACTCAACTGCTTGAATCAGTATGAGGTTTGACTTGACGGTTAAGGATTACACTAAGTCTGTGGTCTGAATTACCCCATCTTGGCATTGTACTGGATTGAGTGAGTAGTCTGTGTTATCATAGATACAGAATCCATTCCTTCCATTTATGGAAATAGATAGACAGTTCACTTATTTGTTAATCCTAGAAACTGATCGATCGCGCGAGTTCATATTACACTGATTAGCTACCAGTGAGTTGTATGAATTAATTGATCACTAGGGGGTTAATGGTAAATAAGGATAAGAGGTTCTAAAAAGGGTTAACGGTAACTTCCCGATTTAGAATGAACAGTCTATGGAGGATTAATTCATATGTAATGATTATATCAATGGACGCTTATTATAATTTTCGTGAGGAGATAAATATAATCTCATAATCGGAGGAGTGCAGTCACGGGATTATGGTGGCATATTCATGTGATTGATTTATCGAATATAATTATTCTATTCGTAAGATAATTGTTTATTTGATTTATCGGAGCCGCTGATTATTAGTCCATGGTCCCCGACGTGCCTCCAAATATAGCATAGCTTTTCTCGGACGTCGAATCCTAATAATGTTAATTTAGTTCTTGTTGGACTTTATTAAAACGATATGTGAATTAATTGTTTAGTGGACTATTAAATTAGTAGGGCTAAATAATTAAATATGTGAAAAAGATATTTTTCATAATCTTGGCCCAATTTAGTGTGTTAGTCGAAAATAATATTGACTAGGTCAATAATGGTGATTTTCGCCCCATGCATATTTTAATGAACAAGAGATTAGTTTTCTTGTGTATTAATAAGACATGTGCACAAAATATTTATTGGATAAATATTTATGGTAAGAAATAAAGATAAATATTATTCTAGATTTGTTCTAGAATATTATGGAATTATCTTTTATTTATTGGATTTATTTATTTGCAAAATAAAATCCTTGGAGGTTAAGTTTTACTCTTCTATATAAAGAGAGTTCTCCCAAGCCTAATACACTAGTTAATTTTCGACTTCTCTTAGAGAGAAGAGAGCAAAAATTCGGCCAAGGGGTTAAGGGGAAAAATCTTGGAGATTTTTCCGGGTAGCATATCGGGAGGATTCGAGACGAGAATTTCCTTCCACCGGGAGTTGCTTGGATCACACGTACGGAAGATCGTGGTGCTCTTCACATCTTCATTTGTTATTTCTATTGCGGCTCTTCTGCTTGGATTTTGAGATCCAAGAGGTATGTTCTACAACCCCCTTGTAGATGTAGATCTAGTTATTTTATTACGTGTATTTTATAGATCTAGATCCTTAAATCGCTTCCGTTGCGGATGATATTACTAACAGTGGTATTAGTCGCCATGGTGATCTATATTTATACGTATAAAATATTAGATCTAGGAGTGGTAAAACAAGTAGATTTTTTGTCCCAATTTTTTTTAAAAAGGGGCCGAATGCATGTTTATTTTTTTTTATGTTGCGATTGTTGTGGTTTGAAGAGATGGATTGGGGTTGATATTGTTTACTCGTAGATCTATTTTGTAGCTCTTTTGATTAGTATCAATTGAGCATAGGATTTGTAATTTAATTATGTTGAATTCAAAAATTATGTAAAAAAGTAGTACCTTTTGTATTTATTTTTTGATTCCGGGTTCGAGACGACGAATATCATGGTGTTGAAGATAATCAAGAAGGTAAAACGGGAGGAGGCCGAATTGTTTAATTAAAATTTTTTTTATCCGGCGGCAAAAATTTTGTTGTATGCGGCACAAATTTTGGAATTGTAGATGCAACAACCTGTTTTGTTTTTACATTAGGTCAATAAAAAAAAAAAAAAAAAAAAAAGAGAGAAGGCAGAACACGTTTTTTTTTTGGATTGCGGCAGCAATTTTTTTTTTAACCTAATGCTTTTATGTTGGCCGCAAGGCCTACGCTTAATAAAAATAAAAAATAAAATCTAATTCCTTTTTTTTTTATATTTTTTTTTAAGTTTTGCTGAGTAGTTAAATAAAAAATTAAAAATTAAAATAAAAATTAAAACAATTATTAATATAGATATATTTTAAATATATTAGTATATTACGGCCTCTCTCCTCGTCGTTCGTGGTTCGTGTCGAGATCGAAGCTTTGAAGATCCGGAAGTTCTCGAGTTCAAGATTCGAAGATCAAGACTTGAAGACATAGATTATGTAATTTACAGCTTTCCTAGGATAGATTAGATACGAGGGTACCAACAATCCATCTCGGTGTTTAAATTTTCCGCAAATTTATTTTTTATGTGTTTGATCATAAAATAGATATAAAATCGGAATTGCCATGACATGCATCATATCATAAATCCACTCCATGCATACATGTAGAATTTTAATTTTGGTAATTAAAATAGGCATGTATACAAACTCGCGTAATTAGTTGAAATTTAATTAATACGTGGTAATTAATTAATTTAGTAACTAATTAAAGATCCGAGGACGGGTTATGAAATCGTTAATCCTTTCGGTGTGTGTTCTCGGTGAACCGCCTTAAAGCCCAAACGAGATCACGTTTTTGATTCGTAGTGTCTACGAGATTGAATGATGGTAAAAGAACAATAAATCTTGGATAAAAATGGTTTGCTTATAGGTTGGGTGGTCAACTGAGCTAGGCTCGACCGACTTAACCCTCCTAGTGTGATGTATGCACGGGGGTCCGGCAAGACTAAGCTACACCGGAGAACGGAGGGGTGATTCCTTCTTATCTCAATGGGGCTGTCTTGACCCGATTTCGTCCGACTGTCACATATGTTCCAACGAATAGGACGGGTAGGCTTGCCTACGTTACCGACACCATTCGGAATCCTTGATTTGATGTGATTTTATGTTAACATCAAAAAGACGTGGTTAGTTAACCCACCACCACTTCCAAAATATTGAGTGGGAGCGGGGGAGGCGACAGCCAACCCCACGGCCTCTACTATAGATACAAGTAAGTGAGAGAAGGGTGACGCCTCGCGGCGCTTTGATTTCGTCCCCCTACGGATGGTGTTCACCCCTATCAACATTCATGGCTTGGTCTCCGAAAGGATAGGATTTCCGGGTACTTGTCGGGTCACTGACCTATCCTACGACGGCATACTCGGGGCGTACCTAAGAGATCCGATATAGTAGGTCACACTCATAAAGGATATTCTTGATAATATCTAGGCTAAAAAAGGAAGGTAGTCAATTAATAAAGGGATGTTCGATTCTCGTGGGATGTTCGATTCTCACAAGTTATTCATTGATGAGATTGTCTCGATTTAACCGTCATCTCTTTGACCTACCCTACGGCGGCACTGAGATGCGAGGTTAAAACCTTGGAATGGTAGAGTAGACTTAATTTTAGTTTACAATTCCTAAAATAAACTCATATAGTAGTGTTAAACTTGAATTAATAAATGTCATTTTATTTACAGCATTATATCCCTTACTAAATTGCTTAAAAATTAATAATTGACTAGTATTGACTTCGTTAAAAAGTGGAAAGTAACTAGGACGTTGAACTAGTTAATCGATAATGAAATTATTTTTCGAAAGAGATATTTTCTCTTAAGCCTTTTAAAAACCAGAGTGACATATAGGTATGTCACTAGTGTCATTCGTGTTAAACGGGAGACAAACTTAGTTTGATCAAAGGTGATTTCGGACTTTGAAATTCTTCTAGTGAATTTTGAGTGTGTAGTGATTACACGAGTAATTTTCTAATTGAAAAATCGGAAAATCATGAAGTGTCGCTAGTTAGACGATATTTGGAATCGATGTACTAGTGGGAGCTTTATGATTTGTTGTTTTTCTAGAACATTAGAAAAGTGTAACTGACTACACACGTAACCGTTCTAATTGAAAAACCGGAAAGTCATGAAATTTAACTAGTTGGACGATATTTGGAATCGAGGAACTAGTGGGAGTTCTATGATTTGTCGTTTTTCTGGAAACATTGGAACTATGTACGAAAGATTTTCTAATCGAAAAAATCGGAAAATCATAAAAATAAAGCATTGCTCGTTAGACGGTATTTGGAACCGATAAACTAGTGGGAGCTTTAATATGATTTTTTGTTTTTTTCTGGTATATTAGAAAATCCAAGAAGTCCAGACGAGTAACACTCGAAATAGACATCCCACGGTTCAAGAGTAGTGTCTACTCAAACAAACCGCTGGTTCAAGACTGTTTCCATTCACGGAAAGTCAAGAATGGGAGAATATGTCTAAAAGTGTTAGTCATCTAAACTGAGAAAACTTTAAGGCTGAACCGAAAATTAATTAACAGAAAATCATAGGATAAGGATAGTGATTTTGGATCACCAACCTATGAATCCTTGGCGATTTTCTCGAGCTAAGTTCTTTAGAAGAACAAGATAGCAGTGCATTTAACGATTAAAGGAGTAAACAACGGCAGTGAATTTTAGCTAGAATAGTGTGAGTGATATAAGGAAATGAATCTCGGATTCAATCCTTGGATATCGCGGAAAATTTATTTTCTGTTTAAGATTCGTTGGAACGAATGGATTTACCTTCTATTCGATAATTTGTTTGTCGTATAGAAAGTGAATATACTATTTGTAGTACGAATCCAAGACTCGGACTTTTGTTTGATAAAGTCAAAACCACTTAGAAGCTATTTGAAATATGTATATAAAACACATTTTAAGAACTATTAAAAGCAATTGGTTTCTATATTTAGATAAAAGCTTCTTCATATTCCATAGTTAGTGCATAGTCCCTAAAAGACAAGACACGAAGGCGGCTCGGGGTGATTCCTTTCTCCCGGTCCGGTTATATTGTCTCAAAGGATCAATGACTAAGTTTCCTTTCAATCGGGAAAGGATAATGGTTATAAAGAAGTAACATAGCTTGTTCATGACGACCTTCGGGGTCTGATGAAAGATGCAAGCTAGTAGGAGCTTCCGAGTAGTGACTTCTTGTCGATAACTATTCAAACACTCCGGAAAGTTTATCCAAAATATTTTGAGGTTTCTCTGTTTTCAACAGAGATAGAGTATTCTATACTCGGAATAGGCCATTCATAGTCCTCGAGACTGATGCTCAGCCTGCCTTATTGTGACATGTTCCCACTAAGTAAGAAACCCTTAAATTGCCTTATATATTTTTTAGATGTGCTACAATACACTGCTTAACTCAATAAAGATATTGGAAGCGAAATAACGGTTTACATTGAAATGTAAGACCGAGAAGTCTACCTAGAATATGCTTTGGAATTTATGCATAAGGTGTGGATTCGGTTCACCCCACTTCCATAAATATAAGCATTTAGCACACGGTGCTTGAAGGTAAGGCGGGAATTTCGTGCATACGTTCGGTCAATGACCATTCGTGATATATCTTTTAACCTATTGTGTATAAAGGTTAGATATAGGATTCTTGAAATCGGGAAGGGACAGTTATACTGTTGCATCCTTTCTGATAGAGTCCATGAACAGCAAAACCTTAAACCTTGAAGTACGTTTACTCAAGGTAGTTACTAGCGATTAAAATCGGACCACATCCAACATCGGTTGTTGGTGATAACACTAAATACTACTAAACTATATCAGAATTTCGATCCACCCAGTAAGTATTGGGAGTATGGTTTATCCATTGCCCATTACGGGTTCTGCGGACTTTGTAGTCTGAGGATCGATTGCTGACCTATGGCTCTTTTGTGAGCAGTATAGGATTCTGATAATAGAGGTTGGTTTAATAGTCATAACCCTGTGAATGGAGTTCAGTACTCCAGTTCTGTTCATGCTCTTGTAGAACCACCTGAGCGTCTCAGGCCCAGTGGGAGTAATTGGATCTACATGGAAAAGAGTTGAATGAATAGGAAAGTTTATCTTTTAGAGCAAAGATTGAGTGGTCTAGGGGTAATTCCCTAAGAAGTAGAGAGTTAATCAGACCTTGAACTCTCTTACCACTTAGTATTGCATGACTTCGTTCAAAACCAAAAAGAAAATAGGGGTGATTCCCTGAGATTTTCTTGCCAAACAAACGGAGTCTGGATTCATTCGAAACAGAAGGGTATTGCATTATGAACTTATGACAGGATGACTGTCAAGGCTTATGTCCTTTGTGGATAAAAAGCAAACCTCTCGGTCATTGGAAGTCATATATTTCTACAATATATGGATTTGACCAGAATATTGATAAGTCTTTTGTATTTGGATATCAATTTTAGTACGGTAGTGAATATATACATATATTAGTGTTTATGAAGGATAACACCGCACCGAGTTGGAATCAACATGGGTGTGTTATACGAAGTCGAATACGACAATGCCACAATTCTACGCAACGAGAGATTTGGATAACATTCTAAAGAGTTTGACTCGGTTGAATTCATTAGAATCGATCCTTGGTTTCCCATCCATCTTATTGGTTAAGATGATGCATCTGTGTATACAACATTCAACGAGGAAGTTCTACCCTATGCCTCAGGAATGACTCTCTAAATCTTCGGATCAAGAGAAATGTGATAGATTCTCTTTCTAGTAAGAGATGGTCATGTTATTGAACGTCAACTTTGATCGAATCTTAGATTCGGCGGTTAACAAAGCAAGTTTAGTATGTCCTTTAGTATCTTGAATAGAACGAGGAATAATATGCGGACATATTCATGTGTGAACTTGGATATGTGTGATACACTGATTTTGACTTTAAGTCAGATTGAGGATGATCGTTAAGTCGATCTCGGGCTTAGTGTTTACTCTTGTGTTGAAACTATTGCCTGGAGGAATCCATCAATGCCAACTCGACTTTAACTAGTTGGGTGATTAGCGGCTTTTGTAGTAGCTAGAGAGGCGATATAGCTTATAAGGATTTTCGAAATCACTAGAGGTCAAAAGCATATTGGGAAAGTACCACATGATTAGATGGACCGGTAACGTTTCGATTCTACGGATCGTCTCGAGCCGACAACCTGACTAATCATTAAGACCCATGACATTTATATGTAGGTACTCCCCGAGTCACTGACCTATCCTACGACAGCACACTCGGAGTGTACTTTGTCATCTGGCAATGGTTATGATATGCTTAATGGGTACTAGAATACTGGATGGGTCTCCATTGCTTTAGAGCAAGTGTGAGATGTAGTTTGCTATATTTTAAATAATAGGGTGTGCTCTAAAACAATTAATCACATGCTTTCGTGCAAGTGGGAGATTGTTCGGTGTGATGCCCGAAAGACAATTTTGTAATTGTTTTATTTAATAAATGAAATGATATTATTATTCATATTTATTATTCTCATATTCACCGATGTGACAATAGTATTTACACTACAGAAACCCTAAAGTATATCGTTTATGTAATCACTTGACTCAGTGTATGGGATATACACGGGAGGATTGAGTTAGTGAAGATGTACTTAAAATACAATTAGCCCGTAGTTAAGTTAATCGAGAGTATCGGGTCTCTCCTTTAACGTTCTATTAATGCACCCAGAACACAATAGGTGTGATTGTCTTATCCGGACTTTCGGTTAAGAGAACCTAGTGGGGCATTTATATATGATAGATATATCATATAGGGCTGGACCGATTTGATTAGAGTTCACGACATAATTCCGTAATCGAGAAGTCTTATCAAATCAATGGATGATCATATTTATGGATATATCTTAATCCTGAGGTGATCACAATCAACTGCTTGAATCGGTATGAGGTTTGACTTGACGGTTAAGGATTACACCGAGTACGTGGTCCGAATTACCCCATCTTGGCATTGTCTTGGATTGAGTGAGTAGTACGTGTTATCACGGATACGAGAATCCATTACTTCCATTTATGGAAGTAGATAGACAGTTCCCTTATTTGTTAATCCTAGAAACTGATCGATCGCGCGAGTTCATATTACACTGATTACCTACCAGTGAGTTGTATGAATTAATTGATCACTAGGGGGTTAATGGTAAATAAGGATAAGAGGTTCTAAAAAGGGTTAACGGTAACTTCCCGATTTAGAATGAACAGTCTATGGAGGATTAATCCATATGTAATGATTATATCAATGGACGCTTATTATAATTTTCGTGAGGAGATAAATATAATCTCATAATCGGATGAGTGCAGTCACGGGATTATGGTGGCATATTCCTGTGATTGATTTATCGAATATAATTATTCTGTTCGTAAGATAATTGTTTATTTGATTTATCGGAGCCGCTGATTATTAGTCCATGGTCCCCGACGTGCCTCCAGATATAGCATAGCTATTCTCGGACGTCGAATCCTAATAATGTTAATTTAGTTCTTGTTGGACTTTATTAAAACGATATGTGAATTAATTGTTTAGTGGACTATTAAATCAGTTGGGCTAAATAATTAAATATGTGAAAAAGACATTTTTCATAATCTTGGTCCAATTTAGTGTGTTAGTCGAAAATAATATTGACTAGGTCAATAATGGTGATTTTCGCCCCATGCATATTTTAATGAACAAGAAATTAGTTTTCTTGTGTATTAATAAGACATGTGCACAAAATATTTATTGGATAAATATTAAGTTTTACTCTTCTATATAAAGAGAGTTCTCCCAAGCCTAATACACTAGTTAATTTTCGACTTCTCTTAGAGAGAAGAGAGCAAAAATTCGGCCAAGGGGTTAAGGGGAAAAATCTTGGAGATTTTTGTCACGGAATTTATTAACACAAAATAAACAAGTAATAAAACCGGTTAACCTCAAGTATAAGGATCGTAGTATAGAGGCTATGCCGGGTCGATCTTACGGGGAACTGACAGTTGTGATTCCTAGTTTTTATTTATCTAACTATGTCACGATTATTAAACTAAAAAGAAACAGAAAATAAACTAACAAGAATGTAAAGCTGGACGGAAGAACAAGTTCTAAAGCCAGGGAACACAGGGTTGCGAACCAACTAACTAAACTAAATCTAAATCTAATTATGCAATAAATCTAACTGAGCTAAACAATTCAAATTCAAGGGATTAAATCAAGTTATAACGAACGAACAAGCAATTGATCCACCTATCCTATCAACATTCAATTCCAATTCGGATTATTTCGTGATCTCTACTCAAGTCGTGATTCACCTAATCGAAGGCATAAACTCCTACTCTCGTAGACAAGTTCGTTTTCTAATCTTTTATCTTTCGATGCTAAAGATTACGTCTTTCTAACCTAGGCGTGAAATCTTTCGATTTCTAATCTAGAAAATCAATCTAATAACTTTCGTTTTATTTAGATCAAAGGTCCAATATTTTATCACGGTGATCTAAGGTTGACACGACTCTCATCATATAAACAATCATCAAAGCAAGCATCTTTCGATTAAACATGCAATAAAACGTACAAAACATGATAAAAGAAACGAGCTTGAAGTAGAACTCACAAAATAATCACGAACGAGAAATCAACTGTTGAATTGGACGGCTTCACAACGCTTGTTCAAGAGGATTTAGCCTCTTAGCATCTTCTTGACAACTCGAATTGATGAATAAAAGTACATGAAATTATCTAATCTAATCTAGAAGTTTAAGTGCATAAAACTAGAGAAAAGCTGAAGGAAAAACGCAGCCAAGCTGCCCCTAGGGTTTAGGGTTCGAATAATGTCGGATTGTTGTTCTTGTGTGCAGAAATAGGCAGGTATTTATAGAGGATTAAGTCGGTTCTGGCTGAGTCGGCGGACGGACGAGCGTTCGTTCTGGTGGACGCTCGTTCACTTCCTTGAACTCTCCTCAGACGCTCGTTCGGCCTCAGTTCAAACTCT
The DNA here is from genome assembly GCA_036785695.1 of Gentiana straminea. Lineage (NCBI taxonomy): Eukaryota > Viridiplantae > Streptophyta > Magnoliopsida > Gentianales > Gentianaceae > Gentiana > Gentiana straminea. The sequence goes on from JAVUPR010000482.1 coordinate 3,403,039, forward strand.
CTGAATCACTCTTGGCACCTTGGACGCTCGTTCGAGACTTCAGACGCTCGTTTGGTTTGGGCGGAGCATGGACGTTCGTTCAACATGACTTGAATGCGATTTTTGCATGTTTATCTCTTTTTTCTTCTCTCCACCCGATCATTATCTCTTCCTTAAATCTTTATAGCTCGAAATTTATCTCTTTTGAACGTCATTTGAGCACAATAAACATACCTATAACACATGGAAAACATCGCAAATTGTAATAATATTCAAATAATCATATTTTAACCATGAAATCACATAAATACATCGATATTGCGATTAAGCCGTCAAAATATCGTTTGCTCAATATTTCAATATAAGACCTATTATTATGCAAATTATACAATATAGAGGGAAAAACATCGTAAAATTTATCCTTATAATTCATAGATTTTCACCCTTAACAACTCCCCCACACTTAGCTTTTGCTCGTCCCGAGCAAAACAAAACGAAAAATTAGGCTCGAGAAAGGAAAACAGGCATCTAAACAAATATAACATACATTCAATAACTTAGAGGTTCACCGGTGTGTGGTGTGCAGAGCCATAGAAAACTTCCACTAAATCCAAACTTGAGAAACTCAAAGTAAAACTAGCTAATACCCCCTCGTAGAATAGCAATAAATGACACTCATAAGATGTACCCTACAAACGTGACATATCCCGAAAAGGATGATCGAATGAATCTAGGGCCTTTCTGAAATACTCAGAGGATAATCCTTACATCATATCTTTCAGCTTATACTGGGAATAAGATTAACGAAAACTAAGCCTTATATTCAATTTCGTAACGATATCTTAGTCGATTTAACTTATTCACTTTAAACACACATTAGGATAAGCTATTGCCCTTATAGTAGAATAGGACATTTCGAGATAATACCCTACCTTACTCCAATCATAAGGCAGCTCATCCTAACTGTCGTGAGCTTTTAGTCATCATGGTGGTATAGGACATACGTGGTATACCCTACCTCACTCAAATCATCGACTAGCTTTCGACACACCCAATTAATTCACTATTAATTCAACTTTTTCATTTTGACATTAGTTACGCTTTACTTATCACATTCAAACTTCTGATATTCACAGTATGTCATACTCGGAATCTAAATACAAACTATCATGAATCTCAAGATATATACGTAGCACTAAGCACATGACTTACAAGATAATCAAAAATCACTAATCCAAACGGGGTATAGCTTTATAAAATAGCTCATCGTCACTATGGCTCGTGAAAAATAGTGCAGGTGAAACAACTAACTTACTAAACATATGATATATAGCTTGGATGAGTATAAAGATAACGAACTTAAAATATGCATTTGCTCACTCGGGACATAACAAAAACATAAATGTCGGAAAATTTTGAAAAGTATAGCTCATTTTGCGTATTAAACAAACTTATATGCATAGGTACAAATCGAACTATCCCCTCCCCCACACTTAAAAATTCAACATGTCCTCATGTTGTGCAGAAAGTAAAAAGGATAAGAAACTTAGCTGAATTCGCGTGGAAAACCGAGCCGTTGGTCAGCTGGAGCATGAAAAGGCCAACGCTCGCAAAAAGCATGGAAAAACGTCCCAAAACTTACTCAATCGGATCTCGACAAAAACTATTGCTGCAAAACTCGAGAAACAGAAAACTCGGGGGACAACGGGATACAATACGGCAGTAGAGATAATAAATCAAAACGGAATAAAAAGAAAAGGTCCTCGATAAATATGTCAACACAAGTCAAAGAACGAGAAACTACAAAGTAGCAAAATTTATAGGTACAGCCAAATCGAATTAAATGTATCAAAAAGTGCAACAACAACCAGAAAGATAGATATAAAAAAAAAATTAACTCAAGGCAGCCCCGGAGTCGTCTCAGCAGCATCGTCAATAGCATCATCAGCCGGAGCACCAACTGGAGAAGGATCTGAAGAAGGAACATCATTTGTGGATGCGATCGTGTAGGGTCCGTCGTGCAACAGATCGGCGGTGGTCGGCTCAGCATCTCTATCAGTAGGAACTCTTGCAGTCCTCGGATCCACTGGAGTCTCCTCATCACCAGACTCGGGTTTCTCCTCTAACTTGACCACCTCAGCTATCACCCGCTCTATCTGCTCGGAGAAGACATAATCCATATTACTTGCATTGAATACCCTCCTATCTCTCGGTTTCCTTCCATCAACTATACATTCCAAAACCGATAAGATATTATCTTGGCCATCCCGGATATCACTCAACATTGCCCTCAAACTATGAGCCATACTATGCCGAGTAATCTCGGAAGAAGATAATCCCGAAAGAACTGAAGCTCGAGGCGGTGTCGATGTGGAACCAGGCTCATAAACGGGAACAACTTTCTCTCTACGAATAGGGGAGTAACTCTTGGTCTTATGGTCCGCTGCATACTCCAAAACTCCCGCATCGAGACATAACTGATGAATCAAATGTGGAACTATCAAACTCCGTGTGTATACCTTCTGGTTCATGGAAATCTCATCGAATAAGGCTTGACCTACATCTACATTCAACCCGAACGTCAAAGCATATAACATCCCAAGATCACTAATATGGAAATATGTGAGATTATTCTTCGGGATCAAACGACTCTGAATAAAACGGCATTGGACTCTCCAATCCTCGGTCCATGTCGTAGTGATCAACTCCTTTCTTTGGCCATTGGGTCTCAATGTCCAAGCCACATCCGGACAAACTCTTAATCTCAACTCCTCCATCGGGTCACGACCATCCTCACGTTGCCTTCTCGCAATTTCCTCTTTATAATCTAAACCCTCAAAAGCTGGTAACTTGTATTTCTCATTTATGACCTTAGCAGAAAAAGGAACCTTAACACCGTGCACCATAACGTACTTTTCATCTAAGTCCGCCTCAGAGAAGTTTGCATAGAACTCTCGGACAATAGAGTCATTGACAGGAGTAGGAGGAATTTTTGTTAAGGCAGACCACTTCCTAGCCTTTAACATCTGAGCGAAAGCAGGATCAACTTGAGACACTTTCACCTCTCTATCAAAAATAAGACTCTTGGTCGAGTAATGCTTAGTGTAGGCTTCATGTGCTAAAGGATTTACAAACCGACGAAGCATCGAAAGAGGGGTAACATGCTTAGTCTTCTTCTTAGGAGGTGCCCTAGGTTCAGGTGCAACTTCCTCCCTAACCACATCATCAACATTCGCCTCTCGAACTTGTTCAGCCCTAGATGACGCACCCGTCTTAAAACAGGGATTTCTAACCAACGGAACATCATCCTGTGTATCCGAATCGGAGGAGGATTCATCTCTCAAATCAGCTCGGGCTTGTTGAGATGCCCTAGGGGGTTGCTCACGTAAAATGACACCTCGGTTGGGGTCTAAATTGGAGGGCTCATCGTCCAAACGTTTACGTTTACCCGATTCAACAACCTGCTCTTTACCAGGCCTGCAGCAATAACCGCTTTCTTCCCCATATCAACCTAAATGTCTAAACCAAACGATTCACAGCAACGAAGGTTACCCGTTTAACATCCAAAGCGGGGTTTCAAGCAAACCGTCCAAACCACCAGCATCAACAACACACCATCACCATCACCACACCACCACAGCAGAAGGAAAGAAGAAAAGAACCAACAAAAACGAAAGGAAATCAACAATAGTGGATAATTCAAGAAAATGAGCCGACTCGAAAATCGAACTGACAAAAACGTGAATTAAAACGAGAAAAGTTGTATCCAGCTTACCAAACACTATGAGGGGATGATGATCGAACAAATTAGAAGCCCAGAAACACCGAGATTAACCACCAAAATTCGAGCTTTTGTCAAAAAGGCGGCACTGAATAATCTCTGATTCCACAATTTGTGTTGACTGTTGGAGGAAATGGATTGGATAAATGAAAAGAGGGTGCAAAGACCGTTCTTTTGCAACAAGAATCGCTGAATTTGGTTCAGAAATGATGATTTTAGGGTAAAGGGGAGAAGAGAGTCGGGTTGCGGTTTGAAAATTCTGAGAAATGAGGGTTCATGCGTTGAAGGTCTATATATAGACGCTGAATGGACGCTCGTCCATCCTGACGGACGGGCGTTCACTTGGAAACTGCAGGAACTGGACGGGCGTCCATTATACCGGACGCTCGTCCTGAGGTCAATTTTTGAAACAGGATTGGAGGGAATGTTCCAGACGGGCGTCCAAAGACTTGGACGGGCGTTCATGGAAACAGAGGGCCGGACGGGCATCCAGAAGCACCAGACGGTCGTCCAAGATAAAAACTGCCAAATTTTAGAAAATTTCATATAAACCAACTAAATGCGAAATTTTTTTGTCTTTATTATTATTGATAATTTAAAATGCAAAAGTACAAACGGAAATGTTATGAACATAAAAGAACTCGAAAATAAAACAAAACGAATAAAACAGTGGGTTGCCTCCCACCAAGCGCTTACGTTTAACGTCGGGGCTCGACGAAACAAACCTAACTAACGCTAGTCTGCATAAATCTCATCCCAATCTACCAAACGGATGAGACGACGAAGCATATCAATAGCAGGAGGGAAATCATAGTCATCTTGTACGCCCCAGTCATCTCCAGCTACCTCTAAACCTCTAAAATGTGAAGCCTGCAGCACCAGTGCCAAATCCGTCAGCATAGGATCATTAAGGATCGTGTAAGGACATCCTATGGCCTCCTGCAACTCCTCAGTCGTGAAATCGCTGCCTCCCGAACAAGGTGGAACTATGATAACGTACGTGATGGTCTTAACCTGAGTGCCAATGTCAAAATCTACATGAAGAACTATAGTGCCTCCCGGTCCACCATCTCTTCGTGATCAGCGGGATCCGACTAATGAGTGGGAACTCCTCAGGGCGAACTCCGTAAAAATCCATATCTAGAAAGCAACTACTGACAGATAGAAACATAAAAGCTTAGTAAAACTAACTAAAATAACTAAAACAACATACGGAAGCAAAAAGAACTAAGGAAAACTAAAACAAGATTGGATATCTAGGATGCCCCCTAGTGGCGCTTTTGGTTAATGTCGTTAGCTCGACAACTTTGTTGGAGTCTAGCCTGGATCGGGCCATTTGACTTTTACGCCGCCCACTACTTCGTGTAAGCTCTCATCAGTAGTGTGGCTGCAGAAACAGCATCTTACACATGGGATTAATGCTCTGATAGTTTTCCACACACGTTTAACCTTTCTCATGGTTAACTTCTTCCTCTAATGACGTTTAAGCTTTTGCTCCCTTTCATATTCCTCCATATCCCAACTGCCCGCTAGAACTTCTTCACATCTACGACTACCGTCATCCTCGGAGAACAAGTCTGGTGACAACTCGTCTAATTCATCGACTTGTGGAACACCACATCCGAGAATATCGAGGAATTTAACAATCAAAGGCTTATCCTTAGGTGCACCGATATAGTGCTTGCACCTTTGGCCATTAACTCGAAACGGTTGATCACCATAACCGCGCAGTTCTAGAACGCCTCCAGGAATGATTTGGAGAATCTCAAATGGACCGGACCAACGTGTCCTCAACTTTCCGGGAAACAAATGTAACCGGAATTGTATAGTAACACTTGCTCTCCAACTTGAAATTCTCTCTTCTTGATCTTTGCGTCATGAAGGAGTTTCATCTTTTCCTTACTGATCCTGGCACTTTCGTAAGCCTGAAGCCTAAACTCGTCCAACTCATGCAACTGCTGCAGTCGATGTTTGCCATAGGCTTGGGAATCGAAGTTAAGAAACTTTGTAGCCCAATAAGCCCTGTGCTCTAACTCAACTGGCAAGTGGCACGATTTACCATAGACCATCTGGTAGGGTGATGTACCCATGGGGGTCTTATAGGCAGTTCGATATGCCCATAGTACATCATCCAACTTTAGACTCCGGTCTTTTCTATGACCGTTCACCGTTTTCTCCGGGATCTTCTTCAAGCTCGGTTGCTTCGCTCAACCTGACCACTAGTCATCGGATGATATGGTGTGCCAGTTTTGTGACGAACACCATACTTCTCGAGGACTTTTTCCAAAGGCCGGTTACAAAAGTGTGTCCCTTCATCACTAATTAAGGCACGTGGACATCCAAACCTTACAAAGATATTCCTCTTTAGAAAATTCATGACTGTTTTATGATCATTGCGAGGAGTGGCTATTGCCTCCACCCATTTCGATACATAGTCTACGCAAACTAAGATGTATTTATTACCACAAGAAGATGGGAATGGACCCATAAAGTCAATCCCCCATACATCAAAGACTTCGCATTCTAAGATGGGTTTCAAAGGCATGTCAAACCGCCTTGTTAGAGTACCGGTTCTTTGGCACCTATCACAAGCTTTACAGAAAGCTTCCGTGTCCTTAAAGATCGTTGGCCAGTAGAAACCGGCCTGGAAGATCTTCGCAACCGTTTTCCAAGGACCGAAGTGACCACCGTGGGTCCACTATGGCATTGCTCGATTATATCGCGTTGCTCGGATTCGGGAACACACCTCCTTAGCAAACCATCTTTACTGATTTTGAAGAGGTAAGGATCATCCCGGACGAAAGATTTCATATCGAGAAGAACTTCTTCTTCTCTTGATAAGACATTTCTGGATCGAGATAACGGGCATGAAGGTAGTTTACAATGGAAGAATACCATGGAACATCAGGAGGACAACCGTCTATCAACATAATGTTTTCTAGAGGAAAGTAAAGATCTATATCATCTGGATCATCTTTTTCCTCCCTTAACATTCTAGAAACGTGATCAGCCACTACGTTTTCACTGCCATTTTTGTCCCTTATCTGAACGTCAAACTCTTGTAGGGTCAGTATCCAACGTAGTAGGCGCGGTTTGGCCTCTTTCTTAGTCATCAGATACCGCAAAGCAGCGTGATCAGTCCACACAATCACCTGGGCTCCTAACAAGTAACTACGGAACTTGTCCATAGCAAAAACTACGGCCAAAAGCTCCTTTTCAGTAGTGGTATAGTTAACTTGAGAGGGATTCAATGTGTGACTGGCGTAATAGATAGGCTGGAACTTTCCATTAAGCTTTTGCCCTAAAACTGCACCAACTGCATAGTTTGATGCGTCACACATAAGCTCAAAGGGTAAGTTCCAGTCAGGCGATATAAGAATTGGGGCAGATATCAGACGATTCTTGAGCTCCTCAAACGCATGCTTGCAGTTTTCATCAAAATCGAACTCAACGTCTTCCTTAAGTAAGGTAGACAGGGGCTTGGCGATCTTTGAAAAGTCCTGAATGAATCTCCTATAGAAGCCAACGTGTCCGAGAAAACCTCTGACTTCGCGAACACTCTTAGGATAACTCATCTTTTCGATAGCTTCCACTTTAGCCCTATCTACCTCTATACCTTTGGCGGACACTTTGTGGCCAAGAACTATTCCTTCATCTAACATAAAATGGCATTTTTCCCAATTGAGTACTAAGTTCTTTTCCACACATCTAGATAACACCTGATCAAGATTAGCGAGGCAATCATCGAAGGATTGACCGAAGACCGAAAAATCGTCCATGAAAATCTCCATACACTTTTCGACTAGCCCGTCAAAGATAGCCATCATACACCTTTGAAAGGTGGCAGGGGCATTACAGAGACCAAATGGCATCCGCCTGTAAGCGAATGTACCATAAGGGCAGGTAAAAGTGGTCTTTTCTTGGTCAATTAGATCGATGGGTATCTGGAAATATCCTGAATATCCATCTAGGAAACAGTAGAATGCGTGCCCCGCCAGACGCTCAAGCATCTGGTCAATGAAGGGAAGGGGGAAATGATCTTTCATTGTGACCTCATTGAGTTTCCTATAGTCAATGCGGACTCTATAGCACCGTAACGAGCCTCAATGCTATCTCTTCTCCTTTCTCATTCTTCTCAATAGTAATCCCTCCCTTTTTGGGGACCACTTGAGTAGGGGATACCCATTCACTGTCAGCGATGGCGTATATGATACCCATATCTAGAAGTTTGATGATCTCCTTCTTGACTACTTCTTGCATGTGAGGGTTAAGCCTCCTTTGGGGCTGTCTTACACATTTAGCACCCTCACTAGTCTTGATCTTGTGCATGCAGATGTCAGGAGATATTCCTCGGATATCTCCCACCTGCCATCCAAAGGCTTTTTCGTTTTTTCGCAAGACGTTTAACAGTTTCAGCTCTTCTATTCGAGATAGCTTGGCAAAAATGATCAAGGGAAGCTTGTCACCCTCACGTAGGAACACATACTTAAGATGTTTAGGCAACGGCTTCAGAACTAGATCTGCGGGGGGATCCTCTAAACTCGATTTAAGCCCTCCACTTTTCAACTCAGCATCGCTGAGTTTACTTAGTGGCTCCACTGCCAAAGCTTCTTCTCTTAATAACTCATCCTCGAAGTCAGCTGCTAATTGATCTAGATTAACCACACCATGATTATTCAAATTATCGATCAATCGCTCATATTCCACTTCCACAGCCTTGACTTGCTCGTCCATACAGTCATTGAAGTCATTAAATGACTCCTCAATGGAAAAGCCGGTTGGAGAACCAGAGGGTACTTGAATGGATTTAGAGACACTATAGCTCACCTCTTGGTCACCAACTCGAATAGTTACTTGCCCACTATCACAATCGATGAGGGCCCTAGCGTAGATAGGAAAGGTCTTCCAAGAATCGGGGGAACATCCGCACCTTTCTCCATATCTAAGACGTACCGATCAAGCGGGAAGGTAAACCTATCAATTTGAACTAATACGTCTTTCGGGATCCCCGAAGCTTTCTTCGAAGATCTATCGGCGGGCGAAGGTTCATGGTGGTGGGTTCTAGAAGATCTTGTAAACCAACTCGATTGCAAACGGACAACGGCATCAAGGCGATGGATGCACCCGGAGTCACATAAAGAATTTGGGAAGACTAGGCCTCCCATCCGCAATGTGAGCACAAACTTGCACTGGGTCACCCCTCTTGATTGGTAAGTCTGATAATTGACCATTGAGCAGTCCTCATCAATTGCTCGATCCATGTCTGCTAACTTCTTTTTAGAAGAAACAACATCCTTGATAAACTTGGTATACTTAGGCATTTCAACCAAAACTTCTGAGAGTGGAAGATTAACCTGAGTATTTTTCAGCAAATTAAGCACCTTTCCGTACTTCTTATCTTCATGCAAGGGAATGTTGCTTTTTCTAGGTGGAAATGGAAGCTTTTTAAGGTCACTCTCAGAAAATACTTTCTTTGAGGATGCACTTACGACCTTGTCTTCCAGATCTTTCCACCTCACCACTTTTTCAGACGTCTTATTGGTCAGGGGATCAGCCACCTGACTCTCAACCGAATCTTCTTTTCTCAGGGGTTCAGCCACCTGAGGTGTTTCAACTCTTTCATTTCTCGGGGGATCAGCCACCCGAGTATGCTCTTGCAGGACAGGGGATAATGGGTGCTCAACTTCCCCTCCTGCACCATAATTGGCAGGAGGGGCTAGTGGTTTCCCTGGAAGCCAGGGGGACCACTCAGCTGAGTGCCACTTCTTAAATTCATCGCACTGGCATCCTCTTTACCGTATTGCATTGTTGGCACGAGGTCAGTGCATTGGTTGTTGCTTATATCGGCCTGAGCAACCTAACCGCCTTTTGGATTTTTTCCCGTAAAGGCTGGGCAGCTGCCCTGACGGTCTGGAAGCTAACTGCTCAGCCAGCTGCCCGATTTGCCTCTCAAGACTTTTCATCGTCCTGCTTTGCTCCTCCCGAAATGAATTCCATTCGGCTTTTATATCATTTGAGTGGGAGGGGCCTTGAGAGTTTTGGAAGTTCGGGGAGATGGCGGCTAGGCCGAGTTTGAAAGCGAGGATTAGAATTGGCGGGCCAATTCGATTGAACCTTTTGTGGATTCGAAAAATTGGAATTCGGTTCGATTGAACCCGGGGTTTCGATTAAAGCTACGATTTTGAAAATTCGAATTGGGGTTAAAATTTGGATTCGATGAAAACCCCTGGTTTTGAAAATTACTCTGGCCAGAGTATTGATTATTAAATCTCTGATTGGACTGGCCAGAGAAAGCATTAATTTCAGCATTCTGCCCAATCATGGGATAGAAGCGAGCAGTGTGCCCCGGATCATCACATACTTGGCATGTGACTGGGTTACTCTGTCCATTGTTATGAACAGCATTGACTTGATGAGCAGAGGGGGACTGAAATTGACATTGACCAAACATGTGGCCAGTCTGACAGCAATTTTCGCAATACAGAACCTGAGGGTTCTGCGGAAACGAAGGAGTCTGATTAATCGGGTTTGAAACTTGAGGACTTGCCATCTGCTTTTGCAGCATGGCTATCAGACTTTGAACATTGACTTGCTCCATCTTGGGAGGAGGAGGCGCTTGGATGGCCTGATAGGATGGGGCATAGTTGTATTTGGCAATGTCTTCAAACAGTGCCCATCCTTCATCAGGTGTCTTTTTGAGGAAAGCCCCACCAGAAGAGCTGTTGACCATGCCTTTAGTAAGCTCGGTCAGTCCACTGAAGAAAGTGTTTACTTGCCTTTCCTTAGGCAAGACATGGTGGGGACATTTTCTTAAAAGAGATTTGAACCTCTTCCAACATTCGAAGAAGGATTCATTCTCCTTCTAGTAGAAGGTAAAGATCTCATTCAGACACTGGACTGTCTTTGAAGGAGGAAAATATTGACTTAGAAATTCTTTTTCAAGTCCGGCCCATGTAGTGATGGATTCTGAAGGGAGAGAGTGATATCACTCCCTAGCCTCTCCTTTCAGAGAGAAAGGAAACAGTTTAAGCTTGATCGCATCCTCACTCACTCCTTGGATGCGGGTGGTACCGCATATCTCTAAGAACGCATGTAAGTGGGTATGCGGATTTTCAGATTGGTAGCCATGAAAAATTGATGCATGCTGCATCATCTGGATGAGTCCGGGCTTGAGTTCGAATGTGTGAGCTGTAATGGCGGGCAAGACTATAGCCGGGTTGACAGTGACTGCACCAGGCATGGCGTAGTCTGCCAACGTACGTCGATCCTCTGCCGCCATTATTACTATTTCTTCGATCTCGTCTATCAACTTCCGTTCAATTTCTTGATCGGCTGGACTTCCTTCGTCCGAAGGATCGGTAAAACGAAGTTTCCGCCTATTGGGTCGGACTATGGTCCGCTCGAGGTCAGGTGAAAAGAGTAATGGCCCTTTCTGACTTCGAGTTTGCATAAACCGAAACCCAACTCAATTGAACAAAACTTAAAAACTACGAAATTAAAAACCTAAAAGAAAGTCAAAAACAAGATTATTTGAGAAAAAGGGGGGTCAGACGGGCGTCCAAATATTTGGACGGGCGTCCACCCAGAATTGGGACTGGACGGGCGTTTGGCGGTCCAAACGCTCGTCTGGTCTTCAGAAATCTTGGACGGACGTCCAGAATCTATGGACGCTCGTCTAAGATGAAAATTTGATACAGGTTTGAAAATTTTTTAGCGGACGGGCGTTCAGTAGTTTGGACGCTCGTCTGAGATGCGGGACGAACAAGAAAAGATCAGAAAAGTTGAAAAACTTAAATCCTAACTCTTAAACCCTACTAATCTGAACCTTAAAACTTAAAAAAAAAAGAACTACTAAAAACTAAACAGGGATTAAAACACAGAAAACAGAAAAACGAAAAACAAAAACTAGGCAACCGTCCGGTTCCCCGGCAACGGCGCCAAAAACTTGTCACGGAATTTATTAACACAAAATAAACAAGTAATAAAACCGGTTAACCTCAAGTATAAGGATCGTAGTATAGAGGCTATGCCGGGTCGATCTTACGGGGAACTGACAGTTGTGATTCCTAGTTTTTATTTATCTAACTATGTCACGATTATTAAACTAAAAAGAAACAGAAAATAAACTAACAAGAATGTAAAGCTGGACGGAAGAACAAGTTCTAAAGCCAGGGAACACAGGGTTGCGAACCAACAACTAAACTAAATCTAAATCTAATTATGCAATAAATCTAACTGAGATAAACAATTCAAATTCAAGGGATTAAATCAAGTTATAACGAACGAACAAGCAATTGATCCACCTATCCTATCAACATTCAATTCCAATTCGGATTATTTCGTGATCTCTACTCAAGTCGTGATTCACCTAATTGAAGGCATAAACTCCTACTCTCGTAGACAAGTTCGTTTTCTAATCTTTTATCTTTCGATGCTAAAGATTACGTCTTTCTAACCTAGGCGTGAAATCTTTCGATTTCTAATCTAGAAAATCAATCTAATAACTTTCGTTTTATTTAGATCAAAGATCCAATCTTTTATCACGGTGATCTAAGGTTGACACGACTCTCATCATATATACAATCATCAAAGCAAGCATCTTTCGATTAAACATGCAATAAAACGTACAAAACATGATAAAAGAAACGAGCTTGAAGTAGAACTCACAAAATAATCACGAACGAGAAATCAACTGTTGAATTGGATGGCTTCACAATGCTTGTTCAAGAGGATTTAGCCTCTTAGCATCCTCTTGACAACTCGAATTGATGAATAAAAGTACATGAAATTATCTAATCTAATCTAGAAGTTTAAGTGCATAAAACTAGAGAAAAACTGAAGGAAAAACGCAGCCAAGCTGCCCCTAGGGTTTAGGGTTCGAATAATGTCGGATTGTTGTTCTTGTGTGCAGAAATATGCAGGTATTTATAGAGGATTAAGTCGGTTCTGGCTGAGTCGGCGGACGGACGAGCGTTCGTTCTGGTGGACGCTCGTTCACTTCCTTGAACTCTCCTCAGACGCTCGTTCGGCCTCAGTTCAAACTCTCTGAATCACTCTTGGCACCATGGACGTTCGTTCAACATGACTTGAATGCGATTTTTGCATGTTTATCTCTTTTTTCTTCTCTCCACCCGATCATTATCTCTTCCTTAAATCTTTATAGCTCGAAATTTATCTCTTTTGATCGTCATTTGAGCACAATAAACATACCTATAACACATGGAAAACATCACAAACTGTAATAATATTCAAATAATCATATTTTAACCATGAAATCACATAAATACATCGATATTGCGATTAAGCCGTCAAAATATCGTTTGCTCAATATTTCAATATAAGACCTATTATTATGCAAATTATACAATATAGATGGAAAAACATCGTAAAATTTATCCTTATAATTCATAGATTTTCACCCTTAACAATTTTTCCGGGTAGCATATCGGGAGGATTCGAGACGAGAATTTCCTTCCACCGGGAGTTGCTTGGATCACACGTACGGAAGATCGTGGTGCTCTTCACATCTTCGTTTGTTATTTCTATTGCGGCTCTTCTGCTTGGATTTTGAGATCCAAGAGGTATGTTCTGCAACCCCCTTGTAGATGTAGATCTAGTTATTTTATTACGTGTATTTTATAGATCTAGATCCTTAAATCGCTTCCGTTGCGGATGATATTACTAACAGAAGCCACAATCTTCTGGATTGTATCTCCTAGCTACGACTGGTGGACGTCGATCATCGGCGTAGAACCTCCTCGAATATGCACAAGAAAAAACCCTAGGTTTTTCTTCTCTTAATGACTAGAACAAGAAACTAATTTTTCTCTTCTTTATTTGTGAAAGTGGCGCAAATTGTGATTGATATTGTGCTAGGAAGAACTCTCTTTATATAGGAAGATAACTAGCCAAGAGAGTTATCCTTTTCCTTATGGGAATATGTAATTGTGCTAGGAAGAACTCTCTTTATATTGGAAGATAACTAGCCAAGAGAGTTATCCTTTTCACACGACAATTACATATTCCCATAAGGAAAAGATATTTTTGCCAAAAGATAAGAGATAATTTCAAAAAATCAATCTCTTTATCTCTTTTCCATTAATTATCTAACAAATAGATAATTAATTAATTACACATGTGACATAATCTAGAAAATTTTCTTTTCCTAATTTTATCACACATGAGGCGCCACACACATGTCATTATTTTAATAGAATATGTCTTTTCTATTTTACATATTATTTACCAAATAAATAATATTGCATATTCATTAAATAGACCAACTATTTAATTTATTCTCGAGGTTCCATCAAATGAGAAAACACTCGCGTGTTAGGAGCCAACCCGGGGACCATGGACCTATAACCAATAGCTACAATAAATTGAATAAAATATTCATCGAACAGAATATTTCTACTCAACTCATTAATTCCGGAATTACGCCACCAAAAATCCGAAACCGAATTCTATCGATTATAGATATAACTGTTGGAAATAAAATTTATGTTTTGATGATGATTCATCGCTTAATCAGTTATTGTTATTAACCCTATTGATGAAGTGTCATAACTAGCTGTTATAGTGCAAAGCAAAAAGATGTCTAGATATTAATGTATAGGATTTTATAGAGTCTGATATTTGTATAGGTTAAATCAGACAAGCACTGTAATAGTTCTAGGCTGTGAACTGAGAAAATAAGAAACTGAGATTTAGTTAAACTGAGATTCAATAAGAAACTGAAAAACATAGCACATCCATGAAACTGAAGAAGATAAGTTCGCTGAGGGACACAGACTCAGTTGGCTTATCTAGAAGATGAAGAACTGAGGGTCACAGACTCAGTTATAGAAGATTGAAGAACCGAGGGTTCAAACTCAGTTATGAAGACTATGTCGAGAGTGTAAAGTTAGACTTCGGGCAAGATTGTGGTGACCTGAACTGACTTTATGGATCTTGTATGAAGACCTAAGAATCATAAGGACAATGAATTCTTAGAAGACAATGAGTCATGGTGTACTCTGATTAAGTCAATTATAATCAGATGAAAAACTGGAGTACTGATATTTGAAGAAGAGAAATCTCAGTTAACACTCCGAGTCAGTCAAGAAACTGACAAGTGGCAAATTCAGTATAAAACTGATAAGGATACTCAGTTTTATATGTCAGTCATCCAATAAACTGATAGTACAGTCGAACGTTACATAGGAAGCAATCTTATTGGAGGAATTACTGACAAATCAGAACGGTCACAAAATATAGCCGTTACAAGATTCAAGCAGGATAAACGGTGAATAAACCCATATAAATAGACTACTTCTACAACAACAAGAAGGGGGTGCAGGAGGAATTAAAAACAGATTTAATTAAGGGGGAAAGCCAATTTCGAAAGAATTCCTGCTAAGTACTTAATTGCAAGATCAAGAAATTTCTTCAAGTGTCCAAGCACACTCAAGCAAAATCAAGATCTATCATTTGAAGAAATACAGAGCCGTGCAAAATTTAATTATCTAGAAGAAAGGCTCAAATCACAATTGAATCATAGTTATTGATTCAAGTCTCAACTTTGATTTCATCAAAGGTTTAGACTGTGAAACACCAAGAAGGTGTGAAGGACAGTTGAGTGAAGTCAGGAAGACTGTGTTTGTGATGAGCTGGTGAAGAGGCAATTCTACCCTTCAAGGACCAGTGTTTCAAACAATTGAAGAGCAGCAATCCTACCTGTTCTACAAGTGTTTAGATAGTGAAGCTAGGGATTAGTCAAGGACTATCAGTTTAGAACTTTTTGTAACCGGGCCATCTCAAAGAAGTTCTAGTGGAATTTTCCTCCGCATCACAGGGGAAGAGAGGACGTACATGATTACACCACCTGGAACCTCTATAATTCTTGTTTATTTATTTCATGCATTCATTTACTTCATTACAGCTTTAATTATCTAGTTCTCACGTTAAAACCAAGTCAACAGACTGTTTGTTATATTAAGGCTAGTTCAATCCGCTGCCAGTTAACTAGACTAAGAATAAGTCAGTATTGACTTATACTCAGTTGAGTTAGCTGAACTCCGCACAAGTTAAGGGACATGAACAAAACTAAACTGAGCGTCAGTTTAAGTTTCGAAGAAATTGAGTTCCTGGGGTACTTCCAGTTTTTGGAAAGTTTTTGGTGACAAGTTTATTCACCCCCCCTTAAACTTGTGTTAGCCTTTCTAAGGACCAACAATAACTTATTCTCAAAACGTCGAGTCGAGTCGATAAGTATCCATTGATATAATCATTACATATAAACTAACCCTCCATAGACTATCCGTAATGAAGCGGGAATATTTCCGTAAACCTTCTTCAATACATCTTATCCTTATTTACCATTAACCCACTAGTGATCAATTAGTTCATAACCCATACGAACTCGGCCGATCGATCAGTTTCTAGGATTAACAAATAAGGGGATTGTCTATCTACTTCCCACAAGAATGAATGGATTCCATATCTGTGAGACACACACTTCTCACTCATTCCAGAATAGTGCCAACGTGAAAGTGATTCGGACTGCGCCTCTTAGCAATCCTTAACGAACACATCAAACCCTATCCTGAAACAAGTAGGAGTCTGTAATCACTTCAGGATTAAGGTTAATCCATATTTGATCATCTTGTGATTTAATAAGATTTCTCAATCACGGAATTATATGAGAAATGCAGAATAAATCGGTCCAGTCCTATATGACTACATCATATATAAATGCCCCACTTAGACAACCAATGTCGACGGTCCGGATAAGACGGTCACACCATAAAGTGTTCTGGGCGCATTAAAGGTGGTTTAATCAATAGACCCCATACTTTGATTAACTTCACCACGGACTAACATTTCAAGTGTATCACCATAAACTTAATCCTCATGTGTGACACACACTAAGTTATATGGCTACATATGATACGACTTGAGGTTTTCAGTAGTGTATTACATATAAGTACGAAGCAAATAATAAGATGAGAATAAATATGTCATTTATTAATATAAACAATTACAGAAATTGTCTTTCGGGCGCTACTTCCAACAGAATTTGGGGTGAATAAGGGTATAATTATTGGTACCATTTAGAGCGTTATCAAATAACATCCAACATTTCTTCATGAGTTGCTGCGGATGAGACAACATTCTTATTTTATATTCATCAAAATTGTTGACATTGAGTATAGGTACTTTTGACATGAAATTTGAAGAATCCATAGTCACAGACAAACAGATGTATATGTATAAAACACAGATTTGAAAACTACTTTGAATGTATAAGATCTCCTTGTTACTAGAAATCAGATCTGAACAGGTTCTGATACTAGGAACACTGCTCTGATACCAATTGTTGGTCCCAGAGAAGGGTTTGAATATAGTCAGAGGGGGAGGGGTGTTGAATGACTAAATTGGAGTTTCAAAAACTTTTCTTGTTTTAAAAGCTTTTGGAAATCGGATAAATCCCTTCTTAAAAGTTGTTTCAAAGTAGATTAAACACACACAGAGTATATATAAAATGCAGTAAAGAAATGTTGTAAAGTAAAGTGCAGTAAGTAAATGAACACAAAGGTTTATCTTGTGATGATTGGAGGAATTCACTATTGTCTTTCACCAATACAATAGTATGATTGTCCTTGGCTACACAAGCTTCACAATCTCAAGACTGTCACTCTCTGGCTACAAAAGCTTCAGTGACTCAGTCTTTAACACTGCTCCTTTACAGCAAATCTTTCAGAAGCTATCACAAGGGGTGTGAATTGGATTCACAAAAGGTTGATCAATCTCAGTGCTTGATATGGAGTTATAGCTCTGAATTCTGAGTTAATCTTCTAGATATTGCTTGTAAGAACAATTAGAAGGCTGGTGTAAATTTGACAGAGTTTTTGCACTTTTTCACTTGTATTTTTCTGTGTTCTTTATGTCCTCTTTTTTGTGTTTCTGTCAATGCCTTCTATTTATAGTCGTGATCTTCTTGATTTGAAAATTTTTCAGTTGGCTATTTAATGTGGAGAATAATCCTTGATTTACTCCTTGATTCCTTCTTGATTTTATTCTCCTTGATTTCAGTGATCCATATTTTCTTCAAACGTTCTTCATAAAATCCGTCCTTGATTGATTTAGCATTAATTTCTTGATCTTCTTAATTTCCATGTTCTGAATGAAATGCGGACAACATACTTGACTTTGTTGTTTCTTGACATAGCTGTTGCTTGACCGGTCAAGTGACTCCTTCACTGTTATTTCTATAGTCAGCCGGTAGAGCTTGGATGATATTTGAGCTTTACCCAGTCCCTGTTATTTTCTGTTTGGTTTTATGGTTTTCTATGGACGTAATTTGATGTGTAATAATGCTCTCTATGAGCCCGAATTTTTCAATCCCCATGCTTTGTTGAACTTGTTGTGCACGTTGTTTGTTCTATTTATGGTGTTGCATGTTATTTTGATATAGGCATTTGTGCTTAGCTCCTTCTAGTGTAATGCCGTGTTTGATTACTTTCCCCATGCATGCAAATTACCCTCATTTTGTTAGGTATTCGCATTTTTCCGGTCTACGCCGCTTTGATCACCAAGGCCCTTGCTTTTCAGCATTTCCGGTGCTTGAGTGACCAGCTCGGTGTACGCCGGACAAACGCCGGATATCTCTGTATCAGGATTTCATTTTCGGCGTACGCCGAGAACCCTGTCGGTTAACGCCGACAGTTTTGTATGATCTTCTTTTGTCTCGTAATTGCTTATTTTGACTACTCACTTTCCTCCTAACTACTCCTTGACACTCATTTCGCCTTGAGGACATTGCAAGTTCATAAGTGGGGAGTGGAGCCGTAGTTAGTCGGAAAGAGAGAATTGTTTGTCACTAAATACTTAAGAGACACTTATCATTTGTTCATTTTCGTGCACTACAAGCATTTCATACCCCTTGTGTAAATGAAAGGGTGTTGTCAATTGATAGTGCAAACTAAATGGAAAATGTAATTGAGTGATGCAAGAGAACATGTAAGTCTAGTCTTAAAGGGTAGTGTGAACTCCTTTCCATGCATGATTTTAACTCTCTCACATTGCAAATTGTTGTGAAATCTTTCGAGCAATCCTCATGATAGAGTCTAGAACATAATTTTGTCACTTATTTGAGACGAATATAGGCATTGGAATCGGAATAGGGATGATGATTTTTGGCATTACTTTGACTAAACCATAGCCAAATGGCCTACCTGTACATAAATTACCTTTCTGTCCCCACATCGGCCTTGTAGAGTGGCGAGACCCCACTCGAACGAGCCATCGTATTTAGCCTCATAATAATCCGACCCTTAACCCAATTTTGGTCTACATTCCCTTGACTTCCCGCAAGTATAGCAAGTATCTATGGATTGTGTGGTTGGTCATAGTGTGGAGTGGTGGTTGGATGACCTTAGTCAGCTCGAGTTGGTGTTTCCCCACTTTATAATCCTTTTTCAAAAAAAAATTCTTATTCAATTTTATGTGCTTTGTTCGATTTAGTTTCCAAAAATCCCATATTCAAGTTAAAAGGGAAACTAAACCGAATTGTAAATACTAACAAATAAATGGCAAGTCAATGAAGGCGAATTTTGAAATTTCAATTATACAATCTTTTGATGATGTTGATATGGGGTGTAACTAATCTGAATTATAGTTGATTGGGAGATGAAGGTGTAGATTCTTTCTATCTTGCCCTATTCTCTTTAATTTCCCTTGATTACCCTTCGATTAGCCACCGCCCTAGCTTTAACATTACAAGCCTTCTTGTCAACTACTTGACTTATTCCTAGATTCCTATTGCCTTAATCATGGAGAGTGAGTCCATGCTTATGCGTCTAGACTTTACCAAGATGACCTTGTAAGAATTCGATTTTATGATGAATTGCTCGGTGAGAGATTGGAATTACGCACGCACACACACACCACACTATTCTTGTAGATTGTGACTGCCATGTGATTGTGACTGTCATTCAGTTGCATCATTCTATTGACACTTGTTCTTGATAATCACATCACCATGTTGTATGCATGAGTTGTATTTTCGCTTATTTGCTCGAGGACGACCAAAAGCTAAGTGGGGAGTGGTTGATTTAAGTCAACCGAATGATGTATTTTTATCCCACTTCTCAAGCTTTTAGTGGCACTTTTCTATCAAATTCATGCAATTATGTGATGAAATAGATCAAGAGTTGTAAATAGGTTTGAAGTATCTAATCCCATATTTTTAGGCTTTTATGCCACCTTTTTGTTATCGGAATTATGCAGGGTATCGTTTTTGGTTTTGTTTTGCAGATACCCAGGTTAGATACGAGTTTTGAAAGATCTTGTAACAACCCATCAAGCTTTATAGAGGTTTCTTGTTGAAAAAGTTAGAGAATCAAGCTAAGCGTAGAATGTCGGTGCGCGCCGACTGCACAGTCGGTGGACGCCGGATTTTGACAGTTGAGAGCCTGAGCAGCAGTTAATGAGTCTAACAGATCCAACTACCTGTCAAAAGTCGGTGCACGCAGAGTGCACAGTCGGCGGACGCCGAGAGAACCCGATTTCAAGTTTTAAAGCTTATTCTTGACTTCATTTTGAGGGGGGCTGAAAAAAATACACTTTTCTCCATCTTGAAGGCACTTCCACTTTCAAGGCTCATCTAGCCAAAAACCATCACAACTTTAGCTCTTAAATTGCAAGTGTAAACATTTAGAATTCTTGTTTGATATCTTGGATGAATTCTATTTGGACAAGTTTGTAGCTTTCGGGATACACTCTCTCCATTGGAGCTTTGAAGATTGAATGCAAGTTTTCCTTTTTCAAGTTGATAGCTTGTGATTGGTATAATTCTTAGCCTTTACTTTATTTAATTGTTCTTATAGTTATGAACTCTAACCTTAACAAGTTGGAACTCATAACTGTGGGTGGATAGTTTCACACTAGCCAAGATAATGTGAAGTGAAGATGGATTCTTTTGATTGTGAATGAGTTGGTAGAATTGCATATAAGTTTCTTGTAGTGTTGAACCTTCTTTTACTTGATATTTTTGTTAGCAATCTAGGAAGTAATTAACCCTAGCTTGCACACACACACTTGATGGAGACCGAAAGGGTATATTGAGTGTGGGATAAGAGTAGAAGAATCGGAAGGTAAAACCGACCTTAAGTGGAATTCGGTTTCTTATCCGAGGGTAGCTTCGGCTTGTGTTCAAGTGCATATCATGTTGAATCATTAGACTTAGGGTGCCTAAGTCAAGGAGGAGACATAGAGTGATCTCATGCATTCGAAAGAAGAGGGATTGCTAGTCGAGGAACACACCGGTCCACACTCTTGGACATCTTAGGAAGGAAGGTAGGTAACCAACGCTATCATAATCAATTAAGAGTCCATCGGATCAAAGCATTGTCTTGGTTAGTCCCACTCCTATTTGAGTTTACTTATATTAAGTATCACGTATTTTATGCAACAAATTGCGACTTGGATCGAAAGTAGAACCTAATCGGTGGTTAACCAACACACTCCTTGTGGAATACGACCTTGACTCACTAACTAGGCTACAGTTGACCCGGTACACTGCCGGTTAGACTTAACACCTAGAAAGGACACGTCAGAAGTCTGTGATGACCTTGGATAAGTTTAAGATATATTTCAAGTGATGAAATAAATTCATTTGTTATGGTGTACACTGATCTCACACAAATAAAGGATCAGTGAAGTACAAGCATACTTGGACACTCTTATAAATAAAGAAAACAGCAAAATGGCTAAGTAAAAGCTCTACCGGCTAAGTAAGGAAAAAAGTGAAGGCGATCTCAACAACAAAGGAAAAGGATTCACTAAGCCGGTCAAGTAACAGCCAAAAACAACAAAGTGAATGTATGCCATCTGCATTTTGTTCAGAATGTTGAAAATAAGCAAATCAAGCAATTAATGCAGAATCAATCAAGGATGGATTTTATGATGAACGTTTTAATAAAAATCCGGATCACTAAAATCAAGGAGAATAAAATCAAGGAGGAATCAAGAATTAAATCAAGGATTGTTCTCAGCATTAAATAGCCAACGGACGAATTTTCAAATCATGGAGATCATGGCTATAAATAGAAGGCACTAGCTAAAAAGAAAAAAAAAAGTGACACAATGATTGAATTAAGGACTGAACTCTCTGAAAATTTCTCTAGCCTTCTTTCAAACTTACCTTGCTCATTCTAGAGGATCAAGTTCAGAATTATCAAGGACTCAATCAGAATCATTCAGGTCTGAACCTGATCAATTTTGGTGAATTTATCAAATTCATATTCATCTCAAGCAACTGAATCAGAGAAGTCTGAGAAGGAGTCGTGTTTTTGTGATAGCTGCTGAAGGATTTGTAGTCTTAAAGACTGAGTCACTGAAGCTTTTGTAGCCAGGGAGTGATAGTCTTGGAGATTGTGAAGTTTGTGTATCCAGGGACAATCACACTATTGTATTGGTGAAAGTCAATAGTGAATTTCTCCAATCATCACAGGAGATGAGTGGATTAAGGGATTACACCATCTTGAACCACTATAAACCTTGTGTTCATTAACTTACAGCACTTTACTTTACTGTATTTCTTTACTGCATTATACTCATACTCTGTGTATGCATAATCTAAACAACTTTTAAGAAGGGACTTATCCGCTGCACCAAAGCTTTTAAATATAAGAAAAGTTTTTAAAACTCCACTATAGTCATTCACCCCCTTCTGACTATATTTTCACCCTTCTCTGGGACAAACAATTGGTAGCAGAGATGTGTTCCTAGTATCAGAACTTGTTCAGATCTGATTTCTAGTAACAATGAGATCACACACACATTCAAAGTAGTTTTCAAATTTGTGTTTCTACATATATACCTTTTTGTCTGTGACTATGGATTCTTCTAATTTAATGTCTAAAGTACCTGTATTCAATGTCAATAATTTTGATGAATATAAAATAAGAATGTTGTCTCATCTTGCAGAAACTCATGAAGAGACGCTGGATGTTATTGACGATGGCCCAATCAAGATCATGACTGTGATAGCCACAAGAGCATATCAAGGAAAAGAAATAGAAAAGCCTAAGAAGGATTGGACCAAAGATGATAGAAGAAGAGCAAATCTTCATTTTGTTGCAAAAGATATGATCTTGAAGACTCTGGTCAGTAATATGTTCATGAGAATCAAAGACTGCGAAACAGCGAATGAGATGTGGGACAAATTGGCACTAATCAATGAAGGATCAAAGGCAGTCAAAGAAAACAAATTATATGTTGCAAAACAGAAATTTGAGAATTTCAAAATGAAGACTGATGAATCCATTGATCAAATGGATAATAGATTTTCAAGCATCATCAATGAACTGGAACAACTAGACATACATATCAACAGAAAGAAGTTTGTCAGAAAATATTGAGAGGTCTACGTGAAAGATGGAAGATCATCACAACAGTACTCAAAGGCACAATAGATCTTGCAAGAACCGACACCTTGATACTGATGTCTCAATTAAAAGCTCATGAATTTGAACTGAACAATAAAGATGGTGCACCAGCAGTGCCACACAAGGCCCGTGCACTGGTTGCACCCCAGCAAAGCAATTTAGCTGACTCAACCAGCAAAGAGACTCAAGAGCTTAAGGAGCAGATTCCTTTATTGATTAAACGCTTTGACAGATTTAGCAAAAAGAAGTTCAATGGAAGCTCTTCATCAAACAAAAAGTCAAATTCAAGCAAAGACATGAAGAAAAAAGATGATGAATACAGATGCTTCAATTGCAAGAAGGCAGATTGTCCTGAAGAAAAAGACAAAGATGAAGAAAAGAAGAAATACAAGTCATCTGACCAAAGAAAGAGCAAGAAAGCACTAAAAGCTGAAACAAGCAGTGAAAGTGATGAGGAATCATCTGATAATGACTCAGATGACGGTGAATGCACCAGCTCAGACAATGACAAAGCATGTTTATGTCTAATGGCTAAGGAAATTGAAGAAACAGAGGTACAATCTAGTTCATACTCCTCAAATGCTAAGGAAATGGATAACACACAGTATGCTAGAACTATGTTGATGTGTTCTCTAGACAAATTTGATGAGTATAAACGTCGAATGCAGGCTTATCTTGCTGCAACTCATGATGAGATGATGGATGTACTAACTGATGGACCACTGGAGATTACCAAGGCAATAACAGTGGGTGATACAACTGAGTACATTCCTAAACCAAAAAGAGAATGGAATGCAGAAGACAGAAAAAGAGCAAACCTCAACAACATTGCTATTGATATCATTTATAGAACCTTGGATAGCAATATGTACATGAAGGTTAAAGATTGCAAAACTGCAAAGGAACTTTGGGACAAGATACATTTGATCTGTGAAGGCACTGATGCAATAAAGAAGAATAAAATCAGTGTGGCCAGAAAGAGGTTCTAAAAGTTCAAGATGCTGCCAAATGAAACCATTGAGCAAATGGAATCAAGATTTAATGCAATCCTGGATGAACTTACCCTGCTAAGTGTAAGTTATTCAAAAGAAGAAATAAACACCAAAATCTTGGAGGCTCTACCTGCAAAAGATGTTTGGAAAATGAAAGTGACTGCAATAGAAGAAATGAGAAAGTTGCATGAAGAAGACACCTTCAAGTTGTTTTCAGATCTCAAGGCTTATGAATTTAGCAAAAATCTTGTGCCTGAAACCGAAAAAGAAGAGCCAAAAACCACTGCATTGGCTGCTTCACATCAAGAAGAAATATCTGGAGGACAAGATGATCTGCTGGATGAGATGCAGGAATAGATTTCCCTCCTGAGCAAGAAAATCAGGATGATGAAGACAGGAAAGGCCCTTGCAAGGAACTTCACAAAGAGGCCTACTGAAAGAAAGAAAGAAGAATCAAAGAAAGACAATGATTATTTGTGCTTTCATTGCAAGAAACCAGGACACTTCAAACCTGAATGTCCTGAGTTAAAACAAATTAAGGAACCTGATTATCTTTGCTTCAACTGCAAGAAGCCTGGACACTTTAGACCTGATTGTCCAGACCTACTGAAGACCAAGAGTCAACAAAGAAGACCTGGCAAGAAGGCTATGGTTGCCGAAGATGAATCGGGTATGAAGTGGAATACGAAAAAGGAAATGAATCGGATGTCACGGGATCAAGTTCCGACATGGAAGATTATGCTTTGATGGCCAATATGGATGATGGCGAGGAGGTATACAATACCGTATCCATCAATACTCCAAATTTGGAAGTGATTGTGAATCAACTTGTGGTTCAAATCCTAGAAATTCGACAATAATGAGACTTTGGATGCCATCCTTAATCAATCGAGGATAATACAATCTGGTTATGAGATTGTGAAGGCTGAAAAAGAAGCCTTGAATTAGAAGTTGGAAAATTGAAAGCCGAATTAAGAGTTCTCAAAGGAAAGGAAAAAGATGTTGGACCAGAATCAGTGTAAGCCTGTCGATCATCCGGCAGCCCCTGAATCTGCTGAACCATCTTGCTCCACTAATGCATACAAATCTGGAAAGCCTTATGGTGATAAAACTGGGCTTGGATTTGGAACTCAACAATCCAAAAAGAGTGGATCCAGCAAGGTTACTGAACCTAGCACCAGAATTGGTCCAAAGTTTGTTCCAGCACAAGATCCAACTCCAAGTAAGGTTGCTGAGGCAGTAAAACCTACTGAGAATACTTCAAGGAAGCAAAATCAGAAGCCAAAGAAGTCAACAACTCCTAACAAAAAGAACAAATCTAAAGATAGGACTGCTGGACCTTCTAGACCTGCGATGGCGGACACCCGCTACCAAGTCCTATTTGGACCACAAAAAGGTAAAGGTCAGAAATATTCCAAGGATAAGAATTCCAAATCTAAAAATGTTAATCATTCAAGGGATACTTATCTCAGGGGGAAAGGTAGACTGTTCCCTGCTGATGATGATTGGAATATTCCTGCATCTTCTGATAGAAACAAAGAGTATAACCATGCTGCTAGGGTAAAACCTAAGCAATGGAATCAGCAAAGGACTCAGCAAAGGAATCATAAGAGGCCTCAGCAGGGACCTCAGCAGACTCCAGATTACAGGGCTGTTCCTAACAGACAGCAAACAAATGGTTATACCAATGCTTCTAACACCAAGAATCACTTCAAACAGCATTATAAACCAAAAGGCCAGAAAACATATGTGAATCCTACACAACATACTGTTAGAACTTATGGATGTGTGGAATACATGTATGAACCAAAGTATGACACTTTTAGGAGAAGACCTTATGGAAACTTACCAAAAGTCATGCTTACTACTGACTACTATGGACCCAAACAGGTTTGGGTACCTAAAATGCATTAACCTTGTTTTGTAGGGTGTCTGGTACTTTGACAGTGGATGTTCCAGACATATGATAAAGAATAAGCACTGTTTAACAAACTTTGTGGCAAAAGATGGTCCAAGGGTGAATTTTGGCAACAAGAATACACCTGGATACACAAGAGGATATGGCACACTTGTGAAAAATGGACTTACAATCAAGAATGTTGCATATGTGGAAGGATTTGGACTACAACTTGCCGAGTTAACTTTGGACAATTTTGTGACATGGGATACAAGGTCACTTTTGACAAAAACAACTCGTATTGTCATTAGTGAAAGAGGTGATCAAGTTGTACTTGTCGGTAGAAGACAACAAAACATGTATGTTGTGGATTGGTCTACTGCAGTTCCAGAAACCTGCCTGATTGTGCATACCAAGTCTGAACTCAATTGGTTATGGCACAAGAAGTTGAATCACTTAAACTTTGATGATATAAATCAGTTGGTGAAGAAGAAGCTGGTGATTGGTTTACCTGAGATCACATTCAAAAAGGATGCTATATGTGATGCATGTCAGCAGGGTAAACAGATAAAGTCAAGCTTCAAATCAAAAACTAAACAATCAACTAATAGAGTGTTGGAGCTTATGCATATGGATCTTTTTGGACCAATAACTCCAACAAGTGTAACAAGAAATAAATACACTTTAGTGGTTGTGGATGATTATTCAAGGTACACTTGGGTGATATTTATGAACAAGAAAAGTGAAACACTCCAAAGCATGCCTAATCTTTTGAAGAGATTACAAAATGAGAAAAGTTTAACAGTAATAAAAATAAGATCAGATCAGGGTACTGAATTTCTCAACAAAGTAATAAGAGAATACTGTGAACAGAATGGTGTACTACATCAACAACTTCGTCTGTGGTACACCTCAAACAAAATGGGGTTCTTTGAAAGAAGAAACAGGACTTTAAAGGAAGTAGGAAGGACAATGATATGTGAAGCTTTTCTACCTGAAAGATATTGGGCTGAAGCAGTTAATACAGCATGCTATACAAAAAACAGAACATCAGTGAACAAGAAGCTGCTGAAGACACCTTATGAGATTTTGAATGGAAGGAAACCCAACATATCCTATTTCCACCCATTTGGAAGCAAGTGTTTTATCCTAAATCACAAGGTTCATCTGAAAACATTCCAACCAAAGTCAGATGAAGGGATCTTCTTGGGATATTCTTCAGTCAGCAAGGCATTCAGGGTACTGAACAAGAGGTCACTGAAACATGAAGAAACAATCCATGTTGTGTTTGATGAACCTAAGTTCACTGGTATGGAAGATAAAGATTGTGAACCTGCTAAGAATCAACAAGTCACTGATCCAGATTGTGTTGAAGTTTTGGAAAGATTCAATGACTTAAAAGTTTCTGATACTGCCCTTGCTGAACACCCTGCTGGTGACATTACTGATGCAACAACCGAAGCAATTCAAGGATCCGTCGAACCCCCGCTCGTTGAAGAAGCTACGGCGCAGACCTACCGAAGATGAGGTTCCCGATAACCAAACTAACCGAGAATCCACAATGGTTAAGGAATCACCCTGCTGAACAAGTTATTGGCAATGTACAGCAAGGTGTAAGGACTAG
Source organism: Gentiana straminea (assembly GCA_036785695.1). Lineage (NCBI taxonomy): Eukaryota > Viridiplantae > Streptophyta > Magnoliopsida > Gentianales > Gentianaceae > Gentiana > Gentiana straminea. The sequence continues at coordinate 3,430,745 of JAVUPR010000482.1, forward strand.
AAGACAACTGGAAGCTATGTTTACTTGTTTTCTATCTCAAATAGAACCTAAAGTTGTTGAAGAAGCTATTTCAGATCCAGATTGGATAATAGCTATGCAAGAAGAATTGAATGAATTTGAAAGAAATCAAGTTTGGACACTAGTTGAAAGGCCAAGTCATGCAAATATCATTGGTACTAAGTGGGTATACAGAAATAAACTTGATGAATCGGGTACCATTGTAATGAATAAGGCCAGACTAGTTGCAAAAGGCTATTCTCAAGCAGAAGGAATAGATTTTGATGAAACTTATGCACCTGTTGCAAGATTGGAAGCTATCAGATTATTCTTGGCACATGCTGCATATAAGAACTTCAAAGTATATCAAATGGATGTCAAAAGTGCATTTATGAATGGCATTCTAGAGGAGGAAGTGTATGTATAACAACCTCCTGGATTTGAAGTTAAAGATCAAGAAGATAAAGTGTATAGACTCAACAAAGCACTTTATGGATTGAAACAAGCACCAAGAGCATGGTATGAGACTCTATCTCAATTCCTGGTGGACAATGGTTTCACAAAAGGCACCATTGACAAGACACTTTTCGAATCGTGAAGGGAACAACACCCCCCGTGGTACGATTTATGTGGATGACATTATATTTGGTTCGAAAATGATTTACTTTGTGAAAAGTTTGCAAATCTAATGAAAAGTAAATTCCAAATGAGTATGATGGGAGAGATGAACTACTTTTTGGGATTGCAAGTTAAACCAGATGAAGGATGGAATCTTCATTCATCAAACCAAGTATACCAAAGAATTGTTGAAGAAGTTTGGTATGGAAAACAGCACTAAGATATCAACTCCAATGAGTACAAACATCGATTGGATGAAGATAAAGAAGACAAAGATGTTGATCGACTTTATACGAGAAGAATGATAGGCGATCCGCTATACCTTATCGCGCGGACGATATATCCTTTCTTGTAGGTGTTTGTGCAAGATTTCAATCTAAACCTAAAGAAAGTCATTTAGGTGCAGTCAAGAGAGTTCTCAAGTACCTAAAGGAGACTTTGGCAGTAGGGATATGGTACTCAAAGGATGGAAGCTTCAAAGTTATATCCTACTCAGATTCTGATTATGCTGGATGCAAAATTGATAGAAAAAGCACTACGGGAACTTGTCGGTTAATGGGAAGTAGATCGGTCTCCGGTTCAAGCAAGAAACGAGAATTCAATATAAACTTCCACTCGCCGAAGCCGAATATATAGCGCCGAAAGTTGTTGTGCACAAGTACTATGGCTAAGACAACAATTAAGGGATTATGGAATTGAAGAAAAGGAAATTCCAATCATGTGTGACAACACAAGTGCAATTGCAATCACAGAAAATCCTGTTTTGCACTCAAGAACCAAGCACATTGATGTGAGACATCATTTTATAAGAGATCATGTTGAAAAGAAAGATGTGGTGGTTCTATATATCCCTACTGAAAATCAACTTGCTGATATTTTCACTAAACCACTTGATAGTGAAAGATTTGCCAAATTAAGGACTGAACTTGGAATTTGATAACGGTCATTTTATGCCCGTTATTTTATGATCTTTATCCCCGATTCTAGTTTAAAGGAGCTATAATAGAGCAATAATAAGTCGTAATACGCTTAATTTGCATATTCCGAGAGTTACGATTCGTTATTATGTATTAGGAGGTTTTATTATATTATTTGATGTTACAGACTGTATTTCATGCTATATTTGTAGTAACTCATTTTGGAGCACAAGGATGGACTTCGGAGAAGCTTTAATGGATTGCAGACAAGTTCAGAAAGCCCAAGGCATAAAAGAAGAAGAAAGCCCAGAAGTATATAAGGCTCGGTCGACCGAGCCTATGCATTCGGTCGACCGAGTGGGCCTTTAGTCCAGAAGAAGTTCAGCACATTGTTTGAGGCGGTTAGGGTTCAGTAGTGTCGGCAATTAAGTCGGTTTTCTATGTCGGCTGAGGCTCTATATAAACACAAGTCCTTAGTATTTTTTATTATGCATTCACCAATATCAATTCATATATACAAATAAGCAAATAAGGATTCATTAGGCTAGAGAAGGAGCTGAGGGTGCAATCATGTAAGCCCTAGTTCTTCTTCTTATTTTCTTTTAGTAATCAATTTCCCAATTATGCTTTGATTGTTTGAGTAGTTATTCATATCTAGATGATGTAGATCTAGGCTATGACGTTAGGGCAGTGATGATATCTTGTCTATGAGGATCTCATACCCTATGTCCTCTACCTAATATCTATGGATGAATCTGCGTGTTTAATTTACGTGTATTTAGATTAATTTATATGATGTCCTGATGATTCACTATATAATCCGATTCGTATGAGAAACGCTGAGAAATATATTCGGGGATGTAATCTGGGGAGTTAAGCACTCGGGCGACCGAGAGGTGTCACTCGGTCGACCGAGTGTCCCTATTCGGTCGACCGAGAGCTTCCGAACCTGTTTCATCCGTTAATCAGTCACGTCTTTATGATTAGGTTAGCTTAATTGAATCTGTTATCTCAGTAGGTATGGCTATGGCTACGTCACTCGCTTAATTTAATTAAAACGTGTAAGAAGGAAATACCGATATAAAACTCTTAGGTAGGCTCATGAATTGATCTTCGGACGTTCAGCGTTATCTAGGTAGGTTTATATTAGGGAATTGCGCGCACCTTGTTATACGTAGATCGTAAACTAGCATGAGACTATAACTTGGTAAGTGTTAGTTGGACGAGAGTTTGAGTGATCATTTAGGAAGTACGCCTAACCATAGGAATGTTGCCTGGACGAGGTGTACGGTTAATATCGGCATCCTTAGAGTCGTAAGCGTGTGAGTTATATGAGATGGAGGCACCAAAAGGCGAAGTCACGTAACAATACCACAGTGATCTAGTGACCTACTGTTAAGGGTGATTTTATACGATTTATTATGCTATATTTTATGATAATTTCCCTCATATTTGTGTAATTTGCCTAAGACGAGTGTTTAATGGAATTATTGAGTAAATGAGGTTTTTAATGAGTTATTCGCAAAATAGGTTAATTTTGGTGTTTTAATTGTGATTTTATGATTATTTGGATGATATTACGTTTTGCGATGTTTTGATGTGCTGTAGGTACGTGTTTGATGCTCAAATGATGATTAAATGAAGATAAGAGTCAAATTACATTGATGATAGAAGAGATAAGGATGGAATTGGCTAGAAGAAAAGGATAAAGATGAAGATTTCGAATTTGGATCCAGCTGAACTGGCGTCCAAGTCCCGTCCAGGTGGACGAGCGTCCAGAATAGTGGACGAGCGTCCAGGAGAAAAAAGTTGATACAGAGAGTTTGGACGCTGAGTGGACGGGCGTCTGAAGCAAGTCCAAGGCACCCCGGACGAGCGTCCAGATAGCCGGACGGGCGTCCAACACCGACTTCAGCACAGCCGACTTACTTTCCCTATAAATAGCAGCGCGGATTTCAACCCTAATGATACATTATTGAGACCTATTGATACACAATCATTAGGAGAAAACCCTAGGCGGCCCCAGCCCCCTTAGGGGAGGCTGGGGTTGCGATTTTTCTTGTTTTATATTCCGTTTTTTGTTTTGTGCTGAATGCTTGGAGGCTGAGCAATTGTTCAAACCATGTGAATCCGTTTCAGCAGGTTCTTTATTTTCAATCTAGATTTGTTTTGTGATTTTTAATTCAATTTGTATCTTTTCTATATGCTTATGTGTTATGCAATCAATATCGAGAGATGAATTGTTGTTGAAGTTTACCGTATGACGAGAGTCGGTGTAAACCTTAGATCACCATAGGAAAGATGGGATTTCTAATCTTGACATAACGAGAGTTGATAGGTTGAATATCTAGGTTGCTAGATTGAGAGATCTTACACCTTGTTTTGATAGCGTCAATCTTATAGATCGAGAGATGAGAGATTGATAGGCGAATTATCTACGAGAGTAGGAATTCATACCTTTGATAGGTGAACCACATCTTTAATTAGATCATCACAAGATAACTTTAGAGAGGAAATTAAGGGTTGCGGGATCGGAGGAATATTTGTTTGTTCATTGTTTAATCACCATGATCATCTTCTTGTTTACTGTTTATTTTATAGTTTATAGTTCAGATTTCGTTTGCGCTTTTATCCTTCCTGGCTTTGGACTGACAATCCTCTGTCCAGTTTATTTTCCGTTTTAGTTTAGGTTTTAATAATAATCGTATCAATCTTAGGAAAATTAATGAACTAGATACCCCTATTCCCTGTGATCGACTCCGGTATTAATCGCTATGCTATGATCCCTACACTTGGGGAATACCGGATTTATAAATATTATTACTTGTTATTTTTCATTAGATAAATCCGTGACACCTACCGGTGCTACATCAAGTTTTAGGGGATGACTCCCGTAGCCAATATAAATAGATATGAACGGATTAATAGTAGGAGAGTCTTGTTGTTATATAAATTGTCTAGATCCAAATGATTACGGTTATAATTGGGCAGTTGATTACGTTATTTGTTTACGTGTTATTTGTTTATATGTTTGAGTGTGTCTTTCTTTTCTCGTATTCTATGTTGGTCGTAGACCGTCTTTGTCAAACGAAATAAATAGGTTGACTATTTAAGTCAGGATCCACAAATTGATTCTCTGTGGGATCGACCTCGACTCTATCTAGCTATACTGCGATTGAACCTAGTTCACTTGCTAGTGGTTATTTAGGCATCGAGTTAATAATTTAACTTGACCGCAATCAAGTTTTTGGCGCCGTTGCCGGGGAATCAATGGTCCAATTGCTTAAATAATCTACTTAATTATTTCGTTTATCTGTTTTCTTTAAATAAAATAAAATTAAAAAAAAAAAAAAAAAGGGGGGGGGGGGGGGGGGGGGGGGCTCGGTCGACCGAGCCCATTATTTGCCTTATATTTTCTGATAGTTGTTTTCCCCCCTGTGATTCTGTTAGTAGGTTATAAGGCTAGCAGCAGTATGAGTAATCATACTGCCTGTTAGTTCAATAACCGTTTGTTGTTTTTCTTATGATGCAGTTAATCAGAGGGAATCACTCAAGCGAACTGTTTAGCAAAATGTCATCACATCGGTCCTCTGAGGTTCAAGGAGAAGAAGTCATGGTGCTAAGAACCAAAACCACACCTAGAAAGCCGTTGACACCTAAACTCAAGGAGAGAATAGCAAAGATGAAGGCAAGAATTCACGAAGCCAAGAAGTCAAAAGAGTCTAAAGATGCTTACATATACAGAGGTATGTCCAAGTTAAATCCTGAAGAGATTTCTTCAGATTCAGACTCAGGATATGACTACATGCATCACATGTCAGATATAGAATCTGATTCTGAGGTTAGCATAGACCTAAATCGCCCCATAGTCATCTGTCCTAGAGATGCAGCGCATATTGAGAATGAATCTCGGTTGATGCCGAAACTAGATGACCCAGGAGCATTTATGGTAGAGGTTACCTTAGAAGGAACATACCTAGGGTTGGCTTTGATAGATTTTGGCTCGAGTCTGAACATTTTCCCGAAGAGTCTTTGTGATAGAAATCTAATCCTTACGCCCACGAATACTCCATTGCAAGTTAGATTCGCGGATGGGACCAGAACAATCATGTCTGGAAATATGTATAATATGATCATTGGCATAGGACAACTCAGGTTTAAGATAGATATAGTTGTTATGGATATAGATGAGCACCCTCACTGCCCGATCATTTTAGGGAGAGCCTTTATCAATACTTTTAGAGCCCTAATTCGTATGTCCAGGCGTGAGATCACATTTTTCGATGCTAAAGGTTCTGAGACCTATGGGACGAGGAATTCAGATTTCCCTACTCCGGTGAGCGTGAATGTTATAGGAGTTGGTAGTTCGAAACCAGATATTACTCCGGACTCAGAAAAAAGTGTTGATGACAAGATAGAAGAAAGAGATGAGACCCTTACAGTTCTGAGTCGTGAGAAAGCTGTCGAGCCTGCCCCTGTTCTAGAAAATCATAATCCTGAAGGCCTGCCTTTCTCCAGACCCAAGAATAGAAGGAAGCAAACAAAGAAACGAACTCGTCGAGTTCGAGCTAAGGAGAGCTCATCTACTTCTGAAACAATCACGAAAGTTGGAGCTTGCTTGGATGGACAGTTCGACTGTCTTTTCGTTGGACTCACATCTCACGGAAAGGCACTCGTGCAAAAGGACAGCAAGACATTTTCGGTAAAGGCTAACAGGGTGAAAACCTGGCAAGCCAAGAGCAGTTCGTAGAAAGTGATGATTTATGGAAAGTCGAGCTACCGACTTAAACTGTAGAACTATTTCTATTCTTCGTTATTTTATTTAAAAATAAAAAATAAAAGTAGCGTTAAACGATAAGAAGTTTTTTTTTTCTATTTTGCCGTGTTCCGACGACTGCTGAGTTAAGGATGTGCAAAATAATTTTTTTATTCGAATCGTTTTTACGTGAAATGGAGTGTAGTAACTGAGTCTTTGTAAGAAATTGTTGATTAAGGAAATAGAAAAGCGTTATTTTACAAATGCTTAGACCAGATTGTTTGATTTATTTATGATAAGAATGAGATTGCTTTTGTGCTTGAGACAACTTGTCGGTTAGAAAAAATTTGCGGTAGGAATTGCAATAGTGAAATAATAATTTTGGCATGGTTATATGTTGTAGTTAATTTACCGTGTGTCAAAAAGATTAAATGGTCAACAACATTAATTTCTACATATCCCCATTCACCTTCCCCTCTTCCCAACCATTCACCTTTTCCTCTTCCCAATTTCTTTATTCTTTCAATTCAAATTTTCAAATTCCACCTTTACACCTCATCAATCCCAAACCATTTTTATCCACCAATCACATTCCACCTTTCAAATTCCATTTTTCTATTTAACCCATTCATTCTCTCCTCCATTTTCTTCATCCTTTTCTCCATCTTCTTTATCCAAATTCTTCATTTACCTCTTCCCCAAACCTCTGTAGAAATCAAATGGAATTATTTTGAAAATCTTCATCCGTTTCACCATTTTCACTCACTTTGAAAATCCTGTCGAAACGATTTTCTGATCGATCGATTCAGTCACTGGGAGCATACAGAGCCAGAAAAACGTTCCTGTCGAAACTCCACACTCGGTCAACCGAGTGATTACTCTCGGTCGACCGAGAGTCTGTCTTCTGCCGCCGTCCGCTGCTGTGTTGTTTATCTATCAGGATGCCACCAAGAAGACACAGAGCCGCTCAGTTTGTGGCTGTTGAAGGCAACATACCATTAATCAACGGGGTACCACAATTCGCGAGCCGGGAGGTATATTCTTCATTTATTAATCATTTCGTTAATGCCCCTGCACATCGAGCTCGAGGACTGGATTTGGATAATTGTGGAGATGAGCTTTTGGAATTGGTGGAACGTTATCAATGGCGCGATGTCGTAGCACCCCCAGGCCGAGTCAACGTCAATTGGGTAAGGGAATTTTATGCTTATTTACGCGTACACCCCGACACCAATATTGTTACTATTCATGGCCGACCGATTGTAATTTCTCCGGGTACGTTTAATGCTTATTTTGGTCTGGATATCTCGGAGGACGGGCCGGAGTATATGGCGACATTTGACGGGTCCGACGCTTGGTTGGAGGAAGTTGGTGCCTATCTTGGGGTAGAATGGACTATATGGGAGGTTGCCCGCACATTTGCGGAACCAGATTTCAGGAGATGGGAGGATAAATGCCTTCATCGGCTTATCCGTTCTAATATCTTTCCGGCTAAGCATGTATCTACGGTCTACTATACCCATGCCACTCTGCTTTATTGGTTATACATGGGATGGCCCGTGAATGTGGGGGCGTTGATACGCAAGGAAATGACAGACGATGCTCTCAAGCCTCGGCATACCTTACCTTTTGGTTCACTGATCACTACATTCTGTGAGGGAGCCGAGTGCCCAGTGTTAGGCGGCGATTCCTATGTGGGGCCAATGCCTATCCTATCTTTAAGTTCTGTCGCACCGCCTATCGTTCACGGTCACGATCAAGAACAAGAAGGGGAACCCGAGGATGATGCTGACGAAGCCGGCCCGAACTATTTGCAACTAGCACCATTCAATCCAGGATTTTAGGATTAAGTATTTTTATTTGCGTGTTTGCTATTCCTATAATTACCGAGTTTTTATTTTGACTCAATTCTACTAGTGTGTCGTGTTATATAGAGCAGGTTTCACTGCCTCCTAAATTCGAACTCATGTGATGTTTTGGACTTGCTGAAATGTATTGAAATGTAATCATTAATTTATGGACTTAAAAATGTTTAAGGAAATTGTTTTCCCTTTTACGGTCCCTTTTTTCTGATTATTAATGATTGGACTAATCCTATAACGAATTTCGAGCTTTGTTTAAGATGCATGTTGCAGCGATTATTCTTCCGCCCTGCTAGCGGCCAATGCCTGTGCCTGTTACACTTTGCCGAATTCCCAAGACTTGTTCAACTTCCACGCTTATCCAGAGCTAAGTTCCTTTTCTGAGTTTGTTCTTTCGATTTTTATACATTGGGGACAATGCATGGTTTAAGTGGGGGGTAAAAGTCACTTAGCTCAAATAAGCTTCCATATACTCCCATATATCAAATAATAAACAAAAAGAAAAAAAAATCACATTTACCTTGGTGAGTTCCTGATAATTATATCTAATAAGAAATAAGCCATATTTCATGAGTACGTGATCACTGTATGCTTCTGCGATTTATTGATTAGTAAACTTAATGATATTCATATTGTCCGTTGCGAGTAGTTGTTTATTATTCAATTGTTCGATAAATGAATCGAGTTGTACCACGTTTATTTAAAAAAAATGAAAAAATATGTGTACATTGCATAGATAATTGGTTATGCTTACCTAGTGTCAAATTTATCGTCTGATGTGTTCCTAAAATCCTAGCCACAAAAGCTGAGTAATAGGATTGAGACGTACCTGTGTTTGATAATGTTAAAACACTGGACTTGTAGTAAGTTACCAAAGTAGCCTCGCGCTTGTGGTAATATTCGATGCTATGTTTGATCTAAGATAGAGGGGTGCTCTAAAAAGTTCTCCTTCTTGAGATTGATAGTATCTGAAAAATATGAAGATATGAAAAGAACATTCAACTCTTTAAGAGGCTTTGAGTAGTACTCGGTCTCCAAGTCCAAAAACCCTACAGATACGCTCTTGCTTATTATTCTAGTGCTTCAACAATTAAAAGGCTTAAGAAGTGGGAATACTAAAGTTGGTAGGTTAAGACTACAAAGTTTGCATAAACTCTAATCTTGCTACAAATATTTAAAACTCAATGCACATGCACACAACACATCGATTCATGATGAATAGTGGATAATGAATAGCTGATGAGCATAGAGGGTATGAGTTGATTCGAGTTTCTTGTGTTAGTATACTGTGACCACGGGAAAGCGGTTTATGGGGAATGACTTATTGATATTTTGATCGGGACGATCAAAGGCTAAGTGGGGGGTAGTTGATAACGGTCATTTTGTGCCCGTTATTCTATGATCTTTATCCCTGATTCTAGTTTAAAGGAGCTATAATAGAGCAATAATAAGTCGTAATACGCTTAATTTGCATATTCCGAGAGTTACAATTCATTATTATGTATTAGGAGGTTTTATTATATTATTTGATGTTACAGACTGTATTTCATGCTATATTTGTAGTAACTCATTTTGGAGCACAAGGATGGACTTCGGAGAAGCTTTAATGGATTGCAAACAAGTTCAGAAAGCCTAAGGCATAAAAGAAGAAGAAAGCCCAGAAGTATATAAGGCTCGGTCGACCGAGCCTATGCATTCGGTCGACCGAGTAGGCCTTTAGTCCAGAAGAAGTTCGGCACATTGTTTGAGGCGGTTAGGGTTCAGTAGTGTCGGCAATTAAGTCAGTTTTCTATGTCGGCTGAGGCTCTATATAAACACAAGTCCTTAGTATTTTTTATTATGCATTCACCAATATCAATTCATATATACAAATAAGCAAATAAGGATTCATTAGGCTAGAGAAGGAGCTGAGGGTGCAATCATGTAAGCCCTAGTTCTTCTTCTTATTTTCTTTTAGTAATCAATTTCCCAATTATGCTTTGATTGTTTGAGTAGTTATTCATATCTAGATGATGTAGATCTAGGCTATGACGTTAGGGCAGTGATGATATCTTGTCTATGAGGATCTCATACCCTACGTCCTCTACCTAATATCTATGGATGAATCTCGCGTGTTTAATTTACGTGCATTTAGATTAATTTATATGATGTCCCGATGATTCACTATATAATCCGATTCGTATGAGAAACGCTGAGAAATATATTCGGGGATGTAATCTGGGGAGTTAAGCACTCGGGCGACCGAGAGGTGTCACTCGGTCGACCGAATGTCCCTATTCGGTCGACCGAGAGCTTCCGAACATGTTTCATCCGTTAATCAGTCACGTCTTTATGAATAGGTTAGCTTAATTGAATCTGTTATCTCAGTAGGTATGGCTATGGCTACGTCACTCGCTTAATTTAATTAAAACGTGTAAGAAGGAAATACCGATATAAAACTCTTAGGTAGGCTCATGAATTGATCTTCGGACGTTCATCGTTATCTAGGTAGGTTTATATTAGGGAATTGCGTGCACCTTGTTATACGTAGATTGTAAACTAGCATGAGACTATAACTTGGTAAGTGTTAGTTGGACGAGAGTTTGAGTGATCGTTTAGGAAGTACGCCTAACCATAGGAATGTTGCCTGGATGAGGTGTACGGTTAATATCGGCATCCTTAGAGTCGTAAGCATGTGAGTTATATGAGATGGAGGCACCAAAAGGCGAAGTCACGTAACAATACCACAGTGATCTAGTGACCTACCGGTGCTACATCAAGTTTTAGGGGATGACTCCCGTAGCCAATATAAATAGATATGAACGGATTAATAGTAGGAGAGTCTTGTTGTTATATAAATTGTCTAGATCCAAATGATTACGGTTATAATTGGGCAGTTGATTACGTTATTTGTTTACGTGTTATTTGTTTATATGTTTGAGTGTGTCTTTCTTTTCTCGTATTCTATGTTGGTCATAGACCGTCTTTGTCAAACGAAATAAATAGGTTGACTATTTAAGTCAGGATCCACAAATTGATTCTCTGTGGGATCGACCTCGACTCTATCTAGTTATACTGCGATTGAACCTAGTTCACTTGCTAGTGGTTATTTAGGCATCGAGTTAATAATTTAACTTGACCGCAATCAGAATTATAAAAGTTGACTGATAATCAGCAATGTACTGGAATTCACTAAGGGGATTAGTCTTTGCTATGTTGGGTGAGCTCACTTAGCAGATTAGTCATTGGTATCAACAATTCCATGTACTTATGTTTGGACAATTGAGCAAATGAGGTTGCCAAGGGGATTGGTCTTTGTCATGTTGGGTGAGCTCACTTGACAGATCAGTCATTGGTATTAAACTTCATCTTGTATTATCAATTGAACAAAACAGGAAGAAATCAAGGATCAGCAGAGTCACTTTGTCAGCAGGCTGCTGAAGCACCTTTATCAGCAGACTGCTGAGCCAACCCTGCTGAGGACAACCCTGCTGAATGGAACGTTACAGTCAAACTTTACTAAAGTCAAAAAGCAGTTTGGCAGGATATTTATCCTACTCTTTATTACCATAGTTACCACGATCCAACGGTTACAAACGTTATGGAGGAGTTATGGGCCACGTGTCAAGACCACATTTACTCAGATTAATCGTGGTTAACATCAATGTACGCACAATGACAGTTGCAACTACTCACTGTCTATATATTCAGACTCTTACAGCAGATCCTCTCTACTTGCAAAATCTGCTTTATCACTGCAAATTTCACACTGTGTGAACACAGATTCATAATCCATCTTCTTCATCTCATTCTTCTCATAAAAATGGTGGAAAATATTGATGTCCAGATTGAATCAAGCCAAAGTGTTAGAGGCTTTGTTATGGTTGCAAACAAGACAGAATTGGCCATCAACATTGGTCGAAGAATAAGGAGATTTGCAGGCTTGGAAAACAAACTCAATATCAGATTAGAAACAATTTCATACACAAATGTTATTGATTTCTGGAAGAACATGGTTGTAGAAGAAGGGACTGAAGCATTCAAGACGACTGTGAATGCTGAGGAGATAGAAATTTCCCCTAGTCTACTGAGGGAAGTGTTTGGATTTGAGGAAGTAGCGGATGGTCCAGTAAATCCTGAAGCAATGGGACTATCCAAGATGGCTTTTGTTGATCAAATCAAGACAAATACAGCCACAAAATCCACTCCAGGCATAAATTGCAGACATATTGGAAATGAGTACAGTCTGCTGAGCAAGCTCATTGCCAAGAACATACTTGGACTGGTTGGCAGTATGGACACTCTATTAGGACCCAAGATAGAGTTGATGATGATTATCTGCAGGAGCATGAGATTTGATTGGGCTGGTTACTTCATTCACTACATGAAGAAGGTAGCCAAGGAAGAAAAAGAGGGTAAAAGGAAATCCAAGGCCTTGCCCTTAGGATTAATGGTTCAGACCCTGCTGAATCACTTGGAAGTTCCTGATCTTGAACCTGAGAAGATCAACCTGAGAAGATCAATCAGTCTACATGATGATGAAGAGGTTGCTGACCCTGCTGCTGATGATGACAATAATGGAGATGATGGTGATGCTGGTGGTGAGCAGGTCCAGCAAACTAAGAAGAAATCTGTTAAATCTGCTGCACCAAAGAAGACCAGTGAGAAAAGAAAGGCTGTAGATACAAGGAAGATCACTGAGATCTTAAAGCCTAAGAAGACTAAGAAGCAAACAACACAGACTGTTGAGTCCGCCGAGGTCCAGTGAATGCACCGAATGCGGTGCGACCTGACCCGCCGTTCTTTGCAAGAAGAACTGTTGTTGAGATTCTGAGGGAACAACAGAAGGAAGCTAGTAGAAAGAGGAAGTCTACTAGAACTGAAGATGATGAACCTCTTTCCAAGAGAAGAAAAGAAATTATCCACAAAAAGAAACATGGAAAGGGGAAAGAATTGAAAGACTTGGAAGCACAAAGAATCCAAGAAGAAGCATCAGTAGAAGAGGAAGAAGAGGCTATTGAGGCCGAGCCCTTGACTATCATCAAGCCTGTGGAAATTACTGACTCCTCACCTGAAGAGGTTGTTAAGTCTACTGAAGCTGCACAGGTTGTTGTTGAGCAATCTGTTGGAGATATACAACAGTCTACCGACCCTGAGCCTGCTGTAGTATCTACTGAAGACCCACAGCAAACCACTGAACCTGACCCTATTGTGGTAATTGAAGAATTGGTTGAAGACCCTGCAATTGTTGAAAGAACTCAGGGGGAAGAGCAGTGTGCCGCTAACCCTGCTGATGAGCATGTAAGTCAGGGGGAACCAAGTGTTGTACAGATGGAAGTAGTAGGTACAAATATACCAACTCAGCAACCTACTGACTTTGAAGCATCTGTTGAAGAAACAATGAATTTACTTGTGGGAGCTTTTGGAGGTCAACAAGCTGCTGAACCTGCCACTAGAAAGCCATCTATGCCATATGAGAAGGCATCCAAGAAGGACAAAGTAGATCCTAACTTCAAAAAGGTGCAAAACTATTTTCAGTGGAAGTTTGGATTCTACAAGAAACAGAAACCAGCTGCTGATCCGATGAGTGGATTTGAAGAATGGGCATTTGAGTAGCTGGGTGTGGACAGCCTGTTGGATTTGGTAGACACTAGCATGCTGCAATCCAGGCTGATGGATCTTTTGGATGAAGGAAAGAAAAGTGGAGGAATCATGTTCAGAGATCCAAAGTACACACCAGACATTGATTCATCAGACTCTGTTGATGATTCCCCCATGTTTCCTGGGGAGACCAGTGGAGTGGCTAAAGAAACGACAATTGAAGCTACTGGTCAAGGAGACACTGATGGCATGGAAGCTGAACCCACTGAGACTGATAAGTCTGCTGAGGGCCAGCAGACGGGAGAGATGGATGAGGATCTACAGGATCTCACCATGGATGATCTGGAGGCTTTGATCAATGAAGGAGTTAATCTAAGTGCTGGCAGGCTAGCTGATGAATTTGGTACATTCCATGTTGTTGAGCCTACTGCACATACTGAAGCTGAACAGAGTGAGGACTTGGATGGAGAGAAGGTTACTGATTATAGTGAACCTAGTGCCAGCTCAGAAGAATCTATTGAATATCAAGATGGATTTGACTTTGAGGGCATTTTTACTAAAACTGCTATCATCCTGCACAAGATTGGTCATGCTGAAGGATTTCAAGTGGATAATGAGGCTATATTTAATCCACAAAGAGTGAAGAGGAGGTACGGAGTTCTTTGAGTTACAAACAAAGCACATGGACACGGAGTTGGAACGGGAGGTACAAGCCGCCGAGTCTCAAACAAGACACTGGACACAAAGTTGGAACCGTGTTGGGTATGGAGGATACCCCCGTTGTCGAAGAGGCCGCTTGTAGTGGAGCCTCCGGAGAAAAGACCACTGAAGGGAAAGATGGTCAGCAGACTGCTGTTAATATGGATGAGCAGCTGCTGGACTATGACTTTAGTGATGAGGAGTTCCAAATGCCTGAAGAAGAAAATGTTGTTGTTGATCCACCACATGCATTTGTTCCTATTTTTGAAGAACCAGCTCCTGATCCTATCTTGGAAGAATATCAAGGACCTAATCCTGCTGGATTGGATAAGAGTTGGGCATTGGTTGTGAGCAATCAGAGGCCACAATACAATGTTAAGGAGCCTACTGATGAGGCTACTGGTGGAAGAATGACTGGTGAGATACCAGTAGCAGTTTTGAATGAGTTAAGGGTTGTGAGGCATGATATGCAACAGTTAAGAACTCAACTGGATAGACAGGAAGAGAGATTTGAAGAACTGATGAAAATGGTGAATGAAAACAGACAATCTACTGGTACAGTTGCTTCAAACTTCACATCTACTCAAAATGCCGTGAATGATCTGATACTAGATGTGAGGGGAATCAAGGTTCAAAATACTGCAAAAGAGAAGTTTCTGAAAGATCAACTTATATCCATTCATCAGAAACTTGACAAGCTTGCTGAAACACCTAAGCCTGCTGAGGCTGCTGGAACATCTCAACCTGCTGGATTGGATCCTAAAGATACTGAGAGGATCAATCTACTGGAAGAAACTTTGCAATCCAGGATTACTGCAGTTGACACTAGAACTGAAATTATGGAAGGGCAACTGAATAATCTGGTTATCTCATAGGAGAGTCTTCATGGTCTAATGTCCCGGTTTGTTGATGATGTCACTAAGGGGGAAGAGGGCCAAACAGCTACAGCAAAAGAGGCAGCAAGACTCTTTGCAAAGAAAAGATGGGAGGATGAGACTAATGCTTACAGACAACCTGCACCTGGCAGAGTTCAAATTACTGATGATCTCCTCAAACAATACAAGAAAGAATACTATAACAGAAGGAAACCTTATCATGACAAGGGATATCATGAAGGTCTAAACTCTTTCTTGGGATTGAAATTTTGGGAAGCAAGAGTCAAAGCCTTAAGGGCAACTTATAGAGGTGGAAGAGGTGGAAGAAGTGGCAGAGGTGATAGGAACTTGCCTATCACAAAAGCAAAGGACTCACTTGATGAATTCAAGGAACTTTACATGAAGTTTGGATTCAGAGTGAATCAAATTAATCTTCTCCTGCCTGAAGCTTGGAAATGTTGGAAAGAGATCAATCCCTACATTGATTTTACACTGATTGAAAATGAATGGATGAGGGATATGATAGAAGAAATCAGGGCCTATCAAGAACAAGTGGAGAAGGCCAGACAAGAAAGAGAAAGAAGACAGTAGATCAGCACACTTTAACTACATTATGTTTTTGCTGATTCTAGACTGTAATATCTTTGAACAAATGTTTTTAATGAAAGATGACTATGTTTGTTCTGTTTTTGTTTTTATCCTTTTGCTTTGCTGTTAGGTGAGGGTAGTGGCATCATCACCAAAAAGGGGGAAATTGTTGGATTTATTTCTATGTTTTGATGATGAGTGCCAGACTAGCTGTTATAGTGCAAAGGCAAAAAGATGTCTAGATCAAATGTATAGGTTTATTAGAGTTTGATTTATGAATAGGTTTGATCAAACAAGCACTGTAAAGGGCTGCTAATTTATATCAGCAGACTGATCCATATCAGTAGGGTAGATAGGTCAGTAGACTAGTCTGGAACCTGCTGAAGACTGAAGGCTGAGGGTTCAAACTCAGTTACAGAAGACTAAGGGATCAAACTTAGTAATTTAAGTCAAGGATATGGAATCAGAATTTAGGCAAGTCTGTGATGACCTAAACTGATTACATATACCTTGTGAAGAAGGTCTGAGTTCCACAAGTTGGATGATGATTGGAACTTGGTTATTATTAAAAAGGTGTAATCTAACTTCACAAATAAAAGTTAGATAAAAGAAATCAGCTGCATTGTATTTTATACACAGCAAATTGCAGTTCAACAGACTGATAGGTATCTCAGCAGACTGATGAACCTGCTGATGATATACCTCGGTTAATTCAAGATTATATTGGAAGATTACATGGATAAGGACATCCTTCTACCTCTGACTTATCAAAGAAATCAAAGGCTGAGATTAAAAGAACGTTGGGATGATTCAGATCTTTATCCAATGGTTATAAGTCAAAGGGTGGACAGATTGCACTGTCAAAAAGGAATTCTGACAGTGTCAGTCCTATGAATAGTGACAGAATGCAAATCAGATGGGACAAAAACAAGGAACGGTTACATTTGAATTTCAAATACAAGTCACATGCATTCTTGCCTATAAATAGAGGACTTTCAACTCAGAAACAAGATGATGAAAACTAATAGACTTTGAAGAGATTTTACTGAGTTGAAAAACACCCTGCTGAACTTACTGAACTTAAAGCTACTGATCCAGAGAAATTCTTCAAGTGTATTCTGCATTCAAGCTACATCAAGTATACACACTTGAAGCCTGCAAGCTGCTGATTATATCATCCTAATCAAGCTGCTGCAACTGAATCATTTATTTGATTCAACCTTTATTTTATAAAGAACCTGCTGAAGACAGTGAAGCACAGTTGTGTGAAAGACTGTTGTTTGTGGTGGAGCTGGTGAAGAGGCAATCCTACCCTTCAAGGACCAGTGGAAGACTCAGGAGCAGCAATCCTACATGTTCCCGTTTTCGGTTGTGAAGCCATAGTTATTGGTGAAGGACAAGCAACCTTAGGAATATTTGTAAAAGCTACATCAAAGATCTCTAGTGAATTTCCTCCAACATCACGGGAGAAGAGTGGACTGACAGGATTACACCACCTGGAACCACTATAAAATCTGCCTACTTACTTTCATCATTTACTTTCTGCACTTAGTTTATTTTACACATCAACCTACTGAATCTAGCAACTGAAATCACACACTTGCACTACTGAGTATCTAATACTTAGTATCATATTTAACAACAAGTATTAAGGCTTAATTTTGATATATTTCCGCTGCACAAATTTAGCAAACTCAATTGTCAATAGACTACGTTTATCGGCGAGCTGCGAGGTATCGACGGACTCGAAGTATCGTGACCGCCGAAGTTGCAAAATTTGTTAACTCCAAAAGTTTTAAGTGTTAAGTTTATTCACCCCCCCTCTAAACTTAACCAAAGCCTTTTCAAGGGACCAACAGCTGATATAAATCAGCTGACTATTACAATGCTTGTTTGATCAAACCTATTCATAAATCAAACTCTAATAAACCTATACATTTGATTTAGACATCTTTTTGCCTTTGCACTATAACAGCTAGTCTGGCACTCATCATCAAAACATAGAAATAAGTCCAACAATTTCCCCCTTTTTGGTGATGATGCCAATACCCTCACCTAACAGCAAAGCAAAAAGATTGAAAACAAAAACAGAACAAATTTGGTCATCTTTCATTATAAACATTTGTTCAAAATCATTACAGTCTAGCATCAGCAAAGATAAAACAGATAAGTATGCTGATCTACTGTCTTCTTTCTCTTTCTTCTCTTGCTTTCTCAACTTGCTCTTGATAGGCTCTGATTTTAGTAATCATCTCTCTCATCCAGTCATTTTCAATCAGAGTGAAGTTGATATGAGTGTTCAGTTGTTTCCACCAATGCCATGCTTCAGGAAGTGTAAGATTTATCTAATTGACCCTGAAGCCTAACCTCATATAAACTTCCTGAAATTCCTTCAGTGATTCCTTTGCATCTGTGGTAGGCAAACTCCTTTCACCTCTACCACCTCTTCCATTTCTTCCACCTCTTCCACCTCTCCTGGATGCCCTCATTGATTTCACTCTAGCTTCCCAAAATTTCAAACTCAAAAATGAGTTTAGACCTTCATGAAATCCCTTGTCATGATAGGGTCTCCTTCTGTTATTGTACACATTCTTGTACTGTTTGAGAAGTTCCCTATATGCATTAGTATCAGCTTCCCATCTCTTCTTATGGAAAATCCTTGCAGCCTCTTTTGCTACAGCTGTTTGGCTCTCTTCCCCCTTATTGACATCATCAACAAAACGGGACAGCAGGCCATGCACACTCTCCTGAGTGACTACTAGGTTGTTAAGTTGACTTTCAATGATTTCAGTCCTAGTATCAATTGCCGTGATCCTTCCTTGCATTGTTTGCTCCAGCAGGGTTATCCTCTCAGTAAGCTTAGGATCAAGTACAGCAGGTTCTTGTGCAGCAGCAGGCTCAGCAGGTCTAGGAGTTTCAGCAAGTTTGTCAAGTTTTTGATGAATAGATGTAAGTTCGTCTTTCAAAAACTTTTCCTTCAGTGTATTTCCTTGCTTGATTCCCCTCACATCTAGCATCATATCATTAACAGCATTTTGAGTAGATGTGAAATTTGAAGCAACTGTTTCAGTAGATTGTCTGTTATCATTCACCAGCTTCATCAGTTCTTCAAATCTTTGTTCTTGTCTATCCAGTTGAGTTCTTAAATGTTGATGTCATTTCTGACAGTCCTCGACTCTTCCACAACATGTTCTGGTACTCCACCAGTCATTTCTCCAGCAACTCCATCAGCAGGCTCTTCTACATTATATTGTGCCCTTTGTCTGCTGATGACCATTGCTTTACTGAAATCTCTCCCAGCAGGGGGAGGTCCTTCCTCAACCATAGCACCAAGAATATCTTCCATTACTGGATCTTGTGCAGGTTCATCATTCACTGGTTCATCATCAGTAGATCCATCAATTTGAAATTCTTCATCACTGAAGTCATAGTCCAGCAGCTGCTCTTCTTCATCAATTACAGCAGTCTGCTGACTATCTTTCCCTTCAGTGGTTCTTCTTCCAGTAGGCTCCGCTACAGCAGCCTGTTCTCCAACAACAGGGGTTTCCTCCAAACCCAAATTTGGTTCCAACCTTTGTCCAGGTGCTGTTTGTAACCTAGCACCCTGTACCTCCTGTTCCAACCTGTTTCCAAGTGCTGTTTGATCCTCAGCAACCTGTACCTCCTCTTCAACTCTCGGATCTTGTGCAATGAATGCCACAACAACTTGATCAGGGAAAATGTCCATATTTTCTTGTTGAAATTTCCCCATATCAGTGATCCTTCTTAGCAAATTTGCAGTTTTGGTCAGGGTGTCCTCAGTGTCAAATCCATCTTGATATTGAATTGAGTCTTCTGAACTGGCACTAGGTTCACTGTGATCAGTAACCCTCTCATCATCCAAATCTACATTTTGCTGATCCTCAGGTTGATCAGTAGGTTCAACCACAAACATATCATCAATCTCACCAACCATTCTGTTTGCACTACCATCTATTCCTTCATTGATTTGTGCCTCTATATCATCAATGGTGAGATTCTCCATATCTTCATCCATTTGTCTCTCAGTAGACTGTCTAGTACCAGCAGACTGCCTTTCAGTAGGATCAATTAACATTGCAGTCCCACTGGTCCCTCCTGGACCTGATGGATAATCACCTCTAGAATCAGATGATGATGATGAATCATCATTGTCATCTCTGGGGTCCCTGAACTTGATACCCTCTTCTTCTTGTTGATCTTCAAAGATATCCATCAATCTTGACTGTAACAAAGAGGTATCAACAAGTTCCAACAAATTCTCCACTCCCAACTTTTCAAAAGCCCATTCTTCAAAGTCTGTCATAGGTTCTGCAGCAGGCTTTTGCCTCTTGTAGAATCCAAACTTCCATTGAAAATAGTCAGCCACCTGCTGAAGTTTTGGATCCACAAACTCTTCATTCTTCTTCTTTTTCACATGTTTTTCAAAAGGCATGAAAGACCTCCTTGGAGCAGTTTCAGTAGCTTGATGACCTTCAAAGGTCCCAACAAGCAAACTCAAAGTATCTTCAATAGATGCATGAAGGTCAGTAGGTTGCTCAGATTGGATATTGGTCCCTACTACCTCAATTTGCACAACACTTGGTTCCCCCTGACTTATATGCTCATCAGCAGGGTTAACAGCAGACTGTTCTTCCCCCTGAACTATTGCAGGAATTTCAGGGTCTTGTACCAATGTTTCACTCACCACAGCAGGTGTAGATTCAGTGGTTTGTTGTGGTTCTTATACAAGTTGCTCAACAACAACTTGTGCAGCTTCAGTAGATTTAATAGTTTCTACAGCAGGCTCTGATGCAGCGGACTGCTGTGTTTCTCCAACAGATTGCTCAACAACAACCTGTTCACTTTCAGTAGGCTCAGCAGCCTTAGCAGGTGAGGATTCAACAACATCAACAGCAGGTTCAGTCTCTGTAGTTTGCTGTGACTCTCCAGCAGGTTGCTCAATAACAACCTCTGCATCCTCATTAGGCTTGATAATAGTCAATGGCTCAGCATCAATAGCCTCTCCTTGTACTTCCACTTCTTCTTCTACTGCTTCTTCTTCTTTTAGTGCCCTTTGAGCCTCTAAGATTTTCAATTGTTTTCCCTTTCCATGTTTTTTTGTGGGTAATCTCTTTCATTCTCTTGGAAAGTGGCTCATCATCAATTTCAATCATAGTAGACTTCCTCTTTCTACTGTCTTCTTTCTGTTGTTCCTTTAAAATCTCAACAACAGTTTTTCTAGCAGCTACAGCAGGGTCAGTAATCTCAACTTCAGCTGGACCCTCAGCAGATTCAGCAGTCTGTGTTGTTTGCTTCCTTGTTCTTTTAGGCTTTAACATTTCTGTTCTCTTTCTAGTGTCAGCAGCCTTTCTTTTCTCAGTAGCCTTCTTTGGTGCAGCAGGTTTGACAGATTTCTTAGTAGTTTGTTTGACCTGCTCACCACCAGCATCACCATCATCTCCATTATCATCATTATCAGCAGCCTCAGCAGCACCTTCTTCATCATCATCCAGACCAGGGATGACATAATCAATCTCTTTCTTGTATCTAGATTGGTTTATTTTCTCAGGTGCCACATCAGGAATCTCCAAATGATTCAGCAGGGTCTGAACCATTTATCCTAAGGGTAAGGCCTTGGATTTCCTCTTTCCTTCTCTTTCCTCTTTTGCAACCTTCTTCATGTAATGGATAAAGTAACCAGCACAATCAAATTTCATACTCCTGCAGATAATCATCAGCAGCTCTATCTTGGGTCCTGATAGAGTATCCATACTTCCAACCATCCCTAGTATATTCTTTGGAATGATTTTGCTCAGCAGGTTGTACTCATTCCCAATGTGTCTAACATTGATGCCTGGAATTGATTTGGTGTCTTCATTTGTCTTGATCTTATCAACAAAATCCATCTTGGACAATCCTATTTCCTTAGGATTTACTGGACCATCTACTACTTCTTCAAAACCAAAAACTTCCCTAAGTAGACTTGGGGAAATCTCAATCTCCTGGGCATTCACAGTTGTTTTGAATGCATCTGTTCCTTCTTTTATCACAATGTTCTTCCAAAAGCTCACAACATTTGTGTATGAGATTGTTTCCAGTCTTATGTTAAGCACATTCTCCAGACCTTCATACCTCCTTATTCTTCGACCAATGTTGATTGCTAGTTCAGTTTTATTAGCATCAACAACAAAACCTCTAACACTTTGACTTGTTCCAATCTGAACATCAATCTTTTCCGCCATTGTTAAAGAAAAAGAAGATGAAGAAGATAGTTTCTCAAATCTGTGTTCACACAGTGTAAAAACAGAGAGTATAAATCTGAGATTTTGCAAGTAGAAGGTATCTTCTGTGTAATAGGTCTGTATAAATAGACAGGGAGTGGTTGTAACTGTCAGTGCACGTACATCCACATTAACCACGATTAATCTGAGTAAATGCTGACTTGACACGTGGCCCATTACATCTCCATAACATTTTTAACCGTTGGATCATGTTAACTGCGGTTATAAAGGACAGAATAAATTTCCCGCCAATCTGCTTTTTGACTTTAATAAGTTTGACTGTGTAACGTTCCATTCAAGCAGGTTGGCCTCGGCGAGGTTGGCTCGGCGGCCTCGGCGATAAAGATGCTTTCGGCCTCGGCGACAAAGTAACTCTCGATCCTTGATTTCTTCTTGTTTTGTTCAATTGATAATACAAGATGAAGTTTAATACCAATGACCGATCGTCAAGTGAGCTCACCCAACATGACAAAGACCAATCCCCTTGGCAACCTCATTTTCTCAATTGTCCAAACATAAGTACATGGAATTGTTGATACCAATGACTAATCTGCTAAGTGAGCTCACCCAACATAGCAAAGACTAATCCCCATGGTGAATTCCAGTACATTGCTGATTATCAGTCAACTTTTATAATTCCAAGTTCAGTCCTTAATTTAGCAAATCTTTCACTATCAAGTGGTTTAGTGAAAATATCAGCAAGTTGATCTTCAGTAGGGATATAGAGAACCACCACATCCTTCTTTTCAACATGATATCTTATAAAATGATGTCTCACATCAATGTGCTTGGTTCTTGAATGCAAAACAGGATTTTCTGTGATTGCAATTGCACTTGTGTTGTCACACATAATTGGAATTTCTTTTTCTTCAATTCCATAATCCCTTAATTGTTGTCTTAGCCAAAGTACTTGTGCACAGCAACTTCCAGCAGCAATGTATTCAGCTTCAGTAGTGGAAGTTGATATAGAATTATGTTTCTTGCTAAACCAGGAAACCAGTCTACTTCCCATTAACTGACAGGTTCCTGTGGTGCTTTTTCTATCAATCTTGCATCCAGCATAGTCAGAATCTGAGTAGGATATAACTTTGAAGCTTCCATCCTTGGAATACCATATCCCTACTCCCAAAGTTTCTTTTAGGTACTTGAGAACTCTTTTGACTGCACCTAAATGACTTTCTTTTGGTTTGGATTGAAATCTTGCACAAACACCTACATCAAAGGATATATCGAGTGTCCGCTGGCGATATGGGTACGACGGATCGCCTATCATCCTTCTGTATAAAGTCTGATCAACATCTTTGCGTTCTTTATCTTCATCCAATCTGATATTTGTACTCATTGGAGTTGATATCTTGGTGCTATTTTCCATACCTGATATACCTAACCCGCAACAGGACACTGTTCCAATGGATTGGGCCTACCAACCCGGCCCAATACAAATATTATGGGCCTCGACGATGTAGCCGCACCCACTTATAGCAAGCTGGTCGCTAGATCCTAGCCGCCTTTCTGTCCGCCACTTCTAAACCGGACGTATCTCCACCATATGGTTCCCTGTCCTTACAGTCAAGGCAAGATCGTACCCGCTGCTCGCCATCACCACGCTATCGTCACCGCGGACAGCGCATACGGGCGCGGACCTGGACTTGACTGTTTACCCGATTCGGTGCATACGAGATATTTATCCGGGATACTTATGGCACTTGTATAAGTTATTTCTTATTATATCATTAGTTTGTCTAATCATGAACAAGAGACCGACTTACTTGTCTATAAATAGGGGATCATATGTAACGGAGAGAGGGACCCCCGAGAATTAATACACACAAACCAAACTCGCCCTTTTGCCGCGAAACACCGGCCCAATCTCGTTGTTATTTTACTTTATGCTTATTCCACCACCTTGTTCTAAATAGCCGTCTTACCCTCTCCGGAGGAATCACCCATAACAGCCTTATATCCTCAAGATTGACACTGTTACCGCTAAACTGATATTCCGCGCCACATCAGTTGGCTCCGTTACCGGGAAACGCATCATTATCATTCTCGTCAAGATCATTTGCTCCACCTCAAGATTGATCTCACGACGGCGACAAGGTTGGATAAGCATTCAGATCGTCAACCGGAAGGAGCTCCTTCATCATCATCACATGCAAGCTCGCACTCGAGTCCATCTATAAACATAAAGGTTGGTTAAATCTCTAGCTCAGTTCTTAATCGTCAAGATCCGAAAGAACAAGAGCCCTTAAACTATCGCCTTTACCCCCAGATATACAAGCTCAGAAAATCATCAAAACTACTAGCCAAATATCCCCATACCTAAACTCTTCTAAAAGATGGTCGGAGGAAAGGCTATAAACCCTACCACCCCAGCTAAACAAATTCACAGAACCCCCATGAAGAAGGGAGGAGAAAACCGAAAGGTGATATCTTCTGGGGGTGGTGCTGGGAGAGATATCACGCCGGACATGAGGGATTTCATACAGGAAAAAACTCGTGCCCGCCAGTTGCGTGAGGAGAATTTGGCGGGAACTTCTCGTTTAAATGCTACAGTAACAGATAAGGCATCCGTACCGCCAAATTTGAATAGATTAGCCCTGCAGGCACATATGGAGTATGTAGAGGAGATGCGGTTGGGAAACGAGCTTCTAATCGCTGAAGGGCTTCCACCTCAGCCTATCCGAAAATTCAAATCTCCCCAACCCGCACGATTCGAAAATCAGCTAACAGCGGCTCCCCAGAAAACTCAAGCTCAGCAAACAGAAACACAGGGGAGCAGTCATGCGACGTCGCGGAAGAGATCAGCTTTTGTTCGACTGGGGCCCACGGTCGATGACCGCGGTGCAGCTCCCGGAACACAAAGAAATCATCGGTCAGTTTACACTCGCCTGGAGGGGCAGGGGGATTCTCAGACAAAAGGGGGTTATGCAGCGAACCTACCCATTCCGGAGGATAAGGAGGAGTTAGGGGTAATGAAAAAGCAGATAGAGGAATTGCAGCGCAGGGACAAAGGAACTAAGGCTGTTCCCACCTGGGGAACAAGTGTGCTTCATCCTGATATCTTGAAGGAAGCACCGCGAGGGGGAACGCATTATCCCAACTTTACCAATTATCATGGAATAACAGATCCATTGGACTGGCTATCCGCCTTTCAAAGCAGGATCAGCTTGTGTACGCCTAGCGAGGATGCATGGTGCATTGCTTTTGTGGGGTCTATGCAGGATAGAGCCGCATCATGGATTCGAGGTCTACCTCCGGCCTCGGTTACATCATGGGACGACCTTGTTAACAAGTTCATAGCGGAGTTCCGATCGGTGGGGGGACCAAAGAAAACACACATTGATCTGTATGAGGTCCGTCAGGGCGAAAACGAGGGAACTCGCAGCTATTATGAGCGATTCTACAAAGTTTATGAGCTAACAAGAGGACTGGCAGACAACGTCGTGATGAGCAGCTTTGAAACAGGGTTGAGTCCGGGGTACCTGAAATCATTCTTCGCACTAACTCCACCGACGAACTTACAAGAGATGCTGAGCTCGACAAGGAAGTACGTCGCGACAGCGGGTAATGAGGGGGCATCTTCCTCGGGTAAAAATAAACAAAGGGCTGAGTGCAGTCCGCCGAAGGATACCCGCAGAAGTAACGAACGGGACATCAAGAAACCCGGTAAGTTCAAAGAGGAGCATTTTACCCCTATCAACATCTCCTACACTCAAATGCTAAATGAGGTTCGAGATGAAGTACCCGAGCCTTATCCCATGGTCACGGATTCACGTCGCGACGCTAGCAAATTCTGTGGATACCACCAGGATAAGGGTCACACGACCGAGGAATGCATACAGTTTAAACGAGCAGTGGAAAAATTACTTGCTCGCGGCCAGCACGACAGATACAAACAAAACACTGGGGGGCCAGATAGGCGGAATCAACAGACCCGCCAGTTTGATCGGAGTATAAGGATGATAACCGAGACTCCGCCCAGCAACAATCAGATTAAGAGTCGCATTGGCTCGATTAACAAACATGTGGAAAAACCGACTGTTTTGCGAGAAAACGAGAGCCCATTAGCTTTTACGCGAAGTGAGTTGGTGACTTCGACTAACGCTGAAGACATGTGTTTGTGTGTATCAGAGGTTATCAATTGGGCCTGCGTAAAACGGGTGATGATCGACACGGGAGCTTGCCGTGACATTCTATACTACAGTTGCTTCAGAGAGTTGGGATTCGGCGATTCCAGTTTGAGGCCGCACAATGGCACCCTTGAGGGGTTTACAAATCACAAAGTAAGTGTCAAGGGAGCCATCGATTTAGACGTACAAATGGGCGATTATGCGCCTTTTAGAACAGAAAAGGTCGCTTTCTTGGTGGTCGACCTACAGTCCAACTACAATATGATCCTAGGGACACCGGCTCTGCGTCAGTTTCAGATGGTAGCTTCCATCCCTCACCAGCGGGTAAAGTTTTATGTTGGCGATCAGATTGGAACGTCTATCAGCGAGCCCGCAACAGTCCTCAATTATATACGAGAAAGGAGGACTGAGGCTAAGAGACCACGGATCGAAGTACCGGAGGTTGAGGGAATGGTCAGCATGATCAAAAGTGTGGGAGAGCAAGCGCCAAGCGGGTTGGAATGTGAAACGCTACAAGTCAGGGATGAACCCGATTTCACTGCTGAAGATGAACTATTAAAGATAGTCATCAACGAAGAGTACCCTGAGCAAAAGATTAAATTTGGGGCTAGATTAAGCTCTGCTGAGAGAGAGGAGTTGGTAAAGCTGTTAAAAGAAAACTTGAGTGCCTTTGCATGGGTTGTCACAGATATGCGAGGGGTCCAGACTGAGGTCGCCCTCCATCATCTGAGAGTGGATTCGACTGTCAAACCGGTACAACAGCGAGCACGCCAGTTTTCGTACGAGAAAGAGGCAGCTGTAAAGTTAGAGGTACGAAAGCTTCTTGAGGCAGGTATTATAAAGGAGCTTGCTTATCCTACCTGGCTTGCAAATGTGGTAATGGTCAAGAAGCACAACGGCAAGTGGAGGATGTGCGTGGACTTCACCGATCTCAACAAAGCTTGTCCCAAAGATCCCTATCAACTCCCACGAATAGATCGATTGGTGGATTCGATTTCTGGCTTTGAGGTGTTGAGCTTCTTGGATGCATACTCAGGGTATCATCAGGTGCGGATGGCTGAATCCGACAAGGAAATGACCGCTTTCAGAGCTGCTGGGGGCCTTTATTATTATGAGATGATGCCGTTTGGGTTGAAAAACGCGGGTTCGACGTATCAGCGGATGGTCAACCAAGTTTTCAGCTCGCAGATTGGAAGAAACATGGAGGCTTATATAGATGACATGGTGGTGAAGTCGACAGGACAGAGCCACGTCGCCGATCTTCGAGAAACTCTCAACAACGTCAAAAAGCACTCTATGAAACTCAATCCAGCAAAGTGTACATTTGGGGTTCAAGCGGGCAAGTTTCTGGGTTTTATGGTTAGCCGTCGCGGCATCGAGGCAAACCCAGAAAAGATACAAGCTCTCCTCGATATGCAGGAGCCCACAACGATCAAGGAAGTTCAAAGGCTAAATGGCCGTATTATCGCACTTGGTCGCTTCATAGCAAAGTCAGCCGAAAGGAGACAAGACATTTTCGTGGGGCGTGGAGTGTTCGCAAGCTTTTCAAGCTCTGAAAGAGTATCTGGGCAAACCACCTCTTTTAGTCAGCCCGGCAGCGGGGGATGTATTATTTTTGTATCTAGCGGCTTCAGATTGGGCTGTTGCCGCCGTTCTTGTAAAAGAGGCCGGACCCCTCCAAAATCCCGTGTTTTATGTAAGTAAAGCTCTCAGTCCGGTGGAGAGCCGCTATTTTAACATTGAAAAATTAGCTTACTCTCTTGTTATTGCTGCCCGCAAACTCAGGGGCTACTTCGCATCCCATACAATAATTGTTTTAACAGACAGTCCGGTACGACAAATATTGCACAAGCCGGACCTTTCAGGTCGCCTCCTCATATGGGCAATCGAAATTACCGAATTTGATATCCAATATCAACCCAGGAAGGCAATCAAGGGGCAAACCTTGCCAGACTTCATCGTAGAAACAAGTTTTAACTCGCCACGACCAAGCTCGCCTATGCCAATCGGACCCGCAGAGGTCAGGAGCAGACCAGAGCAATGTTGGCTGTTGTACGTCGACGGAGCATCGAGTCAGAATGGTTGCGGGGCAGGAGTCATTTTAATGGAGCCTGGAACCACAGAGGAGATCGAAAAAGCCTTAAGGTTTGAGTTTGCCGCCACGAATAATCAAGCCGAGTATGAAGCAGTCATAGCGGGGCTCAAACTTGCGAAGGAGTTAAACGTGGAGAATGTGGAGGTTTATTGTGACTCTCAGCTTATCGTCAAACAGATCTCGGGGGATTATGACACGCATTGTGATATTCTCACAAAATACGGCAAAGTTGTCCGAAAGCTAGCAACGGGTTTTCAATATTGCGAATTTATCAGAATCAAAAGAGAGGACAACGAGCGAGCAGACTTCTTATCAAAACTCTCTCTGGAAGAGGAGCTCGCGGATCCTTCCATCATGATTGAATATTTAGCGACGCCCGCAATCGAAGCAGTGGAGATTATGGATATAGATACACCACCTGTGGTCGCATGTTGGATAGATGAGATACAAGCATACATCGAAACGGGCACTTTGTCCGATGAGGTGGACAAATCACGCACCCTCAGAAGAAGAGCTGTGAAGTATGTCATCATGAGCGGAGTTCTTTATAGAAGGTCGGCTACAAAGCCCCTTTTACGGTGTGTTCGACAAGTGGAAAGCTTGGCGATTCTAAACGAGCTTCACCAAGGTGTTTGCGGAGGACATCCAGCAAGCCGCTCTTTGGCGCAAAAGGTTTTAACCGCCGGGTATTACCGGCCAAGTATTCTTAGAGACTCTGAGAAGCTGGTCAGGGAATGTCCTGAATGTCAGAAACATGCGGATATCCCCCGATTACCATCCGTCGAGCAGAGCATTGTGGTCGCACCTTGGCCTTTCGACATGTGGGGACTCGATCTTATCGGACCTTTTCCAACAGGAAGAGGAGGATGTAAAGTCATAATAGTTGCCGTGGATTATTTTACGAAGTGGATCGAAGCTAAGCCTATGGCAAAGATAGGCGCAAAGGATGCGGGTTACTTCTTACATGATCAAATTTTCTCTCGCTTTGGCGTTCCGCGAGCGGTGGTGTCAGACCACGGTCCGCAGTTTCGTACGGAATTTTCAAACCTTTGTGCAGAATTCAAGGTAAAGCATTGGCAATCATCTGTAGCATATCCACAGGGTAACGGTCAAGCTGAGGCCGGCAACAAGCAAGTAATTAAGATGCTAAAGAAAAGTGTGGATGATAAAGCAAAAGCAGGAGGGTGGGTAGACGAGTTGCCCGCCATCTTATGGTCTCTCCGCACCACCATCAAAACACCAACGGGTGAAACTCCTTTTGCTTTAACTTATGGATCAGAGGCAATGAGTCCAGTCGAGATGGCCCTGCCAAGCATCAGGGTCGCTCTTTACGACCCCAAATATAATGTATTGAATAAACAAATCGATCTCGATCTGGTAGAAGAAAAAAGAGTAATGGCTTATCAGAGGTTATTAAATTACAAGCAAGTAGCGAAGAGAGAGCATGATAAACGTATCCGCGACCACTCGTTCAAAGTGGGGGATTTCGTTCTTCGTAATAGGAAAGCAACGGGCATGGAACCTGATAAGGGTAAACTTACAGCGAACTGGGAAGGACCTTATCAGGTGGCAAAAGAGATCAAAAAAGGGACCTATGTATTGAGGAATCATGAAGGTTACGAGCTCAATAGGCCCTGGCATGCGGACAATCTTAAGAGATACTATATGTAATAATCGGATAGGGTTATGGCCATCCTCTTGTCAACGATAAAGAGCGTCTAGGCTTTCTTTGTAAATTTTTATCATCTAGCGGGGTGATCAAAATTTTATAAATCCAATTTTACATCCTTTCTCATACAGCATTTTACTCAAGCAGGAAATTTTTAAGGGCAATATGAGGAACTTTTTCAATAAACGCCACGCCGCCAAATCTCAGATTTAGAAGAGCGAGTAACGACTGAACAATTGACTTATCTAACCCAAGGGGGATTGATCGGACTAGATTACAATAACAGAGGCGAGCAAGCAAATATGGGCGAACAAAAAGTAAAAATAAGTTGCAAATTACAAATCAAATGAAGGCAAAGTCAAGTCAGAATTTACAAACAAATCAGGACAAAAGCAAAGCTAGGCTTCATCCGGGCATTTGTCTTCATCTTGGATATTGGCAGAGTGAAGGGAGGAATGGAGCAGCTTGTCCACATCTGACTCGGAAGAAATAGGCGTTGAAGTACCCTCAGTCAGCACAGTAGGCGGGGTGACACCTTCAACAGTCGGGTCCTCAGTTCGCTCTTGAACTTCCCCACCATTGTAATCTTCGGCATCAACCGGTTCGAGTTCGCGACGAACTAACTCCCTCAGATTATCTTCTTCAACAGCAGGAGCGACCCAATCAGGAGCAAGCTTTCGAGCATAGGCCTCAAGCTCCTTATCCGAGTAAGGAATCCGAGCGTGGAAAGCCCGTAGTTCCTCATCAAAAGGGTGTGTTAGAATCCAGTCTCGCAAAGTTTCAATATCTGGATCCTCACTACCCCGGGCCCACAAACAGCGGGCAATATGATAGCCGCCCTGGTCGAAGCCCATCACAAAACTGTCGTCAACTTCGGCACTCTTATCGGCCATCTTCTGATTCACAACGGCGAGTGACTGATGAGCATCGTTGCATTTAGCTTGGAGCCGCTCCATCAAATCGGATAATTCTTGAGCTTTGGCCACACGCTCCCGTGCAAGCTCCTCCGAGCGGGCAGCATTCTGCTCAGCCTCTTTCCGCATTCTGTCAGCTTCTGCCCGCAGTTTGTCAGCTTCTGTCCGCGCCTTATCGGCCGCTTCCCTCGCCTTGCGCTCTTGGGCAAGCGCTGCCTCCAGTGCCTCCTTCTCCGCAGCCAGCTGCTTCACCTTGTCCTTCTCAGATTCCAACTCGCCATGAAGCTGCGCCATTGTGTCACGAGACTTTTCCAAGGCTTTCTTGGACTCATCCGCCGCTTTAGCACTATCAGCACTCAGGGAGATAGTCTCGATATGGTCATTTATGAACTGGGCCAACCCGGTACCGAACTGAAAGTAAAGAAATGTGCGAGGTCAGTATCACCTTGGATAAATAAAACAAAAGACAAAGAGGATAAAGCAAAGAAACTTTACCGTGCTCATAACGGTGCCGAACAGACCCCACAAATCTTCGGCGTTGGGAACAAAAGCACGGCGAGTGGTAGTTTGGTCCGCCATGACAACCCTATCCGCGATCCCGCGGCCGATCTCCAAGTTAACATTTGGGGGAAGGCCCCACTTCAAGTGCTTTAGGGGAGGAACATCCGAGATCCCCCTCGAAATTGCTTTCGCCATCGAGATGTTGAGGGGTTGGCCCATAAACTCCTCATCAAACCAGACGGCTGGGAAGCCCGCTGGACCAACGGGCACGTTTTTGGGCAGCACGGTCATCTGGGTGCCCGCGACTGCGGACTCCTCAGCCGCCTTTTTGCCTTTATCAGAAGCAGATGCCGAGTTCGCAGTCTCCCTCACCACTATCTCTCTGTCCGCCGCGGCATTTTCCCTGGCTTCATCTTTTTTGGATTTCTTGCGGGGGGGAGGGGCATCATGATCGCCGCTGCCACCTTCAGTACGGACAGCCTCTTCAGATACGGCCCTTTTCTTTTGGCCGGTAGGTGGCAGCTTCGAGAGAGTTGTCTGTTTCATTGCCTTGCTCGCCCCAGCTGTGGCCGCAGTAGGTTTCACCGGTGGCACGGCCGTCTTTTTCCCCTGCGAGCTGGAGGTGCCCGCCGCCCCCTCGGTCAAACTGACCTTTGGAAGTTCAGTCCGCACTTTTATCAGATTTTTGGCTCGGTTCACCTCCCCAGCCGTCTTCATGCGGGCCAGAGCGTTGCGCTGAGTCAGTCTATCCATGGTACCTGAAAAGCACAAAGCGTATTAACAGACGAATAAAAAAAAAAAAAAAAAAAAAAAAAAAGAAGAAAGAAAGATGCAGATGCAAAAAGTGACAAGTAAGAATCCTACTCGGTGCTCGGTTAGAGGGGTCGCCTCTACAGGTGGTACATTGGGATGGTAGACATATGGTATGATGACACTCCCCGTACCAGTCGGGGTGGGTTGGCAACGGATCGACAGGTGCAATGGGATCACCAACCCCCGCAGCAGGAAGCCCCGCTAACCGAAGATACGGTTCGCTAATATCAAGAAGCACTCTTCAGTTATAGGCGCGGGCTTGATCTTCGTTCCTGCTAGTATAGCCTAGATCAACTTTTATTTCGGCTATAAACTCATCGTCGTCGTCCTGGGTTTTGATATCTTTGAGGTGTTCGGTTGTCACAGAGTTTGCCGGAAGTTTCGCAAAAGGCCATCCCATCCGTGACTCCGCCTTCATGCACCTCTTATCCCAGTCCGCTACTTTATCTGGGAGGTCGAATAACAGGCGGGGCCGACCACTACTTGAGCGACTACGTGGCTGAATCTGGCCGGCGTCGCCTTTCCGCGAAAAGGAGTAGAAGTATAGCAGAGCACCCATAGAGGGTTCGCGGCCTTTCAATCGGCTGATTATTATAAAGGACGTCACGACGCGAACAACGCCCAAACTAAGGTCGCAGGGCATCACCCTCAGCTCCTCCATAAACTTCACAAAAAATGGATCAAAGGGAGGCCTGAGTCCGGCAACGTAATGGTCAAAGTGGAGCCATATGTAATCTTCGGTTTCGCGGCCACAAATCCTTGACACATTATCCACTCCCATGCTCGCGAATCGGTAATCAGAAGGAATGTCATATATAACCAGCGACGATGTGTAATCTGTAAGGCTCCTCATTCCCCTCCACTGTGATATGAGCTCGCGATCGACACTCTTTTGCACGGTCAGCTCGGCGGTAACTTCCGCGGACCTGGTCTTGACTGGTCTCTTCCTGCTCACGGTCGACGTTCCAGGAACCCTAGAGGAACTCGCGGCCCTCCTACCCAACGAACTCAGCACCGCCCTGTCCTCATCCTCGTCGTCGCCTTCTTCCTCAATCTCACCCCCAGCGGCGCCACAGCCAATAAGAGCGATTTCCTCCTCCGGCTCTGCCTCTCTTGCTCTCGTCGAGTCAGAATCGTCGGCCATCTGCACCTCGTCGCCGGATCCGTAACCAGCGACTACACGAACTTCCTCATTTGATTGTGTATCTTCAGAGGACATTCTGAAAAAGAAAAAGGGCAAGGCTGACACGTTTAGTCACCCAGACATGATAGTCGGGCCGAGGTGAAAGCGAGTACACCCCGACACCTCGCCCCTCTATCTTCTTTGGACAAGAAACCCAAAAAACCTATCTTTTTCCCAAACACTAACCTAGAAAAATCCCAGGCAAACTACCCACAGTCACATACGCATTCATACAGGAATAAATGATAAGTCAACGTGTAAACGCAGATAATCAAGGAAGGCGTAAACAGAGCATCCAACCCAGATTACGCCTTGCTGGGAGTCAAAGCCAAGAGAAACTGCTAGCTAACAAAGCAAATCATGGAAAAGCAATAATCTTGGAGCAAAACCATACACCAAAACGTAATTGGGGATTCAGGAAGATGACAAATATACATTATGCTCAAAAATCACGATATCAGGATCATACTCTGCACCAGAGTGAACTAGGGCAACATTCATACAAAAACGCAAGGAAAATCAACAAAAGATACGATTTTGGGGAAGGAATCAGAGCAAAAGCAGAAAAAGAAAAGAAATTCTGGTACCTGATCGTTGAAAAAAGGTAGGAAGCTGCCTGATTGCTGAGAAAAACCCCTGGTCGGAGCTCTGTTAAACCTCGCCGGAAATCGCCTTCTCGCCGGAGTTTTGTTGTCGCCGGAGTCAATTTCGCCAAAAGTGGTGAGTGGTGGAGGAAGACCCCCTTTTATAGAGGAGAAAAGGGCGGGAACAGTTATTACGATTTTCGAAATTTGAAACATCTCGAAACGTTTTGTCCCCACGAAACGTCTAACCGACGTCGGTTCGTATCCCAAGAAACGGCAGCCAATCAGAATAGGCGGCGATTCAGATCGTACGCAACCTCTCACGTGACTGATGTGACATTTCGGCTACCAGTGCATCCCCTTTCAAATCTAGTCGACCAGCTACTGGCGGTCATCACTAAGCCCAACAGAGCGTTGTTGGCGACTAAGCCCAACAGAACGTTGTTGGCGACTAAGCCCAACAGAGCGTTGTTGGCGATTAAGCCCGATATAGCGACTATCGGCGATCAAAGCCTGTTCACTACAATGCCCAGCAACTTACTGGTGATTCTATTCAAACACTAGCTTAAGCCCGATATAGCGACTATCGGCGATCAAAGCCTGTTCGCTGCAAGCCCAGCAAGCTTTAGATGGTTTTCACTTCTTTGGCATACTTTCTACTCTCCGCCTGGGCGGGCATGACCAGTCACAGAGTAGGGGGCCATTGATATACCTAACCCGCAACAGGACACTGTTCCAATGGATTGGGCCTACCAACCCGGCCCAATACAAATATTATGGGCCTCAACGATGTAGCCGCACCCACTTATAGCAAGCTGGTCGCTAGATCCTAGCCGCCTTTCTGTCCGCCACTTCTAAACCGGACGTATCTCCACCATATGGTTCCCTGTCCTTACAGTCAAGGCAAGATCGTACCCGCTGCTCGCCATCACCACACTATCGTCACCGCGGACAGCGCATACGGGCGCGGACCTGGACTTGACTGTTTACCTGATTCAGTGCATACAGATATTTATCTGGGATACTTATGGCACTTGTATAAGTTATTTCTTATTATATCATTAGCCGTCTAATCATGAACAGTAGACCGACTTACTTGTCTATAAATAGGGGATCATATGTAACGGAGAGAGGGACCCCTGAGAATTAATACACACAGCCAAACTCTGCCCTTTTGCCGCGAAACACCGGCCCAATCTGTTGTTATTTTACTTTATGCTTATTCCACCACCTTGTTCTAAATAGCCGTCTTACCCTCTCCGGAGGAATCACCCATAACAGCCTTATATCCTCAAGATTGACACTGTTACCGCTAAACTGATATTCCGCGCCACATCAATACCAAACTTCTTCAGCAACTCCTTGGTATACTTTGTTTGATGAATGAAGATTCCATCTTTCATCTGTTTAACTTGCAATCCCAAAAAGTAGTTCATTTCTCCCATCATACTCATTTGGAATTTTGCTTTTCATTAGATTTGCAAACTTTTCACATAGCAATTCATTTTCAGAACCAAAGATTATGTCATCAACATAATTCTGTACCAGCAGGGTGCTGTCCTCCTCATTGATTCTGGAAAGAGTCTTATCAATGGTTCCTTTTGTAAAACCATTGTCCACCAAGAATTGAGATAGAGTCTCATACCATGCTCTTGGTGCTTGTTTCAAGCCATAAAGTGCTTTGTTGTGTCTATACACTTTATCTTCTTGATCTTTAACTTCAAATCCAGGAGGTTGCTGAACATACACTTCCTCCTCTAGAATGCCATTGAAAAATGCACTCTTGACATCCATTTGATATACCTTGAAGTTCTTATATGCAGCATGTGCCAAGAATAATCTGATAGCTTCCAATCTTGCAACAAGTGCATAAGTTTCATCAAAATCTATTCCTTCTGCTTGAGAATAGCCTTTTGCAACTAGTCTGGCCTTATTTATTACAATGGTACTAGATTCATCCAGTTTGTTTCTGTATACCCATTTAGTACCAATGATGTTTGCATGACTAGGCCTTTCAACTAGTGTCCAAACTTGATTTCTTTCAAATTCGTTCAACTCTTCTTGCATAGCAATTATCCAATCTGGATCTGAAATTGCTTCTTCAACAACTTTTGGTTCCATTTGAGATAGAAAACAAGTAAACATAGCTTCCAGTTGTCTTCTAGTCCTCACACCTGGCTGTACATTGCCAATAACTTGTTCAGCATGGTGATTCCTTAACCATTGTGGATTCTGGTTAGTTTGATTATCGGGAACCTCATCTTCGTAGGGTCTGGTGTAGCTTCTTCAACAACAGGGGGTTCAGCAGATCCTTGAATTGCTTCAGTTGTTGCATCAGTAGTATCACCATCAGGGTGTTCAGCAGGGGCAGTATCAGAAACTTTTAAGTCATTAAACCTTTCTAAGACTTCAATACATTCTGGATCAGTGACTTGTAGATTCTCAGCAGGTTCACAACCTTCATCTTCCATTCCAGTGAACTTAGGTTCATCAAACACAACATGGATTGTTTCTTCATGTTTCAGTGACCTTTTGTTCAGTACTCTCAATGCCTTGCTGACTGAAGAATATCCCAAGAAAATTCCTTCATCTGATTTAGGTTGAAATGTCTTCAAATGTTCCTTATGATTTAAGATAATACACTTGCTTCCAAATGGATGGAAATAAGATATATTAGGTTTCCTTCCATTCCAAATCTCATAAGGTGTCTTCAGCAGCTTCTTATTCACTGAGGTTCTGTTTTGTGTATAGCAAGCTGTATTAACTGCTTCAGCCCAATATCTTTCGAGCAAAGCAATGCTTCACAAATCATTGTCCTTCCCGCTTCTTTTAGAGTTCGTTTCTTCTTTCAGCAACCCTATTTTGCTGAGGTATACCAGCAGTAGCAAGTTGATGTAGTACACCATTCTGTTCACAGTATTCTCTTATAACTTTATTGAGAAACTCAGTAACCTTGTCTTATCTTATCTTTACTACTGTCAAACTTTTCTCATTTTGTAATCTCTTCAAAAGATCAGGCATCAACTTGAGTGTTTCACTTTTCTTGTTCATAAAAACCACCCAAGTGTACCTTGAATAATCATCCACAACCACTAAGGTGTATTTCTTTCCTGTAATACTTGTTGGTGTAACTGGTCCAAATAGATCCATATGCATCAGCTCCAGGACTCTATTAGTTGATTGCTTAGTCTTTGATTTGAAGCTTGATTTAGTCTGTTTACCTTGCTGACATGCATCACATATAGTATCTTTCTTGAATGTGATCTCAAGTAAACCAATCACCAGTTTCTTCTTCACCAACTGATTGATATCATCAAAATTTAAGTGATTCAACTTTTTGTGCCATATCCTCTTGTGTGTCCAGGTGTATTTTTGTTGCCAAAATTCACCCTTGGACCATCCTTTGCCACAAAATTTGACAAACAGTGCTTATTCTTTGTCATATGTCTGGAACATCCACTGTCAAAGTACCAGACACCCTACAAAACAAAGTTAATACATTTTAGGTACCCAAACCTATTTGGGTCCATAATGGTCAGTGGTAAGCATGACCCTTGGTAAGTTTCCATAAGGTCTTCTCCTAAAAGTGTCATACTTTGGTTCATACATGTATTCCACACATCCATAAGTTCTAACAGTAGGTTGCGTAGGATTTATATATGTTTTCTGGCCTTTTGGTTTATAATGTTGTTTGAAGTGACTTTTGTTGTTAGAAGCATTAGCATAACCATTAGTTTGCTGTCTGTTAGGAACAGCCCTGTAGTATGGAGTCTGCTGAGGTTCCTGCTGAGGCCTTGTATAAGTCCTCTACTGAGTCCTTTGCTGATTCCATTGCTTAGGTTTTACCCTAGCAGCATGGTTATACTTGCTGTTTCTAGCAGCAGGTACAGGAATATTCCAATCATCATCAGTAGGGAACAGTCTACCTTTCCCCCTGAGATAAGTATCCCTTGAATGGTTAACATTTTTGGGTTTAGCATTCTTATCCTTGGAATATTTCTGGTTATTACCTTTCTGTGGTCCAGCAGACTTGGTAGCAAGTCTGCTATTAGTAGGTCTAGAAGGCACAACAGTCCTATTTTTGGATTTGTTCTTTTTGTTAGGAGCTGTTGACTTCTTTGACTTCTGATTTTGCATCCTTGAAGCATTCTCAGTAGGTTTTACTGCCTCAGCAACCTTACCGGGAGTTGGATCTAGTGCAGGTACAAACTTAGGACCAATTCTGGTACTAGGTTCAGTAACCTTACTGGATCCACTCTTTTTGGATTGTTGAGTTCCGAATCCAAGCCCTGTTCTATCACCATAAGGCTTTCCAGATTTGTATGCAGTAGAAGAACAAGATGGATCAGCAGATTCAGAAGCTACTGGATGTTCAGCAGGCTTATACTGATTTTGTCCAACATCTTTTTCTTTACCCTTGAGAACCCTTAATTCAGCATTCAATCTTCCAACTTCTAATTGAAGAGCTTCTTTTTCAGCCTTCACAATCTCATAACCAGATTGTATTATCCTCAGTTGATTAAGGATGGCATCCAAAGTATCATCATTGTCAGAATTTCTAGGATTTGAACCACAAGTTGATTCACAATCACTTCCAGCAGGAGTATTGATAGATACAGTATTGTATACCTCCTCTGTTTCATCCATATTAGCCATTAATGCATAATCTTCCATTTCAGCAACCAATGCTGTGTCATTTGATTCATTTCCCTTTTCAGATTCCACTTCATACCCTGATTCATCTTCAGCAACCATAGCCTTATTTCCATATCTTCTTTGTTGGCTTTTGGTCTTCAGTAGGTCTGGACAATCAGGTCTGAAATGTCCAGGCTTTTTGCAGTTGAAGCAAAGATAATCAGGTTCCTTACTTTGTTTTAACTCTGGACAGTCAGGTTTGAACTGTCCTGGTTTCTTGCAATGAAAGCACAAATAGTCATTGTCTTTCTTTGGTTCTTCTTTCTTTCTTTCAGTAGGCCTCTTTGTGAAATTTCTTGAAGGGGCCTTTCATGTCTTCATCATTCTGATTTTCTTGCTCAGTAGGGCAATCTGCTCTTGCATTTCATCCAGCAGATCATCTTGAGCTCCTGATGTCTCTTCTTGATGTTTAGCAGCCAAAGAAATTGTCTTTGGTTCCTCTTTTTCAGTGGTAGGAACCAATCTCTTGCTGAATTCATAAGCTTTAAGATCTGAGAATAATTTGAATGTATCCTCTTCATGCAGCTTTCTCATTTTTCTATTGCAGTGACTTTCATCTCCCAAACTTCTTTGTCAGGTAATGCCTCCAAGATTTTTGAGTTTATTTCTTCTTTTGAATAACTTACACTCAGCAGGGTAAGTTCATCTAGGATGGCATTGAATCTTGACTCCATTTGCTCAATGATTTCATTTGGCAGCATTTTGAACTTTTGAAATTTCTTTTTGGCCACACTGATTTTGTTCTTCTTGATAGCATCAGTGCCTTCACAGATCAACTGTATCTTGTCCCAAAGTTCCTTTGCAGTTTTGCAATCTTTAACCTTCATGTACATATTGCTATCCAAGGTTCTATAAATGATATCAATAGCAATATTGTTGAGGTTTGCTCTCTTTCTATCTTCAGAATTCCATTCTCTTTTTGGTTTTGGAATGTACTCTGTCACATCACCCACTGTTACCGCCTTGGTAATCTCCAAAGTGGTCCATCTGTTAGTACATCCATCATCTCATCATGAGTTGCAAAGCAAGGTAAGCCTGCATTCGACGTGTATATTCATCAAATCTATCTAGAGAACACATCAGCATAGTTCTAGCATACTGGGTATTATCCATGATGCAAGTCTTTGAAAATCAGTAACTTGAAAAAGTTTCAAAGTGTTTTCACAAGCACAACAAGTAGGATTTCTTCAGAACAGAAGCACTACTCCGATACCAATTGTTGGTCCCTTGAAAAGGCTTTGGTTAAGTTTAGAGGGGTGGGGGGTGAATAAACTTAACACTTAAAACTTTTGGAGTTAACAAATTCAGCAACTTCAGCAGCCTGCTGATAAACAGTAGTTTACTAACAGTTTAGTTTACTGAATTTGTGCAGCAGAATTATATCAAAATTAAGCCTTATTACTTGTTGTTAAATATGATAGTAAGTATTAGATACTCAGTAGTGTATGTGTGTGATTTCAGTAGCTAGATTCAGTAGATTGATGTGTATAATAAACTAAGTGCAGAATGTAAATGCAGAAAGTAAGTAGGCAGATTTTATAGTGGTTCCAGGTGGTGTAATCCTGTCGGTCCACTCTTCTCCCGTGATGTTGGAGGTAATTCACTAGAGATCTTTGATGTAGTAGTCGTTACAAAGATTCCTAAGGTTGCTTGTCCTTCACCAATGACTATGGCTTCACAACCGAAAACTCGGGAACATGTAGGATTGTCGCTCCTAAGTCTTCCACCGGTCCTTGAAGGGTAGGATTGCCTCTTCACCGGCTCCACCACAAACAACGAGTCTTTCACACAACCGTGCTTCTTGTCTTCGACAGGTTCTTTATAAAATAAAGAATGAATCAAGTAAATGATTCGGTTGCAGCAGCTTGATTAGGATGATATAATCAGCAGCTTGCAGTCTTCAAGTGTGTATACTTGATGTAGCTTGAATACAGAATACACTTGAAGAATTTCTCTGGATCAGTAGCTTTAAGTTCAGTAAGTTCAGCAGGGTGTTTTTCAGCTCAGAATTATCTCTTATATTTTTCTCTTAAAAGTTCATCATCTTTTTCTGAGTTGGAAGTCCTCTATTTATAGGTAGGAATGCATGTGACTTGTATTTGAAATTCAAATGTAGCCGTTCCTGGTTTTGTCCCATTTGACTTGCTTTCTGTCACTATTCATAGGACTGACACTGTCAGAATCCTTTTTGACAGTGCAGTCTGTCCACCCTTTGACTTGTAACCATTGGATAAAGTCCTGAATCATCCCAACGTCCTTTTAATCTCAGCCATTGATTTGTTTGATAAATCAGAGGTAGTTGGATGTCCTTATCCATGTAATCTTCCAATGTAATCTTGAATTAATCGAGGTATATATATCAGCAGGTTCATCAGTCTGCTGAGATGCCTATCAGTCTGCTGAATAATTATTTGCTGTGTTTAAAACACAATGCAGCTGACTTCTTTTATCTAACTTTTATTTGTGAAGTTAGATTACACCTTTTTGCAAATAACCAAGTTCCAATCACCATCCAACTTAAGGAACTTAGACCTTCTACACAAGGTATATGTAATCAGTTTAGGTCATCACAGACTTGCCTAAATTCTGATTCCATATCCTTGACTTTAATTACTAAGTTTGATCCCTTAGCCTTCATTAACCGAGTTTGAGCCCTCGCCCTTCGTCTTCGCGGGTTCCCGACTAGTCTACTGACCTATCTACCCTCGAAAAGACCGGTCCGCGATATAAATCACCGACTATTACGATGCTTGTTTGATCAAACCTATTCATAAATCAAACTCTAATAAACCTATACATTTGATCTAGACATCTTTTTGCCTTTTCACTATAACAGCTAGTCTGGCACTCTTCATCAAAACATAGAAATAAGTCCAACAGCAGGCATGACTGCTAACAGGTATGGACCCAAACAGTGTTGGGTACCTAAGCTTTCTTAATTTGTTTTGCAGGATGTCTGGTATATAGACAGTGGATGTTCCAGACACATGACAGGCAACAAGGGATGGCTGACTGAATTTAAAGCTTTTGATGGACCCAAAGTTACTTTTGAAGGCAAAGAGAACCCTAGAAAGATTAAGGGGGAAGGCATCATGTTGAAGAACAATATGAATATCCGGAATGTGGCATATGTCAAGGGAATAAATTTCAATCTTTTAAGCATCATTCAATTATGTGACAAAGGCTACAATGTGCACTTCAGCAAAGAATGATGCAAGGTGATTCACAATCAAACCAACACAATTGTACTTGCTGGAAAGATAGAAGACAACATGTATGTGGTAGATTGGAGGACATCCCAAGCAGAAACTTGCCTACTGGTTAAGAACAAACAGTCACTTAGCTAGATTTGGCACAGAAGACTAAATCATCTTAATTTCAAGACCATCAACATGTTGTCAAAGAACAAGCTAGTGGAAGGCTTACCTGACATCACATTCAAGAAGGAAAGTCTCTGTGTTGCATGTCAGAAAGGGAAACAGATCAAAAGTTCTTTCAAATCAAAGCCACTTCAATCAACAACTAGGATCTTACATCTCTTACATATGGATCTTTTGGACCAGTCACACCAGTAAGTGTAAGTGGAAAGAAGTACACTTTAGGAGTGGTTGATGACTTTTCCAAGTTTACATGGACCATTTTCATGAACAAGAAAAGAGAAACTCTTAAGAAGCTTCCAGAATTACTGAGAAGACTTCAAAATGAAAAAGAGCTAAAGATCATCAAGATAAGATCAGACAGAGGCACAGAGTTCCTAAATAAAGTGATCAGAACTTACTGTGAATAAAATGGAGTCCTACATCAACTATCAGCAGCTGGAACTCCACAACAAAATGGAGTAGCAGAAAGAAGAAATAGAACTCTAAATGAAGCTGTTAGAACCATGATAGCAGAAGCAAGCCTACCAAAAATATTTTGGGCTGAAGTAGCTGTTACACTCAAAACAGATCCATCATCAATAAACATCATGGGAAAACACCCTATGAAATGTGGAATAGGAGAAAATCTAACATATCTCACTTACACGTGTTTGGATCTAAACTCTTTGTTTTGAACAGGAATCAACTTCATACTTTTCATGAAAAAGATGATGAAGCAATATTTATGGGATACTTAGACATCAGCAAAGCTTTCAAAATACTCAACAAAAGAACTCTGGTAATTGAAGAATCAATTCATGTAGTGTTTGATGAACCAAACACCATTAGTGAAGACTTACACTCCTTTGAAGAAGAAGCTCCACAAAGACAAGTCTACATGAATAAAACAGTACCAGCTACCATACTGGATCATACTTTTGACAATCAAGATGAAGTACGAACCAGCTACCGTACCAGCTACAGCACCAACAGAGCCAACAAGACAAGATCAAGAAGTTGATGCACAAGCAAGAACAGTAGAAGAACCAAAGCAAGCACAACTTCAACCTGACTTAAAATGGCTCAGAGATCACCCAGAAGAACAAGTCATTGATGATGTTCATACATGTGTTAGAACCAGAAGACAACTGGAAAGCATGCTCACTTGTTTTCTATCACAAGTGGAACCCAAAACAATAGATGATGAAATCCAAGATGCTGACTGGATTACAGCCATGCAAGAAGAGCTCAATGAATTTGAGAGAAATGAAGTCTGGGAACTTGTTGACATACCATATATGGCCAACATCATTTATTAACAAAGTGGGTGTTTGAATACAAGTTGGATGAACAAGGAACTGTTGTCAGAAACAAAGCAAGACTAGTTGCAAAATGATACTCACAAGCAGACGTCATTGATTATGATGAGACCATTGCACCAGTAGCAAGATTGGAAGCAATCAGACTTTTTCTAGCCTTTGCAGCTCACAAAGACTTCAAAGTCTATCAAATGGATGTCAAAAGTGCATTTCTAAATGGACTTCTGGAAAAAGAAGTATATGTGGAATTACAACCACCTGGATTCCAGATCAAAGGAAAAGAGGACAAAGTATACAAGCTCAAAAAGGCACTATATGGGCTCAAACAGGCCCCTAGAGCCTGGTATGAGCCATTGTCATGATTTATGATTGACAATGGATTCAGCAAAATAACTTTTGACAAGACTCTTTTCAAACTAGAAGATGGAACAAGCACATTGCTAGTTCAGATCTATGTAGATGATATCATCTTTGGATTAGAAGATGAAAAACTGTGTGAGAAGTTTGCAAATCTGATGAAAAGAAAATTTCAAACGAGTATGATGGGAGAGCTCAACTACTTCCTTGGATTACAAGTAAAACAGATGAAAGATGGGATCTTCATCAATCAAGCAAAGTATACAAAAGACTTAATCAACAAGTATGGTATGGACCATAGTGGAACTTCTAAAACACCTATGTGTGCAAGAATTATACTTGGAAAGGATGAAAATGGGAAGGATGTTGATAAAAAAAATTATACAGAGTGATAACGTTGGAAATTATCACGGTGGTGTAGCGGTGGTTTTATGTAGTGGATATCTGGTTTATAATATATGCTTGGGTGAATGAAGGCTGGTGGTGCACGGCGGTGATACATTGGCGTATGTGGGAGCT
Organism: Gentiana straminea; assembly: GCA_036785695.1. Taxonomy (NCBI): domain Eukaryota; kingdom Viridiplantae; phylum Streptophyta; class Magnoliopsida; order Gentianales; family Gentianaceae; genus Gentiana; species Gentiana straminea. The sequence continues at coordinate 3,475,059 of JAVUPR010000482.1, forward strand.
AGAGAGTAGTTATTTTGACAAAGTTTAGTCCTCTTTATTATTTTGCATGTCCCTATTTCTGTTTCATAAAGCCTTCTTTTATAGGGAGGGGGGAAGATTATGGTTTAAGCTTAAAGACAAGTAGACAAAATATCTTGGCGGCACAGCTATGTGGTCGCTAAGATCAACAACCACAGGGCCGCCCGTTATTCATCCTGTCTCAACCTTCTCCTCTGCTACTCCCTCTGAGGGCTTGTGCGGTCTCTTATCGACTCCTTTTGGGCTCGCAGATCGGCCCCCTGAGCTACTAGTGACTTAAAGGTTTGAATGCTCTTGGCGGGGACCTGAACATGGCGACATCAGTTTGATTGTCGTCGCGGATGCTATGGCCACGGATCCTCACTATCCAACCTGGGGGCTAGATAGGCTTTATCCGGTGACTCATAGGTGGCGGCACTATATAGACATATCACAGAGGAATCATTAGATCTCTACTCTACCTAACTGCAAGCAGACCTGATATAGCATTTGCAGTAGGAGTATGTGCAAGATTTCAAGCTTAACCAAACAAATCACACTTGTTGGCAGCTAAGATAATCATCAAATATTTGAAGCCTACAATCAATGTAGGAATTCGGTATCGAAAAGATGGAGCACTCAAATTGATATCTTATTTAGATTTAGACTATGCCGTAAGATTGACATAAAAAGCACTTCTGGAACTTGTGAGATGCTAGGCAGCTGACTAGTATTATGGTTTAGTAAAAAGTAGAATTCCATATACACTACAACAGCTGAAGCAGAGTATATAGCAGCCGGCAGTTGTTGTGCACAAGTATTCTGGATAAGACAACAGCTAAGAGATTATGGAATAGAGGAGAAGACAATTCCAATCATGTGTGACAATACAAGTTCAATATCTATCACAGAAAACCAAGTACTTCACTCAAGAACAAAGCACATTGATGTGAGACATCACTTTATAAGAGATCATGTGGAGAAAGGAAATGTAATCTTGAGATATATATCTACTGAAGATCAATTGGCTGATATTTTCACAAAACCACTCAGTCATGAAAGATTTTGTAAGTTGAGAACTGAGTTGGGAATGATTGAAATTGTCGAAGTAACAATGAGCAGCTGACTGGAGTAATCAGCGGAGTGACTTCACCTGCTGACTGAACCTTTGCCATTTCGGGTGCACTCACTTGGCAGGAAAGGCACTGGTACCAGCGAAGTTCACTTCACCGATTGTTAGGAACAGTTTTGATGAAGTAGCTCAGTGAAAGACCGTCAGAGTAGAGTAATCAGCATACAGATCTCAATACTCCACTGGTGAAAGAATTATCAAGGAAGTGTGAAATGAATAATGCATTTACACATGTGGAAAATCTGAGGATTTATCTATTTATTATGACGGATTACCCACGTGGAGTTTATTTCTAAATCGTGGAGGTTATTATTTGACAAGAGAGAATGATGGCAACGCCTCGATTCCAGGACTATCATTACATGCCTCAATCCTCTCTCCCACTTCACTAAAAAACCGTGATTTATATACAAGAAATCACGCCATTGCTCCACCACAATCCTTCCATATTCAACCGCATCCACACTATCAAAATCCCCACCTTTAGTTTTTCACAATTTTTACGCCCTCTTTGAATTTCTTGAACCCTATTTTCTAAGAAATCTCAAAGCTTTTTCTCTCAAAATTTCTTAAGGACAATGGCATCATCTTCCTCAGTCAAAAGTCCGGCAAACATTATGAACAATCGATTGCAACTAGATCGTTATTCCAATTTGTTCATTACTTAAGACTATGTGAGAATGACGCTCAAGCAAAACGTCTGGCAGATGACTGCATAAATCTAGGGTTGATGACCTTCCTCAACACTCCTATCACTGCATTTGCTATGAAAGTCTCATTTAATTTTGTAAATCTGCCAAATACGTCTCAGGCCTCCTTGAAGGAGATGAAGGAGAAGACAAGATAGTCGCTTCTGTCAACGGCATAGAAGTGCTGATAACGGAGAAAGTGATTCACCAGCACCTTGAACTCTCAAATCAATGATATGCAAAAGTGGGACTCGTCCCACAAGACATGGATGCGTTTTGTCTAGAAATTGGAAAGAATGCCACCCTAGAAAATAAAAAGTTCAACTGCCCGAGGTCTGCTCTCAAGAAGTCCTTCAATGAGTTTAGCATGTTGATTGGGAAGAACATCGAAGGAAAATTGGGGCCAATGGATGCCAAGACTGAAGCCATAATGAGGCTTATAGGAATTATCTATAATGTCCTGGAGTTCAACTGGGCCACCTACTTATTTAGACGTATCAAAGGAGCAAGTACAAGGAGAGGCCGCTGCTACTGAAAATGGAATAGCAACAGGAAAGAAGAAAAAGGGAACTTTCTGGGTAAAGAAATCCTATGGGATTCCTCTCCACTAACTGATGCAGGGTCTGAATGTCCATTTTGACACTTCACCGACTGCACGATGCAAAGGTTATGTTTACCTATGTCAAACAGACAAAAACAGCCGGCGGAGGAAAAAGAAAGCAACCCAGTAAAAGAACCTCTGGTCAAAGAAAGAAGCGAAAGGTTCTACAGAATTTGGACAAGGAATCTTTTGGAAATTTAATAGAAGAGGAAGAAGACCACCATTAAGAACACCAGGAAGAAGAGCAATAGGAAGAGGAAGGAAATGGTGAAGGTGAGGAACCTCATGAAGAACCGGCAAAAATGCCTGAGAGAAATATTGATGACAGAGTTGCAGAATATCTCAACTCGAAGATGGGAGACTCCAGAATTCAATTTGAAAATTATGGAAGAATGTTTGATGAAGAAGCTTGGTTTTTTGGTTTTCTTGGTGTCACAACCCTTGTAGGAGTGCTTGATGAGACCCTATTTTGGGAAATGATAGAAACAGCCAAAGCCAAATTGCAGAAGTCATCTGATGATGAAGGTGGAAGTACTGAACAATATGATGATGATGATGATGATGATCAGGATGATAACAATGATGAAGGAGCACGGGATGCAAGTGATCATGCTCAGCAAGATGGTGATGATGAAACAGCAGCAGATGCAATTGATGATGATACCACTCTGAATTCTTTTTTACAGATGAAAGGATCTACTACGGCGTCATCACAAGCTAAGAAAAATGACCAGCAAACTGAAGCAGCTGTGTGCACTCCTGAGCAAAGTATCAACAAAGTACATCTATCTGTTGACATATCAGCTGATCCAACACTGGTTGGACACTGGATCAGCTACTGCAATGTCAGTAAAGTCAATTATCGGCAACAAGCAAGGGGGAACAAGAGTAGTTGCTACACCTGCAATCACAACTACTCAAGTGCTTGAAGAAAGAGAAGGTGATGTTGATGTCACTCAACCGGTTGTACGCTACCGGGAACCTAAACTGGTTCCTCCTACATCACCAACTCCACAACAACAAACTACACAACAGCCAACTTAATTTGCACCAGTTCAGACAACACCAGTTGAGGACAGGCAAGAGGTTTCTCAACTTCCTACTGGCATATGAAATGAGTCTTGTCAAAAGACAGTGGACTCATTGCTAGAAGAACTAGAGCACCAAGCATTGTATCTCAAAACAATGTCTTCCGCCTTCAAAGATGAAAGTAAATCAATAGAACGGAGATTCCATGCAGTTGCTGAGTACATAGATGCTCAACACATAGTTGTGCAAAGGCAAAGCGACTTGATGCGCCTGATGAACATCAACTTCACCGGCTTGAGACAATATGTCTTAATAGAAAATGAGGCTATGGCCTCATCCTTTGGCACCAGGTTTGGAACCAAAAAGTTGTCTGATCATGACAAAAGATTCACATCCATCAAATCTAAATTGGACACTCTGATTAGCACAGTTGAAACTACCAACAACATTCTGTTACAACAACATGATGATGCTGCCAAAAAGAGGGAAAAAGTGATAAGCCTAAAGGATCAACAACAAGACCCTCACATTTTACAGAGGAGCAGCTAAGAGCAGAGACAGAGAACTAAAAGTAAGATTTGAGGCTGAAGAACGGCAGAAGAAAGCACTGGAGGAAAGGGAAAAGCTAAAAACAAAGCATGTCTTGGACTTCCCTTCCCAGTATGAAGAAAAGATAATGACAAAGATAGACCAGAAAATCAGCAAAGGCCTGGATCAAATCAACAAAGAGGTTCAGGAAGTCAACATCGGTCCAGCACCAGTGATGGCAGTAGAAGTGGACACAGACACACTGCTGGAAGTTTCTCTGGTCAGAAAAGGCACTTCACCACTTACAGAAGCAAGCAAGAAAAGGAAACAGCCGTTCTAGAAAATTTTAAAGAATTCTCCAAAGTTCAAGACTCTCTGTATCCAAAAAAGTCACAAGATGAAGAATGCGTAGAGTGGCTTGGCTTTCAAGATGATGATCTGGTAGTAGATATGGCAAAAATGTACAATGAAGTGAAACAAGAGTGTGCATCCTTAAAGCTAGGAGCAAAGGAAGGAGAATCTGGCTCAAACAGCAGACCTACTTTATCAGTATCTTTAACTGCTAAGGGGCTAGAGGACTTATCTAGTGAAGGACTGGTGGACTTCAACAACATGGCAAAAAATTTCAAACCGATGGGCAGATTGAATCCCAAGCAACAGTGTGTAATGTACAAGGATTTGAAGTTTGCAGCCCCACACATTGCTGAAGCAAATAGTAGATTGGAAAAATATTTTGGAGAGCCACAGGCACATGAGACTTTTCCGGATTTGAAGAGGCTTTTCAACAAAAAGGTATTCCTAGGTCTTTCCTACAATACTGCAATGGATTATTGGAAATGGAAGTTCCATGAGATTGACTGGAAAAACATGGAAGGGATTCAAACTACAAAGTTCAAGAGGTAGAAGGAAAATCTAAATAAATCATTGTTGTAATATGACTCTATCCTTGATTTCTTGATTATCTCATGTCCTTAGTGGATGAATAAAATTGTTGAGTTTTATTCTTTTATCATATGAAAACATGTTTACTTATGTTCAGTCTTATGAGGGTTTTGGCATCATCAAAAAAGGGGAAATTGTTAGGAACATTGTTATTTGTTTTGATGATGGCCATACTAGCTGTTATAGCAAGCCTGAAATAAGTTATAAATATTGGTATAAGTTTTTACTTAGAGTCTGACATGTTGTATAAGTTAAGTCAGACAAACACTGTACTAGACTGGTAGGATGGCTAAGTGAAAGATAGAAGATCAGCAGAGTAAAGGGAGCTAAGTACCAGCAGAGTCAAGTGAAGACATTTGGACTGACTTATAACCAGGGAAGTCTGTGATGACCTTGTATAAGTCTAAGATATATTTCAAGTGATGAAATCTATTCATTTAATATGGTGTACACTGATCTCACACAAATAAAGGATCAGTGAAGTACAAGAATACTAGGAAACTCAAAGAAATAAAGAAAACAGCAAAACGGCTAAGTAAAAGCTCTACCGGCTAAGTAAAGAAAAGCAGTGAAGGCGATCTCAACAGCAAAGGAAAAGGATTCACTAAGCCGGTCAAGTAACAGCCAAAAACAACAAAGTGAAGTATTCCATTTGCATTTTGTTCAGAACATGGAAAATAAGTAAATCTAGCAATTAATGCAGAGTCAATCAAGGACGGATTTTATGATGAACGTTTAATAAAAATCCGGATCACTAAAAATGAGGAGAATATAATCAAGGAGAAATCAAGAATTAAATCAAGGATTATTCTCAGCATTAAATAGCCAACGGACGAATTTTCAAATCAATGAGATCATGGCTATAAATAGAAGGGACTAGCAGAAAAGAAAAAAAAAGAGACACAACGACTGAATTAAGTACTGAAACTCTGAAAATTTCTCTAGCCCACTTTCGAACTTACCTTGCTCAATCTAGAGGATCAAGTTCAGAATTATCAAGAACTCAACCAGAATCATTCAAGTCTGAACCTGATCAAGTTTGGTGAATTTATCAAAATCACATTCATCTCAAGCAACTGAATCAGAGAAGTCTGAGACGGAGTTGTGTTTTTGTGATAGCTTCTAAAGGATTTGTTCACAAGGAGCAATGTTAAAGACTGAGTCATTGAAGCTTTTGTAGCCAGGGTGTGATAGTCTTGGAGATTTTGAAACTTGTGTAGCCAGGGACAATCACTATTGTATTGGTGAAAGTCAAAAGTGAATTCCTCCAATATGAGAAGAGTGGATTAAAGGATTACACCACCCTGAACCACTATAAACCTTGTGTTCATTTACTTACAGCACTTTACTTTACCGTATTTCTTTACTGCATTATATTCATACTCTGTGTGTGCATAATCTACTTTGACACAACTTTTAAGAAGGGACTTATCCGCTGCACAAAAGCTTTTAAATATAAGAAAAGTTTTTGAAACTCCAATATAGTCATTCACCCCCCCCACCCCCGACTATATTCTCACCCTTCTCTGGGACCAACATGTTGTCTCTACAATCATGATATTTATAGGACCATCATTGATGACATCCAGCATCTCTTCATGATTAGCTACAATATGAGACAACATCCTTATTTTATATTCCTCAAAATTATTAACATTAAATACAGGAACTTTAGACATGAAGTTTGAAGATTCCATTATAACATATATATATATATATATATATATATATATATATATATATATATATATATATATATATATATATATAAAATATTTGAAAAACTACATTGAAAAAGTGTGATCTCCTTGTTACCAGAAATCAAATCTGAACAGGTTCTGATACTAGGAACACTGCTCTGATACCAATTGTTGGTCCCAGAGAAGGGTGACTATATACTCAGGGGGAGTGAATGACTATATATGGAGTTTATAATCTTTTCTTGATGAAAAGCTTTTGTGCAGTGGATTAAACCCTTCCAAATAGTTGTTTCAAAGTAATTAAACCACACACATATAAGATAAATTGCATAATGTAAATACTGAAAGTAAAGTGCTGAAAGTAAATGAACACAAAGGTTTATAGTGGTTCAGGCTGGTGTAATCCCTTAATCCACTCTTCTCCTGTGATGATTGGAGGAATTCATTATTGTTTATCACCACTAAAATAGTATGATTGTCCTTGGATACAAAAGCTTCACAATCTACAAGCTATCACTCCTTGACAACAAATGCTTGAGTGATTTAACTTCTACACTGCTCCTTGGGTACAAAACCTTCAGCAGCTATCACACAACATTTGCAATTCCTTCTTAGAAATCTGATTCAATTGCTAATCTGAAAGATTTGAATTGAATCCACAAAACTTGATCACACTCAGTTCTAGATTATAACTTTTAAGGCTCTATCTTACGGAGAGTGATTTTCTGGATATTGCTTTGAAGATAAGGATCAAGGCTTGTCAAATTGACAGAGGTTTTGCACTTAGAAATTCTGAATAACTTGTTGTTGTTCCTTTCTGTGAATGCCTTCTATTTGTAGCCATGAATTCCTTGATTTTGAGTTTCCCATCCTTTGGCTAGTTAATGTGGAGAATAATCCTTGATTCTGTCTTGATTTAATCTTCCAGATTTCAGTGATCCGGATTTCAATCAAGCGTTCATTGTAAAATCCGTCATTGATTGATTCTGTATTAAATGTTGTGAACTTCACATTTTCCACGTTTTTTAATAAGTATAGAAAGCTTTGTTACTATGTTGCCTTCACTATTATTTCACTGGTCAAGTGATTGTTTTACTTGTCTATTGAACTTTTGATTACTTGGCTATTTTTACTTTGGGTCTGCATGGGGTTCGTAGACCGTCATGTCGACATGATCGCTGGCCGGTTAAGAGGCTATACCGTCATAGTGGGCGGATTTGACTACCCAGTTGACTTTCTAGTTTTGGATATCCCTGAAGATCCCAATGCATCTGTTCTCCTCGGACGTCCGTTCTTGGACACCAGTCGAGTACCGTTGTACATGGACAATGGAACCATTACCTTGCATTCACACAATGATGTTGTATCCTTCGAGATTCTGGAACCGTTGAAGAATTGACCTGGAGACTGCCGAGTAGAGAGTCCGTCTTATGTGGATGCTCAGAGATTGAGTTGGCTGGATTTTGAAGGCATTCGAAGACTAGTTGTTTTACCAGGCACCGGATAGCAAAAGGTCCTAATCGTTCTGCTTCATAAGCAAGAGGAAAGAGCCCACTTCCAAGATCCACGGGAGGCTCGTTTGCCTACTCCTATGGAGGTAGATGAGCCCACCCCGTGTAGTGATGGTTTGTGCTTCAAAGATGACAAAGTGGAGTCTTTGATCATCAAGGAACAAAAGCGAAGCCGGAGAGGAAGACCTAGTACGCGGTCCAAGTAGGCTAAGCGTGCTAGGAGAAGAGTTTCTGGACCTGTTGGGGAGGTCCGAGAGATCGCACTCTTGATAATAAAGACGAATGTTTCTTCCTATACCTTAAGGACAAGGGAAGAGTATGGATCGAAAGAGGAGTAGAGCCTCGGTGAAGGCTTACTGAGTGTGAGTCTGGCGGATGCATGTCCGAAAATCTGACTGAATGAGAGTCAGAAGAAAGTCTAGCTGAGAACTCTAAACTCGGAACTATTTCTCTTATCCCTTTATGTTAGTTTTCTTTTCTTTATTGAGTCAATAAAAGTAGCCAGAGTGTAAATCAAGATTTTTTCATCCTACCTCATCCAAAGGCCTCAAACAAATGGATAATGGGAAGTTTTTTTTTACTCGATAGCTATTCAGGTGCAGTAGGTTAGGTTTTTTAGTCGGAGAAAGCAAAAGAAGACTGAATTTAGACTCAGGTGGAGTCAATCAGGTGTTTGAATCAAGAGGGTCCAGTGAAAGGTAAGCTGGATTGAAGCCATGGAGAAACTTGGAAAAAGGTTGAACTCGACTCGGCGAGACCCTGTCTCGACTCGTCGAGGCCTGGAAACCCTAATTCCAAGGTAAGGACAATTTTTTGAGGAGTCTCAATGGCGCATGGGCATCACGCGCCTCGTCGAGCATGCCACCGCAGCTGGTTTGCAACATTTCCCTCTTCCCCACCTTTTTCTCCTTCCCCATTACTCCTCCCGCTTTCCCACCTCAAAGACCCTGCAACTGCTGTTCGTGTGCAGTTCTTCATCTTCGTGGTTATAGGTTGTAATTTCCCAGAATTGACCCAGTTTCCGACCTCGATCCGGCAAGACCCAGTTCCGTAGCAGGGACGGAGGCAGAGGGTGGATTGGGTGGGCGCAGCCCACCTGGTTTTTATTTTCGGTACACCAAAAACCTTATATAATTCAGTCCTAAACTTAATTGTCTTAATCCAGCAAACTCAATCATACAAATATAGCCAATTAACCCACCCGATCACCAATTCATGGTTTCGTCCATGTTCCGTAGTGATAGAGTTTGTCGTTACAATGACAGGTGTTTGTTTGTGTGTTTTTTATACAATTATGCAGGCTGTTACATCACTACAAATATAACATTAACTTATAAGTAATAAATTATTTGAGTAATACAATTAATTAATTCGAAGAGCATGTTCTAGCATATGGTTCTTACTGGGACGTCACATCAGTGGTTAGATGTGTAAAGTGTTTTGGGGACTTTGCACGTGACTTTGGTTTTGTTGTTGTTGTTGATTGCCTTCAATCAAGGATGTGATCCTTGTCTGGTAATGAAGTTCGGGCCCACTTATAAAATTACATATTCGTTGGGTGCTACAAGAGTATTTATACCAAAATGGCTTTACTGGTATAATGTTTCTAATACCAGGAATGATATAACAAATTTTTTTTTTTTTTTTTACAAGAGATATAACATATTTTTAGATCAATAATTTTAATAGACTTACGTCAGAACCCATAAATATTACATCATAATTACTGATAAAAGTATGTGTTGTGTTATTCTACAATTTCCCATAAAATTATATATTATATTTCTCTTGTGCGATGTCTTAAAACATAATTTCCCATAAAATTTAAAGGGAGAATTGATTTACTAGCGTGATGACACAGACATTAAATCTACACTACGAGGACCATTTTCAGTATCCGAATAATGATAAGAAATTTGAGAATTTTACAAGAGATTGGTGTAATCAAAGGTGGAAACTGCGTTATGATCAATCAATATTGTAATTATTCTTTCATTTATATTTTACCAACATTATTTTCCTCGAGTTAGATTGGTATGAATGGGTATGAGGGAGGTTAAACAACAAATGGTTAAGGATGATAGCTGCTTCGGTTTTAATAGTTTTTCTAATATATTGTTTGAATCAATGGGAAATGATAATGAAGAAAATTGAAGTTCAGTGAAGGATTTTGTAGACATATAAAAATAAGTAACTGCAGTGGGAATGGTTGAGGATTGCCTCGGCAGCAAGAGCATCTACGGACTGAGTCTTAGGGTTGGCCTCGGCAGCAAGAGCTTCTTTCTTCTTCTGGTCCTTCTCTTTCTCTCCATGTTACTTTATTTATTTCCCTCTATATAAAAATACTAGTGGGGGTTTAGCCTTGCAACGCAAGGCCCTTTGAATAATGATATTTGAAACAATTTGTAGAATTTTTGGGATCCAGAAACAGGTAAGGAGGGGTTTCACAGGTGGAAATAGAAGGAATATAAGTTTCATCACAAATGTAAGATTAAAACCTGACTGAGTGTTCATGAGGAGGTAAATAAACCAGCTTTAATAACAAGTGTATGATGATCAAGGCTCAACAGCTAAAAATGAGGAAAGCAGGTAAAAAATAAAAGAAGAAGGTAAACTTAGCTCCAACATTCTCACAGTAGCTAAACACAAGCAGAATAGCAGTCATATCGCCAATAAACAGCTAATAAAAGCTGAAAAGAATATCAGGCTTTAAACAAATGGTTTTGTAAAAATACATGTGACTGCCTAAGTTTCAATTGAACCAGATTTGCCAATAGTTAAGGAACCATATAATGAAGGTAAATGGGGCAAAGTTTTTTGGTAAGACATTAGAATTATTTACTGTACATAAAAGTTCATAAAAGTCTTGAAATAGTAGCCTGGGGACTGATAACAAGTTGAACAAGTTATCAGAACTCCATCAACTTCTTTTAGTAAAGAATGTGATGGCTTCAAAAGCAAAATTCAAAATAAGTAGTTTCTAAGCCTTCAGCTGAGGTATATTACATTAACAAAACGATAATTCTTAAGGATAAAAAGAAGGCAACTTAAACAACTTTATCCTTGCCTTTAGCCTTCTTGGATGGACTTTTCAACATATCTTCAACTTCAACTGCAGCTGGAATCAACTGTAGCCCTTCAAGGTCCTCATTAGTAACGCTTCCAAAATTAATTGTTCGCTTTGCAGATGTAGGCTGTTCTTTTCTGTTTTCTCCAATGCCAGTCTGTATTGCAATTTCTTGAATGATGTTCTTCGTGGTTGGAGTGAACATTTGTGGATCAACAGCTTCTTTTGTTTGTTGAGTAGCAAGAACATTTTGCTGTCCAGATGGTTCTGGCAAAACATCAACATGTTCAGAGAGACCTTTATCTTTTTCTGCCAAAGTGTTCAGTTCTGCCTCTGTATACATTTTCAGAACAGGATACCTTCTGACAAGTTCACCATTTATTTTTTTGTCATACCACTTAATGAAACATATAACATCTGTGTTGTCCATTGCAAATGAAATCTGGTCCAAGACTTTTTGACCCTGCAATATCAGTTAACAAGTTTAAGATGTTAAATTGTTATGGTGTGCAGTGAGTAATGTGTGTCCACATAAATTGAAGGAAGTTCTGAATTTTTTATAAATCCTTCTATAGACAAAAAATATGGAGGAAGAATATCGGGCAGCAAGACAGGTAAACAATATTTTGAAACACAGGAATTGATAAAATTAATGATATAAGTACAAAAGAGAAATAATATAGACAGATTATGTCATTTTATTTCATTGTTAAATGGTAAGAGCAGATTTGATTACAAAAAGACACTAATAAGGAAATCGGTTATTATGAAGCTACAAAATGTGAACGTAAGACGTAGAGTATTGGTGAGAAATAAAAGGGACCTAATTAATAAAAGTGGATGAAGGTTAAGTTAATTATGTAGGAATTGGACAAATTTCAAATTTCTGTACAACTACAAGTAAACAAAAAAACAACATTATTAAAGTATTAAAGGAAAAGATGTAGTTATTTTGATGTTCATGCATGTTGTAAGTTCTGTCTGAAATAAGTATATTGGATATATAATCAAATGTATTTTAGCAAGGTAGTATTATACCTCTTCGTATATTTGTTGTAGCTGGGCAGCGGTAAACGGACAAATTTTTTCTGCATCAGGTGAGTTTATAACAGTGTTGAATTTGTTTGATTCATCAAACAAAATAACCGGAAGTTTAATTGTAGAAAAGAATAAATGTGTTACAATTTAGCTGAACAACATGTTTTGTTCAAAAGAAAGTAGGGGAAAAATGGAATGTATATGCTTATGAATTACCTGATATCCATCGGAGAGCGCTTGTTGCAGCCCGTACATGTTAAATTCCATTCATTGTTTGCTTCTGTTATTTTTGAGCAATTAGAACACGACACAGTGTACAGAGCATTAAGCGTGTAATTGAATTTGACTTTAGCCTTCACCCATTTGTTTTTGTACGCACAATTGATAAAAAGTAAGTAAAGAGCGGGAAAGTGTAACAGCCATTAAATTTAAAAAGAAAGGTCAAGATATTACAGTGTTAATGGTGGACATAGCAGTGTTGATGTCCAATATCTGTTCTGGTTCAGGATGGATAAAAAACTTTCCAGCATCCTTGTAAGCTTTTGTTTTCACCCAATTGTTTATTTTTCCTTTATTATCTTCATACCTAGGACATTGAAATCGGTACTTTTGGATGCTGGAACAAAAAAGTGAATATATAGGGTGAGGAACTATTTTATGGTTGTACAAGTGAATAAAAACTACATACCACTTTTTTAAGCACATATTTGGCGACAATGGTGGATCTTGTAGTAAGTAAGTATTGAACCTTGAAGCTAAAGCCAATCCTGAAAGTATAGGTATTAAAGTAAGATGTATATATTGTTATTTAGCATGTTGTAAGAATATACGGTAAATTTACCATGAAATGTATTAACTTCTAGATTTGTGGCAATGATTGTGACCGGGCCTTTATCAAGGTTATCAACATTAGGGTCGTAATCCGCCAATAAGTCTTTCCAAAGTCTCAACACCATAGGTATTCCTCTATATTTGCAGGAAAAGGAAACAGAAAATATGTGAGTATAAGACTGTATCATAGAAACTGTTTAAGGATTGAAGTGCATAAGTTACTTACTCTTCATTCACCACCATATAATCCTTAGCACACTTTGTAACTCCAATGTCCATTATTGGAAAGCGATGAACGACCAAAGCTTTAATAGCTAAGAGCAAAACAAATAAATTTGATGTTACAGCTACAAATAGATAAGTAAAATCTTAAAGAGGGAAAAAAGTTGCTTAAATAGATCATAATCTGGCCTTAATCATTCATGAACAGAATGTTTATGATTTAGTTTTTTATACCATTGTGTATAGTGTAAAAAGATGGAAATTACCAATATTGGCATCAGATCCTGCGAACTTGTAAAGTTCTGAAAATGGGCAGACATTGTATCGGCATGGAAGCGCATGAGGTTGATTGTCAACAATTAGGTCAACTGGTGTTTTGTAAGTGATTGTCCATGAGTAATTGAAGCCTTCAATGCGGTATTTTTCAGGAGCAACAGATACAAGAGCGTTAGATATTGAATATCTTTTGAAGGGTTGTAGGGACCGTTCAAAGAATTCAATATCTTTATCATACAGTACAGCAGTGAATTTTGTTCCCTGGTTTTAGTGCATCAGATAAAGATGATTCGTTCATAAGGTTAATATAAGTGTGGGTAAAAGGGAATTCGCTAAAATATAAAATAGACAACATACCTTCATATCAGTTAAGACATAGTGCCTAAATCTTTTTTGGAAGGGGTAGTAGTCAAGCTTCTTGTAAAGTACCGGATGTCTTTCAAGAACCTGAACAATGACTGTCCATTTTTTGCTTTCTGGAATTATTTCCGCAGCATCATAGTATTGTCTTGACATAGCTGGTCATTGTTAAGGAAATCATATTATTTGGGTTAAGAAACATAAGGTAAAGTTCAAATTTGATAAACTTCTAAGAAAATGTTAAAAATAATATATAAGTATCAAAACAAGAATGATGAAATACATAACGGCCTATGAAACACAGTTAGAACTGTTATTTCATATATTGTTTATTAACAAATATTTTACTATCAATAGTTGTAGTTGTAGAAACTTTTAAGATTATATTTTTTACTACATAAAGTGTTTAACAATATTTTTACAATTCAGTAGCTTGACAATACATGTTTGCACACAACATTTTTTGTTTGGCCTGCAGGTAAAAACTGAAAGCATGAATCCTTAATAACAACTTTAACACAAGCAGATGTTTTGGCTCGTGATAACGCAACATATAATTGACCATGTGAAAATACAGGTTCTTTTAGATATATGCCTACAAAATCTAGTGTTTGGCCTTGAGCTTTGTTTATAGTCATTGCAAAGCACAAACGTATAGGAAATTGAGTTCGTTTAAATGGGACTGGGTAATGATCATCACGTGGAGGTTGTAAAGGAATTCTATTAATAAAGACTTGTTTCCCTGCAAAGTCTCCCACTACAATTTCGGCATGTATTATGTTTCTTTTTAATGCTTTACAAATCAGGCGTGTTCCGTTGCATAAACCTTCAGTTGGATCTAGGTTTCTTAAAAGGATTATTGGTGCATTTACTTTTAGAACAAGTTTATGAGGAGGCAAACCGTTTGGCGTCAAACTGTTAATAATGTCTTTATATTGTCCTTGATCATTAATATTTAATGTATTGTCAAAGCTTAAATATTCAGTTTCTTTGCCTTGGAATTTGTGTTTTATAACTTCGTTTATTTCATCTACAAACTGATTTTTTGTTGTTAGCAAAGCCCTGTTTATGTTTTGAGATATATTTGTTGAACATGTATTAAGGTTGGGGTAAACCACATTAATTAATTCTTCAAGAGCGTTATCTTCATTTTGGATATCAAGGATTATTGACATAGGGAGGCTGACATCTGCACTATATTTATCTTGAAGTGTTCCATTACCTATCTGCAGTAAATAGTCTGCGAACTGAGGATCATGCAAAGCCCTCATATTCTCAGTAAGTTGGAATTTTTCCAGTTTTGACCACAACCTTGAACTGATAATTGAAGAAAGAATAGTTTCATTCATTGTTGCTTGTTTAACCACAGGTAATGTTTGCCTAAAATCTCCTCCTAAAACAACTATTTTTCCACCAAATATTTTTGTTGTTTCCATTAGATCTTGTAATAAATCATCTAAGGCTTCAACGGCATGACGCATAGCCATGGGGGCTTCATCCCAAATAATTAGTTTGCATTCCTTTAATAGATGAGCAAGGGCGCTTTGTTTACTGACTTTACATGTTGGTCCTTCTTTGTAATCTAAGGGAATTTTAAACCGTGAATGTGCGGTTCGACCACCTGGTAGGATTGAAGCTGCAATCCCAGAGGTAGCAGTAGCTAAGGCTATATAACCTTTGGATCGTATTTCGCAACGGTGCTCGTACGTAAAGGTTTTTCCGGTACCACCAGTCCGTCAACAAAGAAGGCCCCATTCTCACCATTATATATTCTTTGAATTATTAGGTGAAAATTGCTTTTCGTTTTTTATTTAATTTATGTATTGATAGTAAATCATTATGGGACACCTGTATATTTTTCTCTGTTAAGAGTTCTTTAGTTAAATCATTAGACTTGTCATAAAGTAATGTTTCATCTATTATGCCATAATTTCTTATATGTTTACCCATTGATTCAAGAAATTGATTAATTTGCTCCAAAACCTTGATACGAATGGCGTGTGAAGTAAGTTCATTATTTCTGTTGTAATCTTCAGATAAGTTGTTTTCAAATTGTAGCCACAGTTTTCTAGGATCATTTGGGCATGAATATACAAGAATGCTAGCAAAAAGGCGTCTTAATTCATATGGCATGTTAAAAAGTGAAGCTTCTTCTAAGCAAATTTCTTGACTATTATCATCTTGTAATAAACCACGATTTAATGCAGCCTCCCTAAAAGAATTACTTTTAATTTCATTATAAATCAGCAAATGATCATATGACTGTGGGCATCTTATGTTGTTTAGTAACATTCTCATATAATATCTTTCTCCTTCAGAAGGATGTGCACTAACTATCCTTCCTATTGATTCACCTTTTTCCCTAAGTTTCCATCGTTTCTCATTTGATAACCAAACAAAGTGGTCAGGAAATTCAGCATAAGTACAGTTTAATTTTTTTGCATTCAATGATGTTTTATTCATATAAAAAAACTCTGTTAACATTGTTTTACGTTGTATTGGATTGTTTAATACATCTGTTAATTTTTGTTTTCTTTTGAATACAAGAGGTTGATAATTTTCTAAATGTAGAGGAAGTCTAACAATAGCAAGTTTCATATCACTTGTTGGAAACCTAAAAATTCTCCATAATGCTTCAGGCGCAGAAACCCAACGCCCTGAAACGAAATGCTCGATCTCATCTATTGTTTCATTGCTACATTCTCCGGACACCCTATAAAGGATTTTGTCGTTACCTTTACATATGTATTTGTATATGTATTTGACTGCTTTAATGGTTGAACAGATTTCTAGATTGATATGGCAGTCATATTTGGCAACTAAATAAGGTGGATAAACAACCACCCATCTATTATCAAGATAAATGCCCCTAACCTTGGCTAGCTTTCCATCATTTCGACGTCTATATTTAGGATAAGCATCATTTGATTGTGTTGTTTCTTCACAAAATTCTTTAGGATATGAGCTTCTACAACCAGTTTTTGTTTTCATACATACATTGGATGGGTTAAGGTCTCCACATGGACCATGCATCATATGGTTAACCACCAATGCATAAAGGTAAGGTTGTAGATTCTTATCAGGTATTTCTGCTGAAACAAGTTTATCATAATCTTCAGGTCTATAAAGTTTAAATTTAGGTTTTAATATAAGCAGAAAATGTGCATGTGGTAATCCTCTTTTTTGATATTCAATAACATATGTATATGCTGCAACCTCACCGAAACAATGTTTTTTAAACATTTCAGACTTTATTTCTTCTAGCTTAGCATGAAAAACTCGCACAATAAGGTCTGGTCTATTTTGTGTTTCTTCTGAACTAAGCATGTGTTGTTTTATCTCCGGCCAATTAGTGTTGCAAGTTATTGTTAAAAACAAATCTGGTTTACCATATTTTTGTACCAATGCCATGGCATCCATGTATTTTCGCCTCATATGTCTAGGACCATTAGTAAAACTTGCTGGCAGTATAATGCGCTGGCCTATTTGCCCTGAATCTGTTTCCCCAGATGCAATTGCATCAGCAATCCCTTGTAAATATTCTTGTCTTATTTCTTTTTGTTGTGCTCTATAAAAGTCTAAACGTTGTGTCTCTAGTTTAACGTACATGTCGACAGCGAATTGCTGTAACAACCGACCAAAACGTAAGATGTATGACTCATCATTATCCCTTATTTGGAATTTGTAGGAATAATACTCCCTCACCGACACAAAGCTGTTATCCTCTACAAATTCAGTCATAACTGAAAAAGTAAAGTAAGCATTAGTGTATAAACTAATTGGATAAATCTATAAGGTATGGACAGGTTAAACGCTTAAGAAATAGGAATTCACCTGTTTGTTCATTTCCTAGGAGTTCATCAGCAGTTTCTACAACCAAAGGATTAATATTTGTGTTTTGATTATTTCTTTTGCGTTTCTTTTTTTGAAGTTTAAGACCATTTTTTTCTATGCCTTGATGCCAACCCATTTCTCCATATGGAAAAAGTAAAGGATATTGCAATGGGTCGTAACATGCAAAGTAATAGTTTATGGATTTTGAGGTTCCACTTTGGGTGTAAACCCTGATATTTCTTTTACAAGATGTTTCATCATTCATGGATTCATTTAGTATTGCACTAACTTGCTCAACAGTGGGTTTGTTATATACCTTTTGGTTAAGGGTAGGATTGGAATGTAAGAAGATATACTTAGTTTCTATGTTAGGAACATGTCTTAAGCTACGGAAAAAGCGTGCATACGGATTTTGTTCAATAACTTCCAGTAATGTTTGGAGTACACTTTCAGATAACCTTGAACAGACCTCTATTCTATTTGCTACCTCATAGGCGGTATCGTAGAAGTAAAGCTGCAAATTTTGTTTATTGCCTACACCAGGAATCAAATCATTTAAGAAATGGTAGACCTACCCCTGTACCCTAAAAGTGTACACACCTCTGTTTCTTTTTGATAAATCTTTATCATATCTTACACCTAGAGAGGTAAAAGCTAGGTGATTATTATACGTTCGTATAGAAGCTCTAAACAACTTAGCATCAACCACAGTTTCTGTCAACAAAGACTTCAACACATCAGGAATAGCATTACATTTTAGTGTTATATCTCCATCGGAGCAACAAAAGTTTGTAGTTTCATGTTCAAATTTTTTTGCTCCACAATACGGGCAATCATTTTGATGTTTAAGTTCAATAATACCAGTAGCAATGTTGCTTAACAGTTGCAAACCAGTATTAGATTTTTGTTTTGTCAAGGTTGAATTATTACGAACCACATAATGTTTGTTTTTTTTTTTTCCAATTTAACATAGCTTCTTGTCTGTAGGCCTGTTTTTGTTTTTTTTGTGAGGAAAGGTATGGTGACAAGGTAAAGTCAGAATTGGGAAGTCCTAGTAATGTATCACAGTTAACCGTACAAATTGAATGGGTAATTGCAGTACTTGTTGAAGGGTCAGTAGGAGCAACAAAGTTGCCTAGGCTGACATGGCTAGGTAGTGAAACAGCATTTTCTGTTTGATTATCTAAAGGCATAATAATTTCATCATCCTGTAAATAACTATCACTTAATAAAAAAGGGCTGGACTTTGCTGGTTTTTTAGAACGCATCTTGTAAAAAAACGAAGAGCAAAGAAGAGAGAAACATAAAAGTGGAATTCCTAAACCGAACCCAAACAAAATACAAAGCTTAAGAAAAATTGTTTGCAAAGTAGTGGGAAAAGCAGAAACATAAAATGAGAACATTAATAGCTATAGAACATGTATGAAAGCAACAGGAAAGTACCTTACTTGAAAAAGGCGTAACACTTTTACTTTTCAAGGTTCCAATAGTTTCACAACAGAGCTGTAGGGTAAAAAATATTTGGTTAGTACAACTGAACTTAAAAAGATGAAACACACAATAAGGGTATATATGTAACAGGTATTTAAAGTATATAAAGACAGTGTGATGTAAGTGTTTTGCATATGAACATAATGATAATGGGAGTTATGACAGAGTGCAATTTAAGTGATGAGGAAGGTATATAGGCATAAGAGATTGGAATTTGAACAACAGAAAGTGGAAAATGCAGTAAAAAGAAGAGCAACAAAGAAGAAATGGTAGAAATTAAATATATTATAATAGAAGACAATCATAATATAACTGTTAGGGAAAAAAGTTTGATAAAGAAAGTGATCTCATTAAGATGAAATGGTATATTAAAGGAGGTTAACATAGCTACACAAAACAAATGGTTTGATAAAAAATCGGTGCACAACAACTAAACATAATTTTTATAATAGAAGTCAAGCTATAGCAAAAGGCATTATATTAAAGAAGCTTAACAGAGCTACACAAAACAAATGGTTTGATAAAAAAGCGCTGCACAACAGGGAAAAAGAATTTTTATAATGGAAGACAAGCCATAGCAAAAGGCAGATCAACTTTTATTTCTTAAAACATAATATCAATTAAACATCAGTATATAACAAGCCTACTATTGTTATATATGCCATTAGTTTATATTGGTAGCTGTAGATTTAGTTTACCGGTTAGTATTGAAGAACATGAATCAAGAACCTAAAAATTACATTCGCAAAATAACAGCAATGAAAGGATACAGTAGAAATTCAATATTAATAGTAGTTGGTTGATTCCTCCCTTTAAGATTTTAAAGGGTATCTGTGTAACTGTACTGATGTTCTGATTTTAAATAGAAATAAAAAAGGACTGATAATGTTATAAGCTGATGAAAAGGCATTGATTTTGTTTTACAGGCATTAACTAAGAACAAATCTGGGAATAACATGCAAAAAATATATAAACATAACAAATATAGCAAATCACGTAGATACAAAACTGAAGAATTAATAGCATAGCATGGTAAACAATAAGAATATATATACCTTTGGTATTATCAGGCAACAACAGCACTTCAGTTATTGCACCAACTTCTCCTGCATTTATTTCGCTCGACAAATTCTGATATTTAGGTGGAATAATGTTAGAAATAGAGAAGCAGTTAAATAGAGGATAAAATCAGCGTGAATCATCGGATTAACAGTTAAATAAGCAGTAGGATTTAGTAGATGAACATTAAGTATAACAGGTGTGTTAACATCTAACCTTAGAAAGATTGAGGATTAAATCTAACGGCTGGGGTAAAAAAATCTTTCATCGGTGGAATAAACATTCCAATCAATTCTGAATCTTGAAGACTTTATAAGCCCCCGCCAGCTTTCTTTGTCTGCACCGTACAACATGCAATGATAGTCTACCAACATAGCCAGTTGATCTGTCTTGGTAAACCCAAAAAAACCTTCAATTGAAGGTGAAGAAGCATCCAGAGAGAAGGAAGCACCGACAGGGGAGGGTTTTCTTATCGGGAGAAGGAGAAGGAACCGGCACCTCTTTTGTGTATATAATTATAAAAGATAGAATTAAGAAAATAGCAATGTTTGATATATATCTCTATAATTTAAAGTAATAAAAGTAAATAAAAAAGGTAATGTAGTCTCTGAATTATTAACATGGGCCGGGGAAAAATAAATAAGCAGGTTATAATTGTGGGGTGGAAGGCTTTTTATTTTTTCCATTTATCTCCTTTGTTTTATATATATATATATATATATATATATATATATATATATATATATATATATATATATATATATATATATATATATATATATATATTTATTTATTTATATATATATTCTTTCCTTCTTATGTACCTTTTTTTTTGAATAAATATAGTCAGTATTTTTAAAAAAATACCTTTGTAGAAATATATTTATTTATATATATATTCTTTCCTTCTTATGTACCTTTTTTTTTTGAATTATTTATTTATATATATATTCTTTCCTTCTTATGTACCTTTTTTTCTTGAATAAATATAGTCAGTATTTTTAAAAAAATACCTTTGTAGAAATATAACAGGATGTATATAATTTTTTGTTTGGCTACACATTAGATTAGAAAATACCTTCATGTTACTTTACTGGGCTAGGCCATGTAGGAGAGATGAACAGTACAAAATGAACTAAATGTTAGTTGGTGGGCTGGGCTGGAGTGGAGATGAACAGTAACGCAGGGACCAATTAAAAAAAAACACTTGTCAACACATGGTTAACCTTTGGCTTTCTATTAGATAGGTAGAAGTAACACGTTAAATTATTACATGTTACATTTGTTTCCAAATATTAGCTTAATTGATATTTTCTCCTACTAAAATAATTGGAGATATTGGCAAAATTTAATTCTTATTATCCTTTGAAAAAAAAAGGATAATTAAATAAAATATTATCTCTTAAATAAAATTGTAGGAGATTATGAATACTCTAATTATGTTATTAGTAACACTAGAAGATAATTAAGAGTTATATTATCTCTTTAAATAAAAATAAAAGAGATAATATTAAATTGAATTTTCTATTATCTTTTCAACTGAAATATGTAAGATAGTTAGAAATTCAAAATGGATAAAACAATTCAAATTGATTATCTCATTAAATTAATTAAATGAGATAATCATTGTATGCATATCCTTAAATCTCTCTACACCTAAAAATAGAATAGCTTGGTCATTTGTAAATGATCAAGAAAAATATCAAAGAGAAATCAAGAGAAATTCAAGAGCAACAACTAGGTGAAGAAGTCAGAGAAAAAGCTTCAAACCCTCTGCTCCAACACCAAGAATTGAAGATCTAAGAAGCTACAAGCCTTCAAGTTCTTCAACCAACCTTCAAGCAACTTTGAAGATCCATGCAACCTTGAAGATCTGAGAAGCCAAAACCTTCACGTCCTTCAAGCAACTTTGAAGATTGAAGCAACCTTGAAGATCTAAGAAGCCACAAGCCTTCAAGTTCTTCAAGCAACCTTCAAGCAACTTTGGAGATCTAAGAAGCCAAAATCCTTCATGTTCTTCAAGCAACAAGCAACCATCGAAGATCAAACGCTGTATCCGGAGATCTTCAACAAACAAATGTATCCTTCCCAACAAATCGGATAATATCACCAAGATTCGAGAACAAGTCTCCGGGACCCTCGGAACCAAACCAAAATCAGATTCGAGACATCCCGTAAATATAGAGATTTTGCTAGAGATTGTAACCCACATTTCTTGAAATAAATAAAAATATTTGTTACAATTCTCTTGTCTTCTTTTTATTTTAATTTGCAAGACAACGAAATTTGCGTTACAAATTTCTGGCACGCCCGGTAGGACCGATCTCTCCTTGCTGAAAATCAAGAACGAATTGCTCCTAAGACTGCTATTCCAAAGGATGTCACTGCCAAGAAGTGTTGGTTCCAGAGAAGGGTAAAACTATAGTCAGAGGGGGGGGGGGGGAGGGGAATGACTATAGGGGAGTTTCAAAAACTTTTTTTGTATTTAAAAGCTTATGGGCAGCGGATAAGTCCCTTCTTACTATGTTGTTTCAAAGTAGTTTAGGCAATCACAGATATAGGATATAATATAAGTAATTAAATGAATGCAGTAAAGTAAATTGACACAAGGCTTATAGTGTTCAGTGTGGTGTAATCCCTTAATCCACTCTTCTCCTGTGATGATTGGAGGAATTCACTATTGTTTTCACAGATACAATAGTACGATTGTCCTTGACTTCACAAGCTTCACAATTTACAAGACTATCACTCCTTGACTGCAACAGCTTCAGTGACTCAGTCTCTTCCAATACTCCTTGGGATCAAAACCTTCAGCAGCTATCACAAACACAACTCCTTCTCAGATGGCTCTGATTCAGTTGCTTGATTGATATGAATTGGATTCACACACTTGTTGATCAATCTCAATGCTTGATGTTTGAATTGTAGCTCTCAGTTTTGAGTTGATCACTAGATATTTCTTTTTTGCACATATAGAAGGCTTTTCACTTTGACAGAGTTTTTGCTCAGATTTTTCATTCTTCCTTTTTTTTTTTTTTTTTTTTTTTTTTTTCTGTCAATGCCTTCTATTTATAGCCTTGATTATCCTTGATTTGAATTTCCGTCCGTTGGCTATATTAATGAGGGGAATAATCCTTGATTTTATTCTTGATTCCCCCTTAATTGTATTCTCCTTGATTTCAATGATCGGAATTTTCTTCAAACGTTTATCAGAAAATCCGTCCTTGATTGATCCTCTATTGATTATGAATTTAATGCTTGATCTTCTGTATCTTCTTCATATTTCAATAATCTGATAAAGTAAAGTTTACTCAGCCGTTCTCCAAACGGTTAAGTGATCCATCTGACTTAGCTGCTTAGATCTTTCTTCACAGCTTTGTCTTCACTCAGCCGAAAGTCAGTTTACTTTGCCGATTCACTGTTTCCTTCATTCTTTCAGATTAAGGAGAATCCTTGTACTTCACTGATCCTTGATTTGGGTGAGATCGGTGTACACCATATTTAAACATTAAGTTTCATCACTTCACAATAATTTAGACTTATCCAAGGTCATCACAGACTTCCTTGGTTATAAGTCAGACCATAATGTCTTCATTGCTTCTCTGCTGGTACTTGACTGGCTTTACTCTGCCGAAAATCTGTTTTGTCTTTGCCGTCCTACCAACTAGTACAATACTTGTCTGACTCAACTTATACAACATGTTAGACTCTAAGTAAAGACTTATACAGATAATTCTAACTTATTTAAGGCTTGCTATAACAGCTAGTATGGCCATCATCAAAACATGATAAAATGTTCCTAACAATTTCCCCCTTTTTGATGATGCCAAAACCCTCATAAGCCTGAACATAAGTATGCCAAATTTTTCATAATGGAACAACAGAATAAAGCTCAATAATTTTATTCATCCATTAAGGGGCAATCAGAAAATATGATCTCAGAGCGTATTGAAGGTACAGTAACTACATTTTACTTAATTCTGCTTTGTACCTCTTAAATTTTGTAGTCTGAACCTCCTCAATGTCTTTCCAATCGATCTCTAGAAACTTCCGCTTCCAGTATGCCATAGCAGTGTATTCAGATACTCCTTGGAATACTCTTTTGGCAAAGAGTCTGTTCAAGTCGGGCATAGTATCATTTGCCCTGGGCTCTCCAAAATACTTCTCAAGTCTCTCCCTAGCTTCTGCAATGTGTGAGTCAGCAAACTTGAGATTTTTGTATAGACCCCATTGGTCTTGTTTATTCATTCTCCCCATAGGGTTGAAGAATTTTTCCATATAGTTGAAGTCTTCTTGTTGCTCAGTTGGTAAATCTTCTAGTCCTTTTGCAGAAAGTGGTATGGCTGAACTTGGTCTGCTGGTTCCACCACTTTGCTGGAGAGATGCATGTTGTCTTTTAATATCATTGTATATTTTGGCCATGTCAACTCTCCTCGTTTCATCCTGGTAGCTTAGCCAGTCGGCCCATGCTTGATCTTGTGTCTGATTTGGATACAACCCTTCTTGAACTCTGAAAAATTCTCTTACATGATCTAGGATCTTAGCCTCATATTCTTGCCTATTTCTGTGAGTTGGGAAACTTCTTTTCTCTCTGCTTGTGCCAGTTCTGTGTTCTTTTGCTGACCTCCTTTGCTGATTTGATCCAGGTCTTTGCTGTCCACCTGATCTATCTGTCATCATCATTTCTTTGAATAGGATGGGGAAATCCTATGCTAGGTTCATTTGAGGCATTTTCTCTTTCTTCTCTGGCCTTCCTTTGCTGCTCTTCAGCTTCATTTCTGATTCTTATTTCTCTGTCCCTTGCTCTCAGCTGTTCCTCTGTAAAATGTGGGGGTCTTGCTGTTGATCCTTTAGGCTTACTTGTTTCCCCCTTTTTGGCAGCATCATCCCTTTGCTGGAGTAAGATGCTATTTGTAGCCTCTACTCTTCCAATCAGAGAGTCCAATTTTGACTCAATGGATGTGAATCTGTTGTCATGATCAGTCAGTTTCTCAGTGACATTGCGGAATCTGGTGCCGAGTGCCAATGCCATCAAATCATTTTCTTGAGAAATGTGTTGTCTGAGACCTGTAATGTTGTTGGTGATATTGATATTGAGCTGTCTTATTAGATCTCCTTGTCGTTGCACAACAATATTCTGTGCATCAATATACTCAGCAATGGCCTGGAATTTTCGCTCAATTGAGTAACATTTATCGTTGAATGCTGAAGTCATGGATCTGAGGTGTATGGCTTGCTGCTCCAATTCTTCAGCCAACAGATCTGCTGTTTTTTCAAAAGTTTCATTTGAGATGCCAGTGGCCAGCTGAGAGAGTTTGTGCCGGATGTCAGCTGGTTCTGGTTCTGTTTGTTGCCCTCTGTCTTGATGTTGAGTAACATTTGCATCGACTTTCAAACCTTCAAGTATTTGGGTGGATGTGTATGCTGGTGTAGCTTGGGCTACTATTCCCCCTTGCTTTGTGCTGGGGTTTTCTGGACTGGAGTGGCAGCAGCTGAGTCAGTGTCTAAAACTACTATCGGCTGAATTCTAGTATCCACAGGAGTTTGTGGAATTGGCTTAGGGTTGTTAGCTGGCACAGTTTGTGATGTTGGTGAGGTTGTCTCAGCTGGTATCGACTTTGTTAGACCTTGTGGTTGTAGAAACGAACTTAGGAGAATGTTATCATCAATTGCATATGGTGTAGTGAGTATCCTCTTCTCCTTGTTTATCAGTGTGGGGATCATCACCATCATTGTCGTCATGATCATCACCATCATCTTGATCAGTATTATCATGATCATCTTCACCATACTCTGAGTCATCACTGTTTTGGTCAGGGATCTGTGGCAGTTTTGCCTTTGCCGTATCAACCATGTCCCAGAGTGGAGATTCATCAAGTACACCAACCAGGGTTGTGATTCCCAGAAAATTAAAGAGCCAGGCCTCCTCAGAAAGCATGCGTTCGGAGTCTTGAAGTTGAGTTCTGGAATCCCCTTCCTTCCATTCAAGATATTCTGCAATTCTATCATCAATGTCATTTGCAGACATTTGTGCAGGTTCTTCGGAGTTTCTTCATCGTTATCTCCAACGTCACCTACAGTCTCCTCATGTTGAGGTTGTTCATCCTCACTGCCATTTTCTTCCTGTGGTTGTCCTGCTTCACTTTCAGAAGCTTCTGTTTTTTCTTCATCAATTAACCGTCCAAAGTTTTCTTTGTCCAAGTTTCTTGGAACTTTTTGCTTCTTTCTTTGACCGGAGGGATATGTTGAGATTTTCTTTCTCTTCCCTCCATCTGATTGTTTTTGCTGTTTGACATAAGTAAACATGATTTTGGATTCATGCAACTTATGAAGATGTATCACAGGAACCCTCAAACATTGCAAAAGATAGTGTAGTTGTATCCCATAGGATTTCTTCACCCAGAAGATCCCCTTTTTCTTCTTTTTCTCTGCTAATCCATTTTTAGCAGCATTTACTTCTCCCTGGATTCTTTGACTCTCTGGAAGAAGTAGGATGCCCAATTGAACTATAAATTGTTGTAGATGATTCCCATTAGTCGCATTCTGGCCTCTGTCATGGCATTATTTGCTCCTAGCTTTCCTTCAATGCTCTTTCCAATTAGGGCACTGAACTCACTGAATGGTTTCTTTAGGGCAGATCTAAGGCAATTGACCTTTTTAGATCCTGGGTTTGCAGTTTTGGCGATTGTCGTCCAGAAATCATCCAAGTTTTGTGGTACCAAGGTTACTTTTGCTTGACCCTTATTTGAAAGTTTAAGGTGAGTACGAATTACCTTTGCTGTAATGACCACTTCAGTACCGTTGACAGATGCAATAATCTTGTCTTCTTCCCATTCACCACTTTCCTCTGCAAGGAGCCCAGAGACATATTTTGCAGTTTTCCAGAAGGAGATTAAACTTCCATAGCAAATTTCGGTTATTGGAGGATTTAGAAAGGTCGATAATTTTGGGTTTTTACATCCAGCTTCCAATCGCTTTGCTTCCTCATCATTTCCGCACAGTTTTAAGTAGTGTTCTTCTTGAAAGAGCGATCCAGTAGCAATCGATTTTTCATATCTAGCTTAGGTGTTTGAGGAGGATGAATCCATATTTGAATTTTGAGAGAAAGCTTTGATTTTGCAGTAAGAAAGAAGAGGTTTACCACTTGTAATAGAGTGTAAAGATTTCTGAAAAACCTCTAAGTGTTGTTTATATAGGATGGAATATATAGTGTGAACGTGGTTGAATATGGAAGGATTTTATGACATAATGGCGTGATTTTATGTGTGTAATCGTGATATTCGAGTGAAGTGGGTGAGTGGATTGAGGTAAGTAATGATAGATCCCGGGAATCGAGGCGTTTGTAATTCGAAAAATAATATGGTTACCTCCATAATTGTGAATTGATCTCCACGTGTGTAATCTTTCACAGTATAATCCTCCATAACTTCCTTATTCTCCACGTGTATAAAAGTTGATTTTGTTCACACTTTAGTTTGCCCATGACTCAAGTCTTCATTTCGGTGGAGTGCCTTGGCTAGTCACTTAGCCGGTGTAGTGAATCTTTCACTGAGCTGCTTTATTTAACTGTTCCTAACAATCAGTTAAGTTAACTTCGTTGAGTACTACTGCCTTACCTGCTACATCTCCTGTAATGGAAAAGGTTTAATCAGCCGGTCAAGTCACTTAGCTGATTACTCCAATTAGCCGCTCTTTGATACTTAGTCAATTTCAATCATTCCCGACTCAGTTCTCAGCATGCTAAATCTTTCATGGCTGAGTGGTTTTGTGAAGATGTCAGCTAATTGATCTTCAGTAGGTATGTATCGTAAAATAACATCTCCTTTCTCAACATGATCTCTGATGAAATGATGTCTCACATCAATATGCTTTGTTCTTGAGTGTAACACTGGATTTTCAGTAATGGATATTGCACTTGGGTTGTCACACATGATTGGAATTGTCTTCTCCTCCATTCCAAAATCTTTTGGTTGTTGTCTAATCCACAGTACTTGTGCACAACAACTGCCTGATGTTATGTATTCTGCCTTAGCTGTTCATGTAGATATGGAGTTTTGCTTTTTGCTAAACCATGAGACTAATCTGGTGCCTAGCATTTGGCATGTTCCAGAAGTGCTTTTTCAATCTATTTTGCATCCAGCATAGTCAGAGTTTGAATATGATATCAACTTGAATCCTCTATCTTTTGGATACCAAATTCCAACATTGGTTGTGTTCTTCAGGTATTTGATTATCCTTTTGGCTGCTAGAAGATGTGATTATTTTGGTTGAGCTTGAAATCTTACACATACTCTTACTGCAAATGCTATGTCAGGTCTGCTTGCAGTTAGATATAGTAGGGATCCAATGATTCCTCTATACATTTTCTGATCAACATCTTTTCCTGCTTCATCTTTTCCAAGAATGACTCTTGCATACATTGGTGTATCTGTTGTGCCACTTGAGTCCATACCACACTTGTGTATTAAATCTTTTGTATACTTGGCTTGACTAATGAAAATACCATCCTTCATTTGTTTCACTTGAAGGCCAAGAAAGTAATTTAAATCTCCCATCATGCTCATCTAAAATTTGCTTTTCATTAGGTTTGCAAATTTCTCACACAACTTTTCATCCTCTGATCCAAAGATAATGTCATCCACATAGATTTGTGTAACGCCCCGTTCCCGGACACCGAGTCCTTATCCGGAAAAGAAACGTTCGGCACGTATAAAATAAAAGTGAATTCATTTTATACGTAAGCCTCTACTACGTCGTATCAAATTAAAGGCAAAACGGAAGCAAAACTCGGGTATATAAAATTTTTCCCAAAATTAAAGAGTAGAAAAGAAATCTAAGGGTAGAAATGTAAACTATTACATTTGGAAAAGTACGAAAATCCCAAAAGACGAATACGACAAATCGTCAAACCGGTAGTCTACCTCAAAAGTACGGAAAGTACAACCAAAGAAAAGCGAGAAAAGAAACATCTTGATTCTTCAACGAGCGGCGTCAAACGTCGTCGTCAAACTCTTCCTCGAAAACCCGTTCGTCTTCTCGTCCCCAAACACATAGAAAAAGGTATGCATTCGAGGTAAGTACAATGTACTTAGAAAGAAAGAGAAGCTATGAAACCAAAAGAAATTATAAGGAAAGATATTTAAGTTGTTTATTTGGTTAAAAGAGACCGACTCAATCTAGTGGTTCACTTCATGCTCATCAACATGTTGTGACTAACTCGTTTCTAACTTAACCTATCTATGTTACAACCGCACTCAAGGGCACTACGCGCATCCACTCGGCAGAGTCCCTCCGTACTTAGTGGTCTTTGACCTACGAGTTATTCTACCTTGGGAACACTCTATTGCAACATATTAGTGGATCACACCAATACCCACGAAGTCTAGAAAAGGTAGACTCCGATAGCACGCACACCTCGGCGAGTCCCTCCGTACTTAGGGTCTTTTGACCTACGAAGTTCTTCCACCTTCGAGGTAGCACATGCATCGCGATTTAGCCCGGTGCCTAGCCAAGAGAGACATGTTGTTTAATCTTTTACTAGTCACATACGTTGTTTATTAAGTTATTAACTAGCCAACCTAAGTGTTTTCAAATAATCTCCCTCACACATACTACTCTCTTCCTAGAACACTAGACACGGACAAGTCCTAGCACATACACGTACATTGATGAATGCTAATTCATCAAAGCACAAGCCTATCATGTTCTTCCGACGGATCCGAACTTCAACTCCCTTTAAGAGTACATTCGGTGTTTTAACCGAACGAATCGAAGCTCAATTCAGGCTTGTCTATATTTATACCATGTTACATATCAAATACAAAGGTTTTTTATAGTTAAAGCATGTTTCAAGGCTGAATAGCAACAATTAACAATAGAAAGGAGGCAAGAAAAAACCGGACGCCCGTTTAAAGACTTGGACGCCCGTTCAAGTTTAAATGGACGCCCGTCCAAAATAGTGGACGCCCGTCCACCAAACCCGATTCAATCCCGAATGTAAAATAGCACCTCGACGCTCGTCCATTACGACCGACGCTCGTCCAAGGTGGAACCTAGGCCGGACGCTCGTCCGCAATACCGGACGCTCGTCCACCCGGGTTCGACCGGAACCCTAATTCTTCATCGTTCGAACCCCGCATCGTATTTCAACCAAAAATCAGCAAATAACCAACACAACAACACAAGAATCCACATCTAGACGTACTATAACATCTATAGTCATTAACTAAAACAACATTCCATAATTCTAACACCAAAAAGCCTTAAAACAAGAGCAAATCCTTATAACCAACGATTGAATTCATAGGGCGGTTTTCTCTTACCTACCGCAGCCCCAAAACTCGCTCCAAAACTCGAAAACCGCAGATAAACTTCGAGATTCCAACAAGACCTATCCAAAACACAACCAAACCAAGAACCGCTTGAGATTGGGGTTTCTATCAACAAAAACTACAAGAAAGATGAAGCTTTCACCCCAAACATTACCGAACAAGATGAAACCAAACCAGGGCTGTATTCTTACCTCAACGAAACAAGGATATTCTGGTATCAAAACGGGCCTTGTCTCCCCACGACGCTCCTGCTTCAAACGGAACTTTAATCGGCTAAAGAACGCACCGGGAATTTGCAAAAGTATGCTCTCCTTCTTCTTGCCTCAAGAACAAACTCAGGATGCTCTCTCTCTCTCTCTCCTTAAATTTTAACGTGAATGCTTGAAAATGTAACTCCCTTGTTGATAAATGGGAGGTTATTCCCAAAATAATAACCTCTCATTAATCCCTTGCCATTAACTCCCTAAATTCCATGAAATTACACTTCAGTCCTCAAGCAAAATATATACATATTCTCAAATATATATATAAAACGTCCCATATATATCTCCGAATAAAAAAAGGAAACCGAACCCAATATTTCGTTTTCGCAAAAAGACACGTCTGCCCTTTCCCGAAAATCGGAATATTACATTCTCCCCCCCTTAAAAGGAGTTTCGTCCTCGAAACTTGAACATACCTGGTAATTCAACAAACTCTTGGAACTCATTAAGCATTTCGCTTTCCACTTCCCAAGTTGCCTCCTCGGGTGAATGATTGCTCCACTGAACTAACACCAAGGGGATCATCCGTCTCTTAATCATCTTTTCTTTCCGGTCTAGGATCTTGATTGGTCTCTCGTCATATGCAAGGTTATCTTGTAAGATTTCCGGATCAACCGTAGTTTCAACATCATTCTTCGTCAGACACTTTTTCAACATTGAAACGTGAAACACACTATGGACTCTCGACATTGATTCTGGCAACTGAAGCTTATAAGCTAACGTCCCAACTCTCTCCAAAATCTCAAAAGGTCCAACATACCTTGGACTTAGCTTTCCTTTTTGTCCAAAGCGTTTCACTCCTTCATCGGTGAAGCTCGGAGGTAAACTCTATCGCCGACTTCAAACTCAAGAGGTCTTCTTCTAACATCGCCCCAACTTTTTCGCCCGTCTTGAGCCGCCTTCGCATTCTTCTTGACCAACCGAACCCTTTCCTTTGCTTGTTCTACCATTTCTCGGCCCCGTGATCCGTCTCTCTCCGACTTCATCCCAAAACAGTGGCGTGCGACATCTTCTCCCATACAACGCTTCAAACGGCGGCATGCCTATACTCGTGTGAAAACTGTTGTTGTAGGCAAACTCCGCTACCGATAGGTAATCATCCCATGATCCGCCTACCTCCAAAACACAAGCTCTCAACATGTCCTCGAGTGTTTGGATGGTCCTCTCAGACTGTCCATCTGTCTGAGGATGAAAAGCCGTGCTCAAGTCCAACTTAGTCCCGAAGGCTTCTTGCAAGCTCTTCCAAAACCGACTTACAAATCTCGAATCACGGTCTGAAACTATCGAGATTGGAACTCCATGTAGCTTTACTATATTGTCCAGATATAGTGTCGTCATCTTCTTTAATGGCATGTCAACCTTGTATGGTAAGAAATGGGCGATTTGGTCAATCTATCCACAATTACCCAAATTGCGTCGTGTCCGCCTCTTGTCTTAGGTAATCCGGTGATGAAGTCCATCGTGATCTTATCCCATTTCCATTCCGGGATATCCAATGACTTAAGCATTCCACCGGGTCTTCTATGCTCCGCCTTAACCTTCGACACACATCACACTCGGCCACAAACTTGGCTATTTCCACTTTCATCGAGGGCCACCAAAATCTTTCCTTTAAGTCTCTCGTACATTTTAGTAGCACCCGGATGAACCGCAAAAGCTATCCTATGTGCTTCTTCCATAATTCTTTGTCTCAAGTTGCCAACATTGGGTACACATAGACGATCCCGATACCACGATTTCCACTCTTATCCAACACGTAACCAACCGTAGGCTTCTCTCTAGCAACACGCTTCAAGTCCAACAAAACCGGGTCTTCGTCTTGCTTTCCCCGTATATCATCCATCAACTCGACCTTGCTAACAATGGTGCCACAAACCGCCGGTCTTCAATCCGATCGAAGCTTCGATTTCCAACCCATCAAACCTTTCGCCACTACCTCAACACCGGAAGCCGCAAACACCGGTTCCCCGCTCGTAGCATCCGCCACTACATTCGCTTTACCCGGATGGTACCGAATGTCCAAATCATAGTCCTTAACGAACTCTAACCATCTCCTCTCGTCTCATATTCGTGTTCTCTTGTGTGAAGAAATACTTTAAACTCTTATGGTCGGTGAAGATCCTTGCTTTAACCCCATATAAGTAATGCCTCCAAGTCTTTAAGGCAAATACTACCGCTGCCAACTCTAGATCATGTGTCGGGTAATTTTTCTCATGCACCTTCAACTGCCTAGATGCATAAGCTATCACTTTTCCTCCTTGCATCAACACACAACCCAAACCCCGTCCCGAAGCATCCGTGTAGACATCGTAGTTATCAAAAATCTCCGGAACTGCTAACACCGGTGCCGTAGTCAACTTACTTTTCAAGGTATGAAAGGCCTTATCACACTCATTAGTCCATTCAAATTTCACATTCTTCGTGTCACTGGTGAGTGGAGTAGCTATCTTCGAAAAATCTTGTACGAACTTCCCGTAGTAACCACCAACCCAAGAAAAGCTTCTTACCTCTCGAAACCGTGGTAGGTTTAGGCCAATTCTCAATCGCCTCGATCTTTGCCGGATCAACTTGAATACCATCTCCGTAAATTACATGACCCAAGAAACTCACTCGATCCAACCAAAAGTCACACTTAGAAAACTTTGCATACAACCGATTCTTCTTCAAAGTGTGTCCAACACTATCCTTAAGTGTTCCTCGTGTTCTTTCTCATCCTTAGAGTAAACTAGGATATCGTCTATGAACACTATCACGAACTTATCCAAGTACGGCATGAAAACTCGCCGCATCAAATCCATAAATGCCGATGGAGCATTAGTGAGTCCAAAAGGCATGACAAGGAACTCATAATGTCCATATCTCGTACCGAAAGCCGTCTTCGGTATATCTCGCTATCCTAACCTTCAATTGATGATATCCGGACCTCGTGTCGATCTTGGAAAACACCTTCTTACCCCGCAACCGATTAAACAGATCATCTATCCTTGGTAGAGGATACTTATTCTTGATGGTAAGGTTGTTCGGTTCGTAGTCGATACACATTCTCATGCCGCCATCTTTCTTCTTTACAAACAAAACAGGGGCTCCCCAAGGCGAGGTACCGGGCTGAATTATGTTCCTTTCAAGCATATCTTTAAGTTGAGCTTTCAACTCCTTTAATTCAGCCGGTGCCATTCTGTAAGGTGCTTTAGCAACTGGTGCCGCTCCCGGTATCAACCGAATCTCAAACTCTATCTCTCTCGTCCGGCATGTTTCCCGGTAAGCTCTTCCGGAAATACCTCGGGTATTCCCTCACTATGGGAGTCTCCTCGAACTTAGGCTTCACTTGTTCCACGTCCACCGCATACAACAAGTAGCCCTCACAACCCTTCCGACAAGCCCTTACCGCCTTAACCGCCGATATGATCGGATGTTTCTTCTTACTCGGCTTGTACACATTCCCTTGATACGTCTTGTCCGATTTCCTGTGTACTTTAAAAGTTACTTTCTTCTCTTTACGGTCCAAGTGTACATAATTCTCGGATAGCCAATCTATTCCGAGGATTACATCAAAATCCGAAAAGTCCAAAACTCGTAAAGTTGCTCTTACATCGATAAGGTCCGACTCGAACTTCCACTTGTGGTATCATTCTAGTTACCCTTGTTACCTTCCCTAACGGCGTAGTTATTTCCAAAGTATTCCTTAAGGTTCGAAGGTAAGTTCAACTTCTTAGCTACCTTGGTTGACACAAAAGTATTTGACGCTCCCGTATCAAACAAAGCCTTGACCACTAAGTTTTCTAACATTATCGTACCTAGTATGCATATTCATTTATTTAAATATAGTTACAACATGAATAATCACGCTATAAAATATCTTAACAAAAGAATAAAACCATAACATGATACCCGAAATAACGTCATCCTCTCGGTTCCACAAAATTGGCATCCGCCGCAAAAACTCGAACCGGTCGGCTCGGGCCGCCTCTCCCACTACCTTGGCTCGAACCACTCTTGTTTCCTCCGTTTGGACACGCTCTAGAAAAGTGTCCTTGCTCACCACAAACGTAACAACCGTTACTACTCGCTCGCACTCTCCTGTATGATTTCTGTTGCACTTGGGGCAAAGTGGTGCACTGTTCGGGACCTTAGCTGTTGTAGGAGCCGTAGTCTTCTTGGCTGCTTGCTGTGGCGCTCCCCTATAACTGCCTTGACTTGTCCCAAAATTTCTCTTATTATTAACAACCACCGTAGCTCTCTTCCTGAAAGTC
Source organism: Gentiana straminea (assembly GCA_036785695.1). Taxonomy (NCBI): domain Eukaryota; kingdom Viridiplantae; phylum Streptophyta; class Magnoliopsida; order Gentianales; family Gentianaceae; genus Gentiana; species Gentiana straminea. The sequence goes on from JAVUPR010000482.1 coordinate 3,510,210, forward strand.
TCGACTTCCAAGGCTTTATTCATCAACTCTGCCATATTCCTTGCCGTGAATCCTAGCATGCCCGACCGAATCTCGTAGGCCAACCCATCCTTATAGAGGGCCATCTTTCTCTCTTCCACCTTCATCAATTCCGGATAGAACCTTCCTAGCTCATTGAACTTATTAGTATACCGGGCCACCGTCGTGATTACCTTGCTTGTGCTTCAGAATTGACTTGCTTTATCTCGCTTGAACCGTAACCGGGAAGTACTCATTATAAAACATCGTCTTGAACCCTTCCCAATCCGTTACCTTACCGTTGTCGCTTTGGGTGGCATCAATCCACGCTTCGTCGCTCCCAACATAAAACCGATCGCTAGTTGTGCCATTTTCGTCTCAGAACGTGTATGTTCCTACAAGCTTTCTCGAATCCTCTTATCCATTCCTCTCGCTTTAGAATGCTCCACATTACCAAAGAAGTTCTCAACTCGATTTCTCCTCAATCTCGTATACCAATCCACCGCCGGTGCTTGCTCGAAAGTCGGTCTAATTGGTGGGTGAACCGGAGGGTAACCAAAAGATACATGCGGCTGATACTGCTGATGTTGAGGATAATGTGGGATTACTTGAGGCTCATTCTGATACGGATAGTACCCCTGATAAGACTGATGCTGTTGAGGCTGCTGAAAACCAAAGGGTGGATGACCAACGCCTTGCTGGTGGTCAAAGCGTGGTGAAGGTGGTACTGTAGGCTGAGGAACATGACCTACAGGAGGAGGGTAAAAGACTTGCTGCTGCTGAGGATACACTGGAGGATAAGCACTAGATGGTGGTGGATACACATTGGTCACTGGTGGTGGCGCACTAATCGGTGGAATGTCGCCTATTACGTTGACACGGATAGGTGCTTGTCCGGCTCTCCATAAATGTAGTTATATCTTGGCGGTGGTCGGGGTGGCAGATTCTCGATGCGGCCTCGGTGACACCTCTTGTCGAGACCGTGGTGTAGGCGTGGTCGTATGGGGTGGTGGTGAAAGACTCAAACGAGGCGAAGGATTTCGCCTCACAAACCCGCCCCCTACTACGGGCACCGGGCTCCCCGCCCCTTGACTAACCCCCGAGCTCCCGGCTCCACGAACGCCTCTCCTTGTCGTTACCATGCCGAAAGATCAAGAAAACCGTACGTTACTAAAGATCTAAAGAAACTTATCTTAAGGAAAGGAAGTCTAAAGAACGCTTTTCTCTCGATACCAACCGTAACGCCCCGTTCCCGGACACCGAGTCCTTATCCGGAAAGAAACGTTCGGCACGTATAAAATAAAAGTGAATTCATTTTATACGTAAGCCTCTACTACGTCGTATCAAATTAAAGGCAAAACGGAAGCAAAACTCGGGTATATAAAATTTTTCCCAAAATTAAAGAGTAGAAAAGAAATCTAAGGGTAGAAATGTAAACTATTACATTTGGAAAAGTACGAAAATCCCAAAAGACGAATACGACAAATCGTCAAACCGGTAGTCTACCTCAAAAGTACGGAAAGTACAACCAAAGAAAAAAGAGTAAAAGAAACATCTTGATTCTTCAACGAGCGGCGTCAAACGTCGTCGTCAAACTCTTCCTCGAAAACCCGTTCGTCTTCTCGTCCCCAAACACATAGAAAAAGTATGCATTCGAGGTAAGTACAACGTACTTAGAAAGAAAGAGAAGCTATGAAACCAAAAGAAATTATAAGGAAAGATATTTAAGTTGTTTATTTGGATTAAAAGAGACCGACTCAATCTAGTGGTTCACTTCATGCTCATCAACACGTTGTGACTAATCGTTTCTAACTTAACCTATCTATGTTACAACCGCACTCAAGGGCACTACGCGCATCCCCCTCGCGAGTCCCTCCGTACTTAGGGTCTTTGACCTACGAGTTCTTCTACCTTGGGAACACTCTATTGCAACATATTAGTGGATCACACCAATACCCACGAAGTCTAGAAAAGGTAGACTCCGATAGCACGCACACCTCGCAGAGTCCCTCCGTACTTAGGGTCTTTTGACCTACGAAGTTCTTCCACCTTCGAGGTAGCACATGCATCGCGATTTAGCCCGGTGCCTAGCCAAGAGAGACATGTTGTTTAATCTTTTACTAGTCACATACGTTGTTTATTAAGTTATTAACTAGCCAACCTAAGTGTTTTCAAATAATCTCCCTCACACATACTACTCTCTTCCTAGAACACTAGACACGGACAAGTCCTAGCACATACACGTACATTGATGAATGCTAATTCATCAAAGCACAAGCCTATCATGCTCTTCCGACGGATCCGAACTTCAACTCCCTTTAAGAGTACATTCGGTGTTTTAACCGAACGAATCGAAGCTCAATTCAGGCTTGTCTATATTTATACCATGTTTACATATCAAAATAAAGGTTTTATAAGTGAGTTAAAGCATGTTTATGGCTAAATAACAATTAACATAGAAAAGAAGGCAAGTACAAAAAATGGACGCCCGTTTAAAGACTTGGACGCCCGTTCAAGTTTAAATGGACGCCCGTCCAAAATAGTGGACGCTCGTCCACCAAACCCGATTCAATCCCGAATGTAAAATAGCACCTCGACGCTCGTCCATTACAACCGACGCTCGTCCAAGGTGGAACCTAGGCTGGACGCTCGTCCAGAGTACCGGACGCTCGTCCACCTGGGTTCGACTGGAACCCTAATTCTTCATCGTTCGAACCCCAGATCGTATTTCAACCAAAAATCAGCAAATAACCAACACAACAACACAAGAATCCACATCTAGACGTACTATAACATCTATAGTCATTAACTAAAACAACATTCCATAATTCTAACACCAAAAAGCCTTAAAACAAGAGCAAATCCTTATAACCAACGATTGAATTCATAGGGCGGTTTTCTCTTACCTACTGCAGCCCCAAAACTGCTCCAAAACTCAGAAAACTGCAGATAAACTTCAGAGATTCCAACAAGACCTATCCAAAACACAACCAAACCAAGAACCGCTTGAGATTGGGGTTTCTATCAACAAAAACTACAAGAAAGATGAAGCTTTCACCCCAAACATTACCGAACAAGATGAAACCAAACCAGGGCTGTATTCTTACCTCAACGAAACAAGGATATTCTGGTATCAAAACGGGCCTTGTCTCCCCACGACGCTCCTGCTTCAAACGGAACTTTAATCGGCTAAAGAACGCACCGGGAATTTGCAAAAGTATGCTCTCCTTCTTCTTGCCTCAAGAACAAACTCAGGATGCTCTCTCTCTCTCTCTCCTTAAATTTTAACGTGAATGCTTGAAAATGTAACTCCCTTGTTGATAAATGGGAGGTTATTCCCAAAATAATAACCTCTCATTAATCCCTTGCCATTAACTCCCTAAATTCCATGAAATTACACTTCGATTCCTCAAGCAAAATATATACATATTCTCAAATATATATAAAACTTCCCATATATATCTCTGAATAAAAAGGAAACCGAACCCAATATTTCGTTTTCGCAAAAAGACACGTCTGCCCTTTCCCGAAAATCGGAATATTACAATTTGTACTAGTAATGTACTTGTTCCTTCCTCTAATTTGAATAGAGTCTTATCTATAGTTCCTTTGTTGAATCCATTCTTGATCAGAAATTGTGATAGAGTTTCATACCAAGCTCTGGGTGCCTGATTGAGTCCATGAAGGGCGTTCTTGAGCTTGTATACTTTATCTTCCTTTCCTTTGAGTTGAAAACCAGGAGGTTGTTCCACATATACTTCTTCTTCCAAAAGTCCATTCAGAAATGCACTCTTGACATCCATTTGATAGACTTTGAAGTCTTTGTGTGCAGCAAAAGCTAGAAAGAGTTTGATTGCCTCCAGTCTTGCCACTGGTGCAAATGTTTCATCATAATCTATTCCTTCTGCTTGAGAGTAGCCTTTTGCAACCAGCCTTGCTTTGTTTCTGAAAACTGTTCCTTGCTCATCCATCTTGTTTCTGAATATCCATTTTGTTCCAATGATGTTGGCTGTGTCTAGTCTGTCAACAAGTTCCCGGAATTCATTTCTTTCAAATTCATTTAGTTCTTCTTGCATGGTTGTAATCCAGTCTGCATCTTGAATTGCATCATTTATTGTCTTGGGTTCCACTTGTGATAGAAAGCATGTTAGAATATGCTCAAGTTGTCTTCTGGTTCTAACTCCTGTGTGAATGTCTCCAATGACTTGATCTTCGGGATGATCTCTTAGCCAATTGAGGTCAAGTTGAAGTTGTTCTTCACTTGGTGCTTCTACACCTTTAGGTTGTGCATGAGCTTCAAGTTCTGGTGCTTCTTCTGTTGTATTGACGTGTGGCTCATCTTGATTTTCAAAATGGTGATTCAGAATGGTAGCTGGTATGGTTGTTTTTGTTTATACTTCCCTTTGTGTTGCCTCTTCTTCTTGATCTTGAAGACTTTCACCATTTGTGTTTGGTTCATCAAAGACTACATGTATTGATTCTTTAATCACCAATGTTCTTTTGTTGAGTACTCTGAATGCTTTGCTGGTGTCTGAATATCCCATAAAGATTGCTTCATCAGCCTTTTCATCAAAGGTATGCAATTGATTCCTGTTCAAAATGTTAAGGGTGATTTTATATGATTTATAACGTTATATTTTATAATGATTTCCCCCATATTCATATAATTTGCATAGAAATTAAGGGTTTAATCGAATTATTGAGCAAATGAGTTTTAAAAGTCTTTAAGTGTAAACTTGAGCTAATTTCGTGATTTTATTGGTGATTATCTATGGTTTTACACTTTGCGTGTTTTTATGGTTTTGAAGGTACATTTACATGTCATGGAAAGGGATTGAAGGAGCTGAAAAGATACTTGATTGAAGGTTTAATGGAAGGATGAAGAAGGAGTTGATTCAAGAATTCAATCACATTGGAGGCAAAATCAGCTGGACTGGCGTCCAGATTCATCAAACTGGCGTCCAGGGTGAGCTAGAGTGAACTGGCGTCTGATATGAGTGCACTAGCGTCCATATGATGTTAAATTGGACAGGATTGGATCAAAATCAGTGGACGAGCGTTCAAAATAAAGGAGGACGGGCGTCCGATCCGGCTCGGCCCGACTCGAAGTTTTTATGCGAGTGGGTGGCGTCCGGACCCACATGGACGGGCGTCCACGGCACCGCCTCGGCGAAACCGACCTAAAAATCTATATAAGGACGCGTTATTTTCAACCCTAAGCACCACAATTCGATCCCTGGCCGCCCTAGGCCCTTTGGGGGCGCCCTAGCTGCGTTTTCCCACCATCATAAACATTTTTTTATCTTCTTTTATTTAGATGATTTGTATTCCAACGATGAATAGAGGCTAAGCAATTTGAACAAGCCTTGTGAAGCCGATCGTGCAGCGTTTTGATTTCGAATCTTGGATGTTTTGTGAGTTTTAAATAAAGTTTGTATCTTTATTATGCTTTTATATTGTTATGCAATTATATCGATGGATTATTGCTATTTGATGTTAACGTTTGATGAGAATCATTGCTAGACCTAGATCACCGTAGTAAAGATTGGACTTTTAACCTAAAAATAACGAGAGTTGATTAGGTTGAATTTCTAGGTTGCTAGATTGAGAAATCCTACACCTTGTTATGGAAGCGTTAATCTTTAAGATCGAAAGATAGAAGATTAATAGGCGAATTATCTACGAGAGTAGAAATTCATACCTTTGATAGGTGAACCACATCCTTATTAAATCTTCACTAAACGATCTTGGGTAGAAATTGAGAGTTGCGAGATAGGTGGATCATTGCTTGTTCCTCGTTAAAATTAATTGAAATTATCTTTGTGCCTTGTTCTTCGTTGTTTTCTTAGAAGTTTATTTTCTTTTTAGTTTATAGATTAGAGTTATTTTCGTTCGCAATTATCTTTCCTGGCTTTGGACTGACAATCCTCTGTCCAGTTTATTTTATCGTTTTTAGTTTCGTTTTAGTAGTAACAATCTTAGGAAAATTAATGAACTAGATACCCCGATTCCCTGTGACCGACTCCGGTATTAATCGCTATGCTACGATCCCTACACTTGGGGAATACCGGATTTATAAATTTTATTACTTGTTTGTTTTGTTAGATAAAATCCGTGACAAGTTTTTGGCGTCGTTGCCGGGGAATTGGTGCGGTTGTCCAGTTCATTATTAATTTTTCTAAAGTTGTTCTGTTTTGTTTTTCGTAGGTAGTTTGTGTTATCTAGTGATTATTAATTTTTCATAGGTTTGTGTTTAGGTTCCAATTAGGATTTTATTTAGTTTTCGTGTTTTGTTTGGACCTGTTTTTGTGCTTCAGTTGAACGTAAACGGGCGTCCTGAGCTATTGGACGCCCGTCCGTCCAAATCTGATCGTCTCTGTTTGTATTTTACCCGGGCGGACGAGCGTCCGCAACTTGGACGCCCGTCCCGTTCTTTCTCCGGCGGACGTCCGTCCAAAGTAACTTGGACGCCCGTCTGGCCTGTCTGTCACCAGTTTTTTTATTTATTTATTTTTGTTTTAGGTAGATATCGTGGTTTAGGGTTTCTGTTTTTCGTAGGTAGGTTTCGTAGGTAGGGTTCTAAGGTTGAATCATCTGACTCCACGTTTTTCGCGGTCAAATTTTTGGATAAAAGGGATCGTTTTAGCACTTGTTAGTATTTTGGCCGTAACTTTCGGCTCGAGTGTCCTTTTGGAGCGCAGGACCCCAATTCGGAAAGCTCGTTCCGACGCCGACGAGGTGGTGAACAGCCATAGGCTGTTTGAGGCCGTTTTCGAGGTCAAAATCCACTGTTTTCCCTTCCATTTTGGGCTCAGAAGATTTCAACACGTTTTTCTCCCTTTTTCCATTTTCTGTTTTTCTGTTTTAAATTTTTCGTAGGTAGATTTCTTTTTCTGTTTCCGTTTCTTTTTCTGTTTCTTTATCTTTTCTAAAAAAACAAATAAAAAAAAAGCAAAAAAATGTCATCAACTGGGATTATGCAAAATCAGAACGCCATGCTGGAACAGCAGATGGCAGCTCTTCAAATGTCGCTTAATCCTATGAATCAGACCCCGTCTTTTCCACAGAACTCACAAGTTCTATTCTGTGGAAGATGTTGTCGACCTGGCCATGCTGTTGGCCAGTGTCAATTTCTTTCCCCTCCTGCGTATCGAGTCAATTCTTTCCAGAATCAGGGAAATTTCAATGAGGGACACATGGGACACACTTGCTCGTTCTCGTCCATGAGTGGACAGAATGCTGAAGTAAATGCTTCCTGTGGCCAGCAGTATCAGAGATTTAATAATCAGTTCTCTGGCCAAAGCAATTTTCAGAATCAGGGTTTCAATTCTCAGAATCTAAATTTCTATCAAAACCCGAACTTCAGTCAGGACCAGCATATCAATTTTTCCAATCAAAATCAATGGTTCAATCAGAACATTCCCGATCCTAAGTTTCAAAGTCAGTCTAGCCAATCTTTCCCCCTGAACTTTCAGAACTATCAAGGCCCCTCTCAATCGGACGATCTTGAAGCTCAATTGGAGGAGCAAAACAGGACACTCAAGAATCTTGAGAGACGGCTCAGGCAAATGGCTCAAGACCAAGGCATTGTCCTAGCTCCCACACTTCCTTATGATAGAGAAGAGGACAATGCCATGAACTTAGGATCCGGCATTCAATTCAGTAGTCCCCCAAAAGTAGAAGTGTCAAGTTCATCTGTCTTTGGATCCGATGCTCGTATACCCTCCACTGATGAGAATTCTTACGGACATGGATTTAATAACATTCAAGTGAGATGTTCGTATTGTGGTGGAAACCATTATGAGGCTCAGTGCAGTGGAGGTAATTCACCCCACCAATGGAATACTAATAGCAATTATGATGCAAGTTATGAGAATCCACTTCAATCTAACTATGCATCCACATACAATGGTGGAGAAGAGGCTAGTGCTATGAATGTAAGGTCCGACACTCAACTTAGTGGTTTCCCTGTTTTGGATGAGAATACTCAGGTAGCTGATCCCCTGAGAAATAATGAATTTAGTGGAAGTCGGGAGGATGATCTCCTGACTGGTAAGGAAGGTGGAAACGAAGTAGATGATCACATGTCTAGAATGAAGGATGAAGAAGTGAAAGAACCTGAAGGGATAGACCTTTACCTTCCTCTCCAGAATGTTATGCATCTAGACAAGTGCACTCCTAAAAATCCTTGGTATGCTTCTATCGTCAACTTCTTACATTCCCGTATCTAGATCCGAATTGTCTTATCAGGAGAAGAAGAAATTCTTCTCGGATATGAAAACATTCGTTTGGGATGAACCTTACCTCTTCAAGATTGGTAAAGATGGTTTGCTGAGAAGATGTGTTCCAGAATCTGAGCAGCGCGATATTATTGAGCAGTGCCACAGTGGACCCACTGGAGGTCACATTGGTCCTTGGAAAACTGTTGCTAAGATCTTCCAATCCGGTTTCTATTGGCCCACGATCTTCAAAGATACAGAAGCTTTTTGTAAAGCTTGTGATAGGTGTCAAAGAACCGGAACTTTGACAAGGCGTTTTGACATGCCTTTGAAACCCATCCTAGAATGTGAAGTCGTTGATGTATGGGGCATCGATTTTATGGGACCATTCCCATCCTCTTGTGGAAACAAATACATCTTAGTCTGCGTGGACTATGTATCGAAATGGGTGGAGGCTCAAGCCACGACTCACAATGATCATAAGACGGTCATGAAGTTTTTAAAGAAAAGCATCTTCGTGAGATTCGGGTGTCCACGCGCCTTGATTAGTGATGAAGGGACACATTTTTGCAACCGACCCCTGGAGAAAGTTCTTGAGAAATATGGTGTCCGGCATAAAATTGGCACACCATACCATCCTATGACTAGTGGTCGGGTTGAAAGAAGCAACCAAAGTTTAAAGAAGATCTGGAGAAAACGAGTTAACGATCATAGAAAAGCGGAGTCTAAAGTTGGATGATGTACTGTGGGCATATCGAACTGCCTATAAGACCCCCATGGGTACATCACCCTATCAGATGGTGTATGGAAAATCATGCAACTTGCCAATCGAATTAGAGCATAGAGCGTATTGGGCCATTAAGTTTTTAAACTTCGATTCCAAATCTTGTGGAAAACATCGATTGCAGCAGTTGCATGAGTTAGACGAATTTAGACTCCAAGCCTACGAAAGCGCCAGGATCAGTAAGGAAAAGACAAAACTCCTTCACGATGCCAAAATCAAGAAGCGAGAATTCCAAGTTGGGGAACAAGTTTTATTGTACAATTCCAGGTTACATCTGTTCCCTGGTAAGCTGAGGACACGATGGTCCGGTCCCTTTGAAATTCTCCAGATCATTCCTGGAGGTGTTTTAGAACTAAGTGGTCATGGTGACCAGCCGTTCAGAGTGAATGGTCAAAGGTGTAAGCACTACATTGGTGAACCCAAAGAGAAGCCTTTGATTGTTCACTTCCTCGACATCCTCGGGTGTGGTACTCCAGAAGTCAATGAGTTTGACGAGTTTTCGCCCGATTTGTTTTCTGAGAATGACGGTAGTGGTCCAGTAGAGGAAGTTCTGGTTGGTAGTTGGGATATGGAAGAGTTTAAACGGGAGGCACAGTTAAAGAGAAGATTGAAGAAGAAGAAGTCTGCAATGGGGAAAATTAAGAATGTTTGGAAAGCGGTAAAGAACCTGACCCCATGTGTGAGATGTTGTTTCTGTAGCCACATTAATGACCAGAGCTTACACGAAGTAGTGGCCGGAAGGAAGGTTAAGTGGCCTGATCCAGGCTGAATAGTACGTGTGTCTAGCCAAAGACACTAAAGAAAGGCGCTTGTTGGGAGGCAACCCAATAATAAGAATAGTTTTTTTATTATTATTTTGGTTTATTTTGTTTTTTTGTTGAATAAGGAGGGCTAGTTTTGTCTTGTGTCGTCTAGGTTTTTGGTGTCGGTTTCTGTGGTTAGGTAACTTGCATTTTCGTAATTTGAAAAATCCATGTGATTCCTTCCTTCCTGCCAATGTTACATTTGTGCACTACTTTTCACATATATTCGGTTTTTGTCAATTTTTGCATTGCTTATGCTTTGTTCCATGATAATGCCTTGTCTATCATCTTTTGTGCCCCTACCCCCGAGGTCCGTTTTGTTTTGTTTTTCATGTGTGCAGGGTATTTGTGATAGCGATGGTGCACTTTTAGATGAAGCCAGTTTTCCGGTGGATGGTCCACAGTTTACTGATTTCTTCACGCATTTCCGGATCTGGATCATGACCATTTCCAGAATTGCCACCTTCGAACTACAAATCAGCTAAGTTTTTCTTATTCTGCACAACATGAGGACATGTTGATCTTTAAGTGTGGGGGAGGGATTGCTTGTACCTATGTGGAAAAAATTGAACATTTTTAAAATTTTTCGAATTCGTCCCGAGCATGATTTTAGTTGGCTTACTTACTTGTTATATTCCCATACTTGTGCTGGGTTGACTAGTATTTTAGCATAGACCTTTGATAAATAAGCCTTTACTCGAATTCTTTTCACGTAAGCCTCTTCGATGACGAGCTGAACTTAGGAAACTGTACTCATTTAAGCTGATAATGTTTGATTCTGGTTATTAGACCGTTCGCTTAGTGCTAATGTCATGGAAATTGTAATATGTGCGTAGTTGGAATTGAAGTAGGAAGTATCGTGAATATACCGAAGCCTGAATGTGATAAGTGAAACGTAACTACTGTGCTTTGGGAAAGTTGTTTTAAGAAAAAATTGATGAGTTGAAATTGGGTGTGTCGGAAGCTGGTCGATGATTGGAGTGAGGTAGGGCGTATCTCGAATGTCCTATACCACTATGATGACCAAAAGCTCACGACAGTCAGAAGAAGCTGCCTTATGATTTGAGTAAGGTAGGGCATATCACGAATGTCCTATTATGCTATGACGGGCAAGAGCTCATTCTGATGTGTGTATAAATGTGAATGCCGATTAAATCAACTTACATAAGGAAAGTAGTATGAATAAGTGAAAGACTTAGTTATCGCCTACCTTATCCCCAGTATAGGCCAAGGTATATGTTGTAGGGAATATCCTCTGGGTACAACTGAAAAGATTTCGAAAACACATGTATTACTCTAGCCATGACGTGAGTAGTTTTGTAGGGCGTATGTATAGTCAGGGTGATTCATTATCTGTCTTAAATGGGTATTGGTTGGTTAGCTTGAATTTAATTGTCAAGTGTGGAACCAGTGGAAGTTGAAGAAGGCTTTGCACACACTACACATTCGAGTAATCGTTTATTTCATTGGGGTGTATGTTTTTGATGCTAGTCGACCTATTGTGATTTGATATATGGGAGTGTATGTGATTCAATGTTTGAGTAAGCCTTGGTTTTCTTGTTTTGTTTTGCTCGGGACGAGCAAAAGATAAGTGTGGGGGAGTTGTTAAGGGTGATTTTATATGATTTATAACGTTATATTTTATAATGATTTCCCCCATATTCATATAATTTGCATAGAAATTAAGGGTTTAATCGAATTATTGAGCAAATGAGTTTTAAAAGTCTTTAAGTGTAAACTTGAGCTAATTTCGTGATTTTATTGGTGATTATCTATGGTTTTACACTTTGCGTGTTTTTATGGTTTTGAAGGTACATTTACATGTCATGGAAAGGGATTGAAGGAGCTGAAAAGATACTTGATTGAAGGTTTAATGGAAGGATGAAGAAGGAGTTGATTCAAGAATTCAATCACATTGGAGGCAAAATCAGGCTGGACTGGCGTCCAGATTCATCAAACTGGCGTCCAGGGTGAGCTAGAGTGAACTGGCGTCTGATATGAGTGGACTAGCGTCCATATGATGTTAAATTGGACAGGATTGGATCAAAATCAGTGGACGAGCGTTCAAAATAAAGGAGGACGGGCGTCTGATCCAGCTCGGCCCGACTCGAAGTTTTTATGCAGAGTGGACTGGCGTCCAGACCCTATGGACGGGTGTCCACGGCACCGCCTCAGCGAAACCGACCTAAAAATCTATATAAGGACGCGTTATTTTCAACCCTAAGCACCACAATTCGATCCCTGGTTGCCCCAGGCCCTTTGGGGGCGCCCTAGCTGCGTTTTCCCACCATCATAAACATCTTTTTATCTTCCTTTTTATTTAGATGATTTGTATTCCAACGATGAATAGAGGCTAAGGAATTTGAACAAGCCTTGTGAAGCCGATCGTGCAGCGTTTTGATTTCGAATCTTGGATGTTTTGTGAGTTTTAAATAAAGTTTGTATCTTTATTATGCTTTTATATTGTTATGCAATTATATCGATGGATTATTGCTATTTGATGTTAACGTTTGATGAGAATCATTGCTAGACCTAGATCACCGTAGTAAAGATTGGACTTTTAACCTAAAAATAACGAGAGTTGATTAGGTTGAATTTCTAGGTTGCTAGATTGAGAAATCCTACACCTTGTTATGGAAGCGTTAATCTTTAAGATCGAAAGATAGAAGATTAATAGGCGAATTATCTACGAGAGTAGAAATTCATACCTTTGATAGGTGAACCACATCTTTATTAAATCTTCACTAAACGATCTAGGGTAGAAATTGAGAGTTGCGAGATAGGTGGATCATTACTTGTTCCTCGTTAAAATTAATTGAAATTATCTTTGTGCCTTGTTCTTCGTTGTTTTCTTAGAAGTTTATTTTCTTTTTAGTTTATAGATTAGAGTTATTTTCGTTCGCAATTATCTTTCCTGGCTTTGGACTGACAATCCTCTGTCCAGTTTATTTTATCATTTTTAGTTTCGTTTTAGTAGTAACAATCTTAGGAAAATTAATGAACTAGATACCCCGATTCCCTGTGACCGACTCCGGTATTAATCGCTATGCTACGATCCCTACACTTGGGGAATACCGGATTTATAAATTTTATTACTTGTTTGTTTTGTTAGATAAAATCCGTGACACAAAACAAAACACTTTGATCCAAACATATGCAACTATGAGATGTTAGGTTTTCTTCCATTCCATATTTCATATGGAGTCTTTCCATGATATTTGTTGATGATCTGTTCTGTGTATAGCATGCTGTGTTTGGTGCTTCAGCCCAAAACCTCTTTGGTAGGCATGTTTCTGCAATCATTGTTCTGACAGCTTCTTTGAGAGTTCTGTTTCTTCTTTCTGCTACACCATTTTGTTGTGGAGTTCCTGCTGCAGATAATTGATGTAGTACTCCATTTTCTTCACAATAAGTTCTGATAACTTCATTTAGGAATTCTATGCCTCTATCCGATCTTGATAATCTTTAGTTCTTTCTCATTTTGAATTTTTCTCAGCAAATCTGGCAGCCTCTTGAGTGTCTCTTTCTTCTTGTTCATGAATATGGTCCAGGTGTACTTGGAGAAATCATCAACCACTACTAGAGTGTATTTCTTACCACTTACACTTACTGGTGTGACTGGTCCAAACAGGTCCATATGTAGAAGATGTAGAATTCTTGTTGTTGATTGATAGGGTTTTGATTTGAAAGAGCTTTTGATTTGCTTTCCTTTCTAGCATGCATCACAGAGGCTTTCTTTCTTGAATGTGATCTCTGGAAGGCCTTCAACTAACTTGTTCTTTGATAATGTGTTGATGGTCTTGAAATTTAGATGATTTAATCTTCTATGCCAAATCCAACTGGTTGATTGTTTATTTTTGACAAATAAACATGTTTCTGCCTTAGCTGTTTTCCAATCCACCACATACATGTTATCTTCTCTTCTTCCTGCAAGAACCACTGTGTTGGTTAGGTTGTGAATCACTTTGCATCCTTTCTGGTTGAAGAGTACATTGTAGCCTTTGTCACAGAATTGACTGATGCTTAGCAGATTGAAATTTAGTCCCTTAACATATGCCACATTTTGAATCTTCAAATTGTTCTTGAGCATTGTGCCTTTCCCCTTAATTTTACCAGGGTTTTCTTTGCCTCCAAAGGTGACTTTGGGTCCATCAAACACTTTAAAGTCAGTGAGCCATCCCTTGTTCCTTGTCATGTGTCTGGAACATCCACTGTCTATGTACCAGACATCCTACAAAACAAATTAATTATGTTTAGGTACCCAACACTATTTGGGTCCATACCTGTTAGCAGTCATGCCTCCTACTCCAAGTGTATATCCAAATGATCTTCTTTTGGATAATTGAAGTCATCAACTTCATATGTATAAGGCATGGCAGAATAGCTTCTGATATTTCTTCTGAACGTATCCTGATACATTTCTCTACTTTTTGGTGCATTTGCATCCTTTTTCACTTTCCAATATGCAGTGGGAAACCTGTGTTCATGTTGCTTCATATGTCTAGGTTGGCTTTTCTTAAACACATGACGCATGTCATGAACTGGTTTCTTCTTGTATTTTAGAGGTGTCACATTCCAATCATCATCTGAAGGATTAAGTCTTCCTTTACCTTTCAGAAAGTCTTTGCTTTTGGTTTACTGGATTGATGGTTTAGTTTGTTGTTTCACTGCACTGGGTTTTGACTTCACCGGTGCAGGATGAATGATTGAAACTATGGTCTATCCTTTTTTAAACTTTGTTCCATTGTTTCTATTCTCATCCTGACTGTTGTAGCCAAGACCAGATCTGGATCCAAACCTTTTTGAGGGTTTGTAAGCTGGTGCATTTAAAGGTGCAGTGGTGTTCTTAACTGGTAGGGGGATTTTCTCAACCGGTCTGTCAACACCAGATGTATGACCATCTGCTGCTTGTTGATCATTTGAGTAAGTCTCCTTACTAGTTAGTTCAACTTTTTGTCTATCCAGTTCTTTCTTTAGTCTCTTATTTTCCTTTCTTAGATTCTCACACTCCTGTTCCAGAATTTCATGATTCAACTCAATTTGTTCAAATTTACTCCTGAGATTTTGGATTAGGTTTGCAGAATCTAAGGGGAGAATAGAAGATTGTGCAGTGTTAGATGTGGATGCACTAGATGATGAGCATGAACTAGATGTTACCTCAGTTTCATTTGATTCTATGGCCATAAGACATAGATAGGCCTTTTCATTGTCTGTGCTGTCATCCTCATTATCAGAATCATTTTCAGATGATTCTTCATTCTTTTCACTGCTAGATTCAGGTTTGAGTGCCTTCTTGCTTTTTCTCTTTTCAGTTGTCTTGTACTTCTTCTTATCCTCAGGTTCGTCTTTTCTTCAGGGCAATCAGCCTTGAATTGTCCTTTCTTATTACAGTTGAAGCATCTATATTCATCATCTTTTCTCTTGGTGTCTTTGCCTGTGCTTGACTTTTTGTTTGTTGATGATCCTCCTTTGAATAACTTCTTCTTGCAAAACCTGTCAAAACGTTTTACTAATAAATCTACCTGTTCCTTCGACTCTGTGTCTCTTTCTTTGTTTGCATCCGTCGCTTGACTTTTTGGGGTGCAACCAAGTCTGCACTGGCCTTATGTGCCTCTGCTGGTACAATGTTTTCGCCGTTCAACTCAAATTCATGAGCCTTTAGTTGGGACATTAGAGTCAGGGTGTCAGTGTTTGCAAGATTTGTTGTTCCTCTAGTTAGTGATGTTATGATCTTCCATTTTTTAGGTAAGCCTCTCAAGATCTTTAAGCACACTTCTTTATGAGAATATATGTGTCCAAGCTGTTGTAGTACACTGATGGTGCTTGAGAACCTGTTGTCCATTTGATCAATGGATTCACCAGCCTTCATTTTGAAGTTTTCAAATTTCTGTTTTGCAACAGATAACTTGTTTTCTTTAACTGCTTTAGATCCTTCATTTATCAGTGCCAGCTTGTCCCACATTTCCTTTGCTGTTTTGCAGTCTTTGATTTTCATAAACATGTTGCTATCCAAGGCCTTCAAAATCATATCTTTTGCAACAAAGTCTAGATTTGCTCTTCTCCTGTCATCCTTGGTCCAATCTTTCTTGGGTTTATCCACTTCTTTTCCTTGATCTGCTCCTGTGGAAATCACAGTCATGATCATGATTGGGCCATCATTGATTACATCCAGCATCTCCTCATGAGTTGCTGCAAGATGAGATAACATTCTTATTTTATATTCATCAAAATTATTAACATTGAAAATAGGTACTTTTGACATAAAGTTTGAGGAATCCATAAGTGCAGATAAGAGATATTTATGTATATGAGTAGAAAGCACAGATTTGAAAACTACTTTGAAAATATGTGATCTCCTTGTTACCAGAAATTAGATCTGAACAGGTTTTGATATTAGGAACACTGCTCTGATACCAATTGTTGGTCCCAGAGAAGGGTAAAACTATAGTCAGAGGGGGGGGGGGGGGGTTAATGACTATAGTGGAGTTTCAAAAACATTTCTTGTATTTAAAAGCTTTTGGGCAGCGGATAAGTTCCTTCTTACTATGTTGTTTCAAAGTAGTTTAGGCAATCACAGACAACAGATCTGGGCGTTTGGATCCTTATAGACAAGGAATCCCCATGGCCTCATATCGTATCCTTAGATCTACATCGTTCGGTGAAGAACTAACAACCTCAAAAAATAAACAATAATTGGGGACTTAATTACAAAGAACTAAGAACAAATAAATATAGGAACTTACATTATTGCAGAACTTGCATAAAAATTGCTCTGAGGAAAACTGAGGATTTTATTATAAACTGAGAAAAGTGTCTGAGGTGTATTGTGTGTGTGGCGTGTATATGCATGCCTTTATTTATAGGGGTTCAAGCTAATTAAGAGATATACATCAAAATATCAAAACAAATAAGAGATAACTCTCGGCCGATCTCATAAGTGAAATGCGCCCCCCCTTATGCGTGTGTCAAAGTCGGCGCCACTCTTTGGATTGGTTTGCCGGCTTTTGTCATGCCTTACTCCTCTTTTCGTGCTTATCCGATATCTATCTTGAATTTCCTTTGATTTATCTTGACATTTAATTCTTCCATTTGTATTTATCCTCCATAATTATTCAAATCTACAAAATAAATATTTATCCCAAAATAAATCATTTTTAATTAAAACGGATAAATATAATAAAAACGGATAAATACCAATTTATATATTAAAAACGGATAAACACCAAATTATATCTTCTAAATGGATAAATACCAAATTATATAATATAAATCACATAACATTATATAATACATATAAACATGCGATTTATCACAAAATATATATTATTTATCTCGATTTAAGGTCAACGTTCATGACTTTTACGGGTATAATTTGACCGTCATCACCCCCCTCTAAACTTAACCAAAGCCTTTACAATGGACCAATAGTGTTTCTCATGTTTCCAGTGCTAACCAACTTGCTGATGCGCTTACCAAGCCCCTCAGCCGACTTCCTTATCAACATTTCAAGTTCAGGTTCAGCCTTCTCTCTCGCAGTCCCACTTGAAGGGGTGTATTAGGATATATAACTATATTTATTATTTTATGTGTAATTATTGAATAAGGCTATACTTGTACTTATACCCGTAGAGTAGGGCTTCCGGAATGTGTATTTATATGATTGTACAGTCCTCACAGTGATTCAATAAAAAACATATAGATTTTTGTCCAAAAGAACAAAATTATCAAAAAATCAGGATAGAAGGACACTGTAATTTATTCAGGACAAAAGTAACAATTATGAAGTAACAAATATGAAGTAACAAATGTGGAATAAAGTAAATATGAAGTAATAATTGTGAAACACAAAGTAACATTAACACGTGAAGTAACAATTTTAAAGTAACAATTGTGATTTTTGTCCTTTATAATCATGAAAATGTTACTTTTGTCCTTTCAGACCCATTTATTAATTTTTCTTTGTCCTTGTGGCCCCTTCCCCCAAAAACATATTCCATCACTAATCTAGCATTCATGTCTATAAAGACTTATTGTGTCATTGTAAACCCACACATCAAAGCCTCCCCGCAGGGGCAGATCTATCAAGGGGGAAGGGGGGGGGGGGGGGCACATGCCCCCCTTAAGTTCTCGTTTGAAATTACTATAATACCCTTGTCAATCTTTAATATTTTTTCAATTAAGTATCTATATAAATTATGTGTCTTCTTTCTAAATGAATATCCGTTTGCTGCAATGGTTGAAGCTTTGATTTAGTAATTCGGAGGTTCAGGTTTTTTCGATCCCTGCTTGGTATTTTTTTTACTCTCATCCTTTTTTTGTTTTTCCACATATCTTACATTTTCATCTTAATCTCTTTCGTTTTTTACTCTCATCCTTGTTTTTTGTTTTTCCACATATCTTATATTTTCATCTTAATCCCTTTTGTTTTTGTTTTGTGTTTTTCCACGTATCTCATCTTTTCATTTTTATATCTTATCTATTCATCTTTATCTTTGTTTTTCTAACCTTTTTTTAGGCACCTTTACGGATTTTTTTCCGGAATACAAGTTTTAATTACTTAGAGTCACGCTCACTTGATGTGTATTTTTACGGATTTTTTCGGAACACTTTTATATCTTGTTCTTATTTCCGCAGCCTCGTCTTCTTCTTTTTTTATTTTTTATTTTAGCAGTAGTTCCTCTCTTTGATTGATGGCGTATGTTTTCCGTCGCCTTTTTTCCTCTCGTCCAATACTTGTATATCTAGCAATTCACTAGTTTGTTATTAATCAATTTGTAATCAGCAAGCTAATTACCTTTTCTCTTGCATACCGTCTGATGATACGGGGTTTCACTCCTCCACGTGGAATAATCTGAGTGGTCCAGCTGGCGTGTGGGAAAGTCAATAATAAATACAGTGGCATCAGATCGATACGATATGTGCCAGAAGAGATTGCAGTTACCGGCAGATTCCACAAGTATCCAACCTCGATTACCCAGGTCGGTAGATGTCGAGTCGACACCAACGCTCACGGCCCGGATCCCCAGGCCCATATCCAACAGGTTACTTGGGCAGGGGGGTAAGGCCCATTTGAGGGTAGTTATGTCAATAGACAGAACCGCCCTACTTTTTAGGGCAGAAGGTAGACCTAAACCTATAAATACAACACTCCAGGAACTACGTAAGGCTTGATTCCTGGACTTTAGACAGGATACGTAGGCAATCCAAGATACATTCTTGGACTCAGCCATAAACATTCTAAAAACACTACCTTTCCTAAAAAGTACTGCCATTCGACTCCTTTACAGCTCACCCTTAGATTACACGTGGCCTGTTATTCCGGTGGTGCTTTATTTAGCATCGTCATTTGGCGCTAGAAGGAGGGTCTTCTACCGGTGAGTTGGTAAAGAGATTGCGATGGTGCCACCAGCAAGGAAGAAACCGACAAACAGCAAGAACATGCATGTCGAAGAGCACGCGGACGTAGATCCAGCAGGGGTTCCATCTCAGATTCAAGAGGTCCCCACTGGATCTAGGGCCGTAGTTGCGGATCCACCCAGACCTCAGCTTCCCCCCCAGCTACAGGATATGGCCGATCATTTGGCGTCATTAGATGAAGACGCCCTGAAGAGGGTCGTGGCATCGGCATTTGTCGGCAAGGGAATCTGTAATCCCCCTGAAGAACACTTGTTAGACCCACCTGGTCGTAAGGAGATCGACAATGCTAGGGGGAAGAGGCCGGTCGACCCTCAAGAAAAATGTGAGGAAGGCGCAATTGAAATTAGCGTGACTAACGTCCGCAGACATCCTGAACAAGAAAGGCAACAGCGTCAGGTCGAGGAAAGCATCCGAAACGAGTTCAACCGCATCGTGGGGAAAGATCAGCCCACTGAATGGCTTGAGTCGCCGTTTAGTCCTGAGATCGAGATATATACGATGCCCGAATCCTTTAAGCCACCCAAGATGGAGCCCTATGACGGTACTGCGGACCCGTAGGACCATCTATATCGATACATATCTCTGATGAGGTTGAGAAACGCCAATGACGCCATGAAGTGTCGAGCTTTCGATACGTTGCTCACAGGTCGAGCTCGGGAGTGGTTTCACAAGCTACGGCCCGGGTCGATCTCAAGCTTTTTACAGTTGGGACAGAAGTTCAGAGATGCCTTCATTGGGAACAAGAAGTTCCATCTTAGTGCTACCCACCTTATGAACATCAAGCAGGAGAAAGGAGAATCGACCATTGATTTCATGAGACGCTTCAATCTCGAGGCCATGAAAGTACATAACGCCAGTGATGCGTTGCAGGTTAATGCTTTTGTCGGAGGTCTACGAAACATGAAGTTATATGATAAATTGTCTAAGAAGATGCCAAATGATATGGACGAATGTGTGAACATAGTCCATAAGTTTTGCCAAGGTGAGGAGGCAGTGCGTCTGCACACCATTTCACTTGGCCTCAACTCGAGGAACGACTCCCGAAGCCAGACCAAGGGTCAGCCTAGGGGTCGGAACGAGGAAAGCAAGTCCAACGTTTTTGATCGATTAACAACTCCGATTTCAGATCGACTTGGAAAGAAAGGGAATCTGAAAGAACGAGATTTTATACCCCTCAATCGGTCTCGGGGAGAAGTGTTGGCAATTATGATCAAGAAAAATATTGCCCGAACACCCAAGCCGATGTCCAAGGACCCGGAGAAAAGGAAGAATACTCATAAGTATTGTGACTATCACAGAGACGTGGGGCACGACACGGAGGAATGTTTCGATCTGAAGAGAGATATCGACGCCTGCATTCAAGAGGGTCGATTGGACGAAGTGATTGATAGGTCAGAAAAGGACGAGCCTAAGGGCCGTCGAGAGTATAAGAGGAAATCTTATAATGGAAAGAAAGACCGATCTCCTCGCCGTGACAATCGAAATCGTCGAGACAGGTCAGCTGAGCCGGCGTATCGAGATAATCGCCGTGATGACCGTCGAGAAGATCAGAATCGAGACCCCCATCGGGATAATCGCGCCGGGTATGACGTCAACACGATTGTAGCCGAGAATGAATCAGATAGACCTCGATCTAGTCGACATTCTTCAGATAGATCTAGAGAATCGAAGAAGCTGAGGTTCACTACGGAAGTGGGTTACGGGCCGAAAGATGACATTCCGAGTTCCCACAGTCATAGCGAAGGGTTGGTGATCGAAGCAGTAATAAGTCGGGGTCGGGTCAAAAGAGTTTGTGTTGACAGTGGAAGCGCCGTAAATATTCTTTACTATTCGGCTTCAAGGCTATGAAGTTGAGAGATGAAGACATCATACCGTTGTCTACCCCTTTATTTGGATTCACAGGGCAGGCCATCCACCCTGTCGGATCGATTAATTTGTTGACAACAGTCGGAGACGGAGAAAAGGGCCGAACTATGGAGATGACCTATGTTGTGGTCAAGGCCCCGTCAGGATATAACGCGATACTAGGTCGGCCTGCCTTATACGATCTCAGGGCAATTATCTCGACATTCCACAACAGCATGAAGTTCCCCACCTGGTATGGAACCCATGAGGTAAAAGGAGACATCGAAGTGGCCAGAAATTGTAGTTTGGTCACAACAAAGAGGAAAGGGGTTGGACAGGTTCTGATTGAGGAGTTGATACCAGAAGAAGAAGAGGATCGAAGCTGGGTATCCGTCGATCCGACAGAAGAAGTTTGTGTTTGGAAGGAGGAAGGACAAGGAGTCCAAATCGGGAAGTGGATTCCACACCCCGACAGGAAAGCCTTGGTCGATCTCCTAGAGGAATATCGAGATGTTTTTGCATGGAAGGCAAATGATATGCCTGGCCTATCGGCGGACGTAGCAGTACATCGGCTCAACGTCGACCCAAGAAAGAAACCGATACGACAAAAGAAAAGGAACCTTGCTCCTGAAAGAAAGGAAGCGGTAAGACAAGAAGTTGACAAGTTGTTGATTGCTGGGATCGTGAAGGAGGTATTATACCCGCATTGGTTAGCCAATCCCGTGTTAGTTAAGAAGCCGGATCAAAGGCGGCGGATGTGCGTCGATTTTACGAGATCTCAATAAAGCATGCCCCTAAAGACTCATATCCGCTTCCAAAAATTGATCAGTTGGTCGATTCGACATTGGGCTTCGAAGTTTTTGGTTTTCTCGATGCGTACAGGGGATACTATCAAATCTTTATGGACCCTCGGGACTCGGAGAAAACCGCGTTTATCACTGAATTTGGTACCTTTTGCTTCGTAACGATGCCGTTTGGTCTGAAAAATGCAGGGGCCACTTATCAGAGGGCCGTCAATAAAATCTTTGAGAAATAGATAGGTCGGAATATGGAGGTTTATGTTGATGATTTATTGATCAAGAGCAAGTCCATGGGACAGTTTCTTATACGACCTCAGGGAAGTTTTCGAGGTGTTGCGGGCAGCAAAAATGAAGCTCAACCCAAAGAAATGCACATTTGGAGTCCGATCAGGGAAGTTTCTGGGATACATGATATCAAGAGATGGGATCAGAGCTAACCCGGATAAAATCGAGGCCCTTAAAAGCATGCCCGCACCTCGGAATGTCAAGGAGGTGCAAAGGTTGACAGGTCGGATGGCGGCTCTCAACCGTTTTTTATCGATATCAGCACAGAGAGCCTTACCTTTCTTCAAGATTCTGAAAAAGGCAAGTCCGTTCCGATGGGATGGGGAGTGTCAAAAGGCGTTTGACGATTTGAAAGAATATTTATCTAATTTGCCGACGCTGTCCTCACCTCGGGATGGAGAGAAGCTCTTAGTTTATCTAGCAGTCTGTGAGGAAGCGGTAAGCGCTTGTTTTAGTTCGAGAAGGGGATCGGGGACAAATCCCAATCTATTTTGTCGCAAAGCCCTACATGGTGCGAGAGGTCGGGTATACTCCCGCGGAGAAATTAGCGTTGAGTTTGGTTCATGCGTCGAGGAAGTTGAAGCCATACTTCCAAGCACATCCCATCGCTGTAGTTACTGACCAACCGTTGAAACAAATCTTGGCAAAGCCCGAGACATCGGGTCGATTGGCCAAGTGGGTTGTCGAGCTAGCAGAGTACGACATCGAGTTCTTACCCCGTACCGCTATCAAGGGTCAGGCCCTGGCAGACTTCCTAGCCGAGGGTATGTCGATTCAATTGAAGCAAGAAAAACAGTCATCGGAAGAACAGTGGACCATTCACGTTGATGGTGCATCGAGTAAAGAAGGAGCTGGAGCTGGATTGTTGTTAGTTAGTCCGAAAGGAGAAGAGTTCCCTTATGCCCTCCGATTCGAATTCAAAGCCACAAACAATGAAGCAGAGTACGAGGCAATGATCACGGGTTTGAAACTGGCATCGAAATTGGGGGTCGAGAATCTTTTGGTATACAGTGACTCTCAGCTTGTGGTAAATCATATACGGGGAGAGTATGAAGCTAAAGAAGAATCAATGAAAAGTTATCTGAAAGTTGTATAGGGATTAATGTCGAAATTCAAGACAGTTCGTATTGAGCAAGTGCCTCGGAGTGAAAACAAACGAGCCGATGCTTTGTCTAAGCTCGCGTCAAATTTCAAATCTAAGAGGAAAGTTCTGGTCGAGATGCTGGCAGAACGAAGCTATAACGTGGTCGACGTGCAGCCAGTGGTTCAAGGATCGACATGGATGGATCCGATAGCATTATTCTTAAAGGATGGAGTTCTCCCACCTGATAAGTCTCAAAGCCGAAAGATTAGGATCGCAAGCCTCGAGGTACGCCTGTTCGATTATGTTCTTTATCGAAAATCGTTTGTAACACCTTGGTTACGATGTGCGTCGGAAGATGAAGGGGCGTATCTACTCGAAGAAATACATCGAGGAATTTGTGGTAATCATTGCGGAGCTCGAATGTTGGCAAGAAAATGCAAGCGGCGGGATATTTTTGGCCTCTATGCGAGAAAGATGCAAATCGGTTGGTGATGAGATGCGGGGCTGTCAAGTACATGATGTAGTGACCCACCACGAGGCACAAGAAATGAACGCTATCGAGTCAGTATGGGCCTTTCGATGAATGGGGAATCGACTTAGTCGGACCTTTGCCTCGAGCTCCGGGTAACTACAAGTATGTTGTGGTAGCCGTTGATTATTTCACGAAATGGGTCGAGGCCAAAGCTCTTGCGATATCGAGCTCGGACTATCAAGAAGTTTCTATGGGAAAATATTTTATGCAGGTTTGGCATTCCCAAGTATCTGATATCGGATAACGGGACTCAGTTTCTAGATGACCGGGTGCAAGATTGGCTCAGAGAATTCAAGATCGAACATAGAACGACATCCGTGGCTCGACCTCAGTCCAATGGACAGGTCGAGCAAACGAACAGACAGATCAAGTTTGGGTTGAAGAAGCGATTAGAAGATGAAGGTCGAGATTGGGTGGCTCAGTTGCCCAGCATTCTATGGTCGTATCGAACCGCACCCAATTCGGCTACTCAAGAGACTCCTTTCGCCATGGCTTATGGATGCGAGGCAGTGATACCTACAGAGATCGGATTGGCCTCACCTCGAGTTCTGGCATATAACGTCGAAACAAACGCCACCGATCTGCTTCAAGAGAAGGACAACATCGAAGAAAAGAGAGAAGAAGCAGCGTATCGAATGGCCAATTACAAAAGGAAGATATCACAGTATTATAACGCGAGGGTAAAATTCAAATATTTCCAAGTGGGGGCCTCGTATTAAGGAAGAACGAAGCCAGCAGACAGGACCCAATAGGCAAACTCGAGCCGAATTGGGAAGGACCCTATAAAATTTTGAAGGTACACCCAAAAGGATCGTATCAGTTGGGGAGATCAGACGGCAGCACAGTGCCCCGGACGTGGCACGCCACCAATCTCCGGAAATACTATGTTTAAGCTGTTTATTCAATTTATGACATTTGCAATTTCAAAATTTTGAGTTATTTGTAACGGGTCGATGTGACATTTGATTTCAATACCTTCTATTCACGTAGTTTTCTTTTCTACATTGTACTTAATATACGCGCTCATGTACAAAAGAAAAGGAAGCTGGGACAAAAAAAAAAGAAAAAAAAGAAGACCAAAAATGGACTCCAACAAAAGACACATCGGCACGACCGAATCGAAGCAGTATGGTGAGTAAAGCCAAGTCACTGACAGTGCTTATATCACCTTCAACCTGCAAATATCTCGACACGAAAGGGGTAAAACGGATAGTGAGTAAAGCCAAGTCACTGACAATGCTTACATCACCTACGAGCTGCGTTCCATCGACCTGATGGAGTTTTAGCAAAATAGTGAAAAAAGCCAAGTCACTGACAGCGCTTATATCCCTCCCGACATGCCTATAAGCCACGATGCGAGGTGGTCGGAAGATCCCACGACGGATACCTAACTCGACCAGATCGAAAGCACCACGATGTGCGACAGTCGAGTAAGGATTTCTTAATTTGATATCCAATAAGCCTGACGAGGCAGGAAAGTCGAGTCGAGATCCGACCAAATAGCCAAGTTAAGCCAATAAGGCCATACAATGCCAGGTCGACTCATACTCAAGTGTACCACGAGTCATGTACTCATAATACACTTCGAGGGGCCACAGGGGAATTAAGTCCAAAGGACAACACCCCACAAGGCAGCGTTTTGCAAGGGAATTAAGTCCAAAGGACTACACCCTAGACAATTGATCGACAAAATAGTCAATGGAAAAACATAGGTTTAAATTGAAAAATCTAAGTGTGCTAATTGAAAAGTCTGTGAGATCGAATCGATGAAATATAAAGTTCAGACAAACGAAAGAAAAAGGTAAAAGTTGTTACAACCAGATCGAAATGCGCTCAATAATAGATCGATAAAAGTTTTGGCAATAAAAAGAAAATAGCATCAACATCAGGTGGCAGGCTGGTTCGAGGACGAAGCATTCGGATCAACTGGTTCATTTGACTCGACATTGGGATCTCCTTGGGCAGGGGTTACATATTTGTTATACAAAGATACACCAGTCTTGAACTCGTCGAAGTATCGACCGTATCGAGGAATGGCTTCAGGATCATACAGATAAGCCTTCTCGACGGAGGAAACCTCAAAGTTCGGATCGACCGCTTTGACTTGGTCAATAGCCATGGTGAATCCTCCCTTCATCCCCTGAGTCATCAGCAGGGTCAGATCATTCTCTAACTCCGTCGAGGCCAGGAAATCTAGTTTGGCAGTCTCCATGCGAGTCGTCAATTCATTGAGGAGAGATTGGACATGGGCCCGAGCTTTGGTTGCCGCCTCCATTGCGGCCTTCGATTCAACAAGCTCCGACTTCACCCCTGCCAATTTTGACTTTAACTCTGCTAGTTCCGACCTCATCACCGCCATCTCAGCATCCCTATCGGACAGATCGCCTCGAGCTTTCTTGAGATCAGCCTCTAATTTCACGCGTCGTTCATCCAGCTTGTTAATCTTGGTTTTCTGCTTCTCGATGTCAGAAGTCAGTTTGGCAATTGTCTCTTTATGCTCTTCCAAGGCGGCTGACGGGGATGTGATTCTTTCAACAGCCACTTTAGCTCCGATCCGAGCCTAGAAAAGAGATCACTGATAATGTCAAAACCAAGTGAAGTCCTAAGTCAAAATGGAAAGTAGGTAGACTTACAGCTCGGTGACATTTCATGATGAAGTCATGAAGTTCTTCTGGAGTCAGGGCTTGTATCTCCGCCAAACTCATGCCGGGGATCGTGTCGATGGAGTTAGGAGCGGTCAGGTTACGAGTCTCCTTCCCGACCCCATGCCTCACCTCTGTTGTTTTTTGACGCTTTCGAGGAACATGATTCTCTTCAGTTTCCTCGATCACAAGAGCCTCGTCAGGCTGGCCTCGAAGTATGTTTGACGTCGATACAGGTGTAGCAATTCGGAGCGGAGCCCTCTGACCCCCAGAGGTAGTAGCCCCAGAGGCTGGCGCCTTCGACCTGATGCCGACAATTTCCTGGATTTTCTTTGGGTCGGTCGTCTTGGGGTCAGGCATCTTACCTAATGCCTCCATCTTTGAAAAGTGTTCCACTGCAAACAGAAACAACTCGACATTAATACATCATGAAAACCTTTATCATTCTCAAAAAAGGAAAGCAAGTATAACGGCCCGACAGGACAAATAAGAATCCTACACAACACTCGAATATCTTCATCGAGTTCCAGATAGGCGCCCGGTCCTGCAGTCTCGACGTCAGCAAAAGGATATAAAGGACGTAGGTTCCGAGTCGCGACGTCGGGATGGGCGATCTCGAGAGTCCCACATTCCTCGGGAGCGTTAGGGTCGAGCCGGTCATGCCATTTCTGCGGCCTGTTAAACCAAGTGTGGACGTCGATATCTATCAATCCGTGTCGGATGAAGAAAAATTGAGGTTTCCACTCGCTATGAGATGAGATCCCCTTTCTCACGAACTCCGATGCGAGAGCACGCTTCTGAAATGTGTACCACCCCGCATCCTGTAAACTCGACAGAGAATAGTACTGACGGAATAAGCGAACCGAGAACTCGACCTTGGCGATTCGACACGCTAGCACGAATCCCATGACGCTCCTAACCCCATTTGGAGCAAGTTGTGGGACACTGATCCTGTAGTGTCGAAGGACCTCTATGAAACACGGGTCGAAGGGGAATCTTAACCCCTCTTTCAATTGCGCCTCGTATATGGCGCAGAACCCAGGGGGAGGATCACATGCGAATTGATATCGATCGTGTGACACTTTAATGTTGTCAGATGAGTATGGGATTCCATATCTCGAACAGATCGCCTTGGCTTTCTCTGGCGTTAGATTTGACACACATCCATACGGTCCCTGGCCCTGCATTCTGGTTTTGCGTTTGGCGACGGGTCGGGAAGATCCAACGGGTCGAGGAGATGTCTCCTGCTCTTCCTCCTCTTCTTCTTCTCCGGCTGATCTCTCACCGGAAGCGATTGGATTCTCAGAGACCGTTTCCTCCGTCGATTCTGCTTCGATTTCAACAATCTCCTCTCTGTTCTGGGAGTCACTATCGCTACTAGACATGGACTTGGGAAGAAGATACAAGAAGCAAAAACAAGAAGAAAGAATTTGAGTAAGATTAGGGCTTACTTGAGTTTTCGGCTAAGAAACTGAGATTTGCAGAAGTTTATAATGGCGTATGAGAAACCCCAAGGTCTTGGACTCCTTATATGCTTGTCAATCTTCTAAATGATTTGAAAGGGCGAGATTGAGGGCAGTTATAGGTTCGGAAACGCGGTTTTCAAGGATAGTGGGCTGACAAAACGCTTCGTTTCTCGCACTCATTAATAATGGTACAGTGTGACGTCAGCCTGACGATAGCCTACATCGGCTAGTATGACAGCTGTATTCCCGCCTAAAGAAGACCACGTGTTAAAAAAGTTTTTTCAAAATTTCAGATCCGACATCAGCAACTCGAGATGAGCTTCCCTCCGATCTGGGGGGCTTATGATGATACGGGGTTTCACTCCTCCACGTGGAATAATTTGAGTGGTCCAGCTGGCGTGTGGGAAAGTCAATAATAAATACAGTGGCATCAGATCGATACGATATGTGCCAGAAGAGATTGCAGTTACCGGCAGATTCCACAAGTATCCAACCTCGATTACCCGGGTCGGTAGATGTCGAGTCGACACCAACGCTCACGGCCCGGATCCCCAGGCCCATATCCAACAGGTTACTTGGGCAGGGGGGTAAGGCCCATTTGAGGGTAGTTATGTCAATACGCACCGCCCTACTTTTAGGGCAGAAGGTAGACCTAAACCTATAAATACAACACTCCAGGAACTACGTAAGGCTTGATTCCTGGACTTTAGACAGGATACGTAGGCAATCCAAGATACATTCTTGGACTCAGCCATAAACATTCTAAAAACACTACCTTTCCTAAAAAGTACAGCCATTCGATTCCTTTACAGCTCACCCTTAGATTACACGTGGCCTGTTATTCCGGTGGTGCTTTATTTAGCAGGCCACGTGTAATCTAAGGGTGAGCTGTAAAGGAGTCGAATGGCTGTACTTTTTAGGAAAGGTAGTGTTTTTAGAGTGTTTATGGCTGAGTCCAAGAATGTATCTTGGATTGCCTACGTATCCTGTCTAAAGTCCAGGAATCAAGCCTTACGTAGTTCCTGGAGTGTTGTATTTATAGGTTTAGGTCTACCTTCGCCCTAAAAGTAGGGCGGTGTCTTTGTCTATTGACATAACTACCCTCAAATGGGCCTTACCCCCCGCCCAAGTAACCTGTTGGATATGGGCCTCGGGATCCGGGCCGTGAGCGTTGGTGTCGACTCGACATCTACCGACCTGGGTAATCGAGGTTGGATACTTGTGGAATCTGCCGGTAACTGCAATCTCTTCTGGCACATATCGTATCGATCTGATGCCACTGTATTTATTATTGACTTTCCCACACGCCAGCTGGACCACTCAGATTATTCCACGTGGAGGAGTGAAACCCCGTATCATCATAAGCCCCCCAGATCGGAGGGAAGCTCATCTCGAGTTGCTGATGTCGGATCTGAAATTTTGAAAAAACCTTTTTAACACGTGGTCTTCTTTAGGCGGGAATACAGCTGTCATACTAGCCGATGTAGGCTATCGTCAGGCTGACGTCACGCTGTACCATTATTAATGAGTGCGAGAAACGAAGCGTTTTGTCAGCCCACTATCCTTGAAAACCGCGTTTCCGAACCTATAACTGCCCTCAATCTCGCCCTTTCAAATCATTTAGAAGATTGACAAGCATATAAGGAGTCCAAGACCTTGGGGTTTCTCATACGCCATTATAAACTTCTGCAAATCTCAGTTTCTTAGCCGAAAACTCAAGTAAGCCCTAATCTTACTCAAATTCTTTCTTCTTGTTTTTGCTTCTTGTATCTTCTTCCCAAGTCCATGTCTAGTAGCGATAGTGACTCCCAGAACGAGAGGAGATTGTTGAAATCGAAGCGTAATCGACGGAGGAAACGGTTCTCGAGAATCCAATCGCTTCCGGTGAGAGATCACCGGAGAAGAAGAAGAGGAGGAAGAGCGGGAGACATCTCCTCGACCCGTTGGATCTTCCCGACCCGTCGCCAAACGCAAAACCAGAATGCAGGGCCAGGGACCGTATGGATGTGTGTCAAATCTAACGCCAGAGAAAGCCAAGGCGATCTGTTCGAGATATGGAATCCCATACTCATCTGACAACATTAAAGTGTCACACGATCGATATCAATTCGCATGTGATCCTCCCCCTGGGTTCTGCGCCATATACGAGGCGCAATTGAAAGAGGGGTTAAGATTCCCCTTCGACCCGTGTTTCATAGAGGTCCTTCGACACTACAGATCAGTGTCCCACAACTTGCTCCAAATGGGGTTGGAGCGTCGCGGGATTCGTGCTAGCGTGTCGAATCGCCAAGGTCGAGTTCTCGGTTCGCTTATTCCGTCAGTACTATTCTCTGTCGAGTTTACAGGATGCGGGGTGGTACACATTTCAGAAGCGTGCTCTCGCATCGGAGTTCGTGAGAAAGGGGATCTCATCTCATAGCGAGTGGAAACCTCAATTTTTCTTCATCCGACACGGATTGGTAGATATCGACGTCCACACTTGGTTTAACAGGCCGCAGAAATGGCATGACCGGCTCGACCCTAACGCTCCTGAGGAATGTGGGACTCTCGAGATCGCCCATCCCGACGTCGCGACTCGGAACCTACGTCCTTTATATCCTTTTGCTGACGTCGAAACTGCAGGACCGGGCGCCTATCTGGAACTCGATGAAGATATTCGAGTGTTGTGTAGGATTCTTATTTGTCCTGTCGGGCTGTTATACTTGCTTTCCTTTTTTGAGAATGATAAAGGTTTTCATGATGTATTAATGTCGAGTTGTTTCTGTTTGCAGTGGAGCACTTTTCAAAGATGGAGGCATTAGGTAAGATGCCTGACCCCAAGACGACCGACCCAAAGAAAATCCAGGAAATTGTCGGCATCAGGTCGAAGGCGCCAGCCTCTGGGGCTACTACCTCTGGGGGTCAGAGGGCTCCGCTCCGAATTGCTACACCTGTATCGACGTCAAACATACTTCGAGGCCAGCCTGACGAGGCTCTTATGATCGAGGAAACTGAAGAGAATCCTGTTCCTCGAAAGAGTCAAAAAACAACAGAGGTGAGGCATGGGGTCGGGAAGGAGACTCGTAACCTGACCGCTCCTAACTCCATCAACACGATCCCCGGCATGAGTTTGGCGGAGATACAAGCCCTGACTCCAGAAGAACTTCATGACCTCATCATGAAATGTCACCGAGCTGTAAGTCTACCTACTTTCCATTTTGACTTAGGACTCTCACTTGGTTTTGACATTATCAGTGATCTCTTTTCTAGGCTCGGATCGGGGCTAAAGTGGCTGTTGAAAGAATCACATCCCCGTCAGCCGCCTTGGAAGAGCATAAAGAGACAATTGCCAAACTGACTTCTGACATCGAGAAGCAGAAAACCAAGATTAACAAGCTGGATGAACGACGCGTGAAATTAGAGGCTGATCTCAAGAAAGCTCGAGGCGATCTGTCCGATAGGGATGCTGAGATGGCGGTGATGAGGTCGGAACTAGCAGAGTTAAAGTCAGAATTGGCAGGGGTGAAGTCGGAGCTTGTTGAATCGAAGGCCGCAGTGGAGGCGGCAACCAAAGCTCGGGCCCATGTCCAATCTCTCCTCAATGAATTGACGACTCGCATGGAGACTGCCAAACTAGATTTCCTGGCCTCGACGGAGTTAGAGAATGATCTGACCCTGCTGATGACTCGGGGGATGAAGGGAGGATTCACCATGGCTATTGACCAAGTCAAAGCGGTCGATCCGAACTTTGAGGTTTCCTCCGTCGAGAAGGCTTATCGTATGATCCCGAAGCCATTCCTCGATACGGTCGATACTTCGACGAGTTCAAGACTCGGTGTATCTTTGTATAACAAATATGTAACCCCTGCCCAAGGAGATCCCAATGTCGAGTCAAATGAACCAGTTGATCCGAATGCTTCGTCCTCGAACCAGCCTGCCACCTGATGTTGATGCTATTTTCTTTTTATTGCCAAAACTTTTATCGATCTATTATTGAGCGCATTTCGATCTGGTTGTAACAACTTTTACCTTTTTCTTTCGTTTGTCTGAACTTTGTATTTCATCGATTCGATCTCACAGACTTTTCAATTAGCTCACTTAGATTTTTCAATTTAAACCTATGTTTTTCCCTTGACTATTTTGTCGATCAATTGTCTAGGGTGTAGTCCTTTGGACTTAATTCCCTTGCAAAACGCGCCTTGTGGGGTGTTGTCCTTTGGACTTAAAAACGCCGCCTTGTGGGGTGTTGTCCTTTGGACTTAATTCCCCTGTGGCCCCTCGAAGTGTATTATGAGTACATGACTCGTGGTACACTTGAGTATGAGTCGACCTGGCATTGTATGGCCTTATTGGCTCGACCCGTCAGGCTTATTGGATATCGAATTAAGAAATCCTTACTCGACTTTCGCACATCGTGGTGCTTTCGATCTGGTCGAGTTAGGTATCCGTCGTGGGATCTTCCGACCACCTCGCATCGTGGCTTATAGGCATGTCGGGGGGGATATAAGCGCTGTCAGTGACTTGGCTTTTTTCACTATTTTGCTAAAACTCCATCAGGTCGATGGAACGCAGCTCGGAGGTGATGTAAGCATTGTCAGTGACTTGGCTTTACTCACTATCCGTTTTACCCCTTTCGTGTCGAGATATTTGCAGGTTGAAGGTGATATAAGCACTGTCAGTGACTTGGCTTTACTCACCATACTGCTTCGATTCGGTCGTGCCGATGTGTCTTTTGTACATGAGCGCGTATATTAAGTACAATGTAGAAAAGAAAACTACGTGAATAGAAGGTATTGAAATCAAATGTCACATCGACCCGTTACAAATAACTCAAAATTTTGAAATTGCAAATGTCATAAATTGAATAAACAGCTTAAACATAGTATTTCCGGAGATTGGTGGCGTGCCACGTCCGGGGCACTGTGCTGCCGTCCGATCTCCCCAACTGATACGATCCTTTTGGGTGTACCTTCAGAATTTTATAGGGTCCTTCCCAATTCGGCTCGAGTTTGCCTATTGGGTCCTGTCTGCTGGCTTCGTTCTTCCTTAATACGAGGTCCCCCACTTGGAAATATTTGAATTTTACCCTCGCGTTATAATACTGTGATATATTCCTTTTGTAATTGGCCATTCGATACGCTGCTACTTCTCTCTTTTCTTCGATGTTGTCCTTCTCTTGAAGCAGATCGGTGGCGTTTGTTTCGACGTTATATGCCAGAACTCGAGGTGAGGCCAATCCGATCTCTGCAGGTATCACTGCCTCGCATCCATAAGCCATGGCGAAAGGAGTCTCTTGAGTAGCCGAATTGGGTGCGGTTCGATACGACCATAGAATGCTGGTCAACTGAGCCACCCAATCTCGACCTTCATCTTCTAATCGCTTCTTCAACCCAAACTTGATCTGTCTGTTCGTTTGCTCGACCTGTCCATTGGACTGAGGTCGAGCCACGGATGTCGTTCTATGTTCGATCTTGAATTCTCTGAGCCAATCTTGCACCCGGTCATCTAGAAACTGAGTCCCGTTATCCGATATCAGATACTTGGGAATGCCAAACCTGCATAAAATATTTTCCCATAGAAACTTCTTGATAGTCTGAGCTCTGATATCAGTAAGAGCTTTGGCCTCGACCCATTTCGTGAAATAATCAACGGCTACCACAACATACTTGTAGTTACCCGGAGCTCGAGGCAAAGGTCCGACTAAGTCGATTCCCCATTCATCGAAAGGCCATACTGACTCGATAGCGTTCATTTCTTGTGCCTGTTGGTGGGTCACTACATCATGTACTTGACAGGCCCTGCATCTCATCACCAACCGATTTGCATCTTTCTGCATAGAGGGCCAAAAATATCCTGCCAGTTTGCATTTTCTTGCCAACATTCGAGCTCCGCAATGATTACCACAAATTCCTCGATGTATTTCTTCGAGTAGATACGCCCCTTCATCTTCCGACGCACATCGTAACCAAGGTGTTACAAACGATTTTCGATAAAGAACATAATCGAACAGGGCGTACCTCGAGGCTTGCAGTCTAATCTTTCTGGCCTGAGACTTATCAGGTGGGAGAACTCCATCCTTTAAGAATAATGCTATCGGATCCATCCATGTCGATCCTTGAACCACTGGCTGCACGTCGACCTCGTTATAGCTTCGTTCTGCCAGCATCTCGACCAGAACTTTCCTCTTAGATTTGAAATTTGACGCGAGCTTAGACAAAGCATCGGCTCGTTTGTTTTCACTCCGAGGCACTTGCTCAATACGAACTGTCTTGAATTTCGATATTAATCCCTGTACAACTTTCAGATAACTTTTCATTGATTCTTCTTTAGCTTCATACTCTCCCCGTATATGATTTACCACAAGCTGAGAGTCACTGTATACCAAAAGATTCTCGACCCCCAATTTCGATGCCAGTTTCAAACCCGTGATCATTGCCTCGTACTCTGCTTCGTTGTTTGTGGCTTTGAATTCGAATCGGAGGGCATAAGGGAACTCTTCTCCTTTCGGACTAACTAACAACAATCCAGCTCCAGCTCCTTCTTTACTCGATGCACCATCAACGTGAATGGTCCACTGTTCTTCCGATGACTGTTTTTCTTGCTCCAATTGAATCGACAGACCCTCGGCTAGGAAGTCTGCCAGGGCCTGACCCTTGATAGCGGTACGGGGTAAGAACTCGATGTCGTACTCTGCTAGCTCGACAACCCACTTGGCCAATCGACCCGATGTCTCGGGCTTTGCCAAGATTTGTTTCAACGGTTGGTCAGTAACTACAGCGATGGGATGTGCTTGGAAGTATGGCTTCAACTTCCTCGACGCATGAACCAAACTCAACGCTAATTTCTCCGCAGGAGTATACCTGACCTCTGCACCATGTAGGGCTTTGCTGACAAAATAGATTGGGATTTGTCCCTGATCCCCTTCTCGAACTAAAACAGCGCTTACCGCTTCCTCACAGACTGCTAGATAAACTAAGAGCTTCTCTCCATCCCGAGGTGAGGACAGCGTCGGCAAATTAGATAAATATTCTTTCAAATCGTCAAACGCCTTTTGACACTCCCCATCCCATCGGAACGGACTTGCCTTTTTCAGAATCTTGAAGAAAGGTAAGGCTCTCTGTGCTGATATCGATAAAAAACGGTTGAGAGCCGCCATCCGACCTGTCAACCTTTGCACCTCCTTGACATTCCGAGGTGCGGGCATGCTTTTAAGGGCCTCGATTTTATCTGGGTTAGCTCTGATCCCATCTCTTGATATCATGTATCCCAGAAACTTCCCTGATCGGACTCCAAATGTGCATTTCTTTGGGTTGAGCTTCATTTTTGCTGCCCGCAACACCTTGAAAACTTCCCTGAGGTCAACAAGAAACTGTCCCATGGACTTGCTCTTGATCAATAAATCATCAACATAAACCTCCATATTCCGACCTATCTGTTTCTCAAAGATTTTATTGACGGCCCTCTGATAAGTGGCCCCTGCATTTTTCAGACCAAACGGCATCATTACGAAGCAAAAGGTACCAAATTCAGTGATAAACGCGGTTTTCTCCGAGTCCTGAGGGTCCATAAAGATTTGATAGTATCCCCTGTACGCATCGAGAAAACCAAAAACTTCGAAGCCCAATGTCGAATCGACCAACTGATCAATTTTTGGAAGCGGATATGAGTCTTTGGGGCATGCTTTATTGAGATCTGTAAAATCGACGCACATCCGCCAGCTTTGATCCGGCTTCTTAACTAACACGGGATTGGCTAACCAATCTGGGTATAATACCTCCTTCACGATCCCAGCAATCAACAACTTGTCAACTTCTTGTCTTACCGCTTCCTTTCTTTCAGGAGCAAGGTTCCTTTTCTTTTGTCGTATCGGTTTCTTTCTTGGGTCGACGTTGAGCCGATGTACTGCTACGTCCGCCGATAGGCCAGGCATATCATTTGCCTTCCATGCAAAAACATCTCGATATTCCTCTAGGAGATCGACCAAGGCTTTCCTGTCGGGGTGTGGAATCCACTTCCCGATTTGGACTCCTTGTCCTTCCTCCTTCCAAACACAAACTTCTTCTGTCGGATCGACGGATACCCAGCTTCGATCCTCTTCTTCTTCTGGTATCAACTCCTCAATCAGAACCTGTCCAACCCCTTTCCCCTTTGTTGTGACCAAACTACAATTTCTGGCCACTTCGATGTCTCCTTTTACCTCATGGGTTCCATACCAGGTGGGGAACTTCATGCTGTTGTGGAATGTCGAGATAATTGCCCTGAGATCGTATAAGGCAGGCCGACCTAGTATCGCGTTATATCCTGACGGGGCCTTGACCACAACATAGGTCATCTCCATAGTTCGGCCCTTTTCTCCGTCTCCGACTGTTGTCAACAAATTAATCGATCCGACAGGGTGGATGGCCTGCCCTGTGAATCCAAATAAAGGGGTAGACAACGGTATGATGTCTTCATCTCTCAACTTCATAGCCTTGAAAGCCGAATAGTAAAGAATATTTACGGCGCTTCCATTGTCAACACAAACTCTTTTGACCCGACCCCGACTTATTACTGCTTCGATCACCAACCCTTCGCTATGACTGTGGGAACTCGGAATGTCATCTTTCGGCCCGTAACCCACTTCCGTAGTGAACCTCAGCTTCTTCGATTCTCTAGATCTATCTGAAGAATGTCGACTAGATCGAGGTCTATCTGATTCATTCTCGGCTACAATCGTGTTGACGTCATACCCGGCGCGATTATCCCGATGGGGGTCTCGATTCTGATCTTCTCGACGGTCATCACGGCGATTATCTCGATACGCCGGCTCGCCCGACTCGTCTCGACGATTTCGATTGTCACGGCGAGGAGATCGGTCTTTCTTTCCATTATAAGATTTCCTCTTATACTCTCGACGGCCCTTAGGCTCGTCCTTTTCTGACCTATCAATCACTTCGTCCAATCGACCCTCTTGAATGCAGGCGTCGATATCTCTCTTCAGATCGAAACATTCCTCCGTGTCGTGCCCCACGTCTCTGTGATAGTCGCAATACTTATGAGTATTCTTCCTTTTCTCCGGGTCCTTGGACATCGGCTTGAGTGTTCGGGCAATATTTTTCTTGATCATAATTGCCAAAACTTCTCCCCGAGACCGATTGAGGGGTATAAAATCTCGTTCTTTCAGATTCCCTTTCTTTCCAAGTCGATCTGAAATCGGAGCCTTTTAATCGATCAAAAACGTTGGACTTGCTTTCCTCGTTCCGACCCCTAGGCTGACCCTTGGTCTGGCTTCGGGAGTCGTTCCTCGAGTTGAGGCCAAGTGAAATGGTGTGCAGACGCACTGCCTCCTCACCTTGGCAAATCTTATGGACTATGTTCACACATTCGTCCATATCATTTGGCATCTTCTTAGACAATTTATCATATAACTTCATGTTTCGTAGACCTCCGACAAAAGCATTAACCTGCAACGCATCACTGGCGTTATGCACTTTCATGGCCTCGAGATTGAAGCGTCTCATGAAATCAATGGTCGATTCTCCTTTCTCCGCTTGATGTTCATAAGGTGGGTAGCACTAAGATGGAACTTCTTGTTCCCAATGAAGGCATCTCTGAACTTCGTCCCAACCGTAAAAAGCTTGAGATCGACCCGGCCGTAGCTTGTGAAACCACTCCCGAGCTCGACCTGTGAGCAACGTATCGAAAGCTCGACACTTCATGGCGTCATTGGCGTTTCTCAACCTCATCAGAGATATGTATCGATATAGATGGTCCTCTGGGTCCACAGTACCTTCATAGGGCTCCATCTTGGGTGGCTTAAAGGATTCGGGCATCGTATATATCTCGATCTCAGGACTAAACGGCGACTCAAGCCATTCAGTGGGCTGATCTTTCCCCACGATGCGGTTGAACTCGTTTCGGATGCTTTCCTCGACCTGACGCTGTTGCCTTTCTTGTTCAGGATGTCTGCGGACGTTAGTCACGCTAATTTCAATTGCGCCTTCCTCACATTTTTCTTGAGGGTCGACCGGCCTCTTCCCCCTAGCATTGTCGATCTCCTTACGACCAGGTGGGTCTAACAAGTGTTCTTCGGGGGATTACAGATTCCCTTGCCGACAAATGCCGATGCCACGACCCTCTTCAGGGCGTCTTCATCTAATGACGCCAAATGATCGGCCATATCCTGTAGCTGGGGGGGAAGCTGAGGTCTGGGTGGATCCGCAACTACGGCCCTAGATCCAGTGGGGACCTCTTGAATCTGAGACGGAACCCCTGCTGGATCTACGTCCGCGTGCTCTTCGACCTGCATGTTCTTGCTGTTTGTCGGTTTCTTCCTTGCTGGTGGCACCATCGCAATCTCTTTACCAACTCACCGGTAGAAGGCCCTCCTTCTAGCGCCAAATGACGATGCTAAATAAAGCACCACCGGAATAACAGGCCACGTGTAATCTAAGGGTGAGCTGTAAAGGAGTCGAATGGCTGTACTTTTTAGGAAAGGTAGTGTTTTTAGAGTGTTTATGGCTGAGTCCAAGAATGTATCTTGGATTGCCTACGTATCCTGTCTAAAGTCCAGGAATCAAGCCTTACGTAGTTCCTGGAGTGTTGTATTTATAGGTTTAGGTCTACCTTCTGCCCTAAAAAGTAGGGCGGTGCTGTCTATTGACATAACTACCCTCAAATGGGCCTTACCCCCCTGCCCAAGTAACCTGTTGGATATGGGCCTGGGGATCCGGGCCGTGAGCGTTGGTGTCGACTCGACATCTACCGACCTGGGTAATCGAGGTTGGATACTTGTGGAATCTGCCGGTAACTGCAATCTCTTTTGGCACATATCGTATCGATCTGATGCCACTGTATTTATTATTGACTTTCCCACACGCCAGCTGGACCACTCAGATTATTCCACGTGGAGGAGTGAAACCCCGTATCATCAATATTCAAGTCGCCTACAGATGTCAGAGACCTGGCGATTTGATTGTGTGAAGTGCCTTCATGAAGAATGTTCAAGTTTTTTGCCTGAGTGGAGGACTTAGAATTCTTATGATCCTTCGAAGATTCATGATTTTCCTCGTGATCATCAAACAACGTTTCTCTTCCTTTGTTTGATTCCACAGGGGAATCGAGTTTTCTTGCAAGTTTCACAATTCACAAGTCTTGAGTTTGACTTTGATTTGCGAGGATTCGACAGCCTTGGCCAAGTTGGCAATCTGCTCCTCGAGTGTGATGGAACCTGTCATCATGACGTCCACAGTCATCGGTGATGTTGGCCTTTCAGAAGTTGTTTGTGGACGGTCTACGAACAACTATAATATAGATAGTAGTAAATTTGGTAACAATCAACTAGCAAGATTATGCAAGTTCAACGAAGAAAACTAAAGTTTCTAATGCATTAGTTCAATTATGAGTAATTAGTTATTCCCCCCACACATGCAACAGTCCTCTGTCTCGGATTTTATCAATGGAAAATAACAAGTAATAAATTTATAAATCCGGTATTCCCCAAGTGTAGGGATCGTAGCATAGCGATTAATACCGGAGTCGATCTCAGGGAATCGGGGTATCTAGTTCATTAATTTTCCTAAGATTGATACCAATTATTTCTAAACCTAAAACTAAAAACGAAAAGAAAAGCGGATGAGAGGATTGTCAGTCCAAAGCCAGGAAACGATAATTGCGAACTTAAATCTAAAATATAAACTAAAAAGAAAACAATAAACAACTATGAATTTAAACAACGATGATCATGGTGATTAAACAATCGAACAAGTAATTATCCACCAATCCCGCAACCCTTAATTTCCTCTCTAAAGTTGTCTTGTGATGAGTCAACTAAAATTGTTGTTCACCTATCAAAGGTATGAATTTCTACTCTCGTAGATAATTCGCCTATCAATCTCTCATCTCTCGATATATAAGATTGACGCTCTCAAACCAAGGTGTAAGATCTCTCAATCTAGCAACCTAGATATTTAACCTATCAACTCTCGTTATGTCAAGATTAAAAATCCCATCTTTCCTATGGTGATCCAAGGTTTACACCGACTCTCGTCATACGGTAAACATCAATAAGCAATACATCTCTCGATATCGATTGCATAAACAATAAGCATATAGAAAAGATAACAACTTTAATCAAAAATCACAAAACAAACTTAAGATTGAAAAGAAAGAACTTGATGAAACGAATTTAAATAACTTGAACAAATCGTCTAGCCTCCAAATCATCCAGCACAAAGAAAAGCAAAACGGAATAAAACGGAAAAGAAACGACCACCCTCGGCCGGCCAAGCACCAAGGCTTAGCCGGCCGAGGTTACTTGGCTTGAAACTAGGGTTTTCTCAATGCGGCTGTGTAATAATATATATGTCCTAGGGTTGAAAATAGCGCTGGTATTTATAGAAAATAAAGTCGGCTGCTCTAAGTCGGTGGAAGGACGTCCGTTCATCTCTCTGGACGCTCGTTCGGTCTTCGACAAAAACTTCGAGTCGGGCTGAGTCTTCATCAGACGCCCGTCCTTCTTTAAATTGGACGCTCGTTCGGCAAATCCATCAACACTCTGAATCAAGCTCTTCAGCCTGGACGCCCGTCCACTGGATCAAACGCCCGTCCACTGGACGGAGATTCTGGACGCACGTTCGGCTGCTTGAAAATCGATCTTCTCATCTTTATCTTCAATCGATTTCATCTTTATCTCTTCTCCTCTTCATTAATCCGATTGTTAACCTCTTTTAATCCTCTTCTTGGTCGAAATTGTGTATCTACAATACATCAAACACATTGCAAAATGTAGTATCTTCCAAATCAATATAAAACCATCAATTTTACACATAAATCATACAATTTTGCAACTAACCCATTAAAAACATCACTTGCTCAATACTTCAATATAAAGCTCGATTTCTATGAAAAACATCCAGATATGGGGGAAAATTGACATAAAATATATCCTTATAAAACGTATAAAATCACCCTTAACATCCTCCCCATTGGTGAATTTATTCATTGTTCAGCTATGGGTACAACTCCTAACCCTATCTACTCCCATAATGGTAGTATACAATCTATACACAAGCTACCCTCCGTAATTGGCCGGTAATAGCCCATATGCATAAAGAACTAGAGCTATGATATTGAGCGCTAACTCATACCCCAAACCCGCCTAGACAGCTGTCGACATTGATCAGCACGTTCCTTGGGTCCATTCTAGATACTGTCCAAACATAGCACTTCACTAGTCATATTTCATGCTAGTTTACGATAACATGCAAATAGTTGATCAGGCTAAAAACATGTAAATTAAATCTATCGATCAACGTAGCTTGCGCCGATTATCATGAATTAGTAATTCACTAGGTTTTCAGATCTAGCGATATAGACCGTCACAGATCTGAAGAATGCAACTACTATTCTATGATTTCTTCACCAACGAATCAGATCTATAACACATGGGGTAAAATAAACTAACTACTACATAATTACACTAAATAAGCAATTAAAACATACTAGTGGAATAGAACAACGATATATCTACATCTTGGAAAAGACAGAAAATCATACCCTCAAAGATAATTTAAGATCTCCTTCGGATCTCTCCCTAGGCGGCGACTCCGTCCTCTCGCCGACCAGAACTCATAAAATAAATAAAATAAAGAACAAAGAACTTTTATTGCATAATACTTGTCTTGAAAATTGTACACTTGTGTTCTAAGGCAAAGCCTCTTATTTATAGCTATCTAAACCGACTTAGGAACATTTAGTTCTACCCCTCATCCAAGAAAATGCATTTTTGAAGATTCTCAAAGATCGGTAAGTCGGCACCACCTCCCGGGTTACCGAGGGTATTATTGTCCTTTTTCTTCAGCCTACTTAACTTGGAATGTTCTGGAATACCCTAGGACCATTCTTTTCGTTCAGTCCACTACAGATTCGTCCATGTTGCTCAGCCCAATATTTCGTATCCTGAAAATCATCAAATAATACCCGAAATAATATCAAAATAGGGAAAATAAACGCTAAGTGTAGATTTCTCGACTCACGAACACGACATATGATATTCAACACTCAAATGGTTCATATTTATAGGTCGAAACAACTATTTTTAGCTCATATTGGATAGAATGTTGATGCCGTAGGATATACTATTTTTACCGTCATGAACTACCCCCCACAAGCCTTCTGCTCGTCCGCGAGCAGAGTATCAAGGTGGAATGTACCTCCAAGAACAATCCCCATCAACTACCACATATTCAATAAATATTTCCGGTAGAAACATACATCAAGCCATAATCCATAAGCTCCCCATTAATCACTACTGATCATGCATCAATGTGTCGTGTGATGAATCAGTCGTGATCGTGCGTTCGTGAGAAGAATCAAGTTGTATTAACCACACAATCTTAACTTGCTTGCGCATACACTCGCTCATCTTGCTTTCAGACTTGGTTACACAACATGGTACCGTAATTGGGTCGGGTGGACTCGGGGACTGAGCATCGCTCTTAAGTCCTCGTTTGTTTCTTTTTATGCGAGGGTTGTGCCCTTTTTACACGAGTTCGCTTCCCTCACTGCCTTTATTGCATATTTTTTATTTTTATTTTTTTTCATTTTCTTTTTTTTTCTGGCACATTTCCTCACTTTTTTTTCTATCTTTCTCTCACAAGTCCATTTGTCCCGGTTACCTCTCGTCATCCAAGTTGCTTACCTTGTCTTACAACAATTTGTTGAAGTATAAAGAACGACAAATAATGATTCCCGATAAAAACAATTCATCATCTAATCTTAAACACTTCTCACTCATATATGTGCTCAAATATTGATTGCAATGATAGAATAATAATTAATAAGTTACTACTTCACGCAACATAATATATGCTCATTCTTCCATACTAAATTGAATATGCTATAGCTCACTTCAAATTGAACTTGGGCTCCTTTTCTACCGATTCCTTACTCGAAAACGTGCAATAAGCAAGCTAAAAACAGTGTTAAAATTTTCAAAATTATTCCCTTTTACGATTATCCAGCAAAGACGCCTAACCCCCACTTATTATAGACATTGTCCCCAATGACTAATAATAAATAAAAGAAAAGGTACTTAGCTCTGGAAATGATGGCTGAGTCAAAACGAATCCCGAAGCAGAATCATTAGCTCCTAGGTCATTCCTTTTCCAAGTTGTTACCTGTTTTTCAAAATTCTTCCAAAAACTGTAAGTAACATGCGAAGGACAATAAGAAATAAGGTGGCAGTAACTGTACATACCACAGGAATGCACAAAAACAGTTTAAGCCACTTTATTCTGTTATTGGCCTAAGCAAGACGCAAAAATGTTTACGAGGGTATCATATGAGAATCGTGAAGGAAAAAACCACATATATCTCTAGTCAGATATGATGGCCGAAGATATATGTGATGAAAAAAGTCTTGCGATTGTCATGCTACTTTATTGACTCAAAATAACTTAAATAAATGAAAGCAATAAATAAGGGTTTTGAAATAGTTCTGAGTTTATAGTCGCCAGCTCGACTGTACTAATAGGGCTCCTTCATTCATATTATGGCGCTGTCAACGTAAAGACTTTCAACTCAGGGTTATACTTGTGCTCTAGGTAATGCTTCACCTTGTGGCCGTTTACTGTGAAAGTCTGCCCAGTGTATTCATGTCTAACTTCACACGCTCCTGAATTGAAGACTTTCGTGACTACATGTGGTCCATACCATCTAGACTTCAACTTCCTATGAAAAAGACGAAGACGTGAATTATATACCAGCACCTTATCTTCAACTTGAAATGCATGGTTCAGAATTTTCTTATCGTACAGGCATTTCGTTCTTTCCTTGTAAATCTTGGCATTCTCATACGCTTGAAGTCTAAACTCCTCCAATCTATTCAACTCTAGCATTCTCTTTTCACCGGCTAAATCCTCATCCATGCTTAGAAACCTCGTAGCCCACAGCGCTCGGTGCTCGAGTTCTACCGGTAAATGACATGCTTTTCCAAACACTATCATATATGGTGACATCCCAATCGTGTTCCTATA
Source organism: Gentiana straminea (assembly GCA_036785695.1). Taxonomy (NCBI): domain Eukaryota; kingdom Viridiplantae; phylum Streptophyta; class Magnoliopsida; order Gentianales; family Gentianaceae; genus Gentiana; species Gentiana straminea. Next base: position 3,554,079 of record JAVUPR010000482.1, read on the forward strand.
AGCTATTCTGTACGCCCAAAGAGTGTCATCTAATTTCAAAGACCAATCTTTCCTTGTGGGATTCACAGTCTTCTCTAAGATCCTCTTAATCTCTCCGTTTGTGACTTCTACTTGTCCACTCGCCTGGGGGTGATATGCTGCTGCAATCCTATGTCTGACCCACCCCATATCTCATCATCAACTTCTCAAACAACCTATTACAGAAATGACTCCCTCCGTCACTAATTATGGCTCTGGGCACTCCAAACCTCGTCAAAATGTTTTTCTTAAGAAATCTCAAGACAACCCTGGCATCGTTAGTAGGTGAGGCTACTGCTTCCACCCATTTGGAAATATAATCGACTGCTACCAGGATGTAACGATTTGATTCTGGCGATGTGAATGGTCCAACAAAATCAAATCCCCAAACATCAAATAACTCCACTTCTAAGATACTTTGCAGTGGCATCTTATTCCGCTTAGAAATATTACCAGTCATTTGACAGGAATGACAGGTTCTTGTAAACTCGTAAGCAGATTTATGAATTGTGGCCAATAGAATCCACACTGCAGTACTTTTGCTGCTGTCTTGTCTTGCCCATAGTGACCTCCAGCTTCTCTAGAATGACACATATGCAAAATACTTGGAATCTCGTCATCATGGACGCATCTCCTAAGAATGGCATCAAGGCACAATTTGTATAGGTAGGGATCGTCCCAATGATAATGCTTCAGATATGTGAAAAACTTCTTCTTATCCGCATTCATGAATTCCGGAGGTAGATACCTTCCTGCTAAATAATTGCAATATTAGCAAACCAAGGGTATACCTTGCCCACTCTTGATGTATGATATCGGCTCTGAGATTAAACTCGAGCTACCACTGAGATGGCAAAAAGTTGTTCAACAGGAAAGCTTTCCCTGATCTCAGTCGGTTGCTCTTCATCCAGCAAAGTTAATCTTGACAGGTGATCAGCCACCTGGTTCTCAGTTCCCTTTTTATCTTTGATTTCCATATCAAACTGTTGTAAGAGTAGAATCCATCTTAACAGTCTCGGCTTGGAGTCTTGCTTGGTTAGAAGGTATTTCAAAGCTCGCATGGTCAGTGAATACAGTGACTTTCGATCCTATCAGAAAAGGTCGAAACTTGTCAAACGCAAATATGACAGCTAAGATTTCCTTCTCTGTAGTTGCATAATTTCTCAGGCCACTATTAAGGGTACGACTGGCGTAATAGATAGGCTTAAATATTTTATCCTCCATTTGTCCTAGGGCTGCTCCAACTGCCGTGTCGCTTGCATCACACATTAGCTCAAAAGGTTTGTTCCAATCTGGGGCTACGAGAATTGGGCGGTTATAAGCATTTGCTTTAATGTGTTGAATGCTTTCTTGCACTCTTCTCCATATATGAAAGGCACATATTTTGCATGTAATTCCGTCAAAGGTTTAGAAACTTTAGAGAAGTCCTTAATAAACATCCTATAAAATCCTGGTGGCCAAGAAAGGTTCGCAACGTTTTTAAGTTCGTTGGAGGGGGTTACTTATCTATTACCTCTATCTTTGCTCTATCAACTTCCATTACTTTCTTTGAAATCCTGTGACCAACACTATTCCTTTTGTAACCATGAAATGGCATTTTTCCCAGTTAAGTACAAGGTTGGTCTCTTCACATCTCTTTAGCACTTTACTCAAATTGTCCAAGAATTTATCAAAGCTATCTCCAAATACAGAGAAGTCATCCGTGAAAATCTCCAAAGAAAATCCTCCACCATGTCCGCAAATAATGACATCATACACCTTTGGAAAGTTGCTGGTGTATTACATAACTCAAAGGGCATGCGATTGTATGCAAAGGTTCCTTAGGGACATATGAAAGTTGTATTCTCTCGGTCCTCATGGGCAATATGCATCTGATAGTAACCAAAATATCCATCTAAGAAACAATAAAACGCAAGACCGCTTAATCGTTCCAACATCTGATCAATGAAAGGTAGGGGAAAATGATCTTTGCGAGTTGCATCATTCAGTTTCCTAAAGTCTATGCAAACTCGCTGTCCAGTAATTAGTCTCACAGGGATTAATTCAACAAACTCATCCGGTTGCAGTGAATCCTCCTTTCTTGGGCACCATATGAATCGAGCTCACCCACTCACTCTGCAATTGGGAAAATGATTCACATCTCCAACATCTTTATGATCTCTTCCTTAACAACATCCTTCAGTTGTGGCGTCAACCTCCTTTGAGGTTGTGCTACCACTTTCTTCTCAGGGTCTATAAAGATCTTATGCATGCACACTGATGTGCTTACTCCTCTAATATCTGCAATCGTCCATCCAAACGCTCCCTTATGCTCTCTCAGTACTCTAAAAAGTTTCTCCTCCTCTAAAGGTGATAATGACGATGAAATTATAAGGGGGAGAGTATCATCTTGTAAGTACACGTACTTCAGTTGAGAAGGCAAATGTTTTAACGTTAAGTTCCTTGGTGGCTCCTCTAATGATGATCTTAACAGCTTACCAGTCAATTGTAAGTCAAAGAACTTGTGCCACGAAGGTCTATGAATGGTTCCTCCTAAATCCACAGAAGATATAGGCTCTATTTCTCGTACTTGACCTTCGCTACACCCATGCCAGGTTTCTCATAACTTTCCTCATCCTTCTGGTTAAAAGTCTCTTCTACTTCAGGATCTAGTGCCACTTGCTGATATAATTCCAACACAAGTTTGTCTATGGCATCTAGCATGTAGCATGCTTCTCTTTCATCTTGTGCATACTTCATTGAATTCATTACATTGAATACTACTTTGTCCTCATTCAAACTCAAAATTAGCTCACCCTTATGAACATCTATCAATGTTTTGCTCGTTAGCTAGGAAGGGTCTTCCTAAGATTAGTGGAATATCATGGTTAGATTCAATGTCTAGCACCACAAAGTCCACAAGGAATACAAACTTATCAACTTTTACCAGTACATCCTCCACCACTCCACATGGTTGCTTCATTTACCTATCTACTAATTGAAGGGTTATAGATGTTTCATTCAATTCTTTAATGCCTAACTTATGAAGGATAGAGAGTGGCATTAGATTGACACTGGCTCCAAGATCACACAATGCTTTGTTCAGGCATACTCCTCCAATCGTGCAAGGTATGAGGAAGCTCCCATGATCATTACACTTAGGAGGTAGTTTGCGATGCAAAACTGCTGAGCATTCCTCATTAAGGCATATAGTCTCAAGGTCTAATAACTTCCTTTTGGTAGAGATTGTTTCTTTCAAGAATTTCGCATACTCTGGCATTCAAACTTTTTATAACGCACATCATCATTATTTGGCTTATATTTCCTAGAGGGATATGGTAAAGTAGCAGGATTAATATTTACAGTTTATGAAGACTTACCGCCGATTTCGCCGACCTTCGCCGCTCGCGCCTGCTTGTCTGTGGAATTTTGGACTCCCGGTTTACCGGTGTAGTGTCCCGGTTTACCGGCCCCTCTTTTCTCCGGATTCGGTTTGCGTTCGTCGTCGATCGCTTTCGATTCTTCCTGGAGAGTTGGTATAATTGGTCCAGGTAGTTCCTTTCCGCTTCTAGTCATGATTGCATTCACGTCCTTCGGATTCTTCTCAGTATTACTTGGCAATCCTCCTAGAGGACGGGCTGACACTTTGATGTGATCCGTCCCGAGACATTTTATTTGTTTTGTTTATTTTAGTTTTCAGTGTTTTAATGAATAAAACGGCCTTAGGCCCGTGTCAAAAGTTGCCCATATGTTAGTATATTGGGCCATGTGTTTATTTTTAGCAAATAATAGCCTTTTGGGCTTATTAGGGTTGAGTTAGAATTGTTACAAAATAAAGTGGCGAAAATTACTATGTAATTTATCCCACATTGCTTAGGAGTTGGTTAGTCATTTATTTTGTAGCCTATATAAAGGCATTCCTTGTAATTTTATATGAATAATCAATGATGAAATCTTTATAATGAAATTGAGAGTTTTCTCTTATTCCTTGGTCTGTGATTGATCAAGAACATCGCTTGCGAGCGAGTGATCTCTTTGTTGTAGAGATTGCACCCCCTTTCGAGAGCTTATCAGCGTTCTTGAGCAAAGCGTTGAGTTGTTCTTGGACCTCTTCCTACACTGCTGCTCAGTTAGGTTAGGGTTTTCCCGCTCTTATTGATCCTTTCGTCGATCTCCTGGATCGTATCGCATCAGTTGGTAGCAGAGCTCAGCGACGAAGGTATCAAATATCCCCGTTTATTTTCCTTCTTTAATTTTCTAATTAAAAAAAAAAATAGTTCCTTGTTTTTTTTTCATTAATTTCGTCCACCCTCTCCCAAGAACATCCAAAATCTTCAAATCTTCATCCATCATACCCGGAACACTTGAAGATTCTTCAAACTTTCATCCCATGAACCCTAATTATTTTACAGATCCCGTTTTTTTGTATCAGTTCGTTCCCTAACCAAAACAACTCGAAAAATTCTGCACTTTTACCACATATACAACACATCTCGTGCTACAATTTCTCTCTTTACACCCAATCCAGATTCAACATAAATCTTGCCTAAAACCGCCGATTACTCCGAACAATCTGTCCAGAAAAACTGCAGCAGTAAATCATTGTTTGAATTCGTTTTCAGTGGGTTAAAAGAATTATAATTACCTGAAAATTGGTGAACTTATAAGAAATTCGCAGATCTACAACTTTTGTCTTTTGATATGTTCCAAATTCGCTGTAGTTTTAACGGAATCGGCACCTTAAGTCACGACTATCAATCTGGAAATTTTTGACAGATTGCATCAGTTTCTGAAAAACGATTGTTTGAGCAACTTTCGTATCTCCAAAAAATCTGAAAATTTGAAATCTTTTAGAAAACTCTCAGTTCTACAACTTTTGTCTTTTGAGTTTTCCCAAATTTGTAGTCGTTCGGTGCTTAAATACGTGGGTTTCACACCCAGGGTGTAAACATTTTCACACCTGTGAAATTCTGTTGTCAAAACAATTGTGAAACTAAGGCATCTGGAGGGTATGAATCATTGAAAGGAGAGATGTTTGTGGTAAAGAAAGCCTTGAGTAGTGTGGTGAACGTGGAGAATGATTTGCACCGAGAAAATAGTTTTCATACGAGGGTTTGGGTTAGTGGGAAGGTTTGCTTAATGAAAATTGATGCGGGAAGCTGTGCCAATGTCATAATTGCTGGTTTTGTCTCCGATTTAGCTATTCCTACGACACCTCATCCTCAACCATATACGTTGCAAGGACTCAGTGATGTTGGTCAAGTGCGAGTTACCAAACAGGCCTTAATATCTTTTAATCTTGGTAGGCTCGATGATGAAGTTTTATGTGATATAGCCCCTATGCATTCTTGTCATATCATACTTGGGAGACCATGGAAATATGATAGGAGGGTTACGTATGATGGGTATTTGAATAGCTACACCTTGCGCCATAAGAGGATGAGACTTACACTCCGTTCTTTATCCCCCGAAGATGCCCACAAAGATCAACTCAAACTGGCAGCCGCACATGAGGAAGCTCGTTTGAAACGTGAATCCGAAAGGGAAAAAGCCTTGGTTGAAGCAAACAACGAAGAGAGTGTTAGCATTCAAGAGAAGGTAATCCAAGAGTCTATGGTGGCAGATCCAATCACCGAGGAGAATGAGATTGTGGAAGAAGTAGTGGAGAGTGATGAGGAATTAGTTGTGGATGAGATAGTTCACGTTGATGAGGCCTTTGTTGATGGTCATTTTGAGAGTGTTGTTGAGCATGAGGAAGTTCTTGGTACACCAGCCGAGGTTTTTGACTTATCTTTCCAGGTCCAAGATGATCTTCCATATGAGGTGGAGACTAGCCACTTGGATACTTCGTGCATTATCACCGGAAGAAGCTCATAAAGACCAACTTAAATTGGCTGCAGGTCGTGAGGCGAAATGAAAAAATAGAGGGCCAAGAACAACTCAACGCTTTGCTCAAGAATGCTGATAAGCTCTCGAAAGGGGGTGCAATCTCTACGACAAAGAGATCACTCGCTCGCAAGCGATGTTCTTGATCAATCACAGACCAAGGAAGAAGAGAAAACTCTCAATTTCATTATAAAGATTTCATCATTGATTATTCATATAAAATTACAAGGAATGCCTTTATATAGGCTACAAAATAAATCACTAACCAACTCCTAAGCAATGTGGGATAAATTACATAGTAATTTTCGCCACTTTATTTTGTAACAATCCTAACTCAACCCTAATAAGCCCAAACGGCTATTATTTGCTAAAAATAAACACCTGGCTCAATATAATAACATATGGGAAACTTTTGACACGGGCCTAAGGCCGTTTTATTCATTAAAACACTGAAAACTAAAATAAACAAAACCAATAAAATGTCTCGGGACGGATCACATCACACTTGTTCTGCAATTTGTCCCACTTGGTGCTTTATGCACTAATGCTTCTTGATTGGTCAGTCTTGTATCATTCTTCTGACAATATATGGTGAAGTTTGTATTTACCTCAGTCATGGATTTCATAAGTTGATTGACCGTGTCGGTGACAGTTGAGCTCATTTTATCCATGGCTGCTTCCCAACCACCGGACTTGTTGAATTGAGGCTTGAATCCACTAGCTTGTCTCGGTCTCTCTCCACCATTAGAATCACTTTGTTGAAAACCCTCATTGGGTTGCTCAGTCTAAAACCAGGGTGGTCATGAGAACCTGGGCGATATCCGCCCCCATAAGGATTTCCTTGCCTCCCTATATAGTTCACGTCCTTAGTGTTGGTTGCTTCAATATCTTGAACTTTCTCAACCTTGGCTATGCGATGTTGCATGCCATCTATCTTCTCATTCATCACCATTAGCTGATATAAGGTCTTTTGAGACGTATCTTCTCCAAATAAGCCTTCAGCTACCTTGTCGGTTTCAAGTTGTTGTGTTCCCCATTGACTTGTCAGTGTGATTTGCTCCAATTTCTCTGCGGCTTCATCAGGTGATAGCAACGCAAAACATCCGTTGCTTGATGCATCAAATCTCATTTGTTCACTTGGCCGTAATCAATGATAAAAACTATGCATTCGTACGGGCAAAGTGATATCTTGGTGAGGGCATCTCCTCTGTGCTTCCTTAAATCTTTCCCAAGCTTATTCAAATGTTTCAGTGGGTTTCTACTTGAAATTCATAATCTCTTGTCTCATCTGTAGGGACTTCCCAGGTGGGCAGTACTTATTCATAAACTTATGCAACAGTTCGGTCCAAGTTTGGATCGATCCCGGTGCTAGAGACAATAACCATATCTTTGCTTTTCCTTTCCAAGTGAGTGGAAGCAATTTTAACTTGATGTTGTCTTTAGGTACTCATGCTGGCTTAACCGTGCTGACTATTTCCAGAAAGTTGGTGATGTGTACACTAGGATCTTCATTCATTACTCCATGAAAGGTAGTGTAGTTGGTCACCATTTGTATCACATTTGGTTTCGGATGAAATACCTCAGCTGCATCCTCAGGTTGAGCAATTGCTGGCATGAATTGCTCAATCGTTGGCATTGCATAGCTCTATAGAGTTCTCCTATCTGCTTGTACCACAACTCCTGCTCCATTCTGTCAGTTCTGTGCCATGTTGATTTCTGTACCTTCCAAAGGTGGATTCTCTTCTAACCTCTCGCTGTGATCTCCTTCGTGCGAAATCACGTTGTCCGCCAGCCTAACAGATCTCTCTTGAGGTTCCTTTCTCTTTTGTCTAGCAAACTCTTCAATCTCAGGTATGAATCTCTCGAGTTTGGCTGCTGAACTTCGTGTAGCGTACTACAAGACACAAAAAGAAAATAAAAAGGTTAGTGACTTGCCTCGGCGGCTGTTACACACGCCTAGAAGACTCAAAAATACAGACTCTGACTACCGAATTGACTCTGAACTAACAGAAACAATTCTGCCAAAACTGGACCCTCGGTTTACCGCGGTAGAGCCTCGGTAAACCGGCTGCTATTTTTTCTAGATTTTTCAGAATTGACTCTGTACGACTCCAGTATAAACAGACTATAAAACAGACTCAAATATATGCAGAAAACTCAATCTTAAATAAAAAGTATTCTTGACACGAGTACCCGGCAACGGTGCCAAAAATCTTGATCGCGTGCAAAACACTTACTAGCAATAGGACTAGGTCTATCGTAGTAGAGTACTGGAAAATCAAGGTCAATCCCACAGAGACTCGTAAGAACGTCTAATTATCAAGATTGATCTTGTCGCGATAACGGTCTATGATCAACTATAATATAGACAGTAGTAAATTTGGTAACAATCAACTAGCAAGATTATGCACGTTCAACGAAGCAAACTAGAGTTTCTATTGTATTAGTTCAATTATGAGTAATTAGTTATTCCCCCCACACATGCAACAGTCATCCCCATTGGTGAATTTATTCATTGTTCAGCTACTGGTACAACTCCTAACCCTATCTACTCCGAAAATGGTAGTAGACAATCTCTACGCAAGCTACCCTCCTTAATTGGTCCGTAATAGCCCATACGCATAAAGAACTAGAGTTGTCGATATTGAGCGGTAACTCATACCGCAAACCCGCCTAGACAGCTGTCGACATTGATCAGCACGTTCCTTGGGTCCATTCCAGATACTGTCCAAACATAGCACTTCACTATTCATATTTCATACTAGCTTACGATAACATGAAAATAGTTGATCAGGCGAAAAACATGTAAATTAAATCTATCGATCAACGTAGCTGGCACCAATTATCATGAATAAGTAATTTACTAGGTATTCAGATCTAGCGATATAGACCGTCGCAAATCTGAAGAACGCAACTACTATTCCATGATTTCTTTTCCAACGAATCAGATCTATAACACATAGGGTAAAATAAACTAACTACTACATAATTAAACTAAATAATCAATTAAAACATACTAGTCGAATAGAACAATGATATATCTACATCTTGGAAAAGACAGAAAGTCATACCCTCAAAGATGAGTGTAGATCTCCTTCGGATCTCTCCCTAGGCGGCGAATCCGTCGTCTCTCCGTCCAGAACTCATAAAATAAATAAAATAAAGAACAAAGAACTTTTATTGCATAATACTTGTCTTGAAAATTGTACACTTGTGTTCTGAGGCGAAGCCTCTTGTTTATAGCTTTCTAAACCGACTTAGGAACATCTAGTTCTACCCCTCGTCCAAGAATACGAGTTTCTGAAGATTCTCAAAGCTTGGTAAGTCGGCACCGCCTCCCGGGTTACCGAGGGTATTTTTGTCCTTTTTCTTCAGCCGACTTAACTTCGAATGTTCTGGAATACCCTAGGCCCATTCTTTTCATTCAGTCCACTCCAGATTCGTCCATGTTGCTCAGTCCAATATTTCGTATCCTGAAAATCATCAAATAATACCCGAAATAATATCAAAATAGGGAAAATAAATGCTAAGTGTAGATTTCTCGACTCACGAACCCGACATATGATATTCAACTCAAATGGTTCATATTTATAGGTCGAAACAACTATTTTTAGCTCATAATGGATAGAATGTTGATGCCGTAGGAGAGACTATTTTTACCGTCATCAACTACCCCTCACTAGCCTTCTGCTCGTCCTGGAGCAGAGTATCAAGGCGGAATGTACCTCCAAGAACAATCCCATCAATTACCACATATTCAATAAAGATTTCCGGAAGAAACATACATCAAGCCCCAATCCATAAGCTCTCCATTAATCACTACTTATCATGCATCAATGTGTCGTGTGATGAATCAGTCGTGATAGTGCGTTCGTGAGAAGAATCAAGTTGTATTAACCACACAATCCTAACTTGCTTGTGCATACACTCGCTCATCTTTCTTTCAGACTTGGTTACACAACATGGTACCGTAATTGGGTCGGGCGGACTCGGGGACTGAGCATCGCTCTTAAGTCCTCGTTTGTTTCTTTTTATGTTAGGGTCATGCCCTTTTTACTTGAGTTCGCTTCCCTCACTGCCTTTATTGCATATTTTTTCTTTTTCTTTTTTTTCATTTTTCTTTTTTTTTATGGCAGATTTCCTCACTTTTTTTCCTCTCTTTCTCTCACAAGTGCGTTTGTCCCGGTTACCTCTCGTCATCCAAGTTGCTTCCCTTGTCTTACAACAATTTGTTTAAGTATATAGACAGACAAATAATTATTCCCGGTTAAAACAATTCATCATCTAATCTTAAACACTTCTCACTCAGATTATGCGCTCATATATTGATTGCAATGATAGAATAATAATTAATAAGTTACAACTTCACGCAACATAATATATGATTCTTCCATACTAAATTGAATATGCTATAGCTCACTTCAAATTGAACTTGGGCTCCTTTTCTACCGATTCTTTACTCGAAAATGTGCAATAAGCAAGCTAAAAACAGTGTTGAAATTTTCAAAATTATTCCTTGTTACGATTATCCAGCTAAGACGCCTACCCCCACTTATTATAGACATTGTCCCCAATGACTAATAATAAATAAAAGAAAAAGGTACTTGGCTCTGGAAATGTTGGCTGAGTCAAAACGAATCCCGGAGCAGAATCATTAGCTCCTAGGTCATTCCTTTTCCAAGATGTTACATGTTATCAAAAATTCTTCCAAAAACTGTAAGTAACATTGGAAGGGCAATAAGAAAATAAGGTGGCAGAAACTGTGCATAGGAATGCGCAAAAACAGTTTAATTAAGCCACTTTATTCTGTTATTGGCCTAAGCAAGATGCGAAAACTTTTATGAGGGTATCATATGAGATCGTGAAGGAAAAAACCACATATATCTCTTGTCAGATGGCTGAAGATATATGAGATGAAAAAAGCCTTGCGATTTTCATGCTACTTTATTGACTCAAAATAACTTAAATAAATGAAAGCAATAAATAAGGGTTTTGAAATTGTTCTGAGTTTATAGTCGCCAGCTCGACTGTACTAATAGGGCTCCTTCATTCATATTCTGGCTCTGTCAACATAAAGACTTCCAACTCAGGTTATACTTGTGCTCTAGGTAATGCTTCAGCCTGTGGCCGTTTACTGTGAAAGTCTGCCCAGAGTATTCATGTCTAACTTCGCAAGCTCCTTAATTGAAGACTTTCGTGACTACATGTGGTCCATACCATCTAGACTTCAAATTCCCATGAAAAAGACGAAGACGCGAATTATGCACCAGCATCTTATCTCCAACTTGAAATGTGCGGTTCAGAATTTTCTTATCGTGCAGGCGTTTCGTTCTTTCCTTGTAAATTTTGGCATTCTCATATGCTTGAAGTCTAAACTCCTCCAATCTGTGCAACTCTAGCATTCTCTTTTCACCGGCTAAATCCTCATCCATGTTTAGAAACCTTGTAGCCCACAGCGCTCGGTGCTCGAGTTCTACCGGTTAATGACATGCTTTTCCAAACACTATCATAGACGGTGACATCCCAATCGTGGTCCTATAAGCTGTTCTGTACACCCAAAGAGTGTCATCTAATTTCAAAGACCAATATTTCCTTGTGGGATTCACAGTCATCTCTAAGATCCTCTCTCTGTTTGTGACTTCTACTTGTCCACCCATCTAGGGGTGATATGCTGCTGCAATCTTATGTCTAACCCCATATCTCACCATCAACTTCTCAAACTACCTGTTACAGAAATGACTCCCTCTGTCACTAATTATGGCTCTGGGCACTCCAAACCTCGTCAAAATGTTTTTCTTAAGAAATCTCAGGACAACCCTGGCATCATTAGTAGGTGAGGCTACTGCTTCCACCCATTTGGAAACATAATCGACTGCTACTAGGATGTAACGATTTGATTCTGACGATGTGAAAGGCCCAACAAAATCAATTCCCCAAACATCAAATAACTCCACTTCTAAGATACTTTGCAGTGGCATCTCATTCCGTTTAGAAATATTACCAGTCATTTGACAGGAATGACAGGATCTTGTAAACTCATAAGCAAATTTATGGATTGTTGGCCAATAGAATCCACACTGCAGTAATTTTGCTGTTGTCTTGTCTGGCCCGTAGTGACTTCCAGCTTCTTTAGAATGACACGTGTGCAAAATACATGGAATCTCGTCATCATGGACGCATCTCCTAAGAATGGCATCAGGGCAAAATTTGTATAGGTAGGGATCGTCCCAATGAATAATGCTTTAGCTATGTGAAAAACTTCTTCTTATCCGCATTCGTGAATTCAAGTGGTGGATACCTTCCTACTAAATAATTGACAATATTAGCAAACCACAACCCCCCACTTAGCGTTTGATCGTCCTCGAGCAAAGCAAGCGATAAAATAAAAATGAATAAGGGATAAATTCATGAAAAGATAAGATGTAAAGGACAACCAGATGATGCAACCTTTAGAATTACAACCAGGCGTTAACCTTAATATAAATGTATAACGAGTGAGTGTGTGACAAGCCTTTTCAATTTCCACTATCCTCTGTTGAATGATTCAAGCAATACGCACAAATATCCATTCGACAGTCCTAATGACTTTCCTAGGTATAGGCAGTAACAGTTCCACACAACGTCCTCCCGTGTACTTATTAGGATAATCCCTAAAGCATATCATTCAGTTTATACTGGGGATAGTCAGAAGATAACTAAGTTTTCAACCATATTTCCATATTGTCATCAAATTTAATAATTTTTTTTTATTTTTTATTTTTATTTATGAACTATATTTTTTTTCACATTTTCAGCGTATGCCTTCATTCCCAGCAATAGGACGTTTCGTGATAACCCCCTAGCTGGACTACTATCATCAGGCGGTTGCCCTCATTCCTAGCAATAGGATGTTTCGTGATAACACCCTAGCTGGACTACTATCATTGGGCAGTCGGGAGCTTTTAAACCTCATAGTGGTATAGGACGTTTCGTGATAACGCCCTACCGCACTCAAATCATTGGTAGCTACAACCGACATATAAATATAGTTCATCTTTTACTTTCATTTCATTTTCCCAATAAACTTAACTTATATCCTTCCTATCACATTCAAACCTTCAGATATTCACAGTACATGTTCAGAAGTTAGGTACTAAGTTACTTCTATCTCTAAAATAACCAGTAGGCTACTGAATGGATACAGTTTAAAATTTTCGCTTCAATATCAAAGGCTTACGTGAAGGATGAATTCATGTTATACAAATATATTTGGAATTACAATGCACTTACGGTTCACATTGGTTATACATATCCAAATTGATCATTACATCATCAAATCCATGAAATATATGCCTTATATAATTTATTTTAATCAACTCATTAATGCTCAAAAAATCAAAACTAAGGGTTTTAAATTTAAAGCCATTTATAAACCAACCAAGACTCTACCCCCCACTTACGGCCCTGCAGTGTCCCAAGCGTGTGAATAAAATAGAGAGGAAGACTTAGCTTATAAACCTGGCAGAAAGGTGCTACCGAATCCCGTAACAGCCATGTGTAAGCACGACCCGAATCCCTATATAAAAACAACCAAAACAAAACAAACACGAGACATGGTCCTCGTGCCAAGACATCGAATAGGGATATGGGAATAATAAGTAAATGGCCCTGTCACGTCAGAAAATTCGATAGGCAAATAGAGAGCATCATACGTGCATATATATCATATTTAAGGCATAAATTCATATTGGAAACAGACTAGATCATAAAATGAAATGTACGAAAAAGTATTGAGTCTTTTATACCCAGATCCTCAAGGGTTTAACAACCTAAGTCCAAGAAATGAAACATTTGAATTTTATCTTTGTTATACCTCGGGATTTTCGGATAACCACCTAATCGTTCCCTTTAAATGATATTCAAACATTCATCATGAGACTTAGTTGTGCTTAGTGTTAATCTTCCATGCAGATTCTACATTTCATTAAAACTAGTCTTATCCAAATTATTATTATTTCACATGATTTTATTAAGGCGGGGTTGCCTCCCCCCAAGCGCTTTTGTTTTACGTCGTTGGCTCGACTAATTACAAATCATCAACCAAAATCCGAACTCAAGAAGATCAATAGCTTAAGAAAAATTAACAATGCGAGAACCACAGAAATTAAATTGTCTAGAAACGTACCTCTTTTGGTCCTCGATGCCAACTCCTCCCAGCCATAGAGTCTTCTTTTATCAGGCTGTCGAACCATCTTCTTTGCTATTCCATAAAGTTCATCCATCGGGGAGTACACAAACTGGACCGCATAAAATTCATCCTCACAGAGTGGACGAATATAGTAATCCGGGACCGTTATATCAAATATTACCAACTCTCCCGGTGGCTTTACCAAAGATGGCCGATCTTGCTCCTCTAACTCTGTCTTATAGCAAATTGAATCATCAACCTCATCCTCAACCTGAACTTCTTCAATGAGCACCTCATCATCCTTAGCCACCTCTATTGCACCTGCCCGTTTTTCCTGCTCGAACCCCATTATTTCAATCAACTGCACCACCCTCTCTTGAAGATTTTTTATGGCGGATACAGCACTTATATTGAACTCTTGCATGTTTTGCAAGATTTGTTCCAATCGATCTAGTTGTTCCATTTGACTGTTGGTAAAACTTTCTTGTGGCACGGGAACAACCTGATCATACTGACTTCGATTCATCAGAGGTGAGTAGTAGGCTTCTTGCCATTCCAGACATTGATCAAGTGGCTGAATATGGGTGAAGCTATCAACGCGTTGAGTATGAACACCGTAATCTTGATAAGTACCAGAGTTTGGACAACCCTCATAATATTGTGGTTCATAACTTGAATAACCATAATTCTGGTCCTGGTATGCACTAAAGCAATTATAGGACCAAGAATCCTGGTTACTCTGCTGTTGATACTGAGGCTCAGGCATATACTGTTGTTGATAACATGGTTCAGGAGCCTGAGATTGGTAAGGGTATTGTTGTTCAGGTGAGTAATATTGATTGAAAAATCCCTCCATTTTAGCTCAAACTGCAAGATCTCAGAAAACAACAAGAAAACAATAATATTTTTTTTCTCTCGGTAACTACCGAGTAAGTTTTTTTTTTTTATTATTATTATTTTTTTTTACGAAAATTGAAAACAAAAAACAGAAAACACACACACGAAGATATTACAAATAGCACACTTATCCCCGGCAACGGCGCCAAAATTCTGTTGAGAGAAAAACACGTCAACTAACTGTTGAGCGAAAAATCTACCCTTCAAAATTTAAATTTATAAAAGACTCGAAAACAACCGTGGGTAAACTAACTCTCTAACCAAAAGAGTACCGGATCAATTGCTAGGATAGCTACGGGAGTACGAGGTCGATCCCAAGAGATAAGTGGTTTGTAAATACCAAAGTGAACAAAGACAAAAATAATAATTAAAACAACTAAGACGCACCATTGTTCCACCATCCCACCGAAATTAACAAGAAAGACACATTCATTTGTAAGTCTTGGATTAATAATACGCTAAAGAGGCGGTACTTTCTCTTTCGGATTTAGCGCCCGTTGATTAGTTTACCACAGGGTACAACTAAAGATTTTACGAAACAAAGATTTGGATATAAAATCCTAATCTAACAACATTCTCCCTCAACTTTCGTATGTTCGGAAAATATCATCATTCTCCTTCACGGTAATCGACGAATTTATCAACTATCGTGTTTCTAAATTCGAATAGCATGCAACACTACATTACACTTTAAACAAGTCTAAACATGAAGGAAGAACAAGAAAGCTTACGAATAAATGCATAAATCCTTATTTAATCGATGAGGGTGGCTTCACAAGGGTGGTCCTAAGCACCGAGCCTTAACCACTCATTACAACAACGAAAGTTACAACGAGATATAAATACATATATAGATACATATATATATATGAGTATATAAGTATATATATATATATATATAGTATATATATATATATATATATATATATATATATATATATATATATATATATATATATATATATATATATATATATATTTATACTAATTGCATAAAAATGAAAGAAAGCAATAAAAGAAAAACGGAAACGAAATTATATTAAAACGATAACTAGTCGGGTTATTACACCGACATTATAACTACATATATAACTACATATAGGCCCCCCCAAAACATAATAAAAAGAAAGGAGTAGGAGAAGAGGGGCAATCTTGAACAAAGGGGCTGAGAGGAGTATTTATAGAGGTGGTCACCGGCGCGTGCCGGAGCTTCACCGGCGCGTGCCGGTGACACAGTACATATTCGATTGTCAGGATAAGGTGGGCCCAATGCGGAGATATTTCGCAAGATTCGGCCTTGTCCGGCGCGTGCCGGTCATCCAACATATCGATGTTCGTAAAAACTTATCTCGAGCCGTAGACCTCGATTGATATGATTTAATACTCATTGGAAAGCTCTTCTGAAGATCTACAACTTTCATCCAGGACTTTTTCTCTGAAAATGCCTCTAAGTTAGGTCAAATGTCCGTTGAAGATGAATTACGGTAGAAGCACTGAGGACAGTTGATCCGTTCTGAACTCGTAAGCTTGTGGAATCTTCTTCTATCCCTCAAAATACCTCTCTTAGGCCCCAAAACATGTCGTTACGTGGGATGCGGTCATCTTATAATTCTCCGCAATAAATCACCAAAAATACCCACGTAAATCTGACACGACACTCCGGTTACTAAACCGGTTCAAAAACATATAAAAACACGATATTTTATATAATTATTACTACAAACATACTTAGATAAATTTAAGGAATTTATGACTCGAAATGATATAATAATACTCAAAATGATATCAGAAGTGGGGTAAAAAGTTATAATAATAACTATGAATTTGTCCCTTAACACAAACCAAGGGTATACCTTGCCCACTCTTGATGTATGATATCGGGTCTGAGATTCAACTCGAGCTACCACTGAGATGGCAAAAAGTTGTTCATCAGGAAAGCTTTCCCTAATCTCAATTGGTTGCTCTTCTTCCAGCAAAGTTAATCTTGACAGGTAATCAGCCACCTGGTTCTCAGTTCCCTTTTTATCTTTGATTTCCACATCAAACTCTTGTAAGAGTATAATCCATCTTAACAGTCTCGGCTTGGGGTCTTGCTTGGTTAGAAGGTATTTCAAAGCTGCATGGTCAGTGAATACAGTGACTTCCGATCCTATCAGATAAGGTCAAAACTTGTCAAACTCAAATATGACAGCAAAGAGTTCCTTCTCTGTAGTTGCATAATTTCTAAGGGCACTATTAAGGGTACGACTGGCATAATAGATAGGCTTAAAGATTTTATTCTCCCTTTGTCCCAGGGCTGCTCCAACTGCCATGTCGTTTTCATCACACATTAGCTCAAAAGGTTTGTTTCAATCTGGGGTAACCAGAATTGGGGCGGTTATAAGCATTTGCTTTAATGTGTTGAATGCTTTCTTGCACTCTTCTCCAAATACAAAAGGCATATCTTTTGCAAGTAATTCCATCAAAGGTTTAGAAACTTTAGAGAAGTCCTTAATAAACCTCCTATAAAATCCTGCGTGGCCAAGAAAGGCTCGCAACATTTTTAAGTTCGTTGGAATGGGTAACTTCTCTATTACCTCTATCTTTGCTCTATCAACTTCCATTCCTTTCTTTGAAATCCTGTGACCCAACACTATTCCTTTTGTAACCATGAAATGGCATTTTTCCCAGTTAAGTACATGGTTAGTCTCATCACATCTCTTTAGCATTGTACTCAAATTTTCCAAGCATTTATCAAAGCTATCTCCAAATACAGAGTAGTCATCCAGGAAAATCTCCAAAAAATTCCTCCACCATGTCCGCAATTAATGACATCATACAACTTTGGAAAGTTGTTGGTGCATTACATAACCCAAAGGGAATGCGATTGTACGCAAAGGTTCCATAGGGACATGTGAAAGTTGTATTATCTCGGTCATCGGGGGCAATATGGATCTGATAGTAACCAGATTATCCTTCTAAGAAACAATAAAACGCATGACCGCTTAATCTTTCCAACATCTGATCAATGAAAGGTAGGGGAAAATGATCTTTGCGAGTTGCATCATTCAATTTCCTAAAGTCTATGCAAACTCGATGTCCACTAATTAGTCTCACATGGATTAATTTATCAAACTCATTAGGTTGGACAGTGAATCCTCCATTCTTGGGCACCACATGAATTGGGCTCTCCCACTCACTGTCTGCAATTGCGAAAATGATTCCCATCTCCAACATCTTTATCATCTCTTCCTTAACAACATCCTTAAGTTGTGGAGTCAACCTCCTTTGAGGTTGTGCTACCGCTTTCTTCTCAGGGTCTATAGAGATCTTATGCATGCACACTGATGGGCTTACTCCTCTAATATCTGCAATAGTCCATCCAAACGCTCCCTTATGCTCTCTCAGTACTCTTAAAAGTTTCTCCTCCTCTAAAGGTGATAATGAAGATGAAATTATAAGGGGGAGAGTATCATCTTGTAAGTACACGTACTTCACGAGAGAAGGCAAATGTTTTAACGTTAAGTTCCTTGGTGGCTCCTCTAATGATGATCTTAACAGCTTACCAGTCAATTGTAAGTCAAAGAACTTGTGCCATAAAGGTCTATGAATGGTTCCTCCTAAATCCACAAAAGATATAGGCTCGATTTCTCATACTTGACCTTCGCTACACCCAGGCCAGGTTTTTCATAACTTTCCTCGTCCTTCCGGAGCAAAGTCACTTCTACTTCAGGATCTAGTGCCACTTGCTGATATAATTCCAACACAAGTTTGTCTATGGCATCTAGCATGTAGCATGCTTCTCCTTCATCTTGTGCATACTTCATTGAATTCATTACATTGAATACTACTTTGTCCTCGTTCACTCTCAAAATCAGCTCACCCTTATGAACATCTATCAATGTTTTGCTCATAGCTAGGAAGGGTCTTCCTAAGATTAATGGAACATTGTGGTTAGCTTCAATGTCTAGCACCACAAAGTCCACAAGGAATACAAACTTATCAACTTTTACCAGTACATCCTCCACCACTCCACATGGTTGCTTCATTGACCTATCTGCTAATTGAAGGGTTATAGATGTTTCATTCAATTCATTAATGCCTAACTTAGGAAAGATAGAGAGTGGCATTAGATTGACACAGGCTCCAAGATCACACAATGCTTTGTTCAGGCATACTCCTCCAATCGTGCAAGGTATGAGTAAGCTCCCAGGATCATTACACTTATGAGGTAGTTTGCGTTGCAAAACTGCTGAGCATTCCTTGTTAAGGCATATAGTCATAAGGTCTAATAACTTCCTTTTGGTAGAGATTGCTTCTTTCAAGATTTTCGCATACTCTGGCATTCTGGCCAGAGCTTCTACCAAAGGTATATTCACTTGCAACTTTTTAAACATCTCTATAAACTTTTTATAACGTGCATCATCATTATTTGGCTTATATTTCCTAGGGGATAGGGTAAAGTAGCAGGATAAATAGTTACACTTTGTGAAGACTTACCTGCTGACTACTGCTGCTCTGCCTTCTTGTCTGCTGAATTTTTAGACTCCCGGTTTACCGGCCCCTCTTTTTCTTCCGATCTGCTGCGTTCTGCTACTGACTACTTTTTGATTCTTCCTAGAAAGTTGGTATAACTAGTCCAGGTAGTTCTTTTCCGCTTCTAGTCATGATTGCATTCACGTCCTTCGGATTCTTCTCAGTATTACTTGGCAATCCTCCCGGAGGACGGGCTGACACTTGTTCTGCAATCTGTCCCACTTGGTGTGATAGATTCTGCACTAATGCATCTTGATTGGTCAGTCTTGTATCATTCTTCTGACAATATGTGGTGATGTTTGTATTTAGCTCAGTCATGGATTTCGTAAGTTGATTGACCGTGTTGGTCAATGTTATGCTCATTTTATCCATGGCTGCTTCCCAACCACCGGACTTGTTGAATTGAGGCGTGAATCCACCAGCTTGTCTCGATCTCTCTCCACCATTAGAATCAATTTGTCGAAAAACCCCAGTAGGGTCGCTCAGCCTAAAACCAAGGTGGTTATGAGAACCTGGGCGATATCTGCCCCTATAAGGATTTCCTTGCCTTCCTATATAGTTCACGTCCTCAGTGTTGGTTGCTTCAATATCTTGAACTTTCTCAACCTTGGCTATGCGATCTTGCATGCCATCTATCTTCTCATTCATCTCCATTAGCTAATATAAGATCTTTTGAGAAGTATCTTCTCCAAATACGCCATCAGCTACCTTGGCGGTTTCAACATGATGTGTTCCTCATTGACTTGTCAGTGAAATTTGCTCCAATTTCTCTTTGGCTTCTTCAAGTGATAGCAACACAAAACCTCTGTTGCTTGATGCATCAACTCTCATTTGTTCACTTGGCTGTAATCCTTGAGAAAAACTATGCATTCGTACAAGCAAAGTGATATCATAGTGAGGGCATCTCCTCAGTGGTTCCTTAAATCTTTCCCAAACTTCTTCAAAGGTTTAGTGGGTCTGTGCTTGAAATTCATAATCTCTTGTCTCCTCTGTAGTGTCTTCCCAGGTGGGCAGTACTTATTCATAAACTTCTGCAACAGATCGGTCCAAGTTTGGATCAATCCCAGTGCTAGAGACAATAACCATATCTTTGCTTTGTCTTTCAAAGTGAATGGAAACAATTTTAACTTGATGTTGTCTTCAGGTACTCTAGCTAACTTAACCGTGCTGACTATTTCCACAAGGTTGGTGACGTGTACATTAGGATCTTCATTCATTACTCCATGAAATGTAGTGAAGTTGGTCACCATTTGTATCACATTTGGTTTCGGATGTAATACCTCAGCTGCATCCTCAGGCTAAACAATTGCTGGCACGAATTGCTCAATCGTTGGCATTGCATAGCTCTGTATGTTAGTAATACCATCCGCAACGGAAGCGATTTAAGGATCTAGATCTATAAATTACACGTAATAAAATAACTAGATCTACATCTACAAGGGGGTTGTAGAACATACCTCTTGGATCTCAAAATCCAAGTTGAAGAACCGCAAATAGGAAGAACAAAAGAATGTGAAGAGCACCACGATCTTCCGTACGTGTGATCCAAGCAACTCCTGGTGGAAGGAAATTCTCGTCTCGAATCCTTCTGATATGCTACCCGGAAAAACCTCTAAGATTTTTCCCTTCTCCCCTTGGCCGAAAATATTCTATCTTCTCTCTAAGAGACGATAGTCGAATTTTATGTGTGTGTAAGGCTTGGGAGAACTCTCTTTATATAGGAGAGTAATCCTTGTCTTCCAAGGATTTTATTTTGAAAATAAATAAATCCAATAAATAAAAATAATTCCATAATATTCTAGAACAAATCTAGAATAATATTTATCTTTATTTTCTTACCATAAATATTTATCCAATAAATATTTTGTGCAATGTCTATAGTGGAGTTTCAAAAACTTTTCTTCTATTTAAAAGCTTTTAGGCAACGGATAAGTCCCTTCTTACTATGTTGTTTTCAAATCAGTGTAGACAGTCACAGATATAAGTTATGATGTAGGCTAATTAAATAAATGCTGTAAAGTAAATTGCAGAATTTAAATTGACACAAGGCTTATAGTGGTTCAGGGGGGTGTAATCCCTTAATCCACTCTTCTCTTGTGATGATTGGAGGAATTCACTATTGTTTTCATAGGTACAATAGTATGATTGTCCTTGGCTTCCCAAGCTTCACAATCTACAAGACTATCACTCCTTGACTGCAACAGCTTCAGTGATTCAGTCTTCCTTTTGCTGTTCCTTAAGATTAAGATCCTTCAACAGCTATCATAGATTCAACTCCTTCTCAGATTGCCTCTGATTCGGTTGCTTCAGTTTGATGTGAATGTGATTCACACACTTGCTTGATCAATCTCAATTCTGAGTATGACTTTGTAGTTCTGATACTTGAGTTGATCACTAGATATGTCTTTGTAAGTTCAGAGAGAAGGCTTTTCAAATTGACAGAGTTTCTGCTTGATTTTTCTTTCTTGATCGTTATTTTCTTTTCCTGTCAATGCCTTCTATTTATAGCCTTGAATAACCTTGGTTTTTGAAATTCCGTCCGTTGGCTATATTAATGAGGGAATAACTCTTGATTTTATTCTTGATTCCCCCTTAATTGTATTCTCCTTGATTTCAGTGATCGGATTCTTTCAACGTATAGCAGAAAATCCGTCCTTGATTGATCCTTTAATGATTTGTGCATTTAATGCATGATCTTCTGAATCTTCATCGTATATCAAATTTGATCTTGTAAATGTCTCTTCGCCGTTTTTAGAACGGTCGAGTGAGCCTTCTGACTTAGCCGTTAGTTCTTTCTTTGCTATTTTGTTTTCTCTTTGCCGAAAGTCAGTTTACTCAGCCGATTCACTGTTTCCTTCTTTGTTCTAGTTTTTGGAGAGTCTTTGTACTTCACTGATCCTTGATTTGGGTGAGACCAGTGTACACCATATTTGAACATTGAGTTTCATCACTTAAAACATAACTTAGACTTATCCAATGTCATCACAGACTTCCTTGGTTATAGGTCAGACCATAATGTCTTCATACTTCTCTGCTGGTGCTTTGCTGGCTTCACTTTGCCGAATATCTGTTTTTTTGCTTTGCCGTTCTACCAACTAGTACAATACTTGTCTGACTCAACTTATACAACATGTCAGACTCTAAGTAAAGACTTATACAGAGAGTTCTAGCTTATTTCAGGCTTGCTATAACAGCTAGTATGGCCATCATCAAAACATAATAAAATGTTCCTAACAATTTCCCCCTTTTTGATGATGCCAAAACCCTCATAAGCCTGAACATAAGTAATCAAAATTTTTCATAATAAACAACTGAATAAAAGTTCAACAATTTTATTCTTCCATCATAGGGCAATAAGATATTGCATCTTTTTATTTAAGTGAGCAAATGATAAGATGAATTGGCAACATGTAACTGGTTTACTTCTTTATTTCTTCAAACCTGATGCCCTTGCCTTTGCTGTCCTCGCCTTTGCTGCCATTTCTCTTTCCACTGGGGCTTTCCACCTTTCCCTTTCCACTGGGACTCTCAGGCTTTGAGTTACCTTCCCCCTTTGTGGCAGCATCAAAACGTGCCTCAAGGTCTGCAATTGCCGCGTCAGATTCAGGGAGAGGCCCATACTTTCTCTCCAGTATTTTGTTGTTGGCTTCACCAACTTTGATAAGAAAGTCCAGTTGCTTGCCAGAATGCTCCATGATCTCATCCAGATGCTGAATTTTGGATGTGTGAGCATTGAGGGTGTCCACCAATGGCTTGAGATTGTTGTCAACTGTCTCTGCATGGAATTCAAGATTGGTTTGGACATGGTGAGGGATGAGGTGTTGTAAGTTGCAAATCAAGTTTCCTTGTCTCTCCATGACCTCATATTGGATTTTGATATGGCTGATGAGGGCCTCAATCTTGTGATTGAAGGAGGTTGCTTCACTCCTTAAGGCAGTCTTCAAATTTTGCCTGCTGTAATATTGCCTTTCCATGTCCACAATGAGGGGTTGAATGTCCAGATTGAAGACTCTCTCTGGATCAATTCCTTCTGGTTCCACATGGACATCCTCTTCATCCCCATCAGTTTCATCCTCAGCATCTTTACCTTGCTTCTTCTCATTTTCCACTGCAATTTCTTCCTTTTCTTTTTCTCCCCCTTCCTTCTCATTTTGTGCTTCTTCTTCTTTTTCTTCCATCAGTTCTTGTTGAGTGTGGACTGCTTCATCTACCACTGTTCCCCCTTGTGCAATTGTGGGGGAGTTGACAAGTTTGGCTGAGTGAGCTTTATCAGCTGGCTCACTTAGCTGGTTGTCAACTTTGCCTGTGCTTTTGAAAAGCACCTCTTGGAGAGTCAGTTCATCATCAGAAATCCCCAAATCTTCTTGAATTGCTTCAAGATTTCCTCCTTCTGATTGTTCATCCTCTGACTCATCCTCTTCCTCATGTATCTCCTCCTCTTCGATGAAGTGATTCTATATCCTTCTTCACCTTCCTCTACAGGTAGGTGATTTCCTCTTGTTGCTTTTCTTCTTTCGTTTCGTGTCATCACTGATTGTCACAGAGTCAATTAATTTGTTGGTTCCAGGCAGAGGGATGTTTTCATGCGCTGTCTAGGATCTGGTTCTTCGTCCCACTCCTGATCTACTACCTTCAGGCTGCTTTCTTTTGCTCCCAGCTATGGGTTTGGGCTTCATGGAAGCCTTGATGTAAGTGAACATCCTCTTTGACTTGTGTGGGGATTGCAGATTTGTGGGTTTCACGTTCAATGCGTTGAACAAGGTGTTGAAGAGGGAATCCGTATGATTTCTTTTCCCGAAATCACCTTTCTTCTGCAAACCCTTGTTTGGTGCCGTAATTGAAAGGTCAAATTCCTTTTGTATCTGATCCTTGAGTCTATTGAATACAAAAGTTGCCCAGTCGAATTTGATGCGTTAGATGATGGCCATCAATCTGATCCGAACCTCAGTCATGATCCTTTTCTACCTTCGATATTCTTGGTGATGACTGGTGCAAACTCGGCGAACGGAGGTTTGAGTGTTGATCTAGGTAGATTGTATGTTTTGCTGTTTTTCCTCGGATTTTTGGCTATCTCAGCCCAGAATTTTGTAATGTCAATCTGTACAAGCTTGACATTGTGCGGGCCTATCATTGGTAATTGTAGGAACCTATTGAGAAGTCCAGGAGTTATGACTATCTCTTTCCTAAAAATTGAGCTTTTTATGCAGTCGACCTCAGTTTTCTTTGCACTGGGCACAAACTTGGCATTTTTCCAGAATGCGATCAGGTTTTCATAGCAGATTCCCGTTATTGGAGGATTTAGGAAGGTCATCAGCCCCAAATTTGAGCAAAGCAATCAACCAGACGTGGAGCTTTTGAATCATTGTCACAAAATGAGAGATAGTGCTCAGGTTTGAAAAACGAGCCGGTTATGATTGATTTTTCGTAGTATTTTTCAGTAGCAGTGATTTGGGAGGATGAAGCCATTGATTGGTAGAGGAAGATTAGACGAGTAAACATAAGTAAACATGACTTTGGATTCATGCAGTTTGTGGAGTTGTACTGTGGGGACTTTAAGACATTGCAACAAGTAGTGTAACTGAATGCCATATGACTTTTTCACCTAGAATTGTCCTTTCTTAGTCTTTCCTTCTTTTGTCCCCTTGTTTGTTGCTTTTACTTCACCTTGGATTTGCTCTTTGAGTCTTAGAAAGAAGTATTTTGCCCAGTTGAATTGCAGATTGTTGTAGATGATTCCCATTAGCCTTATTCTGATTTCTGTCATTGCATTATTTGCTCCCAATTTTCCTTCAATGGTCTTGCCAATTAGGGCACTGAACTCATTGAATGGTTTCTTTAAAGCGGATCTCAAACAATTGACCTTGGTAGATCCTGGGTTTGCCGTTTTGGCAATGGTTGCCCAGAAATCATCCAAGTTTTGTGATATAGATGTCACTTTTTCTTGGCCTTTATTTGAAAGTTTAAGATGTTTGTGAATTACCTTTTCTGTAATCGCTACTTCTTTTCCGTTGACAGATGCTACAATCTTGTCTTCTTCCCACTCGTCACCTTCTTCAGCAGGGAGCCCAGGCACGTATTGTGCAGATTTCCAGAAGGAAACCAGACTTTCATAGCAGACCTCGGTTATGGGCGGATTGAGAAAGGTTGATAGATTTAGGATTTTGCAACCTGCTGCCAATCGTTTGGCATCTTCGTCATTTCCGCACAGTTTCAAGTAGTGTTCTTCTTGAAAGAAAGATCCCGTGGCAATCGATTTTTCATATCTAGCTTGGGTGTTTGAGGAGGATGATGCCATTTTTAGTAAGGTTTGAAAATGAACTTGAGTTTGTAATAGAAAGTAACAAGAGTAGGGTTTGTAATTGCCAAGAAAGCGTAAAGATTTCTGAAAATTTCTAAGTCTTGTTTATATAGTGTGATTTGGGTAGTGTGAACGTGGTTTTGAATATGGAAGGATTTTGTGGCATAATGGCATGATTTTGTGTATGAAAATCGCGATATTCGAGTGGAATGGGGGTGTGGTTTGAGGCAAGTAATGATAGAGCCCGTGAATCGAGGAGTTTATAATTCGAAAAATAATATAATTACCTCCATGATCATAAGTTGATCGCCACGTGTGTACAGAATAATCCTCCATAATTTCCTTATTATCCACGTGTAATCAGAATTGATTTTGTTCACACTTTTAATTTGTCCAAGTCTTTATTTCGGTGAAGTGCCTTTGCTGGTCACTTAGCCGTCCCAATAGGTTCTTCACTTAGCTGCGCCATTTGACTGTTCCTAACAATCAGTTAAGTTACTTTCGCTGGATACCAGCATCTCCTGTAATGGCAAAGGTCGTACCAGTTAATGAAGTCACTTAGCCGATTACTCCAGTTAGCCGCTATTATATACTTATTCAATTTCAATCATTCCTAACTCGTTCTTAGCTTACCGAATCTTTCATAACCGAGTGGTTTAGTGAAGATGTCGCCAATTGATCTTCGGTGGGTATGTGTTTTAGGATGACATCCCCCTTTTCAACATGGTCTCTCGATAAAATGATGTCTTACATCAATATGCTTTGTTCTTGAGTGCAATCTTGGATTTTTCGTAATAGATATTGCACTTGTGTTATCACACATGATTGTAATTGTTTTCTCTTCTAGTCCATAGTCCCTTAGCTGTTGTCTTATCCACAGTACTTGTGCACTGTGACTACCCGTCGCTATATATTCTACTTCAGCTGTTGATGTAGATATGGAGTTTTGCTTTTTACTGAACCAAGAGACTAGTCTGGTTCCTAGCATTTGGCAAGTTCCAGAGGTGCTCTTTCTATCTATTTTGCATCCAGCATAGTCAGAGTCTGAATATGATATCAATGTAAATCCTCCATCTTTTGGATACCAAATACCAACATTTATAGTGTTTTTCAAGTATTTGATTATCCTTTTAGGTGCTAGAAGATGTGATTCTTTTGGTTGAGCTTGAAATCTTGCACACACTCCTACTGCAAATGCTATGTCGAAGTCCGCTTGCGATTAAGTATAATAATGATCCAATAATTCCTCTATACATTTTTCGATCAACATCTTTTCCTCCATCATCTTTTCCAAGTATGACTCGGCACACATTGGTGTGTCTCGTCGTGCCACTTGTATCCATCCCATACTTGTGTATCAAATCTCTTGTATACTTTGCTTGACTAATGAAGATGCCATCCTTCATTTGCTTTACTTGAAGGCCAAGGAAGTAGTTTAATTCTCCCATCATGCTCATCCGAAATTTGCTCTTCATCGGTTTGCAAATTTCTCACATAGCTTTTCATCTTCGGATCCAAAGATTATATCATCAACATAGATTTGTACTAGCAAAGTGCTTGCTCCTTCCTCTAGTTTGAATAGAGTCTTGTCAATAGTTCCTTTGTTGAATCCATTCTTGATCAGAAATTGTGATAGTGTTTCATACCAGGCTCTAGGTGCCTGTTTGAGGCCATAGAGGGCCTTCTTGAGTTTGTATACTTTGTCTTCTTTTCCTTTAATTTGAAATCCAGGAGGTTGTTCTACATAAACTTCTTCTTCCAAAAGTCCATTTAGGAATGCACTCTTTACATCCATTTGATAGACTTTGAAGTCTTTGTGTGCAAACAAATGCTAGAAAGAGTCCGATTGCTTCCAATCTTGCTACCGGTGCAAATGTTTCATCATAATCTATTCCTTGACTTGGGAATAGCCTTTTGCAACTAGCCTTGCTTTGTTTCGACAACGAGTTCCTTGCTCATCCATCTTGTTCCCGAATACCCATTTTGCACCAATGATGTTGACCATTTCGTGTCCGTCAACTAGTTCCCGAGACTTCATTTCTTTCAAATTCATTTAGTTCTTCTTGCATGGCCGTGATCCAATCTGCATCTTGGATTGCATCATCTATGGTCTTGGGGTCCACTTGTGATAGAAAGCAAGTTAGCATGTGCTCCAGGTTGTCTTTCGGTTCGACTCTGTGTGAATATCTCCAATGACTTGTTCTTCGGGATGGTCTCTTAGCCAATTTAGGTCTGGTTGAAGTTGATCTTCACTTGGTGCTTCCATACCTTCATGCTGAGCAAGAACTTCAACTTCAGGTGCTTCATCTGGTGTATTGGTAAGTGGTTCTTCTTGGTTTTCAAAATGATGATTTAGGATGGTAGCTGGTATGGTTGCATTTGTATAGATTTCCCTTTGTGCTACTTTCTCTTCTTGATCTTGAAGATCTTCACCATTTGTATTTGGTTCATCAAAAACTACATGTATTGATTCTTCAATCACCAAGGTTCTTTTATTGAGTACTCTAAATGCTTTGCTGGTGTCTGAGTATCCCATGAAGATTGCTTCATCAGCCTTCTCATAAAAGGTATGCAGCTGATTCCTGTTTAAGACAAAACATTTTGATCCAAACATATGAAAATATGAGATATTAGGTTTTCTACCATTCCATATTTCATATGGAGTCTTTCCATGATGTTTGTTAATGATTGATCTGTTTTGTGTATGGCATGCTGTGTTTGCTGCTTCAGCCCAAAATCTCTTTGGTAAACATGCTTCTGCTATCATTGTCCTGACTGCTTCCTTGATGGTTCTGTTTCTTATTTTTGCAACACCATTTTGTTGTGGAGTTCCTGCTGCAGATAGTTGATGTAATACTCCATTTTCTTCACAATAGGTTCGATAATTTCATTTAGGAATTCGGTGCTCTATCCGATCCGATCTTGATAATCTTTAGCTCTTTCTCATTCGGAGTCTTCTCAACAAATGCGGCGACTTCTTGAGTGTTTCTTTCTTCTTGTTCATGAAAATGGTCCATGTGTACTTTGAGAAGTCATCCACCACTACAAGAGTGTATTTCTTACCACTCACACTTACTTGGTGTATTTGGTCCAAACAAGTCCATGTGCAGCAGATGTAGAACTCTTGTTGTAGATTGATAAGGCTTTGACTTGAATGAACTTTTTATTTGTTTTCCTTTTTGACAAGCATCACATAGACTCTCTTTCTTGAATGTGATCTCTGGCAGTCCTTCAACTAGCTTGCTCCTTGATAGTTTGTTGATGGTCTTGAAATTCAGGTGATTTAATCTTTCGTGCCAAATCCAAAGCTTGTTGATTGTTTATTCTTGACAAGTAGGCATGTTTCGCCTTAGTGTTTTCCATCCACCACATACATGTTGTCTTGTCTTCTACCCGCAAGAACTACCGTGTTGGTTTGATTTGTGAATCACTTTGCATCCTTCTTTGTTGAAGTGCACATTGTAGCCTTTGTCACGGTAATTGACCGATGCTCATCGATTGAAGTTAAGTCCCTTGACATATGCCACATTTTGAATCTTTAGATTGTTCTTGAGTATTATGCCTTCCCCTTAATCTTGCCAGGGTTTTCTTTACCTCCAAATGTGACTTTGGGTCCATCAAAAGCTTTGAAGTCGGTGAGCCATTTCTTGTTTCTGTCATGTGTCCGGAACATCCACTTTGTCTATGTACCGGACATCCTACAAAACAGATTAATTAAGTTTAGGTATCCAAGATTTGTTTGGGTCCATGCTTGTTAGCAATCATGCCTCCCATACCAAGGGTGTATCCAAAAGGTCTTCTTTTTGGATAATTGAAGTCATCAACTTCATATGTATAAGGCATGGCGAGAATAGCTTCTAGTATTTTTACCGAAGGTATTCGATACTTTTCTCCACCTTTTGGTGCATTTGCATCCTTCTTTACTTTCCAATATGCAAGTAGGAAACCTTTCTTGCTTCATGTGTCTAGGAACAGTTTGGTTTTTCTTAAACACATGATGCATTTTGTGGAATGGTTTCCTCTTGTATTTTGGAGGTGCAACATTCCAATCATCCTCGAAGGGTAAAGTCCGCCTTTTCCTTTCGGATGGCCGTGGTTCTTGATTGATTTGGAAGGAGGATTTAGTTTGTCGTTTCACTACACTAGGTCTTGACTTCACCGGAACAGATGATCTGTTGGAACCATGGTCTGTCTCTTTCTAAATTTTGGTCCACTAGTGGTCCTGAATTTAGAATGGTGTTGATCATTGTTCCTACTTTCATCCTGACTGTTGTAGCCAAGACCAGATCTGGATCCAAACCTTTTTGAGGGTTTGTAAGCTGGTGCTTTTAGTGGTGTAGTGGATACCTTCACTGGTGGGGAGATTTTCTTAACTGATCTTTTAGTAACAGATGTATGATCATCTGCTTTTTGTTGATCATTTAAGTAGGTCTCCTTACTAGTTAATTCGACTTTTGCTTCATCCAGTTCTTTCTTTAACCTCTTATTCTCTTTTCTTAGATCCTTGCATTCCTTTTCCGAATTTCATGATTCTTTTCAATTTCATCAAATTTAGTCATGAGATTTTGGACTAGGTATGCTGTATCCAATGGGAGACTAGAGGATTGTGCAGTGTTAGATGTGGATGCATTAGATGAAGAATAGGAACTAGATGTTACCTCAGTTTCATCTGATTCTTTAGCCATTAAACATAGGCTTGTTTCCTCAGTGTCTGAGCCATCACTTTTATCTTCATCCAATTCTTTGGTCATGAGGCATAGGCATGCTTTTTCATTTTCTGAGCTGTCTTCTTCATCACTATTATCTGAGTCATTGTCAGATGATTCTTCATGCTTTTCACCGCCTTTGGATTCTCGCCTTAAGTGCCTTCTTGCTCTTTCTCTTTTCGGATGCTCGTATTTCTTCTTTTCATCATCTTTGTCATTTTCTTCGGGATAATCACCTTGAAGTGACCTTTCTTGTTGCAGTTGAAGCATCTGTATTCATCATCTTTCTTCTTCATGTCTCTGTTTGAGCTTGACTTTTTGTTTGATGAAGAATTTCCTTTGAATGGCTTCTTTTTAAACCTGTCAAAACGTTTAACTAATAAAGCTACCTGTTCTTTTAATTCTTGTGTCTCTTTGCTGATGCATTCGGCAAAGTTACTTTGCTGGGGTGCAGCTAATGCAGTGATTTTGTGTGTCTCTGCCGAAGCACCATCTTCGCCGTTCAATTCGAATTCATGAGCTTTTAACTGGGACATCAGTGTCAGAGTGTCAGTGCTTGCAAGATTTGTTGTTCCTCTGATTACTGATGTTATGATCTTCCATCTTTCAGGTAGTCCTCTCAAGATTTTCAAGCATACTTCTTTTTGGGGATATATGTGTCCAAGCTGTTGTAATTCACTGATGATGCTTGAGAATGCGTTGTCCATTTGATCAATGGATTCACCAAACCTTCATTTTAAAGTTCTCAAACTTCGTTTTGCAACGAGATAATTTGTTTTCTTTAAGCGCTTGGATCCTTCATTTATTAATGATAGCTTGTCCCACATCTCCTTTCTTTGTTTTGCAGTCTTTAATTCTCATGAACATGTTGCTGTCTAGTGTCTTCAAGATCATGTCTTTTGCAACAAAGTCCAAATTTGCTCTTCTCCTGTCATCCTTGGTCCAATCCTATTTAGGTTTGTCAATTTCCTTTCCTTAATCTGCTCCTGTGCCTACCACCGTAGTGATTGTGATCGGTCCATCATTGATTACATCCAGCATCTCTTCATGAGTTGCTGCAAGATGAGACATCATTCTTATTTTATATTCATCAAAATTGTTAACATTAAAAACGGGTACTTTTGACAAGAAGTTTGAGGAATCCATCGGTATAATTGAATATATAAATGACGGTGAATGGAAAACTCGATTTGAAAACTCGCTTTGAAAATATGTGATCTCCTTGTTACCGAAATTAGATCGAACAAGTTCGATACTAGGAACACCGCTCCGATACCAATTGTTGGTCCCGTAGAGAAGGGTGAAACTATAGTCGAGGGGGGGGGGGTGAATGACTATAGTGGAGTTTCAAAAACTTTTCTTCTATTTAAAAGCTTTTAGGCGGCGGATAAGTCCCTTCTTACTATGTTGTTTTCAAATCGGTGTAGACGATCACGGATATAAGTTATGATGTAGGCTAATTAAATAAATGCCGTAAAGTAAATTGCGAGAATTTAAATTGACACAAGGCTTATAGTGGTTCGGGGTGGTGTAATCCCTTAATCCACTATTCTCCCGTGATGATTGGAGGAATTCACTATTGTTTTCACGGATACAATAGTATGATTGTCCTTGGCTTCCCAAGCTTCACAATCTACAAGACTATCACTCCTTGACCGCAACGCCTTCGGTGATTCGGTCTTCCTTTTTCTTGTTCCTTAAGATTAAGATCCTTCAACAAACTATCACAGATTCAACTCCTTCTCGATTGCCTCTCGATTCGGTTGCTTCGAGTTTGATGTGAATGTGATTCACACACTTGCTTGATCAATCTCAATTCTGAGTATGACTTTGTAGTTCTGATACTTGAGTTGATCACTAGATATGTCTTTGTAAGTTCAGAGAGAAGGCTTTTCAAATTGACAGAGTTTCTGCTTGATTTTTCTTTTTTGATCGTTATTTTCTTTTCCTGTCAATGCCTTCTATTTATAGCCTTGAATAACCTTGGTTTTTGAAATTCCGTCCGTTGGCTATATTAATGAGGGATTAACTCTTGATTTTATTCTTGATTCCCCCTTAATTGTATTCTCCTTTATTTCAGTGATCGGATTCTTTCTTCAAACGTATAGCAGAAAATCCGTCCTTGATTGATCCTTTAATGATTTGTGCATTTAATGCATGATCTTCGAATCTTCATCGTATATCAAATTTGATCTTGTAAATG
This sequence comes from Gentiana straminea, assembly GCA_036785695.1. Lineage (NCBI taxonomy): Eukaryota > Viridiplantae > Streptophyta > Magnoliopsida > Gentianales > Gentianaceae > Gentiana > Gentiana straminea. Next base: position 3,586,748 of record JAVUPR010000482.1, read on the forward strand.
TCTCTTCACCGTTTTTAGAACGGTCGAGTGAGCCTTCTGACTTAGCCGTTAGTTCTTTCTTTGCTGTTTTGTTTTCTCTTTGCCGAAAGTCGGTTTACTCGGCCGATTCTTTGTTTCCTTCTTTGTTCTAGTTTTTGGAGAGTCTTTGTACTTCTTGATCCATGATTTGGGTGAGACCAAAGTGTACACCATATTTGAACATTGAGTTTCATCACTTAAAACATAACTTAGACTTATCCAAGGTCATCACAGACTTCCTTGGTTATAGGTCAGACCATAATGTCTTCATACTTCTCTGCTGGTGCTTTGCTGGCTTCACTTTGCCGAATATCTGTTTTTTTGCTTTGCCGTTCTACCAACTAGTACAATACTTGTCTGACTCAACTTATACAACATGTCAGACTCTAAGTAAAGACTTATACGGAGAGTTCTAACTTATTTCAGGCTTGCTATAACAGCTAGTATGGCCATCATCAAAACATAATAAAATGTTCCTAACAGTCGAGTTGGCGTTGCTGGATTCCTCCAGGCAATAGCTTCAACACAAGAGTAAACACTGAGCCCAAGATCGACTTAACGATCATCCTCAATATGACTTAAAGTCAAAATCAGTGTATCACACATATCCAAGTTCACACATGAATATGTCCGCATATTATTCCTCGTTCTCTTCAAGATACTAAAGGACATACTAAACTTGCTCTGTTAACCGCCGAATCTAAGATTCGATCAAAATTGACGTTCAATAACCTGACCATCTCTTACTAGAAAGAGAATCTATCCCATTTCTCTTGATCCGAAGATTTAGAAAGTCATTCCTGAGGCATAGGGTAGAACTTCCTCGTTGAATGTTGCATACACAGATGCATCATTTTAACCAATAAGATGGATGGGAAACCAATGATTGTTTCTAATGAATTCGACCGAGTCAAACTCTTTTAGACTGTTGTCCAAATCTCTGTTGTAGAGAATTGTGGCATTGTCAGATTCTGACTTCAGATAACACACTCATGTTGATTTCAACTGGTGCTGTGTTATCCTTCACAAACACTAATATATATGTATATATTCACTACTGTACTAAAATTGATATCCAGTCTACAAAAGACTTATCAATATTCTGGTCAAATCCACATATTATAGAAATATATGACTTCCAATGACCGAGTGGTTTGCTTTTTATCCACAAAGGACATAAGCCTTGACAGTCATCCTGTCATAAGTTCATAAGGCAATACCCTTTTGTTCCAAATGAATCCGGACTCCGTTTGTTTGGCAAGAAAATCTCAGGGAATCACCCCTATTTTCTGCTTTTGAACGAAATCATGCAATACTAAGTGGTAAGAGAGTTCAAGGTCTGATTAACTCTCTACTTCTAAGGTAATTACCCCTAGACCACTCAATCTTTGCTCTAAAAGATAAACTTTCCTATTCATTCTACTCTTTTCCGTGTAGATCCAATTACTCCCACTGGGCCTGAGACACTCAGGTGGTTCTACAAGAGTATGAACAGAACTGGAGTACCGAACTCCATTCACAGGGTTATGGCTATTAAACCAACCTCTATTATCAGAATCCTATCTTGCTCACAAAAGAGCCATAGGTCATCAATCGATCCTCAGACTACAAAGTCTGCAAAACCCGTAATGGGTAATGGATAAACCATACTCCCAACACTTACTGGGTGGATCGAAATTCTGATCTAGTTTAGTAGTATTTAGTGTTATCACCAACAACCAATGTTGGATGTGGTCTGATTTTAATCAGTTAGTAACTACCTTGAGTAAACGTACTTCAAGGTTCAAGGTTTTGCTGTTCATGGACTCTATCAGAAAAGATGCAACAGTATAACTATCCCTTACCGATTTCAAGAATCCTATATCTAACCTTTATGCACAATAGGTTAAAAGATATATCACGAATAGTCATTGACCGAACGTATGCGCGAAATTCCCAGTCTTACCTTCAAGCACCGTGTGCTAAATGCTTATATTTATGGAAGTGGGGTGAACCGAATCCACACCTTATCCATAAATTCCAAAGCATATTCTAGGTAGACTTCTCGGTCTTACATTTCAATGTAAACCGTTATTTCGCTTCTAATATCTTTATTGAGTTAAGCAGTGTATTGTAGCACATCTAGAACTATATAAGGCAATTTAACGGTTTCTCACTAAGTGAGAACATGTCACAATAAGGCATGCTGAGCATCAGTCTCGAGGACTATGAATGGCCTATTCCGAGTATAGAATACTCTATCTCTGTTGAAAACAGAGAAACCTCAAAATATTTTGGATAAACTTACCGGAGTGTTTGAATAGTTATCAGACAAGAAGTCACTACTTGGAAGCTCCTACTAGCTTGTATCTTTCATCAGACCCCGAAGGTCGTCATGAACAAGCTAAGTTACTTCTTTATAACCATTATCCTTTCCCGATTGAAAGGAAACTTAGTCATTGAACCTTTGAGACAATCTAACCAGACTTGGAGAAAGGAATCACCCTGAGCCGTCTTCAGGTCTTGTCTTTTAGGGACTATGCACTAACTATGGAATATGAAGAAGCGTTTATCTAAATATAGAAACCAATTGCTTTTAATAGTTCTTAAGATGTGTTTTACATACATATTTCAGCAGTTCTAAGTGGTTTTGACTTTATCAAACAAAAGTCCGAGTCTTGGATTCGTACTACAAATGGTATATTCACTTTCTATACGACAAACAAATTATCGAATAGAAGGTAAATGCATTCGTTCCAACGAATCTTAAACCGAAAATAAATTTTCCGCGATATCCAAGGATTGAATCCGAGATTCATTTCCTTATATCACTCCCACTATTCTAGCTAAAATTAACTGCCCGTTGTTTACTCCTTTAATCGTTAAATGCACTGCTAACTTGTTCTTCCAAAGAACTTTGGCTCGAGAAAATCGCCAAGGATTCATAGGTTGGTGATCCAAAATCACTGTCCTTATCCTATGATTTTCAGTTAATTAATTTTTCGGTTCAGCCTTAAAGTTTTCTTAGTTTAGATGACTAACACTTTTAGACATATTCTCTCATTCTTGACTTTCCGTGAATGGAAACAGTCTTGAACCAGTGGTTCGTTTGAGTAGACACTACTCTTGAACCGTGGGATGTCTATTTCGAGTGTTACTCGTCGGGACTTCTCGGATTTTCTAATATACCAGAAAAAACAACAAATCATATTAAAGCTCCCACTAGTTTATCGGTTCCAAATACCGTCTAACGAGCAATGCTTTATTTTTATGATTTTCCGATTTTTTCGATTAGAAAATCTTTCGTACATAGTTCCAATGTTTCCAGAAAAAACAATAAATCATAGAACTCCCACTAGTTCATCGATTCAAAATATCGTCCAACTAGCGACATTCCATGACTTTCCGGTTTTTCAATTAGAACGGTTACGTGTGTAGTCAGTTACACTTTTCTAATGTTCTAGAAAAACAACAAATCATAAAGCTCCCACTAGTTTATCGATTCCAAATATCGTCCAACTAACACTTCATGATTTTCCGATTTTTCAATTAGAAAATTACTCGTGTAATTACTACACACTCAAAATTCACTAGAAGAATTTCAAAGTCCGAAATCACCTTTGATCAAACTAAGTTTGTCTTCCGTTTGACACGAATGACACTAGTGACATACCTATATGTCACTCTGGTTTAAAAGGCTTCAGAGAAAATATCTCTTTCGAAAAATAATTGCATTATCGATTAACTAGTTCAACGTCCTAGTTACTTTCCACTTTTTAACGAAGTCAATACTAGTCAATTATTTTTTAAGCAATTTAGTAAGGGATATAATGCCGTATATAAAATGACATATATTAATTCAAGTTTAACACTGCTATATAAGTTTATTTTAGGAATTGTAAACTAAAATTAAGTCTACTCTACCATTCCAAGGTTTTAACCTCGCATCTCAGTGCCGCCTTAGGGTATGTCAAAGAGATGACGGTTAAATCGAGACAATCTCATCAATGAATAACTTGTGAGAATCGAACATCCCACGAGAATCGAACATCCCTTTATTCATTGACTACCTTCCTTTTTTAGCCTAGATATTATCAAGAATATCCTTTATGAGTGTGACCTACTATATCGGATCTCTTAGGTACGCCCCGAGTGAGCCGTCTTAGGATAGGTCAGTGACCCGACGAGTACCCGGAAATCCTATCCATTCGGAGACCAAGCCATGAATGTTGATAGGGGTGAACACCATCCTTAGGGGGACGAAATCAAAGCGCCGCGAGGCGTCACCCTTCTCTCACTTACTTGTATCTATAGTAGAGGCCGTGGGGTTGGCTGTCGCCTCCCCCGCTCCCACTCAATATTTTGGAAGTGGTGGTGGGCTAACTAACCACGTCTTTTAGATGTTAACATAAAAGCACATCAAATCAAGGATTCCGAATGGTGTCGGTAACGTAGGCCAGCCTACCCGTCCTATTCGTTGGAACATATGTGACAGTCGGACGAAATCCGGTCAAGACAGCCCCATTGAGATAAGAAGGAATCACCCCTCCGCTCTCCGGTGTAGCTTAGTCTTGCCGGACCCCCGTGCATACATCACACTAGGAGGGTTAAGTCGGTCGACCCTAGGTCAGTTGACCACCCAACCTATAAGCGAACCGTTTTTATCCAAGATTTATTGTTCTTTTACCATCATTCAATCTCATAGACACTACGAATTGAAAACGTGATCTCGTTTGGGCTTTTAAGGCGGTTCACCGAGAACACACACCGAAAAGGCTTAACGATTTCATAACCCGTCCTCGGATCTTTAATTAGTTACTAAATTAATTAATTACCACGTATTAACTAAATTTCAACTAATTACGCAAGTTAGTATACATGCATATTTTAATTACCAAAATTAAAATTCTACATGTATGCATGGAGTGGATTTATGATATGATGCATGTCATGGCAATTCCGATTTTATATCTATTTTATGATCAAACACATAAAAAATAAATTGCGGAAAATTTAAACACCGAGATGGACCGTTGGTACCCCCGTATCTAATCTAATCTAGGAAAAAGTAAATTATAATCTTGTTGTCTTCATGTCTTCGATCTTCAAACCTTGAACCACGAACCGTGAACCCAAAAGGAGAAGGGACCTTTTATTTAATAATATAAATTTTTTTTTTTTGTTTGTTTGTTAAAAACACACGGCAGCATCAACTTTTATTTTATTTAATTTTATTTTTTTATTTTTATCAACAGGCCATGCGGCCAAAAAATTAAAAGAAAAAGGAAACATTCCAAAAAAAATATATCTTGCCGTGAGAAAGAAAAAAAATAAGATCAATTTTGGATTGATCAAAGAGATTTGACAAATCTTTTTCCAAAATTGTACTGCCGCCGGAAAATTAAAAAAAAAATATCTGCCCCGATCTCCTGTTCATACATTGAGTTCCGTCTTCATCTCGTGTTCTTCATCGTTCTTCGTCGTTTTTCGGGAATAAAAAAAAAATAAAACTAGCCGAAAAAAAGAAAATAAAAAAAACAACAATTTACATCAATCCTATGCTCAATCGTTACAAAACGAGTGAGCTATAATAGATCTAACGAGTAAACAGTACCAACCCCAATCCATCTCTTCAAACCACAACAATCGCAACATAAAAATTAAAAACAAATTTTCGGCCCCTATCAAAAAATTGGGACAAAAAATCTACATGTTTACCATTCATAGATCTAATATTTTATACGTATAAATATAGATCACATTGGCGACTGATACCACTGTTAGTAATACCATCCGCAACGGAAGGGATTTAAGGATCTAGATCTATAAATTACACATAATAAAATAACTAGATCTACATCTACAAGGGGGTTGTAGAACATATCTCTTGGATCTCAAAATCCAAGTTGAAGAACCGCAAATAGGAAGAACAAAAGGATGTGAAGCGCACCCCGATCTTCCGTACGTGTGATCCAAGCAACTCCCGGTGGAAGGAAATTCTCGTCTCGAATCCTTCCGATATGCTGCCCGGAAAAACCTCTAAGATTTTTCCCTTCTCCCCTTGGCCGAAAATATTCTATCTTCTCTCTAAGAGACGATAGTCGAATTTTATGTGTGTGTAAGGCTTGGGAGAACTCTCTTTATATAGGAGAGTAATCATTGTCTTCCAAGGATTTTATTTTGCAAATAAATAAATCCAATAAATAAAAATAATTCCATAATATTCTAGAACAAATCTAGAATAATATTTATCTTTATTTTCTTACCATAAATATTTATCCAATAAATATTTTGTGCAATGTCTTAAAACAATTTCTTGTTTCTTAAAAACATGTGTAGGGGCCGAAATTCTCCCTTATTGACCTAGTTAATAATTTTCGGCCATAACACACAAATTGGCCAAGATTATGAAAAATGTCTTTTTAACATATTAAATTATTTAGCCCAACTAATTTAATAGTCCACTAAACAATTAATTTACATATCGTTTTAATTAAATTCTAATAAGAACTAAATTAATATTATTAGGATTCGACATCCGAGAATATCTATGCTATATTTGGAGGCACGTCGGGGACCATGGACTAATATTCGATAAATCAATCACAGGAATATGTCACCATAATCCCGTGACTGCACTCCTCCGATTATAAGATTATATTTATCTCCTCACGAGAATAATAATAAGCGTTCATTGATATAATCATTACATATGGATTAATCCTCCATAGACAGTTCATTCTAAATCGGGAAGTTACCGTTAACCCTTTTTAGAACCTCTTATCCTTATTTACCATTAACCCCTAGTGATCAATTAATTCATACAACTCACTGGTAGCTAATCAGTGTAATATGAACTCGCGCGATCGATCAGTTTCTAGGATTAACAAATAAGGAACTGTCTATCTACTTCCATAAATGGAAGGAATGGATTCCGTATCTGTGATAACACTGACTACTCACTCAATCCAGTACAATGCCAAGATGGGGTAATTCAGATCACAGACTCAGTGTAATCCTTAACCGTCAAATCAAACCTCATACCGATTCAAGCAGTTGACTTTGATCACCTCAGGATTAAGATATATCCATAAATATGATCATCGATTGATTCGATAAGACTTATCGATTACGGAATTATATCGTGAACTCTAATCAAATCGGTGCAGCCCTATATGATATATCTATCATATATAAATGACCCATTAGGTTCTCTTAACTGAAAGTCCGGATAGGACTATCACACCTATTGTGTTCTGGGCGCATTAATAGCACGTTAAAGAAGAGACCCGATACTCTCGATTAACTTCACTACGGGCTAATTGTATTTTAAGTACATCTTCACTAACTCAATCCTCCCGTGTATATCCCATACACTGAGTTAAGTGATTACATAAACGATATACTTTAGGGTTTTCTATAGTGTAAATACTATTGTCACATCGGTGAATATGAGAATAATAAATATGAATAATAATATCATTTCATTTATTAAATAAAACAATTATAAAATTGTCTTTCGGGCATCACACCTAACATTGTAGAGTTCTCCTATCTACTCGTACCACAATTCCTGCTCCATTCTGTCCATTTTGTGCCATGTTGATTTATGTATCTTCCAAAGGTGGAATCTCTTCTACCCTCTCGTTGTGATCTCCTTCGTGCGAAATCACGTCGTTCACCAGCCTAACAGATCTCTCTCGAGTTTCCTTTCTATTTTTTCTAGCAAACTTTTCAATCTCAGGTATGAACCTCTCGAGTTTGGCTGCTGAACTTCGTGTAGCGTACTACAATACACAAAAAGAAAATAAAAAGGTTAGCGACTTGCCTCGCCGGCTATTACACACGCCTGGAAGACTAAAAAATACAGACTCTGGCTACCGACTTGACTCTGAACTAACAGAAACAATTCTGCGAAAACTGGACCCTCAGTTTACAGCGTTAGAGCCTCGGTAAACAGGCTGCTATTTTTGTCCAGAATTTTTTGAATTGACTCTGTACGACTCCTGTATAAACAGACTATAAAAAGACTTAATTAAACAGACTCAAATATATACAGAAAACTCAATCTTAAATAAAAAGTATTCTTGACACGAGTCCCCGGCAACGGCGCCAAAAATCTTGATCGCGTGCAAAGCACTTACTAGCAATAGGACTAGGTCTATCTTAGTAGTGTACCGGCAAATCAAGGTCGATCCCACAGAGACTCATAAGAACGTCTAATTATCAAGATTGTGATTGTCACGATAACGGTCTATGACCAACTATAATATAGACAGTAGTAAAATTGGTAACAATCAACTAGCAAGATTATGCAAGTTCAATGAAGCAAACAAGAGTTTCTAATGTATTAGTTCAATTATTAGTAATTAGTTATTCCCCCCACACATGCAACAGTCCTCCTCATTGATGAATTTATTCATTTTTCAGCTACGGGTACAACTCCTAACCCTATTCACTCTGACAATGGTAGTAGACAATCTATACGCAAGCTACCCTCCTTAATTGGCCCGTAATAGCCCATACGCATAAAGAACTATAGATGTCGATATTGAGCGCTAACTCATACCGCAAACCCGCCTAGATAGCTATCGACATTTATCAGCACCTTCCTAGGGTCCATTCAAGATAGTGTCCAAACATAGCACTTCACTATTCGTATTTCATGCTAGTTTACAATAACATGCAAATAGTTGATCAGGCTAAAAACATGTAAATTAAATCTATCGATCAACGTAGCTGGCGCCGATTATCATGAATTAGTAATTTACTAGGTATTCAGATCTAGCGATATAGACCGAACAACGCAACTACTAATCCATGATTTCTTCACCAACGAATCAGATCTATAACACATGGGGTAAAATAAACTAACTACTACATAATTAAACTAAATAAGCAATTAAAACATACTAGTCGAATAGAACAACGATATATCTACATCTTAGAAAAGACAGAAAATCATACCGTCAAAGATAATTGTAGATCTCCTTCGGATCTCTCCCTAGGCAGCGACTCCGTCCTCTCGCCGACCAGAACTCATAAAATAAATAAAATAAAGAACAAAGAACTTTTATTGCATAATACTTGTCTTGAAAATTGTACACTTATGTTCTGAGGCGAAGCCTCTTATTTATAGCTATCTAAACCGACTTAGGAACATCTAGTTCTACCCCTCGTCCAAGAAAACATGTTTCTGAAGATTCTCGAAGCTCGGTAAGTCGGCACCGCCTCCTAGGTTACCGAGGGTATTTTTGTCCTTTTTCTTCAGCCGACTTAACTTGGAATGTTCTGGAATACCCTAGGCCCATTCTTTTCATTCAGTGCACTCCAAATTCGTCCATGTTGCTCATCCCAATATTTTGTATCCTGAAAATCATCAAATAATACCTGAAATAATATCGAAATAGGGAAAATAAACGCTAAGTGCATATTTCTTGACTCACGAACCCGACATATGATATTCAACTCACATGGTTCATATTTATAGGTCGAAACAACTATTTTTAGCTCATAATGGATAGAATGTTGATGCCGTAGGATAGACTATTTTTACCGTCATCAAATTACATAATCCGAGGGACAATATAAATGTGCGTAACTCATGATACCACGCCCGAGGGGCTTGTTTCAGCCCATAAATAGCCTTGTGCAATTTGCAAATAAACCAAGAATGATCAGTGTTTTCAAAGCCCGGAGGTTGGGCCATGTAAACATCCTCTGTAAGGGAACCCTGTAGAAAAGCGTTATTCACATCTAATTGACGAAGACACCAACCAAGAGAAACTGCAATACTGAGGACCAAGTGAATTGTGATGGGGACCGTCTCAAAATAATCAATTCCAAGACGTTGCGTAAAACCTTTGGCAACGAGCCGAGCTTTGTAACGCTCAACCGTGCCATCAGGATTACGTTTGATCCTGAATATCCATTAATTTGTTGCCGACAACATTGAGAGATGGATCATAGGGAACCAAAGACCACGTGTCATTACGTACAAGAGCATCAAACTCGTCGGACATGGCCTGACGCCAATGAGAGCACTGAAGAGCCTATTTGATAGTAGTGGGCGCAGTATCAGAGAGTCGAGACTCCAGTTAGGCGGTAAGGTTGAGGAGGGTGCGGGGTTTGAAGATTTGGTTGCGGGCTCGAGTAACCATGGGATGGTGGGGTGGGGTAGGAGGGGAGGTGGAGAGGGAGGTGGTGGGAGATATGGGTGATGAAAGGAGGTGGAGGGGATGATTCTGGTGAAGGGGGAAGGTTCAGGTGGGGTTGGAGGGGGAGATGGTTCAGGTGGGGGTGGAAGGGGTGCAGGTGGGGGTGAATGGTTGGGAATGGTGTCAAGAAACAAGGTATGAGAGGGGTCAGAGTCAGTCATAGGTTGAGTGGAGAATGGAAAAAAATCTTCAACAAATCGAACATCACGGGAGACATACAGACGATGGGTGGCCAGATCATAATAGAGATACGCACTCTGAGTTAGGGAGTATCCGAGAAAAACACAAGGAATGGAATTGGACTCAAGTTTGTGGAGGGTATATGGCTTGAGCCAAGGGTAGTAGAGGCAACCAAAGACATGACGCTTAGAGTAGTTAGGTGAGGTCGAAAATAGTTTCTCATACTGGGAAAGCATAGCGAGGGTTTTGGTTGGCATACGATTAATAAGATAAGCAGCAGCGTCGACAACATAGGACTAGTAGGTAAGGGAATATTGGATGCATGTTGGAGTAATGCTAGGGCAGTTTCAATTAAGTGGAGGTGGCGGCGCTCGGAGATGCCATTATGTTGAGGAGTATGATGGGGAGATGTGTGATGGGAAATGCCTCGAGTAGACAGTAAAGGGCGAAGTCTGATAAATTCCATGCCATTGTAGGAATACAGTATTTTAAAGGAGGAAGAAAAATAATTTTCAACGTAAGCGATAAACTTTTCAAACACAGATGAATCATCGGATTTGCAGACCAAGGGGTATAGCCAAATATAACGAGTGAAGTGATCAACAAAAATAACGTAATATTTGTAACCATTGACGATGCCAAGAATTGAACCAACCTACGTGGCACCTCTCCAGTGACTCAACCTTAAATACAAGGGACAAAAGGGTTGGATGCTCCAGTGGCTGGGTTAGGGTAGCTCGTTTGTTGATCCCATCGCCCTTAGGTCCACCAGTGCTTAGGACCTTGAGTAGCTGACAAGCCTGAGTTCAATCTCGACCTCCACAGGTCGGCCAACACTTGTACTCTAATCTACCTATGTCCGACCTTACTGACTTACCGTTCCTCGCGCCTAAGAGCCTGAGCTAATATCAGCTCGGACTCCCTCCCCAACCTTGGAAGGTCGGCCAATTCAGCTCGGGCCGTCTAAATCGGCCAGAGTTAATCTTCAATCGTATTTCCCACGTGAGCGATAAATCAGATAACTATGGAAAGAATCCTGAGTCATAAAGGCTCCAGTCTTTACCACTTAATACAAATATTTGAATACTATAATTATCTCCTAAAATCATGGGGATCAATGATTCATAATCTTTTCCTTAGGGAACACGTTAATCAGTGTCCACCACAGACACGGCACATGCTAACTCTAGGGCGCAAGCCCCTCTATATAAACAATACCTAAGGAACTACGAAGACTTGATTCCAATCCCAGCATTGGATACGTAGGCAGCTTGAGAAACAACATCGCAAGTCCAGTCTAAAAGCATCCCAAATCATCCCCTCTTTTATCATTCTTTGTGTTGTAGGAGTTTCCTTAGGTTATCATCAAGAGAAAGAGCCCTAAATTTGAGGGCGACAATTTTTGGATCATCAATTGGCGCTAGAAAGAGGGTCTCTTCGTTTGATAATCTCAGGAAAAGCTCCAAGATCAACATGGTTTCCACACGACAACAAGCCGCCAATGGCAGCAATGCCAATCATGCGACGGAATCAGATGCCAACAACAACCAGAACCAGCAGCAAGAAGACGTCTCTCTCGACGCTACCCATCAGGCGTTAGTGGATCAACTCACGGATTTAGACGATGCAATAAAAGAGGCTGTCCTCAATGCAGTGTTTGCGGAAGAGGATGAAGAAGATGAAGACCTGGAAGGTCTTGAGGAAGAGGACTGTTAAGAAATCTACTTGGGAACGCAGCGGAATTTAAAATTTATTTCCTTTTAACCAGGATCGACTTCGTTTAAGCAATAAACAAATAAGCTAGTAGACGGTGGTTATCTTGCTTGATCTAAAAGATGTATGCTTTGACCGTCTAAGGAGAGTAGTTGTGCAAGGAGCCGCCCAAGTGTTCGGCCTCTACCGCTAGTCCATACGAACAACCCGCCGGAATCCACCATTGGATTGCTACTAGGAAAATCCGGCTGCTAGACCGGCCTTTTCTCTCTCTCAAAACTCTCTCTAAGAAGCTCTCTATTTTTCACAAGAACTATTAGCTCTTGGAGTTGTGATGTACAAAAAACCTTGACACACATCTCCTATTTATAGTGGATGGGGCGGCCCCCTAGTAGAGTAGAGAGGAAGAAAACATTTTACTAGTAAAATAAGGAAAATATATTTGATTGATTTATCTTATTAAAATTCAATATCTTATATTAAATATTTCCAATATATTGTCAATATCTTATATTGACTATATTTATCTTATTACCATAAATCAATTTACATATGTGTATATATCACATATATATATATTGCATATATATATATATATATATATATATATATATATATATATATATATATATATATATATATATATATATATATCTCTTGGAAACAAATGTGCCCAAGCACAATCTAAGTGCAAGTCACGCATGTGACTATATATATTTATATATTAATCTATATATATTAATCTATATGTAATATATAGAGGAGTCAATTTAACCCAAATACCCGATTAACCCGCTCCAAACCCGTAAATAATCTGGAAAAAAACACGAACCTTAAAAAAAAAAATTACACCCGAAAGCAAACAAGAGTTATCACTTTGAACGGCTTCACCCTAACAAACTCTATCATCATCAAATCAAAACCTTCAGATTATGATAACCACATAAAAACTCCAATCTTGATTTTCCTCAAATCTCTCGATTCTTTATCAGATCCCATAGATTTATTCCTCCTATCACGTGTGATCTTTTTGCTTCGTGATTTTATCATCTATTTGAGAATCAGATTCAGTAGTCGCTACACTTACTCCTTCTGAGTTGCCTAGCATTTTTTTACTGCATTTTTTATTCTTTATATAAATGTAGACTTCAACGGGCCCAGGGAAAATTTCAGCAGGGCGAGGGGAAAATTTCAACGGGGGATTTAAAATAAAATGCCAGGTCAGACCTGACCTGATATGAAATATGGGGTATAATGACCTGAAATGATAATTTCTCACAGAATACTATGTTGATGCCCCCTGCCAGCTTCTAAGGTTAATTAATTAATGCCAGACTTCTCAAAAGCGAATGGAGAAAAGAAACTAAAATGGGCACTTGACAGATAGTGGAATAGCAGCGGAAAACATTGATCGCCATTGCCCTAAAGACATAGGCTGTGCATTCAAGAGATGGTCTATCATCTTCACAGTATTTTCTACCTAATAAGCCAAGGGGACTTTAACCCCATGAACTGCATGCGCGAACAACTTTTTCGGTCTGTTCAATTTCATCAATATGTTGAAAGCATGTTCAAACTGGGTGTCTACTATCCTTTTTTCGTTGGTGGAAAGTTACTATTTTCAAATATCATCTTAATTTTGTGAAATATTTGGTGGATTATAAAAAATACGAGTTTAATAGGTTTTTGGACCGTGTTCATATCTACTTTGTAGCATCACTTAGATAAACATAACATTCAAATCAAGCCTAGATTGTGCTTGGGAGAAACGATGTGATAGTGATGTTCATTAGCTTAGTTTTATTTTATTTTTAATTTCTTATAGAATGCGGTGGCCACAAAACTCTTAGCCGGTCAGATTGTCACTTAAATCATGTTTCCCATATATAGTGTTCATTGGCATATTGCCATTAAAATTTTTTTGTCGCTGAATCTTTATGGCGTTCTCCATTGCAAAAATATCGGTATCAGACAGAGAATCATTGTGTTAGCAAATTCTACTCCTTTTAGCCTCTATATACTAGCACGTCTTTAATATGTTTTTCAAAAACTAATATGCTAAGAGATGTTGACAAGCGAAGATTATCATAGGGGCAAGAGTTGGGTGTCTAGATTTAGACTCTGGAATTATGTAAAAATTCAAAAAGGTTGCACATGTTGTACTTCATGTAAAATAAACCATATTTGTTTCAATATTTGGTTTTCCCGTGCAACACCAACTGTGTGTTTGTATGTGTTTTCGACTATGTGTTTTAGAAATAAGATATGTGTTTGTGTGTATTTCATTATGACGTGCCTTATTTAGTATTGATCCTTTTTTCCGTCAGGCCCACGAGAACCTAAGACCCCAAGTTTATTTTGCTGTTGAATAGAGTTGTGAATGTTCCATATCATGTATGACATAAACTGTTCTTTAAAAGTTTTCGGTAATAGCCGTTGTGCAAGAGTGGGAGATGTCTAGGTTGCTTTTGGTTGTTGTGGGTACTTAATTTATTTGTGATAGATGTAATATCGTCGGATCAATCATAGATTGACCCGATTACGCAGCGGAATGCATCAGATCTAGATCTAAACGAAACAAAGAACATAATTAAAGATCTAAATCTACAAGGGGGTATAGAAGCCTACCTTTTTATGGTGCTTAACTCCAAGAACAAAAAGCTCCAAGAACACGTGATTGAGCAGCCACCGTCTTCCAACGTGTGTCTCCCAGCAACACCAAGTGGATGGTGTTTCCCGCCGCCGGACCTCCTTGATATACTACCGGAATAATCCTGAAGATTATTCCAACTCGAAACCCGAAGAACTATAGCCGAAAATTCCAAGCTATATTCTAATGATAAATGGCGTGAATTATGTGTGTCAAAAGGCTTGGGAGAACTCTCTTTATATAGGAGAGTAATCCTTGTCCTCTAAGGATTTAATAATTAAGAGATAATTATTAGAATAATCCTTTATTCCAAATAAAAGATAAATAAAATAATTATCCCAAACAAATTAGGATAAATCATATTATTATCTAATATTCCATGAATTATCAATTAACAAATAAAAGATAAATCACACATTAAATAATTATCCAAGAAAACTAATTTCCCAATAATTAAATAACAACACAAAAATGCGCCATATGTAAACCCAAAAAGAGTTACACGCATTTTATCATATTTGACCAGTTAGGTCAAAAGGTCAACACACTAATTTGGGCCGAGTCCACGAAAAATATCTTTTCCGTGTATTTAATCATCTCGTCCAACTAAACAATTAATCCACATATCAACTAAATAGTCCAATCCAACTATTTTATTATAATTGAGGTGCAACGACGAGAAATCCAATTATGCTATTTCGGGAGCCACGTCGGGGACCATGGACCCATATTTAGTAGCTACAATAAATTAGATTAAATTATTCGTCAGACAGAATAATTATATCCAACCTATTAATTCCGAGATTACACCACCATAAACCCAAAACTTAACTCTATCGAATATAGATAACTTACACTCAATTTATAAGTCGAAAGCGTCCACTGATATAATCATTACATACGGATAAATCCTCCATAGACTGTTCACTTCGATTCGGGATATTTCCGTAAAACCTTCTCGAAACATATTATCCTTATTTACCATTAACCCCCTAGTGATCGATTAGTTCATAACCATTATGATATGAACTGGGCCCATCGATCAGTTTCTAGGGTTAACAAATAAGGGAACTGTCTGTCTACTTCCCGAGGGAAGGAATGGATTCCATATCTGTGATAACACAGACTACTCACTCATCACAGAATAGAGCCAACGAGAAGTGTTGGACCACATACCGCGAAGTGATCCTTTCTAACACATCAAACCCTACCCTAGTCTAAGCAGTTGTCTGTGATCACATCAGGATTGAGATTAATCCATATATGATCATCTTGTGATTCGATAAGACTTCTCGATTACGGAATTATATCGAGAACTCAAATCAAATCGGTCCAAGCCCTCCTATATGATTATCATCATATATAAATGTCCCACTAGGTACCCTATTACCGACAGTCCGGATAAGACTGTCACACCTAAAGTTTTCTGGGCGCATTATTATCAAATTAATCTAGAGACCCGTACTCCGATTAATAAACGCTATGGACTAAGTTAATTTTAAGTACATTTCACAAACTCAATCCTCGTGTGTATAGCCATACACTGAGTTGTGATTACTTAATCAATATACTTAGGGTTTTCTGTAGTGTATTAATATTGGCAATAAATGCGAATAAATAAGATGAAATAAATTCTGTCATTTATTTAAATTAAACAATTACAAATTGTCTTTCGGGGTTCCTTCGAATTTGACTACGGGGTTCCTTCGAATTTGATACAGCCCCATTGTTGTCACAATAGAGAGTGATCGGATCATTGTGATTTGGAGAGACCCCTAAAGCACTCAGGAACTTTCTGAGCCAAACTGCTTCCTTAGCTGCATCAGAGGTCGCTATGTATTCAGCTTCCATAGTAGAATCAGCCGTGCTGGATTTCTTGACGCTTCTCCAAATGACTGCACCACCACCAATGGTAAACACTGAGCCTGAGGTAGATTTGAAATCATCTCTATCTGACTGGAAGTCAAAGTCAGTGTACCCCTGTACATCCAGGTTTGCACCCGAATATACCATCATATAATTCCTAGTCCTCTTCAAGTACTTTAAGAGGTTCTTTACTGCAATCCAATGCTCATTGCCTGGATTCGACTGATAACGACTGACGAGTCCAACGCCATAACAGATGTCAGGTCTAGTGCACAGCATAGCGTACATTAGACTACCTACAACCGAAGCATAAGGCACTCTTCCCATAGCCTCTGTTTCCTCAGGAGTCTGAGGACTCTGAGTCTTAGAGAAATGGACGCCGTGACGAGTTGGTAGGTAACCCTTCTTTGCGTCCGTCATGCTATATCTAGCCATCACCTTATCAATGTAAGTGGCTTGTGAAAGAGCTAACATCCTGTTCTTACGATCCCGTAGTAATTGGATCCCGAGAACATAATTCGCCTATCCCAAATCATTCATTTGGAATTGGCTAGCCAACCAAATTTTAACATCCGACAACATCCCCTTATCGTTTCCAATCAGGAGAATGTCATCTACGTACAACACTAGAAATGTAACCTTATCCTTAATGACTTTCTTGTATACACAAGGTTCATCAGGATTTTGTTCGAAATCATATGACTTATTGGTGTCATCAAATCTATGATTCCAATACCGAGATGCTTGCTTCAACCCATAAATGGATCTCAGCAACTTGCACACTTTGTGCTCTTGGCCTTGCTCGATGTATCCTTCTGGTTGCTGCATATAGATTTCCTCGTCGAGAAAGCCGTTAAGAAACGCTGTCTTGACATCCATTTGCCAGATTTCATAATCTAGGCATGCAGCAATAGAAAGAAGGATCCGGATGGATTTAAGCATGGCCACATGGGAGAAGGTCTTTTCGTAGTCTATACCCTCTCTCTATGTGTAGCCTTTAGAACTAGCCGTGCTTTAAAGATTTGCACCTTACCATCAACTCCTCGCTTTCTCTTGTAGAGCCACTTGCTCCCTATGGGTTTTACCCCTTCGGGGCAATCTACAAGTTTCCAGACTGAGTTAGAGTACATGGACTCTATCTCTTGATTCATCGCGTCAACCCATAGATCCTTGTCACGATCATTCATGGCCTTCCGAAAGGACACTGGATCATCTTCCACACCATCAGAGACGGCTACGTTCGCCTCTGATTGTCCATACCGATTTGGTGGCCGAACCACTCTTTCAGTACGTCTGGGTGGATTAGGGGGAGGGGTGACTGTTGCATTCACAGTGTTGTCTACAGTGACACTAGGTGGCACTTGTGGTCTGACCTCATCAGAAAGTAACTCCTCAAGTACGACTTTACTTCGAGGCTTGAAATCTGTCATATATTGATCCTCCAAAAATGTGGCATTAGTTGAAACTATCACCTTGTTATCTTCCGGATCGTAAAACAGACCTCCACGTGTTCCCTTGGGGTAACCCACAAACAGACATACTTTCGTACGCTTTTGTAGTTTACTAGTCTTGTCCACCAGCACATGTGCAGGACATCCCCAAATGCGGAAGTGATTTAGGCCTTCTGGCCGTCCCCTCCACATTCATAAGGTGTCTTTGTGACAGACTTTGACAGTACTACATTCAGTATGTATACTGCTGCTTCTAGAGCATATCCCCAAAAAGATATCGGTAGCAAGGCGTAGCTCATCATTGATCTGACCATGTCAATCAATGTTCTATTTCTCCTTTCAGCAACTCCATTTTGCTGAGGTGTCCTAGGCGCAGAACGTTGGGAACGGATCCCATGTTCAAGTAGGTAGTCAGTGAATTCAGTATCTAAGTACTCTCCTCCACGATCAGAGCGATGGCATTTCAAAGACTTTCCTAACTGCCTTTCGGCTTCTGCTTGAAATTCCTTAAACTTGCCAAAAGTCTCAGATTTTCGATGCAGCAGACAAACATATCCGAATCTCAAGTAATCGTCGATGAAAGTCACAAAATACTCGAATCCTCCTCTAGCTTGCACATTCATCGGACCACAAAGGTCTGAATGTACTAACTCTAGAGGTTCTTTGGCCCTATTCCCTTTTGACGAGAAGGTATGTTTAGTCATTTTTCCTTCCAGGCAAGATTCGCAAACCGGCAATGAGTCAACAGATAACTCTTTTAAGGTATCACCCTTAGCCAGTCGTTTGAGTCTTTCCAAGGAAATGTGACCTAGCCTAAGGTGCCAAAGATATGTACTATCTTATTTATGAGAAATTTTCTGCCTTTTAGCAGATTTTTGATGCGCTACTTTAAACATTTCAGTATTTAACAGGGGAGCTTGCGTGGGTTTAATGAAATACAATCCGTTTTCTAATACAGTAGTACACAAAGTAAAACCATTCTTTGAAATAGTAAACTCATCATTCATAAAAGAAACAGAGTACAACTGGTCTTTCAAAGCAGAATACGAAATTAAATTTCTACGAAAATTCGGAATGAAATAAACATTGTCTAAATGTAAAACTTTATTTCCAAAATGTAAAACCACAGCTCCCACTGCTTTTTCTGAAACTAATGCCTCGGTGCCGACTCTCATAACTTGAGCTCCTTCCTCTAGCTCCTGAAACGAACTAAGGATCTGCAAAGAAGAACATACATGGTTAGTAGCTCCAGTATCCATTATCCAAATTGATACATCTTTAGCTACATTGAAAGATTCCAAGACGAGTAATTCAGGATTACCTTTCTTATCTTTCCCATTGCTAGCCTTTACCTTCCCATCCTTTACATCTTTGAGATATACGGGGCAGTGACGACGCCAGTGCCCTATCTCATTGCAGTAATGACACTTGCCCTTGGGCTTGGATGGTGTATTCGGCTTGGCCTTCTTCTTCATAGGTTTAGGCGCCGGCGCAGTTTGTTTCTTATTCTTTTGTTTACCCTTGGTTTGACTTAGACGCCTTGGCTAAGACCACATTGGCCTCAGCCTTCTTTTCCTGCTCTTGGGTTTTATCTTTCGAAGAAAGACCCTCAAAGACTTGGAGTTCATTGATCAACTCCGTCATGGAAAGGTGAGCCTTAGACATGACGTAGCTGGTCCTGAACGTCAGGAAATCAGATGTCAGAGATTCGAGAATCACTGACACTAGGGTAGCATCGTCTATAATCGCACCATGAGTTGCTGCATCAGTGAAGTAACTTATCATGTTCATCACATGACCAGTAACCGACTGACCTCGCCTCATCTTGGCATTGATAGCCTTCCTCACGGCCTCGTGTCTTGCTTGATCAGACGGTTTGCCAAACATGGTGGTTAAATGCTGCAAGATTTCTCGTGCAGTATTAAAACCCTCAATCTTGCTCCGAATGACATCCGACACTGAGGCTAAGAAGATGCCTCTTGCCTTATTATTCGCCTCTTGCCATTTTTGATGTTGATCGCAAATGCGTTTAGGCGGATTTTGAGGGGGAAGAACATGGCACTCATCAGTCAAAACAAACTGTGCATTCTCAAATACGAGCACCACGTTTACGTTACTTTTCCACTTAGTAAAATTGTCGCCATTTAGCTTATCATTCAGTAAAGTTTGAATTTGCGAAGACATGTTGCTGTAAATAAAATGACAGAAACTTAATCAAATATACTCTACCATATCTTGTATTTTAGGAATAATAAACTATATAAAGTATATCCTACCATTCCAAGGATTTAACCTTGTATAGTGCTGTCTGAGAGGGTCGATATCAGCACTATGATGGTTAAACTGAGACAATCTCTCCCAATGATTAAGCTTCGAGAATCGAACATCTCTCGGGAATCAGACATCCCGGACCTTAATCATTGATTACCTTCATTTTTCTAGCCTAGATATTTCAAAAATATCCATAAAGAGTGTGACCTACTATATCAGATCTCAGAGCACGCCCCGAGTATGCCTACGAGGGGCAGGTCAGTGACCCGGCGAGTACCCGATATCCTATCCTTTCGGAGACCAAGCCTTGAATTTTGATAGCGATGAACACCATCCGAAAGGGGCCGAAATCAAAGCGGCACGAGGTGTCACCATTCTCTCACGTGCTTGCATCTATAGTAGAGGCCGTGGGGTTGGCTGTCGCCTTCCCCGCTCCCACTCAATATTTTGAAAAAGTGGTGGGTTTACTGATTACGGTTTTGGCCTTGACATTAAGAAACAATAAATCAAAGTACTCCGAATAGGGTCGGTTATGTAGGCAAGCCTACGCCGTCTTATTCGTTGGAACATATGTGATAGTTCAGGCCAATCCGGAAAGAGAAGCCCCATTTAGCCCGAAGGCTTATCGGCTATGCTAAGTCCTTTCGAACTGCTGTAACGTACATCACACGTGAAGAGGGGAGTCGATTGAGCCGAAGCTCGATTGAACTCGCCCAACCATGGTTAGACCATTTCCGAACCCATGTACTAAGATTCTCCGATTTCTAAATTGTCACCGAAAGCGTAATCTCGTTTCTGTTTAAGGTGGGTTCACTAAGAAGCCATCACCGAAAAACTCAACGATTTATCCAAGTGGGATTCACCGAGAATCCATCACTAAATCGTAACGATTGACAAAACCCGGTTCCTCGGTTTTTATAATTAGTTACTTATTATTTAACTACCACATATTAAATTAATAAGCATTCATACTAATTATTCGAGTTATACACGTCTATTTTAATTCGAAATTAAAAAAAAAAAAAAAACTACGTGTATGCATTGGAGAGGAATCATGAAGATGCAAGTCATGGCAATTTTCCGGTTTTAAGCACGTAATTTTGATCAAACACAAAATTATACCGAAAAGTAAACACCGAGATGGACCGTTGGTGGGGACTAACTATTTTCTAAGGAAAAGTAAAATTTATACTATGTCTTCGAGTCTTGATCTTCGAATCTTGAACTCGAACCGCCGGATCACGAACCACGAACACCCGAGAGGAGAAAGACTTTTTAATTAAATAAACAATATTATTATAATTATCAAAAACCTTTTTTTTTTTTTTTTTATGATGCGGCTGGAAAAAAAATTCCAGGAAAAAAAAAGTTTTTTTTATTTTTCTGCCAAATAACGGCAGATTTGTTAAAAAAAAATTAGGTTAAAAAAAATTACATACAGCGCTGAAAAACCCTAGCCGCATGCAGTTTTAAAAAAAAAGTCTTATAGCGATGTTTTTCAGCGTCGCAGAAAGTCCTGTAGCGCAGGATTTTAATAAAAAAACAGGTTTTTAGCCGTTTCTCTTCGTTCATACCTTGGGTTTCGCCTTGATCTTCAACTTTTCTTCAAGATCTTCATCTTTTCGAGCCCGGAACATCAAAATTCCAATAAAAGGTGCTACTTTACATTGAATTTCGAAAAAGACATAAAAAAATACAAATCCTATGCTCAATTGTTACTAAACAAATGAGTTACAAAATAGATCTATGGGTAAACAATACCAACCCAATCCATCTCTTCAACCACAACAATCACATGCATGCATCATGATAAATTTCGAAATTTACCACAAAAAAAAAACGAAATAAAACATCTAAAACATGCTTTTCCACTCATAGATCTAAAATTCATATACTTTCATCGTTAGATCAAAGGCTTTGAGACCACTAGATATATGTAATATCGTCGGATCAATCTATGATTGACCCGATTACGCAGCGGAATGCATCAGATCTAGATCTAAACGAAACAAAGAACATAATTAAAGATCTAAATCTACAAGGGGGTATAGAAGCCTACCTTTTTATGGTGCTTAACTCCAAGAACAAAAAGCTCCAAGAACACGTGATTGAGCAGCCACCGCCTTCCAACGTGTGTCTCCAAGCAACACCAAGTGGATGGTGTTTCCCGCCGCCGGACCTCCTTGATATGCTACCGGAATAATCCCGAAGATTATTCCAACTCGAAATCCGAAGAACTATAGCCGAAAATTCCAAGCTATATTCTAATGATAAATGGCGTGAATTATGTGTGTCAAAAGGCTTGGGAGAACTCTCTTTATATAGGAGAGTAATCCTTGTTCTCCAAGGATTTAATAATTAAGAGATAATTATTAGAATAATCCTTTATTCCAAATAAAAGATAAATAAAATAATTATCCCAAACAAATTAGGATAAATCATATTATTATCTAATATTCCATGAATTATCAATTAACAAATAAAAGATAAATCACACATTAAATAATTATCCAAGAAAACTAATTTCCCAATAATTAAATAACAACACAAAAATGCGCCATATGTAAACCCAAAAAGAGTTACACACATTTTATCATATTTGACCAATTAGGTCAAAAGGTCAACACACTAATTTGGGCCGAGTCCACGAAAAATGTCTTTTTCGTGTATTTAATCATCTAGTCCAACTAAACAATTAATCCACATATCAACTAAATAGTCCAATCCAACTATTTAATTATAATTGAGGTGCAACGACGAGAAATCCAATTATGCTATTTCGGGATCCACGTCGGAGACCATGGACCCATATTCAGTAGCTACAATAAATTAGATTAAATTATTCGTCAGACAGAATAATTATATCCAACCTATTAATTCCGGGATTACACCACCACAAACCCGAAACTGAACTCTATCGAATATAGATAACTTACACTCAATTTATGAGTCGAAAGCGTCCACTGATATAATCATTACATACGGATAAATCCTCCATAGACTGTTCACTTCGATTCGGGATATTTCAGTAAACCCTTCTCGAAACATATTATCCTTATTTACCATTAACCCCCCTAGTGATCGATTAGTTCATAACCATTATGATATGAATTGGGCCCATCGATCAGTTTCTAGGGTTAACAAATAAGGGAACTGTCTGTCTACTTCCCGAGGGAAGGAATGGATTCCATATCTGTGATAACACAGACTACTCACTCATCCCAGAATAGAGCCAACGAGAAGTGTTGGACCACATACTGCGAAGTGATCCTTACTAACACATCAAACCCTACCCTAGTCTAAGCAGTTGTCTGTGATCACATCATGATTAAAATTAATCCATATATGATCATCTTGTGATTCGATAATACTTCTCGATTACGGAATTATATCGAGAACTCAAATCAAATCGGTCCAGCCCTATATGATTATCATCATATATAAATGCCCCACTAGGTACCCTATTACCGACAGTCCGGATAAGACTGTCACACCTAAAGTGTTCTGGGCGCATTATTAGCAAATTAATCTAGAGACCCGTACTCCGATTAATAAACGTTACGGACTAAGTTAATTTTAAGTATATTTCACAAACTCAATCCTCGTGTGTATAGCCATACACTGAGTTGTGATTACATAATCAATATACTTAGGGTTTTCTGTAATGTATTAATTTTGGCAATAAATGCGAATAAATAAGATGAAATAAATTCTGTCATTTATTTAAATAAAATAATTACAAATTGTCTTTCGGGCATAAAACCTAACAATTTCCTCTTCTTCTTTTATTGTTTTTCATTTTTGTGTTACATTACATCCTAAATTGTGTGTGTTTTTAACATAATTTGAAATTTCTGTAACTACCATCTCACATTATCCACTAAAGAAGACTATCATTCTGATTTTTATGGGCGACTATTAAAGTGGTCAAAGTTCCATTTTTCGCGCAAGGAATCTCAATGTTATATACTACATGGAGAGGAAAAAGAGGAGATACCACTTCAGTCGGAAGTGTACAATCAAGAGATGTCTGAAATTGAATTGCGCAACAAATGGCAGGCGGCTGGAATTGTAGATAATCGATCTAGAGAACCAAAAGTTTAAACACGTCATGTTTTATTAATTAACTTATTTTGTCATTTTTAAGGGTATTTTGTCATTTTTCTTTAATACTCATTTTCATATTTTACGTTATCCCGTGCATTTTATTTCATTTTTATTTACCCATGCATAGCACGGGTTTTTGACTAGTATCTTATATTAATATATGGTAATAACATTAATTAAATTGTACAATCCAAGTGTATCTTATACACAATAATATATGCCCCCTATAGCCAATATTTTGGCATCCGGAACATTCTTTAATTAATAAATATAATTAATATCTTGTATTTCATTTATTCATAATAAATACATATCACCATATTAATTTACCACTATAACCTTTATAGTACGAGATAAATTATTTCCTTATTTGGCTATCATTTATAACCACATTTTAATCCAGCTAGATGTTCATATGTGTGTGACCCGATAGGCTTCCGAATATGTTTGGCCGTAGACACAAAGTGCAAATTACGAAAATTCCCTTCATGCCTAACGATCACGGGATAGCGTCTAGCAACACACTGTGACCCCCAATCATCGGAAGAGTCAAATGCAATGACTACTACATTTCATGTGAAACAGTTACCGTGTAAATTACAATCCTATCGTTGTAATAATATCCATAAGATCGTATCTCGAGTGTCAATACATTAACGATCGTATCTTATAATCTGGATATCATTCTCTCTCGGAATAACACATTTACTCCCACTTTGCAAAGATTCACGACAGCTAGACATTCCTTATAAGAAGGCCATTTCGGATATTCGATCCTAATCATAGGATACGTGATTCCTGGACGAACTAACATGTATACTCTGCATGCTTCAGTATCACACCCAATCACTACCGCATTATTTCCCCATGGCTAGGGGAAACCTCAATGGTGTCAAAGCATGACAACACCGTGATGCCATTAAGACTCCGGTCTTAAGGATAATTACACAACCGCCACATAGTGCGACACTTAATGTAAGTGGGTCAGTCTAACGTATGCATTCTCTAATACACGTCCGCATACAGTCCAAGTGTCTCTACACTTCGATAGACGAGATCTATCCCCGACCTAAAGACAGAAGACATCTAATACATGCTAGCATGTTCATACTATCAATTCCCTGTTTAATAGTATATCAGCCAAGAGACATTCATGTATCAAACTTATTAAAGTGATTAGAGATCTCATCAACCATAATCGCCTATCATGGTTTCTCTATCACAGTTTAATACTAAGGACGTTATCATATAACAATTCACAATTGGTTCTTTGAAAGAACATATATATGACAACATAAAATCCATTTAATATATGTATAAACATAAAGAAATAGTAGAAATGATCCGACCTGGTCGGATCGGTCCAACCCGATTGGGTTTAGGACACTATTTCAACAATCTCCCACTTGGCCTAAAACCAATCACTCAAACACACAAGACCAAGTTGAAACACAAGAATCTCATGCAATACTCGCAACCAGACCTAGCCGTGAACGGATCGCTATCCGTGGGGACTCAGACTATCTTCATACTATGCTTCAAAGGACCAAGTCAAAGGAACCGCCTTAACACACACACGGATCTCTGACGAGACCCTGGTCCTTGCTTCAAGCAATAAATCCACTTACTATATCAGCTATATAGAAAAGGTGGAAGAACCGTACAAGGTTCAAGAATGAACCTACTACATCCATGTACTGCTCCCGCTGTGCCTCCAAGGCACTACTGTGTTTTGGCTAAGTTGTAGAAATTACAGTGACCCATAGCTAAGAATATTTCCAGCTCACTGTATCACTTAATCAAAGTGACTGCAAAACCCAGACTCTAGCTCCCACTTACCTTCATAAGATCAGGATATACGTCTGTATATCTACGTTTATTTATTTCCAAGTTTCAATAAACTAAGAACCTTTCCTTAACTTGTTTAAAGATATCCTCGATATTCACCAGATTTACTTTCATACTTGCTCTTGACTCTTCATGTAGTATGAACATCTGGCATAACTATTATGATGGATCCTATTGCAGCAGCAAAGGGAACCTTCCATAAGCATCATCTTTCACCTCATCTTTAGGACTAACGTCCAAACATAGAGAGATCTTGAGAACACCGGCTAGCAGTATCTCCGGTCGCGATCTATGCTAAACTCTTTTAGCATCACATCTATATAGGCAAACTATAAACTAACAGCAGTTAAATCTATCACTATAGATTCTTATTTCTAAAAATAAGAACTGATAATCCAAGTTCTTTCGTAAAGACCTTGAACTACCAATCATTGATTGACTGTGACATGGGGTGATGATTCCTGAGAGAGATATCCAATACCTTACTCGAAAATCGAAACACACTCCCACTATCCATCTTGCACATTGGGCATATCCTTTCTTTTGACTAAATCAAACACCTTTGATTATCAAACAAAGAAATCGTCTAGAGAAACTTGTTTGAGTCTATAAATGGATCTTGTGGGCTCACATATCATGTTATCATCTATGAACATCGAGTTGTCTGCACAACGTCTTCAACATTATCATATAGCCATGATATCAAGTTATAACAAGCATCGTCTGAATAGAACTGGGCTCAGCTGGCAGCATAAAGATAATTACAAGGTTTACACCGCGTACCCTTCTGCCGTCACTATAGCCTTATGGTAATCATATTACAATCCATGTTATCCTTTGAGGGACATTCCCTTTAGGTAAGATAGACAAGGTTCACAACCTGGTTGTCACTAATGAAATCTAATTCAGACATTATGGCTCATGGCCATATCTCTCAATCTTGCCTTTCAAAAATTCTTGCATAAGTCATGAGATATTCATTCTTCAAGATGAACATACCAGCAGCCGTTTCAGGCCTAAGGTTATCTACAGACTTACAGAACTTTTGTGTGCACTGAGCAGTGTTCTACACCTCATCACTATGTGGCGTCTGCTCACGTTTCAATGGTTGAATATATCTTTGTGGTTCTTAAACTCCTTTGAGATCTTATTTACTCCCACTATTTCTTTTGGAAGAAACACTTCCTCTAGAAGACAGCATGTTTGGAGAAAAACAGTTTTGCTCCGTGGGTAAGTAAACTTTAACTAGCGTACTTGCTAAGATAATCCAAAAAGTCGTATATGTCGTACTAGGCTCCAAGCCTTTCTGAATTTGCCTATGACAACTTCAAATCATCGGTTAAGATAAATTCAACATTATCCCCTTCCATGTCTAATATGGAATTTATTCAACCTTTATTCTTTGGAACTCGGTTAAGTATAAGGGCACTATCCCGAAATGGGTAAGGGATACTTTGCATGGCTTATGTCACACCTTTATCATATAAAATGTTGTTTCCATTTCAGAAGCACAATCTGATTGCGTAACCAAATACGGTATCCTTCAAAGGGTGAATCTTATTCCTTTTCAGACAACTTCTGAAACACCCTTCAGGTATTAATTACTTCAATCCAATTGAAGATTAATTCCTAAGTAGCTCATCAATCTCATATTCGTACTAGCTCGAACTTTTCAGGCTTTTTCCAAATTGTTGTACTTCAATAAGTACATTCAACTATTTCTAAAATTAGTCCAAGAGAGAGATAAACAATTATTTATGGTGTTGGTCCCTTGAAAAGGCTTCGGTTAGTTTAGAGGGGGGTGGATAAACTTAACACTTAAAACTTTTGGAGTTAACAAAGTCAGCAAGGTCAGTAGCCTGCTGACTGCTCAGTAGTCTACTGACAGTAGATATTACTGAATTTGTTGCAGTGAAATATTTTCTAATTAAGCCTTATTACTTGTTGTTCAAATATGATACCAAGTATTAGATACTCAGAAGTGTAAGTGTGTGATTCAGTTGCTAGTTTTAGTAAGTTGATGTGATCAGTATACTAAATGCAGAAATTAAATGCAGAAAGTAAGTAGGCAAATTTTATAGTGGTTTCAGATGGTGTAATCCTGTCAGTCCACTCTTCGCCTGTGATGTTGGAGGAAATTCACTAGAGATCTTTGAGGTTGCAGTTACAAAAATCCCTAAGCTGTCTGTCCTTCACCAATAACTATGGCTTCACAAACTAAACCTTTGAACAGGTAGGATTGCTGCTATAAAGTATTCCACTGGTCCTTGAAGGGTAGGATTGACTCTTCACCAGCTCCACCACAAACAACAGTTCTTGACACCTAAGTGCTTCTCTGTCTTCAGCAGGTTTCTCGTAAAAGAAAGTTTGAATCAAGTAATTGATTCAGCTTTCAGCAGCTTGATCAGAATGAAATGATCAACATCTTGATGTCTTCAAGTGTGTAAACTTGATGTAACTGATATTAGGTTACACTTGAAGAATATACTGGATCAGTAGCTTTAAGCTCAGTAATGTCAGCAGGGTGAATTTCTTGATAATGAGTTTGATAGCTTAAGATTGATTGTTGTTTTTCATTACTTGTATCTGAATCAGGAGTCCTCTATTTATAGTAGAGAATCCTATGACTTATGTTTGAAATTCAAACATAGCCGTTTCAGATTTGTCCCCATCTTGACTTGCTTTCAATCCCTGTACATAGTACTGACACTGTCAGTTTACTTTTTGACAGTTTTCAGTCTGTCCACCCTTTGACTTATATCCATTGGTTGATCCTCTGAATTTTTCCAACGTCCCTTTAATCTTGACCATTGATTTGTTGATAAATCAAGACTTGTGATCCGTCCTTATCCTTGTAATCTTCCAATATAACCTTTGATTAATTCGAAATATGCATTCAGCAGATTCTTGTGTATGTAAGTCTGCTGAAATGCTTGTCAGTCAGCTGTCTGAAGTTTGCTGTGTTTATAAAACATTCCAGCTGACTGTCTTTTATCTAACTTTAAATTGTGAAGTTAGATTACACCAATTTGAACATAACTAAGTTCCAATCACCACTTAACTTATGGAACTTAGACCTGTACACAAGGTATGTGTAATCAGTTTAGGTCATCACACACTTCCCTAAATTATGATTCCATAACCTTGACTTTAAATACTAAGTTTGATCCTTTAGCCTTCAATAACCTAGTTTGACCCCTCAGCCTTCAGTCTTCAGCAGGTCCCTAACTAGTCTACTGACCTAGTTACCTTACTGACCTAGACAGGTCTGCTGATGAAAGTCAGCTGACCTTTTACAATGCTTGTTTGATCAAACCTATACAAAGATCAAACTCTAATAATCCTATACATTTAATCTAGACATCTTTTTGCCTTTGCTCTATAACAACTAGTCTGGCACTCATCACTAAAACTTTAAAAAAATGTCCAACAATTTCCCCCTTTTTGGTGATGATGCCAATACCCTCCTTACAGCAAAGCAAAAAGATAAAAACAAAAACAGAACAAATTCAGTCATTTCTCATTATAATCATATTTGTTCAACATTATTACAAACTAGATTCAGCAAAAGATAAAGAAAGGTGTAAGTATGCTGATCTAGGTCCTTCTCTCTCTTTCTTGTCTCTCTTGATATTCTCTTATCTTCCTGACCATGTCTCGCATCCATTGATTTTCAATAGAGGAAAAAGCAGCATATGTATTTACTTTCTTCCACCATTTCCATGCCTCAGGTAGGGTCAGATTGATTGTATGTACAGAGAATCCTAGACGCATGTACAAGAGTTTGAACTCATCCAGTGACTCTTTTGCTGATGTAGTTGGTAGACTTCTTCCACCTCTGCCACCTCTGTGTGCATGTCTTAAAGCTTTAACTCTAGTTTCCCAGAACTTAAGTCCCAAAAAGGAATTTAGCCCTTCATGGAAACCCTTGTCATGGTATGGTTTCCTCTTACTATAGTATAGCTTCTTATATTCTTTTAAGAGGTCATCAGTCAACTGAATCCTGCCAGGTGCAGGTTCACTGAATGCATTATGATCAGCCTCCCATCTCTTTTGAGCAAAAGTTCTTGCAGCCTTTTTTGCTACTGCTGTTTGGCTCTCTTCCCCCTTATTGACATCATCAACAAAACGGGACAGTAGACCATGAACACTCTCCTGTGTGATCACCAAGTTAGCAAGTTGACCTTCTACGGTAGTGATCCTGCCTTCCATTGTTTGCTCTAGCAGATTGATCCTCTCAGTGACCTTAGGATCTAATACAGCAGGTTGAGGTGTTTCAGCAGACTTGGATGCCTCAGCAAGCTTATCAAGCTTTTTGTGTAGTGAGGCAAATTGCTCATTCAAGAACTTATCTCTGTGTGCATTGCCTTGTTTTATACCTCTCACATCTTTGGTTAAATCAGCAAGAGCATACTGAGTGGATGTGATGTTGGAAGCAACTGTTTCAGTAGTTCTTCCTCTGTTTTCCACAGATTCACCAACTCCTCAAATCTCTCTTCTTGTCTACTCTGTTGGGTCCTCAATTGTGTAATATCAGCTCTTACTGCCCTTAATTCTTCAAAAACATGTGTTGGTACTGCACCAGCCATATGTCCAGCACCATCATCAGCAAGTTCTTCAACATTGTAATATGCCCTCTGTCTGCTGACAACCAAACCTCCTGTCATGTTACATTTAGAAGGTTCAGGACCCTCCTCAATCACATTTCCAAACATTTCCTCCAAAATTGGTTCTTGTGCAGGTTGAGGTTCCAAAACATGTTCTTCTTCAAATACTGGTACATGTGCATGTTGAGGTTCAGCAGCAACTAGTTCTTCCTCAGGCACTTAGAACTCCTCATCACTGAAATCATAGTCCAGCAGCTGGTCATCCTCATCAACAGCAGCCTGCTGACTATCCTTTCCTTCAATAGCCTTTACTACAATATACTGTACTTCAGTAGACTACACTGTACTCACAGGTGTTTCAGCAACATGTGCTATAACAATCTCTTCAACAAGTACAGGGGTTTCCTCCAAACCAGTTGTAGGTTCCAACCTTTGTTCAGGTGCTGTCTGATCCTCAGCAGCCCGAACCTCCAATTTTGACCTGTATTCAGGTGCTGTTTGTTCCTCAGCAACCTGAACCTCCTCAGAAAGTGTGGGTGATCCTTCCAAACCTATCACCAAATCCGATCTCTGTCCTAACACTGTTTGTTCCTCAGTGATTAGGACCCTCTATACAAGAATTTGAGGAAATATAGCCATATTTTCTTCAAGAAATCATCTAACATCAGCTATCTTCTGTAGAACTTCAGCAGTTTTAGATAAAGTGTCCTGAGCATCAAACCACTCATGATACTGAGCTGAATCTTCAAAACTGATGTCAAGCTCACTATGTGCAATTACTATCTCCTCATCCAAGTTGTCAGTCTGCTTATCAGCAGAGTGTGCATCAGATTCCATAACTAACAACGTGTCAGACATACTGACCAGCCTATTATCTCCAAGATATATCCTATCATTTATTAGAGCCTCCAACTCATCTATAGTTAAATCCTCCAGATCTTCAACCATCAGATTAGTTTGCTTGCTTTCAGCAGACTTGCTAGCACTGGCAGATTGTTCTACTCTTGGTTCAGTTGACCTCTGTCCAGCTTCCTCATTAGATATTGGCAATGCAGTTCCACTGGCTTCTCCTTAATATGTCGGATGATCATCATCAGAATCAGATGATGATGAATCATCACTATCTGGTGCATCCCTAGGGTCCTTAAACAAGATACTTCCTTGATTCTTTTCTCCTTCAATGAGTTCCATCAACTTCATTTCCAGCAGAGAAGTATCAACCAAGTCAAGTAGATTATCCACTTCTAACTTTTCGAAAGCCCATTCCTCAAAATTTGTCATTGGCTCAGCAGCTGGTTTTTGTCTCTTTTAGTAGCCAAACTTCCACTGAAAGTAATCAGCAACCAGCTTGAGTTTAGGATCGACATACCCTTCCTTCTTTTTCTTCTCCTTCCTCTCAAAGGGCATTGCTGGCTTTCTAGGAGTTGTTTGTTCAGCTTGTTGTCCTCCAAAGGTCTCAACAAGCAGATTCAGTGTTTCCTCAGCAGATGCCATCAGGTAGTAGGCTCCCCAGATTGTAAATTTGTCCCTACAACCTCCATCTTCTCAACACTAGGTTCCCCTGACTTACATGCTCATCAGCAGGGTTAGAAATAGATTGCTATTCCGCCTGAATTATTGCAGAAATGGCAGGGTATTGTACACTTGTATTAATCTCCACAGTAGGCACAGATTTAGTAATCTGCTACGGTTCTTCAGTAAGTTGCTCAACAATATTCTCTTCAGCCTCAGTAGGCTCAACAATTTTTATAGGTTCAGATTCAATAACTTCCACAACAAGTTCTGGTTCAGCAGGTTTCTGTGGTGCTTCACTTTGTTGTTCAGTTGCAACCTTAGTAGTTTCCATAGCAGAATGTTGTGGTTCTTCAATGTGTTGTCCAACAATAACACCAGCACCAGCATAGGCTCAACAACCTCTTCTTCTATTTTCCTTTGGTCCTCCAAGACCCTTAATTCTTTACCCTTTCAATGCTTCTTCTTTTTGACAACCTCTTTCATTCTCTTTGCAGGTTGTTCACTTTCAAGATCCTTAGAAGCTTTTCTCTTTCTTTTTCTTCTCTTATCTGCTCTCCCAAAATCTCAGCAACAGATTTTTTCCTTATAACTTCAGTAGGGTCAGTAACTTCAACTTCAACTGGACCCTCAGTAGACTCAGCAGTCTCTACTGGTTGCTTCCTTGTTTACTTAGGCTTTAGCATCTCAGTTATCTTCCTTGTATCAGCAGCCTTTCACTTCTCAGCAGCCTTCTTAGGTGCAGTAGGTTGTATAATTTGTTTAACCAGCTCACCACCAGCATCATCATTTCCATCATTATCACTCTCTGTTGCTTTATCATCTACATCTTCATCATCATCCAAGCCAGGGATGAGATGGCTGATCTCCTTTTTATATCTGGACTTGTTAATCTTTTCAGGTGCAACATCAGCAATCCTTAAATGAGTCAGTAGGGCCTGAATCATCAAACCCAAAGGCAGTGTCTTAGACTTTCTTGTCCTTTCTCTTTCCTCTGTTATCACCTTCTTCATGTATTGGACAAAGAATCCAGCCCAATCAAACTTCGTACTATTGCATATGATTATCATCATGTCAGTCTGGGGTCCAGATAATCTGTCAAGGCTTCCACTGAAACCAAGAATGTTTTTAACTATAATCTTACTCAGCAGATTATACTCCATTTTGATAAGCTTCACATTGATACTCAGTGAGGACTTAATGGATTTGTTGGTCTTTATTATATCAACAAAATCTATTCTTGACAGCCCCACTGATTCAGGATTTGTAGGAGCATTATTTCCAGGTCCAAACCCAAACACTTCCCTCAACAGGTTTGAGGAAATCTCAATCTCCTGGGCATTAACAGTGGTAGTGAATGCCTCTCTATCATCTCTAATCACAATGTTTCTCCAGAAATTTGTAACATTTGTAAAAGAGATGCTTTCTAATCTTAGATTAAGAACATCTTCTAGTCCCCCGTATCTCCTGATTCTTCTACCAATGTTGATAGCTAGTTCAGTCTTGTTAGCATCAACAACGAACCCTCTAACACTTTGGCTCATTCCAATGTGAACATCATCTTTATCCACCATTAGAATTTTGAAAAAGATGAAGTAGAAAGCTTTCAAATCTTTGTTCACATAGTGTATTATCAGAGAAAGATTGATCTGAAGGTTGTATGCATCATCTCTGTGTATATATCTGTATATATAGAGAAAGTGGGTAGTAACTGTCGGAAAAAGCACCGTACACGTACCGTAACATTTAACCATGATTAAAGTTGGAGTAAATGTGATGTTGCCACGTGTCCCACTAATTTATTCCATAAGAGTTGTAACCGTTGGATATTTTTAACCGTAGTTATAAAGGATAAGAATAATATCCAATTACCGTTGACTTTCATTTAAGTTTGACTGTCTTGTAACGTATAACTCAGTAGCCTTGGTCTTCAGTAGACTTGTATCAGCAGCCTGCTGAGACTGTTACTCTGCTGATCTTCATACACACTTGTTTTGTCCAACTGATAATACAAGATGAAGTTTAATACCAATGACTGATCTGTCAAGTGAGCTCACCCAATAGGACAAAGACCAATCCCCTTGGAAACTTCATTTGCTCAATTGTCCAAACTTATTAGGTACATGGAATTGTTGATACCAATGACTAGTCCGCTAAGTGAGCTCACCCAACATAGCAAAGACTAATCCCCTTGGTGAATTCCAGTACACTGCTGATTAATGTACATCAGTCAACTTTTATGATTCCAAGTTCAGTCCTTAACTTAGCAAATCTTTCACTATCCAATGGCCTAGTAAATATATCAGCAAGTTGATCTTCAGCAGGGATGTAAAGAACCACCACATCTTTCTTTTCAACATGATCTCTTATAAAATGATGTCTCACATCAATGTGCTTGGTTCTAGAGTGCAAAACAGGATTTTATGTGATTGCTATTGCACTTGTGTTGTCACACATTATAGGAATTTCTCTTTCTTCAATTCCATAATCCCTTAATTGTTGTCTTAACCAAAGTATTTGTGCACAGCAATTTCCAGCAGCAATATATACAACTTCAGCAATAGAAGTTGATATTGAATTCTGTTTCTTACTAAACCAGGAAACTAGTCAATTTCCCATCAACTAACAGGTTCATGTGGTGCTTTTTCTATCAATCTTGCATACTTCATAATCAGAATCTGAGTAGGATATAACTATGAAGCTTCCATCTTTTGAATACCATATCCCTACTCTCAAAGTCTCTTTTAGATACTTGAGAATCCTTTTTACTGCAACTAGATGACTTTCCTTAGGCTTTGATTGAAATCTTGCACAAACACCTACAGCAAAGGATATATCAGGTCTGCTTGCAGTGAGGTACAGCAGACTGCATATCATCCTTCTGTATAAAATCTGATCAACATCTTTGCCTTCTTTATCTTCATCCAGTCTGATGTTTGTACTCATAGGAGTTGATACCTTGGTGATGTTTTCCATACCAAACTTCTTCAGTAACTCCTTGGTGTATTTTGTTTGATGAATGAAGATTCCATCTTTCATTTGTTTGACTTGTAATCCCAAGAAGTAGTTCATTTCTCCCATAACACTCATTTGGAACTTGTTTTTCATGAGATTAGCAAACTTTTCACATAGCAATTCATTTTCAGAACCAAAAATTATGTCATCAACATAAATCTGTACCAGCAGGGTGTTGTCTCCTTCAATGATTCTGGAAAGAGTCTAATCAATGGTACCTTATAAGGTTTTATACCATGCTCTTGGTGCTTGTTTCAAACCATAAAGTGCCTTCTTAAGTTTGTACACTTTATCTTCTTGATAACTTCAAGACCAGGAGGTTGCTGAACATACACTTCCTCCTCCATAATGCCATTCAAAAATGCACTCTTGACATCCATCTGGTATACTTTGAAGTTTTTGTAAGCAGCATATGCCAAGAATAATCTTATGGCTTCCAATCTTGCAACTGGGGTATATGTCTCATCAAAATCTATTCCTTCAGCTCGAGAATAGCCTTTTGCTACTAGTCTGGCCTTATTCCTTACAATGGTACCAGATTCATCCAATTTGTTTCTGTATACCCATTTAGTTCCAATTATATTTGCATGATTAGGCCTTTCCACTAGTGTCTAAACTTGATTTCTTTCAAATTCATTTAATTCCTCTTGCATAGCAATTATCCAATCTGGATCTGATATTGCTTCTTCAACAATTTTAGGTTCCATTTGAGATAGAAAACAAGTAAACATTGCTTCCAATTGTCTTCTAGTCCTTACACCTTGCTGTATATTGCCAATAACTTGTTCAGCAGGGTGATCCCTTAACCATTGTAGATTTTGGTTAGATTGGTTCTCAGGAACATCATCTTCAGTAGGGTCTGTTGTTGCTTCAGCAGGGGGTTTAGTAGATCCTTGAACTGTCTCAGTTGTTGCATCATTAGTGTTACCAGCAGGTTCTTCAGCAGTGGCAGAGTCGAAACTTATAAGTCATTTTACCTTTCCAAAACATTAACACATTCTGGATCAGCGACTTGGAGATTCTCAACAGGTTCTGAAGCTTCATCTTCCATTCCAGTGAACTTAGGTTCATCAAATACAACATGTATTGATTTTTCATGTTTCAATGTCCTTTTATTCAGTAACCTTAATGCTTTGCTGACAGAAGAGTATCCCAAAAAGATTCCTTCATCTGATTTTGGTTGGAATGACTTCAATTGCTCCTTATGATTCAGAATAAAGTATTTGCTTCCAAATGGGTGGAAATAAGATATGTTGGGTTTTCTATTCCATATCTCATAAGGTGTCTTCAGCAGCTTCTTGTTCACTGAGGTTTTTTTTTGTGTATAGCATGTTGTATTAATTGCTTCAGCCCAATATCTTTTAGGTAACAATGCTTCACAAATCATAGTCCTTCATACTTCTTTCAAATTCTTGTTTCTTCTCTTAACTACCCTATTTTGCTGAGGTGTACCAGCAGCAGCTAGTTGATGCAGCACACCATTCTGTTCACAATATTCTCTTATCACTTTATTGAGAAACTCAGTACCACCGTCAAACTTTTCTCATTTTGCAATCTCTTTAAAAGTTCAGGCATCTTTTGAAGTGTTTCACTTTTCTTTTTCATGAATACTACCAAAGTGTGTCTTGAATAATCATCCACAACTACCAGAGTGTACTTCTTTCTTGTCACACTTGTTGGTGTTACTGGTCCAAACAAATCCATGCGCATCAGCTCCAAAACTCTTTTTGTAGATTGCTTAGTCTTTGACTTGAAACTTGACTTGGTTTGTTTACCTTGCTGACAGGCATCACATAGGGCATCCTTTTTTAATGTGATCTCAGGCAAACCACTCACCAACTTCTTTTTCACCAACTGATTAATATCATCAAAGTTAAGATGATTCAACTTCTTATGCCACAACCAATTTAGTTCTGACTTAGTATGACAACCAGACATGTCTCTAGAATAGCAGTAGACCAACCCACAACATACATATTTTGTAGTCTTCTTCCAGCCAACACCACTTGTTCACCTCTTTCACTTATGACAACACAATAGCCCTTGTCAAAAGTGACCTTGTAACCCATGTCACAAAATTGTCCAGTGCTCAGCAGGTTGTAGTCTAGTCCTTCCAAAAATGCAACATTCCTGATAGTTAATCCATTCCTCACCAGTGTACCATATCCTCTTGTCTATCCTAGTGTGTTCTTGTTGCCAAAATTCACTCTTGGACCATTCTTTGCCACATAGTTTGTCAAACAGTGCTTATTCTTTGTCATATGTCTGGAACATCCACTGTCAAAGTACCAGACACCCTACAAAACAAAGTTAGTGTATTTTAGGTACCCAAAACTGTTAAGGTCCATAGTGGTCAATGGTAAGCATGACCCTTGGCAAATTTCCATAAGGTCTTCTTTGAAAAGTATCATACTTTTGTTCATACATGTATTCCACACATCCATAAGGTCTAATATTTGATTGTGTAGGATTCAGATATGCTTTCTGGCCTTTTGGTACATAATGTTGTTTGAATTGATTTCTATTTTTAGAAGCACTAGCTTAACCATAGTTTTGTTGTCTGTTTGGAGCAGCCTTGTAATATGGAGTCTGCTGAGGTCCCTGCTGAGGTCTTGTCTAAGTCCTCTGCTGGGTCCTCTCCTGATTCCATTGCCGAGGTTTTACCCTAGCATTATGGTTATATCTATTATTTCTAGCAGTAGGGGCAGGAATATTCCAATCATCATCAGTATGGAATAATCTACCTTTCCCCCTGAGATAAGTATCCTTAGAATGATTAACATTTTTAGGTTTAGGATTCTTATTCTTGGAATATTTTTGATTTTTTCCATTTTGTGGTCCAGCAGACTTGGTAGCAGGTCTGCTTTCAGTAGGTCTAGAAGGTACAGTAGTCCTACTTTTGGATTTATTCTTTTGTTAGGTGTTGTTGACCTTTTTGATTTCTGAATTTTCTTCCTTGAAGTCTTCTCAGTAGGCTTCACTGCCTCATCAACTTTTTTGGGAGTTGGATCTTGTGCAGGCACAAACTTAGGACCAATTCTGGTACTAGGTT
Source organism: Gentiana straminea (assembly GCA_036785695.1). Taxonomy (NCBI): domain Eukaryota; kingdom Viridiplantae; phylum Streptophyta; class Magnoliopsida; order Gentianales; family Gentianaceae; genus Gentiana; species Gentiana straminea. The sequence goes on from JAVUPR010000482.1 coordinate 3,625,234, forward strand.
CAGTAACCTTACTGGATCCACTCTTATTAGATTGTTGAGTTCCAAATCCAAGGCCTATTCTATCACTATAAAGCTTTCCAGATTTGAATGCAGTGGAGGAACTAGATTGTTCAGCAGATTCAGCAGCTACTGAGTGTACAACAGGCTTATGCTGATTTTGCTTAAAATCTTTTTCCTTACCTTTGAGAATTCTTAATTAATCCTTTAACCTTTCAACTTCTGTTTGAAGAGCTTCTTTTTCAGCCTTCACAATCTCATAACCAGATTGTATTATCTTCAGTTGATTAAGGATGGCATCCAAAGTTTTATCATTGTTAAAATTTTTAGGATTTTGTTAAGGGTGATTTTATATGATTTATATCATTATATTTTGTAATAATTTCCTCCATATTCGTATTATTTGCATAGAAATTAAGGGTTTAATCGAATTATTGAGCAAATGAGTTCTTAAACGGTTTGTTCGCAAAATTGGTTAATTTATGTGTTTCATTGATGATTTTATGCTTATTTGAATATTATTACATTTTTGCGATGTTTTTAATGTCTTGTAGATGCAAAATTGAGGCTCAAAAGATGATGGAAAGAAGATAAATGTCGGATTTATTTGATGAAAAAGAGATAAAGGAAGGAAAATCGAATTGTGATCAAGTGAACGTGCGTTCAATTCCCCGTCCACTGGACGGGCGTCTGGTTATTCGGACGGGCGTCCAGGCTGAAGAGTTTGATTCAGAGTTTTGTTTAAATTGCTGGACGAGCGTCCAAATAAAAGAAGGACGGGCGTCTGATCATGACTCGGCCCGATTCGAAGTTTGCATTGAAGGTTGGACGGGCGTTTGATTCTTTGGACGGGCGTCCTTAAACCGACTTAGCCAAACCGCCTCTGAAATCTATATAAAGGCTGCGGTTTCTCCACATAATATCATCATTATTCGAACCCTAAACCCTAGGGGCGGCATAGCTGCGATTTTTATTAGTTTTTACTCAAAGTTTATGCTTTTAAATCTCTAGTTTAGATCAAACACTTTTATGTATTCTTATTCAAGTAATTCGAGCTCAAAGGTGATGTTAAGAGGCTAGACCTCTATTGAACAAGCATTGTGAAGCCATCCGATCAACAATTCAGTTTCGTTTCTCGATTGACTTGTGAGTTTTTAATTCAAGTTGTTTCTTTATTATGTTTATCATGTTTTTATGCAATTTATATTGAAAGATCTTTGCACGTTGATTGTTTATATTGATGAGAATCATGTTAAACCCTAGATCGCCATGATAAAGAATAGATCTTTGATCTAAATAACGAGAGTTATTAGGTTAGATTTCTAGGTTAGAAACTTATAAATTTCACACATTGGGTTAGAAAGCGTTAATCTTTAGGATCGAAAGATAGAAGATTAATAGGCGAACATGTCTAAGAAATTAGGAGTTCATACATTGGCTAGGTGAATCACAACTTGGTTAGAAATCACGAGATAATCGAGATAGAAATTGATTGTTGTAGGATAGGTGGATCAGTAGCTTGTTCGCTCGTAAATTATTGATTAAATCACTTGAACTTGAATTGCTTAGTAAATTTACAATCTTTATTTCATAATAGATTTAGAATAGATTTAGTTTAGATAAATTTTGTTCGCAACCATATTTTCCTGGCTTTAGATCTTGATCTTCTGTCCAGTTACTCTTATTGTTAGTTTCGTTTTTCGTTTTAGTTCTTCACTGTTTTAGTTTCGTATCTTTTTAGTAGTAATCGTGACATAGTTAGGTTAGATAATAAAAACTAGATTAAGCAACCCCGATTCCCCGTAAGATCGACCCGGTATCAACCTTTATACTACGATCCCTACACTTGGGGTATACCGGATTTATAAATTTATTACTTGTTTATTCTCATTGCAAAAATCAGTGACAGATTTGAACCACAAGTTGATTCACAATCACTTTCAGCAGGAGTGTTTATAGATACAGAATTGTATACCCCTTCAGTCTCATCCATATTTGCTATCAAAGCATAATCTTCCATGTCAGGAACAAGTGCAGTATCATCAGATTCATTTCCCTTTTCTGATTCAACTTCATACCCTGATTCATCATCAGCAACCATTGCTTTCTTGCCAGGTCTCCTTTGCTGATTCTTATTCTTCAGTAGGTCTGGACAATCAGGTCTAAAATGTCCAGGTTTCTTGCAGTTGAAGCATAGATAATCAGGTTCCTTTTTCTGTTTTAATTCAGGACAGTCAGGTTTGAAGTGTCCTGGTTTCTTGCATTGAAAACACAAGTAATCATTGTCTTTCTTGGATTCTTCCTTTTTCTTTTCACTTGATTTCTTAGTGAAGTTTCTTGGAGAACCCCTTCCAGTTTTCATCATTCTGATCTTCTTGCTCAGTAGGGCAATTTGCTCTTGCATCTCATCCAGTAGATCATCTTGAGCTCCTGATGATTCTTCTTGATGTGTAGCAGTCAATGCAGTGGTCTTTGGTTCTTCATTTTCAGTCTCAGGTACAAGTTTCTTACTGAATTCATAAGCCTTGAGATCTAAAAATAACTTGAAGGTGTCCTCTTCATGTAGACTTATCATTTCTTCTATGGCAGCAACCTTCATTTCCCAAACTTCTTTTGTTGGTAGGGCTTCTAAGATTTTTGAGTTGATTTCTTCTTTTGAGTAGACTACATTCAGCAGAGTGAGTTCATCCATGATGGCATTGAATCTTGACTCCATTTGTTCAATAGTTTCATTTTGTTTCATTTTGAATTCCTGAAACTTCTTTTTGGCTACACTCATCTTGTTTTTCTTGATAGCATCAGTACTTTCACAGATTAGTTGTAACTTATCTCAAAGTTCCTTTGCAGTCTTGCAATCCTTCACCTTCATGTACATATTGCTATCCAAAGTTCTGTATATAATATCAATAGCAATATTGTTGAGTTTTGTTCTTTTTCTATCTTCAGCATTCCACTCTCTTTTTGGTTTTGGAATATACTGAGTTTCATTTCACACAGTTACTGACTTAGTGATCTCCAGTGGTCCATCAGTCAGCACATCCATTATCTCATCATGTGTTGCAGCTAGAAAAGTCTGCATACGACGTTTATACTCATCAAAACGATCTAAGGAACACATCAACATAGTTCTAGCATACTGGTTGTTATCCATGATGCAAAGCTTTGAAAATCAGAAACTTGAAAAAGTTTTTAAAGTATTTTCACAAGCGCAACAAGTAGGATTACTTCAGAATAGAAGCACTTCTCCGATACCAATTGTTGGTCCCTTGAAAAGGCTTTGGTTAAGTTTAGGGGGGGTGAATAAACTTAACACTTAAAACTTTTGAAGTTAACAAACTGATGTGATTCTTACGAATCAAATCCTTTGTTTTGCCGAGGAAGAAATTGAAGGTAGTCAATACGAGCTATGATCCGCGCCTTAGACCAAGACTACGGTTGGAACGCCACAACGTAATGCTCACTTACGTTGATAAGTTCTCAAAGGGGGCGATCCTCCAATCCAAGAGAATCTCACACACAAGGTGCACAATTAAGACAATGCTTAATCGAAAATAATATTTCACTCAAAACTAACTTGTTCATGAAAGGAGATAGTATGTGCCTTATATAGGCTACAAGTAAAAGACTAGTTTTCCTCCTAAGCAACGCGGGAGAAAATTAACTAGTAAAATAAAACCTAAGTAACTAAGACCTAGAAGGGGGCGCCACTTTCAATGGGCTTTTCTAGCCTTTCTTGTGTCATCTAAGCCCACAAGACAATTATTAAATAAAGTCCACATAAAATAATTAAACAAGTCCAAACAAAACTAACAATGGCTCCACAAGCATTAGGTGTTGTCTTCAAGCCCAAAAGCATAGTGCATAAACAATATTGGAACTTCATCACTCTTTTTGGGCTGTCCAAACTCTTCATGGATCTCTTTCAACAATGTATTCAAGGATTCTCTCATATTCTTCCTTTGGAGCCTTGTCAATGGTCCATCTCTAATGATCAGTGGATCAATCTTCTTCACGGTTGCCAATAGATCGGGATCCCCATCGTAAAACTCATCATATATCACATCATTCCCTCCCGGTTGGGAAGGATCTATCCTCAGATCAAAGGGATTGTCGAAAAGAGTCAAATCAGCCACGTTGACAGAAGAAGAAATATTCCAATCCGGCGGCAAGTCAATCTTGTAAACATTATTGTTGATCCTCTCGAGAACTTGGAACGGTCCCTCGCCTTTCATGTGCAGCTTGGTCTTGCGTTGCTTTGGGAACCTATCCTTGCGCAAGTGTAACCAAACATAATCGCCCGGTTCGAAGATGACCTCTTTGCGTCCTTTATTAGCTTGCTTAGCATACCGCGCCGTGGCTGCCTCAACATTCTTCCGTGCTTGCTCATGTAGCTCACGAACAAGCGCAGCCCGTTGTTCACCATCCAAGCTAACCTGCGCAATATCAGGTAAAGGAGCCAACGTAAAAGGCGTGTCCAGATTAAAACCGTAAACCATCTCAAATGGAGTAAATTTAGAAGCAGAGTGTTTACACCTATTATAAGCAAATTCAGCGTAAGGTAAACAATCTTCCCAATTTTTGAGATTTTTCTGAACAAGACAACGAAGCAACTGACCCAACACACGATTAACCACTTCAGTTTGACCATCAGTTTGAGGATGAAATGCAGTAGAATAAAGTAACTTAGTTCCTAAACGCATCCACAAAACTCTCCAAAAATGACCAATGAATTTTGAATCTCGATCACTCACATTCGTTCTAGGCACACCATGTAATCTAACTACTTCCTTAAGAAACAAATCAGCAATATATGAAGCATTATTAGTTTTAGAGCATGCAAGAAAGTGTGCCATCTTAGAAAACCTATCCACTACCACAAAAACAGAATCGTGACCACTCTTAGAACGGGGTAAGCCTAACACAAAATCCATAGATAAATCAGTCCACGGTTGCGTAGGAATAGGGATGGGCGTATATAAACCGTGGGGGTGGGATGTAGATTTAGCAGACTTACAAGTAATACAAGCATCACAATATTTAGCAACATCAACTTTCATACGAGGCCAATAAAAATGAGATTTAAGCATATCAAGCGTTTTAGTAATGCCAAAATGACCCATAAGACCACCACTATGTGCTTCACGCACCAATAAATCATGCATAGAACAACGAGGAATACAATGACATGATCTCGATACAAAAAACCCTCGCGTCTAAAGAACCTACCATCGGTTTTATTATCAGTATTATGCCACTTAGTCATAAAATCCTCATCAGAAGCATATAAATCCTTGATAAATTCAAAACCTAGGAATTTAGTTTGCATAGTGGTAATTAAAGCAGGTCTATGAGAAAGAGCATCAGCGACCACATTATCTTGACCCTTTTTGTACTTAATAATATAAGGAAAGGACTCAATAAATTCAACCCAACGAACATGCCGCGGAATTAACTTACCCTGCCCTTTCAAGTACTTTAGCGATTCGTGATCCGTGTGTATGATAAACTCTCGTGGACGTAAATAATGTTGCCAAGTGTGAAGGGCTCTAACTAACGCAAACAATTCCTAATCATAAGTTGCATAATTCAAAGAGGCACCTTTAAGCTTTTCACTAAAATATGCAATAGGTCTACCCTCTTGAGTTAAGACTCCACCAATACCCACACCCGATGCATCACATTCAATTTCAAAATGTTTATTAAAATCAGGAAGTGCAAGTATAGGGGCTGAAATTAAACGAGCTTTTAGAGTTTCGAAAGACTCCTTTTGCCGTGGACCCCAATAGAAGGGTACATTTTTCTTCACAAGCTCGTTCAGAGGGGCCATGATGGTGCTAAAATCCTTGACAAAACGCCTGTAGAAGCTCGCTAAGCCATGGAAACTACGCACATCAGCCGCAGTTTGAGGTGTAGGCCAATCCTAGATAGCTTTAACCTTGTTACGATCAACTTCAACACCCTGGTCACTTACTACAAAACCAAGAAAAACAAATCAATCCAAACAAAAGGAACATTTTTTTAGATTAGCATAGAGCTGAGCATCGCGAAGCGTAGACAAAACAGCACGTAGGTGAACTATGTGATCATCTAAATTGTGGCTATAAATCAGAATATCATCAAAATAAACTACCACAAATTTATTTATAAACTCGGGAAGCACCTCATTCATTCAACGCATGAAGGTACTAGGTGCATTAGTCAAGCCAAAGGGCATAACCAACCACTCATATAATCCAAATTTGGTTTTAAAGGCTGTCTTCCATTCATCACCTTCTCTAATACGAACTTGGTGATAACCACTCTTAAGATCAATTTTAGTAAAAATTTTAGCACCCTTAAGTTCATCTAGCATGTCATCTAAACGAGGAATGGGATAACGATATTTTACCGTAATTTGATTAATGGCACGACTGTCCATGCACATTCTCCATTCACCTCCTTTCTTGGGCACAACGAGAATTGGTACTGCACAAGGGCTCATAGACTCTTGAATTTTGCCTTTAGCTAATAACTCATCGACTTGTTTCTTTATCTCTAAAGTTTCGGCTGGGTTTGCTCGATAAGCCGGACGATTGGGCAATGCAGAGCCCGGCACGAGGTCAATATGATGCTCCACGCCTCACAATGGTGGTAAGCCACTGGGTTCCTCCTCGGGGAATACATCAGCAAACTCCTGTAAAACAGAGCACACAACACTAGGTAGAGAACCGGTGAGATCGCTTACAAGCATTAAACAAGGGGAAGGGGGAGGGGGGCAACTCGGCCAAGTCACCTTTGGTGAGTGTGTGGGGCCGGTTGTAAGTGTAGGGGGAAGGATTATAGGGTCTGTACATAAGAAAAGAAATACAACCTGGTTGGAGTCAATGGTATCAATGACTTCAGTGGCTTTGGCATAGAAGTTCCTACACACGCGCGCACATTTTGACTTTTCAACTTTATTACCTCCCTCGCTAGATGCGGCACCGACACTCGCAATTGACTTTTCTACTTTATCACTCCCTCGTCGAGAAACTACATCGGCCTCCCTTACCAATTTTTTGTTTTCAACTTTTATTTTTCCCTCAGTCCTAAGGCCCTCATTCTTTTTCTCTCCCGTCAATTTGTTTTCTTCACTTTTCAACTTTTCACCCTCTTTCCTTTTATTTTCCTCACAAGCTCGTGTGAGTGCGAGCTGATCTTGATGGACTTGCTCAGGGGTAAGAGCGGATAATGCATAACTCTTGCCCTTATGACGAACTGTGTACTTGTTCAAAAACCCATCAAACAAAACCTTTCGATCGTATTGCCACGGACGACCCAATAAAATATGGCTGACTTCCAAAGGGACTACATCACATAATATCTCATCTTCGTATTTCCCAACGCTAAAAGAAATCAACGCTTGTTTTGTAACACTCAATTCTCCTGCGTTATTCAGCCATTGCAACTTGTAGGGGTGGGGACGAGGAACAGTATGTAAACCCATACGATCAATCAAATCCGCGCTAACAACATTAGCACAACTACCAGAATCAACAATAAGAGAACAAAGTTTACCATTTAGCAAACAGCGGGTATGGAAAATATTCTCACGTTGGACACCGTCCTCAAGTTTAGCACTGGTAGTTAGAACCTTTTTAAGTACAAAAATCGAACCCGCGGGTGGGTCACACTCAATATCATCCTCTTCAACTACATACTCATCCAGCTCAAAGTCCTCCGCATTAAACCCATCATCATCTACAGTCTCTTCAACTACTACCATATTACGTCTAGTAGGGCATTCAGACGCAACATGACCAACTCCGGTACACTTAAAACACTTAACATCACGATGCTGCTTAATGCGGCGGTCAACACCTTTACCCTTCTCACCTTCCTTATCTTTAGAAGCATCATAGGAAATAGTAGGGGTTGTCTGAGGTGCACTCCGTACAAAGTTCTGAGCATCTCCTCTAGGCTGAAACGGACGGAAAGACGAAGAAGTACCTCCAATGGATTTGTTAACAGTGGATTTTTGTCGTTTCAACTGCCTCTCAATCGTACGAGCCGTTTGTAACATGTCATCCAAATTATTACAACCATGTAACTCCAATGGTTGCCCAATTTCCAATCGCATACCACATAAAAAACGTTGCATAGTGACCATGTCCTCTTCCTCAACCTGTGATCGTGCCAACGTAGTCATCATCTCTTCATAGAAATCATCTTCCGAACGTTCTCCCTGTTTCATTGTCTGAAGAGCACGATAGAGGTCTTGATAATACGATATAGGAACAAAGCGAGTGTGCATTATCTCTTTCAAAAGTGTCCATGAACGTATATGTGGTCTGTCTGTGTTTGGTACGCATGAACTGTACCTGATTCCACCACACCATAGCATAACCTGTAAACTCCAATTGAGCTAGATTGCACTTCTTCCCCTCGGTATAATTGTTACACGCAAAGATCTGATCTAGCTTACTCTCCCAATCAAGATATACCGAAGCACTACCGGAACCCGCAAAACTAGGAAGCTTCATCTTTACCTGTGTCATATTATTATCCGGAATGTACGCATCCTCGTCAGCATGTTCATCAGCATGATCACGGAGCTGTGGGACATTACGGACCGGTTGTCGAAGTCGAGGTATCGCAGCAGGAGCTGCGGGGTGTGCACCATCAGGTTGGGCACCACGATTAAGATTAACCATTTGGGCTGTTAAATGCTGAATGGATGCCCTCATAGCAGTCATATCCGCAAAAACCCTTTCGAATTTTGCAGCATTCTCGTCATTAATTTCCTTGCTAAGTTCTTTGACATGGGCAGCCAATCTCTCTTCAAGATACTCATTACTCAAAGTTTTAGAATGTTTAGAGTCCTCCATAGGATAGACAATAAACCCTCACCAAGACACTCGTGTTTACACTCACCCTCGCTCTTGTGGAAAGTAAAGCACCCCTTTTATAAACAAATCAAAATAACAAGCAAAAACGAATCTAGGCGAAGGTTGGGGTGGGGTTCGGTTTGGGACGGGTTCGGATCACCAAAATTTTCGTAACACCAAATTTTGCACAAGAACTCTACGACACAACAAAAGCTACAAAAAAAAAATTCTGGCAGAATTTTCCCACCAATTGTACTCGGTTTTGTAACACAAAAATTTTCGTAACACCAAATTTTGCACAAGAACTGTACGACACAACACAAGCTACAAAAACAAAAAAAAATTTATGCATAATTTTTTTTTGCCTAGGCTGGGATGCCTTTTGGAAGATTACACAACCTACAAAATTATATGCACAGTAAATAAACGACTGACGAAACCACTAAACACAAACTAGGGTTCGTAATTTCAAGAACGTAGATCTTGATTACGAAAGAATGAAACTTGCTGAGTTCTTGATCGTTCTCCGGTGTGAAAATAGGGTTTAGGTTTGAAAGGTTGCGGTTTTGGGGGTGTTGCGACCTTATTATCCGGGGATGGTTAGGGCGTAGGTAGGCTGATTGCGAAACGGATGTGTGTGTATTGTAGCAATATTATCCGGGCTGCGAGGAAGAAGGTCTGAAGGTTTGAAGAAAATTTGAAGGTTTCGGTTTAGGGTTGTGAAAACCTAGGGTTTGATTCGGCCAAGAACAAGAGAAAAAAAACGGAAAAGAAAACGAAAAAGAAAAGAAAGACGTGTTTTTTTTTTTGAAGATAAGAAAAAAAACGAAAACGAAAATTAAAGGAAAAGGATATTTGATTACCTTCAGGTACTGAGCTCTGCTACCAACTGATGTGATTCTTACGAATCAAATCCTTTGTTTTGCCTAGGAAGAAATTGAAGGTAGTCAATACGAGCTATGATCCGCGCCTTAGACCAAGACTACGGTTGGAACGCCACAACGTAATGCTCACTTACGTTGATAAGTTCTCAAAGGGGGCGATCCTCCAATCCAAGAGAATCTCACACACAAGGTGCACAATTAAGACAATGCTTAATCGAAAATAATATTTTACTCAAAACTAACTTGTTCATGAAAGGAGATAGCATGTGCCTTATATAGGCTACAAGTAAAAGACTAGTTTTCCTCCTAAGCAATGCGGGAGAAAATTAACTAGTAAAATAAAACCTAAGTAACTAAGACCTAGAAGGGGGCGCCACTTTCAATGGGCTTTTCTAGCCTTTCTTGTGTCATCTAAGCCCACAAGACAATTATTAAATAAAGTCCACATAAAATAATTAAACAAGTCCAAACAAAACTAACAATGGCGCCACAAGCATTAGGTGTTGTCTTCAAGCCCAAAAGCATAGTGCGTAAACAATATTGGAACTTCATCACTCTTTTTGGGCTGTCCAAACTCTTCATGGATCTCTTTCAACAATGTATTCAAGGCTTCTCTCATATTCTTCCTTTGGAGCCTTGTCAATGGTCCATCTCTAATGATCAATGGATCAATATTCTTCTTCACGGTTGCCAATGGATCGGGATCCCCATCGTAAAACTCATCATATATCACATCACAAACTCAACATGGTCAGTAGCCTGCTGACTGCTCAGTAGTCTGCTGACCACTCAGTAGTCTGTTGACAGTAGATATTACTGAATTTGTTGCAGCGGAATATATTCTAATTAAGCCTTATTACTTGTTGTTCAAATATGATACCAAGTATTAGATACTCAGCAGTGTAAGTGTGTGATTCAGTTTCTGGTTTTAGTAAGTTGATGTGATCAGTATACTAAATGCAGAAGTTAAATGCAGAAAGTAAGTAGGCAAATTTTATAGTGGTTCCAGGTGGTGTAATCCTGTCAGTCCACTCTTCTCCTGTGATGTTGGAGGAAATTCACTAGAGATCTTTGAGGGTGCAGTTACAAAAATCCTTAAGTTGTATGTCCTTCACAAATAACTATGGCTTCACAAACTGAACACTTGAAACAGGTAGGACAGCTGCTCCAAAGTATTCCACTGGTCCTTGAAGGGTAGGATTGCCTCTTCACCAGCTCCACCACAAACAACAGTTCTTGGCACCTATGTGCTTCTCTGTCTTCAGCAGGTTTCTTGTAAAAGAAATTTTGAATCAAGTAAGTGATTCAACTTTCAGCAGCTTGATCAGGATTAAATGATCAGCAGCTTGATGTCTTCAAGTGTGTAAACTTGATGTAACTGATAGCAAGTTACACTTGAAGAATATACTGGATCAGTACGTAGCTTTAAGCTCAGTAATTTCAGCAGGGTGAATTTCTTGATAATGAGTTTGATAGCTTAAGATCGATTGTTGTTTTTCATTACTTGTATCTGAATCAGGAGTCCTCTATTTATAGTAGAGAATCCAGTGACTTATGTTTGAAATTCAAACATAGCCATTTTAGATTTGTTCCCATCTTGACTTGTTTTCTGTCCCGTACATAGTACTGACACTGTCAGTTTACTTTTTGACAGTTTTCAGTCTGTCCACCCTTTGACTTATATCCATTGGTTGATCATCTGAATCTTTCCAACGTCCCCTTAATCTTGACCATTGATTTGTTGATAAAATCGAGACTTGTGATATGTCCTTATCCTTGTAATCTTCCAATGTAACCTTTGATTAAATCGAAATATACATTCAGCAGATTCCTGTGTATGTAAGTCTGCACAAATGCTTGTCAGTCAGCTGTCTGAAGTGTGCTGTGTTTATAAAACACTCCAGCTGACTGTCTTTTATCTGACTTTTAATTGTGAAGTTAGATTACACCAATTTGAACCTAACTAAGTTCCAATCACCACTTAACTTATGGAACTTAGACCTTGTACACAAAGTATACGTAATAAGTTTAGGTCATCACAGTCTTCCCTAAATTATGATTCCATATCCTTGACTTTAAATACTAAGTTTGATCCCTTAGCCTTCAATAACTGAGTTTGACCCCTCAGCCTTCAGTCTTCAGCAGGTCCCTAACTAGTCTACTGACCTAGTTACCTTACCGACCTAGACAGATCTGCTGATGAAAGTCAGCTGACCTTTTACAATGCTTGTTTGATCAAACCTATACAAATATCAAACTCTAATAAGCCTATACATTTAATCTAGACATCCTTTTTGCCTTTTCTCTATAACAGTTAGTCTGGCACTCATCCCTAAAACTTAAAAAAAATGTCCAACATATGGTATAAATTGTCATAAGCCAACAAACATCAATATGTTTAGTCTCTAGTCAATTTCCTAGATTTCTTAACCTTTTCATAAAAAGGTATTTTAGTCATCTTTAGATAAGATACGTATTATCCACATGATGCATAATCACATGGTTCAGACATCATCTGAAGGTCATTTGATTACACGTTTATCTTCCAGAAAGTCGACATCTAGAATAACCATAAACATAAATAATAACATCCATACAATTATTTAGTTGAGTTTTCATCACTCATATCAACTATATGGTGACAATAATCTAGCATGTTAGATTTAGTGACTTAACTTTATCGGAATAACATTTATTCCTTACAATTGAATATGTCTACTAAATCCTAACAAGTAACTGAAAATCAAGTTCTTCGTAAGAACCGGAACATGATAACACTTATTTAGTTCCCTTATCAGTTGACTAGATTCAGAATGTGGTAAGTGTTACAAAATTTACTTCACCTTCCAATTCTGTATTTAATCTTTCTAATTTAATCACACCCGTAGGATATCATATATCCGAAAGTTGACTTGAGTTTTGACAGATTTGTCTCAACGTGCTTGCTTAGGATAGAGGCTTCAATAAGTCCTCTATTTAAGCACTTGCCCTAACCTTCCCTTTTAATCCTTTAAGCACTTGTAAATGTTTCTTAGTGTAGTCTTTATAAGACTTAAGAAAGATCACAAGAGTTATGTCTGTAATCTAAAGTTTATTAAATAGTTTATTCAACTTTTTGAATCGCATTCAAAACATTAATTATTTAATTAACCTTTAAGCGATGATTAAAGAATTAAGTCAATACTTAAATCTTACAATTTTGAAAACAACCATTCCAAAATTCAATGCGGTCATTCTTATTCAATATTTGAATTAATTGTCATCGTATAACTGAATGATCATATTGGATCGTATCCAATGTCACGAGCTTCCGCTTTCTTTAATGATTAAAGTCTTGGAGCACTGCATCAAATATGTAGTCTCCATGTCTCTAACTACTATAACGGGGTTGATTGTGTCATTGCTTATTTAAAAGGACTAAAATTACTTAATCATACTTGAGAACGTTTCTCAAAAGGTAACAGTCAAAATTTGGTTTAACTAATCGAGAATAAAACATAAATTTAATGTTTGCTAAAACTACAACATAAAAATGAAGATAAAAGAGTGTTGTCATTTATACATGCAAAATCAAAAATGGTCTTATGGTTTGTGATTTTGCTCCCACTAGTCAGCTACTCCCAATTGACTTTCAAGAATTTTCCAAAATTCTTTAGTGGCTGGAATCCTATCTAGTTGACTCGATCCCCGACGTTGGCCGATCGACCGGGTCAATTTCGACGGGTAGGTACTTCTTACCAATCACGTCTAACACGACTTTCGGTGGTTTGACTAGTCAACTCTTTGACAGTTCACATCGTCTATGTGTAGTCAACATTATGTCTCTAAAATCAGACAGTCCTGACGTGGGCAAATCTCCGCAAGATTCTTAGGCAAGTCGTAACCCAAGTATTCATTAGATCTCATTACGATCATATCTCGATAATGACGATATACCTAAGGGAGGTCAACTCCCGACGTGGGCCGATCAGTTGGACCCGAACAAGGGCTCTTCACCGTCACTATAATATTGGGAGACATATTATAACTATATTTTTGTTGTGGGAGTAATTTTAAATTAATTCACTTAATTACTTCTCTTAATTAATATGGTCTCATTACGTATATCTATGTCTAGACATACATCCTACACATTCATCTAGATCGTGCCTATTTATGCATCTATCGTATCATATAAAACAAAGGGTTCGGACTAGCAATCAGGATCTCCCCTCGGCGCTGACTATTTCTGTGACGTGCAAACCCTTCAATTTCTTCAATCAGTTCGATAAGAGGTTCTTTGGAGCTTCGGGTCATCCACTGTAAAATAGGAAACAACAAGAAAACAAAATAAAACGACCTAAGCCCAAGCTTTCGGTCAACTTAAAAGATATTAAACGTTACTCCCCAGCAACGGCACCAAAATTCTTGATAGAAAAATACTTAACCGCTAACTTTCACCGACAGAGTATCGGGTCAACTGAAGTAATAGTGGTCACAAGGTCGAATCCACGGGGAGTAATGTCTAAGTACCAAAGTTGGCGTATAACTTAGTTCAGGTCAAAATAATAGTGGAGGGTATTATACTAATGCAGAAATAACGATTATACTCATGAGTTTACTTCTAGATATTAAAAGGTATAGGCGAACTATGATCCTATGAGCTACTTTTACCCCTAAAGAAGGACTTGACAGGGAGCTTGTCTTAACCGACCTACCTATCCAATGTAGTTTAACGACATCCACGGGTGCCAACTCCTAATTCTAGTAATTAGACTAAACAACTCGATCTAACCACCCTATGTGAAGCTAACTGACTCTCCCTTTCGAAAACCGATTATCCTAAGATGATTAAGTTCTAGAGTTACTCGAACAACGATGACAAACCTCTGTATTGGAAACGAACCTAACAACTAGGCCGAATCTACGCAACGATCTTAAAACCCCTTTTCCAACATCTCACCGTAAAATGCATCTACAAGTTTGATGTGTGTGATAGTGAACAAGGTGATCAAACTAATTCAAAGATGTTATAATTAGTTTTAGGACGTGGATTAATCGCTTAAACATTAAATTAACCACTACACAATTCCCAATCTCATCCCCTTTAGGGTTTTCGCTCTCTTTCACACAATTCGACTACACATGCAATTAGCTACTCATGATCATACTGATACAGGAATAAAGAGCAGAAATTAAACTAAAGACAATAAACAAAAGAGAATTCATTACCATAAAGTTGTAGAAAATCAGATCCAGAAAAGTATGAAGAAATAATTGCACCAAAAAGCCAAATCTTTGATCTTGAAACGTAAATCTACGCTATAAAAGTGTTTATAATTCAAGGATGTTATCTAGGGAATCACAGGATCAAAGGATGATCAACCTACACTAAAACCACACCAGAATCGCCCTAAATATGTCTAAATTCGGTATCCTCTCTCAAAATTCTGAATGAGCTGCGTATTTATAGTGCTAGGTCAATTTCTGCTGTTGTCGGTGCATGAGGAGCGTTTGAGCCATAGTGAGCGCTCGTCTGCCTAGAAATCTTGATGATATTAGGGTTTCGTCTTCAGTGAACCAGCGCTTACTTGCCTGGAACGCTTGGTTGATGGACCATGTCTTGAGGGCAAACGCCTGTCTAGGTTGCCTGACCGCCAGTTTGTCTTGTATGAGCTTTCTTGATTCGGGCTGAACCCATCCAAATGTGCATTTGGGGGTGATCTGGACGCTCATCCATCTAAAACTCTAACATTCAGTATTTGATGCCAAATCGACGAACGCCTGTTTGAACCATCCAAACGCCAGTTTGGCCAGATCTTGATTCAAACGCCAGTTTGGGTAGAGCAAACGCCAGTTTGCCTTGATTTCACTCCAAACTTGATTTTCCTTCACTTTTATGCACCTTCGTGCCATAATCATGCTTCTCATTCCAAAACATCGCCTTCTGGGTCCTCGAGTCACCTAGGTCCTGCAATAACAAGTACGAACAAGCACCACGCGTAATTCCATAAGACAAAAGTGCTCGGAAAAGAGATAAATATCGCTAAAAAGGCGGAGTTTACTATCGATGTGACAGTTTAACTCCCCGTGCGCACAACTCTCGATATTACTCTAAATAGGTCTAGAACTACCCAAAACATGCCAATAAAGTAATAAACGGGGGTTAAACTGCACACCAAAGTACAGTAAATTTGACTCCCATCAACCACCCCACATTTAGCCTTTGCTCGTCCTCGAGTAAATTAGGCGCTTTAAAACAGACCAAGGGATCAACTTTACGAAACATGCATAGGACTCACGACATCAAGGTGAACGTAAAGTAGGCACTTAATGTGAACCACTTGACTCGATCTTGTCATGAAAACGTAGTGTGTGTGACAAAACCGAGGGCTACACTCAAAATGATTACCGGCTTTGAATACCGGCCAAATGACTACACACAACTTATATCGGGCTAGACTCTCCACTAATCGAGGCAACCGAGGCTAAATATGGTCAAGTAGGACTTGAAGGGTTATAATGTTAAGCTTGGGACGGGGTTAACCAAAAGGAACATTTGGGTCTGGAGAAAAGAAAATACAAGTGAACCTAATCATCGATCTTTTTACTTTCCATTTGAAAACATACTAAACCAAACTCCTTCGATCTTTTTACACTCATTAATAAATAACTCCACTCTCAACACCATAATTTTATTCATTCAAAACACTCCTTCTTTGACTTCTTTTTCTCAAACTCTATTCAAACTCCCTTTTTTGACATCTTTTTCTTTTTCAATTTTACTAAAAAAAAAATTCTTTCTCTTTTTTTTTTCGAACCACAAGCCTCACAATAGATTTCTCGAGCTCCTCCCCTTCGTTATACTCGCTTGTACCAACCAAATCCTCTCGAAACACGCACCATCTCCCACCCCACACATGATTCAGCAAGTGTGTCTAAAGTAACAACCAAGTCCACTCGTAAGGTGATCAAAAGGAACGTGACCAACAATATAGCTCAGGGTTAGGGTAATATAGGCTATGTAACCAAACGGCTAAATGTCAGACGGTGGTCAGACCATCCTATTCAAGGCTTAGAGGGGGTACGAGGGTATAATGTTGAGATTTTGGCTTTTGGCTCTGGTCGGGTCAAAGAAGCGCCATGACTCTCATCCCGTATCCGGCCTAGGTAAACATTTCTATTTCGCCTCGAAACTAGTGGTATAAGTGTGTATAGCAACCAAAATAAGTATAACCACGGTTCTACGTGCACTAAAAGGGTTCGTATCGTGATAAAATAAAGTCGCCCTGACTACTAAGATATTTACCAACTCCATCGTGAGAAACATGCATATAACGCGGTGCCAAACCGTGAAGAGTTCTAAAATTTTAAGCCACGAATTGACTCGAAACCGAATATTGACTAAGCATATCACAATTACCGGCACATTTATCAATCGAAACAATACAAAGCTAAGTCATATCCATCCCCCACTTCGAATGAAGCAATGCCCTCAGTGCGTGAATGAGATAGAAAAGAAAGACTTAGCCTGAGACCCGGCAGAAAGGCGCAATCGAATCCCGTAACAGCCTCGTGTAAGCACGACCCGAATCCCTATCAAGATGGAAACAATGTAAAACATGCACGGGACATGGTCCTTGTGCCAAGATATCGAATAGGGATAAGGGGGTATAACAGTAATAAGGCTCTGTCACGTCAGAAAACTCGATATGCAAAATGTAACGCGCAAAATAGGTTGCTTTAGATGGATAAAGAACCCAAACGGGTAAAGCACAGAACATTTAAGCAAAATAGAATGGCCACAGAGGCACATAGCATAGAAATCACCCAGGGTGCGTACAACAAAATCCAAGACACGAATAAGAATTTTTTAGGTAAGATTCTATCATCACAATGTTTTTTAGGTAAGATTCGATGCTACTTTCAGTTTTGAGATGCTACTTTTTGATTTTGGTTGATGTTGTAAGCCTTAAGGTAGCATCGAATGAAGTACAAATTTAGCAGGTGGGCTAGACAGGTCCTAAACAACCCTAACACCGGACACAGACTACAAAAGGAATAGCATATTTAACATATAAAATCATGTCAGTCTGGGTGTATCATCATCAGCAACAGTGGAAGGAGCATCAGTGGTAGCTCTGGTCTCTGGCTCCTCAGTCTCCCCATCAGACGAAGACGTATCCTCACCCACAATCTGTGTGATAGCCTGCTCAATGTCGTCTGAAAAATGGTAATCCATGGTACTCGGGGCGAACGCTTGAGGATCCTTCGGTGGTCTACCCTCACTCATCAGTAGGAGGAGATTCAGAATATTGTCCTATGTCTACTTCTGATCCTCCAGCCAGTTCCAGGAACTGTTGTCCATACTCAACCTCATGCGAACCGAGGGAGAAAAAGTGAGAGCTGGAGGTGCCTGACTAGGGCCAGCAGATGATGAACTAGGTCGCCCCGATGCCATACGAGCTAACTGAGCCGGAGTCTTCCTATTTTCTCTTTTCAACACTGGAGGGTTCTTTGGCTTGTGATCCTCGGTGTACTCCGGGATCTTGGCATCCCAACACAAGCTGAATATGAGATGGGGACAAATCAAACTTCGGGAATATACCTTTTTATTGGCGGCAAACTCGTGATAGATCACTTGACCCACGTCAACATTTAGCTTAAAGTTTAGGGCATATAACACCCCAAGATCGGCAATGTGGAAATAAGTCAAGTTGTTCTTGGGTAGAAGCCGGTTTTGGATGAACCGGCACTGTACCTTCCAATCCTCACCCCAAAACGAGGTGACCAACTGTTTCCTAACCCCACCATCTCCAAGTGTCCATTGAACATCGTGGCACACCAACAACTAGAGGTTCTCCAACGGGTCCCCACCCGCATCTTGCCTAACCTTTATCTCTTCCTTGTAATCCAACCTCTCAAACGGTTGCAACCCGTACTTCTCGTTAATCGCCTTAGCTGTAAACGGCACCTTCACCCCCCAAACCTTCACCAGCCCTGATTCTAAGCTCGACTCCGAAAATTTTGCGTAAAATTCACGCACTATGATAGCATTAACTTCAACTCCGGGGTTGTCATCAACGCCCCCCACTTTCGATCAGTCAGATTCTTCCTAATTCTTGTCAATGTCATAGTCATGGAAGGTTCTCTCTATCAGCATCGAGCGGTGTGAATAATGTTTGTTGTATAAACCAGAGCTTTAGCATTGACAAACCGCCTATCTAACGGAATCGGGGAGGCTTGAGTCTCCCTTCTCGGGGGCCTAAGATTCTCCCCTACCTGTTCACCCCCCTCAGCTCTAACCTCAAGTTCACCTCTCGGTTCTTGAACTACTTGTTCAACCCTAGCCCCTGGAGCAACCGTCTTCTTACGTACCAAAGGCTCATCATCTTCTTCCCAACGTCCCTACCTATCTCTTTGCCATACCTTTTCTACCCCGAGGCCCCCTCTTTACCACCAGCTCGCACCATGATATCTCACACTGATTACCAAACCAACACCAAAGCAACAACAAGCGAAACCAACCCGATTATCATCCAAACGGGGTTTCCCAACAAAACCAAACAAAAATCAACCAAAACCGTAATGTGGACGTCCAAAACCCATCCACACCAACCACACATCGTCACCAAAGCACAAACAAAGCTAAACAAAGAATAAAAAGCCAAATCAGTGATATTTCATGTAAGGTTCGAGTCGAAAATCAAACCTCAGAAAAAGTTTAGTGATTCTTACTAATAAAGCTTGATCGGCCTTTCTAGTTTTCCAATCTAACCGGCAGTGTACCGGGTCAATTGTAGTCTAGATCGGTGAGTCAAGGTCGTATCCACAGGGAGAAATCTCAGTTGAGTACCAAAGCAGCCAGGACATCTAGTCTAGGTATATCCATAACTCGAGAAGTGGTTTTTAATCAACTACAAGAAGCAACTTAAACTAAGTGATGAAAACGAACTAAAAGTGCAATTAACTAAAGCTAAAATGACTCAGACGAAGGGGAAATGATATGAAATAAGGTGGCTCGGGTGATGTTCCAATGAATTAGATATGAACTCTCGTAACTACTCGGAATCAAGCTTCGCTAATGAATTCTCAACATATTCAAGGTGTAATTCACTATAATAACGTCAATCGATCTCTCGGATCAACGAACTATAACCGAACACCAAACCTATCGGCTAGGACTAGATTAGGATGAATGGCTATGCATTAAAGGACTATGAATTGCCCAATTCAAGATTAGGCAACACACACACTAGAAATCAATTCTATCTCTAGATGATTTTACTATGTGTTCATGGTGACTAGTTCCATGTCAATTCTTACGATTAGGCATTGAATTAACACTTAGATTATGCAATTAGTCGCGAGTTAACCACACCCATGAAGATCAATCACCATAACTTGAACAAATTAAGAACATAAAAGAAAACCCAACTTGAATCCCAAGTAATTACAAGAATCTAGCCCAAATTCACATCACCCAAGCCACAAGGGTGTTTAGCTACTCATTATTTCAACAAAAACACAAAGCAAAGATGAAATTAAACTAATTAAAGCCATGAAATAGAAAATAAAAAGGAAATTCGGAATTATACCTCAGTTAAGTAAAAAGCATGAACTTAGGTCCAATCCCATGGAGATTCACCAAGGGAATGATGAATTCACCATTTTAGAAGAAAGCCCAAGCTTAATTACACACTAATTTGGAGTTTAAAGAACTAAGATACTACTTTTTAAGCTAAGGAATGAAGAAAAGTGAAGAGAAGAGTTTTTTGGGGTTTTTTTCTAATCTAATTCTAATCTAGAAAGTATGGTGTCTTCCTCTTCTAGGCTGAAAAAAAGGCTTTTATAATGCAGAAATTCGGTGCTGTAGGAGTGGGCTTCTCTGAGGCAAGCGTGCACCTGCATATTAGGTAACATTCTGTTGGATTTACTGGGAGCTCAAGCGTGCGCTTGGCTGAGGCAAGCGTGCTCTTGGTCAGAATAGTGGGAATCTCAAATGCACCTCAGGAGTGCGCTTGTCATGAGCAAGCATGCTCTTGTCCAGAACAGAGAGTTGGATTATTTGACCGGGGCCTCAAGCGTGCGCTTGTCTGAGGCAAGCGTGGGCTTGTGCTGACTGCTCCATTTTTCTTCCCAAATGATCACTCAGGCGTGCTCTTGGTCGAGGCAAGCATGCTCTTGTCCTGATTTTCTTCAAAAATCACATCTAGCTCCATTTCTCTCAATCCATTCATCACCAAACCGAGACGCTTAGTCGGTGTACATCTTCTTTATCATCTAAGACCTGGAAGGGCTCAACACCAAATACAACCGTAATTCCCATAGGGTACCGCATACCCCGTGTGTGCTATAAAAATGTCCACATTTTACGACAAAAATGGGATTTTGTAATATGTGCGATGTGGAACCGTGAGTGATGAAAATAGCATGAAATAGCATCTAAATGATAGAAATACATCTCGTAATGCTATAAAATGATGTGAAAATGGTGTGAAATGCATAGGAGGGTTGACTATCATCACTTACCAAGATAGATGCTAGGATGATGAAAGAGTTGACGAAACGTCCGGATGATGCACAAATTGGCCAAAAATCGAAGCTTTTCCAATTTGAAAACTGCCCTTGAAAGGGCCTCAAATCCGTCCAAAAGAGTATTGTGGATGGATTTGGGTTATGGAAATGAAAAGAGGAGGTCAATAGGTGTGTGTGGGACTTGAAATCGCTCCGATCGGGTCAAAAATGAAGAAAGTAGGTGAGAAGGGTGAAAGGGTTTCCGTATTTTCGAATTTGTGGCTGAGTTTGAATGATGAAGGCCTGGGGGGTATTTATAGAAGGCAGGCGAACGAGCGTTTCCCATAAACCGAACGTTCATTTGACTGGGTTATAATGAACTGAACGAGCGTTTTCAGTTATCCAACCGCTCGTTTGGCTTATCCTGAAACACATACAGAGAGTTGGGAATTTGATGAACGTGCGTTTCCAGCGGTCAAACGCCCGTTTATGGACAGATATGGACAAACGTGCATTTGTAGAGAGCAAACGCCCGTTGGTGAACAGATTTGGACAAAATTCAGATTTTGGATCCCGATTCAATTCTAACCTCCGTTCTAACACTTTTATTAGCAAAAACACTCAGAAGACTCAGAGAATGGTGGGTTGCCACCCACCAAGCACCTTTGTTTTACGTCGTTGGCTCGACTAATGACTTATACTGTACCGGTTTCTGCAAAGTTATACTACCAGCACGAACGAGGAGGCGAGGATAGAAAGATAGGATGGTGGATTGATAAGATCAGAACATGTCAAGATTTTCAGTTCCTGACGAGACTCAGAAAAGATCAATTAAGGTTCAGGATCAGTTATATGCACAATTTCGAGAGCCTCATCGAAAGCTAACTTCTCATACTTCTTCAGACAAAGGCCGTTCGTGATTAACGTCCCGTGCTTTGGATGAGTTACCTCGATTGCTCCTGAATCAAAAGCTCTCAACATAATAGGGTCCCGACCACCTGGACTTAAGTTTGCCTTGAAATAAGTGAAGGCGAGTATTATATAGAAGAACCTCATCACCAATGTTGAAAACACGAGGTTTAACCAACTTGTCGTGAAGCATCTTGGTCTTCTCCTTATACTTCACCGAACAGTCATAAGCTTGCAGACGAAACTCATCTAGCTCGTTCAACTGGGCCATCCTCCTCTCACCGATTAACGCGACATCCATATTTAGATTTTTAATCGCCCAATAAGCCTTATGTTCTACCTCTATGGGGAGATGGCAAGCCTTGCCAAAGACAAGCATGTAGGGTGACATACCTATGGGTGTCTTGAACGTTGTTCGGTGTGCCCAAAGCGCATCATCTAGCTTCTTAGACCAATCCTTCAAATTTGAATTTACAGTCTTATCAAGGATTCTCTTAATCCCTCTATTGGTTACCTCAACCTGTCCACTAGTCTGGGGATGATAGGCGGTGCCTAACTTGTGAGTCACCCCATACTTCATCAGCAGCTTATCAAACTCTCTATTTGAAAAGTGACTGTCATTGTCACTGATTATCACCCGAGGTACCCAAAACGGGATAGAATATGTTTCTTAAGGAACCGGACGACTACATGTTTGTCATTAGTAGGGGAAGCGATTGCCTCAACCCACTTCAAAACGTAATCACAGGCAACAAGAATGTACTTATTCTCAAAGGAAGACGGATACGGTCCCATGAAGTCTAATCCACATACATAAAAAACTTCACAAACTATAATTGGTTTCTGAGGCATCTCGTTCCTCTTGAAGATTTGTCCTGAGCGTTGATAGGCATCACACGTCCTAACATACGCATGTGCATCCTTGAAGATAGTGGACCAATAGAACCCACTTTGTAACACCTACAACGTTGTTCTCTCGCCTGAGAAGTGGCCACCGGCCTCTTTATCATGGCAGAACGAGAGAATACTCACTATCTCACTATCATCAACACATCTCCTCATGATCCCATCCGCACATAATCTAAAAAGCAGGGGATCCTCCCACACATAGCGGTTCACCTCACTATAGAATTTCTTCTTCTGGTTCTCATCAAACTCGGGATCTACGAACCCACACTCATGATAATTGACAAATGGTGCATACCACGGGTTCCCTTTCTTCACTCTCTGCATGAAATTCCCTCGCTTAACCGGGAGCATCGTATCTACTACAAACAACTGCTCATCCCGAAAGCGGTCATCTATCTCAACCTTTGTAAAGCATCTCTTCTTCACCCGGTTCCATTCTACTCAGGTGGTCAGCTACCACATTCTCACATCCCTTCCTATTCTTAATCTCTACGTCGAATTCTTGAAGGAGCAAAATCCACCTCAACAAGCGTGGTTTCGTGTCTTTCTTGGCAAACAGATATTGCACCGCAGCATGGTCTATATGGACTATGACTTTCGACCCAACTAAGTACGACCGGAACTTATCGAAAGCAAAAACCATAGCTAGAAGTTCCTTCTCAGTGGTAGCGTACTTTTGTTGAGCTGGATTCAGGGTATGACTCGCATAGTAGATGGGTCGAAACAGCTTATCACCTTCTGACCTAGGATAGCTCCTACAGCATAGTCACTAGCATCGCACATGATTTCAAACTCCTTGGACCACTCATGTGCCACTAAGATAGGAGCCGAAGTAAGAAGTTTCTTAAGAGTTCTAAAGGCATCTAGACATGCTACATCAAAAACACAGGGGGCTCCCTTCATCAACTGAAGGGTCAGAAGCCTAGCAATTTGGGAAAAACCCGGGATGAACCTACGATAGAAACCTGCATGACCTCAGGGTCTTCAGATTTGTGGGCATAGGCAACTTAGCTTTTTCCTCTATCTTAGCTTTATCAACCTCTACTCCTTTCCCCGACACTTTGTGGCCTAGCACGATTCCCTCAGTGACCATGAAATGACACTTCTCCTAATTTAGAACTAGGTTTGTCTCTTCATAACGCTCAAGCTCCTTATCAATATTAGACAAACACTCATCAAATGTGTCACCAAAAATGCTAAAGTCATCCATAAAGACTTCCATGAATCGTTGTATCATATCAGCAAAAATGCCGACCATGCATCGCTGGAATGTCGCGGGTGCATTACACAACCCGAACGGCATTCTTTTGAATGCGAAGGTGCCATAAGGGCACGTGAAGGTGGTCTTATCCTGGTCATTTATATCAATGTGGATCTGATAGTATCCACTAAAACCATCTAAAAAGCAGTAAAACGCATGACCACTTAGACGCTCTTGCATTTGATCAAAAAAAGGAAGGGGAAATGATCTTTCCTAGTTTTATCATTAAGCATGCGGAAATAAATACATACGATATGGCCAGTAACTAAGCGAGTAGGAATGGGCTCACCTTTATCATTCAGCTCAACAGTGATGCCTCCATACTTGGGAACAACTTGAATGGGGCTCACCCACTCACTGTCAGATATCGCATAGATTATCCCTAGTTCCAGCATCTTCACCACGTCTTTCCTCACCACTTCTTGCAAATGCGGGTTCAGCCGTCTATGAAACTGCTGGACCGGCTTGGCACCCTCTTCGAGAATTATCTTGTGCTTACAAATGTCAGCACTAATCCCTTTGATATCGACCATCTTCCACCCGAAGGCCTTCTTGTGTTTCTTCAGAACATGAATCAACTTAGCTTCCTACAAAATGGTTAGTGCAGACGAAATAGAAGAGGAAGTAATTTATCAGGTTCTTAAAATACGTACTTTAAATGCTTAGGAAGTGGCTTCAACTCAAGATCCGTTGGTGGTTCCTCGATTGACGGCTTTGGTAGCTTGCCGGTCAAACCGATCTCTAATTTCTTGTTCCATCATGCATCGACATAAGGAGTCGAATCCAAATGATATACCTGAATTCTCATTCTCGGATCATCATCTTCTGCAGTGCTTGACTTCATCAAGCATTCCTCTATCGGCTCTTGGTATCCCTGCAGGTTAGTGTGCTCTAAAATACTAGGATATATAGCATCAACAGAAAAACAATTGCTCTTTTCATCCTCAAGATGTTTCATTGCATTATAAACATTAATGGACACACTCTCTTTCCCGACTTGTAGTATGATTTCCCCCCTCTTAACGTCTATCAAGGTCTCTCCTATATTCAAGAAAGGCCGACCTAATAAAAGAGGAGTTTTTGCATCCATATCCATATCTACAACTACGAAATCAACGGGAAAAACAAACTTATCAACCTGTACTAACACATCTTCAGCTACCCCAATAGGTTTCCTAAAAGACCTATCCGCCATCTGTAGGGTCATCCCTGTAGGCTCTAACTTACCCAATCCCAACTTCTCATAAATTCCTCTAGGCGTCAGGCTCACAGAAGCCCCTAGGTCACACAACACATTTTTGAACACTGTCTCCCCAATGGTAATTGGGATGGTAAAGCTACCTATATCTTGCATCTTAGGGGGTATCCTATTCTCAAAAAATACAAAACATTCCTCACTCAAATGCACCATCTGTTGCATCTTCTCCTTATTCGACAACATTCCTTTTAAAATTAAAAATATGGGGGAATGCTCGACATAGCCTCTAGTAAGGGAATGTTTACCTCTACCTTCCTCAGGGGATTCAGAAATTTCGCCTGACCTTGGGTCAGTATGTCCTTTCTGGGTCCCTTGGGAGGGTAGGGTAAAGTACTAACATCAAAATCCGGGGAAGAAGAGGGAATTCTGTTTTTCTTACCTTTTGTCTTCGGAGATGAGGGCTCTTCTTCTTTGATGTCCAAGACTACATAGTCTTTCTTTGGTGCCGCCCCTTCCACTACTTTCTTGTTTGCCTCCGCTAATGCATTCTTCGTGGCCTCCAACTCTTTCCTCATTGCAGCCATTTCCTTCTCGACACTGCCAATTTCTAAATCTTCAATCTCGGCTTCACCATACATGGCCCCTTCACGGTCAACTACCTTCTCTTTCTCAGCTTTCTCAGTTTCCGCTTTCTCTGCCCACAGTTCTTTCTTCTTATCACTTGGCCCAACCTCTTTGCCACTTCGTGTGAACACAGCATTCACACCTCTCGGGTTTCTCTCAGTATTACTCAGGAACCCACCACTCAGATTTGTCTTTAGAGTGTCAGTTATTTGCCCTACTTGGGTCTCCAAGTTCCGAATAGCAGAATGGGTGGCCACTTTTTGCTCTATAGCATTTTTGTTCAACTCAGATACAATCCTATCCAGTCTCTCCAGGAGTATCTCAGTGGATGTCTTCTGAACACCAGACGTATTCGATTGCTGGTTATTTTGAGTGCTCTGGTGAAGATGAGTATTCGGATGCTGATAGGTGCCAGAATTATTGTTTCTCGGTGGCTGGCTTGCTTACTGATTCTGATTGTTCTGCTGGCCCTGATTTTTATTCCATCCTTGATTCTAACCCCAATTCTGAATTTGTTGTTGATGTTGGCCTTGTGATTAAGATTGCTGATTCTGGTAATTCCGGTAGTTGCCTTGGTTCTGATTCTGGTAAGAATTCTGATTAGGGGGGTTTTGGTTCCAAGGTCGGTTGTATGAGCTTTGGTTTTGTCTAAAAGCTTGGCTTTGATTATTGTTACGATTCCAGTTTTGATTCTGCCCCTGATTCCAACCTTGACCTTGCTGACTTTGATTCCACTGTCTCCCACTACCTTGTCCAACATAGCTCACATCATATTGTTGCGAATCATCACCCATACCATACTCCATTGGCGGCCCTTGCTGATTCTCGAAATTCTGATTCCACTGCTGTTGCTGACCAAACTCTTGCTGGCTTGTATTCATCTGCCCTATTGCATACACATTCATCTTCTGCCGGTCATTCTGACTCCCAAACTGTTGCTGCGCTGGAGTAGGTACCAACTGCTGTGGGTAAGTGAACTTTTTTGGTGATGTACACTCCAATGCTGAGTGTCCACCCCCCACAAAGTTGGCATTGCTCCGCCTTTTTTCTAGCCAACTCCATTTGGTCCATCTTCAGTACCATTTCTTACGTCTTGTCATGCATGGCAGACTCTCTATCAAGTTCTTCTTTCAAGGACTTCACGCTTTCCATTTGGGCCTTTTTCTTTCTTCTACCAGACCCCCACTATCCTTCTCCATCTGCCATATTCTCAATCTGTCTCATAGCTTGTTCCGGCGGCAGATTCATAATATCTCCGCCACTTGCAGCATTCAGTTTATTTTGATCCACTAGCTCTAAGGCTCTGAATAGTATAATCACCTGCTCAACAGTGGAAAAACCGTGTGGAGGGTATATCTTCTGTAGACCCCTAAATCTCTCATATGTCTCCTTCAGTGTCTCTCCCTCGAGACCATCAAACGAAGAAATTTCTTCTTTCAAATCTAAAATCTTAGCCAGAGGAAAGTACTTCCTTAAAAACACTCTGACCACATCCGCCCACGTATGAAACGAATCATTAGGTAGTGAATCATACCAATCCTTAGCAGCTCCTCTAAGTGCAAACGGGAAAACTATTAGCTTTACCGCCTCGTCACTTACCCCATTGTATTTCATTGTCCCACATATCTGAAGAAAGTGATCCAGAAAACTATTCGGGTTCTCAGTTGACTTTCTGTTGGACTTATTTCTTAGTTTTGATGATGAGTGCCATACTAGCTGTTATAGTGCAAAGGCAAAAAGATGTCTAGATAAAATGTATAGGTTTATTAGAGTTTGATTCATAAATAGGTTTGATCAAACAAGCATCGTAAAGTGGCCGCCGATTGATATCGCAGACCGGTCTAGGTCGCAGGGTAGATAGGTCGCATGGGACCGGTCGGAACCCGCCGAAGACCGAAGACCGAAGGCCGAGGGTTCAAACTCGTTAATGAAGGCTAAGGGATCAAACTTAGTATTTAAAGTCAAGGATATGGAATCAGAATTTAGGCAAGTCTGTGATGACCTAAACTGATTACATATGCCTTGTGTATAAGGTCTAAGTTCCACAAGTTGGATGATGTTTGGAACTTGGTTATAATTAAAATGATGTAATCTAACTTCACAAATAAAAGTTAGATAAAAGTAATCAGCTGCATTCTATTTTACAGACAAAAATAAGATGTTCAGCAGACTGATTGGTATTACGAACAGACTGATGAACCTGCTGATGTATACCTCGATTAATTCAAGATTATTGGAAGATTACATGGATAAGAACGACCAACTACCTCGACTTATCAAGAAAATCAAAGGCCGAGATTAAAAAGACGTTGGGATGATTCACATTCTTATCCATTGGATACAAGTCAAAGGGGTGGACAGACCGCTTGCTTGTCAAAAAGTAATCGACAAAGTGTCGATCCTATGAATAGTGACGAGAATTCGAACGAGATGGGACAAAAACAAGGAACGGTCACATTTGAATTTCAAATTCAAGTCACATGCATTCCTACCTATAAATAGAGGACTTTCAACTCGAAACATGATGATGAATTTTGGGATAAACTTTAAGTGACAATACCGATTTGAAAAACACCTGCTTCGAACTTACCGAGCTTAAGGCTACCGATCCAGTTATTTTCTTCAAGTGCATTCGTGTTCAATTTGCATCAAGCATACACACTTGAAGACCGCAAGTCGCCGATTATATCATCCTAATCAAGCCGCCGCAACCGAATCATTTATTTGATTCATTCTTTATTCTATAAAGAACCCGTCGAAGACAAGTGAAGCATCCGTTAGGTGTGAAACTCGTTGGTTTGTGGTGGAGTGGTGAAGAGGCAATCCTACCCTTCAAGGACCAAGTGGAAGACTCGGGAGCAAAGCAATCCTACTGTTCCCGAGTTTTCGGTTGTGAAGCCATAGTTATTGGTGAAGGACAAGCAACCTAGGATTCTTTGTAACGAGATAACTCAAAGATCATTAGTGAATTTCCTCCAACATCACGGGAGAAGAGTGGACCGACAGGATTACATCACCCGGAACCACTATAAAATCTCTCTACTTACTTACCGCATTTACTTTCGCACTTAGTCATTATCCATATCAACCGCTCGAATCTAGCAACCGAAATCACACACATACACTACTGAGTATCTAATACTTAGTAACATATTTAACAACAAGTAACAAGGCTTAATTTTGATATTATTCCGCTGCACAAATTCAGCAAAATGAACGGTCAGTAGACTACGTTTATCGACAGCTGCGAGGTCTCGACGGACACCGAAGTATCAGTAGGCTGCTGAAGTTGCAGAATTTGTTAACTCCAAAGTTTTAAGTGTTAAGTTTATTCACCCCCCTCCCTCTAAACTTAACTAAAGCCTTTTCAAGGGACCAACAATTGGTATCGGAGCAGTGCTTCGTTTCGAAGGAATCCTACTTGTTGTACTTGTGAAAATTCTTTAAAACTTTCTTTCAAGTTACTGATTTTCAAGACTTGCATCATGGACAACACACAGTATGCTAGAACTATGTTGATGTGTTCTCTTGATGATTTGATGAGTATAAACGTCGAATGCAGGCATATCTTGCTGCTACTCATGATGAGATGATGGATGTACTAACTGAAGGACCACTGGAGATTACAAAGGCAGTAACAGTGGGTGACAGAACTGAGTACATTCCTAAACCAAAGAGAGAATGGAATGCAGAAGACAGAAAAAGAGCAAACCTCAACAACATTGCTATTGATATCATCTACAGAACCTTGGATAGCAATATGTACATGAAGGTCAAAGATTGCAAGACTGCAAAGGAACTTTGGGATAAGATTCACTTAATCTGTGAAGGCACTGATGCAATAAAGAAGTTTGGTATGGAAAACAGCACTAAAAATTCAACTCCGATGAGTACAAACATCAGATTGGATGAAGATAAAGAAGGCAAAGATGTTGATCAGACTTTATACAGAAGGATGATAGGCAGTCTGCTGTACCTCACTGCCAGCAGACCTGATATATCCTTTGCTGTAGGTGTTTGTGCAAGATTTCAATCTAAACCTAAAGAAAGTCATTTAGGTGCAGTTAAGAGAATTCTCAAGTATCTTAAAGAAACTTTGGGAGTAGGGATATGGTATTCCAAGGAAGGAAGCTTCAAAGTAATATCCTACTCAGATTCTGATTATGCTGGATGCAAGATTGATAGAAAAAGCACCTCAGGAACCTGTCGTTAATGGGAAATAGATCGGTCTCCCGGTTCAAGAAACGAAATTCTATTTCAACTTCCACCGCTTGAAGCTAAATACATTGCCTTTTGGAAGTCGCCGTGCACAAGTACTTTGGCTAAGACAACAATTAAGGGATTATGGAATTGAAGAAAGGGAAATTCCAATCATGTGTGACAACACAAGTGCAATTGCAATCACGAGAAAATCTGTTTTGCACTCAAGAACCAAGCACATTGATGTGAGACATCATTTTATAAGAGATCATGTTGAAAAGAAAGATGTGGTGGTTCTATACATTCCTACCGAAGATCAACTTGCCGATATTTTCACTAAACCACTTGACAAAGTGAAAGATTTGCTAAATTAAGGACCGAACTTGGAATCATAAAGATTGACTCGATATTCAAGCAGTTGTACCGGAATTCACCAAGGGGATTAGTCTTCGCTATGTTGGGTGAGCTCACTTAGCAGATTAGTCATTGGTATCAACAATTCCATGTACTTATATTTGGACAATTGAGCAAATGAGGTTGCCAAGGGGATTGGTCTTTGTCATTTTGGGTGAGCTCACTTGACGGATCGGTCATTGGTATTAAACCTCATCTTGTATTATCAATTGAACAAAACAAGAAGAAAACAAGGATCGAGCAGAGTACTTTTATCGCCAGGCCGCCGAAGCCTACTTATCGCCAGACCGCTGGCGAGGGCACCCCGTCGAGGTTTACCTATTTGGAGGGAACTTTACTCGGTCAAAGTTATTTAGGTCAAAAAGCAAGTTTGGCGGGATATTTATTCTATCTTTTATTACCACGAGTCAAACCATCCAACGGTTACAAACGTTATGGAGGAGTAATGGGCCACGTGTCAAGACAAAGCATTTAATCGATTTAATCGTGGTTACCTCAATGTACGTGCGGTGCAAAGGTTTCAACTACCCACGTCTATAAAATCAGACTGTTATACAGCAGTTTCTCCACTTGCAATTTCTGCTTTATCTCTGCAAATTCTACATCGTGTGAACACAGATTTGAGAGCAATTTTTCTTCATCTTTCTCTTATTTCAATGGCGGAAAAGATTGATGTTCAAATAGAATCAAGTCAAAGTGTAAGAAGTTATGTTGTTGATGCAAACGAACGGAAGCGGCCATTAATATAGGTCGAAGAATAAGAAGGTTTGCGTGCCACGGAGAACAAACTCAACATCGATTAGAAACGATATCATACACCAATGTTATTGATTTCTGGAAGAATATTGTTATAGAAGAAGGAACTGAAGCATTCAAAACCATTGTGAATGGTGAGGAGCTTGTAATCTCCTCCAATCTGCTGAGAGAAGTGTTTGGTTTTGAAGAAGTTGTTGATGGTTCATCAATCCCGAAGCTATGGGATTGGACAAGATGGCTTTTGTAGATCGATCAAGACAGATGCAACTATCAAATCGGTACCGTGCATCAATTGCAAAAACATTGGTAATGAATACGATCGCGAGCAAGCTCATTGCAAAGAACATACTTGGGCTAGGGCGGTATGGATACTCTATCAAGACCCAAGATAGAGCTGATGATTATCATTTGCAGAAGCATGAAATTTGATTGGGGTGGTTATTTCATTCATTATATGAAGAAAGTAGCCAAGGAGGACAAATTAAAGAAAAGGAAATCAAAGGCCTTACCCCTAGGTTTGATGGTTCGACTCGCTTCGAATCATCCGGAGGTTCCCGATCTTGAACCGAGTTGACATAAATCGGTCCGAGATACAAGAAGGAGATTGATCATGCGATTCCCGGACTAGATGATGATGAAGAGGTTGCTTTGGAGAGCCCGCCGGTGATAATGATGATGGAGATGACGGTGATGCTTGGTGGTGAGCAGGTTCGGCAAACTAAGAAGATATCCATCAAACCCGCCGCACCAAAGAAAAGCTATTTGGAAAGAGAAAGAGTGCCGATGTTAGGAAGATTACGAAATCTTGAAATCAAAGAGAACAAGGAAGGAAACAGCACAGACTGCTGAGTCTGTTGAGGGTCAAGTGGAGGTTACTGACCCTGCTGTAGCTGCAAGAAGAACTGTTGTTGAAATTCTGACAAAACAACAGAAAGAAGATAGTAGAAAGAGAAAATCTACTTGGACATGATGATGATGATGATGATGAACCCCTATCCAAGAGGATGAAGGAGGTTGCCAAAAAGAAGAAGTATGGCAAAGGAAAAGAAATGAGAATCTTGGAAAAACAAAAAGTCCAAGAAGAGGCGTCGGTAGAAGAAGAAGAGGGCCGTTGAGGCCGAGCCCTTAACTATTATTCCACCGTTGTAATCGGTGATTCCTCACCCGATGAGGTTATTAAGTCTATCGGAAGTGAACGGGTTGTTGTTGAGCAATCTGTTGAAGAATCACGACAGTCGTCTGTCGTACCGAGCTTCGCCGTAGAAGATGTTATTGGTGAATCTACCGAAGCCGCACGGAGTTGTTGTTGAGCAATCTGTCGAAGAACCACAAAGCAATCTACCGAACTCTTGTGGTAGTTGAAGAGGAGATTGAAGACTTGATTGAAGACCCCGCAAGTTTGGTAATAGTTCGGGGGAAGAGCGATCCGTCGCTAACCCCGCCGATGAGCATGTGAGTCGGGGGAATCAAGTGTGATACGGATGGAAGTAGTAGGTACAACTACACAATCACGCAACCTCGCCGACTTTCAAACATCCGTAGAAGAGACCATGAGTCCGCTTGTTGGAACCTTTGGAGGTCAACAAGCCACTGAAGATGCTCCCAGGAGATCTTTCATGCCCTTTGAAAGGCATGTGAAAGAGAGGAAGAAAACTGAAGAATTTGTGGATCCCAAACTTCAGCAAATTGCTGATTATTTTCAATGGAAGTTTGGTTTCTACAAGAGACAAAAGCCAGTTGCTGAACCTATGACTGATTTTGAGGAATGGGATTTTACCAAATTGGGAGTAGAGAATTTGCTGGATCTGGTTGACACCACCCTGCTGCAATCCAGACTGATGGATCTTGTTGATGAGCAACAGAAGGAGGAGGGTATTAAGTTCAGAGATCCAAGAGATGGAGATGATGATTCTTCCTCATCATCTGACTCAAGGGGAGATTTCCCCTCAGGACCAGGAGGACCCAGTGGGACTGCATTGATAAATGATCCACCTGCACAACAGTCCACTGGTACTGGTAAGTCTGCTGAGGGCCAGCAGACTGAAGAAATGGATGAGGATCTACAGGATCTCACCATGGATGATCTAGAAGCATTGATCAATGAGGGAATTACATTGAGTGATGGTAGGCTAGTTGATGAATCTGCTACATTTCATGTTGTAGAGCCTGCTGGACAACCTGAAGATGAACAGATTGTTGATTTGGATCAAGAAAAGGCCACTGACTTTAGTGAACCAAGTGCTAGTTCTGAGGAATCCATTGAATATCAAAGTGGATTTGACTTTGAAGGGATTCTCACCAAAGCGCCATAACTCGATCAAGATTGGTCATCTTTGAAGGTTTCCAAGTGGATAATACCAATATCTTTAATCCACGGGAAATTGAAGAGGAGGTACAGGTTCTTTGGGGTACAAACGGCACTCGGACAAAGGTTGGAACAGGAGGAGGTACAGCCGCCGAGTCTCAAACACCCGGACACAAAGTTGGAACAAACTTTGGGTTTGGAGGAAACCCCCGCCGTTGATGAGGCTCGCCGTAGTGGAGCCTTCGGAGCCAAGACCACTTTGTAGGGAAGGATAATCGCAGGCCGCCGGTGTTAATCAAGAAGAACATTTCATTGGATTATGACTACGGTGATGAAGAATTTCAAATTTTTGGACAAGAAGAAGTTGCCGAGGAACCCCACAAGATCCGGTCATGGAAGACATTCTTGGTGCAATGGTTGAGGAAGGACCTCCTCCCGCCGGGAGAGATTTGAGTAAAGCAATGGTCATCGTAGACAACAGGCACAATATAGAGTTGAGGAGCCGTCGATGGACCTACCGATAGTAGAATGACTAGTGGAGTGCCAATTGAAGATGTCAATGAGTTAAGAACCGTAAGAAATGACATGCAACAGTTAAGAACTCAATTGGACAGCAAGAACGAGAGATTTGAAGAAGCGATGAAGATGGTAAATGATAACGGACAATCTACCGATACGCTTGCTTCAAACTTTGCATCTACTCAAAATGCTATGAATGATTTGATACTAGGTGTCAAGGGTATCAAAGTTGGAAATAAAGCCAAAGACAAGTCTCTAAAAGACCAACTTATTTCTATACATGAGAAACTTGACAAGCTTGTCGAAGCTCCTAAACCCGCCGAGCCCGCTCGCCGCACAACAACTCGCTATGCCCGATCCCAAACTCACCGAAAGGATCAACAGACTGGAGGAGACATTGCAATCTAGGATCACTACCATTGATACTAGAACCGGAACCATGGAAGGCCAATTGCATAGAGTGATTGTATCACGGAGGGTATTCATGGCCTCATCTCCCGTTTTGTTGATGATGTCACTAAGGGGGAAGAGGGCAAATCACCTGCAAGAAAGGAGGCCGCAAGACTCTTTGCACGAGAAAAGATGGATTGATGATACAAATGCTTTCGGGAGACCCGCACTGCGCGAGTTCAACTCACCGATGATCTCCGTCACAATACAAGAAAGAATTTTATAACGAAGGAGACCTTACCATGATATGGGATTTCATGAAGGCCTTAACTCTTTCTTGAGTTTGAAATTTTGGGAGGCAAGAGTCAAAGCTTTAAGGGCAACTTACGAGAGGAGGCGAGAGGTGGAAGAAGTGGCGAGAGGTGATAGAGTACGCCTATCACAAAAGCAAAAGACTCACTTAATGAATTCAAGGATCTTTATATGAGGTTTGGATTCGAGTGAATGACATCAATCTTGTCCCGCCGAAGCATGGAACTCGGTGGAAACAAGTCAATTCTTATATTGATTTTACACTAATTGAGAATGAATGGATGAGTCAAATGATAGAAGAGATCGAGCCTATCAAGAGCAAGCCGAGAAGGCTAGACAAGAAAGAGAGAAGAGACAATAGATCGGCTACTTATCACCGTTTATCTTTTGCCGTATCTAGTTGTAATAACCGTGAACAAATATTTATAATGAAAATTGACTGAATTTGTTTGTTTTGTTTTTATCTTTTTGCTTTTCGATTAGGTGAGGGTAGTGGCATCATCACCAAAAAGGGGGAAATTGTTGGACTTATTTCTTAGTTTTGATGATGAGTGCCATACTAGTCGTTATAGTGCAAAGGCAAAAAGATGTCTAGATAAAATGTATAGGTTTATTAGAGTTTGATTCATAAATAGGTTTGATCAAACAAGCATCGTAAAAAAGGGTCGCCGATTGATATCGCACGGACCGGGTCTAGGTCGAGGGTAGATAGGTCGATGGGACCGGTCGGGAACCCGCCGAAGACTGAAGACCGAAGGCTGAGGGTTCAAACTCAATTAATGAAGGCTAAGGGATCAAACTTAGTATTTAAAGTCAAGGATATGGAATCAGAATTTAGGCAAGTCTGTGATGACCTAAACTGATTACATATGCCTTGTGTAGAAGGTCTAAGTTCCACAAGTTGGATGATGTTTGGAACTTGGTTATAATTAAAATGATGTAATCTAACTTCACAAATAAAAGTTAGATAAAAGTAATCACCGCATTCTATTTTACGACAAAAATAAGATGTTCAACAGATCGATTGGTATTACAAACAGATCGATGAACCCGCCGATGTATACCTCGATTAATTCAAGATTATTGGAAGATTACATGGATAAGAACAGACCAACTACCTCGACTTATCAAGCAAATCAAAGGCCGAGATTAAAAAGACGTTGGGATGATTCACATTCTTATCCATTGGATACAAGTCAAAGGGGTGGACAGACTGCACTGTCAAAAAGTAATCCTGACAGTGTCAGTCCTATGAATAGTGACAGAATGCAGAACAGATGGGACAAAAACAAGGAACGGTCACATTTGAATTTCAAATTCAAGTCACATGCATTCCTACCTATAAATAGAGGACTTTCAACTCAGAAACATGATGATGAATTTTGGGATAAACTTTAAGTGACAATACTGAGCTGAAAAACACCCTGCTGAACTTACTGAGCTTAAGGCTACTGATCCAGTCATTTTCTTCAAGTGCATTCTGTGTTCAAGCTGCATCAAGCATACACACTTGAAGACTGCAAGCTGCTGATTATATCATCCTAATCAAGCTGCTGCAACTGAATCATTTATTTGATTCATTGTTTATTCTATAAAGAACCTGCTGAAGATAGTGAAGCATCTGTTAGGTGTGAAAGACTGTTGGTTTGTGGTGGAGCTGGTGAAGAGGCAATCCTACCCTTCAAGGACCAGTGGAAGACTCAGGAGCGCAATCCTACCGTTCCCGAGTTTTCGGTTTGTGAAGCCATAGTTATTGGTGAAGGACAAGCAACCTAGGATTCTTTGTAACGTATAACTCAAAGATCACTAGTGAATTTCCTCCAACATCACGGGAGAAGAGTGGACCGACGACGGGATTACATCACCGGAACCACTATAAAATCTCTCTACTTACTTACCGCATTTACTTTACGCACTTAGTCATTATCCATATCAACCCGCTTGAATCTAGTAACTCGAAATCACACACATACACTACCGAGTATCTAATACTTAGTAACATATTTAACAACAAGTAACAAGGCTTAATTTTGATATTATTCCGCCGCACAAATTCAGCAACCGAACGGTCGCAGACTACCGTTTATCGGCAGAGTTACCGAGGTCTCGACGGACATCGAAGTATCAGCAAGCTGCTGAAGTTGCAGAATTTGTTAACTCCAAAGTTTTAAGTGTTAAGTTTATTCACCCCCCCCCCCCTAAACTTAACTAAAGCCTTTTCAAGGGACCAACACTTTCCGTGGAACAAGGCGTGTTCCCCCAACATGTTCAAGATGTTTTGCTTTATGTCCATGTTGTTGGCATTGATAGGGGGCACTCTAATTGGGTTGTGCCCTGTAACTTCCTGTGGGGTAGTCACATAATCTCGATAGACTCTTGGTCCCTGTCCCTGCTGAGCCCTCTGTGGCTGATAATTCTGTTGTTGATTGAATTGCTGCATCGGTGGTTGCTGATTATATGGGTTTTGGAAACCCTGTTGGTTTCCATGATCCCTTAGCATCTGCAGTAATCGGTTTACAGTATCTTGGTCGAGTTCTGGCCTGAAATTCTGGGAATTCTGTCCAATCTCTGTTCTCTGATTAAATCATGGGGTAAACAACTGATGTAACTCTGTATCGTCCCTCCTTAACTGTTCGTCACGAGGGTTCTTCGGTGGAGTTTACAACTGCAGTATCGTATTACCACCAGTAGTGTTTGAGGTTTTCCCTGGTGCATTATGTTCATCGATGGGATCTTTGCCATCTCTACGAGTCGTTATATCGTCCATTTCTTCAGAAAAATCTGAGAGTGAGCTTTCTACTACCCTTTCTTCTTCAAACAAGGGGTTCGGACTAGCAATCAGGATCTCCCCTCGGCGCTGACTGTTTTTGTAACGTGCAAACGCTTCAATTTCTTCAATCGGATCGATAAGAGGTTCTTTGGAGCTGCGGATAATCCACTGTAAAATAGGAAACAACAAGAAAACAAAATAAAAATGACCTAAGACCAAGCTTTCGGTCAACTTAAAAGATATTAAACGTTACTCCCCGGCAACGGTGCCAAAATTCTTGATAGCAAAATACTTAACCGCTAACTTTCACCGACAGAGTATCGGGTCAACGGGAGTATAGTGGTCACAAGGTCGAATCCATAGGGAGTAATGTCTCAGTACCAAAGCTGACGTATAACTTAGTTCAGGTCAAAATAATAGTGGAGGGTATTATACTAATGCAGAAATAACGATTATACTAACGAGTTTACTTCTAGTTATTAAAAGGTATAGCCGAACTATGATCCTACGAGCTACTTTTACCCCTAAGAAAGGACTTGATAGGGAGCGTGTCTTAACCGACCTACCTATCCAATGTAGTTTAACGACATCCACGGGTGCCAACTCCTAATTCTAGTAATTAGACTGAACAACTGGATCTAACCACCCTATGTGAAGCTAACCGACTCTCCCTTTAGAAAACCGATTATCCTAACATGATTGAGTTCTATAGTTGCTTGAACAATGATGACAAACCTCTGTATTGGAAACGAACCTAAAAACTAGGCCGAATCTACGCAACGATCCTAAAACCCTTTTTCCCACATCTCACCGCAAAATGCATCTATAAGTTCGATGTGTGTGATAGTGAACTAGGTTATCAAACTAATTCAAAGATGTTATAATCAGTTTTAGGACGTGGATTAATCGTTTAAACATTAAATTACACACTACGCAATTCCCAATCTCATCCCCTATAGGGTTTTCGCTCGCTTTCACATAATTCAACTACACATGCAATTTTAGATACTCATGATCTTACTGATACCTGAATAAATAGCGGAAATTAAACCAAAGATACTAAATAAAAGAGAAGTCATTACCATAAAGTTGCTGAAAATCAGATCCAGAAAAGTATGAAGAAATAATTGCACCAAAAAGCCAAATCTTTGATCTTGAAACGTAAATCTACGCTATAAAAAGTGTTTAGAATCGAAGGATGTTATCTAGGGAATCAAAGGATCAAAGGATGATCAACTTACACTAAACCGCACCAGAATCACCCTAAATATGTCTAAAGTCGGTATCCTCTCTCAAAATTCTGAATGAGCTGCGTAGTTATAGTGCTAGGTCAATTTCTGCTTCTGTCGGTGCCAGACGAGCGTTTGAGCCATAGTGAACGCTTGTCTGCCTAGAAATCTTGATGATATTAGTGTTTCATCTTTAGTTAACCAGCGTTTACTTGCCTGGAACGTTCGGCTGATGGACCATGTCTTGAGGGCAAACATCTGTCTGGGTTGCCTAACCACCAGTTTGTCTTGTATGAGCTTTCTTGATTCGGGCTGAACCCATCCAAATATGCGTTTGGGGGTGATCCGGATGCTCGTCCGTCTAAAACTCTAACTTTCAATATTTGATGCCAAATCAACGAACGCCCGTTTGAACCATCCAAACGCCAGTTTGGCCAGAGCTTGATTCAAACGCCAGTTTGGGTAAAGCAAACGCCAGTTTGCCTTGATTTCACTCCAAACTTGATTTTCCTTCACTTTTATGCTACCTTCGTGCCACGATCATGCAATAACATGAACGAACAAACACCACGCGTAATTCCGTAAGACAAAAGTGCCCGGAAAAGAGATAAATATCGCTAAAAAGGCAGAGTTTACTATGGATTTGACAGTTTAACTCCCCGTGCACACAACTCTCGATATTACTCTTAAACAGGTCTAGAACTAACTAAAACATGCCAATAAAGTAATAAATGGGGGTTAAACTGCACACCAAAGTATAGTAAAGTTGACTCACATCACATACTGAGGGCAATAACCTCCCCAACAACAACAAAAACAAGAACGAACGAATAAAGCTCAAAAAAAAACAAACAAACAAACAAAATTCTAAAGTGCAACTTTTCTTTACAATTAAAAGTCTTACATAAACTTTTCAATCAAAAATACTAAACTTTAAGAATCAGCAGTAGGACTCTTCTGAGGCTCGGACGAAGGGGCCGAGCCGGAAAGAGTAGCAGCAGATTGGTTGACATACTTAGACACTATATCCACCCCAGCCTTGAAGTCTTGGATGCGCTCGGTATAGACCGTACTCATCCCCTGCTTGTAGTAGACCTTCTTAGGAAGGTCATCCAGTACAAGTGAATCTTATTGAATCCTAGCATCATCCACTCTCTGGGTATACCCATGGTTGAGGACAGGAATCAACAACACCTTCAAGGCCTCGGAAAATTCCTCCGAAGCCTTATACTCTTGAATGGCCTCGTCACAGCAAGCCGGGATGGTTGCTTTCAGATCGGCCACCCTCACCTGGAGGTCGGCGACTCCTTCTCCATTGCCTTCTTTTCCTCAGCAAGTTCACTCACTAAGGACTTCAGCTCACCTTCTTGAGATCCAGGGAAGAGCCTGTAGGGCCTTCATTTCTGTATCCCTGGCCCGAACAGCCATCTTGAGTTCTTCTCGAGTCTGCCTCAGCTCGGCAGTCTTATTCTTTTGGGAAGCCAAGTCTGCAGAGGCTTTGCCCAATCTCCTGAAAACCTCCTGGCCAATCGTGCCTCCCTGAACAAACAGAGAGAAAATTAGGATCATAAGTAGCTTGGTTCTAAAAACAAAAAACAAAAAAAGGGGTAAGAACGGTCGCTTACCAGTTCCATTGTCTTGCAACCTATGATCGCCAACTCCTCGTCAGACATGTTGGCGATCCACTGCTGTTCAGAAGCAGCTTCCTCCTGGCCCCCTTTAGAAGCCTTGGACTTGCCTCTCTTTGGGGGACGATCTTCGTGGGGGGTCGGCGTTGACCACCCTTTCTTCCCCAGCATTATATCTCTCTCCGGCACTTCCTCAACATCTTCCTGATCGACATGCTCCTGAGGAGGAGCAGATGAAGAAGTACCTCCCGCCTCCACGATAGGATCCTCCCCGGGCATGATCCGGACGGCCGGCATCGGCACGGGCTGACGAGCCACCACCTCTCTCTGCTCTAGCTAGCAGGTCAGTGAAATCAGCCACTACAAGTATAAACAAAGTATTAGTCGGACAAAAGCATAATTAAGTCAACAAAATTGAATCACCAAAAGAAAAAATCCTATAAGTCTTCCACTCAGTCTTAGTAAATTCCACATAGGGGTCGGGCCCCGCATCTTCTAACCGAGCTACTGCAATCAGCTCGTCGTACAAGGTCTGCCACTCGATAGAATACCCGGACTCTCGAATCTTCTCTACTAGGGTGTCCGGTAGCTCCGGACGTTCGTCTTTGTCCAAGTCGGCCATATTCCACACACTTAGCTCTGGACGACCTTCGTGACGCACATAGAAGAATCTCTCCTTTCACCGTTTGAAAGCGTCTTTACTTAGGACAAGTATGGGGATGTCAGCCGACTTCCCCTGCCTCCTAGCAAAGTAGTACCGGTAGGGTGGTCCTTTACCCCTTCACGGTGGTAGAAATGTCTAAACTTCTTCACGCTAAACTTCAGGTTTAGCAACCGCCACCAGATAGCAAACCCAATAATGGCCCTAATGCCATTAGGGCTATCTGGGAAATACCAAGCCCATAATGCCGAAGCACGGCAAGAAGTGCAGGACAGACAGGTAGCCTCAAACCCACCTCAAAGTATTCCCGGTGGACTGTGCAGAAATCCTCCGGTGGGTCCGGAGCAAATAGGTGCGGCTCTGAAGGCAGCTTTGGAGCAAACCATTCCTTGTCAATCTCATACCGCTCACACACCTGATCGGCTAAAACTGGGTGTCCAATCTTACCGGCAGTGTACCGGGTCGAATTGTAGTCTAGTCTGGTGAATCAAGATCGTATCCCTCAGGGAAATGAAAATGTAATTTAAAATGTGGTTAAACACCAATTATCTATTATTATCTTGATCTAAGTCGCAATCCTTACCAATTAGAGTTATTCATATGATATTAATACAATAATTAAGTAGATATTTATATAGATATAGATACCAATGTAATAGATAGTTAATAAGAACTAACCAAGACAATGTTATTGAATTATGATCTCTTTTAGTTTAATGGATGTGATCAAACTTCTTATTTTAAAGTGTTATTGATTATGTGAAACGGTATACTCCTCAGCTAACAAATTCCCCTCATACGAGTGCACGAATCCGTTCTATGCCTCCTCCTTGGTAAAACCGCAATTAAACCTAATGATTTGAC
Organism: Gentiana straminea; assembly: GCA_036785695.1. Classification (NCBI taxonomy): domain Eukaryota; kingdom Viridiplantae; phylum Streptophyta; class Magnoliopsida; order Gentianales; family Gentianaceae; genus Gentiana; species Gentiana straminea. The sequence goes on from JAVUPR010000482.1 coordinate 3,667,406, forward strand.
ATGATAATCTCTCGAGTATAAATATTCTATCCCTAGATAAGAAAGAGGGTTCCGTTTGTCAGACGGCCAATTTTACCTTCCAGTCTTTCTACCCTTTTCTCATACCCTAACGTCTCTGGTCAGTTCATGATTAGGTTATGTTTCTATCCATACTGGTTAATTACGTCAATATAGACTGGCAATTAGTTCAAGTAGAAAGAGATTCATCATATTCAATTTTTAATCAAAATTTTAACATAGTCGTCATCCATTTCCCTAAAAGGAGAAACATATTTCAATTACATGTCTTGGCTAGTTGTATAATTAGCCTACATACATTATTACTATTATATAAAATTGTACAAAAAAAAACAAATATAATAACCATAGAATATTACCGAGTACAATTGTTGAAGGGGCTTCGTCCTCTGAATGTAACAACAGTGATGAAATCAACAATCTTCAATAATTATTCTAGTTATTACAACGATACTAATACTAATTTTATGGCAGAATGCCTACTGAAATAATATTTACAGAGAGTAGATAAGAAAATATATATAATGATAGAGATATATATATTGGTACGGTTTTTTTTTCTTCTCATAAATGAGGGTATTTATAGGCTGAGATTTCTGGTCCGGCGTGCGCCGAGACTGATCCGGCGTGCGTCGGATTAACCGAATTTGAGTGCATTGTGTCAGACGCATGTGGAGTAACATGGGTTAATCATGAAAATAATCCGGCGTGAACCGGCTTCCTCCGGCCTGCGCCGGATTTGTCAAATATCTGCCACTTGATCAGATTTTTATATAATTTGATTCCGATTCTTCTACTTTGTATCACATAATACCTGCATAATTCAAAAACAACAAAACCACAGGTAAATCTGATAACAAAAGTTATAATTTGTATTAAGTTATTTATTTGTATTTATTAGATTTTTATAGGTTATTTTACTATCATTTAATATATTTAGATAAAATTAATCAATAATATGTATAAAATGTGATAAATTTTAGTTATAAATTTAACATATATCAACTATTCCCCACTTAGCTTTTGATCGGCCTCGAGCAAAATAAGCGATGATAATAAATAAAAATTCATAATGAAAACAATATAATTTATTTAGACTACATTTCTAATTTAGTAACGTATGCTGTCAATATTATAATTATATTAATTTTCTATCTAAGATTATTTAAGAAGATAAAAAGTGTGTATAACTCAATAAATCAGTTATAAAATATTATCTAAATGAAATTCTACATGAATTACTTAATAATAAAAAAAAATATTTAGAATAACTTTAAAATCGCCACTATACGAATTATCGGAATCGAGGACTAGGTCAAGTAGTTGGCAAATTAGCTTATAACGTTTTAGGCTCAGGGTAGTTGGCTAATCAAAAGGATAACAAAGGAAAATCAAAAGAGACAGAAGCAAGTCGTATGTACTTACACCTTCAACTTTTGATCAAAAATACTTTGATCAGTAATATCCTGACACTGTTTTCAAAATCATATTTTTTTTTTTTTTTTTTTTTCGAATTTTTTCTTTTTCTAGAGAATAACAATATTTGATAAAAGATTTCCTTCCGAATAATATTTATTCCAATCTCAGCATATACCATTATTGAATTTCGATGTCGTCACCGCTATCCATAAGCACATACTAAACTTGCGGGATTTCAAGGAAACGTAGACCAATTTAAGTTAAGGGTTGGTTTTTTTTTTCTAGTTAATCATAATGGCTAATTTCGAGTGAGGTCTTGATCACTCTACAAGGCTGAGGTGGGGACAAAAATTGGAAATTATGTTCGGGTAGGCTATTTGGCTCTAGTTAGTCAAAGTAATGCCAAAAATCTCATCATTCCTAGTCCAATTCCAATTTCATACTTGTCTTGAAAAGAAAATTATTCAAAAATTTTATTATAATTATAAGTAATTCTTTGTCCAATTCCATAAAAAAAATATTTCATAATATTTATCTAGATATACATACTTAAATTCTTGTTAAAATCTAAAATAGATATAAATAATATAGAAATAATATATCAAGCTTACTTTACTTAATTAAAAATTTATTCTATCAAAATATATCATTTTTATTATAATAATTATATATTATTTCATTTATTTCCTTGAGGATAATTAAACTAAGTGTATAAGTATTTGATATATTAACTTCATTTTATTTACTAACCTAACTCTACTCCCCACTTGCGAACTGTCATCGTCTCGATGATAAATGAGTGAAAAAGTTGGGTAGAAAATAAAAGGAATCTTTTTAATTAAGGTAATACGAGTTGTTCTTATGAATTATTTGTTTAGAAAGGAAAAGAGTACATAAAAGCATAACATTTTTAGGAAAGTAAACATTAATATTACACAAAATATAAAGACATAGTTAAACAAACTTACGACTCAAAGGGAATTTTTAAACTAAAACAACTTAATAAGAAACTTAAAAACTTAAAACATCTTATTCCATCCACTCAACCAACCACTTAAATTCCTACCATCGCACACAGATGAAATTACTCCTCTAATCTTCTGCTGTAGATGAACCACTTGGTACATCTACTGGGAGTAAACCTAGAAGGGGTTGACGAGAAGGAAAGATCTCATCCGATGCAGTTTCTGGAACTCCAGCAAAACGGATACAGATTCGAGAGATCAACGACGCAAATGGCATCGGTTGATGGAAATTTCGTCTACCGAGTGCAAAGTTGATGGCCGTCTTGTGGATCAGGACTCCCCAGTCAATAATAGCTCCAATCGTAATAGCATAAAGCAGCAACATCTCATCATCAGAAACCTCGGAAAAATCCAAAGTTGGAAAAACTCGTGAATTTATAAAATGTTTCCAGGTTCGAAGATGAGGAAGCAGAGCTGAAGTGGACACAACATGATCACGGTTGTAATTTGGAAAGAGAATTTGGAAAGCTTCGGCACACTTATCAATAACACCATGAACTGTGTCCAAATTCCACTGTGATTCGTAATGACTATTTGGGGTAGTTTGGACAGGGGGTATTTGAAAAGCTTGATTGATGATAAAAGGAGTGAATGGTAAAATACAACCACGGATACACACAAAACGCGTAGACTCTACAGAAATAGATTCTGACAGGGCTGCATAAAATTCTCGAACTAGAGTGACATTGACCTTGCCTCTTGGTGTACGAACGAAACGGTCCCATCCACCTCCTTCGATACGTAAAAATCCCCACTGGTTCATTTTTCGAAAGTTAAGACCCTTCTCAAGTAAAATAGGGGACTGACTGAAGTTAGATAGATAACGGTCTTGAGCTGTTTGGTGCGGATAATCATTAGGATTGAAAAATAAGGGTTGAACATCCGGGGTTTCATCATTTGGGTACAACGGGGGAGAGTAACTGTTAACTGACGGAGAAGAATGATTGGACATTTTGTACCGTTCTTACTTAGAGAGTAGGTGAAAGAGAGGAAGGGGTGCAATTTTAAGAATGTAAGGGGTGCTATTTATAGTTATAAATTCGAGCAGAAGATGAAAAGAGTGCTTTAGTGCCATAAATAGATTTTCCGGCGTAAACCGGAGTGTTCCGGCCTACGCCGGAATCTATTTAATTCCGGCCGAGATAAATGCCCTATAAGCTAGCTGTCAGGTCAGTGATAACGCGGCGTGAACCGGAAGGTACCCGGCGTACGCCGGACTTCACTATTCACGGACAGAGTTGAAATTGTGTGTTCATAGGTGAAATTTTTAATAAAATACATCACTAATACAATCAACATGTTATAAAATCATAAATAAATTATTACGAACTGGGAAATTATTAAAAAGTGCACTAACCACTGAGTGCAACAACACAACGTCAACGTAAAATACGAGTAGTGTAATAACACATAAAAGGAAATAGTTATCATAATACAAATGTTTTTTAAATGATAAAAGTTTAATCAGTTCATTCAAAGTCTTCAAAATTCAAGTCGTGCGATGGATGTGGCATGGACTGAGTCGATACTGCTCCAAAGTCGGAAGTTGAAGTCGTGGTATAAAATGGATCTTGCGAGCGCATGGTGGACATAGTAACCAAACTCTCGAAACCAAGCGATCCAAAACCTGAAGTGACAGCTGAGACCGAAGCGTAATCTGCAAACCCTGAAGCAGCAGCTGTGACACCTGGAAACATACCACCTGACATACTAAACTGGCCCGAAGTTGTCTGAGTGTAAGGGTGAGAGGTAGGAGGCGAAGGAATCGGCCGAACCCAAGCAGGTAAGGTATAGGGGTCTGCCTGGCACTGAGGCAGATCGTCAGACATTTGCTCATAAGTGGGGTCTAGACCTCTCATAAAAGCTCGCTGACCTCGAACTCCAACTCTAATATCATCTGCCCACTGCCTAACTCGCTCAAATCCTAACACCATATTAGCCTGACTTCGATTAATTGCACTGAGAATGGCGTCAGATTGGTCATTCCTACCCTGACTCTGCACAGGCTGTCTAGAAGATGAACCGAATAGGGGTGGGATTCGAGTACGAGGGGCTTGCTGACGCTGCTGACGATTAGGATCATTATAATCAAGTTTACCAGCAGGACGCGAAGCAAGTCTAGGACCTATGACTGGGGTATCAGCAGAGATGATTCTGTCAGCAGGTAAGGCTGGGACTCTCGCCATCAGGCACAACGCAGAAATAAGATTTGGAAATGGCATGTTTCCTTGCGGAATACGAGCATGAGCAAAATCCCAAACCTTAGTAAAGATTAATTTTCCTAGATTGACCGGAACGTCATTAACTATCGCCCAGGCAGTAATGACATCATCTCTGCAATAAGCACTAACATGCGTGGACGGACTGACATTATAGCCCAGAAATTGCTTAATGGCTCTAACATCCTTAATACAACCCCCGTACGAAAACCTATTATCAATCCAAGTCGCAGCTGGATCAAAGGCTTGTTGAGCTTCATAAGCCTTTGCTTGCAAAACACTAGGCTGGATCAAACCCCAAACAGAATAGAAATCTTCTTCCTCAGGAACCTCAGGAATGGCATAAAAGGCATTAATGACTGACTGTGTAAAAGGAACGGTAGCAGTTCTAAGAGAAACAGATGTCAAAGGGCCATCATGTATAGGCTCATAAGCAGAAATAACAGAATAAAATTCAGCAACCATCGTGGCATTAACAGGGTCAACACGCTCATGGGAAATTTCCATCCACCCTCTACTCTCAAAAATTTCCTTCAATTCAGGTCCTAAGGCAGTAAAATCTATGCCACGTTCTAGCAATACTGAACATTTTGAAAAATATCTATCAAAAGCGGCTACGGCAGCAGGGCCAGCAGTATTCGTAAAGGATATAGCCTCTTCTTCTGGTGTTAGAGGCCTAGGCTCATGCACAGGTACTACAGGTGGTAGGTCATATTTTCTTTTCTTAGCACCCTTTTTACGAGAGGATGACTCAGCCATCTACGAATGTGGTATCAACAACAACACAAATAACAAAAAATAACAACAAATTAACATTGATAAAAATTAAAATCAAATGATTAAAATGATATAATAAAATTATAAAAATGATAAATATTTATATTAGATGATTACCTGAATATAGAGAATGTATAGGTGGCCGGAAAAAATTGTCAAGTCGCCGGAGTTGTGTGTTGAAGGAGGACTTATGTCGAAAATCACCAAACTTTTAAGTGTAATGTACGAAATTGTAGTGTTTGTGGTAGAAGAGGTAAAGAGATTAAAGAAATTAGAGGAGAAAAGAGGTGAGTTATGGTGTAAAGAGGTGGGGGAAATTGGGAGAGGGGCGGCGCTGTAAAGGAAAATGGGGAGAAGAAGAAGAAGAAAAGAAAGAACCCGTAGGGTTATGTTCATTTAATTCCGGCGTGGGCCGGTCAAGTCCGGTCTACGCCGGAGTATTAAAATCCGTTTTTTTTTTAATATCATAAAATCTAAAAATCATAAAATTATTACATGATAATATTTTTAAAATATTTTATAAAATATAACATAGTTTATAAAAGTCTCTAAATATTTACTAATAAAGAAAATGAGAAAACTTTCGAAAATTATGCTGAATCGAAATTTCTTATTCTTAAATCCTCAAGAGTTCTCTCATAACGTTCTCTCAACCTTTCTCCCAAAAATGAAGCATTTGAATTTTCTCTTTGATTTCCATCGGGATTTTCGGATAACCACCTAATCGTTCCCTTTTTAATGACATTCAAACACTCATCCTGAGATCTGGTTGTGCTTCCCGAACATTTTCCATTGTGCTCACTCTTTCCACAGATTCTACACCTTAGTAGGAATCTTGCCCTTCTCTTTATAGCACTTCTCGATTTTCCGTTACAAAGATCTCTTTCTCTGATTTTGTTTATCAGCTCCTTGTTTAATTTAGAAATTAAGGCTTCTATTCTAAAGGCAACATCTTTATCTAAACCTAATTTTAAAAGTAGAATAAAAATTTCTACTCTATCTATAAAAGGCATTCCAGTTCTTTAATGTCAATCCGGTAAAAGACTAAACTACCTAAAATGTATTTTAAAAGGTAAATAAGAAAGAGTGTACCTGGAATCAGCTTAGTTTGTGGCTGATAGCAAAACGTTTCTTTTTAATCTGTTGGAGGGTCGCTAAGGTACATAACCTCTCTTGTTAGAGGTATTCCTTCTTCCTTTACAAATAACTTCACTCTGTGGCCATTGGCTATAAAAGTCGTGTATCCATCTGTTAATTCTACGGCTCTCCCGACTTATAGATTTTTGTTACCTCATATGGACTGTCCATCTTGATTTAAGCTTACCTGGAAACCACTTCAAACGCGAATTATATAAGAGTACTCGATCACCTATATGAAACTCACGACGATAGATCCTCTTATCATGGAAAGATTTCGTGCGTTCCTTGTAGATTCGAGCGTTTTCATAAGCATCGAGACGAAACTCATCCAGTTCTGTTAACTGAAGTAATCTATAATCACCAACAGCCTTCGGATCAAAATTTAGAAATTTAATAGCCCAAAAGGCTCGGTGTTCTAATTCAACAGGGAGATGACAAGATTTACCAAAAACTAATTTATAGGGAGAACAACCAATTGGTGTTTTAAAGGTGTTCTATATGCCCATAAGTGCATCATCTAGTCTTTTACGCCCTGTTTTTACGATTTGACTCTATAGTTTTTTCCACGATTCTTTTTATTTCTCTATTAGATACTTCTACTTGTCCACTAGTTTGTGGATGATATGGTGTACCAAGTTTATGTTTTACACCATACTTCTCAATTAATTTTGTAAATGGACGGTTGCAAAAATGTGATCCTTGGTCACTAATGATAGCCCTAGGAGTGCCAAATCTCGTGAATATATTCTTTTTAAGGAATTTTAACACTACTCTAGAATCATTAGTGGGAAGAGCTTCAGCTTCTACCCATTTGGATACATAATCGACCATCACTAAGATGAATTTCTTACCAAACGATGGAGGAAAGGGGCCTATAAAATCAATACCCCAGACATCAAACAACTCACATTCCAAAATAGGTTGGAGAGGCATCTCGTGCTTTTTTGAAATATTTCCCTATTTCTGGCATGATTCACAAACCCTTGCATAGTGGTGTGCATCTTTATATAGATTAGGCCAGTAAAACCCACATTGCAAGACTTTGTAAGCGGTTTTCCACCCTCCATGGTGGCCTCCAGCCTCACGATCATGGCAAAAGGATAGTATACTTAAAATCTCATCATTGGGTACACACTTCCTAATTATACCATCCGAACATTTTCAAAAAAGATCCGGTTTTTCCTAATATTAAAATTTTAGATCATAAAAGAACTTCTTTTTCTGTTGCCATGTCCAATGAGATGGAATATATTCACAGGTAAAGTAATTAACAATATTACCGAACCATGGCGAGTTTTCCTTGGATATATTACCAGCTTTTACAAGTTGCATTCTTGGAGGAGCATCAACCATGAGGAGTTGTTCATCTGGAAATGAATCTTTGATCTCTTGTCTTCCTCCTTTTCCTTCTTCAAACTCCATACGACTCAAATGGTCTGCCACTAAGTTCTCACTGCCCTTTTTATCTTTAATTTCAATGTCAAATTATTGAAGTAACAGTATCCATCTAAGAAGACGAGGCTTCGCATCTTTCTTTTTTAACAAGTATTTTAATGCTGAATGATCAGTATAAACAATTACTTTAGAGCCAATGAGATACGATCAAAATTTGTCTAAAGCAAATATTACAGCAAGCAGTTCTTTTTCTGTGGTGGCGTAGTTAAGTTGGGCTGTGTTTAAAGTATGGGATGCATAGTAGATTGCCTTAAGTACTTTGTTATGGCGTTGACCTAAAACAGCTCCGACTGCCAGATCACTTGCATCACACATAAGTTCAAATGGTAAGTTCCAGTCTGGTGCTACTAGTACTGGTGCAGTTACCAATCATGCTTTCAAAGCTTCAAATGCTTCCATACATTTTTCATCAAACTTAAATGGTACTTCTTTTTCAAGCAAATGACTGAGAGGTTTCGCTATGCGTGAAAAATCTGCAATAAATCTTCTATACAAACCCGCATGTCCAAGAAATCCTCTCAGAGTTTTCAGATTTACTGGTGGAGGTAACTTTTTAATTACTTCAACTTTGGCTTTATCTACCTCAACACCTTCTTCAGAAATTCGATGACCTAGAACAATACCATCTGATACCATTAGATGACCTTTTTCCCAATTTAAAACTAAGTTTGTGTCTTCACAGCGTTTAAGCACACGTTCCAAGTGTAGAAGACATTCTTCAAAAGAATCTCCAAAAACGCTAAAGTCATCCATAAAGATTTCCAAAAACTTTTCTACCATATCTGAAAAAATTGCCATCATGCATCTTTGAAACGTAGCTGGTGCGTTACATAATCCAAACGGCATTCTTTTATAAGAAAAAGTTCCATATGGACACGTGAAAGTTGTTTTCTCTCTATCTCCTGCTGCAATAAATATTTGTAAATAACCTGAATAACCATCCAAGAAACAATAAAATTTATGTCCACTTAACCGTTCTAACATCTGTACGATGAACGGAAGTGGATGATGGTCTTTCTTGGTATGCTCATTCAGTTTGCGGAAGTCGATGCACATTCGATATCCTGTGACTTCCCTTGTTGGAATCCATTCATGTTTATCATTTTCTTTTATCGTGAATCCGCCCTTTTTAGGCACTACTTGGGTGGGACTTACCCACTCACTGTCGGATATGGGAAAGATTATCCCCATTTCTAGGAGCTTAATAACCTCTTTCTTGATTACTTGTTGCATATTCGGGTTGAGACGGCGTTGTGGTTGGATACACGGTTTGGCTCCTTCATTCAAGATGATCTTGTGTACACAAATCTCAGGACTTATTCCTTGAATATCTGCCACTGTCCATCCAAACGCTTTCTTATGTTGTCTTAACATTCTTAACAGTTGATCTTCCTGTGACTTGGTTAATGATGATGAAACAATAACAGGAAGCAAATTATCAGTTTCAAGAAAGGCATATTTGAGATTCGAAGGGAGAGGTTTGAATTCCAGATTCCTTGGTGGCTCTTCTACCGAAGGTTTCAATACTGGGCCATCCAGTTCTAAATCCAAAGAACGATGCCATGGACATTTCTCAAAATAACTTCCGGTGTCGAGATAAAAAAATGATTTCTTTCATTTCTTGGATGTCTCCTTCATAGATAGATAAGGCTAAACATTCTTCGAGCTTATCTTCAAAATTCTACGATTCAGCATCGTTCATATACATAGAAGATATGCTTTCTATGAATGAACATGATTCTTGTGATTTGTATGGATGTTTCATAGCCTTAAAGATATTAAAGGTGACTTCATCTTCATTGACTCTTAAAATTAATTCGCCTTTTTGGACATCGATAAGAGTTCTTCCTGTAGCTAGAAATGGTCGACCTAGAATAAGCGGTGCTGAAAATCCTTCTTCCATCTCCATGAATACAAAGTCAACTGGAAAATAAAACTTATCTATCTTAACCAATACATCTTCGATGACTCCTTTAGGACGTTTAATAGATCTATCTGCCATCTGGAGAGTCATCTCGGTGTTTTTAAGTTTTCCTATTCCGAGTTTCCTATAATCCTCATAAGACATAAGATTAATGCTAGCTCCGAGATCACAGAGTACCTTTTTAAACAAAAAACCCCCAATCTCACATGGGATGGTAAAACTACCTGGGTCTTTTAGTTTAGGAGGAAGCTTGTGTTGTAATACTGCGGAACATTCCTCATTAAGGCATATGTTCTCATATTCTTCTAAACGTTTTTTGTTTGAGAGAATATCCTTAAGAAACTTGCCGTAAGTAGGCATATTGATTAGTGCTTCAATGACAGGAATATTGACATTCAGGTGACGAAATGTATCAAGGAAACATGCATACTTTTTATCCGTTTTCAACTTTTTAATTTGATCTCTGGGTGGGTAAGGTAAAGATTCAAGGTCAATAAATTTAGGGTTTGGAGTCATGCCTTCCTTACCTTTTTCCTTAGATAGTGATGCTTCCTTAAATGTTTGAGCATTTCGTGGTCGCCATGTGTCATGATCCTGCACTACCTTCTTTGAAATTTGTCCAAAATTCTTCTTTACTTGTTCTGTTGAGGTATTGCTACTCCCTACTTGGACTGTACTATCAGTAACTTCATCCTTTCTAACATGTTCATTGAATAAGGTCTGTAGATCGCTAGCCCTTGGATTTTTCAGTATTCTCAGGACTTTGATCCATTCATCTTCTTCTATTTCGGTTTCAACATGATTATTACGAATTAAGAAATCATCAATGATTTCTTCTTCTTCTTTACTGAATTCCGGTTCGTCCTTGCTTTCTAAGTCCTTTTCGAATTTATCATCCAAATCATCTTCTACTTCATTGTTTCCTGAGTTTTCTACTCCGTTACTTCCACATATCTTTCTGCTTCGGGTAATAACAGCATTCACCTCTCTCGGGTTTCTTTCAGTATTACTAGGTAATCCTCCCGGAGGTCTACTGTTTTTTTGTTCTCCTTCTCTACTCAAGTGATCTTCCATATTACGTACTGATGCCTCTATAGTTCTCATCCTCGTGTCATGCCCACTCATGGATGTTTTCAAAGTACTCATATTCTTAGTGACAGTTCCTATAGAAGTCATCATGGTTTCCATATTCTGAGCTTGGGTAGACATCACACCCATCATATTTTCCATTAAGTTTTCCCACTTATCAACTCCTACTACGGGCTGAGTTGAACTTTGAGTAACAGGTATACTTTGTGTGGTGTGTTGTGGGTATAATCTGGGTGGTGATTGATGGTTTTGATTCGGAGAATTTCCCTGGTAATTTTGGTTTTGACTATTAGTATTGTACGAGCTTTTGTATTGAGTTGGATAGGGTGGTTGTCCTTGCTTACTTGGGTTTTCAGACCAACGAAAGGTAGGATGGTCTCTTTTAATGGCATTGAATGAGTTTGAATAAGCATTATTCAGATTCCTATGCTGTTGCAGAAAACTTACTTCTTCCCTAGAATATTCTTCGGATTCTTCTATTCCATTGTCATTATTTCTCATACCATCATTCGAATATTCATTTGATAACTTTCCTTCTAAGCCAGAATTCTTGTTTCCTTGTAAGCCATCAAACTTTCTACTAAGATTTTCCAGATGTGCTAAAACTTCTGAGTTTGATGTAGATTCACCTACAAATGCTACTTTTCTCGTACTAGACCCGGTTTCCCACATTCGGTTATTTTTGGAAATTTTTTCAATAGCATCGTAGACAACTTGTGCTTCACTCATCATTAAGGAGCCTCCACATGCATGATCAACATCAGCACGAGAGTCCTTTCTTAATTTACGACAGAAAAGTTGAATTTGCATGTCAAGAGAGTAACCATGATCGGGACAAGCTCTTAACAACTTTTTAAATCTTTCCCACGCATTTCCAAGTGTTTCCTCAGATCCTTGTCCAAAATTAGCAATTTCGACCTTTAATTCCAAATTCCTACCTGGAGTGAAATATTGTTTTAGAAACTCAGTTTGAATGTCGTGCCAGCTTGTCAACGAATGATGTGGGAGCGACATAAACCAGTCTCTAGCCCTTCCTTTCAATGAAAAAGGAAACATTGACATCCTTGTCAATTCACGATGAGCACCTTGACTTTTGGCAGTGTTACACAATTCTTCAAAAAGATATAGGTGATTATGCGGATCTTCGTCATCTTCACCAAGAAATTGAGCTCTTGTGTCAATCAAACCAAAAAGATGAGATTTTATTTCAAAGTTATTTGCTCCATCATTAGGTAAACGAATTGGATTGTTAGTTTCATTTCTTCTCAAGGTCTGATCACAAATCGGTCTTGGGTTTGGTGGGTTATTATTATGATTATTCTGATTTCGGTTCTGGTTATTCCGATTATTGGGATTCTGGTTGTTGAGATGTGGTGGTGGTGGAGGATTTTGTAACGGTGGATTAAGATTATTGAGGTTTTGACCATGTCCTTGGACATGAGCAAGCCCTTGTTCGGGTGGTGTTTCTTCACTGGCCTCGGCCATTTCCCTACCTCAAGTTGATGATTCCTGGGGAGATATGCCTCCAAGATGTCCTTGGCTGGTTTGGCCACGTCGATTTTCTCCTCTTAACTGTCTTTCGTAAGTATTTATATCGGGCTTATAAGGAGTAAGTGGGGCCTTACCGCTTCGGGTCATCAACTACAAAAATGGAAAATAACACGAAAACAATAAAAGTGGCTACTTACCAATGAGGTAAGTACCAAAAAGACAAAAGTAGAAATGAGATTAAGAAAAGTGTTGACTTATTCTCAAGAGTTTTGAGCTAATGCAAGTAGTAACCATAGACATAATAAATTAACGTCGTTTCCCCGGCAACGGCGCCAAAAACTTGATCGGCTAAAACTGGGTGTCCAATCTTACCGGCAGTGTACCGGGTCGAATTGTAGTCTAGTCTGGTGAATCAAGATCGTATCCCTCAGGGAAATGAAAATGTAATTTAAAATGTGGTTAAACACCAATTAGCTATTATTATCTTGATCTAAGTCGCAATCCTTACCAATTAGAGTTATTCATATGATATTAATACAATAATTAAGTAGATATTTATATAGATATAGATACCAATATAATAGATAGTTAATAAGAACTAACCAAGACAATGTTATTGAATTATTATCTCTTTTAGTTTAATGGATGTGATCAAACTTCTTATTTTAAAGTGTTATTGATTATGTGAAACGGTATACTCCTCAGCTAACAAATTCCCCTCATACGAGTGCACGAATTCGTTCTATGCCTCCTCCTTGGTAAAACCGCAATTAAACTTAATGATTTGACATGATAATCTCTCGAGTATAAATATTCTATCCCTAGATAAGAAAGAGGGTTCCGTTTGTTAGACGGCCAATTTACCTTCCAGTCTTTCTACCCTTTTCTCATACCCTAACGTCTCTGGTCAGTTCATGATTAGGTTATGTTTCTATCCATACTGGTTAATTACGTCAATATAGACCGGCAATTAGCTCAAGTAGAAAGAGATTCATCATATTCAATTTTTAATCAAAATTTTAACATAGTCGTCATCCATTTCCCTAAAAGGAGAAACATATTTCAATTACATGTCTTGGCTAGTTGTATAATTAGCCTACATACATTATTACTATTATATAAAATTGTACAAAAAAAAACAAATATAATAACCATAAAATATTACCGAGTACAATTGTTGAAGGGGCTTTGTCCTCTGAATGTAACAACAGTGATGAAATCAACAATCTTCAATAATTATTCTAGCTATTACAACGATACTAATACTAATTTTATGGCAGAATTCCTACTGAAATAATATTTACAGAGAGTAGATAAGAAAATGTATATAATGATAGAGATATATATATTGGTACGGTTTTTTTTTCTTCTCATAAATGAGGGTATTTATAGGCTGAGATTTCTGGTCCGGCGTGCACCGAGACTGATCCGGCGTGCGCCGGATTAACCGAATTTGAGTGCATTGTGTCAGACGCATGTTGAGTAACATGGGTTAATCATGAAAATAATCCGGCGTGAACCGGCTTCCTCCAACCTGCGCCGGATTTGTCAAATATCTGCCACTTGATCAGATTTTTATATAATTTGATTCCGATTCTTCTACTTTGTATCACATAATACCTGCATAATTCAAAAACAACAAAACCACAGGTAAATCTGATAACAAAAGTTATAATTTGTATTAAGTTATTTATTTGTATTTATTAGATTTTTATAGGTTATTTTACTATCATTTAATATATTTAGATAAAATTAATCAATAATATGTATAAAATGTGATAAATTTTAGTTATAAATTTAACATATATCAACTATTCTCCACTTAGCTTTTGATCGTCCTCGAGCAAAATAAGCGATGATAATAAATAAAAATTCATAATGAAAACAATATAATTTATTTAGACTACATTTCTAATTTAGTAACGTATGCTGACAATATTATAATTATATTAATTTTTCTATCTAAGATTATTTAAGAAGAAAAAAGTGTGTATAACTCAATAAATCAGTTATAAAATATTATCTAAATGAAATTCTACATGAATTACTTAATAATAAAAAAAAAATATTTAGAATAACTTTAAAATTGCCACTATACGAATTATCGGAATCAAGGACTAGGTCAAGTAGTTGGCAAATTAGCTTATAACGTTTTAGGCTCAGGGTAGTTGGCTAATCAAAAGGATAACAAAGGAAAATCAAAAGAGACAGAAGCAAGTCGTATGTACTTACACCTTCAACTTTTGATCAAAAATACTTTGATCAGTAACATCCTGACACTGTTTTCAAAATCATATGTTTTTTTTTTCGAATTTTTTCTTTTTCTAGAGAATAACAATATTTGATAAAAGATTTCCTTCCGAATAATATTTATTCCAATCTCAGCATATACCATTATTGAATTTCGATGTCGTCACCGCTATCCATAAGCACATACTAAACTTGCGGGATTTCAAGGAAACGTAGACCAATTTAAGTTAAGGGTCGGTTTTTTTCTAGTTAATCATAATGGCTAATTTCGAGTGAGGTCTTGATCACTCTACAAGGCTGAGGTGGGGACAAAAATTGGAAATTATGTTCGGGTAGGCTATTTGGCTCTAGTTAGTCAAAATAATGCCAAAAATCTCATCATTCCTAGTCCGATTCCAATTTCATACTTGTCTTGAAAAGAAAATTATTCTAAAATTTTATTATAATTATAAGTAATTCTTTGTCCAATTCCATAAAAAAAATTATTTCATAATATTTATCTAGATATACATACTTAAATTCTTGTTGAAATCTAAAATAGATATAAATAATATAGAAATAATATATCAAGCTTACTTTACTTAATTAAAATTTTATTCTATCAAAATATATCATTTTTATTATAATAATTATATATTATTTCATTTATTTCCTTGAGGATAATTAAACTAAGTGTATAAGTATTTGATATATTAACTTCATTTTATTTACTAATCTAACTCTACTCCCCACTTGCGAACTGTCATCGTCTCGATGATAAATGAGTGAAAAAGTTGGGTAGAAAATAAAAGGAATCTTTTTAATTAAGGTAATACGAGTTGTTCTTATGAATTATTTGTTTAGAAAGGAAAAGAGTACATAAAAGCATAACATTTTTAGGAAAGTAAACATTAATATTACACAAAATATAAAGACATAGTTAAACAAACTTACGACTCAAAGGAAAATTTTAAACTAAAACAACTTAATAAGAAACTTAAAAACTTAAAACATCTTATTCCATCCACTCAACCAACCACTTAAATTCCTGCCATCGCACACAGATGAAATTACTCTCTAATCTTCTGATGTAGATGAACCACTTGGTACATCTACTGGGAGTAAACCTAGAAGGGGTTGACGAGAAGGAAAGATCTCATCCGATGCAGTTTCTGGAACTCCAGCAAAACGGATACAAATTCGAGAGATCAACGACGCAAATGGCATCGGTTGACGGAAATTTCGTCTACCGAGTGCAAAGTTGATGGCCGTCTTGTGGATCAGGACTCCCCAGTCAATAATAGCTCCAATTGTAATATCATAAAGCAGCAACATCTCATCATCAGAAACCTCGGAAAAATCCAAAGTTGGAAAAACTCGTGAATTTATAAAATGTTTCCAGGTTCAAAGATGAGGAAGCAGAGCTGAAGTGGACACAACATGATCACGGTTATAATTTGGAAAGAGAATTTGGAAAGCTTCGGCACACTTATCAATAACACCATGAACTGTGTCCAAATTCTACTGTGATTCGTAATGACTATTTGGGGTAGTTTGGACAGGGGGTATTTGAAAAGCTTGATTGATGATAAAAGGAGTGAATGGTACAATACAACCACGGATACACACAAAACGCGTAGACTCTACAGAAATAGATTCTGACAGGGCTGCATAAAATTCTCGAACTAGAGTGACATTGACCTTGCCTCTTGGTGTACGAACGAAACGGTCCCATCCACCTCCTTCGATACGCAAAAATCCCCACTGGTTCATTTTTCGAAAGTTAAGACCCTTCTCAAGTAAAATAGGGGACTGACTGAAGTTAGATAGATAACGGTCTTGAGCTGTTTGGTGCGGATAATCATTAGGATTGAAAAATAACGGTTGAACGTCCAGGGTTTCATCATTTGGGTACAACGGGGGAGAGTAACTGTTAACTGACGGAGAAGAATGATTGGACATTTTGTACCGTTCTTACTTAGACAGTAGGTGAAAGAGAGGAAGGGGTGCAATTTTAAGAATGTAAGGGGTGATTTATAGTTAGAAATTCGAGCAGAAGAGGAAAAGAGTGCTTCAGTGCCATAAATAGATTTTCCGGCGTAGGCCGGAGAACTCATCATTGCACCCACCATCCTCTAACAAACTTCTAATACTATCCAACGCATGTGCTCTTATATATATATATATATATATATATATATATATATATATATATATATATATATATATATATATATATATATATATATATATATATATATATATATATATAGGGAGATATATATCTCCCTATATATACCCCTCCATATCCATCAAAAATCCTTGCCCCATATATACGTATCTATACATATATATCTTCTCCTCCTCTTTCTCTTCTTCTTCCATTTCCCTTCTCCTTCTTGCAGTTGTTGTATGTATATATATATATATATATATATATATATATATATATATATATATATATATATATATACAAGCTCCAATCTCCTTCTTTCTTCTTTCTTTTCCTTTTTCTTGGGCCCATATATATATATATATATATATATATATATATATATATATATATATATATATATATATATATATATATATATACAAGCTCCAATCTCCTTCTTTCTTCTTTCTTTTCCTTTTTCTTGGGCCCATATATATATATATATACTATATATATATATATATATATATATATATATATATGTCTATGTATATATATATATGTATATATTTATATATGTTATCTTATATGTGTATTAGTAGGCATTAAGCCATAAATAACGTAGTTATAATATCGTTGTAATTGTTAGAATAATTATCGAACAATTGTTGCTTGCAAGCTGTTGTTGAATTCATATCTGAGGAAAAGGCCTTAAATCAACAATTGTAATCGGTAATATATTCTAATGTTATTATGTTTATTATTTCTATTTTTATTTATATATTACTTATAATAATGATGTTAAGCTAAAAATATATCAAGCCAAGATATAAATCTGAATTAGTTATCTTTTTATAGATCTGGATGATTGACTATGGTAAAAATGATTAAAAATTTATTATGATGAATCTCTTTCTATTTGAACTTAATGTACGGATAGAAAGACCGGAGGGTAAAAATGGCCGAGTGAAAACGTGACAACGGAATCCTATTTCCTACCCGGGGGCAGATTTGTCCTAGAAAAACAAATCTTATTAAAATTTGTGCTCGAGATCTAATTACGTCAATTTATCTATTTTTATGAAGATTTTTAAATATTGACCGCATGACAAAACGGTAGTGACCCGATCTTTTGGATGACGTAGGATAGTTAAATGAGACATATGACAGTTTCATACGCTCGTGTGAGAAGGAACTGTTGAGCTGAGGAGTGCACCGTTTCACATAATTTACACCTTGAATAAAGGAAGATATGTCTCATTTATTTCTACTAAAAAGAGATCGTAATTCAGTAACACATAGAAGATCGTCAAAAAACTTAGCTCTGGACGACCTTCGTGACGCACATATTCCACACACTTAGGCCTAAGTGTGTGGAATATGACGCCTAAGTATATGACGACCTTCTTATCTCAAAAAAAACGGCCTCAGTTAAGTTGATGGGCAACGATGCCTTGATTCCCGGTACAGCTGTAATGACATCCAGCTGGCTTTTCCACCTGGCAAGGCAAATTCAAACCCTATAAGTTAAATACCCGAGTCGAGCCGCCACGACTGGCAAATCCGAGCTGAATAATCAAAGATCGGCTGGATATGGGGGCTTATGATGATGCCAAGAATTGAACCAACCTACGTGGCACCTCTCCTGTGACTCAACCTTAAATACAAGGGACAAAAGGGTCGGATGCTCCAGTGGCCGGGTTAGGGTAGCTCGATTGTTGATCCCATCCCCCTTAGGTCCAACAGTGCTTAGGACCTTGAGCTGACAAGCCTGAGCTCAATCTCGACCTCCACAGGTCGGCCATCATTTATACTCTAATCTAACTATGTCCGACCTTACTGACCTACCGTTCCTCGCGCCTAAGATCCCGAGCTAATATCAACTCGAACTCCCTTCCCGACAATGCAGGGTCGGCCAATTCAGCTCGGGCCGTCTAAATCGGCCAGAGTTAATCTCTGATCGTATTTCCCACGTGAGCAATAAATCAGATAACCATGGAAAGAATCCTGAGTCATAAAGGCTCCAATCTTTACCACTTAATACAAATATTTGAATACTACAATTATCTTCTAAAATCATGAGGATCAATGAGTCATAATCTTTTCCTTAGGGAACACGTTAATTAGTGTCCACCACAGACATGCCACATGCTAACTCTAGGGCGCAAGCCCCTCTATATAACCAATCCCTAAGGAACTACGAAGACTTGATTCCAATCCCAGCATTGGTTACGTAGGCAACTTGAGAAACAACATCTCAAGTCAAATCTAAAAGCATCCCAAACCACCCCCTCTTTTATCATTCTTTGTGTTGTAAGAGTTTACTTAGGTTATCATCAAGAGAAATAGCCCTAAAGTTGAGGGAGACGATTTTTGGATCGTCAACCATCAACAGAGTAAATAGGAGAGGTCCATACATCAGAAAAAAAAATCTCCAAGGGGCGAGAGGATTGTAAAGTAGAGTCAGAAAACGGTTACCTGTGATTTTTATTTCTTAAGCAAGCGTCACAATGAGACAAATGAACAGAAGATAAATCTAAATGTTTATTTTGAGCTAACAACTAAATAATAGAAAGTGTTGGGTGTCCACATCGGTGATTCCAAGTTGATGTGGAAGCTTTATTGACAGAAAATGCAAGTAAAGGACTATTGGACCAATGGTAAACACCATCCCTAGCTTGACCCTGATGTAGACAGATTCCTGTCTTCACATCCTTTACAAGAAAACAGTCGGATAAGAATTCAATGGCAACATAATTATCAACACAGAATTTAGAGACAGAAAGAAAATGTTGGTGTAAGCTGGGCATACATAACACATTAGACAAAGTAAATGACGAATATGAGCCAGATATGGATGTAGAACCCGTATGTGAAATAGACAAAGAACGATCATCACAAATTGTAATTAAATCTGTACCAGTATAAGGATCGTGGAGAGATAGTAGGCTGAGTTCATGAGTCATGTTGTGCGATGCACCACTATCAAGTAGCAGGTAGGAGAGTGAGCCTGAGCAGGAGGAGCCTGAGGAGGTGGACGAGGAACGGGGAGCATGAGCTGGAGCACGGGAACCCTGCATATGTTGAAAGAACGGGTAAGTGGGACAATGCTTGGCAGAATGACCCTGAACACCGTAGAGTTGGCACGTGCCTAAATAAGGTCGAGGCTGATAGTATTGGCGATGCCGAGACAGAGCAGAAGAGCAGGATGGCCCACCATTGGTAGCCATGAGGAGTACTATATATATATATTCTTTTTTGTTTTTTTTTTTGTGTTTTTTTGTTTTTTTTTTTCGGCTGGTAAAAGTATAATAAAAAAAAGAGAGAACCAAAATTACGGAGGGAATAAATAATAAAAAATAGAACCAAATTAACGGAACTGATTGTTGGGCCGGAGAAGGAACGAAAGTTAAAAGAAAACGGAAACGGAAAAAAGGAATAGGATGAGGTTCGGATCAAAGAGGCTTGTGCGGGGAGGAGAGTGGAGACCGTAGAGCAGCCGGAGAAGATGGGTTTATTGTCGACGAAGATGGACGGAAATCGGAAAAAGAACGGAGTTCAGCAGCGGTCTGAAGCAGGGATCTGAAGCAAGGAGAAAGAACAGAGAACGGTGGACTAGCAGCGGTCCGGCGAGGGATCGACGGCGAGAAAAAGTGGGCAGCTTGGGAAAGAAGGCGGATGGCTGGGAAAGAATGACCAGGGGGTTGAGTTCGAAAGGGAAAAAACGGATCGGGAGATGGAGTCTCAATGCTCTGATACCATGCTAGATTAATGATGGAATATGTTTTTTATTGAATCATTGTGAGGACTGTACAATCATATAAATACACATACCAAAAGCCCTACTCTACGGGTATAATTACTAGCACGGAGGACGTACACTTGCTTTGCATGGGAAATTAAATGAACATTTGGACAAAGTCTGGACATGGAAAAAAAAAGAGAAAATAAAATTTTATATATATATATATATCGAGACTCGTCACAGAGATAAATTGAGTCAGCGACCAAGTCTCGAGGGGGCATTTATAGACATATAAAAATAAGTAACAGATTAAATTGTTACATGTTACATTTGTTCCCAAATATTAAGTTAATTGATATTTTCTCCTACTAAAATAATTTGAGATAGTGGAAAAATTTAATTCTTATTATCCTTTGAAAAAAAAAAGAAGGATAATTAAATAAAATATTATCTCTTAAATTAAATTGTAGGAGATAATCAATACTCTAATTATCTTATTAGTAAAACTAGAAGATAATTAAGAGTTATATTATCTCTTTAAATAAAAATAAAAGAGATAATATTAAATTGAATTTTCTATTATCTTTTCAATTGAAATATGTAAGATAGTTAGAAATTTTTTTGATAATAGATAGTTAGAAATTCAAAAAGGATAAAACAATTCAAATTGATTATCTTATTAAATTAATAAAATGAGATAATCATTGTATGCATATCCTTAGACTTCTCTACACCTATAATAGAAGGGCTTGGTCATTTGCAAATGATCAAGAAAAATATCAGAAAGAAATCAAGAGAAATTCAAGAGCAACAACAAGGTGAAGAAAGTCAGAGGAAAAGCTTCAAGCCCTCTACTCCAACACCACGAATTGAAGATCTAAGAAGCTACAAGCCTTCAAGTTCTTCAACCAACCTTCAAGCAACTTTGAAGATTCAAGCAATCATGAAGATCTGAGAAGCCAAAAGCCTTCAAGTCCTTCAAGAAACTTTGAAGATTCAAGCAACCTTAAAGATCTAAGAAGCCACAAGCCCTCAAGTTTTCAAGCATCAAGCAATGAATATCTAAGAAGCCACAAGCCTTCAAGTTCTTCAAGAAACATTCAAGTAACTTGGGAGATCTAAGAAGCCACAAGCCTTCAAGTTCTTCAAGCAACCTTCAAGCAACTTTAGACTAAGAAGCCAAAATCCTTCAAGTTCTTCAAGCAGCAGGCAACCATCGAAGATCAACCGCTATATCCGGAGATCTTTAACAAACAAAGGTATCCTTCCCAACAGATCGGAAGAATATCACCAAGATCCGAGAACAAGTCTCCGCGACCCTCGGAACCAAATCAAAATGAGAATCAAAGGCATCCCGTAAATATAGGGATTTCGCTAGACATTGTAACCCACATTTCTTGAAATAAATAAAAATATTTGTTACAATTTTCTTGTCTTCTTTTTATTTTAATTTGCAGGACAACGAAATTTGTGTTACAGATTTATTCAAGTGACGGAAGATAAACCGTGAGGGACCGACAATCCAACATTCGACATATACGTATGATAAATGCGTAGTAATGTCATGCTGTTAAACCCGTTTTTATAATAAATAAAGATATTTAAGTGTTTTTGGTATTTTTAATGAACCCTAATGATTTAAAAAAAAGATAAATACAAATAAACCATAAACCTAATATCCTAATACTATAAATACCCTTACTATAAATACCCCAGCCTAGTAACCGGTGAATTGCAAGAGAGCAGAGCCTCCGGCGAGAGGAAAAGAGAGGGAGAAAATAAATGTAATCCGGTCATTGGTTGGTACACTCTTTTTTTTTTTATCTAATTCAAGAACGAATCATTAGTAGATCAACCACATATTCGGTGTTTCCTATAAGATATTTTGTTCGTGCCTTTGAATGTGAATCGTTTCGTAGTTAGTATTTGTCCGTTTGAGGTAGGGATTATATAATTGATGGATTAGGTTAAATTTGTTATTTCTAATTGAACTAATTCATATTTTAGGACCGGAATTTGTAGTCTATACAATGGCGTAATATCCTTGAATCATCTTATAACACATACACATATGTCACGTATGCACAATATGATATGGTAATTTATGACAATGGATATGAGGTTATGTTGAGACAAGTAATAAAAGTATGTAATGATGTGGTAAGTATACTATGATAATTATGACATGGCAAGTAAGGTAGTTCACATGTATGTTTAGTGAGTTATGATGCAATTAATTATGGTAATTATTGATACATTATTTTGAAAGTATACTTGCATTAATATAGAACTTTGGGTGTATATCATAGATACTATCATAGTTCCATTTTAAATATATATTTCTTAATGGGTCATCGTGCTCACCTCTTACTTATATTTTCAGATGAGGAGTATGTAGAATCCGAGACATGAGAAGAACTATTTGAAGAGAGTGAATACTATGCTTCTCAGATTATCCTGATCTAGGAGTTCATTTACTTTCAGCTTGATACATTATATCTTATATTGTTTTGTTTCTTGGGTAGCTGTCACGGAATTTATTAACACAAAATAAACAAGTAATAAAACCGGTTAACCTCAAGTATAAGGATCGTAGTATAGAGGCTATGCCGGGTCGATCTTACGGGGAACTGACAGTTGTGATTCCTAGTTTTTATTTATCTAAATATGTCACGATTATTAAACTAAAAAGAAACAGAAAATAAACTAACAAGAATGTAAAGCTGGACGGAAGAACAAGTTCTAAAGCCAGGGAGCACAGGGTTGCGAACAAATTAACTAAACTAAATCTAAACCTAATTATGCAATAAATCTAACTAAGCTAAACAATTCAAATTCAAGGGATTAAATCAAGTTATAACGAACGAACAAGCAATTGATCCACCTATCCTATCAACATTCAATTCCAATTCGGATTATTTCGTGATCTCTACTCAAGTCGTGATTCACCTAATCGAAGGCATAAACTCCTACTCTCGTAGACAAGTTCGTTTTCTAATCTTTTATCTTTCGATGCTAAAGATTACGTCTTTCTAACCTAGGCGTGAAATCTTTCGATTTCTAATCTAGAAAATCAATCTAATAACTTTCGTTTTATTTAGATCAAAGATCCAATCTTTTATCACGGTGATCTAAGGTTGACACGACTCTCATCATATAAACAATCATCAAAGCAAGCATCTTTCGATTAAACATGCAATAAAACGTACAAAACATGAAAAAAGAAACGAGCTTGAAATAGAACTCACAAAATAATCACGAACGAGAAATCAACTGTTGAATTGGACGGCTTCACAACGCTTGTTCAAGAGGATTTAGCCTCTTAGCATCTTCTTCACAACTCGAATTGATGAATAAAAGTACATGAAATTATCTAATCTAATCTAGAAGTTTAAGTGCATAAAACTAGAGAAAAACTGAAGGAAAAACGCAGCCAAGCTGCCCCTAGGGTTTAGGGTTCGAATAATGTTGGATTCGTCTTCTTGTGTGCAGAAATAGGCAGGTATTTATAGAGGATTAAGTCGGTTCTGGCTGAGTCGGCGGACGGACGAGCGTTCGTTCTGGTGGACGCTCGTTCGCTTCCTTGAACTCTCCTCAGATGCTCGTTTGGCCTCAGTTCAAACTCTCTGAATCACTCTTGGCACCTTGGACGCTCGTTCGAGACTTCAGACGCTCGTTTGGTCTGGACGGAGCATGGACGTTCGTTCAACATGACTTGAATGCGATTTTTGCATGTTTATCTCCTTTTCATTTCTCCACTCGATCATTATCTCTTCCTTAAATCTTTATAGCTCGAAATTTATCTCTTTTGATCGTCATTTGAGCACAATAAACATACCTATAACACATGGAAAACATCGCAAACTGTAATAATATTCAAATAATCATATTTTACCCATTAAATCACATAAATATATCGATATTGCGATTAAGCCGTTAAAAATATCGTTTGCTCAATATTTCAATATAAGACCTATTATTATGCCAATTATACAATATAGAGGGAAAAACATCGTAAAATTTATCCTTATAATTCATAGATTTTCACCCTTAACAACTCCCCCACACTTAGCTTTTGCTCGTCCCGAGCAAAACAAAACGAAAAATTAGGCTCGAGAAAGGAAAACAGGCATCTAAACAAATATAACATACATTCAATAACTTAGTGGTTCACCGGTGTGTGTGCATAGCCATAGAAAACTTCCACTAAATCCAAACTTGAGAAACTCAAAGTAAAACTAGCTAATACCCCCTCGTAGAATAGCAATAAATGACACTCATAAGATGTACCCTACAAACGTGACATATCCCGAAAAGGATGATCGAATGAATCTAGGGCCTTTCTGAAATACTCAGAGGATAATCCCTACATCATATCTTTCAGCTTATACTGGGGATAAGATTAACGAAAACTAAGCCTTATATTCAATTTCGTAACGATATCTTAGTCGATTTAACTTATTCACTTTAAACACACATTAGGACAAGCTATTGCCCTCATAGTAGAATAGGACATTTCGAGATAATACCCTACCTTACTCCAATCATAAGGCAGCTTTTCCTAACTGTCGTGAGCTTTTAGTCATCATAGTGGTATAGGACATACGTGGTACACCCTACCTCACTCAAATCATCGACTAGCTTTCGACACACCCAATTAATTCATTAATTCAACTTTTTCACTTTGACATTAGTTACGCTTTACTTATCACATTCAAACTTCTAGATATTCACAGTATGTCATACTCGGAACTAAATACAAACTATCATAAATCTCAAGATATATACGTAGCACTAAGCACATGACTTACAAGATAATCAAAAATCACTAATCCAAACGGGGTATAGCTTTATAAAATAGCTCATCGTCACTATGGCTCGTGAAAAATAGTGTCAGGTGAAACAACTAACTTACTAAACATATGATATATAGCTTGGATGACTATAAAAACAACGAACTTAAAATATGCATTTGCTCACTCGGGACATAACAAAAACATAAATGTCGGAAAATTCTGAAAATTATAGCTCATTTTGCGTATTAAACAAACTTATATGCATAGGTACAAATCGACCTATCCCCTCCCCCACACTTAAAAATTCAACATGTCCTCATGTTGTGCAGAAAGTAAAAAGGATAAGAAACTTAGCTGAATTCGCGTGGAAAACCGAGCCGTTGGTCAGCTGGAGCATGAAAAGGCCAACGCTCGCAAAAAGCGTGGAAAAACGTCCCAAAACTAACTCAATTGGATCTCGACAAAAACTATTGCTGCAAAACTCGAGAAACAGAAAACTCGGGGGACAACGGGATACAATACGGCAGTAGAGATAATAAATCAAAACGGAATAAAAAGAAAAGGGCCTCGATAAATATGTCAACACAAGTCAAAGAACGAGAAACTAGAAAGTAGCAAAATGTATAGGTACAGCCAAATCGAATTAAATGTATCAAAAAGTGCAACAACAACCAGAAAGATAGATATAAAAAATAATAACTCAAGGCAGCCCCGGAGTCGTCTCAGCAGCATCGTCAATAGCATCATCAGCCGGAGCAACAACTGGAGAAGGATCTGAAGAAGGAACATCAGCTGTGGATGCAGTCTGTGTAGGGCATGGCTGTGCAACAGGATCAGCAGTGGTCGGCTCAGCATCTCTATCAGTAGGAACTCTCGCAGTCCTCGGATCCACTGGAGTCTCCTCATTACCAGACTCGGGTTTCTCCTCTAACTTGACCACCTCAGCTATCACCCGCTCTATCTGCTCGGAGAAGACATAATCCATATTACTTGCATTGAATACCCTCCTATCTCTCGGTATCCTTCCATCAACTATACATTCCAAAACCGATAAGATATTATCCTGGCCATCCCGGATATCACTCAACATCGCCCTCAAACTATGAGCCATACTATGCCGAGTAATCTCGAAAGAAGATAATCCCGAAAGAACTAAAGCTCGAGGCGGTGTCGATGTGGAACCAGGCTCAGAAACGGGAACAGCCTTCTCTCTACGAATAGGGGGTAACTCTTGGTCTTATGGTCCGCTGCATACTCCAAAACTCCCGCATCGAGACATAACTGATGAATCAAATGTGGAACTATCAAACTCCGTGTGTGTACCTTCTGGTTCATGGAAATCTCATCGAATATGGCTTGACCTACATCTACATTCAACCCGAACGTCAAAGCATATAACATCCCAAGATCACTAATATGGAAATGTGTGAGATTATTCATCGGGATCAAACGACTCTGAATAAAACGGCATTGGACTCTCCAATCCTCGGTCCATGTTGTAGTGATCAACTCCTTTCTTTGGCCATTGGGTCTCAATGTCCAAGCCACATCCGGACAAACTCTTAATCTCAACTCCTCCATCGGGTCACGACCATCCTCACGTTGCCTTCTCGCAATTTCCTCTTTATAATCTAAACCCTCAAAAGCTGGTAACTTGTATTTCTCATTTATGACCTTAGCAGAAAAAGGAACCTTAACACCTCGCACCATAACGTACTTTTCATCTAAGTCCGCCTCAGAGAAGTTTGCATAGAATTCTCGGACAATAGAGTCATTGACAGGAGTAGGAGGAATTTGTGTTAAGGCAGACCACTTCCTAGCCGTTAACATCTGAGCGAAAGCAGGATCAACTTGAGACACTTTCACCTCTCTATCAAAAATGAGACTCCTGGTTGAGTAATGCTTAGTGTAGGCTTCATGTGCTAAAGGATTTACAAACCGACGAGGCATCGAAAGAGGGGTAACATGCTTAGTCTTCTTCTTAGGAGGTGCCCTCGGTTCAGGTTCTTCTTGCACAACATCCTCCTCACCACCCTCAACTCTAGATGGCTTGGCTCTAGACGACTCCTCACCACGGGTGCCTCGAGACATCCTACTCAGGGGGACAGCATCATCATCCTCAGTGTCAGAATTGGAGGAAGAATCATCCCGTAAATTAGTTCTAGCTTGTTGAGATGCCCTAGGGGGTTGCTCACGTAAAATGACACCTCGGTTGGGGTCTAAATTGGAGGGCTCATCGTCCAAACGTTTACGTTTACCCGATTCAACAACCTGCTCTTTACCAGGCCTCCGCCTAACAACCGCTTTCTTCCCCATATCAACCTAAATGTCTAAACCAGACGATTCACAGCAACGAAGGTTACCCGTTTAACATCCAAAGCGGGGTTTCAAGCAAACCGTCCAAACCACCAGCATCAACAACACACCATCACCATCATCACACCACCACAGCAGAAAGAAGAAAAGAACCAACAAAAACGAAAGGAAATCAACAATAGTGGATAATTCAAGAAAATGAGCCGACTCGAAAATCGAACTCACAGAAACGTGAATTAAAACGAGAAAAGTTTTATCCAGCTTACCAAACACTATGAGGGGATGATGATCGAACATATTAGAAGCCCAGAAACACCGAGATTAACCACCAAAATTCGAGCTTTTGTCAAAAAAACCGCACTAAATATTCTCTGATTCCACAATTTGTGTTGACTGTTGGAGGAATTGGATTGGATAAATGAAAAGAGGGTGCAAAGACCGTTCTTTTGCAACAAGAATCGCTGCATTTGGTTCAGAAATGATGATTTTAGGGTAAAGGGGAGAAGAGAGTCGGGTTGCGGTTTGAAAATTCTGAGAAATGAGGGTTCATGCGTTGAAGGTCTATATATAGACGCTTAATGGACGCTCGTCCATCCTGACGGACGGGCGTTCATTTGGAAACTGCAGGAACTGGACGGGCGTCCATTATACCGGACGCTCGTCCTGAGGTCAATTTTTGAAACAGGATTGGAGGGAATGTTCCAGACGGGCGTTCATGGAAACAGAGGGCCGGACGGGCGTCCAGAAGCACCAGACGGTCGTCCAAGATAAAAAATGCCAAATTTTAGAAAATTTCATATAAACCAACTAAATGCGAAAAAATTTTGTCTTTATTATTATTGATAATTTAAATTGCAAAAGTACAAACGGAAATGTTACGAACATAAAAGAACTCGAAAATAAAACAAAATGAATAAAACAGTGGGTTGCCTCCCACCAAGCGCTTCCGTTTAACGTCGGGGCTCGACGAAACAAACCTAACTAACGCTAGTCTGCATAAATCTCGTCCCAATCTACCAAACGGATGAGACGACGAAGCAAATCAATAGCAGGAGGGAAATCATAGTCATCTTGTACGCCCCAGTCATCTCCAGCTACCTCTAAACCTCTAAAATGTGAAGCCTGCAGCACCAGTGCCAAATCTGTCAGCATAGGATCATTAAGGATCGTGTAAGGACGTCCTATGGGCTCCTGCAACTCCTCAGTCGTGAAATCACTGCCTCCCGAACAAGGTGGAACTATGATAACGTACGTGATGGTCTTAACCTGAGTGCTAATGTCAAAATTTACATGAAGAACTATAGTGCCTCCCGGTCCACCATCTACTGTGATCAGCGGGATCCGACTAATGAGTGGGAACTCCTCAGGGCGAACTCCATAAAAATCCATATCTAGAAAGAAACTACTGACAGATAGAAACATAAAAGCTGAGTAAAACTAACTAAAATAACTAAAACAACGGAAGCAAAAAGAACTAAGGAAAACTAAAACGAGATTGGATATCTAGGATGCCCCCTAGTGGTGCTTTTGGTTAATGTCGTTAGCTCGACACTGTTGGAGTCTAGCCTAGATCAGGCCATTTGACTTTTCTGCCAGCCACTACTTCGTGTAAGCTCTCATCAGTAGTGTGGCTGCAGAAACAGCATCTTACGCATGGGATTAATGCTCTGATAGTTTTCCACACACGTTTAACCTTTCCCATGGTTAACTTCTTCCTCTGATGACGTTTAAGCTTTTGCTCCCTTTCATATTCCTCCATATCCCAACTGCCCGGTAGAACTTCTTCACATCTACGACTACCGTCATCCTCGGAGAACAAGTCTGGTGAAAACTCGTCTAATTCATCGACTTGTGTAACACCACATCCGAGAATATCGAGGAATTTAACAATCAAAGGCTTATCCTTAAGTTCACCGATATAGTGCTTGCACCTTTGGCCATTAACTCGAAACGGTTGATCACCATAACCGCGTAGTTCTAGAACGCCTCCAGGAATGATTTGGAGAATCTCAAATGGACCAGACCAACGTGTCCTCAACTTTCCAGGAAACAAATGTAACCTGGAATTGTATAGTAGCACTTGCTCTCCAACTTGAAATTCTCTCTTCTTGATCTTTGCGTCATGAAGGAGTTTCATCTTTTCCTTACTGATCCTGGCACTTTCGTAAGCCTGAAGCCTAAACTCGTCCAACTCATGTAAGCGCCTGCGGTCGATGTTTGCCACAGGCTTGGGAATCGAAGTTAAGAAACTTTGTAGCCCAATAAGCCCTGTGCTCTAACTCAACTGGCAAGTGGCACGATTTACCATAGACCATCTGGTAGGGTGATGTACCCATGGGGGTCTTATAGGCAGTTCGATATGCCCATAGTACATCATCCAACTTTAGACTCCAGTCTTTTCTATGACTGTTCACTGTTTTCTCCAGGATCTTCTTCAAGCTCTGGTTGCTTCGCTCAACCTGACCACTAGTCATCGGATGATATGGTGTGCTAGTTTTGTGACGAACACCATACTTCTCGAGGACTTTTTCCAAAGGCCGGTTACAAAAGTGTGTCCCTTCATCACTAATTAAGGCACGTGGACATCCAAACCTCACAAAGATATTCTTCTTCAGAATATTCATGACCGTTTTATGATCATTGCGAGGAGTGGCTATTGCCTCCACCCATTTCGATACATAGTCTACGCAGACTAAGATGTATTTATTTCCACAAGATGATGGGAATGGTCCCATAAAGTCAATCCCCCATACATCAAAGACTTCGCATTCTAAGATGGGTTTCAAAGGCATGTCAAACCGTCTTGTTAGAGTACCGGTTCTTTGGCACCTATCACAAGCTTTACAGAAAGCTTCCGTGTCCTTAAAGATCGTTGGCCAGTAGAAACCGGCCTGGAAGATCTTCGCAACCGTTTTCCAAGGACCGAAGTGACCACCTGTGGGTCCACTATGGCATTGCTCGATTATATCGTGTTGCTCAGATTCAGGAACACACCTCCTTAGCAAACCATCTTTACAGATTTTGAAGGGGTAAGGTTCATCCCAAACGAAAGATTTCATATCAGAGAAGAACTTCTTCTTCTCTTGATAAGACATTTCAGGGTCAAGATAACGGGCATGAAGGTAGTTTACAATGGAAGAATACCATGGAACATCAGGAGGACAACCGTCTATCAACATAATGTTTTCTAGAGGAAAGTAAAGATCTATATCATCTGGATCATCTTTTTCCTCCCTTAACATTCTAGAAACGTGATCAGCCACTACGTTTTCACTGCCCTTTTTGTCCCTTATCTGAACGTCAAACTCTTGTAGGGTCAGTATCCAACGTAGTAGGCGCGGTTTGGCCTCTTTCTTAGTCATCAGATACCGCAAAGCAGCGTGATCAGTCCACACAATCACCTGGGCTCCTAACAAGTAACTACGGAACTTGTCCATAGCAAAAACTACGGCCAAAAGCTCCTTTTCAGTAGTGGTATAGTTAACTTGAGAGGGGTTCAATGTGTGACTGGCGTAATAGATAGGCTGGAACTTTCCATTAAGCTTTTGCCCTAAAACTGCACCAACTGCATAGTTTGATGCGTCACACATAAGCTCAAAGGGTAAGTTCCAGTCAGGCGATATAAGAATCGGGGCAGCTATCAGACGATTCTTGAGCTCCTCAAACGCATGCTTGCAGTTTTCATCAAAATCGAACTCAACGTCTTCCTTAAGTAAGGTAGACAGGGGCTTGGCGATCTTTGAAAAGTCCTGAATGAATCTCCTATAGAAGCCAACGTGTCCGAGAAAACCTCTGACTTCGCGAACACTCTTAGGATAACTCATCTTTTCGATAGCTTCCACTTTAGCCCTATCTACCTCTATACCTTTGGCGGACACTTTGTGGCCAAGAACTATTCCTTCATCTACCATAAAATGGTATTTTTCCCAATTGAGTACTAAGTTCTTTTCCACACATCTAGATAACACCTGATCAAGATTAGCGAGGCAATCATCGAAGGATTGACCGAAGACCGAAAATTCGTCCATGAAAATCTCCATACACTTTTCGACTAGCCCGTCAAAGATAGCCATCATACACCTTTGAAAGGTGGCTGGAGCATTACAGAGACCAAATGGCATCCGCCTATAAGCGAATGTACCATAAGGGCAGGTAAAAGTGGTCTTTTCTTGGTCAATTGGATCGATGGGTATCTGGAAACAGTAGAATGCGTGCCCCGCCAAACGCTCAAGCATCTGGTCAATGAAGTGAAGGGGGAAATGATCTTTCATTGTGACCTCATTGAGTTTCCTATAGTCAATGCAGACTCTATAACCTGTAACGAGCCGCAATGCTATCTCTTCTC
This sequence comes from Gentiana straminea, assembly GCA_036785695.1. NCBI lineage: Eukaryota > Viridiplantae > Streptophyta > Magnoliopsida > Gentianales > Gentianaceae > Gentiana > Gentiana straminea. Next base: position 3,699,549 of record JAVUPR010000482.1, read on the forward strand.
CTTTCTCATTTTTCTCAATAGTAATTCCACCCTTTTTGGGAACTACTTGAGTCGGGGAAACCCACTCGCTGTCAGCAATGGCGTAAATGATACCCATATCTAGAAGCTTAATGATCTCCTTCTTGACTACTTCTTGCATGTGAGGGTTAAGCCTCCTTTGGGGCTGTCTTACACATTTAGCACCCTCACTAGTCTTGATCTTGTGCATGCAGATGTCAGGAGATATTCCTCGGATATCTCCCACCTGCCATCCAAAGGCTTTTTCGTTTTTTCGCAAGACGTTTAACAGTTTCAGCTCTTCTATTCGAGATAGCTTGGCAGAAATGATCAAGGGAAGCTTGTCACCCTCACGTAGGAACACATACTTAAGATGTTTAGGCAACGGCTTCGAGAACTAGATGCGCGGGGGATCCTCTAAACTCGATTTAAGCCCTCCACTTTTCAACTCGGCATCGCCGAGTTTACTTAGTGGCTCCACCGCCAAAGCTTCTTCTCTTAATAACTCATCCTCGAAGTCAGCTGCTAATTGATCTAGATTAACCACACCATGATTATTCAAATTATCGATCAATCGCTCATATTCCACCTCCACAGCCTTGACTTTCTCGTCCATACAGTCATTGAAGTCATTAAATGACTCCTCAATGGAAAAGCCGGTTGGAGAACCAGAGGGTACTTGAATGGATTTAGAGACACTATAGCTCACCTCTTGGTCACCAACTCGAATAGTTACTTGCCCACCATCACAATCGATGAGGGCCCTAGCGTAGATAGGAAAGGTCTTCCAAGAATCAGGGGAACATCCGCACCTTTCTCCATATCTAAGACGTACCAGTCAACTGGGAAGGTAAACCTATCAATTTGAACTAATACGTCTTTTAGGATCCCTGAAGATTTCTTGGAAGATCTATCGGCGAACTGAAGGTTCATGGTGGTGGGTTCTAGAAGATCTTGTAAACCAAGCTGATTGCAAACAGACAACGGCATCAAGCTGATGGATGCACCCAGGTCACATAAAGAATTTGGGAAGACTAGGCCTCCCATCTGCAATGTGAGCACAAACTTGCCTGGGTCATCCCTCTTGATTGGTAAGTCTTGATAATTGACCATTGAGCAGTCCTCACCAATTGCTCGATCCATGTCTGCTAACTTCTTTTTGGAAGAAACAACATCCTTGATAAACTTGGTATACTTAGGCATTTCAACCAAAACTTCTGAGAGTGGAAGATTAACCTGAGTATTTTTCAGCAAATTAAGCACCTTTTCCGTACTTCTTATCTTTATGCAAGGGAATGTTGCTTTTTCTAGGTGGAAATGGAAGCTTTTTAAGGTCACTCTCAGAAAATACTTTCTTTGAGGATGCACTTACGGCCTTGTCTTCCAGATCTTTCCACCTCACCACTTTTTCAGACGTCTTATTGGTCAGGGGATCAGCCACCTGACTCTCAACCGAATCTTCTTTTCTCAGGGGTTCAGCCACCTGAGGTGTTTCAACTCTTTCATTTCTCGGGGGATCAGCCACCCGAGTATGCTCTTGCAGGACAGGGGATAATGGGTGCTCAGCTTCCCCTCCTGCACCATAATTGGCAGGAGGGGCTAGTGGTTTCCCTGGAAGCCAGGGGGACCACTCAGCTGAGTGCCACTTCTTAAATTCATCGCACTGGCCTCCTCTTTACCGTATTGCATTGTTGGCACGAGGTCAGTGCATTGGTTGTTGCTTATATCGGCCTGAGCAACCTGACCGCCTTTTGGATTCTTTTCCGTAAAGCTGGGGAGCTGCCCTGACGGTCTGGAAGCTAACTGCTCAGCCAGCTGCCCGATTTGCCTCTCAAGACTTTTCATCGTCCTGCTTTGCTCCTCCCGAAATGAATTCCATTCGGCTTTTATATCATTTGAGTGGGAGGGGCCTTGAGAGTTTTGGAAGTTCTGGGGAGATGGCTGGCTAGGCCGAGTTTGAAACTGAGGATTAGAATTGGCGGGCCAATTCTGATTGAACCTTTGCTGTGGATTCGAAAAATTGGAATTCTGGTTCTGATTGAACCCAGGGTTTCGATTAAAGCTCTGATTTTGAAAATTCGAATTGGGGTTAAAATTTGGATTCTGATGAAAACCCTGGTTTTGAAAATTACTTTGGCCAGAGTATTGATTATTAAATCTCTGATTGGACTGGCCAGAGAAAGCATTAATTTCAGCACTCTGCCCAATCATGGGACAGAAGCGAGCAGTGTGCCCCGGATCATCACATACTTGGCATGTGACTGGGTTACTCTGTCCATTGTTATGAACAGCATTGACTTGATGAGCAGAGGGGGACTGAAATTGACATTGGCCAAACATGTGGCCAGTCTGACAGCAATTTTCGCAATACAGAACCTGAGGGTTCTGCGGAAACGAAGGAGTCTGATTAATCGGGTTTGAAACTTGAGGACTTGCCATCTGCTTTTGCAGCATGGCTATCAGACTTTGAACATTGACTTCCTCCACCTTGGGAGGAGGAGGCGCTTGGATGGCCTGATAGGATGGGGCATAGTTGTATTTGGCAATGTCTTCAAACAGTGCCCATCCTTCATCAGGTGTCTTTTTGAGGAAAGCCCCACCAGAAGAGCTGTTGACCATGCCTTTAGTAAGCTCGGTCAGTCCACTGAAGAAAGTGTTTACTTGCCTTTCCTTAGGCAAGCCATGGTGGGGACATTTTCTTAAAAGAGATTTGAACCTCTTCCAACATTCGAAGAATGATTCATTCTCCTTACGGTAGAAGGTAAAGATCTCATTCGGACACCGGGAAATTTTGTCTTTGAAGGAGGAAAATATTGACTTAGAAATTCTTTTTCAAGTCCGGCCCGAGTAGTGATGGATTCGAATGGAGAGAGTGATACCACTCCCTAGCCTCTCCTTTCGAGAGAAAGGAAACAGTTTAAGCTTGATCGCATCCTCACTCACTCCTTGGATGCGGGTGGTACCGCATATCTCTAAGAACGCATGTAAGTGGGTATGCGGATTTTCAGATTGGTAGCCATGAAAAATTGATGCATGCTGCATCATCTGGATGAGTCCGGGCTTGAGTTCGAATGTGTGAGCTGTAATGGCGGGCAAGACTATAGCCGGGTTGACAGTGACTGCACCAGGCATGGCGTAGTCTGCCAACGTACGTCGATCCTCTGCCGCCATTATTACTATTTCTTCGATCTCGTCTATCAACTTCTGTTCAATTTCTTGATCGGCTGGACTTTCTTCGTCCGAAGGATCGGTAAAACGAAGTTTCCGCCTATTGGGTCGGACTATGGTCCGCTCGAGGTCAGGTGAAAAGAGTAATGGCCCTTTCTGACTTCGAGTTTGCATAAACCGAAACCCAACTCAATTGAACAAAACCTAACAACTACGAAATTAAAAACCTAAAAGAAAGTCAAAAACAAGATTATTTGAAAAAAGGGGGGTCAGACGGGCGTCCAAATATTTGGACGGGCGTCCACCCAGAATTGGGACTGGACGGGCGTTTGGCGGTCCAAACGCTCGTCTGGTCTTCAGAAATCTTGGACGGACGTCCAGAATCTATGGACGCTCGTCTAAGATGAAAATTTGATACAGGTTTGAAAATTTTTTAGCGGACGGGCGTTCAGTAGTTTGGACGCTCGTCTGAGATGCGGGACGAACAAGAAAAGAACAGAAAAGTTGAAAAACTTAAACCCTAACTCTTAAACCCTACTAATCTGAACCTTAAAACCTAAAAAAAAAAGAACTACTAAAAACTAAACAGGGATTAAAACACAGAAAAAACGAAAAACAAAAGCTAGGCAACCGTCCGGGTCCCCGGCAACGGCGCCAAAAACTTGTCACGGAATTTATTAACACAAAATAAACAAGTAATAAAACCGGTTAACCTCAAGTATAAGGATCGTAGTATAGAGGCTATGCCGGGTCGATCTTACGGGGAACTGACAGTTGTGATTCCTAGTTTTTATTTATCTAAATATGTCACGATTATTAAACTAAAAAGAAACAGAAAATAAACTAACAAGAATGTAAAGCTGGACGGAAGAACAAGTTCTAAAGCCAGGGAACACAGGGTTGCGAACCAATTAACTAAACTAAATCTAAACCTAATTATGCAATAAATCTAACTAAGCTAAACAATTCAAATTCAAGGGATTAAATCAAGTTATAACGAACGAACAAGCAATTGATCCACCTATCCTATCAACATTCAATTCCAATTCGGATTATTTCGTGATCTCTACTCAAGTCGTGATTCACCTAATCGAAGGCATAAACTCCTACTCTCGTAGACAAGTTCGTTTTCTAATCTTTTATCTTTCGATGCTAAAGATTACGTCTTTCTAACCTAGGCGTGAAATCTTTCGATTTCTAATCTAGAAAATCAATCTAATAACTTTCGTTTTATTTAGATCAAAGATCCAATCTTTTATCACGGTGATCTAAGGTTGACACGACTCTCATCATATAAACAATCATCAAAGCAAGCATCTTTCGATTAAACATGCAATAAAACGTACAAAACATGATAAAAGAAACGAGCTTGAAATAGAACTCACAAAATAATCACGAACGAGAAATCAACTGTTGAATTGGACGGCTTCACAACGCTTGTTCAAGAGGATTTAGCCTCTTAGCATCTTCTTGACAACTCGAATTGATGAATAAAAGTACATGAAATTATCTAATCTAATCTAGAAGTTTAAGTGCATAAAACTAGAGAAAAACTGAAGGAAAAACGCAGCCAAGCTACCCCTAGGGTTTAGGGTTCGAATAATGTTGGATTCGTCTTCTTGTGTGCTGAAATAGGCAAGTATTTATAGAGGATTAAGTCGGTTCTGGCTGAGTCGGCGGACGGACGAGCGTTCGTTCTGGTGGACGCTCGTTCGCTTCCTTGAACTCTCCTCAGACGCTCGTTTGGCCTCAATTCAAACTCTCTGAATCACTCTTGGCACCTTGGACGCTCGTTCGAGACTTCAGACGCTCGTTTGGTCTGGACGGAGCATGGACGTTCGTTCAACATGACTTGAATGCGATTTTTGCATGTTTATCTCTTTTTCATTTCTCCACTCAATCATTATCTCTTCCTTAAATCTTTATAGCTCGAAATTTATCTCTTTTGATCGTCATTTGAGCACAATAAACATACCTATAACACATGGAAAACATCGCAAACTGTAATAATATTCAAATAATCATATTTTACCCATGAAATCACATAAATATATCGATATTGCGATTAAGCCGTTAAAAATATCGTTTGCTCAATATTTCAATATAAGACCTATTATTATGCCAATTATACAATATAGAGGGAAAAACATCGTAAAATTTATCCTTATAATTCATAGATTTTCACCCTTAACAGTAGCACACCTACAATACGATCGAGCATTTTCGTTACATTTTCTTTCCTTGAATAAGAGATAGTTATTGTTTGCTAGTTGAATTGATGTATTGAATACATTAGGGATTTATTATGGAAATGTTTAGAGTATTCTTTTCTTATTTCAGAGTATTAGATGCGTGTGTAACAGGATACAGAATTCTGAAGTTCAACCTACCGACGGTATGACTTGGCCACCGTTCCGGCGATAGTGTTTGGTTTCAGGTTCTCGATACTGTTCCATCCTTTCAATTCTAAGTTTGATCAATTTTGTAATAAATGTTGTTTCTTTTTCCGTGCATTATGATATATTATACTCAATTATTATTCCGTTTTTTGTATGGTGCGAATGTTTCATATGGCTTACATGTGCATTTGGTCACGAGATGTGTATGTGCCTATTGGCCTATTATCATTTTTGTTACAATATATGTGCTGTAGGAAGTGCCGAGTGCAAGTCAGTTGAATCATGAAGACTCGTCAGACCACTTGAAGACTCAGCAACCTGCTGAGTTAGTCACGAGATAAGCAACAGGCTGAAAACGGTTATTTAGTTAGACTCTGTCGTAACCGTTTGTAACTTATTTTTAACTGATTAATGTGGTGTATGAAGCTATAAATACCCATGATCAGTAGCATTGTAAATCAACTCTGGTATTATTCTATGAATAACATTCTTCCGTGTTCTTTCTTTTGTTTTCAATGTATTTCACAACTTCAACATGGTATCAGAGCAGAACCTTGAGAGTTTCTGATACTTTTATGTGTTTTCCTCTGATTTTTGAAGAATCTTGAGAGTGTTCTTCATCTTTTCTGAGTTTTCCCATGGTTTCTTGGGACCAAACTGCGGTTATTCTTCGTATGTTGAACATTTCTTGATCTGTTTTTTTCATCTCTATTGTTGCAAACTGGTATATTTCTTGAGTTCTTGATGGCCATGGCAGTTAAGAAACAAGAGTTGAGCTCGTCCAGTCTGTTCTATGTTCATCCTAATGAGAATCCGTCATTGGTGCTTTTAATTCCATTGATTAATGGCCACAATTATAATCCATGGAAGATGTTCATGGAGATGGGGTTGATCACCAAGAACAAGATTGGCTTCGTAGACAGCACAATCAAGAGGCCAGAAGCAAATTCAACAAATTTTAATGCATAGAGGCACTGTGATATGATGACGGTAAATAGAGTCTATCCTACGGCATCAACATTCTATCCATTATGAGCTAAAAATAGTTGTTTCGACCTATAAATATGAACCATTTGAGTTGAATATCATATGTCGGGTTCGTGAGCCGAGAAATCTACACTTAGCGTTTATTTTCCCTATTTCGATATTATTTCGGGTATTATTTGATGATTTTCAGGATACGAAATATTGGGCTGAGCAACATGGATGAATCTGGAGTGGACTGAACGAAAAGAATGGGCCTAGGGTATTCCAGAACATTCCATGTTAAGTCGGCTGAAGAAAAAGGACAAAAATACCCTCGGTAACCCGGGATGCAGTGCCGAATTACAGAGCTTCGAGAATCCTCAGAAACGCATTTTCTTCGATGAGGGGTAGAACTAGATGTTCCTAAGTCGGTTTAGATAGCTATAAATAAGAGGCTTCGCCTCAGAACACAAGTGTTCAATTTTCAAGACAAGTATTATGGAATAAAAGTTCTTTGTTCTTTATTTTATTTATTTTTTGAGTTCTGGTCGGAGAGACGATGGAGTCTCTGCCTAGGGAGAGATCCGAAGGAGATCTACACTCATCTTCGAGGGTATGATAGTCTGTCTTTTCCAAGATGTAGATCTATCATTATTCTATTCGACTAGCATGTTTAAATTGCTTATTTAGTTTAATTATGTAGTAGTTAGTTTATTTTACCCCATGTGTTATAGATCTAATTCGTTGGTGAAGAAATCATGGAATAGTATTTGCGTTCTTCAGATCTACGACGATCTGTATCGCTAGATCTGAATACCTAGTAAATTACTAATTCATGATGATCGGCGCCAGCTACATTGATCGATAGATTTAATTTACATGTTTTTAGCCTGATCAACTATTTGTATGTTATCGTAAACTAGCATGAAATACGAATAGTGAAGTGCTATATTTGGACATTATCTAGAATGGACCCTAGGAACGTGCTGATCAATGTCGACAGCTGTCTAGGCGGGTTTGCGGTATGAGTTAGCGCTCAATATCGACAAATCTAGTTCTTTATATGTATAGGCTATTATGGACCAATTAAGGATGGTAGCTTGCATATAGATTGTCTACTACCATTGTCGGAGAAGATAGGGTTAGGATTTGTACCCGTAGATAAACAATGAATAAATTCACCAATGGGGAGGAGTGTTGCATGTGTGGGGGGAATAGCTAATTACTCATAATTGAACTAATACATTAGAAACTCTAGTTTGCTTATTTGAACTTGCATAATCTTGCTAGTTGATTGTTACCAAATTTACTACTGTCTATATTATAGTTGGTCGTGACAAGCTCAATCTTGATAATTAGACATTCTTACGAGTCTCTGTGGGATCGACCTTGATTTGCCAGTACTCTACTATGATAGACCTAGTCCTATTGCTAGTAAGTGCCTTGCACGCGATCAAGATTTTTGGCGCCGTTGTTGGGACTCGTGTCAAGAATACTTTTTATTTAAGGTTGAGTTTTCTGTATATATTTGAGTCTGTTTAATTGAGTCTGTTTTATAGTCTGTTTATACCGGAGTCGTACAGAGTCAATTCTGAAAAATCTGGAAAAAAAATAGCAGCCGGTTTACCAAGGCTCTACCACGGTAAACCGAGGGTCCAGTTCTGGCAGAATTGTTTCTGTTAGTTCAGAGTCAAGTCAGTAGTAAGAGTCTGTATTTTTGAGTCTTCTAGGCATGTGTAACAGTCGCCGAGGCAAGTCACTAACCTTTTTATCTTCTTTTTGTGTCTTGTAGTACGCTACACAAAGTTCAGCAGCCAAACTCGAGAGATTCGTACCTGAGATTGAAAAATTTGCTAGACAAAAGAGAAAGGAAACTCGAGAGAGATCTGTTAGGCTGGCGGATGACGTGATTTCGCATGAAGGAGATCACAGCGAGAGGGAAGAAGAGATTCCACCTTTGGAAGATACGGAAATCAACATGGCACAGAACGGACAGAATAGAGCAGAAGTTGTGGTACAAAAAGATAGGAGAACTCTATAGATCTATGCAATGCCAACGATTGAGCAATTCATGCCAACAATTGTTCAGCCTGAGGATGTAGCTGAGTTATTTCATCCGAAACCAAATGTGATACAAATTGTGACCAACTACACTACCTTTCATGGAGTAATGAATGAAAATCCTAGTGTACACGTCACCAACTTTCTGGAAATAGTCAGCACGGTTAAGCCAACAGGAGTACCTAAAGACAACATCAAGTTGAAGTTGTTTATATTCACTCTGAAAGGCAAAGCAAAAATATGGTTATTGTCTCTAGCACCGGGATCGATCCAAATTTGGAGCAATCAGTTGCAGAAGTTTATGAATAAGTACTGCCCACCTGGGAAGCCACTACAGATGAGACAAGAGATTATGAATTTCAAGCAGAAACCAACTGAAACCTTTGAAGAAGCTTGGGAAAGATTTAAGTAGAAACCAACTGAAACCTTTGAGGAGATGCCATCACCATGATATCACTTTGCCCGTACGAATGCATAGTTTTTATCACAGATTGCGGCCAAGTGAACAAATGAGAGCTGATGCATCAAGAAACAGATGTTTTGCGTTGCTATCACCTGAAGAAGCCGAAGAGAAATTGGAGAAAATCGCACTGATAAGTCAATGGGGAACACATCAAGTTGAAACCACCAAGGTAGCTGAAGGCGTATTTAGAGAAGATACTTCTCAAAAGATCTTATATCAGCTAATGGCGATGAATAAGAAGATAGATGGCATGCAAGATCGCATAGCAAAGGTTGAGAAATTTCGAGATATTGAAGCAACCAACACTGAGGACGTGAACTATATAGGGAGGCAAGAAAATCCTTATAGGGGCGGATATTGCCGAGGTTATCATGACTACCCTGGTTTTAGACTAAGCGACCCTACTGGGGGTTTTCGACAAAGTGAGCTCAACTGTGACCGACACGGTCAATCAACTTACGAAATCCATGACTGAGCTAAATACAAACTTCACAACCTATTGTCAAAAGAATTATACAAGACTGACCAATCAAGAAGCATTAGTGCAGGATCTGTCGCACCAAGTTGGACAGATTGCAGAACAAGTGTCAGCCCGTCCTCCGGCAGGATTGCTAAGTATACTGAGAAGAATCCGAAGGATGTGAATGCAATCATGACTAGAAGTGGAAAGGGACTATCTGGACCAGTTATACCAACTGCGGAAGAATCAGAAAGTAGTCAGTAGCAGAATGCAGCAGAATCTAGTGTAAAAGAGGGGCCGGTAAACCGGGAGTCTGAAAATTCAGTAGACAAGCAGGCAAAGCAGCAGCAGTCAGCGGTAAGTCTTCACGAACTGTAACAATTAATCCTGCTACTTTACCCTAACCCCCTAGGAAATATAAGCCGAATAATGATGATGCGCGTTATAAAAAGTTTATAGAGATGTTTAAAAAGTTGGAAGTGAATATACCTTTGGTAGAAGATCTTCCCGGAACGCCAGAGTATGTGAAATTCTTCAAAGAAGCAATCTCTACCAAAAGGAAGTTATTAGACCTTGAGACTATATGCCTTAACGAGGAATGCTCAGCAGTTTTGCAATGCAAACTGCCTTCTAAGTGTAAAGATCCTAGGAGCTTCCTCATACCTTGCACAATTGGAGGAGTATGCCTAAACAAAGCATTGTGTGATCTTAGAGCCAGTGTCAATCTAATGCCACTCTCTATCTTTCATAAGTTAGGCATGAAAGAATTGAATGAAACATCTATAAACCTTCAATTAGCATATAGGACAATGCAGCAACCATGTGGAGTGGTGGAGGATGTTTTGGTGAAAGTTGATAAGTTTGTATTCCCTGTAGACTTTGTGGTGCTAGACATGGAAACTAACCACGATGTTCCACTAATCTTAGAAAGACCCTTCCTAGCTACAAGCAAAACATTGTTAGATGTTCATAAGGGTGAGCTTATTTTGAGAGTGAATGAGGACAAAGTAGTATTCAATGTAATGAATTTAATAAAGTATGCACAAGATGAAGGAGAAGCATGCTACATGCTAGATGCCATAGACGAACATGTGTTGGAATTATATCAGCAAGTGGCACTAGATCCTGAAGTAGCAGAGACTTTGCTCCTGAAGGATGAGGAAAGTTATGAGGAAACGTGGCATGGGTGTAGCGAAGGTCAAGTATGAGAAATAGAGCCTATATCTTTTGTGGATTTAGGAGGAACCATTCATAGACCTTCGTGGCACAATTGCAATTGATTGGTAAGCTGTTAAGATCATCATTAGAGGAGCCACCAAGGAACTTAACGTTAAAACCTTCAACTTCTCACCTAAAGTACATGTACTTACAAAATGATACTCTCCCCCTTATAATTTCATCATCATTATCACCTTTAGAGGAGGAGAAACTTTTAAGAGTACTGAGAGAGCATAAGGGAGCGTTTGGATGGACGATTGCAGATATTAGAGGAATAAGCCCATCAGAGTGCATGCATAAGATCTCTATAGACCCTGAGAAGAAAGTGGTAGCACAACCTCGAAGGGGGTTGATGCCACAACTGAAGGATGTTGTTAAGGAAGAGATCATAAAGATGCTGGAGATGGGAATAATTTTCCCAATTGCAGACAGTGAGTGGGTGAGCCCGATTCATGTGGTGCCCAAGAAAGGAGGATTCACTGTCCAACCTAATGAGTTTATGAATTAATCCCTTTGAGACTAATTACTGGACATCGAGTTTGCATAGACTTTAGGAAACTGAATAATACAACTCGTAAAGATCATTTTCCCCTACCTTTCGTTGATCAGATGTTGTAAATATTAAGCGGTCATGCGTTTTATTGCTTCTTAGATGGATATTCTTGTTACTATTAGATCCATATTGCCCCCGTGGACCAAGAGAAGACAACTTTCACATGTCCCTATGAAACCTTTGCGTACAATCGCATGCCCTTTGGGTTATGTAATGCACCAGCAACTTTCCAAAGGTGTATGATGTCATTATTTGCAGACATGGTGGAGGATTTTCTGGAGATTTTCATGGATGACTTCTCTGTATTTTGAGATATCTTTGATAAATGCTTGGACAATTTGAGTAATGTGCTAAAGAGATGTGAAGAGACCAACCTTGTACTTAACTGGGAAAAATGCCATTTCATGGTTACAGAAGGAATAGTGTTGGGTCATAGAATTTCAAAGAATGGAATGAAAGTTCATAGAGAAAAGATAGAGGTAATCGAGAAGTTACCCCCTCCAACGAAATTAAAAACGTTGCGAGCCTTTCTTGGCCACACAGGATTTTGTAGAAGGTTTATTAAGGACTTCTCTAAAGTTTCTAAACTTTTGACGGAATTACTTGCAAAAGATGTGCCTTTCATATTTGGAGAAGAGTGCAAGAAAGAATTCAACACATTAAAGCAAATGCTTATAACCGCCCCAATTCTGGTAGCCCCAAATTGGAACAAACCTTTTGAGCTAATGTGTGATGCAAGCGACACGGCAGTTGGAGCAGCCCTGGGACAAGGGAGGATAAAATATTTAAGCCTATCTATTACGTCAGTCTTACCCTTAATAGTGCCCAAAGAAATTATGCAACTACAGAGAAGGAACTCTTAGCTGTCATATTTGTGTTTGACAAGTTTCGACTTTATCTGATAGAATCAAAAATCACTGTATTCACTGACCATGCAGCTTTGAAATACCTTCTAACCAAGCAATACTCCAAGCCGAGACTGTTAAGAAGGATTTTACTCTTAACAGGAATTGAGAACCAGGTGGCTGATCACTTGTTAAGATTAACTTTGCTGGAAGAAGAGCAACCGACTGAGATCAGGGAAAGCTTTCCTGATGAACAACTTTTTTCCATCTCAGTGGTAGCTTGAGTTGAATCTCTGACCTGATATCATACATCAAGAGTGGGCAAGGTATACCCTTGGTTTGTTAATATTGTCAATTATTTAGTAGGAAGGTATCTACCACCGGAATTCACGAATGCGGATAAGATGATGTTTTTCATATATCTGAAGCATTATCATTGGGACGATCCCTACCTATACAAATTGTGCCCTGATTCCATTCTTAGGAGATGCGTCCATGATGATGAGATTCCAAGTATTTTGCACATGTGTCATTCTAGAGAAGCTGGAGGTCAATATAGGCCAAACAAGACATCAGCAAAAGTACTGCAGTGTGGATTCTATTGGTCACTATAGTCCAGACAAGACAGCAGCAAAAGTACTACAGTTTAGGAACAGCCCTGTAATATGAAGTCTGCTGAGGTCTTATATAAGTCCTCTGCTGAGTCCTCTACCGATTCCATTGCTGAGGTTTTACCCTAGCAGTATGGTTATATCAGTTGTTTCTAGCAGTAGGAACAGGAATATTCCGATCATCATCAGTAGGGAACAGTCTACCTTTCCCCCTGAGATAAGTATCCCTTGAATGATTGACATTTTTAGGTTTAGGATTCTTATCCTTAGAATATTTCTGATTTTTGCCTTTTTGTGGTCCAGCAGACTTGGTAGCAGGTCTGCTATCAGCAGGTCTAGAAGGTACAGCAGTCCTATTTTTGGATTTATTCCTTTTGTTAGGTGCTATTGTCCTTTTTGACTTCTGATTTTGCTTCCTTGAAGTTTTCTCAGTAGGCTTCACTGCCTCAGCAACCCTTTTGGGAGTTGGATTTTGTGCAGGCACAAACTTAGGACCAATTCTGGTACTAGGTTCACTAACCTTACTGGATCCACCCTGATTAGATTTTTGAGTTCCAAATCCAAGGCCTGTTCTATCACCATAAGGCTTTCCATATTTGAATGCTGTGGAGGAACAAGATTGATCAGTAGATTCAGCAGCTAGTGAATGTACAGCAGGGTTATGCTGATTCTTACCAATCTCTTTTTCCTTACCCTTGAGATTTCTTAATTCAGCTTTTAACATTTCAACTTCTGTTTGAAGAGCTTCTTTTTCAGCCTTCACAATCTCATAACCGGATTGTATTATCCTTATTTGATTAAGGATGGCATCCAAAGTTTCTTCATTGTCAGAATTTTTAGGATTTGAACCACAAGTTGATTCACAATCACTTTCAGCAGGAGTGTTTATAGATACAAAATTGTATACCGCCTCTGTTTCATCCATATTTTCCATTAAAGCATAATCATCCATATCAGCAACAAGTGCAGTATCATCATATTCATTTCCTTTTTCTGATTCTACTTCATATCCTGATTCATCTTCAGCAACCATAACCTTCTTGCCAGATCTTCTTTGCGGACTTTTGCTCTTCAGTAGGTCTGGACGATCAAGTCTAAAATGTCCAGGCTTCTTGCAATTGAAGCAAAGATAATCAGGTTCTTTCTTCTGTTTTAGTTCAGGACAGTCAGGTTTGAAGTGTCCTGGTTTCTTGCATTGATAGCACAAGTAATCATTGTCTTTCTTGAATTCATCCTTCTTCTTTTCACCAAACTTCTTTGTGAAATTCCTTGGAGAACCCCTTCCATTTTTCATCATTCTGATTGTCTTGCTCAGTAGGGCAATTTTGCTCTTGCATCTCATCCAGTAGATCATCTTGAGCTCCTGATGCTTCTTCTTGATGTGTAGCAGCCTATGCAGTGGTCTTTGGTTCTTTTTTTTCAGTCTCAGGTACAAGTTTCTTACTGAATTCATAGGCCTTGATATCTGAAAACAATTTGAAGGTATCCTCTTCATGCAAACTTCTCATCTCTTCTATGGCAGTCACCTTCATCTCCCAAACATCTTTTGCAGGTAAGGCTTCTAAAATTTTTGAATTGATTTCTTCTTTTGAATACTTTACACTCAGTAGGGTGAGTTCATCCATGATTGCATTGAATCTTGACTCCATTTGTTCAATAGTTTCATTGGGTTTCATCTTGAAACTTCTTTTTGGCCACACTGATCTTGTTTTTCTTGATTGCATCAGTACCTTCACATATTAATTGTAACTTGTCCCAAAGTTCTTTTGTAGTCTTGCAATCTTTCACTTTCATGTAGATATTTCTATGCAAAGTTCTTTATATGATATCAATAGAAATATTGTTGAGGTTTGCTCTTTTTCTATCTTCAGCATTCCATTCGCTTTTTGGTTTTGGAATGTACTGAGTTTGATTATCCACAGTTATAGCTTTTGTGATTTCCAGTGGTCCATCAGTCAGCTCATCCATCATCTCATCATGTGTTGTAGCTAGAAAAGCCTGCATACGACGTTTATACTCATCAAAACAATCTAAAGAACACATCAACATTGTTCTAGCATACTGATTGTTATCCATGATGCAAAGCTTTGAAAATCAAAATTTTGACAAAGTTTTCAAAGTATTATCACAAGCACAACAAGTAGGATTACTTCAGAACAGAAGCACTGCTCTGATACCAATTGTTGGTCCCTTGAAAAGGCTTTGGTTAAGTTTAAAGGGGGGTGAATAAACTTAACACTTAAAACTTTTGGGGTTAACAAACTCAGCAACTTCAGCAGCCTGTTGATAGCTCAGTAGTCTGCTGACACTCAATATTCTGCTGACTGTTGATTTTACTGAATTTGTTGCAGCGGAATATATTTAAATTAAGCCTTATTACTTGTTGTTCAAATATGATACCAAGTATTAGATACTCAGTAGTGTATATGTGTGATTCAGTTTCTAGTTCAGTTGATTGATGTGCTATATATATACTAAATACAGAATGTAAATGCAGAAAGTAAGTAGGCAGATTTTATAGTGGTTCCAGGTGGTGTAATCCTGTCAGTCCACTCTTCTCCTGTGATGTTGGACGTAATTCACTAGAGATCCTTGAGGTAGCAGTTACCAAATCCCTAAGTTGTTTGTCCTTCACCAATAACTACGGCTTCACAAACGGAACACTTGGAACAGGTAGGATTGATGCTCTAAAGTCTTCCACTGGTCCTTGAAGTGTAGGATTGCCTCTTCACCAGCTCCACCACAAACAACAGTCCTTGACACCCAAAGATGCTTCACTGTCTTCAGCAGATTTCTTATAAAAGAAAGTTTGAATCAAGTAAGTGATTCATCTTTCAGCAGCTTGATCAGGATGATATGATCAGCAACTTGGATTCTTCAAGTGTGTAAACTTGATGTAGCTTGATGACAGATTACACTTGAAGAAATTTATTGGATCAGTAGCTTTAAGTTCAGTAGGGTCAGCAGGGTGACTTCTTAATAAGAATTTGAAGCTCAATATTATCTGTTGTTTTTCTCTCAAAAATCATCTCTTGTTTCTGTATCAGGGGTCATCTATTTATAGGTGAGAATCCTTGTGACTTGTGTTTGAAATTCAAACATAGCCATTTCAGATTTGTCCCATCTTGACTTGCTTTCTGTCCATGTACATAGTACTGACACTGTCAGTTTACTTTTTGTCAGATTTCAGACTGTTCACCTTTGACTTGTATCCACTGGATAAACCTCTATTTATTTCCAACGTCCCTTTAATCTTGGCCATTGATTTGTTGACAAAACCAAGGGTTGTTATCTGTCATTTTCCTTGAAATCTCCCAATGTGACCTTTGATTAAATCGAAATATATGTTCGCGAGGTTCTTGTGTATGTAAGTCGTGAAATACATATCGATCACCGATCGAGTTCTTTGTGTTTGTAAAACACTGCAGCTGACTTCTCTTATATCTAACTTTTCATTGTTAAGTTAGATTACACCATTTTGATCATAACCAAGTTCCAATCACCATTTGACTTGTGGAACTTAGACCTTGTACACAAGGTATATGCAATCAGTTTAGGTCATCACAGACTACCCTAAATTTTGATTCCATACCCTTGACTTTAAATACTGTTTGATACCTTAGCTTTCAATAACTGACTTTGAGCCCTCAGCCTTCAGTCTTCAGCAGGTTCCTAAACTAGTCTACTGACTCAGGTACCCTACTAATCTAGACAGGTCTGCTGATGAAAGTCAGCTGACCATTTACAGTGCTTGTTTGATCAAACCTATACAATGATCAAACTCTAATAAGCCAATACATTTGATCTAGACAACTTTTTGCCTTTGCTCTATAACAGCTAGTCTGGCACTCATCACTAAAACTTAAAATAAGTCCAACAATTTCCCCCTTTTTGGTGATAATGCCAATACCCTCCTTACAGCAAAGCAAAAAGAGTAAAAACAAAAATAGAACAAATTCAGTCAATTCTCATTATAATCAGTTTGTTCAAAAATTATTACAGTCTAGATTCAGCAAAAATAAAAGGCAGGTGTAAGTATGCTGATCTAGTTCCTTCTTTCTCTTTCTTGTCTTTCCTTCTCTTGATGCTCATGATATTCCCTTATTTCTCTAACCATATCTCTCATCCATTGATTTTCAATAAGGGAAAAATCAATATGGGGATTCACTTCCTTCCACCATTTCCATGGCTCAGGTAGAGTAAGGTTGATTTGGTGTACTCTAAAACCTAAACGCATGTATAACTGTTTGAACTCATCCAGTGAATCTCTTGTTGATGTAGTAGGTAGACTCATTCCCCCTCTACCACCTCTTTCACCTCTGTGTGAAGATCTTAAGGCTTTAACTCTTGCTTCCCAAAACTTAAGTCCCAGAAAGGAATTTAGTCCCTCGTGAAAGCCCTTGTCATGGTAAGGTCTTCTCTTGTTATAGTAAAGCTTCTTGTATTCCTTGAAAAGATCATCAGTCAGTGAAAATCTGCCAAGTGCAGGTTCTCTGAATGCATTGGTGTCAGCCTCCCATCTCTTTTATGCAAAAATTCTTGCAACCTCTTTTGCTACTGCTGTCTGGCTCTCTTCCCCCTTATTGACATCATCAACAAAACGGGAAAGCAAGCCATGAACACTCTCCTGTGTGATCACCAAGTTGTTCAGTTGACCCTCCATGATTTCAGTTCTGGTGTCAACTGCGGTGATCCTCTCTTGCATTTTCTACTCCAGTAGATTGATCCTCTCAAAAAACTTAGGATCCAATCCAGCAGGGTGAAGTGTTCCATCAGGTTCAGCCATAACAGGCTTGGGTGCCTCAGCAAGTTTGTCAAGTTTCTGTTGGATGGAGGCAAACTGGTCTTTCAAGAACTTCTCCTTCATTGTATTGCCTTGTCTAATTCCTTTTACATCTAGAGCAAGGTCAGCAAGAGCATACTGAGTGGAAGTGATATTGGAAGCAATAGTTTCAGTAGTTCTTCCTCTGATATCCACTAAATTCACCAAGTCTTCAAACCTTTGATCTTGCCTGTCAAATTGAGTTCTTAACTTTGTAATGTCATTTCTGACTGCCCTCAACTCATCCAACACTTGTACTGGTACCCCACCAGCCATTCCTCCATCCATATGTCCAGCAGATTCATCAGTAGGCTCTTCAACATTGTAATGTGCCCTCTGTCTGCTGACAACCATGGCCCAACTCATATCCCTTCCTTCAGGATTAGGACCTTGGAACTCCTCCAGGGTTGGATCTAGGGCAGGTTCCTCAAGGATTGGTACAAATGCCTGTTGTAGTTCAGCAGCAATAGGTTCTTCCTAAGGCATTTGAAACTCCTCACCATTGAAGTCATAGTCCAGCAGTTGTTCATCCTCATCAACAGCAGCAGTCTGCTGACTATCTTTCCTTTCAGTGGCCTTTCCTCCAGTAGGCTCTACTACAGCAGCCTGTTCTTCAACAAAAGCAGGGGTTTCCTCTAAACCCATTGTCAGTTCCAACCTTTGTCCAGGTGCTGTTTGGTCCTCAGCAGCCTGTACCACCAGTTCCGACCTTTGTTCAGGTGTTGTTTGAACCTCAGAAGCCTGAACCCCCTCAAAATGCAATGGTGATTCTTCAAAATCCATAACCATATCCAATCTTTGTCCAATCACTGTCTGTTCCTCAGTGAGTAGGACTCTTTCTTCCACACAAATAAAAGGAAAAGTTGCCATGTTTTCCTCTAGAATTCCTCTAGCATCAGCAATCTTTTGTAGATTCTCAGCAAATTTAGATATAGTGCCCTGAGTATCAATCCACTCTTGATATTGAACTGAATCTTCAGAACTGATATCAGGCTCACTATGTTCAATGACATTCTCTTCATCCAAATCTTCAGTCTGTTGATCCTCAGGATTCATATCAGCCTCCACAACCTTGAATTCATCAGATGAGCCAACCATCCTGTTACCTCCAAGGTTTATACCATCATTGATAAAGCCTCCAAATCATCAATGGTGAGATCTTCCAGATCCTCATCCATTTGACTAGTCTGCTGGCCCTCAGCAGACTTGCCAGCAACAGTGGACTGTTCTACACTTGGTTCATTTATCATAGCAGTTCCACTGGCTTCTCCTTGATGTGGGGGATGACCATCATTAGAATCAGATGATGAATCATCACTGTTTGGTCCATCCCTGGGAGTCTTGAACATAATACCTCCTTCTTTCATTTGTTCATCAATGAGTTCCATCAATCTCATTTCCAGTAGAGAGGTATTAACCAAGTCTAGCAAATTCTTCACTCCTAATTTTTCAAAGGCCCACTCCTCAAAGTCTGTCATAGGCTCAGCAGCTGATTTTTGTCTCTTGTAAAATCCAAACTTCCATTGAAAATAATCAGCGACCAGCAGGAGTGTAGGATCGACATATCCTTCTTTCCTTTTCTTTTCCTTCCTTTCAAATGGCATAGATGGCTTTCTGGGAGCTGTTTGTTCCCTTTGTTGACCTCCAAAGGTCTCAACAATTAGATTTAGAGTTTCCTCAACAGATGCTTCTAGGTCAGTAGGTTCTTCTGGTTGTATGTTTGTACCTACCACCTCTATCTGTTCCACACCGGGTTCCCCCTGACTTACATGCTCATCAGCAGGGTTAGCAATAGATTGCTCTTCCCTCTGAACTGTTGCAGAAATTGTAGGGTCTTGTATCATTATATCAATATCCACAGCAGTTTCAGACTCAGTAGTCTGCTATGGTTCTTCAGTAAGTTCAGCAGGTTGCTCAACAACAACCTCTCCAGTTTCAGTAGGCATAACAATTTTTAAAGGCTCGGCTTCAATAGCCTCTTGTTTTCTTCTTCTCTTGTTCTTCAAGGACCCTCAATTCCTTGCCTTTTCCATGCTTCTTTTTCTTAGCAATTTCCTTCATTCTCTTGGAAAGTTGCTCAGATTCAACTTCAACAGCTTTCCTCTTTCTATTGTCTTCCTTCTGTTGTTCTCTCAAAATTTCAACAGCAGACTTCTTCTTTGTGACTGCAGCAGGGTCAGTAACTTCAATTTCAACTGGACCCTTAGTAGACTCAGCAATCTCTGCTGTCTGCTTCCTTGTTTTTCTAGGCTGTAATATCTCTGTGATTTTTTTTGGTGTCAGCGGCCTTCCTCTTCTCAGCAACTTTCTTGGGTGCAACAGATTTAACCACTTGCTTAACCTGCTCACCTCCAGCATTATCATCTCCATCATTATCACTCTCAGTGGCTTCAGCATCCACATCTTCATCATCATCCAAATCAGGGATGAGATAGCCAATCTCTTTCTTATATCTGGACTTGTTTATTTTCTCAGGTGCAACATCAGCGATCCCCAAATGATTCAGCAGGGCCTAAACCATCAAACCCAAAGGTAAAGCCTTGGATTTCCTTGTCCCTTCTCTTTCCTCAGTTATCACTTTCTTTATATATTGGACAAAGAATCCAGCCCAATCAAACTTCATGCTTTTGCAGATGATGATTAACAATTCAATTTTGGGTCCTGATAAAGTATCAAGGCTTCCACTGAGTCCCAAGATATTCTTTTCTATTATCTTACTCAGCAGGTTGTACTCCATTCCTATATGCTTCACGTTGATGCTTAGTGATGATTTAATAGCATCATTGGTCTTTATTCTGCCAACAAAATCCAATTTTGACAGTCCCATTTCTTCAGGATTAGTTGGAGCATCGTTTACAGGTGCAAAACCAAAAGCTTCCCTCAGCAGGTTTGAGGAAACTTCAATCTCCTGGCCATTCACTGTTGTAGTAAATGCCTCTTTACCTTCTCTTATCACAATGTTTCTCTAGAAATTAACAACATTCGTGTAAGATATTCTTTCCAGTCTTAGATTGAGAACATCTAACAATCCTTCGTATCTTTTGGTTCTTCTACCAATATTGATAGCTAACTCAGTTTTGTTAGCATCAACAACAAAACCTTTGACACATTGGCTTGTTCCAATGTGAATATCATCCTTGTCTGCCATTAGAATTTGAGAAAGATGAAGAAGAAAACTTTCAAATCAGTGTTCACACAGAATATTTGCAGAGAAAATCAATCTGGGAGTTGTAAGTATCCTCTATGTATATGTTTGTATATATAACAGAAAGTAGTGGGTAGAAACTGTCAGATAGTGCACTGTAGCATTAACCACGATTAAATTTGAGTTAATGCGATCTTGCCACGTGTCCCATAACTTATCCATAAAGAGTTGTAACCGTCAGATTATGTAACTGCGGTTATAAAGATAAAATAAATATCCCGGTCTTTTGCTTTTTGACTTTTTAAAGTTTGACTGTGTGACGTATGTCTCAGCAGCCTTTGCCATCAGTAGACTTGGCTCAGCAGTCTACTGACAAAGATGCCTCAGCAGCCTGCGACAATGTTACTCTGCTGATCTTCAATTCTTCTTGTTTTTGTCCAACTGATAATACAAGATGAAGTTTAATACCAATGACTGGTCTATCAAGTGAGCTCACCCAACAAGACAAAGAACAATCCCCTTTGGCAACTTCATTTGCTCAATTGTCCAAACATAAATAAGTACATGGAATTGTTGATACCAATGACTAATCTGCTAAGCGAGCTCACCCAACATAGCAAAGACTAATCCCCTTGGTGAATTCCAGTACATTGCTGATCATAGGTGTATCAGTCAACTTTTATAATTCCAAGTTCAGTCCTTAACCTAGCAAATCTTTCACTATCCAATGGTTTTGTGAAAATATCAGCAAGTTGATCTTCAGTAGGGATGTAAACAACCACCACATCTTTCTTTTCAACATGATCTCTTATAAAATGATGTCTCACATCAATATGCTTGGTTCTTGAGTGCAAAATGGGATTTTCTGTGATTGCCATTGCACTTGTGTTGTCACACATTATAGGAATTTCTCTTTCTTCAATTCCATAATCCCTTAATTGTTGTCTTAACCAAAGTATTTATGCACAACAACTTCTAGCAGCAATATATTCAGCTTCAGCAGTAGAAGTTGATATAGAAATCTGTTTCTTACTAAACCAGGAAACCAGTCTATTTCCCATCAACTGACTGGTTCCTGTGGTGCTTTTTCTATCAATCTTGCATCCAGCATAATCAGAATCTGAGTAAGATATAACTTTGAAGCTTCCATCTTTTAAATACCAAATTCCTACATCCAAAGTCTCTTTTAGATACTTGAGAACTCTTTTGAATGCAGCTAAATGACTTTACTTAGGTTTTGATTGAAATCTTGCACAAACACCTACAGCAAAGGATATATCAGGTCTGCTGGCAGGAAGGTACAGCAGACTACCTATCATCCTTCTGTATAAAGTAAGATCAACATCTTTGCCTTCCTTGTCTTCATCCAATCTAATGTTTGTACTCATAGGAGTTGATACATTGGTGCTATTTTCCATACCAAATTTCTTCAGTAGCTCCGTGGTGTATTTGGTTTGATGAATGAAGATCCCATCTTTCATCTGTTTGACTTGTAAGCCAAAGAAATAGTTCATTTCTCCCATCATACTCATTTGGAATTTAATTTTCATAAGATTAGTAAACTTCTCACAAAGTAATTCATTTTCAGAACCAAAAATTATGTCATCAACATAAATCTGTACCAGCAGGGTGCTGTCTCCTTCATTGATTCTGAAAAGAGTCTTGTCAATGGTACCTTTGGTAAAGCCATTACCAAGAATTGAGATAAGGTCTCATACCATGCTCTTGGTGCTTGTTTCAAACCATAAAGTGCTTTGTTAAGTCTGTACACTTTGTCTTCTTGATCTTTAACTTCAAAACCAGGAGATTGCTGAACATAGACCTTCTCTTCCAGAATGCCATTCAAGAATGCATTTTTGACATCCATCTGATATACTTTGAAGTTTTTATAAGCATCATATGCCAAGAATAATCTCATAGCTTCCAATCTTGCAACAGGGGCATATGTTTCATCAAAATCTATTCCTTCTGCTTGAGAATAGTCTTTTGCTACTAGTCTGGCCTTATTCCTTACAATGGTACCTGATTCATCCAATTTGTTTATGTATACCCATTTTGTACCAATTATGTTTGCATGATTAGGCCTTTCCACTAGTGTCCAAACTTGATTTCTTTCAAATTCATTCAGTTCTTCTTGCATAGCAATTATCCAATCTGGATCTGATATTGCTTCTTCAACAACTTTAGGTTGCATTTGAGATAGAAAACAAGTAAACATTGCTTCTAATTGCCTTCTAGTCCTTACACCTTGTTGTATATTGCCAATAACTTGCTCAGCAGGGTGATCCCTTAACCATTGTGGATTTTGGTTAGATAAATTCTCAGGAATATCATCTTCAGTAGGGTCTGCTGTTTCTTCTGCAAGGGGTTCAGCAGATCCTTGAACTGCCTCAGTTGTTGCATCAGTAGTGTTACCAGCAGAGTGTTCAGCAGGGGCAGAGTTAGAAATCTTTAACTCATTTATCCTTTCCAAAACATCAACACATTCTGGATCAGTGACTTGTTGATTCTCAGCAGGTTCTGAAGCTTCATCTTCCATTCCAATGAACTTAAGTTCATCAAATACAACATGTATTGTTTCTTCATGTTTCAGTGTCCTTTTATTCAGTACCCTAAACGCCTTGCTGACAGAAGAATATCCCAAGAAGATTCTTTCATCTGATTTAGGTTGGAATGTCTTCAATTTCTCCTTATGATTTAAAATGAAACATTTTCTTCCAAATGGATGGAAATAAGATATATTAGGTTTCCTTCCATTCCAAATCTCATAAGGTGTCTTCAGCAGCATCTTGTTCACTGAGGTCCTATTTTGTGTATAGCATGCTGTATTAACTGCTTCAGCCCAATATCTTTCTGGTAATAATGCTTCACAAATCATAGTTCTTCCTGCTTCTTATAAAGTTCTGTTTCTTCTCTCAGCAACCTCATTTTGCTGAGGTGTACCAGCAGCAGCCAGTTGGTGTAGCACACCATTTTGCTCACAGTATTCTCTTATAACTTTATTGATAAATTCAGTACCCTTGTCTGATCTGATCTTCACTAATGTCAAGCTTTTCTCATTTTGCAGTCTCTTCAAAAGTTCAGGCATCTTTTGAAGTGTTTCACTTTTCTTGTTCATGAATACTACCCAAGTGTATCTTGAATAATCATCCACAACTACTAAAGTGTACTTCTTTCCTGTCACACTTGTTGGGGTTACTGGTCCAAAAAGATCCATGTGCATCAGCACCAAAACTCTTTTTGTAGATTGCTTAGTTTTTGACTTGAAGCTTGATTTTGTCTGTTTACCTTGCAGACAAGCATCACATATAGCATCCTTCTTGAATGTGATCTCAGGTAAACCAATCACCAGTTTCTTCTTCACCAACTGAATTGATATCATCAAAATTCGGATGATTCAACTTCTTATGCCATAACCAATTTAGTTCTGACTTGGTATGCACAATCAGGCATGTCTCTGGAACTGCAGTAGACCAATCCACAACATACATGTTTTTTTGTCTTCTTCCAGCCAACACAACTTGATCACCTCTTTCACTAAAGACAATACATGTGCCCTTGTCAAAAGTAACCTTGTAACCCATGTCACAAAACTGTCCAGTGCTCAGTAGGTTGTAGTCCAGTCCTTCCACAAATGCAACATTCTTGATTGTTAATCCATTTCTTACAAGTGTGCCATATCCTCTTGTGTATCCTGGTGTGTTCTTATTGCCAAAATTCACTCTTGGACCATCCTTTCCCACAAAGTTTGACAAACAGTGCTTATTCTTTGTCATATGTCTAGAACATCCACTGTCAAAGTATCAGACACCCTACAAAACAAAGTTAATGTATTTTAGGTACCCAAAACTGTTTGGGTCCATGATGGTCAGTGGTAAGCATGACCCTTGGCAAGTTTCTATAAGGTCTTCTATGAAAGGTATCATACTTTTGTTCATACATGTATTCTACACATCCATAAAGTCTAACATTTGGTTGTGTAGGATTCATATATGCTTTCTGGCCTTTTGGTATATAATGCTATTTAGAGTGATTTCTATTGTTAGAAGCACCAACATAACCATTAGTTTGTTGTATGTTAGGAACATCCCTGTAATATGAAGTCTGCTGAGGTCTCTGCTGATTCCATTGCTGAGGTTTTACCCTAGCAGTATGGTTATATCTATTGTTTCTAGTAGTAGAAGCAGGAGTATTCCAATCATCATCAGTAGGGAACAGTCTACCTTTCCCCCTGGGATAAGTATCCCTTAAATGATTGACATTTTTAGGTTTAGGATTCTTATCCTTGGAATATTTCTGATTTTTGCCAATTTGTGGTCCAGCAGACTTGGTAGCAGGTCTGCTATCAGCAGGTCTAGAAGGTACAGCAGTCCTATTTTTGGATTTATTCCTTTTGTTAGTTGTTGTTGACCTTTTTGACTTCTGATTTTGCTTACTTGAAGTTTTCTCAGTAGGCTTCACTGCCTCAGCAACCCTTTTGGGAGTTGGATTTTGTGCAGGCACAAACTTAGGACAAATTCTGGTACTAGGTTCAGTAACCTTACTAGATCCACCCTGATTATATTGTTGAGTTCCAAATCCAAGGCATGTTCTATCACCATAAGGCTTTCCAGATTTGAATGCAGTGGAGGAACAAGATTGATCAGCAGATTCAGCAGCTACTGAATGTACAGCAGGCTTATGCTGATTCTTACCAATCTCTTTTTCCTTACCCTTGAGATTTCTTAATTCAGCTTTTAACCTTTCAACTTCTGTTTGAAGAGCTTCTTTTTCAGCCTTCACAATCTCATAACCGGATTGTATTATCCTTAGTTGATTAAGGATGACATCCAAAGTTTCTTCATTGTCAGAATTTTTAGGATTTGAACCACAAGTTGATTCACAATCACTTTCAGCAGGAGTGTTTATAGATACAGAATTGTATACCTCCTCTGTTTCATCCATATTTGCCATTAAAGCATAATCATCCATATCAGCAACAAGTGCAGTATCATCATATTCATTTCCTTTTTCTGATTCTACTTCATATCCTGATTCATCTTCAGCAACTATAACCTACTTGCCAGATCTTCTTTGCTGACTTTTGCTCTGCAGTAGATCTGGACAATCAGGTCTGAAATGTCCAGGCTTCTTGCAATTGAAGCAAAGATAATCAGGTTCTTTCTTCTGTTTTAGTTCAGGACAGTCAGGTTTGAAGTGTACTGGTTTCTTGCACTGATAGCACAAGTAATCGTTGTCTTTCTTGTATTCATCCTTCTTCTTTTCACCAAACTTCTTTTTGAAATTCCTTGGAGAACACCTTCCATTTTTAATCATCCTGATTTTCTTGCTCAGTAGGGCAATTTTGCTCTTGCATCTCATCCAGTAGATCATCTTGAGCTCCTGATGCTTCTTCTTGATGTTTAGCAGCCAATGCAGTGGTCTTTGGTTCTTTTTTTTCAGTCTCAGGTACAAGTTTCTTACTGAATTCATAGGCCTTGATATCTGAAAACAATTTGAAGGTATCCTCTTCATGCAAACTTCTCATCTCTTCTATGGCAGTCACCTTCATCTCCCAAACTTCTTTTGCAGGTAAGGCTTCTAAAATTTTTGAATTCATTTCTTCTTTTGAATACTTTACACTCAGTAGGTGAGTTCATCCATGATTGCATTGAATCTTAACTCCATTTGTTCAATAGTTTCATTGGGTTTCATCTTGAAATCTTGAAACTACTTTTTCGCCACACCGATCTTGTTTTTCTTGATTGCATCAGTACCTTCACATATTAATTGTAACTTGTCCCAAAGTTCTTTTGCAGTCTTGCAATCTTTCACTTTCATGTACATATTGCTATCCAAAGTTCTGTATATCATATCAATAGCAATATTGTTGAGGTTTGCTCTTTTTCTATCTTCAGCATTCCATTCTCTTTTTGGTTTTGGAATGTACCGAGTTTGATTATCCACAGTTATAGCTTTTGTGATTTCCAGTGGTCCATCAGTCAGCACATCCATCATCTCATCATGTGTTGTAGCTAGAAAAGCCTGCATACGACGTTTATACTCAACAAAACGATCTAAAGAACACATCAACATTGTTCTAGCATACTGATTGTTATCCATGATGCAAAGCTTTGAAAATTAGAAATTTGACAAAGTTTTCAAAGTATTTTCACAAGAACAACAAGTAGGATTACTTCAGAACAGAAGCACTGCTCCAATACCAATGTTGGTCCCTTGAAAAGGCTTTGGTTAAGTTTAGAGGGGGGTGAATAAACTTAAGACTTAAAACTTTTGGAGTTAACAAACTCAGCAACTTCAGCAGCCTGCTGATAGCTCAGTAGTCTGCGACACTCAGTAGTCTGCTGACTGTTGATTTTACTGAATTTGTTGCAGCAGAATATATTTAAATTAAGCCTTATTACTTGTTGTTAAAATATGATACCAAGTATTAGATACTCAGTAGTGTATATGTGTGATTCAGTTGCTAGTTCAGTTGATTGATGTGCTATATATATACTAAATGCAGAAAGTAAGTAGGAAGATTTTATAATGGTTCCAGGTGGTGTAATCCTGTCAGTCCACTCTTCTCCTGTGTGTTGGAGGTAATTCACTAGAGATCCTTGAGGTAGCAGTTACAAAAATCCCTAAGTTGTTTGTCCTTTACCAATAACTATGGCTTCACAAACGGAACACTTGGAACAGGTATGATTGTTGCTCCAATGTCTTCCACTGGTCCTTGTAGGGTAGGATTTCCTCTTCACCAGCTCCACCACAAACAACAGTCCTTGACACGCAAAGATGCTTCACTGTCTTCAGCAGATTTCTTATAAAAGAAAGTTTGAATCTAGTAAGTGATTCAGCTTTCAGATTACACTTGAAGAAATTTACTGGATCAGTAACTTTAAGTTGAGTAGGGTCAGCAGGGTGACTTCTTGATAAGAATTTGAAGCTCAATATTATCTATTGTTTTTCTTTCAAAAATCATCTCTTGTTTCTGTCAGGGGTCATCTATTTATAGGTGAGAATCCTTGTGACTTGTGTTTGAAATTCAAACATAGCCGTTTCAGATTTGTCCCATCTTGACTTGCTTTCTGTCCCTGTACATAGTACTGACACTGTCAGTTTACTTTTTGTCAGATTTCAGACTGTTCACCCTTTGACTTGTATCCATTGGATAAACCTCTGTTTATTTCCAACGTCCCTTTAATCTTGACCATTGATATGTTGACAAAACCAAGGGTTGTTATCTGTCATTTTCCTTGTAATCTCCCAATGTGACCTTTGATTAAATCGAAATGTATGTTCAGCAGGTTCCCGTGTATGTAAGTCTGCTGAAATACATATCAATCAGATGATCCAGAGTTTCTGTGTTTGTAAAACACTGCAGGTGAATTCTCTTATATCTAACTTTTCATTGTTCAGTTAGATTACACCATTTTGATCATAACCAAGTTCGAATCACCATTTGACTTATGGAACTTAGACCTTGTACACAAGGTCTATGCAATCAGTTTAGGTCATCACAGAGTTCCCTAAATTCTGATTCCATAACCTTGACTTTAAATACTAAGTTTGATCCCTTAGCCTTCAATAACTGAGTTTGAGCCCTCAGCCTTCAGTCTTTAGCAGGTTCCTGAACTAGTCTACTGACACAGGTACCCTACTGATCTAGACAGGTCTGCTAATAAATGTCAGCTGACCATTTACATTGCTTGTTTGATCAAACCTATACAAAGATCAAACTTTAATAGGCCTATACATTTGATCTAGACAACTTTTTGCCTTTGCTCTATAACCGCTAGTCTGGAACTCATCACTAAAACTTAAAATAAGTCCAACAAATTCATAAATCTGCTTATGAGTTTACAAGATCCTGTCATTCCTGTCAAATGACAGGTAAAATTTCTAAGCAGAATGAGATGCCACTGCAAAGTATCTTAGAAGTGGAGTTATTTGATGTTTGGGGAATTGATTTTGTTGGGCCTTTCACATCGTCAGAATCAAATCATTACATCCTGGTTGCAGTTGATTATGTTTCCAAATGGGTGGAAGCAGTAGCCTCACTTACTAATGATGCCAGGGGTTGTCCTGAGATTTCTTAAGAAGAACATTTTGATGAGGTTTGGAGTGCCCAGAGCCATTATTAGTGACAGAGGGAGTCATTTCTGTAATAAGTTGTTTGAGAAGTTGATGATGAGATATGGGGTTAGACATAAGATTGCAGCAGCATATCGACCCAAACGAGTGGACAAGTAGAAGTCACAAACAGAGAGATTAAGAGGATCTTAGAGAAGACTGTGAATCCCACAAGGAAAATTGTTCTTTGAAATTAGATGACGCTCTGTGGGCATACAGAACAGCTTATAGGACCATGATTGGGATGTCACCATATATGATAGTGTTTGGAAAAGCATGTCCTTTACCGGTAGAGCACGAGCACCGAGCGATGTGGGATACGAGGTTTCTAAACATGGATGAGGATTTAGCCGGTGAAAAGAGAATGCTAGAGTTGAATAGATTGGAGGAGTTTAGACTTCAAGCGTATGAGAATTCCAAGATTTACAAGGAAAGAACGAAGTGTCTGCATGATAAGAAAATTCTGAACTGCACATTTCAAGTTGGAGATAAGGTGTTGGTATATAATTCGTGTCTTCGTCTTTTTCCTGGGAAGTTGAAGTCTAGATGTATGGACCATATGTAGTCATGAAAGTCTTCAATTCAGGAGCGTGTGAAGTTAGACATGAATACTCTGGGCAGACTTTCACAGTAAACGGCCACAGGCTGAAGCATTACCTAGAGCGCAAGTATAACATTGAGTTGGAAGTCTTTACGTTGACAGAGCCACAATATGAATGAAGGAGCCCTATTAGTACAGTCGAGTTGGCGACTATAAACTCAAAACTATTTCGAAACCCTTATTTATTGCTTTTGTTTATTAAAGTTATTTTGAGTTAATAAAGTAGCATGACAATTGCAAGGTTTTTTTCATCACATATATCTTTGGCCATCTGACTAGAGATATATGTGGTTTTTTCCTTCACGATTCTCATGTGATACCCTCATAAAAGTTTTCCCGCCTTGCTTACGCCAATAATAGAATAAAGTGGCTAAAATTGTTTTTGCGCATTCCTCTGGTATGCACAATTATCGCCAACTTATTTTCTTATTGCCCTTCACATGTTACTTACAGTTTTTAGAAGAATTTGGAACACAAGTAACAACTTGGAAGAGGAATGACCTAGGAGCTAATGATTCTACTCCGGGATTCGTTTTGACTCCGCCAACATTTCCAGAGCTAAGTACCTTTTCTTTTATTTATTATTAGTCATTGGGGACAATCTCTATAATAAGTGGGAGGTAGGTGTCTTAGCTGGATAATCGTAAAAGGGAATAATTTTGAAAATTTTAACACTATTTTTAGCTTGCTTATTGCACGTTTTCGAGTAAGGAATCGGTAGAAAAGGAGCCCAAGTTCAATTTGAAGTGAGCTATAGCATATTCAATTTAGTATGGAAGAATGAGCATTTATTATGTTGCATGAAGTAGTAACTTATTAATTATTATTCTATTATTGCAATCAATATTTGAGCACATAATCTGAGTGAGAAGTGTTTAAGATTAGATGATGAATTGTTTTAACCGGGAATCATTATTTGTCTGTCTATATACTTCAAGGGCACAACCCTAGCATAAAAAGAAACAAACGAGGACTTAAGAGCGATGCTCAGTCCCTGAGTCCGCCCGACCCAATTACGGTACCATGTTGTGTAACCAAGTCTGAAAGCAAGATGAGCGAGTGTATGCGCAAGCAAGTTAAGATTGTTTAATTAATACAACTTGATTCTTCTCACGAACGCACTATCACAACTGATTCATCACACGACACATTGATGCGTGATAAGTAGTGATGAATGGGGAGCTTATAGATTGTGGCTTGATGTATGTTTTTGCCGGAAATCTTTATTGAATATGTGGTAGTTGATGGGGATTGTTCTTGGAGGGACATTCCGCATTGATACTCTGCTCGCGGACGAGCAGAAGGCTAGTGGGGGTAGTTGATGACGGTAAAAATAGTCTATCCTACGGCATCAACATTCTATCCATTATGAGCTAAAAATAGTTGTTTCGACCTATAAATATGAACCATTTGAGTTGAATATCATATGTCAGGTTTGTGAGTCGAGAAATCTGCACTTAGCGTTTATTTTCCCTATTTTGATATTATTTCGGGTATTCTTTGATGATTTTCAGGATACAAAATATTAGGCTGAGCAACATGGACAAATTTGAAGTGGACTGATCGAAAAGAATGGGCCTAGGGTATTCCAGAACATTCCAAGTTAAGTCGGCTGAAGAAAAAGGACAAAAATACCATCGGTAACCCAGGAGGCGGTGCCGACTTACCGAGCTTCGAGATTCTTCAGAAACGCATTTTCTTGGATGGGGGGTAGAACTAGATGTTCCTAAGTCGGTTTAGATAGCTATAGCTTCGCCTCAGAACACAAGTGTACAATTTTCAAGACAAGTATTATGCAATAAAAGTTCTTTGTTCTTTATTTTATTTATTTTATGAATTCTGGTCGGAGAGACGACGGAGTCGCCGCCTAGGGAGAGATCCGAAGGAGATCTACACTCATCTTCGAGGGTATGATTTTCTGTCTTTTTCAAAGATGTAGACCTATCGTTGTTCTATTCGACTAGTATGTTTTAATTGCGTATTTAGTTTAATTATGTAGTAGTTAGTTTATTTTACCCCATGTGTTATTGATCTGATTTGTTGGTGAAGAAATCATGGAATAGTAGTTGAGTTCTTCAGATCTTCAATGGTCTATATCACTAGATCTGAATACCTAGTAAATTACTAATTCATGATGATCGGCACCAACTACGTTGATCGATAGATTTAATTTACATGTTTTTAGCCTGATCAACTATTTGCATGTTATCGTAAACTAGCATGAAATACGAATAGTGAAGTGCTATGTTTGGACATTATCTAGAATGGACCCTAGGAATGTGCGGATCAATGTCGACAGTTGTCTAGGTGGGTTTGCGGTATGAGTTAGCGCTCAATATCGACTCTAGTTCTTTATGTGTATGGGCTATTACGGACCAATTAAGGAAGGTAGCTTGTGTATAGATTGTCTACTACCATTGTTAGAGTAGATGGGGTTAGGAGTTGTACCCGTAGCTAAAAAATGAATAAATTCACCAATGGGGAGGACTGTTGCATGTGTGGGGGGAATAACTTACTACTCATAATTGAACTAATACATTAGAAACTTTAGTTTGCTTCGTTGAACTTGCATAATCTTGCTAGTTGATTGTTACCAAATTTACTACTGTCTATATTATAGTTGGTCGTATACCGTTATCATGACAAGCTCAATCTTGATAATTAGACGTTCTTACGAGTCTCTATGGGATAGACATTGATTTGTCAGTACTCTACTATAATAGACCTAGTCCTATTGTTAGTAAGTGCCTTGCACGCGATCATGATACAATGGTGAGGTCATGGATTGTGAATTCTATTGGGAACACCATTGCATAAAGTTTAATGTACTTCAAGAGTGCACATGAAGTCTGGAAAAATCTTGTCGATAGATTTTCTAACGTAGATGCATTGAGACTCTCAGATCTTCTTGAAGAAATGCATGTGCTGAAACAGGCAACTGATTTTGTCAATCAATATCTTACAAAGTTAATGGTTCTTTGGGAAGAAATCAAAACCATCATGCTCATGCCAGTGTGATCTTGTGATCCTCAAAGTCACTGCAATGCATTCAATACTTTGGTGGATCATATGGAAACTGAACATGTCATGAAATTCCTTAAAGGTTTGAGAGATGAATTTGAACCTATGGTTTCACAGACAATGTTGATGGTACCATTCCCAGAGATCCATGATGCCTTTGGAATGGCCATCAAGTTTGAGAGACATAAGTTGTATGTGGAAAACAAGGCTAAGAATCAAGATTCTATGACTCTTCTTTCTCAAAAGAATTGATAGAGGAAACATCAGGTAGTCAGCAGACCAGGTTCTGCGCCTGCTGCCATCTCTAGGCCTAAAAATCCTAAGAAAATTCAGTGCAGTTTCTATGGTATCAATGGCCATACTGAAGAGACTTGCTACAAGTAGCGTGGTTATCCACATGGGTTTAAATCAAATAAGGCTAACTTGGTGGAAGAAGAACTCTCAACAGAAGAATATCAACCCCATAGTAGGTTTGCTGGACCAGGGTTTCCTAATCTTACTACACAGCAACATGAGAAGTTGATGGCTCTGCGGAGTTCTAATCCTCCAAAGCATGCAGGGTTTGCGGTTGGGCAACCTAATGCAGTCACCAGCCATTTTCACCCTCTACGGGGACAGGTGACTTAAATTTAGTAAGACCTATACAATGGATCTTGGACTTTGGTGCCACAGATCATATTGTATGTTCCATAGAACTATTATGAAATCCCAAACCTTCATCTGGTATAAAAATAAGATTACCTAAAGGGAATCATGATTTAGTAAAACATATAGGTGATCGCTTGCAAAGCACTTACTAGCAATAGAACTAGGTCTATCGTAGTAGAGTACTGGCGAGTCAAGGTCGAATCCCACAGAGACTTGTAAGAACGCAAATTAATTGAGATTGAATTGCCACAATAACGGTCTACGACCAACTATAATATAGAAAGAAGTAAAGTGGTGCCAATAAACAAACAAGATTATGCAAGTTCAAACGGAGCACACAAGAGTTTCTAATGTATTAGTCTAATTATGAGTTATTAGTTATTCCCCCATAACATGCATTAGTCATCCCCATTGGTAAATTATAATTCATTGTCAGCTACGGGTGCAAACTCCTAACCCTATCTACTTCCACTTTAAGGAAAGCAGACAATCTATATGCAACTAACCTCCTTCGTTTGTTGTATTAGTTCATATGCGATAAGTTTTAGAGTTGCCGGCTCAAGACCGAAACCCTCCCTAGGCAGCTATCGACTATGACTAGCACATTCCTAAGGATCTATCAAGATAATATCCAAATTAACACTTCACTAACAGTCCTTCATGCTAATTTACGATGACATGAAAATAGTTGATCAGGCTACTAACATGTAAATTAAATCTGTCGATCAACGTAGCTGGCGCCGATTATCATGAACTAGTAATCTACTAGGTATTAAGATCTAGCGATATAGATCATCGGAGATTTGAAGAACGCAATCACTATTTCATGATTTCTTCACCAACGAATCAGATCTATGCATACATGGGTAAAATAACTAACTACTACATAATTAAAGTAAATAAACACTTAAAACATACTAGTCAAATAGAACAACGACAGATCTACATCTTGGAAAAGTCATAAAATCATACCCTCGAAGATGAGTGTAGACCTCCCTCGGCTCTCTTCCTAGGAGGAGAATCCGTCGACTCTGTGACTAGAACTCATAAAGTAAATAAATAAAGAACAAAGAACTTTTATTGCATAAAACTTGTGTTGAAAATTGTACATTGAATTCTGAGTGCAATGCCTCTTATTTATAGCCAAGTAAACCGACTTAGAAAGACCTAGAACTACCCCTCATCCAAGAAACCGCGTTTCGGAAGATTCTAGTAGCTCGATTAATCGGCGGCAACTCCCGATTAATCGGGGGGCACTTTTGTCCTTTTTCTTCTACCGACTTAACTTGGAAGGTTCTGGAATACCCTAGGCCTAATCCCTTCGTTCAGTGGAGCAGAATTCCAACTCATAGCTTTCTATGATCAGCATGGCATTATACATCAGACATCATGTGTCATCACACCTGAACAAAATGGTATTGTAGAAAGGAAACATCGGCATCTGCTAAATGTTGCCAGGGGTCTGAGATTTCAGAGTACCTTACCTATTGAATATTGGCGTTTTGTCTTTTACATGTTGTAAAATTTATGAATGCTACACCCACACCACTGCTGAAGGAAAGTGTTGGTTCCAGAGAATGGTAAAACTATAGTCAGAGGGGGAGGTGAATGACTATAGTGGAGTTTCAAAAACTTTTCTTGTAATTAAAAGCTTTTGGGCAGCGGATAAGTCCCTTCTTACTAGATTATTTCAAAGTAGTTTAAGCAATCAATAATATATGATATAATATAAGCAATTAATTGAATGCAGTAAGGTAAATTACAGAAAGTAAATTGACACAAGGCTTATAGTGGTTCAGGGTGGTGTAATCCCTTAATCCGCTCTTCTCCTGTGATGATTGGAGGAATTCACTATTGTTTTCACAGATACAATAGTACGATTTTCCTTGACTTCCCAAGCTTCACAATCTACAAGACTATCACTCCTTGACTGCAACAGCTTCAGTGACTCAGTCTTTTTCACTGCTCCTTGGGATCAAATCCTTCAACAACTATCACAAACACAACTCCCTCTCAGATGGCTCTGATTCAGTTGTTTGATTTATGTGAATTGAATTCACCAACTTGTTGATCAATCTCAATGCTTGATGTTTGATTTTTAGCTCTTAGATTTGAGTTGATCACTGGATATTTCTTTTTAGCACAGATAGAAGATTTTTCACTTTGACAGAGTTTCTGCTCATATGATTGTTCGTGTGTCTTATTTTTTTCTTTTTCTGTCAATGTCTTCTATTTATAGCCTTGATTATTCTTTATTTGAATTTCCGTCCGTTGGCTATATTAATGAGGGGAA
The DNA here is from genome assembly GCA_036785695.1 of Gentiana straminea. Taxonomy (NCBI): domain Eukaryota; kingdom Viridiplantae; phylum Streptophyta; class Magnoliopsida; order Gentianales; family Gentianaceae; genus Gentiana; species Gentiana straminea. The sequence continues at coordinate 3,734,938 of JAVUPR010000482.1, forward strand.
TAATCCTTGATTTTATTCTTGATTGTATTCTCCGTGATTTTAGTGATCGGGTTTTTCTTCAAACGTTTACCAAAAAATCCGTCCTTGATTGATCCTCTATTAATTATGTATTTAATGCTTGATCTTCTGTATCTTCTTCATATTTCAATAATCTGATCGAGTAAGATTTACTCAGCCGTTCTTTGATTAGTCAAGTGATCCATCTGACTTTGCCGCTTAGATCTTCCTTCACTGCTTTGTCTTCACTCAGCCGAAAGTCAGTTTACTTTGCCGATTCACTGTTTCCTTCATTCATTCAGTTTAAGGAGAATCCTTGTACTTCACTGATCCTTTATTAGTGGGAGATTAGTGTACACCATATTTAAACATTAAGTTTCATCACTTTAAACATAACTTAGACCTATCCAAGGTCATCACAGACTTCCTTGGATATAAGTCAGACCATATGTCTTTATTCTTCTCTGTTGATACTTGGCTGGCTTCACTCTGCCGAAAATCTGTTTTTACTTTGCCGTTCTACCAACTAGTACAATACTTGTCTGACTCAAATTATACAACATGTCAGACCCTAAGTAAAGATTATACAGAGAAATTCTAACTTATTTCAGGCTTGCTATAACAGCTAGTATGGACATCATCAAAACATAATAAAATGTTCCTAACAATTTCCCCCTTTTTGATGATGCAAAAACCCTCATAAGCCTGAACATAAGTGTAACAAAATTTTCAATGATTATTATTAACAGAATAGAACTCAAAAAATTTATTCATCCATTTAAGGGCATCAAGATATTGCATCCTTTTTATTCAAAAACAAAGGCCAATAGAAATAATTCAATTTGCATAATTAGCATAAGGTTTACTTCTTCATTTCTTCAAACCTGATGCCTATGATGCCTTTGCCTTTGATGCCTTTGCCCTTATCTGTTGGGCTTTCCTTCTTTCCACTAGAGCTTTCAGTTTCAGGCTTTGAGCTTCCTTCCCCCTTTTTGGTATCACCAAATCGTTCTTCAAGAATCCTGATTGCATCTTCAGATTCAGGGAGAGGACCATATCTTTTCTTCAGTATTTTGTTGGTTGCCTCACCAACTTTGAGTAGGAGGTTGAGTTGCTTGCCAGAGTGCTCCATGACCTCATCCAGATGTTGAAGATGAGTGTGAGCATTTAGAGTGTCCACCAAGGGTTTGAGATTGTTGTCAATCTTTTCAGCATGAAATTCAAGATTGGTTTGGACATGGTAGGGAATAAGATGATGTAATTTGCAGAGCAAGTTTCCCTATTTTTCCATGACCTTATCTTGTACCTTGATGTGACTGATGAGGGCTTCAATCTTGTGGTTGAGGGAGGTTGCTTCACTCCTTAAAGCAGCTTTAGGTTTTGTCTGTTGTGATATTGCTTTTCCATGTCTACAATCAGTGGTTGAATATCCAGATTGAAGGTCCTCTCTGGATCAATTTCTTCTGGTGCCACTTCAACATGCTCATCATCTTCGTCCACCTCCTCTTCTTCAACTTCATCTTCTTCCTCCTTCTCCTCTTTCTTTTCACTTTCTGCCTTTTCTTCTCTTTCTTCCTCATTAGACTCAGGGTCATTTAGAGGTTGCTCTGGAGTGTTGGCTTTTTCATCAGCTGGGGATGCAGCTGTTCCCCCTTGGTCAATAATAGGGGAGTTGACATGTTCAGCGGAGTGAGTTTGATCAGCTGGCTCACTCGGCTGTTCGTCAACTTTGCTGATGCTCTTGAAGAGTACCTCTTGAAGTGTCAACTCATCATCGAAATCTCCATGTTTTTTCCGGATTGGCTTCAAGGTGGTCACCCGCCGAGTGCTCATCTTCTCGTCTCTCGGCCTTCTTCCTCATCCATCTCTTCTTCTTCGGATCAAGTGAGAGCATATCCTTCCTCACCTTCTTCCGATAGGTGATGTCCTCTTGTTGTTTTTCTTCCTCTCGTTCCGTATCATCACCGATTGTCATGTGGTTCGTTCAAGTTGCCGGTACCGGACTTATGTTATGTTAGTACCACGTATCATTAGAGATGTTTTCTTGTGCCTTCTGGGATCTGGTTCTTCGTCCCACTCCTGATCTGATGCTTTCAGGTTGTTTCCTCTTTCTCCCGTCAGTTGATTTGGGTTTCATAAATGCCTTGATGTAGGTAAACATTACCTTAGACCTGTGTGGAGCCTGCAGATTTGTGGGTTTCACTTTCAATGCGTCAAACAGGTGTTGAAGAGGGAACCCATATGATTTCCTCTCCCAGAAATCACATTTCTTCTGCAAACCCTTGCTTGGTGCCGTAATGGACAGATCAATCTCCTTTTGAATCTGGTCTTTCATCCTATTGAATACAAATGTTGCCCAGTCAAATTTAGTACCTTCGTAGATGATTTCCATTAGCTTGACCCATAACTCAGTTAAGTTTTCCATCGACCCTTTTCTTCCTTCGATGTTTTTGGTGATGACCGGTGCAAATTCAGCAAACGGAAGTTTTAGTGCTGATCTAGGGAGATTGTATGTTTTGCTATTTTTCTTGGGGTTCTTGGCTATCTCAGCCCAAAATTTCTTGATGTCAATAGTTACAAACTTTACATTAGCCGGACCTATCATGGGTAGGTGTATGAATCTATTGAGAAGGCCGGGCGTAATGACTACCTCTTTCCTAAAGATTGAACTTTTTATGCAGTCGATATCAGGTTTCTTTGTGCTGGGCACAAACTTGGCATTTTTCCAGAATGCAATCAGATTTTCATAACAAATTCCATTGATTGGGGGGTTTAGGAAGGTCATTAACCCCAGATTTGAACAACAATCAACCAAGCGTTGAGCTTGTGCATCATTGTCACAGAAAGAGAGGTAGTGTTCAGGTTTGAAAAACGATCCAGTGATGATTGATTTTTCATAGAATTTTTCAGTGGGAGAGATTGTGGAAGATGAAGCCATTTCTTTGAGATTTGAGAAAATGATTTGATTTTGCAGTAAGAAATAGGGTTTGTAACTTGCAATAGAGTGTAAAGATTTCTGAAGAATCTCTAAGTATGGTTTATATAGGATAATTTGGGTTGTGTGAACGTGGTTTGAATGTGGAAGGATTTCATGACATAATGACGTGATTTTGTGTATATAAATCACGATATTCGAGTGTAATGGGGAAGTGGATTGAGGGAAGTAATGATAAATCCCGGGAATCGAGGCATTTGTAATTCAAAAAAATAATATGGTTACCTCCATGATTGTAAGTTGATCTCCACGTGTTTAATCATCCACAAATTAATCTTCCATAACTTCTTTATTCTCCACGTGTATAAAAGTTGATTTTGTTCACACTGTAATTTGCCCATTTCTCCATTCTATATTTCGGTGGAGTGCCTTGGATGGTCACTTAGCCGATGTAGTGAAATTTTTCACTGAGCTACTTTATTCTACTGTTCCTAACAATCAGTGAAGTTAACTTCGCCAAGTAGCAGTGCCTTACCTGATACATCTCTTGTAATGGCAAAGGTTTAAACAGCTGATTAAGTCACTTGGCTGATTACTCCAAGTTAGCCGCTCTTTGGTACTTAGTCAATCTCAATCATTCCCAACTCAGTTCTTAACATGCTAAATCTTTCATGACTGAGTGGTTTAGTGAAGATGTCAGCCAATTGATCTTCAGTGGGTATGTATTTTAGGATGACATCTCCTTTTTCAACATGATCTCTGATAAAATGATGTCTCACATCAATGTGCTTTGTTCTTGAATGCAACACTGGATTTTCAGTGATAGATATGGCACTTGTGTTGTCACACATGATTGGGATAGTCTTTTCTTCCACTCCATAATCCCTTAGTTGTTGTCTGGTCCAAAGTACTTGTGCACAACAACTGCCTGCTGCTATATATTCTGCTTCAGTTGTTGATGTAGATATGGAGTTTTGCTTTTTACTGAACCAAGAGACTAGCCTGGTGCCTAGCATCTGGCATGTTCCAGGGGTGCTTTTTCTATCTATCTTGCATCCAGCATAGTCAAAGTCTGAATATGATATCAACTTGAATCCTCCATCTTTTGGATACCAAATTCCAACATTAATAGTGTTTTTCAGGTATTTGATTATTCTTTTGGCTGCTAGAAGATGTGATTCTTTTGGTTGAGCTTGAAATCTTGCACATACTCCTTCTGAAAATGCTATATCAGGTCTGCTTGCAGTTAGGTAAAGTAGGGATCCAATGATTCCTCTATAATTTTCTAATCAACATCTTTTCCACCTTCATCTTTTCCAAGAATGACTCTTGCACACATTGGTGTATCTACTGTGCCACTTGTATCCATACCATACTTGTGTATTAAGTCTTTTGTATATTTGGCTTGACTAATGAATATACCATCCTTCATTTGCTTTACTTGAAGACCAAGAAAGTAATTTAATTCTCCCATCATGCTCATCTGAAATTTGCTCTTCATCGGTTTGCAAATTTCTCACACAGCTTTTCATCCTCTGATCCAAAGATGATGTCATCAACATAGATTTGTACTAGTAGTGTGCTTCTTCCTTCCTCTAATTTGAACAGAGTCTTGTCTATAGTTCCCTTGTTGTATCAATTCTTGATCAGAAATTGTGATAGTGTTTCATACCAAGCTCTAGGTGCCTGTTTGAGTCCATAAAGAGATTTATTGAGCTTGTATACTTTGTCTTCTTTTCCTTTGAATTGAAAACCAGGAGGTTGTTCCACATATACTTCTTCTTCCAGAAGTTCATTCAGAAATGCACTTTTGACATCCATTTGATAGACTTTGAAGTCTTTGTGTGCAAAGCAAAAGCTAGAAAGAGTCGATTGCCTCAGATCTTGCCACTGGTGCAAATGTTTCATCATAATCTATTCCTTATGCTTGAGAATAGCCTTTTGCAACTAGTCTTGCTTTGTTTCTGACAACTGTTCCTTGCTCATCCATTTTGTTTCTGAACACCCATTTTGTTCCAATGATGTTGGCTGTGTCTGGTCTGTCAACAAGTTCCCAGACTTCATTTCTTTCAAATTCATTTAGTTCTTCTTGCATGGCTGTAATCCAATCTGCATCTTGAATTGCATCATCTATAGTCTTGGGTTCCACTTGTGATAGAAAACATGTTAGCATATGCTCCAGTTGTCTTCTGGTTCTAACTCCTATGTGACTATTTCCAATGACTTGTTCTTCAGGATGATCTCTCAGCCAAATTAGGTCAGGTTGAAGTTGTTCTTCACTTGGTGTTTCTTCAACTTCAGGTTCTGCATGAGCTTCAAGTTCTGGTGCTTCTTCTGTTGTAATGACTTGTGGCTCATTTTGATTTTCAAAATGATGATTCAGAATGGTAGCTGGTATGGTTGTATTTGTATATACTTCCCTTTGTGTTGCTTCTTCTTCTTGATCTTGAAGACTTTCACCATTTGTATTAGGTTCATCAAATACTACATGTATTGATTCTTCAATCACCAATGTTCTTTTGTTGAGAACTCTGAATGCCTTGCTGGTGTCTGAGTATCCCATAAAGATTGCTTCATCAGCCTTTTCATCAAAAGTGTGTAACTGATTCCTGTTCAAGACAAAACATTTAGATCCAAACATGTGTAAGTGTGAGATGTTAGGTTTTCTTCCATTCCATATCTCATATGGTGTCATTCCATGATTTTTGTTAATGATTGATCTGTTTTGTGTATAGGATGCCGTGTTTGCTGCTTCAGCGCAAAACCTCTTTGGTAGGCATGCTTATGCAGTCATCGTTCTGACTGCTTCTTTGAGAGTTCTGTTTCTTCTTTCTGCTACACCATTTTTTTGTGGAGTTCCTGCTGCAGATAATTGATGTAATACTCCATTTTCTTCACAATAAGTTTTGATTACTTCATTTAGAAACTCTGTGCCTCTATCTGATCTGATCTTGATAATCTTTAGTTCTTTCTCATTTTGAATTCTTCTTAGTAGATCTGGCATCTTCTTGAGTGTCTCTCTCTTCTTGTTCATGAAGATGGTCCAGGTGAATTTGGAGAAGTCATCAACTACTACTAGAATGTATTTCTTACCACTTACACTTACTGGTGTGACTGGTCCAAATAGGTCCATATGTAACAGATGTAGAATTCTAGTTGTAGATTGGTAGGGCTTTGATTTGAAGGAACTTTTGATTTGCTTCCCTTTTTGGCATGCATCACAAAGACTTTCTTTCTTGAATGTGATCTCTGGAAGCCCTTCAACTAACTTTTTCTTTGATAATGTGTTAATGGTCTTGAAATTTAGATGATTTAATCTTCTATGCCAAATCCAGCTGGTTGATTGTTTATTTTTGACAAACAAACATGTTTCTGCTTTAGCTGTTGTCCAATCCACCACATACATGTTGTCTTCCCTTTTTCCTAAAATAACTACTGTGTTGGTTTGGCTGTGAATCACTTTGCATCCTTCCTTGTTGATGTGAACATTGTAGCCTTTTTCATAGAATTGAGTGATGCTTAACAGATTGAAATTGAGTCCCTTAACATATGCTACATTTTGAATCTTCAAGTTGTTCTTGAGCATTGTGCCTTCCCCCTTAATCTTGCCATGGGTTTTCTTTGCCTCCAAATGTGACTTTGGGTCCATCAAAAGCTTTGAAGTCAGTAAGCCACCTCTTGTTTCCTGTCATGTGTCTGGAACATCCACTGTCTATGTACCAGACATCCTGCAAAACAAATTAATTAAGTTTAGGTACCCAACATTGTTTGGGTCCATATCTGTTTGCAGTCATGCCTCCTACTCCAAGTGTATATCCAAATGATCTTATTTTTGGATAGTTAAAATCATCAACTTCTTATGTATAAGGCATGGCAGAATAGCTTCTGATATTTCTACTGAAGGTATTCTGATAATTTTCTCTACTTTTTGGTGCATTGGGAAAACTATGTTGCTTCATGTGTTTAGGAACATGCCTAGATTGACTTTTCTTAAGCACAAGATGCATATCATGGTATGGTTTCTTCTTGTATTTTAGAGGTGCAACATTCCAATCATCCTCTGAAGGATAAAGTCTTCATTTACCTTTTAGTAGGTCTTTGTTTTTGGTTGACTGGAATGATGGTTTAGTCTACTGTTTTACTATATTTGGTTTTGACTTTGGTACGGGATGAGTGGTTGAAATTATGGTCCGTCCTTTTTGAACTTTGGTCCATTGTTGGTCCTAGATTCGAATTGTTTTGTCCATTGTTTCTATTCTCATCCCGACTATTGTAGCCAAGACCGGATACGGATCCAAACCTTTTTGAGGGTTTGTAAGCTGGTGCATTTAGTGGTGTTTTAGCTGCTAGGTGGATTTCCTCAGCTGATCTGTTAGCAGTGGATGAGTCATCATCTGCTGCTTTTTGATTAGGTGAGTATATCTCCTTAGTAGCTAGTTCACCTTTCAATTTGTCCAGTTGTTCTTTCAATCTTTTATTTTCTTTTCTTAGATCCTTACATTCCTTTTCCAGAATTTCATGATTCATCTCAATTTCATCAAATTTAGTCATGAGATTTTGGACTAGGGCTGCTGGATCCAGTGGGAGAATAGAAGATTGTGCAGTGTTAGATGTGGATGCATTTGATGAAGAGTAAGAACTGGATGTTACCTCAGTTTCATCAGATTCTTTGACCATAAGACATAGATTTGCTTTTTCATTATCTGAGCTGTCACATTCGTCTTCATCTAATTCTTTAGTCATGAGACATAGACATGCTTTCTCATTGTCTGAACTGTCTTCTTCATCACTATTATCTGAATCATTGTCAGATGATTCTTCATTCTTTTCACTGCTGGATTCAGCCTTGAGTGCTTTCTTGCCTTTCTTCTTTTCAAATGCTTTGTACTTCTTCTTTTTCTTATCTTTATTGTTTTCTTCTGGGCAATCAGCCTTGAAGTGCCCATTCTTGTTGCAGTTAAAGCATCTGTATTCATCATCTCTTTTCTTTATATCTTTGTTTGAGCTTGATCTCTTGTTTGATGATGAGTTTCCTTTGAATGTCTTCTTTTTGCTAAACCTGTCAAAACGTTTAACTAATAAAGCTACCTATTCTTTGAGTTCTAGTGTCTCTTTGCTGATGCAATCAGCAAAGTTACTTTGCTGTGGTGCTATCAGTGCACTGGTTCTTTGTGTCTCTACCGGAGCACCATCTTCACCGTTCAATTCGAATTCATGAGCTTTTAGTTGGGACATCAGAGTCAGGGTGTCAGTGTTTGCAAGATTTGTTGTACCTCTGATTACTGATGTTATGATCTTCCATCTTTCAAGCAAGCCTCTCAAGATCTTTAAACACACTTCTTTATGGGGGTATGTGTGTCCAAGCTATTGTAGTTCACTGATGATGCTTGAGAATCTGTTGTCCATTTGATCAATGGATTCACCAACCTTCATCTTGAAGTTCTCAAATTTCTGTTTTGCAACAGATAATTTGTTTTCTTTAACTGCCTCAGATCCTTCATTTATCAGTGCCAGCTTGTCCCACATTTCCTTTACTGTTTTGCAATCTTTGATTCTCATGAACATGTTGCTATCTAGGGTCTTCAAGATCATATCTTTTGCAACAAAGTCTAGATTTGCTCTTCTTCTGTCATCCTTGGTCCAATCTTTCTTGGGTTTATCCACTTCTTTTCCTTGATCTGCTCTTGTGGTTATCACAATCATGATCATGATTGGGCCATCATTGATTACATCCAGCATCTCCTCATGAGTTGCTGCAAGATGAGATAACATTCTTATTTTATATTCATCAAAATTATTAACATTAAAAACTGGTACTTTAGACATAAAGTTTGAGGAATCCATAAGTACAGATTTGATATATTTATGTATATAATTAGAAAGCACAGATTTGAAAACTAATTTGAAAATATGTGATCTCCTTGTTACCAGAAATTAGATCTGAACAGGTTCTGATACTAGGAACACTGCTCCGATACAAATTGTTGGTCCTAGAGAAGGGTAAAACTATAGTCAGGGGGGGGGTGAATGACTATAGTGGAGTTTCAAAAACTTTTCTTGTAATTAAAAGCTTTTGGGCAGCGGATAAGTCCCTTCTTACTAGATTATTTCAAATTAGTTTAAGCAATCAATAATATATGATATAATATAAGCAATTAATTGAATTCAGTAAGGTAAATTCCAGAAAGTAAATTGACACAAGGCTTATAGTGGTTCAGGGTAGTGTAATCCTTTAATCCACTCTTCTCCTGTGATGATTGGAGGAATTCACTATTGTTTTCACAGATACAATAGTACGATTTTCCTTGACTTCCCAAGCTTCACAATCTACAAGACTATCACTCCTTGACTGCAACAGCTTCAGTGACTCAGTCTTTTTCACTGCTCCTTGGGATCAAATCCTTCAACAACTATCACAAACACAACTCCCTCTCAGATGGCTCTGATTCAGTTGTTTGATTTATGTGAATTGAATTCACCAACTTGTTGATCAATCTCAATGCTTGATGTTTGATTTGTAGCTCTTAGATTTGAGTTGATCACTGGATATTTCTTTTTAGCATGAGATAGAAGATTTTTCACTTTGACGAGTTTCGCTCGATGATTGTTCGTGTGTCTTATTTTTTTCTTTTTCTGTCAGTGTCTTCTATTTATAGCCTTGATTATTCTTTATTTGAATTTCCGTCCGTTGGCTATATTAATGAGGGGAATAATCCTTGATTTTATTATTGATTCCCCCTTGATTGTATTCTCCTTGATTTTAGTGATCGGGTTTTTCTTCAAACGTTTACCAGAAAATCCGTCCTTGATTGATCCTCTATTAATTGTGTATTTAATGCTTGATATTCTGTATCTTCTTCATATTTCAATAATCTGATCGAGTAAGATTTACTCAGCCGTTCTTTGATTGGTCAAGTGATCCATCTGACTTTGCCGCTTAGATCTTCCTTCACTGCTTTGTCTTCACTCAGCCGAAAGTCAGTTTACTTTGCCCACTGTTCCTTCATTCTTTCAGTGTAAGGAGAATCCTTGTACGTCACTGATCCTTGATTAGTGGGAGATCAGTGTACATCATATTTAAACATTAAGTTTCATCACTTGAAACATAACATAGACTTATCCAAGGTCATCACAGACTTCCTTGGTTATAAGTCAGACCATATGTCTTTATTGCTTCTCTGTTGATACTTGGCTGGCTTCACTCTGCCGAAAATCTGTTTTTACTTTGTCGTTCTACCAACTAGTACAATACTTGTCTGACTCAACTTATACAACATGTCAGACCCTAAGTAAAGCTTATACAGAGAAATTCTAACTTATTTCAGGCTTGCTATAACAACTAGTATGGCCATCATCAAAGCATAATAAAATGTTCCTAATAGGCAAGGGTATATATCTTTTTGAAATGCCAGTCCCACAACCAAACATGGACAGTTTTGATGATCTGCTGAGTGAGTCAGCAAGGCAGTCTAGCACCAGACTAGCTACAGCTGAGGCTTCAAATGAAGCACATGCTCCTGACCACCAAGCACATGCACCTATTCAAGTGAGGAGATCATCAAGGATAAGAAAAACACCAACCTTTTATCAAGGTGGTGCTCATATAGTACAGCAGGCTCCACATATGTTGAGTGAAGTATTAAATTTAGATCAACACTTAACATAATATTCCACATATGTCAATGCAATTGGTATTGTTAAAGAACATAAGACTTATAACCAAGCCATCAAGCATGATGAATGGAAAGTGCTATGCAAAAAGAGATTGAATTTTTACACACCACACACACTTGGGAAGTAGTTGATCTACCACCAGGAAAGAAGCCTATTGTGTGCAAATTGGTATATAAAGAAAAATATAACCTTGATGGATCAATAGAAAGACAAAGCAAGATTAGTAGCATAATGGTACATCCGGAAATATGGCATTGATTATCAAAAGAACTTTTCCCAAGTTGTCAAAATTACAGTCAAGGCTTTACTAGCAGCAGCAGTAGCTAATAATTGGCATCTTCATCAGATGGATGTCAATGCAGCCTTATTACATGGTGATCTTCATAAAGAAGTGTATATGCAATTGCCCCTAGGTTTTGCAACAGTTATACCAAATCAAGTTTGCAGATTAACAAAATCCATATATGGTTTGAAACAAGCCAACAGACAATGGAATTGGAAGTTGAATGAGTCTTTAGAGGCACAAGGCTTTCTTCAGTCAAAGAATGATCATAGTTTGTTCATTAAATGGTCAGGACAGTCTTTTATTGCTTTGCTGGTTTATGTAGATGATATAATAGCAGCAAGTCTTGATGCTCAGTTGATTCAACAAGTGAAAGATGTTTTGCATCAGCAGTTCACAACTAAAGACCTTGGAAAATTGAGATATTTCTTGGGTATTGGGGTTGCTAGAACCCCTGCATGCATTTCCATTTCTCAAAGGAAATACACAATAAACCTCCTAGAATAATATGAGTATCTAGGAGCTAAACCTGCCAAGACACCTATGGAGGCCAAGAAGACATTACAACATGATTCCCTATTACTAGATGATAACATTGCATACAGATATTTGGTAGGTATGTTGATTTACCTTACCTTCACTAGACCAGACATAGCCTTTCAGTCCAACAGTTAATCAGTTTATAGATACCCCTAGGGGTGGCATTGGGTCGTGACCCGACCAATAAACCTCCTACCCGAACCCGTCCTAACAAGATTCGGGATTCCATTTTTATTCCCGAGCCTATACCTGGTAAGCATCGGGTCCCGAAAATCGGGATACCCAAATGTTCGAGATCCTATTGGGTCGGGAATGAATGTCCCGAACATATGATCTTAAAGAATAGTCATGTTAATATAAAAAAATGACAACAATTACTTGATCAAAACAATAGTTTTAAATGTGGGGGCAGAGAAATGTGTTAGCAACGAAAGAGTCGACAACCGATGGAGGCAGGTGGCTTTTGTGAGGAAGAACACTCTGGAATATTAGAGAGCAAAAGAGAGGTGAAAAGAAAGTGAGAAACAGCAGAAGCAGAGAGTGTCGTATGTTTGTGTTTTTAGTATTTAGGATTGTGGGTATCCATATCGGGATGAAAAATGTTAAAAATGTTACATATATATATATATATATATATATATATTATACCTGATCCCTTGCCTGCACTTTTCAGGTCGGGAAAAATCTTGAAATTTTGGGTCGGGAAATTGTCGGGATCAGGATTTTTCAGGACGGGTCGGGATTATCGGGAAATTTGCCACCCGTAGATACCCCTACTGAAAATCACATGAAATATGCTCGCATATTGCTAAGGTTTTTAAAATCTAAACCAGGGCAAGGTATATTATTCCCAGCTCAGGACAACCTTTTTTCAAAAGGCTTTACTGACAGAGCCTGGGCAGGTTGCCCTAAAACCAGAAAATCAGTATCAGGCTACATGATGTTCTTAGGGGATGCCCCTATCTCTTGGAAAGCTAAAAAGCATACAAATTTATCCAGGAGCTCTTCAGAAGATGAATATCGGGCTATGGCCAATGCAGTTTGTGAAATTCAATGGCTGGTTTACTTTTTGCAAGATTTGAAGATCCATGTTCAGGTGCATGCTCTACTTTTTTATGATAATGTTATGCACATTGCTCATAATCAAGTGTTTAATGAAAGAACAAAGCACATTGAGATTGATTTTCATGTTGTAAGAGATAGTCAAATATGGCCTTGTTAAGTTACTCTCAGTCAACACCAAAGAACAAGTTGCTAACATTCTCACCAAGGCCTTAGATGCACCTATCTTTTCATATCTGCTGGACAAGTTGGGAACTTCAAAGATATTTCAATGCTCCAGCAGTTGAAGGAAGTGATGAGTGCAAGTTGATCATGTACCATTCTCACCTTGAGGGGGGTTGTTACAGTATATGTGCTAAAGGAACTGTTGAGTGCAAGTCAGCTGAATCCTGAAGACGCAGCAGACCACTTGAAGACTCGGCAGCCTGCTGATTTAGTCACTAGATTAACAACATGCTGAAAACGGTTATTTAGTTAGATTTTGTTATAACCGTTCGTAACTTACTTTTAACTGATTCATGAAGTGTATGAAGCTATAAATAGCCCATGATCAGTAGCATTGTAAATCAACTCTGGTATTATTCTTTAAGTATCATTCTTCCGCATTCTTTCTTTCATTTTCATTGTATTTCACAACTTCAACAATTTTAGCATTGCCTATGGTTTGGGCCGTTACAGTTGGTATCAGAGCGCCGGGTTCATGAGATCGGGCATTTATTATTGTTAGGTTATGATCTTTAGTCTTATGTTGGATAGTGCCTAGGCTCGTTCTATACCTAATTACGTTGTTCTTTTGCAGATGGTGACTACTCGCAACTCTACTTAGGAAAAAGGCTCGGCTAGTGGAAACCAGAGCCAAGGCCATATGTTTGGGCTTCTACCACCGAAAGGATCAGTCCATTTGCCTCAGGGGCTGATACCATATGAAGTGACCTTAGCTCCTCTACCCCATGGGTCAGTGCCCCATCAGGCATCCACAACTCCTTATACCTCAGGGATCCGCCCCACCTCCTCCACAACCGGTTGTTTCTCCTATGCCGAATATGCCAGGGGCATGGGGAGATGCTCTCACCATCGTCTTGCTGACTCTCATTCATCAACAGGCTCGGAATCAGGATCGTATGTAGGCTTAGCTAGCCCAGATGCAAACTCAGGCAGCTGCACCTCCTCAGCCACAACCCCAACCACAGTCAGGTGACCGAGCAAGTTGGTTCTTTAATATTAAAAGGTCGGGATCGGAATTATTCAAGGGATATCTTGATGCTCAAAAGGCCTATGAGTGGTTCAAGCTTATGGTTACGTACCTTCAGGCTATGTTCGTTCCAACCAATCATTGGGTAGGTGTCATCATGCCCTTTTTACAGAGTGAAGCTAAGGCATGGTTCACCAACATGAAGTCTGTTATGGGTTATCAGGGAGCATAGACTAACCTTCCATGGAATGATTTCAAGACATAGTATTATGATATGTTTGTCCCTTCTAAACACCGATCAGATATGCAGAGACAATTCTATAAGTTGAAACAGGGAACTGTGACCGTGGCATAGTATATTAGCTGGTTCAATGACTTAGGGCAGCATGTTGCGTATGTTATGGCGGATGAGCAGACAAAGATGGAGAGGTATGAATCAAGGTTGAGTCCTTCTATCACCTTGATGATCTTTGGTACCACTCCTCCTAGATCGTTTGCAACCTTATATCGAAAGGCTCTTAATGCAGAGAATGCTATCAAGAAAGCTGCACCAAAGCCAGTTTAAGGTTTTAAGAAACTGTTTGAGACATCATAGAGAGGAAGAGGTCAGCCAACTCCTCTAGTTAAGCGACCAGCTACAGTTCCTCCTAGGACAGCAGCACCACCCGCCACTTTTGTTCTATACCCAGTGTTCCCTAAGTGTGGGAAAAAGAATCCGGGAGAATTCCATAGAAGGAATGGTTACCAGTGTGGGTCTTATGATCAAAAAAGTCCAGGTATACCTTTAGTGTCGGCTCAAGCAGCACCAACCCTACCAGCACCACCAGCACCTAAAAAGAAGGGTAAACCCGTAGCTGCTAGAGCAGGAACTACTCATACTCGTGTGTTTGCTCTTGATGCAGTTCAAGATGATGAGGATGACTATTCTTGTTGATTGTTTCCCAGATTTTTCCATGTTTGATTCTGGGGCTTCACACCTCTTTATGTCATGTAGTTTCGTTAAAAAGTTAAATCGTGCTAGTAGCAAGTTGGAGTATCCATTGTTCGTTTCAACACCCCCTAGGAAGTCAGTCCAAGTTGGTGATGTTTTTCATCTGACATAGGTTTTCAGATCACAAGGTTAAACTATCCCTGAGCCGTATTTTTCCTTACAAGGTGTTCCATCATTAAGATAGGCAACGTATGAATCAGTGTGTTTCACATTGACTAGTTGGACCTAGCCCTGACCGGTAAGCCATTAGGGTAACGTAGTCGTTTGCCTTGATCGGATTAGAATGAATTTGTGGGGTTTTAACCATTAATGAAACTAGAATTGAGTGCTTTACATTATCATACAATAAACTAGAGTAGGTTATTCAATTTCATGGCTTGATTAACTCGCTCTCATAATTGTAGATTAAATTATATTGAATTTGTTTCCGAGTGCCTTTATATTTAGGATTAAGGACCTTTAGTGACCGTTTTGGTCCAAGACCACTTTTGTTTGTTTCTAGACCGGATTGTTTGGTTATTTTCTTGTTGTCTTCTCTCTATAGGATCGACATTTTCTCATTGTGCTATAATACGATTGACCTGTTCCTCTTGCTAGTACTAGTGCCTTAGAGCGTGGCCGGAAAGTTAAGTCCAGGGCACGTGGGACCTTTTGAGATTATTTAGAGGATTGGGGAGCTTGTGTATCGGCTGCAGTTGCTCGCATACTTAAAGATAGTTCATAACATTTTCCACGTGTCTCTTTTGAGAAAATGTCTTCCAAAATTTCATCAGACGGTCGATTTAGGACCAGAGTTTCTTTAGGAAATTCTTACGTGTATGGAACTGCCGGTTCAGATCTTGGAAAGGATGCTAGAACCTTTGGGGGAAAGACAGTAGCCTTAGTCAAGGTGTTGTGGTCTAACCACACTGAGCTAAATGGTACTTGGGAGCTCGATTCAAAAATGTGAGCCAAGCATCCATCCTTTTATTTGCCTTTAAGAATGTTTATTTTGATGACGAAACTCCTTCTAAGAAGAGGAGAATGTAATGCCCCCGATTTGTAATTAAAGGTTTTTTTTTAGTCTTTTAGGGGCCGAAGCCCACCAGACATGTGGCCTAGCTAGCGCACTTACGCTTGGCCTGTGTCCTGAGACAGTTTAAAAGCTCCTAATTATAGATTCTAGCATCATTAACATCTTCTCGAGTTCTAAACAGCTGCCATCAAAATTTTGAAACACTTGTTCCTTCAAAAGTCATCTTTTATTGATCTAATCGCTTCTTATCGTAGTTGATCAATCACACTTAGATCAAGACGATCCTGAATAGTAATTGTTGCATGTAACATCGGTTCTCGATAAGTTAGTCTGTCTTTTTGTTTCTCTGTAATCATAGAAGTTAGGGTTTCGTTTTTATCGCTCTTTATCCAAAGTTGTGACTTTTAACTTGGTCTAATCGCGAATCCATGTATCTAATAGATAATTCCTCGAATCCAACAGTTCATTTTGATTATACATAGCATTTTTCAACCAAAAAGGTAAAGATTAGATAATTGAAGGGCTAGTTTATTTTCATAATTTTACTTCGAATTTCATAATCTTTAAATCGTAAGTATTCCAAAAAATTAACAAATTTCGAGTCTAAATCTTTGTTGGGGAAAAGATAGGAAATTTCAAGAAGTTTTAGGATCCGGAACGACCGAATACCATGTAAAATACTGTCAACATGTATATTCAGAATATGAATTATTACGTATTTGATTTGATTTCATCACTGCTAGAAACATGATAGCAACATATGCATTACGCATGTCAGATAGGTCTTGGAATGGTATTGGTAGATCCGTAATTTTTTTTTATTTTTTATTTTTTTTGCTTTGAGTTCTTGAGAATCCTCAACATTCAAGAAACGCCCCTTGCCTGAGGTCAACAATAATTCAAGTGGATGTTTGAACAAGTATAAGGTGCCCACATCCACATGCTTGTCGAAATAAATGACAAACCGGTTAGTTTTTCAATTTATTATTTACTAAAAGGTCATGGCAAGCATGACATTCAGTATTAAAGGGGCCATGACAAGCATGACATACTACATTTGTATTGCCCTCCCTATGTGGGTAATACAAATGTGTAATACCCTATAATTATCTGAAATTATTATTTCACTTGCTCACATAAAGTATTCATTTTTCAATATAATTGACAATTAAAACAATCAATGACGGTAAGAATGAAAAAGAAATTTTGATGTGATATTGAAAGAAGATTTACTTCTGTTTAAGGTTATGATGTATTGAATTATGTCATATCTCACTTCCCTAGTTCCATTTATTCGTATGATATATGTATTTATGTTATAATGATTAACATGTCATTTTATACTTATAGCGGCATCAAAAAAGAACTATGGTGTAGTTTCTCGTATACTACATGGTTTCCTCTTAATTGTAATTTTTACTGGGTCGTCGTGCTCACTTTTTATATTAACATTTCATATGGAGTTAATATAGAGACCGATCAGACGGTTCTCGTATAAGACTATTATTATTGTGCCTCTTAAATCCAATTGTACCATGATTTATTTCTTTTGGGTTGCGCACCCACACCATTGACTTTTATTGCATAATAGCTAGATTGGTTGCACTTCTTTTAATTTAGTGGAATTGAAAGTTATGCAATCTTTTAAGAATATGTCTGGCAATATGGATTGTTCTTTTGTTGTATGGAGAATATGGAATAAAAAAAACTCTGGGAACTCGGCCTACCAATTTTGCGGCAAGCCCCCCAACCTGCGGTGGGGTTGATTTATAGATTCGTGTTTTCGGTTCTTCCTTTTAGTCGAATTCAGTTCTATAATTTAATGTTTATTTTCAAATTTTGCTTATTCTGATTATATATATATATATATATATATATATATATATATATATATATATATATATATATATATATATATTTTTTCTACTTCCACTCTTTTTGTATGATACGATTATCACACGAGACTTACATGCAGAGGTGGATCTACCTTATTAAGGGGGTCACGTAAGCCCACTAAGATCCGTAAATTTTTTTCAGAATTAAAACGATATATTTTTATTTAAAATATTGTTTTGTCATTAAAAATTATAGTTTTAGGTTCGGGTAATCTTACTAGAACAAATTTCTG
Source organism: Gentiana straminea (assembly GCA_036785695.1). Taxonomy (NCBI): domain Eukaryota; kingdom Viridiplantae; phylum Streptophyta; class Magnoliopsida; order Gentianales; family Gentianaceae; genus Gentiana; species Gentiana straminea. The sequence continues at coordinate 3,752,755 of JAVUPR010000482.1, forward strand.
GATAGAAAATATAGTTTTATGTTCCCGTGACCAATGTTGTAAAAGTCGCTAGGCGCTAGTCGGGCGGCAGGGTGGGGAGTTGGGATTAGTCGGCTAGGCAGGGGACTAGGCGGATGTGGAATATTTTTAATTATTTAATTAATAATATTAATAATATGGACTTGACAAAAACAAATAAAACAAAATACTACTACAAACCCCGAAAAATCATGATACTACCACTTTAGTATACTAAGTAATAACATATCATAAGTCTAAAAATTCAAGTTACAAAATGTTGTTGGCCGGTAGTCATTGGTGGTTGCTGCCGGCTGGCCGGTGATCGGCGGTGCAGCTGCTTGCGATTTGCAAATGGAGGGGGGTTGGGGGAAAGAACGCAGCATGGAATTGGGAAGAAATGGAAATGATTTTTATTAATTAAAGAATATAAATAATAAATACAATGACCGGCTTTGACCGAGTTGCCTGCCTTGACCCGCCTTGAACCCGCCTAGTCCGACTTTCAGCCTACCTAGATACCCATCCCGCTTAGACAGGGCCGAGTACTGTAAAGTCGGGTTAGATGATGGCCGCCCAACGCCTAGGCGGCCGAGTTAGCGGATTTTTAGAACACTGCCCGTGACCACAGTGGAACAAATTACTGAATCCGTGCAATTGATCACGAGTTGTGCACATGTCAAGTGACCCGTGACCATTTTACCACCTTCTGTGGTTCGGATCGTTACAAAAGTTGTTTAAGACAAATAGCGAGCGATGAAATAATCTAGTGTAAATCTTTGTGTTGAATAAATCAAACTTGATTACATAACCTACCGCTTTCTATTTACAAACTTGAGATAACGAGAAGAATTTGATGAATATTTAAACATATGTATAAATAAATGCTTCACTCCAATACCATGCACAAAAAAAAAAAAAAAAAAAAAAAAAGAACAGTTGCAATAAACAGCTTGAACATGCATTTCTCAATCTATATATGTTTCAGGAACTGAGATCAGTTTTGAGATGTCACGTAACGGTTGTATTATAAAATCTGTTGAAGATCAATATTCTCCTAAAAACAACAAGGAAATTGCTGTGTATTCTTATAGAGAACAGAGGGGGGGGGGGGGGAGGGGGAGGGGGGGGGGGGAGGGAGGGATAGAGAGGTGTGTTGTTGATTGTTTGCTATATACATGGCAATCAGAATGAGATAATGTTCAGGTTCAAGAACCTACCTATCATTACACTTTCATGAAGCAGCAAGAGACTTAAAACTCGAGCTACGGCGCATTTAACAGAGGAAAAAAAAAAAAAACTTTTCACAAGGTACACAACATACACAGTTAGGCTCCACATTACTCTTCTCGCTGTAAACAACATTTAGAACCCCGATGCATAGAAGCATCCTACTTATTAAGGGCCCAGAAAATGCGCATTTATGATTTGCTGATGTATTCTATTAAATTTCAAGAAGAATGTTGTTTCTGACACATCTCAAACCTGTGAAACCTGATCTGATCACATGTCCACAACTTCCTTACCATCCCAAAGAAAAAAGTGTGAGGAAAAAGAGGGAAGTTCTTCTATGGCGAGTCCATTTGAGGAGTAAAACATGTGGATGAATCTGGACCACACAGTTTCAACTCAAATTCAAACTGTGTGGTCCAGAATCATCCACGTGTGTCTACGGTGCAAATGGAGTGACTAGGGAAGAATTACCCGGAAAAAGAAATTAAAACTTCCATTTCAGGGTGCTCTTGGGTCCATCCCATGTTGCCAAACATAAACAAGTTCATCCCATCCTGTACTTGCCAAAAGCCCGTCAACAAACACACTCATGTCTATTCCCACAGCGAATTCGGTATGATGATCATATCTTCCGATAAGAGCATCTTCTACCATGTAATCCCATAAACATACTGTCATGTCATATGAGCAAGAAGCTAAGACATTTCCCCTATGTGGAGAGAACTTTACCTTCCTCACTGCATACCCGTGTCCATTGAGAACTGCCACAGGCGTTCTGTAATTCCGCACATCCCAAACTTTGATCGATTTATCAACTGATGCGGTTGCAATGATACAATCATCGTACTTATTCCAGTCACAAGAAAGAATCTCGAATTCATGAGCAGGCAAAATCATGGTAGATCCTACAAAAGAACGAGAAAGCCACACAAGTTAGTTAGCTCAAATGCAAATCACATATGCCAAGTTGTAACACACTTAGATTAGGAAATACTTGACCTATCTTCTAAGAAGTCAAATTTTTAAAACCCAAGAACCATATGTTTAGAGGAAAATTACTGTATAAATCCAAAAAATTGCCTTCTTCCACATTGCAAAAGAATTCCCTCCTTTCTAAAGCATTCACAAGAAAAGTTAAAGGAAATTTTAATCTCGTCTTCATCCAGTCAAGATGGTAAAAGTGCGTCAAGGCAATCCCCATCTTAGTTAGGTAATGACTGTGAAAGCAGTAATGGTAGATTTCGAGAAAAAAAAAAACAATTAGGAAAAAAGAAAGAGGGAAAAAGGAAAAAAAAAAAAAAAAAAAAGAAAAGCAATTTTGTTGGCTCATAGTGTCTCCAGAACAAAAGTATCGATGGGCAAATACTAGCAACTGAATTTGCAATTGGTGGATTCAAACTTCACTGCCTTCTTCCACTTTTCCACATCCACCAATAAACCACCCACCCACCCCCCCCCCCCCCCCCCCCAAAAAAAAAAAAAAAACAACCTATAAGTTTATGTCTCAATCTACTGTCATATATTTCCGAACTCTCCTTTGACCACTATCAGTAAGAAGTCTTCCATTACCAATAATAAGGAGGCCAGAATCAACGTTTAGCTCTAAAAATTCTTGAACAAAGGTCACCCAGAACATGAAACGGTCCAAGAAAATAAAATCATGCTGAAAACAAATATTATTATAATATATAAAATACTTGACGCACTGACATAACTCTAATCCCAGATGAACTGTAAAAGTTCTATAACGTCCTCATCACTAGAACTTTTTCCCAGCAAAGTCAGCGTTTTTGCCAAGTTAGAACAGATGTATTCAAAAAGCATATAGTAAAGCAATGCATTGTGATTTGGTTTGGATTGCCTGGATGTTAGATTAGCTGCTTTGGTTTTTGGTTGATCTCTATGATTTGTAACTTTTGGATTTTTCCACTATGATTAAATAAAAGGATCGTTTTTCCAAAAAAAAAAAAAGCAGTGCATTGTGAAAGACACAGTATTTACTATAATAAGACCATTAAGGTTTTGTTTACCAATTTCCTGTTCACAGAAACTCATTTGTTTCCTGTTCAGATGATATAGGAAACCATGATGGGTATGTTCACTCTTATTTTTATCAGCAGCCAACGGGATTTCAATTATGGCGATTGAAGCAATCAAAATTTCAGTTTACAAGTCAATCTCAATCTGCGGTCACATCATCTACCGAAAACCTTATAAACATCATACATTGTGAGCAATGTGACAAGGGCCACCCCAAGTCTCAAACATCCTTTCAACTACCTTCGCTCCTCATCTAATCTAACCACGTATGTCCTCCCTCTATCCTAAGCTATTTATCTCTATTACTTTCATCATTTGTTCATATTTACAGTTCACAGTCATATTCGAACAAACAAAGTTCAAGGCTCCTATGGCCCTACCACAAAACAGATCTTTACGGTACGGGGAACATTGCAGTCTCACAGAAAAGTTGAACCATCCTGCTTGTACCAAGAGCATAACATCCTTATACAGTATATTATCCGTGATTATGTAACATTTACCCCAGCTATCTAAAGTCTCCGATCATTCTTCTCGTATGCTACAGTTGGCTTGCATGATGTCTCTTCTTCTGCCTGGTGCAAGGATTTCACCAATATTCAAGCTTAGACACTACTATCCTTGTTTTGTTTAGTATAACTATGTCATATAATCCATGAAAAAGCCAAGAACGTAAGGCATAAAGCTGATTATCAGTGTAAAGTTTCAACACGTTTTCTATGAGCAGTGTCCTAAAAATCGGCCTAGGCAGGGCATAGGCATCCAGATTATACCCTAGGCAGGTTGGGTCCTAGACGGGTCTAGGGAGGGTCTAAGCAGTTTAGGGTTTAAATTTAAATATTAAGTTCTAGGTATCAAATGCTCAACGGAATCGAGTTTCTGCTGGCCAAGGGGTTGCCGCCATTGATATTCAAAAGCCCAGTGATGGGCTTGAGATGCATGAACAATGTGCTTGGAGGAATGTCATTCGTGATATTGGCTAGAATAACTGGATCACAGGCAGCTGTTGCCACTCCGGCATCTCCTCCTCCCTCAACAGAGGAGTCTAATACAGAAGCAGCAGTGAGAGAGAAATTACTGGTAACTAAAGATAAAGAGCCTTTGTCCAATAAAGAATTTGCTTCCCATTGATTAACCTAGATTAGTTTCATTTGCTTGCTTTTTAGTGTTTGTTTTGATAATATTTTGAGACTTTGTTCAAAATCTCTCAAAAAAACCTAGGCGGGCCTAGGCGCTAGGAGCCCCGTCACCGACCTACTAGCATCCAGCGACTTTTAGAACATTATCTATGAGGCACAACAATAAAAATTGTTTAAAGAGAAGAGAATAGCATCATCCAATCAGCTAAAAATAGCTTAGATCACCAAGCAACATACTTGTAAAAGCGTAAGGCAGAGGTGAGGCATGGTATGGGCGCCTGGACGCCATGGCGCCATGGCGGCGCCCGGCATGCAAAGCGCGCAATAAAGTCATAGAACTTATTTTTTTGGCCCTTTAGATTATAACATATATAAAAGTCAACAAACAAGATCACATAATGTCATCTAAACAAGTTTTAAACTTTTAACACACAAAACAAGTACTACCGATAAACTACAGTGAACCAATGATAAATTAAGAATTAAGAACATACTAGTATAGTAGTATACTACTTGTTAATTCACTTAGTTGTACAAACATCAAAACAAAAGATAAAATACAACTACTTAACTAATAACTAATAAGTAATAACTACAAACTACTAACTACTAAGTACTAACAAACAAAGATCACCTACTTAAAGTTTTAGACAATCAAACAAACAAAGATCACTACTTTGACAATCATTCAATTCCATTATTTCAAAATCAAATTACTTACATCATTACTTTGATTTTCGTTCATGTTTCATTAAAAGAAAATTATAAACATGTTTTTCAACTCCAAAATCACATAAAGAATAAACTATTTAACACAATCATGTGTAAAAAACGAATTTAAAAAAAATAAAATAAAAAAACGGGAGAAGGCTGTTACCTGAAGGCTGAAGCTGCAATAGCTTCATTACCAAGTTCTTCCCGCCGGTTATTATGAGAAGAAGGAGAAGAAGTAAGCTTTTTTTAATTATTAGGCTGTTTTTTTTTTTTTTTTTTTTTTTCCTCCATGGAAGGTCACATATCTCAGGAGGAGGCGGCGGGAAAATGAGGGAATGAAGAGAATAGGAATGGGTTGACTAGGTTTTAATGTTATTATTAACTGGTTTGACGTTTTTACCCCTGAGATACAATTTTTTTCAAAAAAAATAACAGGTGCGCGCCACGCCTCACGCCTTGCGCGCCATGGGGCCGCCGCCGCCCCACATTTTCCGCCCCATAGACACTGTTAAGACGTAGTCCCGCCTCACGCCATGGCGCGTGCCTCACACGCCATGGCGCGCGCTTTTACAAGTATGCCCAGCAAAACCACGCATGCCCATCATATTGTTTACATGTTTTTCAGCAAGAATCACTGTCAACCAAACTTTGCAGAGATGTTTGGCTACATCTAACAGCCTTTGTACTCAAAATTCATTGATATGTTTTGAAACTAGACTGTGATTATTGATTAAGCTACAGACTCGATTATGTATATCCAACAGTGATTATGAAATAACCAATAAAATCCAGGTAATGTTCATACTCATCATCGTAGGTTAGCCACTTTCACATCTTAAATCCAATATTTAAGTGTTATTGCGCAGAATATAAACCCCAAACTTTTTACCAAATTTCACTATCCATGCACATCATCACTCCAGAAAAAAGACACCAAAACTGTTTTTCTCCATATTCCATACAAATTTCAAGTTGCCATATCCAGGCCGGATTAAAACATCAATGTTTAGCTTAATAGCTATTCCATTTCAATCAACAACCAAATTTCACAGCAAAAAAAGAAAATAAAAACTACAAAAACAGCAGCTGAAATAGAAACATAGCCCGTGTTCACAAAGAAAATACCCTAATGGACTTGCTTGTTGAGTAAGCTAATGAGTAGTGACACTTGCTTGTTAATGAGTAATGATAACGTAAAAGCTACGGGCTAATGTAAATGCTAGTGTAAAAGTTACAGGCTAGTGTTAATGAGTAAGGGATGGATGTCATGTTGCCTTAAAAGATGGTTCACTACAATGATAAACACCATACTTCCGTGTGTGCGTGTGTGGTCATAGAACATGCATTCGGTGTTATGGGCCCGATTGCACGAGAACTAGTTGTTATGGCGGGTATGATGTGGTTGACGAGTGCATGTGAGGTGTCTTGTGCATGGCATCAAGCATATATGAGTTGATTGTGCCAATGTGTCTGCATATCGAGTCATGCATGAAGTAGGGTAACAATTAAGAAACAACGTGATTGTTAAACGAGATAGTGAAATATGTTGGAAACCGTGATAATATGAGATGATTGACCTAATTGTTGACTTGTGTGGATAGAGTAGAGATATTGCAGGCGGTATATAGGTGAACCCGCGAATCAGCTGGTCTGGTGGTGATAAGTGGATTCCCTTCGATACCTTAGTCTTTGCTTACTGAGCATCTTAAGTGATGCTCACTCATTCCTCTAACACGGGGATACTGTTTGGATTGAAGGAGAATGAGAGATTGTGAAGTCTACTCAGCGTGTTTGGATTGAACTAGACAGAAACGAACATAGGAGGATAGATCGTGAAGTCTATTTTTCTGAAAAATAATGGTTTCCTTCCGTTTCAGACCTATATTGGAAGGAAAACATTATGCTAAATTTGTATAGGGTCTTCTCTTTTGGTTTCCCTCTACTCCCTCCATTTTGTTTTATCAACTTTTAAGCATTATTGGATTTATTATAGCTTCCGCATAGTTAACTGATGGGTGAAAGTGGCCACAGGCTTACATGTCCTAAGGGTTTTGAATGAGACACGCGTTAAATAGCTCGTTATCTGAGAAGGGCTCAGATTTAGGAGCGGCCCGTTACATGAGTTCTCTTCTCTTAGTCGAAATTCAAATGACTTCAGTGAAATCTTGTGATACTTCTTCCAAGTGTAAATCAGCAAAAACCATTTTGTTCCAAACAAAATACACACAAACCCCTGGAAATGAAAATTTCAGGAATACCTCACCAAGACAAAAACAACTTTTTGATCATGAAACACACACACACACAAAACAAAATAACTTTTACTTGAATTTGAAGATTAAATATGAAATTCTAACCAGGCTCGCGAACATCCCAAATGCGGGCAGTGCAATCACCAGAGGCAGAGGCGAAAACATCGGCATGGCGAGGATTCCAAGCAGCAGAATAAACACAATAAGAATGCTCCTTAAAAGTCCTCACACTAGTAGGCCGATCAACAGTCCAAAGCTTCACAGTATCATCCCAAGAACTAGACAAAAAGGAATCCTTCCTCACAACGTTATAATCCACAGACTGAACTTCCCTCGTGTGCTCCTGAAGTGACCTAATAGGATTAGCAGTCGGAGGTAAAGAAAGATCGTAGAGCTTCACAGAGCCATCGGCAATTGCGGCAATGATTAGGGAGTCATGCGATTCCGACCAGCAGCAGTCGTAGACACCGTCGGCGGTGTCGAATGAGTAGAGCTCAGTAATTGGAGAAGGGGAAAGTTGGAGGATGTGGAGACGGCCGTTGCCGAGGATGCCGAAATTCTGGGCTGTGCAGACGGCGATTTGGGATTCGTAAAATGGGCTGAATTTCACCGAGTAGCCGTTGAATGGTGTTTTGAATACTGGCATGGTGGTGTGCGGCGACGGAGGCGGCGACGGTGGAGAAGGGAATTTTCAACGGAGACTTGAAAATTACCTGAAAGGTATTGGGCAATGCATACGTGTATATCCGCATACGTGTACTTTTCGGCCATAAGTTTTTTTTTTCCTTTTCCTTACCAAATTGTATTAGTTCCGTCTTAAAATGTAATTTCGTCGAGATATTTTCATACGATTTCAAAAATTAGTTAAATATCTTTAATTTAATATAACTCCGTTAAGACAGTTTTACATGAATTCAAAAATTAATTAAATATTATTAACTTTAGGCTCTACTGGTTTGAAAGAAACAACGGGAGAAAAAAAAAGGGGTCACTCACAAAAAAAAGGGACATAGGATTTATGTCAAGTGTTTGGTATTAAGAGTATGTTTGATACGGAGAAATGCTAAGAAAAAAAAAGTGTTGGAAAATTGGAGAAGAGTCAAAGTTATAGCGAGACTACCCTACACACTCTTAGAGATTGCAGATGGGTGAAGAGCATGCGGAAAAGCCTCATACAACAGCAAGATTGGAATGAGTTTATTAGTATTCATGATGTGTCTCGTTGGCTTGACACATGTCTTAGCAAAAACATATACGAGAAAGACAATTTGGAGTTTTGAAGGTTTCTCTTCAGGGAGCTCTTGTTGAGCACTTGGTATTGGCGCAACGAAAAGTTACACCAAAGCGACGGACAAAAACCACCGACAGAAGTGTTCATTTCACAAGCGATACGCAAAGCTCACGAGCTTAGACTAGTCTGGCACAATTAGCTCTCTAGTTTAATTATGTTCAATATGTATAGCGTTTTTTTACGATTCTTCGAACTATTTTGACATATCAATAAAGATCCAATTTCCACACAAAAATAGTGTAGAGAAATGGTACAATATATTTCTTGGACAGACCTTACCCCTGAGTAAAAGTCAGACTGTGCAGGCACGACCCGGGCTGAACTCTGAATTAGTCGGACCAGTTGGTTCCGAATACCGGGTGTTTTGAGGAAAAAAAAAAAAAAAAAAACTAATACAATATAATTCAATAAAATAATAGAGGAAAAGGGTAAATAATTAGCTTTTTTGTAAAGAAGTTTTAAAAACATTATGTTATGGTACTAATAAATTAGGTATTTGTTTATAAGGACTGATTTGAAGACTTAATTAGGCACTTAGAACATCTTAAAAAGATAATCGTTTATAAGGATATAATTTGTGTATGTTTCCTAATTTACCCCTGTTAGAAACCCAACATTAATCCTATCTTCCACGTTATCCGATTTCATCTTCTCACCGTCTCCTCTCACAAGTCTTCCGCCTTTCCTGCCTCATATGTTCTACAACCATTTTCTTCATTCCAAATGATTTCTCACTTTCTTCCTCTCAATCGGAACTATTCACTTGTTTCCCTCTGTCTCATTTCCGATTTCTCCAACACCAATTTCACCTCCATTTCTCATTTTGGATCTAGTTTCCCACCAATTTGTAGCAAAATCAGAATCAATTCCACAGAGAATGCGGATAAACCTTGTCAAACAAAGGGGAATTCTTGTAGATAATGCGGCAAGAGGTTTCTGTCTTCAAGAGATTTTGCTGGTCATGTGTGAACTCATTCAACATTGTCTATTGCAGAAGAGGCTAGCTGGAGTTCAGAAAGCCATGTCAGTTAATTACTCAACCATTCTCCATGATCGTGAATCACAACTCCTCCAAGATTATGAAGATATCCTTAATCAGGAAGAAAAATTCTGGCACCAGAAATCAAATCTCCAGTGGTCAGTTGAAGGAGAAAGAAATACTCGATATTACCATATCACCACCCTCCAAAGAAAACAGAGGAAGAAGATTGTCAGCTTAAAGAGGGAAGATGGATCTTGGAGTACCAATCAGGTGGAAATTCAAAATATGATGAGAAACTTCTACATAAGCTTATATTCTAGAGAAGATGAACACCATTCTTGTAGCTGCATTCTCCATCTACCTCAGCTACCCGTATCCGATTTGCGTTATATTAACAGACAGTTAACAGAAAAGGAAATAGAAGATGCAGTGTTTGATCTTGGTACCTTTAAAGCAGCAGGTCCTGATGGCCTTCCACCCTTGTTCTTCAAGAAATGCTGGGGTACAGTTGGGAGCTCGGTTATAAATTTTGTTTTGAAAGCTTTTGAGGAAGGTTGGTTCCCCCCTGATATGAATGAGGTCCTTATTACATTGATACCTAAAATTACTCACCCTGAAACTCCTAGCCATTTTAGACCAATTGCGTTGGCAAATGTGATTATAAAGGTAATAACTAAAGTTCTGGCTAATAGACTCCAGAGTGTGATTGGTACGCTGGTCAATACTACACAAAGTGCTTTCATCCCTGGTAGAAGCAGTGCTGGTAACATTATAGTGGCCCAAGAAGTGGTACATTATCTGGAGGCAAAAAAGAAGGGTAAAAAGGGCTTTATGGCAATCAAAGTTGATTTGGAAAAGGCTTATGATAGAGTGAGCTGGACCTTCCTTTCTAATATTTTAAACACCATTGGACTTGCTGAAAATCTGAAAAAGCTCATCATGCATAACATAAAGTCCTCTAAACTGTCAGTTCTATGGAATGGAGAAAAACTCAATTCTTTTCATCCGAGTAGGGGTATAAGACAAGGGGACCCCATTGCCCCCTAGCACAATTTTGCAAAGAAATAGCCCCATTCTTTCTCTTTGTGCTGTGTATGGAGATTTTATCTTACAAGATTAATGAGGCTGTTAATGCAGGCAAGTGGAAACCAATTAAGATCTCAAGGCAGGGACCACCTTTATCTCATATTTTCTTTGCTGACGACTTGTTACTTTTTGGAGAAGCTAGTGTGAAGCAAGCACAAACAATAGAAGACATTCTGCAAGATTTCTGTAACTGTTCTGGACAAAAGATAAGTACTGCTAAATCAGTGTTCTTCACTTCTAAAAACGCAAGCAGTAGCTTAATTAATGATTTGGCGGCCACTCTTCATATGACTCATACGGGCAACCTGGGGAAATATCTTGGAGTTCCTCTGTTACATGGTAGATTGCGGATTTCCCATTTTAGATTTCTGGAGGATAAGATGAAAAGCAAATTATCATCCTGGAAGGCCAAAACTCTCACAAGGGCAGGTAAGAAAATTCTCATTCTAACCTCCTTAGCTACTCAACCGTATTATGCCATGCAAAGTGTCTTACTACCTGTCACAATCGTTCAAAATATGGAAAAGATTTGTAGAAGATTTTTTTGGGGGGAAAATGATCAAGAAAGAAAAATGCATACGATAGCATGGCACACTCTTTGTAAACCTCGAGATGAAGGGGGTTTGGGATTTAAGAAACTCAGGCAGATGAATGTAGCCATGTTAGGTAAGCTAGTGTGGCAGTTGATTACTCAAAAAGAAGACCTGTGGGTGAATGTTCTTACCCATAAATACAAAAGTTTGAATGAGCAGGCAAATACAGGCGCGTCACCAACCTGGAGGGGCATTTGTAAAGCGTTTGGTCTTTTACGTACAGGTTTGGAGTTGGAGGTAAATACAACAAAGTGGAATCTAGAGTCCAATGGAAAATATTCTGTGCACTCAGGATACAGACTTCTGACTTCGTCTCCTCTTGACCAGTCTACACCGGAACCCATTTGGAAGGCTATATGGGAACTTAAAGGACCGACTAGAGGGAATTATCTTATTTGGAGTATCGCTCACAATGCTATACCAGTGGCGGATTTCCTTTATCAGAGACATATTGCTGACTCTTCCATATGTACTCTATGTGATGAGGCCGTTGAGACCATTTTACATGCTATCAGGGACTGTCCTTGGGCAAAAGATATATGGGTAGAGTGTGTGCCCGATCAATTAAGAACCGATTTTTTTGGAGCTGTGACTACTAAAGATTGGATTTTATGCAACTTGCGGAGTAACAAAATACCAAGACGAGACAGAGATAAGTGGAAGTATATGTGGAAGGAACTACTTTATGGCATTTGGTTGTGGCGGAATAGAGTCAAACACAATGACGATGAAGAAAGGCCTCCAACCTATAGCTTTATTGCTAATGCATTTGATAGGGCCAGAAACTTGAGACTAGCATGGTCCTTAGACTAGTGCTTTTGTTTAAGCAGTTCTTGTTGCAGTTTGTTTGGTTGTTACTAATAGTTGTACTTGTTGTGGACATTCCACTCAATTTATAATATAAGCAGCCGTCTTTAAAAAAAAAAAAAAAAACATTGTCTATTGCAAATAGTAATTTGGACATGATTGCAGCAAATGTAATAGAAAACTCACTCGAATAATGTGATATCCCACATCGGTAAATTAAGTGAATGCTCACCCCCATATAAGTGTGAGACATAAAGGTCTTGTCAACTCGGGTTAGCCCTTTTAGACCAAGCGAGGACGGCGGTCTAAGCAGTTGACCGGACATTTATGACTCATTTAGCGCTACCAGGCCCGGGGTCTGTGGGCGTTACAAATAAATCTCTTATATCTACATGGAATTGCTAGTTTTGTGCTGATATAATCACTTATCTACTGTCAATTTAACATAATTATCAACGATGGTTATCTAATTACTAAAATATTGGTCTGTTTTGTCGTTCATTGTCTACCTAAATATTAATTGCTACTTGCTGTTGCTTTTGTCATACAATGTTTTTTTTTTTGTTGTTGTTGCTATTTGCGTGAATTATATGTTAATTAAGAAACAAAGAACCATTTATTTGATGTGAAATCTTGATTGGTTGATTTTTTACGGGGCTGTTGAAAGAAAGAACCCTTTACAAAACCTTGCCAAAACACAATCTGTTCTGATAAGTTCTGTTTTGTTGAATCATTGATGAATAAAGTCTTGTTGAATAAGGATGAAGAACTTGTGTGAGCTGCATTTCAAGGAGTGAGCTTGATGTAGATTTAGGCTTGTTCTTGTGGCCATCTTTGTTCAACTGAAATACTTTAGCATACTCTTTATTACAAAACATAAAATGATTGTGCAGCATTTCTAGCAAATTATGACAGCAAAAAAGATGCAAATATGGAGTCAGAAAAAAGATGCAACATTCAGAGGATTTTCCTTTTCTTTTTCTTCCTGCTTGGTCTGTCAACATTCTTCAAGGATGTTTCAGTTGGGAGCAGCATTCTTAAAAAATGATTGAGCTTAGAATTCATTTAATTTTACTCAACTCGGCTCTTAAGCTCAATTTTTTTTCTTAGAATTCATTTAATTTTTAATAAAATATAAAAAGTTCGAGCTTGACTCGTCTAGTACTTGACTCGAATAATACTTTTTGAATTATAAAAAACAATATTTACACTAAATATGATTAATTAAATAATTATTTAATGAAGCTCGATGCATCGCGGTGGTGAATGCATCGCGGTGTCTTTGGATCGGGGGTGGTCACTGCATTGCGGAGTCTCTGCATTGGGGGTGGCCACTGTATCGGGATGGCCACTACATCGCGGTGGTCAAAGCATCAGGTGTGCCCACTGCATCGGGATGGTCATTGCATCGCGGTGTCACTTCATCCCAGTGTCTCTGTATCACGGTGTCTCTGCATCAGGGGTGGTCACTGCTTCGGGGTGACCACTACATTGCGGTGGTCAATGGATCAGGGGTTGTCAATGCATCGGTGGTGGTCACTGCATCGGTGGTGGTCACTTCATCGCGGTGGTCAATGGATCGGGGGTGGTCAATGCATCAGGGGTACCCACTGCATCGGGATGGTCACTACATCACAGTGTCACTTCATCCTGAGTCTCTGCATCACGGTGTCTTTGTATCGGGGGTGGTCACTGCATTGCGATGTCTCTGCATCGGGGGTGGCCACTGCATCGGGGTGGCCACTGCATAGCGGTGGTCAATGGATCGCGGGTTGTCAGTGTATTACGATGGTCACTGCATCGGAGGTGGTCACTGCATCGCGGTTGTCACTTCATTCCGGTGTCTCTGCTGTTAGGAAATCTATGCGGGAACGCAGCGGAATTCAAAAATTATTTCCTTTTAACCATGATCGACTTCGTTTAAGCAAAAAACATATGAAGCTAGTAGACGGTGGTTACCTTGCTTGATCAAAAAGATCGACGCTTTGACCGTCTCGCCCAAGTGTTCGGCCTTTACTGGTGATCCACACGAACAGCCCGCCGGAATCCACCATTGGATTGCTACTAGAAAAAAGACGGTTGTAGACCGGCCTTTTCTCTCTCTCTAAACTCTCTCTAAGAAGCTCTCTATTTTCACAATAACTATTAGCCATTGGAATTGTGATGTACAAAAGAGCTAGCCAAGCCTCCTTTAACTAGGGTGACCTGCGCCCCTACAGTTCCTAATCGATTGGGATTACCTTCCTAGTAGATTGAGGAGAAAGAAAACCTTTACCTAATAAAATAAGGAAAATCTCTTTGATTGATTTATCTCATTAATATTTAATATCTTATATTAAATATTTTTCTTAAGATATATATTGACAATATCTTATATTGAATATATCTTTATCTTATTACCATAAACTTATTTTTCCAAAAATCAATTAATATCTAATATTAATATTATGGTAATATTATTAATTAAATTGCACAATTTAAATGTATCCTATACAAAGGAATATGGCGTCCATTTTTCCCACAAAATTGGAAATTGAAATTTTCTTTAATTAATATAATGCTATGATTAATTAATTTGCAAAATACATGTATATCATATATATACATATTTTGAAATTTATGTATCAACATACATATTTAATTAATCAATATAATTAATATCTTTTATTATATTTATTCATAATAAATAAATACCACTATATTAATTTACCACTATAACCCTTATAGTCATGAGATAAACTTTCCTTATTTGGTCATCAACTATAACTACATTTTAATCCGGCTAGATGTTCTTGTGTGTGTGTGTGACCCGATAGGCTTCTGAATATGTTGGCCGTAGGCACAAAGTGCAAATTACGAAAATGTCCTTCATACCTAACGATCATGGGATAGCGTCTAGCAACACACCGTGACCCCCAATCATTGGAAGAGTCAGATGCAATGACTACTACCTTTCATATGAAACAGTTACCGTGTAAATGCAATCATATCACTGTAATAATATCCATACGGTCGTTCGTCGAGTGTCAAACATCAATGACCGTATCTTTTAATCTGGATATCATGCTCTCTCGAAGTAACTCATTTACTTCCACTATGCAAAGATTCACGAGAGTAAGACATTCCATATAAGAAGGCCCTTTCGGATATTCACCCTTACTAATAGGGTATGTGATTTCCGGATGGCCAAACACGTATACTCCGCATGCTTCAGTATCACACCCAATCACTACCGCATGATCGCCCCATGGCTAGAAGAAGCCTCAATAGAGTCAAAGCATGACAATCCACACCGTGATGCCATGTAGATTCCGGTCTTAAAGATAATTACATAACCGCCACATAGTGTGACACTTAACAGTGTAAGTGGGCCAGTCTAACGTACGCATTCTCTAATACACGTCCACGTACAGTCCAAGTGTCTCTACACTTCGATAGATGAGATCTATCCTTACCCTTAAAGATAGAAGACATCAAATACGTGCTAGCCTGTTCGTACTATCAATGCCCTGTTTAATAGTACATCAGCCTAGAGACATTTAAGTATCAAACTTATTAAAGTGATTAGAGATCTCATCAACCATAATCGCCTATCATGGTTTCTCTATCACAGTTTAATACTAAGGACGTTATCATATAACAATTCATAATTGGTTCTTTAAAAGAACAAATATATGACAACAGAAAAGCCATTTAATATATGTACAAACATAAAGAAATAGTAGAAATGATCCGACCCGGTCGGATCCGGTCCAACCCGATTGGGTTTAGGACACTATTTTAACAATCTCCCACTTGCCCTATAGCCAATCACTCGTACACACAAGACCAAGTTGAAACACACGAATCTCATGCAATACTCGTAATCAACCCTAAGCGTGAACATATCGCTATCCGTATGGACTCAGAATATCTTCATGTCATGTTCCAAATGACCAAGTCAAAAGGAACCGCCTCAACACATACATGAATCTCCGACGAGACCCTGGTCCTTGCTTCAAGCGATGAATCCACTTACTATATCAGCTATATAGAAAAGGTGGAAGAACCGTATAAGGTTCAGGAATGAACCTCATAGACTCATGTACTGCTCCCGCTACGCCTCCAAGGGCACTACTGTGCTTTGGCTAAGTTGTAGAATTTGCAGTGACCTATAGCCAAGAACATTTCCAGCTCACTGTATCACTTAATCAAAGTGACTGCAAACCCAGACTGTAGTTCCCACTCGCCTTCATAAGACTCAGGACATACGCTTGTATAACTATATTTATCGGATTCCAAGTTTCGATAAACTAGGAAACCATCCTTAATTTGTTGAAGGATATTCTCGACATTCACCAGATTTACTTTCATACTTTGCTCATGACTCTTCATGGACTATGAACATCTGGCATTACTTTTATGATGGTTCCTATCGCAAAGGAAACCTTTCATAAGCATCATCTTTCTCCTTATCTTTAGGACTAGCGTCCTAACATAGATAGATCTTGAGAACACTGGCTAGAAGTATCTCCTGTCGCGATCTATGCTAAACTCTTTTAGCATCACATCTATATAGGTAAACTATAAACTAACAGCAGTTAAATATATCATTATAGACTCTTATTTCCAAAAATAAGAACTGCCAATCCAAGTGCTTTCGTAACGACCTTGAACTACAAAACATTAATTGACTGTGACATATGATGATAATTCCCGAGAGTGATATCCAATACCTTACTCAAAATCATAACACACTCCCACTATCCATCTTGCACATTGGGCATATCCCTTCTGTTGGGTATACAGCACTCTGCCCGCCTGTGTGCATTCGACCCATGGCGCTGTGAAGGTGTGGTATAAGGAAATAAAGTAGCACCTTTACTAACACCAATTGGTTTTAGTACAACGGTAAGCGCTTGATCCTAAAAACTGGTAGCAGAGCAGGTCATGGGTTTGAATCCCGGTAACAGCATTCTGTGTTAAACCACGGTTGAGTGGGTAGCAGGAGCTGCGGGGAGATTGTTGGGTATACAGCACTCTGCCCGCCTGTGTGCATTCGACCCATGGCGCTGTGAAGGTGTGGTATAAGGAAATAAAGTAGCACTTTTACTAACACCAAGTGGTTTTAGTACAACGGTAAGCGCTTGATCCTAAAAACATATTTTTGGAAATAATATATGTGTTTTGATGATGATTCGTCACGTAATTAGTAAGATCACTTACAACCCTTGATGATGAAGTCATAACTAACTGTTATAGTGCAAAATGAAAGAAGAAGCAAGAAATTGTCTAGAGAAAATGTATAAGTTCTATCTAGAGTCTGAACCTTGTATAGGTTGTTTCAGTCAAGCATTGTAATAGATAGGAACTAGGCGAACAACTGAGTCACAGCAAGAAAACTGAGTATACACATGGAAAACTGAGGGATCAGACTCAGTTATGAGAAAACTGAAGAAGATAAGATCGCTGAAGGACACAGACTCTATTGGCTCATCTAGAAGACTGAAGAACTGAGGGACACAGACTCAGTTATTGAAGACTGAAGAACTGAGGTGGCAAACTCAATTAGTAGCTTATTTAGTCTTGACTATAAGTCAAGATTCAGGCAAGTCTGTGGTGACCTGAAACTGAACTATAGATCATGTAAAGCTGAATAATCTTAAGGACAAAGATTATCAGTTACCAGGAAAAGAAGAAACTGAATGGTGTACTCTAACTTAGTCAAATAAAGTCGGATGTCAAATATACGAGGTACTCAGTTTTGAAGAAGAGTAGAAAACTGAGTTAAGGCCTTGTTGAAATTGAATTGACAATACGACAAAAGGTCGTAAATATGAATGTTGGCTAAACAACAAATGTAACGGCTACAAGAGCTAGTGACCATTACATCGCCCCTATAAATACACAAGAAAATCACTTGAAGTAAGAGAGGTGAGAAGGATCTGAAAAGGAGCTTTACAAGCATATATCTAAAGATCCAGATCCAGAAAATCAGATTGCATATCTAGAAAAGGGGAAGCCAACAGAATAGCCTTGAGGATTATAAAGAAAGATCCAATAACCCATTAAGGGGGAAAGAAGGCATCTTGGAGCTACAAGCCAGATCCAGAAGAAGCAAACAGCTGATTGAATTAATCTCTTGATTAATTCTAAACCTAACCTTTGTGAAAAAGGGTTGGCTGTGCATAGTTTGAGGAGAGCAACTCCACATTTCCTCATACGGTTGCAACTTGGTTGCCACAACGTTGGTGCGGTGCGCCGCGGATCGTGTTTGTGTTAGTGGTGAGCTGGTGAAGGAGCCATTCCACCTCCAAAAGATCAGTGTGCAGAGTGAATGGAGCAATCTTACCTTTCTTCATTATGTGTAGACAGTGAAACTAGGGTGTCGTGAAGGACTGTCATTGTGCTAGGATTTTGTAACAGTTATCTCAAGATTCTAGTGATACCTCCTACACCACATGAGAAGGAGAGACGTACGGGATTACACCACCCGGAACTTCTATTAACAAATCTTGTGTTGATTTACTTTATGCATTTATGTTTGTTTTATTTGTTGCATAATCATCTCATCATTTCACTCAGCAAACACCAGACACTGAGTCAGCACAGAACTGATACATAGGAGGTTAAGATTTTTATTGACACATCTATTGCACAAAAGGCTTGTTTTTATCCGCTGCCAGTTAACTAGACTAAATATAAGTCAGTATTGACTTGTACTCAGTTGAGTTAGCTGAACTCCGCACAAGTTAAGGGACAGGAACAAAACTGAGCTGAGCATCGTTTGAGTTTGGTAAAAACTCAGTTCCTAGGGTACTTTCAGTTTTGGGAAAGTTTTTGGTGACAAGTTTATTCACCCCCTCTAAACTTGTGTTAGCCTTTCCAAGGGACCAACAATTGGTATCGGAGCGGTGCTTCTGTTTTGAAGAGATCCATCACTGAATCTCAGTATCAGTTTGTTTGCTTGAAGTAACTGGTCATCAGTTATTTCCGATACCAACAATTGGTATCGGAGCAGTGTTTCTGTTAAGAAGAGATCCAGAACTGATTTTAAGTGTCAGTTGTTGATAGCTTGCACACCAGTTGTTGGAAGACCTCACTGTATCAGTTGTAAAAGCACTTAGTTGAAATGATTACATCCAGAATTAGAAGTTGGCTTATTCACCCCCTGATTAATTGTTTGCAAAATGTATCTGATTTTGAGAGGTTTAATGATTCTCAGACAAGTCCAGAACCTCAACTGAGTGATGATGTGGATAGCGATCTCAATGTATATGTTGACAAATCCAGAGGAGTTCCATCACTAAGAGATCTCTCAGAAGATGAAGAAAAGAAGTTGTTGCAAATAACGGTTAATATTGAAGATTCATTAGAGCAACAAAAGAATGTACATTCAAATCTTAAAACTGTATCAAACCATCAAGAAAAAGGTACATTCTTCAACTGAGTTATCATTCGCTGAACTCAGGCAGAGAAACTCTGAGCTTGTCACATTGGAATTGACTTTAAAGACATAGAACTTGGCAAAGCAAAAGATTGGAATGAGTTTCTTGAAACTGAGATGTCAAATCTTGCTGAAAGATTAATGTCTAGTAAATTTGACAAAAGCAATGATGATTCCCCGCCCCTACCCAGTCTTAAGATTTCAAAGAGTGTAAACTCTAGACATCGAGATACTGGAAGACCTAGTGGATTACACAAAGAAATTATGGATGATAAATCTAAGGGAATCCTTGTGAAATCAACTAAGGTTGAGCGTAATGGTTTATCTAGAAAAGAGATGAGAAAGCTTAATTCTCTCATCGAAGAAACTGAAAGTAATACTTCAGTAACTAATCCAGCCGGACACAAAAAGATATGGGTACCAAAGAAAACTTAAAATTGTTTTGCAGGCTAAGTCAGTTCTCATATTGCTGAATCCTGAGAAAACTGACTTCTAAACAAAATCTGATGAAGGGCAAATTGGTCAAAAGCTGAAAATTTTCCAGCTACCATCTGACGCTTGAGCTGACATGACAAATCACTCGAAGCCACATGTCAATCTAGGAGAAAAAGTAGATGCACATCCCTACAAATCTCGTTGATTGGACACAACTCTCATTTTGAAAACGATTGAAAAACGCAATCTTGATGAAATCCTGTTCAATCAATTTCAAAGCATTCAAGACTCTACCAAGAATTCTCAATTCAGAAATCCATGGAGTAATACAACATTGATGAAGGAATCACCACAAGTCTAGACGATTTCTGTCAAAAAATTTCAAACTCCACCCTATCAATTCAAATTGCAAAGAAAATCAAGAAGATTCGAGGACTGAAGAATTTGATTGATACAAAGGTCATTGCTCTGTGCCCAGAAAGTATCAAAGATTTCTACAAAAATGATGTAATCACCGATGATGGAAAGAGTTTCAGGACAACGGTTCAAGACAAGAGCATTACTGTTAATGAACATCTTCTTTCCCTAGTCTTTGGTATAGACATAATCGGAGGATCTTCATCTCTCACATTTGGAAATGAAGAAAAAGGCAAACTTTGGAAAGTCACCGCACTCAACAAAAATGAGAAGAATTTCATTGGTTCCATTTATCAACAGAAACAAGAATTCGCTTTCTTGACAATTCTTCTGACCAGAAACGTCATTGGTCACACGTGGAATCTCTACACTCTTTCTGTTGGAAAGGTGTCCTAAACCCAATCGGGTTGGACCGGATCCGACCGGGTCGAGTCATTTACAGTCTATTTAGTTCATGTAATAACTTTATTATGATTAATAAAAAGCACTTATGTTATTATATATTGTTTATCTTCATGTTGTTTGTTGTATATATATATAGTAACGTCCCTAGTGTCAATCTGTGATAGAGAAACCATGGTAGTGATTATGGTTGATGAGATCTCTAATCACTATAACAAGATTGGTACTTAAATGTCTCTAGTCTTACATATTATCAAATGGGACATTGATAGTATAATCAGACTAGTACGTATTGGATGTCTTCTATCTTTTAGAAGATAGGGATAGATCTCGTATATCGAAGTGTAGAGACACTTGGGCTGTACGTGGATGTGTATTAGAGAATGCGTACGTTAGACTGACCCACTTACATTAAGTGTCACACTATGTGGCGGTTGTGTAATTATCCTTCTGACCGGAGTCTTCATGGCATCATGGTGTGGATTGTCATGCTTTGACACTATTGAGATTTCTCCTAACCACGGGGCGATCATGCGGTAGTGATTGGGTATGATATTGAAGCATGCGGAGTATACATGATTGGTCGTCCGGGAATCGCGTATCCTATGATTGAGGTCGAATATCCGAAATGGCCTTCTTATAAGGAGTGTCTAGCTCTCGAGAATCTTTGCAAAGTGGGAGTAAATGTGTTATCCCGAGAGAGCATGATATCCAGTTTATAAGATACGATCGTCAATGTATTGACACTCGAGATACGATCGTATGGATATTATTACAGCGATAGGATTGTAAGTTACACGGTAACTGCTTCACATGAAAGGTAGTAGTCATTGCTTTTGACTCTTCCGATAATTGGGGGTCACGGTGTGTTTCTTGACGCTATCCCGTGATCGTTAAGTATGAAGGGCATTTTAGTAAATTGCACTTTGTGTCTACGGCCAACATATTCGGAAGCCTATCGGGTCACACACATATGAACATCGAGTCGGATTAAAATGCGGTTATAGTTGATAACCAAATAAGGAAAGTTTATCTCTAGACTATAAAGGTTATAGTGGTAAATTAATATGGTGGTATTTATTTATTTTGAATAAATAAAATACAAGATATTAATTATATACAAATTATATTAATTAAAGAATATTCCGGAAGTCAATAAATTGACTTATGGGGCGCCATCTTTGAGTGTATTAGATACACATGGATTGTGCACTTTAATTAATAAGATTACCATAATATTAATATGAGATATTAATTGATTTTGGAAAAATAGATTTATGGTAATAAGATAATTATATTCAATATAAGATATTGACAAAATAAATTATAATTAAAGAGATAAATCAATCTAGGAGATTTTCTTTATTTTATTGGAAAAAGGTTTTCTTCTCCTCCACACATCATATGGGGCGCCACCTCCTCTATATAAAGGAAGTGGGTGTCAAACTCTTTTGTACAACACAATTGCAAGAGCTCATAGTTCTTGTGTAAAATAGAGAGCAACCCATAGTGAGTTTGTGAGGGAGGAAAAAGGCCGGTCTAGCAACCGGAGTTTTCCAGTAGCAATCCAAGGAGGATTCCGGCAAGGGGTTCGTGTGGATTAGCGATAGAGGCCGGACGCTTGGACAGCTTGCGCACTGAACTACTCTCCGTTGACGGTCAAAGCGACGATCTTATAGATCATCTGAGGTATAACCGTCAAACTACTTAACATGTTTATTGCATTAAACGATGAACGATCTAGTAAAAGGAAATCAAATTTCAAATTTCGCTGCGTTAAACTAGTGATTTCCTAACACTTTCGACAGTAAAGATGAAGCTGATCTATGCTATATGGTTTGAAGAGAAACTAGATTGGAATAAGCTTGTTCTCAAGCAGTTGATCAAGCAAATCTCAGACGAAAAAGAGAAAGCCAAAGGAAGGAAGGCTAATGGAGAAAAGTTTTTATTGAAAAAGGAATTCACTTATCTAGTTCAAAGGACATTAGACTATTTCTCCATCTCAAAATCCACAGAAACAGAAGTGAAACACAAGTCAGTGTCCACTGGAGTGAAGAAGAGGAAAATTGTTGAAGAAGAAAGAAGAGAAACTTCAGACTCTAGCTCAAGAGAAACTGTAAGTTTGGATGACAGAACCTTAAGGAGACAAAGAAGAATGTGGAACAAATTTCAGGCAAGGAAAACTAAAACTGAAGATGTAATTCAGATTGATGATGAAACTGAAGAGAGTGAGTATAATGAAACTGAAGGAAGTGAACGTGAAGAAACCGAAGAAAGTGATTCTCCAACAGAAATGCATGAAGAATTTACTGAAGAGCAAAGAGAAGCCTTGGAAGATGCTGAATTTTGCGAGGCTAAGTATGAAAAGGAACTGTCAAGTTATGATTTCCATTTTCATTATCATGAAGCTAGCTCCTCATCCCAAGTTCATGAAGCATCTACAAGCAAATCTGCAACTGAAGGACCTCAACGCCAGACAACTGAAATTGAAGAAAGATTGGAAAGATTAAAAGAGGTCATCGAAGGCCTGATGAAGACTTTATAGCAGAAACTTTACAATCTACATGAGTTGATTGGGAAAGCACATTACTCAGGACTGAACAAATACTCCAACATCATCACCTTGCGCAAGTTATTTGAAGAAAGCTTTTGCATAACTTCAAACAAGGAGGAAGATAAAACTGAAGGTGATGCAGATGCTGAGAAAGCTGAAGAAATCTATGCCAGATAGTTGGTTGAAGAACAAGACAGACAAGTAGATGCTGATCTACTGACTATTCAACAAAATGAAGGAGCAGTTGATAATCTGATTGAAGAATTAATTGCAGAAGAGACTTTCAAAGAAACAAGAACATAGGAAGATGAAGAAGCCTCGGTTAAAGCTGTGTTGAACATCAGGAAGAAGCTTGTAATCTGTGCC
This sequence comes from Gentiana straminea, assembly GCA_036785695.1. NCBI lineage: Eukaryota > Viridiplantae > Streptophyta > Magnoliopsida > Gentianales > Gentianaceae > Gentiana > Gentiana straminea. The sequence continues at coordinate 3,776,489 of JAVUPR010000482.1, forward strand.
AGATTTCTTGAAAAGTTTAAGGCAGATGAAAGCAAAGAGACAAAAACTGAGGGGGAAGCTGAAATGAAACCAGAGAGAAAAGCTGATAAAGAAAAACATAACTTGATTTTAGAAGATGAAGAAAAGTTGATGAATGGGGAAATTAAAGAGATTTTGGTAAAGCTAAAAAACAAGGAGAATGAAGAAGCAAATCGGCTGATCAATGAGTATCTGGATATCAAGCCTAGATATGGTGAATCAAGTGAAGAAGGAAAAGAAAGAAGGCTTCTGGAAACAAAAGAAACATTTTCCTTGGTGAAAAGATGTTTTCTCTTGAAAAAGAAAAATTGTAATTTGTCCAGTTATTCAGTTTGCTGTGTAATGAACTCAGTTGTTCTTAGTTTGTTGTTTTAATTTGTTATGATTTCTTGCATTATTCTTTTATTATTGCTTTTAGGGAGGGTTATGATACATAATTAAAAGGGGGGAAATTGTTGGAAATAATATCTGTGTTTTGATGATGATTCGTCACGTAATTAGTAAGATCACTTACAACCCATGATGATGAAGTCATAACTAAAAGTTATAGTGCAAAATGAAAGAAGAAGCAAGAAATGGTCTAGAGAAAATGTATAAGTTCTATCTAGAGTCTGAACCTTGTATAGGTTGTTTCAGACATGCATTGTAATAGATAGGTTCTAGGCGAACAACTGAGTCACAGCAAGAAAACTGAGTATACACATAGAAAACTGAGGGATCAGACTCAGTTATGAGAAAACTGAAGAAGATAAGTTCGCTGAGGGACACAGACTCAGTTGGCTCATCTAGAAGACTGAAGAACTGAGGGACACAGACTCAGTTATCGAAGACTGAAGAACTGAGGTGGCAAACTCAGTTAGTAGCTAATTTAGTCGTGACTATAAGTCAGGATTCAGGCAAGTCTGTGGTGACTTGAAACTGAACTATAGATCATGTAAAGCTGAATAATCTTAAGGACAAAGATTATCAGTTACCAGGAAAAGAAGAAACTGAATGGTGTACTCTGACTTAGTCAAATAAAGTCGGATGTCAAATATACGAGGTACTCAGTTTTGAAGAAGAGTAGAAAACTGAGTGAAGGCCTTGTTGAATTTGAATTGACAATACGACAAAAGGTCGTACATATGAACTTTGGCTAAACAACAAATGTAACGGCTACAAGAGCTAGTGACCGTTACATCGCCCCTATAAATACACAAGAAAATCACTTGAAGTAAGAGAGGTGAGAAGGATCTGAAAAGGAGCTTTACAAGCATATATCTAAAGATCCAGATCCAGAAAATCAGATTGCATATCTAGAAAAGGGGAAGCCAACAGAATAGCCTTGAGGATTATAAAGAAAGATCCAATAACCCATTAAGGGGGAAAGAAGGCTTCTTGGAGCTACAAAGCCAGATCCAGAAGAAGCAAACAACTGATTGAATTAATCTCTTGATTAATTATAAACCTAACCTTTGTGAAAAAGGGTTGGCTGCGCATAGTTTGAGGAGAGCAACTCCAACTTTCCTCATACGGTTGCAACTTGGTTGCCACAACTGTTGGTGCAGTCTGCGGACTGTGTTTGTGTTAGTGGTGAGCTGGTGAAGGAGCCATTCCACCTTCGAAAGATCAGTGTGCAGAGTGAAAGGAGCAATCTTACCTTTCTTCATTATGTGTAGACAGTGAAACTAGGGTGTCGTGAAGGACTGTTGACGATACGGGATTTCACCCCTCCACGTGGAATAATCTGATTGGTCCAGCTGGATGTAGAAAAGTCTATGTTAATTATACACATCGGATCGAATACGAGACCTACCAGTGAAGACCGCAGCAACCGGCAGATTCTGCAAGTGTCCTACCTCGATCACCCATGTCGGTGTTAATCGAGTCAATCTCAGGTCATCCAGCCTAGATCCTTAGGCCCACCATCCAGCAGGTTACTTGGGCAAGAAGGCAAGGCCCATTAAAGGGTATTTATGTCAATAGACCAAACCGCCCTAAGTTTAGGGCAGAAGAAGGACATGTGCCTATAAATACATAGCTCCAGGAACTACGTAAGGCTTGATTCCTGGACATTACACAGGATACGTAGGCAATCCAAGATACATTCTTGGACTCAGCCATATTACACCAAAAACACCATCTTTATCAGTCTTGGCCTTGCATATTCTTCTTCCTAACTCACCCTTAGATTACACGTGGCCCTGTTTTACCGGTGGTGCATTATTCAGCATCATCAACTGTCATTGTGCTAGGATTTCGTAACGGTTATCTCAAGATTCTAGTGATACCTCCTACACCACATGAGAAGGGGAGACGTACGGGATTACACCACCCGGAACTTCCATAAACAAATATTGTGTTGATTTACTTTATGCATTTATGTTTGTTTTATTTGTTGCATAATCATCTCATCATTTCACTCAGCAAACACCAGACACTGAGTCAGCACATAACTGATACATAGGAGGTTAAGATTTTTATTGACACATATGTTGCACAAAAGGCTTGTTTTTATCCGCTGCCAGTTAACTAGACTAAATATAAGTCAGTATTGACTTGTACTCAGTTGAGTTAGCTGAACTCCGCACAAGTTAAGGGACAGGAACAAAACTGAGCTGAGCATCAGTTTGAGTTTGGTAAAAACTCAGTTCCTGGGGTACTTTCAGTTTTGGGAAAGTTTTTGGTGACAAGTTTATTCACCCCCCCTAAACTTGTGTTAGCCTTTCCAAGGGACTAACACCTTCTTTTGACTAAATCAAACTCCTTTGATTATCATACAAAGAAATCATCCAGAGAAACTTGTTTGAGACTATAAATGGATCTCGTGGGCTCACATATCATGTTATCGTTTATGAACATCAGGCTATTAGCCCAACATCTTCAACACTATCATATAGCCATGATACGAAGTTATAACGAGCATAGTCTGAATAGAACTGGGCTCAGCTGGCAGCATGGAGATAATTACAAGGTTTACACCCCGTACCCTTCAGCCGTCACTATAGCCTTATGGTAATCATATTACTATCCATGTCAACCTTTCAGGGACATTCCCTCTAGGTAAGATAGACTAGGTTCACAACCTGGTTGCCACTGATGGAATCTAATTCAGATATTATGGCTCTTGGCCATATCTATCAATCTTTCCTTTCAAACATTCCTTCATAAGTCATGAGATATTCATTCTTCAAGATGAACATACCAGCAGCCTTTTCAGGCTTGAGTTTATTCATAGACTTACAAAACTTTTGTGTGCACTGAGACGTGTTTTACACCTCATCGCTATGCGGCGTCTGCTCATGTTCCAATGGTTGAATGTATCTTTGTGTTTCTCAAACTCTTTTGAGATCTTATTTACTCCCACTGTCCTTTTGGAAGAATCACTTCCTTTAGAAGACAGCATGTTTGGAAACAAACATTTTGTTCCGCGGGAAAGTAGACAATATCTAGCGTACTTGACAGGATATTCCACAAAGTTGCATATGTCGTACTAGGCTCCAAGCCTTTCTGACTTTGCCTATGACAACTTCAAATCATCGGTTAAGATAGATTCGACATTATCCCCTTCCATATCTAATATGGAATTTATTCAACCTTTATTCTTTGGAACTCGTTTAAGTATAATGGCACTATCCCGAAATGGGTAAGGGATACTTCGCATGGCTTGCGTCACACATTTATCATATAAAGTGTTGTTTCCATTTTAGAACACAATCTAATTGTGTATCTGATGACGGTCAAATTATACCCGTAAAAGTCATCAACATTATCCTTAAAATGGGCCGAATAATATACATTTATATTAAATCATATGGTTATATTTATTATTTAATGTTATGTGATTTATAAAATATAATTTGGTATTTATCCATTTTTTTATTATTTAAATATGATTTATTTCGAAATTATTATTTATTTTGTAGATTGAGATAATTTTTGGAGGATAATTATAAATGGAAGAATCAAACTACAAGATAAATCCAAGCAAATACGGATGCATTGAAGATAAAGATCGGATAAGCACGGAAAAGAGGAGTAAGGCAAGACAAAAGCCGGCAAGCCAATCCAAAGAAGATTGGCGCCGACATTAGGGAGGCCGCATGGAGGGGGGCGCATTTTTTGTGTCCTTTTCCTAAGATCAGCTGGGAATTATCCTAATGTATTTTCAACTCCTTTTGGATTTAGGAAAACTATTTCAGATTGGTTTAGGTTTATCCTATGTAGATTTCTCCCCTATATAAATGTACATACACACGCCATTTACACACACCACACAATACACACAATTCATAATAAAATCTTCAGTTTTACTTGGAGCGGTTTTTTACAAGTTCTTCGATTATGTAAGTTCTTGTATTTATTTTCTCTTAGTTTCTTTTAATTAATTTTCCCCAATTATTATTTATCGTTTGAGATTATTATTTCTTAGTTAAATGATGTAGATCTAGGATTACGACGTGAGGCGGTGGGGATTTCTTGTCTATGAGGATCCACACGCCCACGTCCATGTTTTGTGATCTGCGTATGATTTTATTTTGATTTAATAAACGTGTTTCTAGTAGGTATATATAATTACTTTATGAGCTTCTATTTTATCCGATAAGTATAGAGAAACGCTAAGATTTAGGTTTTCGCCGCGTCAATCTAGCCACGTCTTTATGGTGTGATTGTCCACTAGAATCTCTTGTCTTAGTAGGTATGGCTACGGCTGCGTTGCTCGTCTGTTTTAATTAAAACGTGTAGTGAGGAAATACCAATATAGTGCTCCTAGGTCGGCTCATGAATTGATCTTTCGGGACTTTCAGCGAGATCTAGATCTGTGTTATATTAGGGAATTGCGCGCACCTGATTATACGTAAATCGTAGATTAACATGATACCTAAAAGTTAGTGTTAATGAGACGGAGACTGATGCGATCGCTTAGGAAGTACGCCTGAAAAAAGGAATGTTGCCTAGGTGAGGAATACGGTTAATATCGGCATCCCTAGTTTTGTAAGCGTGCGAGTCATATGAGATGGAGGCCGAAAAAGCGAAGTCACGTGATGTAGCATAGTGATCTGGATGGCCTACCCGGAGCTAGATCTAGTTTAGGGGATGACTCCCGTAGCCAATATAAAAGAGATACGAATCGGATTAATAGTTGTCGAGTCTAGTTTAATTATATATAGTCTCTGGATCCAAACGATGATGTAATAATTGGGGAGATTAATTATGTTGTATTTATTTGAGTTGTGTCGAGTCGTGTCAATTTATCTTTTCTTGTTCTTTTGTTGGTCATAGACCGTTTTATGTGTTTGACATGCTTAATTAATTATTTGTAGAATGACCCACAATTTGGTTCCCTGTGGGATCGACCTTGATTCTCTATAGCTATACTACGATGGACCTAGTCCTCTTGCTAGTATCAGTTTTGGTGGTCAAGTATTTTAATTTCACTTGATCTACGTGCATCAGTATCCCAAAAATGATATCCTTCAAGGGAGAACCTTCTTCCTTTTCAAACGACTTCTGAAACACCCTTCAGGTATTAATTACTTCAATCCAATTGGAGATTAATTCCTATGTAGCTCATCAATCTCATATTCGTACTAGCTCGAACTTTTCAGGCTTTCCGAATTGTTGCACTTCAATAAGTACATTCAACTATTTCTAAAAATAGTCATAGAGATTGATAAACAATTATTTGTGGCATTAATTGTCATAAGCCAACAAACATCGGTATGTTTAGGCTTTAGACAATTTTCTAGAAGTCATAACCTTTTCTTAAAAGGGTATTTTACTCATCTTTAGATAAGATACGTATTACCCACATGATTCATAATCACATGGTTCAGACGTCATCAGAATGACATCCGATCACACACTTTCCCTCCATACAGACTATGTCTAGAACGACCACCAAATATCAAGGATAACATCCATACAAATATTTAGTTGAGATTTTCACCTACATCACCTATATAGTGACACCAATCTAGTATGTTAGATTTAGTGACCGTTCAACCTTATCGGAACAATATTTATTCCTTACAATTGAATATGTCTACTATATCTTCACAAATAACTAACCTCATGTTCTTCATAAGAGCCGGAACACAATAACGTTAATTTAGTTCCTTTATCAGCATACCAGATTCAGAATACAATACCGAAAATGTCGCAACGTTTGCTTCACTTTCGTTTCTAAGTGTATTCTGTTTTTAATCTTTCTAATTTAATCATACTTGTAAGATATCATATATCGAAGAGTTGACTTGAACTTAGATAGATTTATCTCAACTCACTTGCCTATAATAGAGACTTCGTTAATTTCTCTATTTAAGCACACGCCCTAACTTTCCTTTATAATCCTTCAAGCACTTGCAAATATTTCTTAGTGTAGTCTTCATAAGACTTAAGAAAGATCACAAGAGCTTTGTCTTTAACTTCCTTTCATAAAGAAAATCTAAAGACTATTAAATAGTTTATTTAACCTTTTGAATCGAATTCAAAACATTAACTATTTAATTAACCTTTAAGCAATGATTAAAGAATTAAGTCAATACTTAAATCTTACAATTTTGAAAACAGCCTTTCCAAAATTCGATGCGGTCATTCTTATTCAACGTTTGAATTAATTATCATCGTATGACAGAATGATCATATTGGATCGTATCCAATATATGATTAATTCGTTGAGACTTATTCCAAGTGATTCAATCATATCATGAGCTTCCGTTTTTCATTAACAAATAAAGTCTTAGATCTCTTCAACAAATATGTAGCCTCCTTGTCTCTAACTACTATAACGGGGTTGCTCGTGTCATTGCTTATTTAAAAGGATTAAAATTACTTAACCATATTTGAGAACGTTTTTCAAAAGGTAACAGTCATAATTTGGTTTTAGTAATCGAGAATATAAAAACATAAATATAAAGGTTTGCTAAAAACTACAACATAAAAATAAAGATAAAAGAGTGTTGTTGTTGTTTATACACGCAAAATCAAAAATGGTCTTTTGGTTTATGATTTTGCTCCCACCAGTCAACTACTTCCAATTGACTTTCAAGAATTTTCCAAAATCCTTTAGTGGCTGAGATCCAATCTAGTTACTCGATTCCCGGCGGTGCTCGATCAATCAAGATAATTTCGAAAGGTAGGTAACTCTTTACAAATCACAACAATATGTAATTCTCAGTGGTTGACTAGTCAACTCTTTGACGATACACATCACTATGTGCAAGTCAACCCCTTGTCTCTAAAGTCAGACGGCCCTGACGATGGTCAATCACCGAAAGACTTTAGTCAAGTCATAACCCAATATTCACGAGATCTCATACGATCATATCTCAATAACGATGATATACCCGAGGTAGGTCAACTCCCGGCGGTGGTCGATTAGTTGGATCCGAACAAGGGCTCTTCACCGTCGTTATAATATTGGGAGACAAAATTACGACTTAATTTTTGTTGTGGGAGTATTTTATAAATTAATTCACTTAATTAATTTTGAATTAATTCTCTTAATTAATTTATTATGGACTCATCATGTATATCTATCTCTATAGACATACATCCTACACATTCATCTGGATCGTGCCTAGTTATGCATCTATCGTATCATATAAAATAAATACAAGCACAAAATAAATAAATGCGTAAAGTAACCGTATGATCATGGACTTTTCCTAGGTGCGGTTTCGAATACAAACTGACGAAACCGCGGGTTACAATCTAAAGGTAGCTGCAACCGCCAATAGGATCTTTAATGCTCCATTCTCCAATAGGATCTTTATTTTCGTCTTTTTTTGGTCTTCATCTTCCGCTCCATTCTTGTTACATAAATTTTGTCTAATAAAATAAATACACCCGCCGCACACGGTGGGGAGCTAATGGGAATAGGACAATGCATAAAATAAACTAGGTCATGTTCTTCATAACGGCCTAGAACAATTTTTAAACCAACAGAAAATTTTAATCATTCACATCTATCCTATCGGTCGAGTCCATGATCAATCGGGGTCCATATAATCATATTATATCTACTATATCTAATCCATACAATAACATCTTATTTAAAAGATAAAATTAAAAACTAACAATTTGCGTCTTAATTAATCGATTAACGTTTAATCTATTAAATAATTTTATCCAATCAATTAACTAATTAACATTTAATTTATTAAATGATTTTAATCGAAATAAAATTAACGGTTAATTTTAAACGATTTTAATTTTAATTTTAAATTAATTAAAATTATTCTAAAATAAGTCAAAATTAAAATAAGTCCCTTTTGTTCCTTTCCTTTTTGATTCCTAATCAAAAGGGATGCCTTTGGTTTCCTAAACCAAAAGGCATCTACCTTGGCCCTTTCCAAAATCAAAAATTTGAAAAGGGCCTAGGCCTAGGTTTTGTTCCAAAATCAAATATTTTGAAAAAGACCTGGGCCTATTCCAAACAAAATGTGGAATGGCCAGATTATTTAAAGGCAAATCATATCTACCAAATAATGCCATGTGGCATCCCAATGGTCCAAACTATTTGAACCATTAGTTAGCCACATGACATCAACTAAACAAAGATATCAATCACAACTATGAACCATATTGAATCACCAAATACACAAAACAAAATTTTGGAGATCCACCAAAAGATACACCAACCGACGCTGACCGCCCTGAGGGGGAAGCCGCCGCCGCCGGCGCAATTTCTGGTGGGGTGCCGCCGCCGATCGGCCAAGCACCCCAAAAGCCGACCTCCTTTTTTTTTTCTTTTCGTGTATCGTTTTGAGAATAAAAAATCTTTCACCTTTTAATTACGTGATTTAAACGATAAAATTAACTACACAAATTAACATGCTTATTGCTTAAGCTTGAAGCTTTTGATACCACTGTAAGGAAATCTACGCGGGAAGGCAGTAGAATTCAAAAATTATTTCCTTTTAACCATGATCGACTTCGTTTAAGCAACAAACACATGAAGCTAGTAGACGGTGGTTACCTTGCTTGATCTAAAAGATCGACACTTTGACCGTCTAAGGAGAGTAGCGATGCACGGAGCCGCCCAAGTGTTCAGCCTCTACCAGTGATCCACACGAACAACCCGCCGGAATCCACCATTGTATTGCTACTAGAAAATTCCGGTAGATAGACCGGCCTTTTCTCTCTCTCTAAACTCTCTCTTAGAAGCTCTCTATTTTTCACAAGAACTATTAGCTCTTGGAATTGTGATGTACAAAAGAGCTAGCCAAGCCTCCCTTAATTAGGGTGACCTGCACCCCTACAGTTCCCAATCTGATTGTGATTAGCTTCCTAGTAGATTGAGGAGAAAGAAACATTTTCCTAATAAAATTAGGAAAATCCCTTTGATTGATTTATCTCATTAATATTCAATATCTTATATTAAATTTTTTTCCTAAGATATATATTGACAATATCTTATATTGAATATATCTTTATCTTATTACCAAAAATCTATTTTTCCAAAAATCAATTAATAGCTAATATTAATATGGTGATAATCTTATTAATTAAATTGCACAATTCAAATGTATCATATACAAAGGAATATGGCATCCCTTTTCCCACACAAAATTGAGAATTGAGATTTTCTTTAATAAATATAATGCTATGATTAATTAATTTGTAAAATACATGTATATCATATATATACATATTTCGAAATTTATGTATCAACATACATATTTAATTAATCAACATAATTAATATCTTGTATTATATTTATTCATAATAAATAAATACCACAATATTAATTTACCACTATAACCCTTATAGTCATGAGATAAATTTTCCTTATTTGGTCATCAACTATAACCACATTTTAATCCGGCTAGATGTTCTTGTGTGTGTGACCCGATAGGCTTCCGAATATGTTGGCTGTAGGCACAAAATGAAAATTACAAAAATGCCCTTCATACCTAACGATCTCGGGATAGCGTCTAGAAACACACAGTGACCCCCAATATTCGAAAAAGTGAAATGCAATGACTACTACCTTTCATGTGAAACAGTTACCGTGTAAATACAATCCTACCGCTGTAATAATATCCATACGGTCGTTCGTCGAGTGTCAAACATCAACGACCGTATCTTATAATCTGGATATCATGCTCTCTCGAAGAAACTCATTTACTTCCACTTTGCAAAGATTCACGAGAGTAAGACATTCCTTATTAGAAGGCCCTTTCGGATATTCACCTCTACTAATAGGGTACGCGATTTCCGGACGACCAAAACACGTATACTCCGCATGCTTCAGTATCACACCCACACTACCGCATGATCGCCTCATGGCTAGAGAAAACCTCAATAGTGTCAAAGCATGACAATCCATACCGTGATGCCCTGTAGACTCCGGTCCTAAGGATAATTACACAACCGCCATATAGTGTGACACTTAATAGTGTAAGTGGGTCAGTCTAACGTACGCATTCTCTAATACACGTCCATGTACAGTCCAACTGTCTCCACACTTTGATAGACGAGATCTATCCCTTCCCTTAAAGACAGAAGACATCTAATACGTGCTAGCCTGTTCGTACTATCAATGCCCTGTTTAATAGTACATCAGCCTAGAGACATTTAAGTATCAAACTTATTAAAGTGATTAGAGATCTCATCAACCATAATCACCTATCATGGTTTCTCTATCACAGTTTAATACTAAGGACGTTATCATATAACAATTCATAATTGGTTCTTTAAAAGAACAAATATATGACAACAGAAAAGCCATTTAATATATGTACAAACATAAAGAAATAGTCGAAATGATCCGACCCGGTCGGATCCGGTCCAACCCGATTGGGTTTAGGACACTATTTTAACATTTGCAACGCTGTGTCTCCGCATCGGGGGTTGCTACTACATCGCGGTGGTCAATGGATCGGGGGTGGTCAGTGCATCGAAGGTGGTCACTGCATAGGGATGGTCACTGCATCGCGGTGTCACTTCATCCCGGTGGTCACTGAATGGTGGTGGTCACTACATCACATTGGTCACTACATCAGGGTGGTCTGTGCATCGCGGTGGTCAATGCATTGCAGTGGTCCGTGCATCGCGGTGGTCACAGCATCGCAATGGTCACTGCATCCCGGTGGTGAATGCATCACGATGGTCACTGCATCGCGGTGGTCACTACATCGTGCTGGTCCATGCATCGCGGTGGTCACTGCATCCCGGTTGGTCACTGCATCCCGATGGTCACTGCATCGTGGTTGGTCACTGCATCCCGGTTGGTCAGTGCATCGCGGGTGGTCATTGCATCCCGATGGTCACTGCATCACGGTGGTCAATGCATCGGGGTGGTTACTGCATCGCGGTGGTTAATATGCCGATGTGGTCAATGCGTCGCGGTGGTCAATGCATCGGGTGGTCATTGCATCGCGGTGGTCAATACGTCGCGGTGGTCAATGCATCGGGGTGGTCATTGCATAGCGGTGGTCAATACGTCACGGTGGTCAATGAGTTGGGGTGGTCAATGCATCGCAGTGGTCAATACATATTGGTGGTCGGAAAAAAAACAGAAAAAAACTGTTATTATCCAGAAAGAAAGGAAAAAAAAAAAAGAGAAACCAAACATCCAGAATAATGGAAAAAAACAAATACATAAACAAAAAACAACAACAGCGCTACATTTCTGGGGCCTTTTCTTCCTTTTTCTTTTATATACTAGTGAACGTGAGACGTGCTAGGCACGGCGGGCCCAACATAATTTGTTACCAACGATAATATCAAAGAATAGATCCCCAAAGTGAAATAAATCGCGTAAGTTTAAACCGCAACAAATTCAAGGCATAAGACAAAGAGAGCAACATAAACATATCACATTCTCTGCAAGTGGTAACTCTTTCTTAGAGACATGAAGATTGTGAATCACTTCTCTTCCAGCCCTATCAGGAGTTTCCACCTACAAAATAAACCACAATATGATTTATCGGAGAACAATGTCATAAAGTCAATCCTTTTAGCTTCAAATTTACTTAATGAAATATTATAGAAAAACAATATGCAGACCATAACTACACGGTCAAATCTCCCGGGACGCCTTAGCTTCCAGATCATTAATATGCTTGAAAATGTGTTTCACTCATTTTCTATACGACATTTCTCTTTCTTATCAATAATGAATATGTCATTGATCACGTGTTCATTTATTTGGTGCAAAAAAACACGTGTCAAATGGTCTGAAAAATATAAAAGTGATTTGGCATTCCAACGTCAATTTTAGTGATGCTCGTACTGCAAACGGCCGTCGGTTCCACCGACGTTATGTTGTTAAAAATAATAAAAAACATTTAATGTGGTGTCCACTTGGCCACATGTGGGCAAACATTCTTGACGCGATATATGTTTGGCGATATTTTTTTATTGTTGTATTTTATAGCTAAACTTAGTACATCTTTCATCGTACACTACACAGTAGAACTTCAAATCCGCCAGTCTTTCCGTTTTTTTCTCTTTTCTGCACAAACTACTAACGGTACACGTTTGATATAAAAAATTACACGTGTTAATGTATTTTATAGCTAAACTTGGTCTATATTCCATTGTACACTACACAGTAGAACTTCAAATCCGTCGATCTTTCTTTTTTTCCCCTTTTCTGCACAAACTACTAACGGTACACGTTTGATAAAGAAAAAAAGTACACGTGTTGATGTATTTTATAGCTAAACTTGACTCATCTTCCATCGTACACTACACAGTAGAACTTCAAATCCGTCGGTCTTTCCTTTTTTCTTTCTCTTTTCTGTACAAACTACTAACGGTACACGTTTGATAAATAAATAAATAAAAAACCACAAAGGTAAATTAAAATATATATATAAAAAGTGCCACGTGTCAAGCTAAGAGGGTGGCCACATGGCCTCTTGAGGGCTCACCCTCTTAGCTTCTTATGTCAAACGGTCTGAAAAATATAAAAAGTGATTTGGTATTCCAACGTCAAATTTAGTGACGCTCGTACTGCAAACGGCTGTCGGTTCCACCGACGTTATGTTGTTCAAAATAAAAAAAAATTAATGTGGTGTCCACTTGGCCACATGTGGGCGCACATTCTTGACGTGGATATTTGTTTGGCCATATTTCTTTGTTGTTGTATTTTATAGCTAAACTTAACCCATCTTCCATTGTACACTAAACAGTAGAACTTCAAATCCGTCGGTCTTTCCTTTTTTCCCTTTTCTGCACAAACTACTAATGGTACACGTTTGATAAAAAAGAAGTACATGTGTTGATGTATTTTATAGCTAAACTTGGTCCATCTTCCATCGTACACTACACACTAGAACTTCAAATCCGTCAGTCTTTCCTTTTTTTCCCCTTTTCTGCACAAACTACTAACGGTACACATTTGATAAAGAAAAAAGTACACGTGTTGATGTATTTTATAGCTAAACTTGACTTATCTTTCATCGTACATTACACAGTAGAACTTCAAATCCGTCGGTCTTTTTTTTTTCTTTTCCTTTTCTGCACAAACTACTAACAGTACACGTTTGAAAAAGAAAAAAAAAACCACAAAGGTTTAAAAAAAAGAGATAAAGAGCCAAACGTCCTTTTTTTTGGCCAAAATGAATAAATAGGTCACACTCCTTTTTTTAGTTGCAAAAAGGACAAACAATTTCAGACGGACAAAATTACCCCTTTATAGAATGGACGGGCATATATCTTCAAGTGGTTCCTTTCTGCTTTAGGTATGTTTTTGTTTTGTTTTGTTTGTTTTTTTTTCAAACATCCGTAACTTTTGATTTACAACTCTGATCATCGAAATTTTTTCACCAAAATTCATATTTTTTTTGGCTCTTTAATTTGAGCCCAAATACGATACCCTTCCGATGTATATTTTGAAAGGCAAAAAAATATTTGTATTAACCGGAGCGCTTTTTCTTATAAACGACCGTAACTTTTGATTTAGAACACCGATCATCAAAATTGTTTCACCAAAGTTCATATTTTTTTTATCTTCATTTTGAGACTGCGTTTGATACATTTTCGACGTAGTATTTGAAAACCGAATTTAATCGCAGCATTTACACTAACACGATATCGATCGTATCGCACGATACGCATCGTATCGTATCGTATCAGTCTCATTTAAGAATTAGTTCAAGTGACTACTTTAAGGCACACATATCTGGCTCATATAAGGCTTAATTCAATGGATAAGGAGGGAATATAATACCCTAAAAAAGAAATAGAAGAAAGAAGAATTTATAGATTGACATAGAGCAACTCAAAAGAGTGAAATGATAGGTGCCAATGAAATGAGTCAATTGAGAGACATAATGTATTTTGATGACTAGAAAGAATTAAGAAAATAGGTGTAGAGAGATCGGAAGCCGGAGGACTAGAAAGAAAGGAAAGAAAAATAAATAGTTTGGGGGACTATCACTAAGTAGGTGATTGAATTGTCCATTTTTGTTTTTAAGAGAGAAAGGAAAAGACAGAACCACGTATTGTTGTGGTTTGAAAGATAAATAATGTCAAGAATTGAAAGATTTTTTTATTAGCAGTATACATTATATAAGATTTTTGCTCCTGATACAATAGATAGCAACAAAAACATTTAGCCCACAATCATGGTACTGTGGTAACCTTGATACAATTACACTATTGGGATGAAGATCATAGGCATTTCTTGCTGCTCTAACGTTGTGTGCAAAGCAGCACCAGCAGTTACAAAAACAGGCTTGGGAATCGCAGTTGCACCTAAAAGCAATAAATTGTGAAATTAATGGTTAGTTCATCAATGGTAGAAATAGTAACATTGGAAAATGATATAACCAAATTCAGGAACTCTTAATACTATTATTATTTTTGTTCAAAGTGAAATGAAATAGAAACTCAAGGCTCATATCATATCTGGCTCATATAAGGCTCATATAAGGCACACATTATTACTAACAGTATCATATAAGACACACGAGTATCAAGAATAACGATATCGAAACGTATCGTATCGAGTATCGTAACGTATCGATAACGATATCGTATCGTATCGATCGTGAACACGATCGGGCTTATTTAAGGCTTAATTCAAGTGACTACTTCAAGGCACACATATCTGGCTCATTTAAGGCTTAATTCAAGGGACACAATATCACATGCAACGAAGAGAAGAAGATGAGAATACTCATTTTGTAAATGACTTTGTTAACAAACAACACAGTACTAATTCAAGTCTCTTATTGACTAAGGCAAAACCAAACAATGTGCATATACAATCAGAATGTCAATTTCCAAATTTTATGTCGGTCCTCATATATAAAAGCTCATTGATTGCAATGTTAATCATCCAATGCAACATTAGGGGTCTTTATCAACATGACAACATATTGAATTTGAATAATGAATTCCCAGATTTTGGAAGTTGAAGAATTGAAAAATGGATTCCCTCTAGAAGTTTCAATCAGTGGTGGAGCAATACCACTCTTCACAATCTTTCCCCCATCAAACCAAACACCAAAATTCCAATGAATTTGGCAACCTCTTCTAATGGTTTCCCATTCTTGTATGATGTTGAATATTTCAACATTTCAATCAAAATATTGCATTGTAAACTTCCATGAAGCAATATCTTATGCAGCCTTTAGCAATCTAATATACTCAACAAAGTCGAAGTCAGGAGTAAAAGTTTGCCGAGCTTGCAGCCAGCATAACCACTCCCGTGTGCAATCTTCAAGAACCCCGAGTATGCAATAACCATGACAAATTAGAGCCAGAACAATCCGGCCACCTTCAGTTCTGCCGAAAAATCGATTCCTTAGGAATCTATCAACAATTTTGCGTACTTTCTATTGTTGTAAGCTTACATGTTACAAACCCAACCATCTTCGCATTGGCCTCGCAAAGATCTCAAAAAGGAAAGCATTGACTGGAGTTGATTTCGTCTGTCAATCTGTTTAGAATACATGATACTGATACTGATACTGATAAACTACTCTGTCAATCTGTTTAGAATACATGATGCCACCATAAGCTCAGGCCCGACCACTTGGAATTTGAAAAAAAAATGCTCCAGCTTTGCTTCTTCTAAATCTATATATAACACAAAATGGCATGCAGATTATCAATTTGCAGCTCACGACATGTATGGTGGCTCAACAAATTTCCAGATAATACTGGAAATTCACTTTCTTTTCATATTTGGTAGACTTATAATTTTTGATTCTCAAAAGCACAATTCTCACTTTTTTATTAATGGTGCACAATATTCTCGGTGAACACAATGAAAGCTTCATATATGAGTATATAAAACTTAAAATCCAAGACTGCAACATGGAAAAATCCACAGTTCCCAGCTAATGAAAAACAGGGAAAAACTAAAAATGCAGAAATCTTAAGCATTTTCAACATAAGTTGAGATCTGAAGAATTAAAAGAATCTATGTAGCTTGAGATTATCTGCTACTTGTCGTACAAAATACCAATTTTCATCACCGATTAAGCACGCAAAAGAATCCTGCTTTGAATCCGATAATAAATCAACCAAAAACTCACGAAACGGGTCAACTAAGCCGATGTTAGAATACTGACAACGTCTGATTTAGAAGCGCCACTTCCGGCGTCGGTTTCAGGCAGCTCATCTGGGATTCGACGGAATTGAATTTGGGATATTCATTGGAGCCGAACCTTTAAATTTCCCAGGAAATCTCATTACGGCGACTTTGCAGCAAAGAAGAAGCGGTTAGTGTAAAATAAGGGTAAAACAGACCAATCATATTAATTTTGTCCTTAATGCAACTAAAAAATTAAAGCCGGATTAACACTTAATTAAAAGAAGAAAAGTGGACTATAAACTAATATTTCTTAACATAAAAAAAGGTGCCACGTGTCAAGCTAAGAGGGTGGCCACGTGGCCGCTTGAGGGCTCACCCTCTTAGCTTCTTATAGATATAAGATAAGATAAGATATATATTAATTAGGTAGTTTGGTGCATGTATTAATAAAATGTCCTTTTAACCAAATAAGATTCCTTAGTGTCCTATTTGCCTAATTAAATCTACTATGTGTCATTTTGGACATTTGTCCCAAATTTAATTTTCTTATCAACGCACTAATCACAATTTTTTTAGGCACTAATGCTTTTTAGGAACTAATGATGGTAAAATAATTGCGCTAATAGAATTTGAAAAATTGACAGCAATTTAGTCTAACCTAGAATCTTGTTTAATAAATAAATAAATAAAATAATCTATATATATATATATATATATATATATATATATATATATATATATATATATATATATCATTCCGTATTTTCCACTCCATTGAATCAACAAATTATCGAGCACGCACATCATTCATTAACTCTCAATCATCATCTAACTTGAGTTATGTTACGATGCTGGAAATCGTCGATTAATAAATCCGGGGTCTGTTTATCCTAGTGACAATTAATCCAAGGTTGACCCCTCGAAAATGTGTGAAACGGGGAGTGGTTTATGGTGATTTAGACAGAGCCTGAAAAACTGCATCTCGGGTTGCCTACGTATCCTATAATTGTTCAGGAATCAAGTCTTCGTAGTTCATTTGGGATTGTTTATATAAGCGGTGTTATGCCCTAATCTTGTGTATATCATGTTGGACTCTATTTTCGTGTTCCCTAAGGAGTAGATAATTATGATTTGATCTCCTTGATTGTAGGAGATAATCACTGGATTTGAATGTATGAGATCAGAGCCTTTATGACTGATGATTCTTTTCATGTTTATCTGTGGTACTGTGCACGTGGGCTACTCCGTCTAACGGATACTCAGACCGACTTGCGTTAAGTCTCTTAGGTGTGAGGCCCGAGCTGCACTGGCTGAGCTCCATTGTGCCCGGACCGACCTGCGGTGGGCTGGGGAGCTATCGAACTGAACTTCCATCTGGTGTTTAGGGATTGGTTCAGATCCTTGAATAGGGCTCCTGGCCCTTAAGGTTTGTACCCTCTCTGTCTGTATTTATTGTTGTATTGACGCGAGGATGACATGTGGCGAGGTGTTGGTCCGACCTCTGTCATAAGCCCCCCAGATCTAGCTGGGCTTTTGAGGTCAGCTACGATCTGCCAAGGTGGTAGCTCGGCTCGGTCATCTAGACTTGTAGATTTTCGACCTTAACTTGCCAGGTGGTCCCGGGATTCGAGGCTTCGTTGCCCACTCGTTTGAATTGAGACGGTTTCCAAGACGTGTCAGGGCTTATAAAGCCATCATATCAATCGTTTCCCACTACTACTGCTATTAATTTATAAGGCTGATATTCAATTGCTTTTCTTCCTCAACTAGTCCCTGATTTTACAAGTAGGCTTTTCCTTGTTCTGTTTGAGTTCTTGTTTTTATTGAATTTGCAAACAATTTTTCTTTTCTTAGCGTAACCCTAGAAACATCGATGGCCGATGATGAGCCCGCTATGTTTAACGAGGATATTGGATTTATCCTCTCCCCTAAAGATGTAGCTGAAATTTGTGAGACATTCGGAGTAAATAGGGAAAGGTATTCTCCTAGGCTTCCATTTGATCCCTATAATTTCACCCACCAACCCCCAGATGGGTTCTATACTGTTCACAGGGAGCACTTTGAAGTTGGTCTCAGGATTTCCTTTTGTCCGCCCTTCTAGTAGTGTGCCGCCATTATGGGATATGGGTTTCCCAGATTTCCCCTAATGGTGTTAGGGCCATCATAGAATATGCCATCTGGTGCCGGTTGCTCGGCATCAAGTTTTCCGTATGGGGATTTAGGTACTTTTACCATCATAAGAGCGTGGTGGACCATCCAGGGTATTTTTCCCGCCGATTGGCCGTCTGAGTGAGGTCCCGATAATCCCGACGAGAAAGACCTCAGACAAGCAATGGAAAGAGTGGTTTTTCTTTGACTGGCACAAGGGTCATCCACAGTTAAGTTCTTGGAACCCGAATGAACTCCCCAAGGACGCATGTACTAAGGTTAACGAGATGTTACTAGAAAGGATCCGAGAGTTGGGTTATTCGATAAAGGTTGAGGATCTACACACCGAGCTGATTCATGCTGCTCGGTTAGCTTATGTAGGGCCTGACCCTTATGAACCCCTTAGCAAGGAGGAGTAGGCCACCCGTAGGGTTTTTCTAACTTTACTTTTCACTTTTCGCATTTACGATATTTTGTATTCAGGCTAACTCGTTTATTTGATTCGCCGTGGCTGACTTCGTAGAGTTGCTGGCCGACGCCGAAGATGCGGTAGAGGTTGCCAGCCCGGGAAATCCTCCAACACAGAAGGTGCATTTTGCTAGATATACAGAAACCCAAATCCGGATTCGATCCATAATTGGATCGTCATATCTGATCCACAGCACCGATCGAGACACTCGATCTTGCACAACGGAAGCTCCGAATAAATTCGCATGTGATTTTACCACGATTTTAATTCACATAAATAATTAATGCAACTATGAGAAGGTTAAAGATTTACCCAAAAGAAGAGGGATAAATAGTCGACCAAAGGGGAGAAGCCACAGTCTTCCGGATTGTATCTCCTAGCGACGACTGGTAGACGTCGATCCTCGCCGTAGAACCTCCTCGAATATGCTCAAGAAAAACCCTAGGTTTTTCTTCTCTTAATGACTAGAACAAGAAACTAATTTTTCTCTTCTTTTCAAGTAAAGTGGCGCAAATAATTGTGTGTCAATGTGTTGGGAGGAACTCATTTTATATAGGAAAATAACTAGTAAAGAGAGAGTTATCATTTTCACAATACAATTACCTATTCCCATAAGGAAAATATATTCTCCATAAGATAAGAGATAATTTCCAAAAAAATCAATCTCTAATCTCTTTTCCATTAATTATCTAACAAATAAATAATTAACTAATTACACATGTGACATAATCTAGAAAAATTTATTTTCCTAATTTGTCCACAATAGGGGCTTCACTTTAATCATTAATTTAATAGAAAATGTCTTTTCTATCTTACATATTATTTACCAAATAAAAATATTGCATATTCATTAAATAGACCAACTATTTAATTTATTCTTGAGGTTTCATAAAACGAGAAAACACTCGCGTGTTAGGAGCCAACCCGGGGACCATGGACCTATAACCAGTAGCTACAATAAATTGAATAAAATATTCATCGAACAGAATATTTCTACTCAGCTTATTAATTTCATAATTACACCACCATAAATCCGAAACTGAACTCTATCAATTATAGATATAAGTTATTCTCAAAACGTCGAGTCGATAAGTGTCCATTGATATAATCATTACATACAGACTAACCCTCCATAGACTATCCGTAACGAAGCGGGATTATTTCCGTAAATCTTCTTCATTACATCTTATCATTATTTACCATTAACCCACTAGTGATCAAATAGTTCATAACCAATACGAACTCCGCAGATCGATCCGTTTCTAGGATTAACAAATAAATGGATTGTCTTTCTACTTCCCGTAGGAAGGAATGGATTCCATATTGTGAGACACACACTTCTCACTGATTCCAGAATAGTGCCAACGTGAAAGTGATTCGGACCGTGCCTCTTAGCGATCCTTAATGAACACATCAAACCCTATCCTGAAACAAGTAGGAGTATGCAATCACTTCAGGATTAAGGTTAATCCATATATGATCACCTTGTGATTTAATGAGATTTCTCAATCACAGAATTAAATCGGTCCAGTCCTATATGACTCTAATCATATATAAATGCCCACTTAGACAACCATTGTCGATGGTCCGGATAAGACGGTCACACCATAAAGTGTTCTGGGCGCATTAATGGTGGTTTAATCAATAGACCCCATACTTTGATTAACTTCACCACGAATTAAGTGTATCACCATAAACTTAATCCTCATGTGTGACACACACTAAGTTATATGGCTACATATGATACGACTTTGGGTTTTCAACAGTGTATTACTTATAAGCACGAAGCAAATAATAAGATGAGAATAAATCTTTCATTTATTAATTATAAAAACAATTACAGAAATTTTCTTTCGGGCGCTACTTCCAACAATCTCCCACTTCCCGTATAGACAAGCAATAATTGCCTTTCAGGCACTCTACATCTAACAATCTCTCACTTGCCCGTAAAGACAAGCAACAATTGTTTTCAGAGCACCTCACCCTTATTCTATCTATCCATAACATTCTCCCACTTGCTCTAAAACAGATGAGACATATCTCCCTAATTCATACCCGCCAAGCACTTATCAGTGACACTAGATGTCACGTAACTTGGTAAACTGATCAGCTAGGTTGTCGGCTAGAGGCGATCTTTTAGGACCGAAATGTCGCCTCTCTGCACGGTCTATCTGATCAGATGCTATTTACTTTCAATATGCTTTTGACCTCTTGTGATTGTGAATATCCTTTGCATAAGCTACCTCTCCACTGTTTTCACAGCAAAGTGATATCGACTTACGAGACCTGGAATCACTTCCCGATCCAACAAAGAACTTCTCAAGCCACACTGCCGCTTCAACTGCTCCGAAAGCTGCTATGTATTTGACTAACAAAGTCAAATTGGCAGTGCTGGATTGCTCTAGACTGTAGCTCCATCATAATGAGTAAACACTGAGCCCGTGATCGACTAACGATCATCCATAATCTGACTGTAAGTCAGAATCAGTTTAGTCAACAATACTCAGGTATGCACCTGAATATAGATGCATATTTGTCCTCGTTCTCCGAAGGTACTTGAGGATGCACTATGCTGCTCTCCATTGCTCGAATCCGAGACTCGACTGTTATTAACTTTTAATAACCTGACTTTCTCTATCCAAAAGAGAATATATCCCATTTTCTCTTTATCCAAAGACTAAGAGAATTATTCCACGAGGGGTTGGGTAGGAAACCTCTCATTGAATGTTGCATACGAAAATGCATTATATCATCTTAACCAATACGATGGATGGGATACGGCCAAAAACTTGTTCTCATGAACTCGACCGATTTGGTTTCTAAGAATATAGTCCACTTCTCTGATTCAGAGAAGCTTCGGTTCGTCTGTTCTTGACTTCAGATAACACACTCATGTTGTCCTTAACTGTTGCAATGTTATCCTTTATAAACACTAACGTCTACTACTTTACCAATATTGATTATCTGGTCTACAAAAGACTCATCTGTTAGGTGTAGTGCCCGAAAGACAATTTGTGTAATTGTTTTTAATAATGAATGACAGAATTTATCTCACCTTATTACTTGCTTTGTGCTTGTAAAGTGATACACTGCTTGAAACCCTAAGT
Source organism: Gentiana straminea (assembly GCA_036785695.1). NCBI lineage: Eukaryota > Viridiplantae > Streptophyta > Magnoliopsida > Gentianales > Gentianaceae > Gentiana > Gentiana straminea. The sequence continues at coordinate 3,798,714 of JAVUPR010000482.1, forward strand.
ATATCTGTATGTAACCACTTAACTCGGTGTATGGATTACACATGAGGATTGAGTTAGTGGTGATATACTTAAAGCGTTAGTCCGTGGTGAACTTAATCGAGTTTAGGGTCTCTTGATTAAAACACCAATAATGCGCCCGAACACCTTAGGGTGTGATAGTCTTATCCGGAGTTTGTCGGTAGAGGGTACCTACGTGGGGCATTTATATATGATGGCATTCATATAGGGTATTTGGACCGATTTAATCGAATTTCTTGGTATAATTCCGTAATCGAGGAATCTTATTAAATCATTAGATGATCATATATGGATCAACCTTAATCCCGAGGTGATCACGGGATGCCGCTTGTCCCGGGGTAGTGTTTGATGTGTTAGTTACGGTTCACTTAAATATGTGTTCCAAGCCACTTCTCATTGGCACTATCTCCGGATGAGTGAGTAGTTCGATTTTCACGACATGGAATCCATTCCTTCCGCGGGAAGTAGAGAGACGATCCCCTTATTTGTTAGCCCTAAGAAAGTGATCGATCCCGGGAGTTCACATTTGACTAATTAGCTACTAGTCGATATGTGTGCTAATTGATCATCGGGGGCTAATGGTAAATAAGGATAAGATATTCGAGTCGGGTTCACGGAGACTTCCCACTCGAATGGACGTCATGGAGGGTTAATCCGTATGTAGTGATTATATCAATGGACGCTTATTCACTCTATGGGTTGAGTATAAGTATACATCTATAATCGGTAGAGTTCGGTTTCGGGTTTATGGTGGCGTAATCCCGGAATTAATAATTAATGTACTTATTCGTTCGATGAATAATTAATTATTGGAGCTACCGGTTATAGGTCCATGGTCCCCGATGTGGCTTCGTAATTCGGACTAATAATCTTGTTACTTGGGCCTCAGTGATAATTAATTGGCTGGGCTGATTAATTGATATGCATGGATATTATTTAGTTGGGCTAAATAATATAATACACATAAAAGACATTTTATGTGGACTTTTAACCCTAATGTGGCGCCTCAATCTATTAATTATCACAAGAATTATTATTTTTGTGATGTGGAAAATAAAAGATATTCTTGTTATATGATTTGTTGGATGACTTGTTATTTGATTTCCTATTGGTCAATGCTTGTCACAATTAGTCATTAAGAAAAATATCCTTTTATTTTGATTATTTAATTAATTAATACTTGGAGGCCAAGGATTTACTCTCCTATAAAAGGAGAGTTATTCCAAGGGAAATTGACATTGAAAATTTCGACCCTAGCCACAAAATAGAGAGAAAATTAGTTTTCTTGTCTTGGGTTCTAGAAGAAGAAAAACTTGAAGTTTTTCTTGGTGTTGCATATCAAGGAGGTTCGTGTATCAAGAAGGGTGTCCACCAACCGCCGTTTGGAGAACACATCGGAAGATCAAGGCGACTCTTCCCGTTATTGGTAACATGATCTTAACCCCCTTGTAGTAGTTTAAGTCCTTTAATTATGTATTATGATGTATAAGTCGTGATCCATCCGCTGCGCGTAGATCTAACTCGTTTAGATCTAAGAACCTGCATCCTTCATCATCAATATTCTGGTCAAGCCTACATATTTCAAACATCTGGATTTCAATGACCTAGAGGTTTGCTTTAATCCAGCAATGGATATAAGCATATGCAGTCAATATGCCATTGAATTTAAGCTAAAACCCTTCTGTTCCGAATGAATCTAAGCTCCGTTGTTGGGCAAGAAAGTTTTAGGGCATCACCCCTGGTAATCTTTCTGCTTTCCAGGGAGTCAAGCAAGGCTGAGTGGTGAGAAAGTTTCAGGGCATCACCCTTTTTAAACTATCTAATTTTCAGGGAATTACCTCCTAGACCACTCGGCTTTGCCTTGAACGATAAACTTTTTCATTCATTCATCTTTTCTTCACGTAGATCCAATTACTCTCACAGGGCCTGAGACACTCAAGTGGTTCTACAAGATTGTGAACAGAACTGGAGTACCAAAACTCCATTTACAGGTTTATGGCTTTGAACCAACCTCCTTTTATCAGAATCCTACACAGTTTTTCCAAAAACCATAGGTTATCAATCACCCTCAGCAGACTGTAAAGTCTGCATAATCACAGTGAGTCAATGGATAAACCATACTCCCACTACATTTGAGTGGATTGACATTCTGATCTGGTTCAGTAGTATTTATCAGCGTAATCCCCAGCAACCAATGTTGTATGTGGTCTGATTAAATCAGATAGTAACCCCATTAGAAACTTTACTTCAAGGTCCAAGGTTGTTATTTAAACATCTTTTCAGAAAGGCTGTGACAGTATAACCGTCACTTTCCGATCTTAAGAGTCTTATAAACAACCTTCACTCATTGCGTTAAGATATTTGACGAATAGTCATCATCTAAACATGTATGCAAAATCTCCAGTCCTACCTTCAAGCACTAATGCTAAATGCCCCTATCTGCGGAAGTGGAGTAAATGTTACTCACTCTTTATCCACAAATTCATAAGCATCTTCTAGGTAGATTTCTTGGTATTACATAATAATGTAAACCGTTATTTTGCAATCAATATCTTAATTAAGTAAAGCAGTGTACTGTATCATATCAATAACTATATAAGGCGATCCATGGTTTATCCTTTCAGTGAAATCGTTTTACTCGGAGGTAGGCCAAGCATCAGTGGCAAAACTATGCTATAGCCTATATCTGAGCATGGAATACTCGTTTCTCTGGTAATATCAGAGATTCCTCCAAATATTTAGATAAACTAATCAGCATTTCGAGTAGTCGTCAGACATAGTGTCATCCACTCAAAAGCTCCCACTAGCTTGTATCCTTCATGAGAACCCGAAGGTCAATATGAACAAGCTGTGATACTTCTTCAGCTCTATTACCCTTTCCAAATTGAAAGGTTACTTAGTCATTTTTCCTTTGAGATAGTGTTCTTAGACTGGGAGATATGAATCACCCTTAGCCAGTCTTCAGATCTTATTTTTCGGATATGCACTAATTAATAGATGCTGAAGAATCGTTTTATCAAAATACGGAAGCCATTTGTCTTAGTAATTTATGATGTGTTACATATACCTTTTCAACATTATTTAGTGGTTTTGACTTTTCCAGACATAAGTCCGAGTCTCAAAATCATATACAAAAGTCATATTTCACTTTCTTTAAGGCAACTATATTATCGATGTGAAAGTGAATCCATTTGTTCTAACGAATCTGAAAACAGAAATTAAAGTTCTGCGATATTCAAGGATTAAAATCCAAAATTTATTCCTTATATCACTCCCACTATCTTAGCTGAAATTACTGCCCGTTGTCTACTCTTTTATTGATGAATGCTCAGATACCTTGTTCTTGCAAAATAACTTTTGAGTCAAATTACTCGGTTAAGAAAGTCTCTAAGGATTCATAGGTTAGTGATCCGAAATCACTTTCCTTATCCTATATTTTCTTCAATTAATAATCCGGTTTAGCCTTTAACTTATTTAGTTTAGATAACTTACACTTGTATACATTTACCTTCACATTCTTGGCTTTCTTTAAGGGAAATGGCCGTGAACTTAGCAGTTCATTTGAGTAGACACTACTCATGAACTTTGGGAAGTCTAGGGAGATTGATACCAAATCATTCTCGTCATCTTTGAACTAATTTTAATTTGTCTCCCGTGTAATACGAGTGATAGTAGTGACATACTTATCAATGTCACTTAAGCTTGAAGGCTTAAGAGGGAAATCCTCCACCGGAAAAATTAATTGCATTCTTGATTTATGAGTTCAACGTTCTTGTTACTTTTCCACTTTCACGAAGTCATCATCAGTCAATTTATTGTGTTTAGCAGTTTAAATACCTTGAGATGATATGTAGTTGCGAAAATAAATCATGACAGAAATGTAAATCAAATCATACACCACAACAAATAATAAATTTTAGGAATTATAAACGTGATGTCATGCATGCAGTTTATCTTACCATTCCAAAGATTTAATCTCACACCTACAATGACGCCTTAGGGCAGGTCAAAGAGGTGACGATTAAATTGAGACAATCTCTCTCAACAATTAACTGAGAATCGGACATCTCTATTTAATTGTTGATTACCTTCCTTTTTCAGCCAAGATATTTCCAAAAATATTCTTGTGAGTGTGATCTACTATTTCAGATCTCAAAGTACGCCCCGAGTATGCCGCCTTAGGGTCGGTCAGTGACCCGACGAGTACCCAAAATCCTATCCTTTCGGAGACCAAGCCATGCATTTTGATAGTGGTGAAGGCCATCCCTAGGGGGCCAAAATCAAAATGGCACGAGGCGTCACCATTCTCTCACTTTCTTATGTCAACAGTAGATGCCGTGGGGTTGGTTGTCACCGTCCCTGCTCCAACTCATTATTTTGAAAATTAGGTAGTCTCTTTAGGATTTTAAAATTTCAAATAATCCAAAAACAATAGATCATGATTATTTAATATAATCCTCCCACTAGTTCATCGGTTCCAAATACCGTCTAACTAGTGTCACTATATCCACGATCTTCCAATTTTTATGGATTAAAATTCCTTTGTGTAGACACTACACAAATAAAATTCACCAAAAATTTCGTAATCCTAATATATTAGGACTTATGAATTTACCACCAAATCGAAAAACAATAAATCACAAATTTAAATCTCCCACTAGTTTATCGCTTTCAAATACCGTCTAGTTAGTGTCCAATCTTTTCACGATTTTCTAAATTTTGATTATTAAAATTCTATTTATGTAGACACTACATAATTAAATCCTCAAAGAATTTTAGATCCAAAAATTGAGTTTATCATGTGAATTTTATATCCCGATAAAATTCCGTTTCCTTTAATTAATTTAATTTTTTTAATCTATATTAATTATTGTGTTCATACATTTCTAATTAATGTCAATATTAATTTTCTACATGTATGCATATGATAGGAGTGGAATTCATGAATATGATGCATGACATGGTTATATCACATAAATAATCACAAAAGAAAATAAATGCGAAAAATAAACCACTGAGATGGATCGTTGGTACCCCTGTATCTAATCTATCATAAAAAAAACTAAACTAAACCCAATCTAATAGGTTTACTAATTCTTTTTTTTATTCTGTCGCCGCATGTATAACAATAAACTGCTCCATTTCCATTTGAAGTAATTCATGTTACACAAATATATTTGGAATTACAATGCACTTCCGGTTCACATTGGTTATACACATCCAAATTGATCATTACATCTTCAAATCCATGAAATATATACCTTATACAATTTATTTTAATCAACTAAATAATGCTCGAAAAAAAAAAATTCAAAAACTAAGGGATTTATTGATACAAAATAAACATTAATTCCATTGCTAGACCAACGACTCCACTCCCCACTTACGAACTTACATTGTCCTCAATGTAAAAGTGAGTGTAAATAAGTTGTTGGGAAAGCAATGGTGCACTAAAACAAGTCAAAACAAATACTCGGATGATAGTAAAGTGGTGGGTGGGTGGGATTAAAATATGATACTTATCATCACCACTCCCCACTTAGCTTTTTCTCATTCTTGAGCAATCAAAGCAATAAAAATAAGGATACAAAGGAGATAATGTAATTATCCAGGTTAAGATTCTAATGCAGTGATGTATGCATTCAAAGATTAAGATCATATGATGATTATGTTTTTCTAAGAGATTAATAGAGGAAAGTAGGTATAACTATCAAATTAATTATCATACATTATCTAAATGAAATTCTACATGCATTACTTACTGATAGTTAAAATTTACAAAACTTTCAATCGCCACTAATGAAGATCCGGAATCAAAGACTAGGTCAAGTAGTTGGCAAAATGGCTTATAACGTTCGTGCCTGGGGTGTTGGCTAATCGAAAAGGATAAATAAAGGATATTTCAAAGAAGAAAGAAACAAGTTGTACATACTCATACTTTCATCTCAAAAACACTTTTGATTAATAACAACCCCGATATTTATTCTCAAAACATAAACTTTCTTTTCTTTTCTCGTTTTTCTCTTTTTCTTTTCTTTTCTTTCTTTCTTCTTTTTTTTTTTTTTTTTTTTTTTTTCATAGGATATTAACATATCCGAACTCATTGCCAAAATCGACTTATATTTTCAAGTGTCATGAGGTGAGATTGAATACATCAATACTTATCTAACTTTTCCAATCTCAAAGATATACCATTCTTCTGAATATCGATACTTAGCTCTTTTATGTCATCATCTCCTTTCATAAGCACGTACAAACTCGAGGGATTTCAAGGAAATGTAGACCAAAATAGGCTAAGGGTCGGTTATTTCTAGTTAATCATAATGGCTATTTCGAGTGAGGTCTTGATCACTCTAACAAGGTCGAGGGCGGGGTCAAAAATTGGAAATTTTTATTCATGTAGGCTATTTGGCTATAGTTTATCAAAGTTGTGCTAAAAATCTCATCATCCCTAATCCGATTCCATATTCATATTCGTCTTGACAAATTTAAAACTTTTCTAAAAATTAACTATAAATGCAAGTATACTTGTCTAATTCCATAAATAAAATATTTGATAACAATTATCTAATTATACATACTCAAAAATAATATTAAAACCAAAGATAGACAAATATTATATTATCATAATGCTTCGTGTTACTCACATTATTAAAAACTTATTCTTTCAAATACACTACATCAAGTGTGTCAATTATATTTTATCACATTTGAAATACCTAAAAATAATTAAAAAACTAAGTGTTTCTCAAACATTTTAGTCTTCTATCCCTGCATTCTCAATAGCAACCTAAGTCTAAGAAATGACGTATTTGAACTTTTTCTTTAATTTCCATCGGGATTTTCGGATAACCACCTAATCTTTCCCTTTTAATGATATTCAAACATTCATCTTGAAACTTAGTTGTGCTTTACTACTAACAGGAAAAATAAAAAACATCCAGTTCTTTAACGTCTGTCCGGTAAAAGACTAAATTATGATTTTCATATTTTTACGGGCTGCCTCCCAGTAGCGCTTTTGGTTAACGTCGTTTGCTCGACAAAATTAAATGCCTAAAACGAAAATATAAAATACTAAACATAATAGGATACTTCTATCATTTACTCACCAAAGCACGTAACAATTAAGCACATGAATCAACGAGAAATAAATGCTTAAGGAGTAAATAGGAAGGATAGTACCCGTGATAGTTCTAAATTTATAGTTTATAGCTAGACTTTATCTTGCTTCAACTTTTAATGCACTGGTGGTGGGTCATCCTCACGCACTGCATCCTTCTTCAATACCGGTCTCCAACATGGGAAAGCGTACAAATTCCGTCGAATCCAACGATTCTTGACCTTTCCTCTCGATTTTTGAGCTTTGTTTTGTGAGCTTCCACATTATTGCCGGAGTCATCTTCTTCAATTACCTCGCGTGTTAGTACGATCCACAAAAAGAGAACACAAAGGGTCTAGTCACAAGAATAAGATTCTAGTGGATATTTCAATAGATTGTAAATGTTAAAGACAACGCGCTCATCATTCACTCCCAAACTAAGCTCTCCCTACGAACATTGATCACTCCCACCGTTGCTAAAAATGGTCTACCGAGGATAAGGGGTGCACTCTACCTCCAAATATCCATAACAACAAAATCGACGGGGAAGTAGAATTTATCTACCTTAACCAACACGTCTTCGATGACTCCTTTAGGATGTTTAATAGATCTATATGCCAGCTTGAAGAGTCATCTCTCGTACGCTTAAGCTTACATATGCCAAGTTTCATGAAATCATTGTAGACATGAGGTTTATGCTTGAACCGAGATCACATATTGAATTCTCAAACAAAAGCCCCCCAATATCACATGTGATAGTAAAACTACCCGGATCTTTAAGTTTAGGGAGGGTAAGCTTATGTTGAAGCACCAGCGGAACACTCCTCACTTAGACACACCATTTTATATTCTTCCAACTTTTTCTTTGGGATAGTATGTCTTTAAGAACTTACCATATTCCGGCATATTGATTAGTAGCTTCAATGAAAGTGGATATTAATAGTTAAGTGCCGAAAAGTGTCAAGAAAACGTGCATACTTCTTATCCAACTTCATCTTTTTTCGGAGAATAGGAAAGTAATTCAAGATCAATTAAAGCAAGCAGTTAAGTTGGGAATGTATACTTCCCTTACCCTTGTCGTTAGATGAATACAGGTAAAGCTTCCTCGAATGATTGTGCCTTTTGAGGACACCGTGGGTCATCATTCTCGTACTTTTTCTTCAAAATATGCACCGGATGTGGTCTTCTTTCAAAGTTGAACCGAGGTGAATTTGGGGTGAGCCGGATAAGGTTCAAACTTGAATTGGCCCTTTCAAACTTGATTCCATTCTATCCCGCTCATTGAACAAGGTTCTTAAGTCATTCGATCTTGAATTTTTCAATATTCTATGAACCTTGACCCATTCCTCATTCTCCTTTCGGTGTTCAATTTGTCTTAGGAAATCTTCAATAATGTCCTCTTCCTCTTTAGTGAATTCCGGTTTATTTTCCATATCCTTTTCAAATTTACCATCTAAATCATTCTCTACTTCATTATATCCGAAGTTTTCTAATCCATTACTTCACACGTATACTTCCACTTCTAGTAATAACAGCTTTTACCTTTCTCGGGTTCCTTTCGGTATTACTTGATAATCCTCCTGGAGGTCTACTGTTTTTACGTTCTACCTCTCTACTCAAGTGATATTCCAAATTCCGTAATGAAGCTTCTACAATTCTCATTCTGGTATCATGTCCACTTATAGATGTTTTCAACGTACTCATATCCTTAGTGACTGTACCTATAGAAGTCATCATGGTTTCTATATTCTGAGCTTGAGAAGATATCACACCCAACATATTTTCCATTAATTTCTTCCATTTATTAACTCCTTCAGGTTGAGTTGAACTTTGGGTGACGGTATGCTTTGAGTGGTATATCGTGGATATGGTCTAGGTAATGACTGTAGATTCCCGATTCGAGGTATCTCCTTGATAAACTTGATATGGATTCTTATACCGGATTGGATACGGTGGTTGTCCTTGCTTACTAGGGATTTCATACCAACGAAAAATAAGGTGATCTCTTCTAATAAATTAAACGAGTTTGAATACGCGTTGTTCAAATTCCTACGCTCGTAAAAAAAATTCACCTTTTCCCTTGAATATCCTTTTGGTTCTTCCATCCCTAATGACACATTATCATGATTTGAGTAGTAATTCGGTATGATATTTTCTCGAGTTTACATTTTTACGGCTAAAAAGCCGTCAAATTTCCTACTCAAATTCTCCAAGTTGTGCTAGGACTTCGTATTCGGTGTACATTCTCCGCAAAAGCTACTTTTCTTGTGCTAGAGCCGGTTTCCCACATTCTGTTATTTTTGGAAATCTTTTCTATCATAAAAAAAACTAAACTAAACCCAATCTAATAGGTTTACTAATTCTTTTTTTTTATTCCGTCGCCGCATGTATAACAATAAATTCTTCGAAAAGATAGAGGTGATGATGTGGCTCTAGAAATTTCTAAACCAAAAAGATGAGAATTATATGAGAAATGCGAGATTAAATCGGTCCGATTCTATATGACTCTCATCTTATATAAATGCCCCATTTAGACAACCAATGTCGACGGTCCAGATAAGACGGTCACACCATAAAGTGTTCTGGGCGCATTAATGGTGGTTTAATCAATAGACCCCATACATTGATTAACTTCACCACGGATTAACATTTCAAGTGTATCACCATAAACTTAATCCTCATGTGTGACACACACTAAGTTATATGGCTACATATGATACGATTTGGGGTTTTCAGCAGTGTATTACTTATAAGCACGAAGCAAATAATAAGATGAGAATAAATTTTGTCATTTATTAATTATAAAAACAATTACAGAAATTGTCTTTCGGGCACTACTTCCAACACAGTTAACACAGAGCCTTCTATTCAGGCCACTAACGTCGGCCTGAACGCCACCGCGACAGATCCATCCTCCTCTCTCTCAGTTCGAGAACGGGCTGATCTATCTTCTCTGAATGTATCTAATCCAGAGAGAATGAAGGAGGGGGGGTCTTAACCTTCAGAAAAAAAAAGGTGATCCAAAGCAGCTGCGAGCCCCCAAGAAGGCAAGCCCCAAAAGAGGGTTAAGTCAAAAGCTCTTCCAGGAGGAGCTCATGGCCAATCTGGTCCACAAGAGGATGACGCTTCTGAGTAGGAGCGGATTTCCAAGATGACGGACGAGGAGCTAGCTATAGTGGGCTTCAAGTCCATGGAGTTTGTATGTTTTCGTATGTCTTTTCTTACGTTTTTGTACTATGTTTTTGACAGCCTTTTTAATGCTCTGTTTGATTATACAAGGAACCTAGGCTAGCCAGGAAGTTTTTCGGAGGTTGAGGAAGGCCTCGGTTGACTCAACCTAGCTAAAGAGGAAAGTGGCCGAGTTGCGGCAGACTCGGGGGGGAGCTCACAGCTTCCATTGAGTCTAAAGATAAAAAGTTGAAGTCTCTACAAGATCGGCTCCAAGCTAGGGAGACTGAGCTCAAGTCCCAAGAGGACAAATTTTTTGAGGAGAAGAGATAGATGGAGCAAGGAATTGCCAAGCTCCGAGCTGACTTGGCCGAGCTGGAGGCCACGATCCCAGGTTGGATCACTGAGGGGATCCAGAAGTACAAAGCCTCGAAGGAGTTTGCCGGGGCCCTAAAAATGCTGCTCATCCCCGTCCTGAACCATGGTTATGTTGGAAGTAGCGCCCGAAAGACAATTTCTGTAATTGTTTTTACAATTAATAAATGACAGATTTATTCTCATCTTATTATTTGCTTTGTGCTTGTATGTAATACATCGCTGAAAACCCCAATTCGTATCATATGAAGCCATATAACTTAGTTTGTGTCACACGTGAGGATTAAGTTTATGTTTATACACTTGAACTATTAGTCAGTGGTGAACTTAATCAAAGTATGAGGTCTATTGATTAAACCATCATTAATGCACCCAGAACACTTTATGGTGTGACCGTCTTATCCGGACCGTCGACATTGGTTGTTAAGGTGGGGCATTTATATATGATGAGAGTCATATATGACAGGACCGATTTAATTTTCATTTCTCATATAATTCCATGATTCAGAAATCTTATTAAATCACAAGATGATCATATATGAGTTAACCTTAATCCTGAAGTGATTGCAGACTCCTGCTTCTTTCAAGATAAGGTTTGATGTGTTCTTTAAGGATTGCTAAGAGGCGCGGTCAGAATCACTTTCACGTTGGCACTATTCTGGAATGAGTTAGGAGTGTGTGTCTCGCTGATATGGAATCCATTCCTTCTTGCGGGAAGTAGAAAGACAATCCCCTTATTTGTTGATCCTAGAAACTGATCGATCGGCCGAGTTCATATTGGTTATGAACTAATTGATCACTAGTGGGTTGATGGTAAATAAGAATAAAATGTAGTGAAGAAGGTTTACGGAAATAATCCCGCTTCGTTATGGATAGTCTATGGAGGGTTAGCCTGCACGAAATGATTATATCAATAGACACTTATTGACTCAACACTTTGAGAATAAGTTATATCTATAATCGATAGAGTTCAGTTTCAGATTTATGGTGGCGTGATTCCGGAATTAAGTTATATCTATAATCGATTTTCGGAAAATGGCAGACGTGTCATTTTACGAAAACGAAATATTATTATTTCTTTTCTTTATGGGAGTTAAGTATTTAATTGAGTATATATATATATTTTCGAGTTATATGTATATATAATTATGGGAAAATCTGATTATTTGGTAATTAAAGGACAATTAAGGAAAAAGGGATTTATGGGAAATTGGTATTTAAGGAAATTTACACACAATAATCCCATAACCTAAACACAAAATCATAAATCAGTTTTTTCACCCTCTTCTCTGCGCAATTTGGAGGAGGAAAGAGGCCAAGAGAGTTTTCACGATATCTGAAGCGTTTCTTAACCGTTTTCAGATCAGATGAGAGAATTGGAATCGTCGTGAGAAGGACAACGCTTGGGGATCAGATTGTTGAGAAGTGTGGCAGATTTTCATGGCTGTTTAATCTGGTTTTTTGGCTGCAAATAGGTAAGAAACTCTTCCTATGATCTCGATTATGATTCGTAAAGTTTCGATCATGTATTATGATGCGTAGATGCAAGAAAGATGTGTTTTTCGTTAATCAAAGGATCATAGATGTTTATATATGATCATCTATGTTTTACTGTGTTGAAATCGACGTTAATTAGGTTAGAAACGGATTTGAAATCGCGTTTAAGATTTAGCGTTTTGGGAAAAACCGGGCGGACGGGGGCGCGCGACGTAGCTCAAACGGGCGTTTGCACAAGGCAGACGGGCGTTTGAGGTTAGATTTTTGATTCAGGATGTAGCTGTTTTAGGCGGACGGGCATTTGGGGTATAGTGGACGGGCGTTTGATTACGGACGGGCGTCCATGGGAGGTCGGACGGGCGTTTGGCCTGTTTTACTTTGTTTTTACTGTTTTAGCGTTTCAGATTGGTTTTTGGCCTCAAAAATCATGTTTTCACTATTTTAAGTCCCGTATTCATGATGTGTTAACATTGTTTAACCTTAAACAAGCCGGAATTGAACTTCTGATTCGTTCAGTTAAAACACCGAATGTACTCTTAAATGGAGTTGAAGTTCGGATCCGTCGGAAGAGCATGATAGGCTTGTGCTTTGATGAATTAGTATTCATCAATGTCTGTGTAATTGCTTGGCCTTGTCCATGTCTAGTGGTCTAGGAAGAGAGTATTCAAGGCGAGGGAGATTAATTGAAAACACCTAGGTGGTTAGCTAATCATTATAATAAAATACGTACTTGACTAGTAAAAGATTAAACAACATGTCTCTCTTGGATAGGCACCAGTCTATATCGCGATGTGTGTGCTACCTCTGAAGGTGGAAGAACCCGTAGGTCAAAAGAACCACAAGTTCGGGGGACTCCACTGAGGTGTGCGTACTATCGGAGCCTACCTATTCTAGCCTCCGTGGATATTGGTGTGATCCACTAATATGTTGCAATCGATATCTCCTGGTGGATATACATCAGGCGTAGTGCCCTTGAGTGCGGTTGTAACATAGATAAGTTAAGTAGAAACGTTTAGTCAATTCATGTTGATGGACATGAGATGAACCCTAGATTGAGTCGGTCGTACATAAACAACTAAACTTTTAATTATCTTTTCTTTATAAATTCTAATTGTTGTCATAGCTTCTCTTTCTTATTAAGTACGTTGTACTTACCTCAAATGCATATTTTCTATGTGTTTGGGAGTGAGAAGACGAACAGGTGGATCATAGTTACGAAGAGGAGTTCGATGATGACGTTTGACGACGCTTCATTAAAGACTTTGCATTTACCATTATGTTATTCATTTATTAGACTGTTTTTAGTACTGTTGGTTTAGACTTTTGGTCTTTCGAGACGTGTAGTACTGTTGCGTTTCTTTTGAGAATATCGTACGTTCTTTTAGATTTCGTATTTCCCTTGAATGTAACAAGTTACATTTCCATCTTTAGATTTGATTTCTATTCTTGGATGTTTGGAAATTTTATACCCGAGTCTTTCGCTTCCGTTTGCTTGTTTTTGATACGACGTAGTAGAGGCTTACGTATAAAGTGAATTATTTTTATTTTATACGTGCCGAACGTTTCTTTTCCGGATAAGGACTCGGTGTCCGGGAACGGGGCGTTACAGTTGGTATCAGAGAGAAGCGTCTTTTAGGCTTCCTTTCTTTTAAGATAAGTTTTCTCTAGACCTTTTAGTGACGTTCTGGTTTTCCTTGACCTTCTACCCACCTCTTGTAGGACATACCCCTCGACCTACGGTACCACTTTCACCGCGGTTCGACCATCAGCATGGTTTTGGTTACCCACCCTTTGGTCTCCAACAACCTCAGCCAACCCCACAACATCACCAGAATTACCATCAAGGATACTACCCTTTTCAGCTTGAACCTCAAGTGAATCCAGTTTACCCTCAGCAGCAGCAGTACCAGCAACAAGTACCTTTTGGTTACCCTCCGGTTTACCCACCAGTTCCACCGGTTAGACCAGTTTTCGAGCAAGCACCACCAATTGACTGGTACACGAGGTTGAGAAGGAATAGGGTTCAAGACTTCCATGGGAATGTGGAACATTCCAAGGCCGAAGAATGGTTAAGAGGCTTCAAAAAGGCTTGCAGGAATATACATGTTCCTGAATCTGAGATGGCACAGTTAGCTGTTAGTTTCCTTTTAGGCGCAGTAGAAGCTTGGATTGATGCTATACATAGTAGTAATGGTAAGGTAACAGATTGGGAAGGCTTTAAGGCCATGTTCTATAACGAGTATTTTCCAGAAACGGTGCAGGCAGACATGGCAAGTCAGTTTTTGAAACTTAAATAGGGTAATTATATGACAGTATCACAGTACACCAACAAGTTTAACGAGTTGGGAAGATTTTACCCTGAGTTGATGAAGGCCGAAGAGAGGAAGATGGCTCTTTATAAGGAAGGTTTAGCCTATCAGATACAGTATGGTATGTTAGGTTTCACGGCTAAGAATATGGCTGAGTTGCTGAATAAAGCCTTGGAGGTTGAGACCTTCAGGAAGAAGGCTACAGTGGTTATTGGGAACAAGAGGAACTTTGGGACTAGTCAGGGTAATCACCGAGGAGCCCCATAATAGAATATTAAGAAGGCAACAGCTCCTCCGGCAGCTAAGGCCCCAAACAGTGCACCTCTGTGTTCCAAGTGCAATAGGAATCATTCAGGGGAGTGCAGAGCTAGTTCAGGCGGTTGCTACTTTTGCGGAGAACCGGGGCACTTTTCTAGAGAATGTCCCAATAAGGGGAATAAAGGGAGTACGAGCCGAGGAAATGGGAGAAACGGCCCAGGCCGACCAGTTCGAGTTTTTGCAGCTGATGCTAGAGATGCAGAACCAGAGGATGATGTTATCTCAGGTACCTTGTTGTAAATTCATTTTATTAAGATGTTTTTATAGCGTGATTACTCATGTTGTAACTGTATTTAAATGAATGAATATGCCTCTTAGGTACGATAATGTAAGATAACCTAGTGGTCAGGGCCTTGTTTGATACGGGAGCGTCTAACACTTTTGTGTCGACCAAGGTAGCTAAGAAGTTGAGTCTACCTTCGGAACCTTTGAGAAACACCCTGGAGATAACTACACCGTTAGGGAAGGTAACTAAGGTGACTAGGATGATACCTCAAGTGGAAGTCGAGTTGGACCTTATAAATGCAAGAGTGATTTCACTGTTTTAGACTTTTCAGACTTTGATGTGATTCTTGGAATATATTGGCTATCCGAGAATTTTGTTCACCTAGATTGCCGAGAGAAGAAAGTGACCTTTAAAGTTCCCGGGAAATCGGATAAGACTTATCAAGAGAATGTGTACAAGCCGAGTAAGAAGCGACATCCGATAATTTCAGCGGTCAAGGCAATCAGTGCTTGTCAGAAGGGTTGTGAAGGCTACTTGTTGTACACAGTGGATGTGGAACAAGCGAAGCCAAAGCTAGAAGAAACTCCTGTGGTGAGAGAGTACCCTGAGGTATTTCTGGAAGAGTTACCAGGAAACATGTCGGATAGGGAAATCGAGTTTGAGATCAAGTTGATACCGGGAGCGGCACCAGTTGCCAAGGCACCCTATAGAATGGCACCGGCTGAATTAAAGGAGTTGAAGGCTCAACTTAAGGATATGCTTGAGAGGAATATAATTCAGCCTAGTACTTCGCCTTGGTGAGCCCCTGTCTTGTTCGTGAAGAAGAAAGATGGTAGTATGAGGATGTGTATCGACTACAGAGCGCTGAATAACCTTACCATCAAGAACAAGTACCCTTTGCCGAGGATTGATGATTTGTTTAATCAGTTGCAAGGCAAGAAAGTGTTGTCTAAGATTGATCTTAGGTCTGGTTATCATCAGTTGAAGATTAAAGTGGCAGATATACCGAAGACGGCTTTTAGCACGAGGTATGGACATTATGAGTTCTTGGTCATGCCTTTTGGACTCACTAATGCCCCATCTGCATTCATGGACCTGATGCAGCAAGTTTTCATGACATACTTGGATAAGTTCGTGATAGTGTTCATAGACGACATCCTAGTATACTCTAAGGATGAGAAAGAACATGAGGAACACTTAAGGATAGTGTTAGAAACTTTGAAGAGAAATCAGTTGTTTTCTAAGTTTTCGAAGTGTGATTTTTGGTTGAAGTAAGATAAAGACCCAGCTTTGGTTGATTTGAAGCGAGTTGCTAGAGAGAAGCCTACAGTGGGTTATGTATTGGACAAGAATGGAAACCTTTGGTACCAGGATCGTCTGTGTGTGCCTAATGTTGGCGACCTAAGACATAGGGTCATGGAAGAGGCACATAGGATCGCCTTTGTAGTTCATCCAGGTACTACTAAGATGTATCGGGACTTGAAAGAAAGGTTTTGTTGGCCCTCGATGAAGTTGGAAATAGCTAAGTTCGTGTCAGAATGTGACATTTGCCAGAAAGTGAAGGCAGAACATAGAAGACCAGGAGGAATGCTTAAGCCCTTGGATATCCCTGAATGGAAGTGGGATAAGATTACGATGGATTTCATCACCGGTTTACCGAAGACTAAAGGTGGGTATGATGCGATTTGGGTGATCGTGGATAGATTGACCAAATCTGCCCATTTCTTACCGTATAAGGTCGATATGCCTTTGAAGAAGATGACGACACTATACTTGGATAATATAGTGAAGCTACACGGAGTTCCTATCTCTATAGTCTCGGATCGAGATAGTCGATTCGTCAGTCGGTTTTGGAAGAGTTTACAAGAAGCCTTTGGAACCAAGTTAGACTTGAGTACGGCCTTTCACCCTTAGACAGATGGACAATCTGAGAGGACCATCCAAACACTCGAGGACATGCTAAGAGCTTGTGTCTTGGAAGTAGGTGGATCATGGGATGATTACCTACCGGTAGCGGAGTTTGCCTACAACAACAGTTATCATGCAAGTATAGGCATGCCGCCGTTTGAAGCTTTGTATGGAAGAAGATGTAGAACGCCATTGTTTTGGGATGAAGTCGGGGAAAGACAGATCACAGGGCCATAACTGGTTGAACAAGCAAAGGAAAGGGTTCAGTTGGTTCAGAAGAATCTGAAAGCAGCTCAAGACAGGTAGAAAAGTTGGGCAGGCGTTAGAAGAAGACCGCTTGAGTTTGAAGTCGGTGATAGGGTGTATCTACGAGCTTCACCGAAAAAGGGAGTGAAACGCTTTGGACAAAAGGGAAAGCTAAGTCCAAGGTATGTTGGACCTTTTGAAATTCTGGAAAGGATTGGACCGTTAGCTTACAAGCTTAAGTTACCGGAATCGATGTCAAGGGTCCATAGTGTGTTTCACGTTTCGATGTTGAAGAAGTGTCTGACGAGGAATGATGTTGAAACTACAATTGATCCGGAAATTTTACAAGACAATCTTGCTTATGATGAGAGACCGATCAAGATTTTGGACCGGAAGGAAAAGATGATTAAGAGACGGATGATCCCATTGGTTTTGATTCAGTGGAGCAATCATTCACCCGAGGAGGCAACTTGGGAGGTTGAAGATGATATGATTAGTGAATTCCAAGAGTTTGTGGATCTACCAGGTACGTTCTAGTTTCGAGGACGAAACTCCTTTTAAGGGGGGAGGAATGTAATATTCCAATTTTCGGGAAAGGGCAGACGTGTCATTTTGCGAAAACGAAATATTATTATTTCTTTTCTTTAAGGGATTTAAGTATTTAATTGAGTATATATATATTTTTTCGAGTTATATGTATATATAATTAAGGGAAAATCTGATTATTTGGTAATTAAAGGACAATTAAGGAAAAAGGGATTTATGGGAAATTGGTATTTAAGGAAATTTACACACAATAATCTCATAACCTAAACACAAAATCAGAAATCAGTTTTTTCACCCCCTTCTCTGCGCAATTTGGAGGAGGAAAGAGGCCAAGAGAGTTTTCACGATATCTGAAGCGTTTCTTAACCGTTTTCAGATCCGACGAGAGAATTGGAATTGTTGTGAGAAGGGCAATGCTTGGGGATCAGATTGTTGAGAAGTGTTGCAGATTTTCGTGGCTGTTTAATCTGGTTTTTTGGCTGCAAATAGGTAAGAAACTCTTCCTATGATCTCGATTATGATTCGTAAAGTTTCGATCATGTATTATGATGCGTAGATGCAAGAAAGATGTGTTTTTCGTTAATCAAAGGATCATAGATGTTTAGATATGATCATCTATGTTTTACTATGTTGAAATCGACGTTAATTAGGTTAGAAACGGATTTGAAATCGCGTTTAGCAGATTTAGCGTTTTGGGAAAAACCCAGGCGGACGGGCGTCTGCATTAGGCGGACGGGCGTTTGTGACCCTAGTAGCTCAAACGGGCGTTTGCACAAGGCAGACGGGCGTTTGAGGTTAGATTTTTTATTCAGGATGTAGCTGTTTTAGGCGGACGGGCGTTTGGGGTTTAGTGGACGGGTGTTTGATTACGGACGGGCGTCCATGGGTGGTCAGACGTGCGTTTGGCCTGTTTTACTTTGTTTTGACTGTTTTAGCGTTTCAGATTGGTTTTTGGCCTAAAAAATCGTGTTTTAACTATTTTAAATCCCTTATTCATGAGGTGTTAACATTGTTTAACCTTAAACAAGCCTGAATTGAACTTCTGATTCGTTCAGTTAAAACACCGAATGTACTCTTAAAGGGAGTTGAAGTTCGGATCCGTCGGAAGAGCATGATAGGCTTATGCTTTGATGAATTAATATTCATCAATGTCTGTGTAATTGCTAGGCCTTGTCCATGTTTAGTGGTCTAGGAAGAGAGTAGTCAAGGTGAGGGAGATTAATTGAAAACACTAAGGTGGTTAGCTAATCATTATAATAAAATACGTGCTTGACTAGTAAAAGATTAAACAACATGTCTCTCTTGGATAGGCACCAGTCTATATCGCGATGAGTGTGCTACCTCTGAAGGTGGAAAAAACCCGTAGGTCAAAAGAACCACAAGTTCGGGGGACTCCACTGAGGTGTGCGTACTATCGGAGCCTACCTATTCTAGCCTCCGTGGATATTGGTGTGATCCACTAATATGTTGCAATCGATATCTCTTGGTGGATATACATCAGGCGTAGTGCCCTTGAGTGCGGTTGTAACATAGATGAATTAAGTAGAAACGTTTAGTCAATTCATGTTGATGGACATGAGATGAACCCTAGATTGAGTCGGTCGTACATAAACAACTAAACTTTTAATTATCTTTTCTTTATAAATTGTAATTGTTGTCATAGCTTCTCTTTCTTATTAAGTACGTTGTACTTACCTCAAATGCATGTTTTCTATGTGTTTGGGGGTGAGAAGACGAACAAGTGGATCATAGTTACGAGGAGGAGTTCGATGATGACGTTTGACGACGCTTCATTGAAGACTTTGCATTTACCATTATGTTATTCATTTATTAGACTGTTTTTAGTACTGTTGGTTTAGACTTTTGGTCTTTCGAGACTTGTAGTACTGTTGCGTTTCTTTTGAGAATATCGTACGTTCTTTTAGATTTCGTTTTTCCCTTGAATGTAACAAGTTACATTTCCATCTTTAGATTTGATTTCTATTCTTGGATGTTTGGAAATTTTATACCCGAGTCTTTTGCTTCCGTTTGCTTATTTTTGATACGACGTAGTAGAGGCTTACGTATAAAGTGAATTTATTTTTATTTTATACGTGCCGAAACTTTCTTTTCCGGATAAGGACTCAGTGTCCGGGAACGGGGCGTTACAAATAAGTTCAATAGAAATGTTTTGTTCGATGAATATTTTATTCGATTTATTGTAGCTACTGGTTATAAGTCCATGGTCCCCGGGTTGGTTCCTAACACGCGAGTGTTTTCTCGTATTGTGGATCCTCGAGAATAAACTAAATAGTTGGTCTATTTAATGAATATACAATATTATTATTCGGTAAATAATATGTAATATAGAAAATACATTTTCTATTAATTTTTTATGGCATGTGCGCCACACTTGTGAGGAAATTAGGAAAAGAAATTTTCCTAGATTATGCCACATATGTAATTATTTATTTATTTATTTGTTAGATAATTAATAGAAACAAATAAGAGATTGATTTTATCCCTTTTATGAGAAATATCTTCTTATTTTATGGCAAATATCTTTTCCTTATGGAAAAATGTAATTGTATTATGGAAAGGATAACTCTATCTTGACGAGACTAGTTAATTTCCTATATAAAGAGAGTTCCTCCCAACACAATGACAATCAAAAAAATTGGCGCCACTTTCAATAAAAAGAAAAGAAAAAATTAGTTTATTGTTCTAGCCATTGGGAGAAGAAAACCTAGGGTTTTTCTTAAGCATATTCGAGGAGGATCTACTACGAGGATCGGCTTCCACCATTCGTCGCTTGGAGGTACAATCCGGAAGTTCACGGCTTCACTTCTGTTGGGTAATTCTTCAATCTTCTTGTAGTTATATTAATTAATCATGTGAATTAAATCGTGGTAAAATCGGATGCGAATTTAATTTGTAGCTTCCGCTGTGTATGATCGAGTGTCTCGATCGGTGCTGTGAATCAGATATGATGATCCAATAATGGATCGGATCCGAATTCAGGTTTCTGTATATCCAGCATGTGGTATCGGAGCAAGGTTAAATCAATTTTGCGATCTTGATCTATTGAAAACCTGATTTTTCGGGTATAGGAAATTATGTAATTCATTGGTTGTAATTTAATTTCCTAGAAAATAGAATACTTTTCGGCATTGTTGTATATATTTTAAAGTCGAAGCTTTTATGGAAGAACAACTCAGAGGCGCAATGGTCTAGATGTGTTACAGCAATCCCGTAGGTCAAGGGTTTGAATCACCCTTGATGCATTTTTAATCAAATTTTTCCAGAAAAGTTGCAGTATTGGTGAATAAAGGGAAACTAATTGTAGTAGCTGAGAATCGAACCCGCACTGCCACGGAAGGAAGAAGGACGTGCTGACCAACTTGGCTATGAAACGGATTGAGAAGAAATTGGATCGGCTTATATCTGTGGATGCGGATTCTGTAATAGAAAATTAGTAAACCTATTAGATTGAGTTTAGTTTTTTATTTAATTGTTTTATGATAGATTAGATACGGGGGTACCAACGGTCCATCTCAGTTGTTTATTTTTCGCATTTATTTTCTTATGTGATTATTTATGTGATATAACCATGTCATGCATCATATTCATGAATTCCACTCCTAGCATATGCATACATGTAGATAATTAATTTTGGCATTAATTAGGCATGTATGAACACATAATTAGTTTAGATTAATTTTAGTAATTAATTAAATTAATTGAACAAACGAAATTTTATCTGGATATAAAATTCACATGATAAAAATAAAATTTACTGGGTGAATTTGGTTTTAGGATTTTAAATCATTTAGGGATTTAATTATATAGTGTCTACAATAAAGGGATTTTAATAATCGGAAAAAAATGGAAAATCGTGAAAAGTTGGACACTAACTAGACGGTATTTGCAATCGATATGTTGGTGATTGCTTTTTATAATTTATTGTTTTCGGATTATTGGAAAAATTCTGATATCCTAAATTTTTATCATGACAAAATTAGGACTATAAAATTCATTGGTGATTTTTTTTGGTGTAGTGTCTGCACAAGAGTTTTCTAAATGATCGGAGAATTGGAAAATCATGAATAAGGTGACATTAGTTAGACGATATTTGGAACCGTTAAACTATGGGAGCTTTAAATTTTGTGATTTATTGTTTTTCAAATTATTAGAAAATTCATAAAGTCCTAAAGTATTAGGATTATAAAATTCTTGGTGAATTTTAATTGTGTAGTGTCTACACAAGGAATTTTCATAAATCCAGAAAATTGGAAAATCATGAATATAGTGACACTAGTTAGACAGTATTTGGAACCGATGAACCAGTGGGAGGATTAATTTAAATATTCATGATTTATTGTTTTTCTGGATTGTGAAGAAATTCTGAAAATCCTAATGAGACTATGTATTTTTCAAAATAACGAGTGAGAGCGGGGACCTCACGGCCTCTACTGTTGGCACAAGCATGTGAGAGAATGGTGACGCTTCGTGGCGCTTTGATTTCAGCCCCCTACGGATGGCCTTCACCGCTATCAACATTCAAGGCTTGGTCTCCGAAAGGATAAGATTTTGAGTACTCTTCGGGTCATTGACCTACCATACGGCGGCATACTCGGGGCGTACTTAAAAATCTGAAACAGTAGGCCGGTCACACTCACAAGGATATTTTTGGAAATATCTTGGTTGAAAAAGGAAGGTAATCAATTAAACGGAGATGTTTGATTCTCAATGGATTAATTGTTGAGAGAGATTGTCTCAATTTAATCGTCACCTCTTTGACCTACCCTACAGCGGCACTGTAGGTGTGAGATTAAATCCTTGGAATGGTAGGATAAACTGCGTGCATGACATCACGTTTATAATTCCTAAAATCATTATTTGTTGTGGTGTATGATTTGATTTATATTTCTGTCGTAATTTATTTTTCATCTACATATCATCTCAAGGTGACAAGACTGCTTAAGTAATTAAAATTGACTGATGATGACTTCGTAAAAGTGGAAAAATAACAAGAACTTTGACCTCAATAATCGAGAATGCAAATTAATTTTTCGGAAGAGGATGTTTCTCTTGAGCCTACAAACATAAGTGACATTGATATGTATGTCACTGTTGTCACTCGTGTTGAACGAGAGATAAAATAAAATTAGTTCAAAGATGACGAGAATGATTTGGCATCAATCTCACTGGACATCCCACAGTCATGAGTAGTGTCTACTCAAATGAACTGCTAGTTCGCGGCCATTTCCTTTAAAGAAATCCAAGAATGGGAACGAATGTCTAAAAAAGGTAGGTCATCAAGACTAAATAAGTTAAAAGCTAAACCGAAATATTAGTATAGGATAGGGAAAGTGATTTTGGATACTAACCTATGAATCCTTAGAGACCTCCTTAACCGGGTACTTTGACCTGGAAGTTAAGTCATTTTGTAAGAACAATGTAGCTAGGCATTCATGATGAAGAGTAGACAACAAGCAGTTATTTCAGCTAAGATTGTGGGAGGATATAATGAAATAAATTTCGGATTTTAATCCTTGAAAATCATAGAAATCTAATTTCTATTTTCAGATTCGTTGGAACGAATGGATTCACTTTCAAATCGATAATATAGTTGCCTTAAATAAAGTGAATATGACATTTGTATACGATTCTGAGACTCAGACTTTTGTCTAATAAAGTCAGAACCACTAAGTAATGCTGAAAAGGTAGCTATTAAGACAAATGGTTTCCATTTTAAGATAAACGATTCTTCAGCATCTATTAATTAGTGCATGTATCTTAAAGATAAGATCTCAAGACTGGCTAAGGGTGATTCCTATCTCCCAGTCTAAGAACACTATCTCAAAGGAGTAATGACTAAGTAACCTTTCAATTAGGAAAAGGTAATAGAACTGAAGAAGTATCACAACTTGTTCATATTGACCTTCGGGGTCTTATGAAGGATACAAGATAGTGGGAGATTTTGAGTAATAGACATTTTGTCTAATGACTACTTGAAACGCCAATTAGTTTATCTATATATTTGAAGGAATCTTTGATATTACCAGAGAAACAAGTATTCCATGCTCAGATATAGGCTATATCATAGTATTTGGAACTGATGCTCGGCCTACCTTCGAGTGAAACGATTTCACTAAAAGGGTAAACCCTGTATCATCTTATATAGTTATTGATATGCTACATTACACTGCTTAACTCAATTAAGATACATTATTATGTAATACCGAGAAGTCTACCTAGAAGATGCTTATGAATTTGTGGATAAAGAGTGAAGTACATTTACTCCACTTCCGCGAATAGAGGCATTTAGCACTAGTGCTTGAAGGTAGGACTGGAGATTTTACATAGACGTTCAGATGGTGACTGTTCGTGAAATATCGTAATGCAATGAGTAAAGGTTGGTTATAAGATTCTTAAGATCGGATAGTGACGGTTACACTGTTACATCCTTTCTAAAATAATGTTTAAATAACAACCTTAGACCTTGAAGTACAGTTACTCAAGGAGTTACTTTTAATCAGACCGCATCCAACATTGGTTGTTGGGGGTTACGCTGATAAATACTCCTACACCAGATCCGAATATCGATCCACCCAAATGCAGTGGGAGTATGGTTTACCCATTGACCCACTGTGATCATGCAGACTTTACAATCTGCTGGGGGTGATTGATCATCTATGGTCTTTTTGGGAAGGCTGTATAAAATTCTGATAATAAGAGGTCGGTTTAATGCCATAAACCCGTAAATGGAGTTTTGGTACTCCAATTCTGTTCACACTTTTATAGAACCACCTGAGTGTCTCAGGCCTATTGGGAGAAATTGGATGAACGTGAAAAGAGTCGAATGAATGAGAAAGTTTAACTTTCAAGGCAAAGCCAAGTGGTCAAGGGGTAATTCCTTGAGAAGTAGAGAGTTAACCAGGGGTGGAAATTTTGAAATCAAAAATGAATATTTGTGAACATTGCGGATATCATTTGAAAATGAGTAGTTTAGATAGAATTGAACTTTTGATCGATCCCGGTACCTGGGATCCTATGGATGAAGACATGGTCTCTCTGGATCCCATTGAATTTCATTCGGAGGAGGAACCTTATAAGGATCGTATTGATTCTTATCAAAGAAATACAGGATTAACTGAGGCTATTCAAACAGGCAGAAAGCAGTTGGGGTCTCACCATTTAGCCTTGCTTGACTTCCTAGAAAGCAGAAAGATTAACAAGGGTGATGCCCTGAAACTTTCTTGTCATACAACGGAGCTTCAATTTAGTTGGAATAGAAGGGTATTAGCTTAAAGCCAATGGTAGATTGCCTGCTTATGCTCATATCAATTGATGGATTAAAGCAAACCTCTAGGTCATTAAAAGGCGTATATTTGAAATGTGTGGGCTTGACCAGAATATGATGAGTCTTTTGTAGGCCAGAGAATCAATATTGGTAAAGAGTAGATGTTAGTGTTAGTGAAACGTGACACTGCAATAGTTGTAAGCAACATGGGTGTGTTATCTGAAGTCAGAAACTGACGAGCCAAAGCTTCTTTGAATTAGAGAAATAGACTATATTCTTAGAAATCCATTCAGTCGAATTCATGTTAACAAGTTGTTGGCCGTATCCCATCCATCTTATTGGTTAAGATGATATGATGCTTTTTCCTATGCAACATTCAACGAGAGGTTTCCTACCCAACCCCTCACAGAATAAATCTTTTATTCTTTGGATAAAGAGAAAATGGGATAGATTCTCTTTTGGATAGAGAAAGTCAGATTACTAAAAGTCAATTAAAGTCAAATCTCGGATTTGAGCAATGGATAGCACTATAGTGCATCCTCAAATACCTTTAGAGAATGAGGAGTTGTATGCTTGAGTATTCGGGTGCAAACTTGAGTATTGTTGACTACACTGATTCTGATTTTAAGTCAGATTAAGGATGATCGTATGTCGATCTCGGGCTCAGTGTTTACTTATAGTGACGGAGCTATAGTTTGGAGCAATCTAGCACTGCCAATCTGAATATGTTAGTCGAATACATAGCAGCTTTTGGAGCAGCTAAAGAGGCATAGTGGCTTGAGAAGTTCTTTGTTGGATCGGGAAGTGATTCCAGGTCTCGATAAGTCGATACTATTGTACTGTGAAAATAGTTGAGAGGTAGCTCATGCAAATGATCTTCGCAGTCACAAGAGGTCAAAAGCATATTGAGAGAGATTACCATCTGAATAGACAGACCGTACAAAGAGGCGACGTTTCGGTCCTAAAAGATCGCCTCGAGCCGACAACCTTGCTGACCAGTTTACCAAGTCATGTGGCATCTAATGTCACTGATAAGCACTTGGTGGGTATGAAATTGGGAGATATGTGTTGGTCCCAGAGGAGGGTAAAAGTATAGTCGGAGGGGGGTGAATGACTATACTGGAGTTTCAAAAACTTTTCTTGTTTCGAAAGCTTTTGGGCAGCGGATAAGTCCCTTCTTTAAATACCGTTTGAAAGTAGGTTATGCAAGCACAGATATAAGATGCAACAAATAAAGTGTTGTAAAGTAAATTTCTGAAAGTAAATAGACACAAAGGTTTATAGTGGTTCAGGGTGGTGTAGTCTCTTAATCCACTCTTCTCTTGTGATCATTGGAGGAATTCACTATTGTCTTTTACAGATACAATAGTTAGATTGTCCTTGGCTACACAAGCTTCACAATCTCCAAGACTGTCACTCCCTGGCTACAAAAGCTTCAGTGACTCAGTCTTCAACAATGCTCATTGAGAACAAATCCTTCAGCAGCTATCACAAACACAACTCCTTCTCAGATGGCTCTGATTCAGTTGCTTGACTGGTGTGAATTGGATTCACAGATTCCGTTGATCAATCTCAGTGATTGATGTGGAATTTGAGCTCTGATAACTGAGTTGATCTCTAGATGTGTCCTTTAAGTTCAGATAAAAGGCTTAGTATTTTTGACAGAGTTTTTGCTTGTTCTTATGTATTCAAAAACAAATCCTGAATGTCAATGCCTTCTATTTATAGCCTTGATAATCCTTGATTTGAATTTCAGTCCGTTGGCTATTTAAGGTGGGGAATAATCCTTGATTTAATTCTTGATTCCTCCTTAATTATATCCTCCTTGATTTCAGTGATCCGGATTTTATTCAACCGTCTATCATAAAATCCGTCCTTGATTGATTATGCATTTAATGCTTGATCCTTTGAATCTTCCTTATTTTTCACGTTCTGAATAAGCTTGAATTGCTTAGCTGTTATTTCACTTGTCTGTTACTTGAACGGTTGAGTGTTCCTTCTGACTAAGCTGGTTAGTTCTTCCTTCACTACTTTTTCTTTACTTAGCCGGCAGACAGTTCACTTTGCCGGTTCACTGCTTTCTTGATTTCTTTGATCTTTCAAGAGTCCTTGTACTTCATTGATCCTTGATTTATGTGAGATCAGTGTACACCATATTTAAACAATGAATTTCATTACCTGAAATATAACTTAGACTTATCCATGGTCATCACAGACTTCCCTTGTTATAAGTCAGTCCATATGTCTCCATGCTTCTCTGCTGGTACTTGGCTGCTTTCACTCTGCCGAAATTCTGTTTTACTTAGCCATCCTACGAACTAGTACAATACTTGTCTGACTCAACTTATACAACGTGTCAGACTCTAGTAAAGACTTATACATAGATTTCTAACTTATTTCAGGCTTGCTATAACAGTTAGAATGACCATCATGAAAACATAATAAAATGTTCCTAACAATTTCCCCCTTTTTGATGATGCAAAAACCCTCATAAGCCTGAACATAAGTATTCAAAAAAATTCATAATAATAACAGAATAAAACTCAAAAATTTTATTCATCCATCAAGGGCAATAAAGGTAAGTTCAAGACAGAATCAGAATGCTACAGCTACATTTTGTTTAGGTTCTCTTTGTACCTCTTGAACTTTGTAGTCAGAATCTTTTCCATGTATTTCCAGTCAACTTCTGGGAACTTCCATTTCCAGTATACCACAGCAGTGCGTTCGGAGATGCCAAGAAATACTCTCTTGTTGATGAGTCTGTGGAAGTCAGGCATAGTCTCATTTGCATTGGGCTCTCCAAAGTATGTTTCAAGTTTGTCCCTGGCTTCAGCAATGTGTGGATCTACAAACTTCAAATTCTTATACATCATCCACTTTTGTGAGGGCTCTAGTTTGCTTATTGGACTGAAAAACTTCACAATGTTATTGAATTCTACTTGTCTTTCACTAGACAGGTCCTCTGGTCCTTTAGCACTAAGAGGTATTGACAAGTTGATTCTGCTGGTTGAGCTAGATGCCTCTTCTTTAGATCCTTTCCTGAGAGAAGCATATTCTCTCTTTACATCATTGTAGATCTTTGCCATATCTACCCTTATCTCTTCATCTTGATAACTAAGCTAGTCTGCCCAAGCTTCATCTTGTGACTGATTTGGATACAGACTGTCTTGATTTCTAAAGAATTCCTTCACATTATCCAACACTGTTACTTCCTTTTATTCCCTCTTTCTGTAGGTAGTGACGGTCCTTTTCTGACCATAAAAGGTTCCAGATGTTTGTCTTTGTCTACTGACACTTCCTCTGCTTGTGCTGGATCGATGTTGACTTGCTGAGCCTCTTTGCTGACTAGATCCAGGCCTTTGCCGCTATCTCTGTCATTATATCTTCTTTGTATATGTTGGTCCCTTGAAAAGGCTTTGGTTAATTTTAGAGGGGGGTGAATAAACTTAACACTTAAAACTTTTGGAGTTAACAAACTTAGCAACTTCAAAGACTCGATACTTCGATAGTCGTCGACACTCGCAGTCCGTCGACCGTTGAGTTTACTGAATTTGTGCAGCGGAAATATATC
The DNA here is from genome assembly GCA_036785695.1 of Gentiana straminea. Taxonomy (NCBI): domain Eukaryota; kingdom Viridiplantae; phylum Streptophyta; class Magnoliopsida; order Gentianales; family Gentianaceae; genus Gentiana; species Gentiana straminea. The sequence continues at coordinate 3,827,280 of JAVUPR010000482.1, forward strand.
AAAAATTAAGCCTTATTACTTGTTGTTAAATATGATACCAAGTATTAGATACTCAGTAGTGTATGTGTGTGAATTCAGTTGCTAGATTCAGTAGATTGATGTGTTATATAAACTATGTGCAGAATATAAATGCAGAAAGTAAGTAGGCAGATTTTATAGTGGTTCCGGGTGGTGTAATCCCGTCGGTCCACTCTTCTCCTGTGATGTTGGAGGTAATTCACTAGAGATCTTTGATGTAGCTGTTACAAAAATCCCTAAGTTGCTTGTCCTTCACCAATAACTATGGCTCACAAACTGAACACTTGGAACATGTAGGATTGCTGCTCCAAAGTCTTCCACTGGTCCTTGAAGCGTAGGATTGCCTCTTCACCAGCTCCACCACAAAAAACAGTCTTTCACACCCAAAGATGCTTCATTGTCTTCAGTAGATTTCTTGTAAAAGAAAGTTTGAATCAAGTAAGTGATTCAGCTTTCAGCAGCTTGATCGGGATGATATGATCAGCAGCTTGATGTCTTCAAGTGTGTAAACTTGATGCAGCTTGAATCCAGATTACACTTGAAGATTTTCTCTGGATCAGTAGATTAAAGCTCAGTAGGGTCAGCAGGGTGTTTATTTAATTCTGATTGCTCAAGACAGATCCTTAATTTTTTTATCAATGCTCATCACTTGTATCTGAATTAGGAGTCCTCTATTTATAGGTGGGAGTCCTTGTGACTTATGTTTGAAATTCAAACATAGACGTTTCAGATTTGTCCCATTTGACTTGCTTTCTGTCGCTGTTCATAGTTCTGACACAGTCAGACTGCTTTTTGATAGTTTACAGTCTGTCCACCCTTTGACTTGTAACCATTGGATAAAGGTCTGAATCATCCCAACGTTCCTTTGATCCTAATCATTGATTTGTTTGATAAATCAGAGGTTGTTAGCTGTCCATTTCTTTGTAATCTTCCAATGTAGCCTTTGAATAATCGAAATATGTGTCCAGCGGGTTCCTGAGAATATAAGTCTGCTGATATACACATTAGTAAGCTTATCCTTGTTTTGTTGTGTTTAAAAACACTTCAGCTAACTGTCTTTTATCTAACTTTTATTTATGAAGTTAGATTACACCTTTTTGCATATAACTAAGTTCCAATCACCACTTAACTTGTGGAACTTAGACCTTGTACATAAGGTATATGTAATCAATTTAGGTCATCACAGACTTCCCTAAATTCTGATTCCATATCCTTAACTTAAATTACTAAGTTTGATCCCTTAGCCTTCAATTACAGAGTTTGAGATCTCAGCCTTCAGTCTTCAAGCAGGTTCCTGACAAGTCTACTGACCTAGCTACCCTACTGATCTAGACTAGTCTGCTGATGCAAGTCAGCTGACCTTTTACAGTGCTTGTTTGATCAAACCAATACAACATCAAATTCTAATAAACCTATACATTTGATCTAGACATCTTTTTGCCTTTGCTCTATAACAGCTAGTTTGGCACTCATCACTAAAACTTAAAAATAAGCCTTAAGGATGTGGAAAGAGTTATGGAAATTGTTGGACTTATTTTTAAGTTTTAGTGATGAGTTCCAGACTAGCTGTTATAGAGCAAAGGCAAAAAGATGTCTAGATCAAATGTATAGGTTTATTAGAATTTGATGTTGTATAGGTTTGATCAAACAAGCACTGTAAAAGGTCAGCTGACTTGCATCAGCAGACTAGTCTAGATCAGTAGGGTAGCTAGGTCAGTAGACTTGTCAGGAACCTGCTGAAGACTGAAGGCTGAGGGCTCAAACTCAGTAATTGAAGGCTAAGGAATCAAACTTAGTAATTTAATTTAAGGATATGGAATCAGAATTTAGGGAAGTCTGTGATGACCTAAACTGATTACATATACCTTATGTACAAGGTCTAAGTTCCCCAAGTTAAGTGGTGATTGGAACTTAGTTATATGCAAAAAGGTGTAATCTAACTATTTTTAGGATCAAGCGCTTACCGTTGTACTAAAACCAATTTGTGTTAGTAAAGGTGCTACTTTATTTCCTTATACCACACCTTCACAGCGCCATGGGTCGAATGCACACAGGCGGGCAGAGTGCTGTATACCCAACAATCTCCCCCTAGCACCTGTTACCCACTCAACCGTGGTTTAACACAGAATGCTGTTACCGGGATTCGAACCTTTGACCTGCTCTGCTACCAGTTTTTAGGATCAAGCGCTTACCATTGTACTAAAACCAATTGGTGTTAGTAAAGGTGCTACTTTATTTCCTTATACCACACCTTCACAGCGCCATGGGTCGAATGCACACAGGCGGGCAGAGTGCCGTATACCCAACAGTATAGGATGAGGGAATCCAGTACAAGGTTCATTTGTGGCCCTTTCCCTCTCCTTCATGGATTTTCTTTGCCGCTCCTCTTTTCTTATTTTTATCTCTCTATCTCTTGCTCTAGCGGTTCTTCATTAAAATTTTGGGGTCTAACTGTTGCTTATCATCTCTTTCCCTTTTTTTGGCAGCATCATCCCTTTGTTGCAATAAGATGTTATTTGTAGCTTCAGTTGTACCAATCAGAGTGTCTAATTTGGATGTAATGGATGTGAATCTTTTGTTATGATCGGATAACTTCTTTGTCACACTGCCAAATGACGTGGCCTTTTCTAGTGCTATTCCAGTCCTTAACCGACAGTGTATCGGGTCAAACTGTAGTGCTAGTGTGGTGAGTCAGGTGTCGAATCCTCAGGGAAACGTATGGTAATTCAGAGTGTGGCTAAACACCAAGAAGCTATTATTAACTCAATCTAAGTCGTAATTTTTCTTTTTCCTTTTTAGTAACCTTAAAACAGTAAATAAATGCATAAAACTAAAACAGATATATATATATAGATACATAAATATATATATAAATATATAGAAATACATATATATATATATATAGATATAAATATATATAGGTACCAATACAATATATAAGATATAAATAATAGTAATATATTAGAAACTAGCCAAGAATATGTCACTGAATCAGTATCTCTTTTTAGTAGAAATAGATGTGCTTGATCTTTCCTTATTTTAAGGTGAATCAATTATATATGAACCGGTGTATTCCTAAACTAGACAACTCCTCCTCACACGAGCGTATGAAATTGTCATATGTCAAATTGTCAATAGTTCAATCTCCACAACTGCCCTATGCTAATCTCGTTAGTCCGAACAGTACCGAGTACAAATCTACCCCGGATAAAAGAGGTTATTCCGTTTGTCGACGGCCGATGTTATTCAAAAGGCTCCGGTTGTCAGGCGGATCGATTTAACTTTCCGGTGTTAGTTTCAATTAAACCATTGATTTTAACATTATTATGATCTTGAACACAAATTTAATAAGATTCATCTTTCCCAAGACAAATCTGCCCCCGGGTAGGAAATAAGATTCCGTTGTCACGTTTTCACTCGGCCATTTTTACCCTCCGGTTTTTCTATCCTTTATCTCATATCCTAACTTCTCTGGTCAGTTCATCGTTAGGTTATATGTTGCGATTCATCTTGGTTAATTACGTCAATCCGAATATTATCAATACGTTGCAAGATAGAAAAAGATTCATTATAATCGATTTTAATTCAATTTTAACATAGTCATCATCTATTTCCCTAAAAAGATAAACTAATTCAATTTCATATCTTGGCTAGATATAGAGTTAGCCTAATATCATTATAACTAATATATAGATACTAATAACAACAAACAAACATAAATACATTAAAAAGTTACCAGATTACAATTGTAGTGTCAGAGCCGTATTCTCCGGAAATAGCAACTCCTTTAGCAACAACGAGCCTTGATAAACCTTTTAAGTACTAAAACGATACTTATACTACATTATTATTTCGACAGAGTGTCGTTTACGGTATTTACAGAACTACAAACTAGATTAAGATAATATATATATATATAGAAGTGATATATATATATATATTGGTACAACTCCATCAAGCTGCAAATGAGGAGTATTTATAGAGTGCATCACAAGGCCGGCGCGGGACGGTGTAGTACCGGCACGCGCCGGTGCTACAGTGGAGATTCTCTCCTGACAGTCCCCATGTGCTGGTGGCAGAGAGATTCCGGCTCGGGCCGGGTTTTTTCGGTTCGGGCCGGATCTTGAAAAATATCTTTCTTCCGTTTCTTACTATTTCGGTTTTAATTCTTCAGTTTTCCATCACACGTACCCTGAAACAGTCAAAAACACGAGCCACAGTAATTTTGATCATAAAAACTATAAGTTTTACTAAAATTATTATGATAATATCTATTTATAATGATTTTGATTTTTATGTGTTTTTAGATATTTTTATAGAATTTATACGATATTATCGTAAATACGATATAAAAAGTCATATAATATGGTTATATTTTTATCATACATCAACTACTCCCCACTTAGCTTTTGATCGTCCTCGAGCAAAATAAGCGATAATATATAAATTGTTATAATGCAAATAATATAGTTCTTCTAGACTAAATTTCTAACTTAGTAACGCATGCTGTCAACATTATAATCATATTAATTTTATCTATCTAAGATTATTAAAAAAAATAAAAAGTGTATATAACTTAATAAATTAGTTATAAAATATTATCTAAAAGAAATTCTACATAAATTACTTAATAACTATAAAATAAAATACTTAGAATAACTTTGTAATCGCCACTGTATGAAATTTCGGAATCAAGGACTAAGTCAAGTAGTTGGCAAAATGGCTTATAACGTTCAGGCTCAGGGTGTTTGGCTAATCGAAAGGATAACAAAGGGAAATCAAAAGAAAATAGAGGCAAGTCGTACGTACTTACACCTTCAACTTCTGATCAAAAAAAATACCTTGATTAGTAACATCCTGACACTTTTTTTTTTTTTTTTTTTTTAAATTTTTTTTTTAACAACAAACATATCCGAACTCATTACCAGAATCGACTATCTTTCAAGTGTCATGAGGTGAGTACGGATACATCAGCACTTAATTATTCCAACTTTTTCTTTTTCTAGAGAATAACACTTTTTTTTAAAAACAGATTGCCTTCCGAATAACTTTTATTCCAATCTCAGCATATACCATTATTGAATTTCGATGTCGTCACCGCTATCCATAAGCACATACTAAACTTGCGGGATTTCAAGGAAATGTAGACCAATTTAAGTTAAGGGTCGGTTATATCTAGTTAATCATAATGGCTAATTTCGAGTGAGGTCTTGATCACTCTGCAAGGCTGAGGTGGGGACAAAAATTGGAAATTATGTTCGGGTAGGCTTATTTGGCCATAGTTAGTCAAAGTAATGCCAAAAATCTCATCATTCCTAATCCGATTCCAAATTCATACTTGTCTTGAAAAGAAAATCATTCTAACATTTTATTATAATTAAAAGTAACTTTTGTCTCATTTCATCAAAATAATATTTCATATTATTTATCTAGGTATATATACTTAAAATCTTGATAAAAATCTAACATAGATATAAATAATATAGAAATAATATATCGAGATTACTTTTACTTAATTAAAAATTTATTCTATCCAAATATATCATTTTTATTATAATGATTATATATTATTTCGTTTATTTCCTTAAGATTGATTAAACTAAGTGCATCAGTTATTGATATATTAAATTTATTTTATTTACTAACCAATCTCTACTCCCCACTTACGAATTGACATCGTCTCGATGTGTAATGAGTAGTAAAAGTTGGTTTAGAAAATAAAATAAATTTTATAACGGGTGAATATTGTTACGTGTCATATAGATTAGCGTTTATATAACATAGCATATTAAAAACACAAACAAATATATTACAATATTAAAAAGTACAAGTTAACTACTAAATACTACTATAAACTAAAAAACTAAAACTAAGTTAATCTAAGTTATGATTGAACTAATTTATTCTAAGTTAATTTATTCTACCATTATTATTACCTTTTTTATCGATATTCCTTCCTTACAACCAACATAACTATCTAATTTTCTCCACTTGAAGATCCTCCCGGAATATCGACTGGTAGTAGCCCTACCTGAGGTAGGCGAGCTGGAAAGTACTCATCTGTCGCTCTTTCCGGTACCCTAGCCAAACGAACACTTATTCGGAAATCGGCCATGCAAAAGGCATAGGCCGACGGATCGGATCGCTTCCAAATGCAAAACTAACAAATTTGCTTTCGAATCAATATTCCCCAATCTATAACGGCCCCGCTCGTTATAGCATACAACAAGAACAATTCATCATCACCGATTTCCGAGAAATCATCGGTTGGATAAACTCGTGAATTGATGAAACGTTTCCGAGGTTCTCAAATGGGGAAGTAAAGCGGCGGTGGAGACATCTCTATCCCTATCATAATGTTGGAATAAAACTTGATAAGATTCCGAACATTTGTTAATAAATCCTTCGGCGGTATCAAGTCTCCACGATACTCATAATGACTAGAGGGTGATGTTTGATTTGGTGGTATATGAAAATTTTGATTGATTATGGTAGAAGTAAAAGGAGCAACAAGTACCTCTAATGGTAACAGATCGTAACGACTCTACAAGTACTAGCCTCGCAAGTACCGAGTAAAACTCTCTTACCATTGTAACATTAATTCTACCTCTCGGGCATACGACAAAAATAATCCCACCCATCTCGCGTCCATTCTTATGAATGCCCAATTATCCACTTTTCGAAAATTTAGACCTCTTTCAACCAAAGACCGGTGATTGGTTGAAATTACTCAAAAAAGGGTTTGGATTTGATTCATTCATATAATTGTAAGGAATGGGGTGGAAAAACGGATAATGCGAATTAGGGAGTACGGAGTTTGGGGTATGCGGAGGAGAATAAGCGTTAACCGACGAACGATCGGACATTTTATAAGAAAACGAGAGACTTAAGAAGTGAATTGGCAAGCCGAGGAGTGAGCCCTCTCGTTTCCTTTTATAGAAGTGCCGAAATAGATAAGAAACAACCCGAATGAGGTCGGTAGAACACCGGACCGGCGCGGGCCGGTGCGGTCCCGGCGCGCGCCGGTGCTACGGTGCTCGGTCACGCATTTTTGCATTTCGGGATGCTCTATCGGGTTTATTCAAAGTGTGAATGTATGTAATTTTATCTAAAACAAGGGTGGAAAATTCTAATAATACAGAAACAACGAAAAAAACGTAAAACTGCGCAGTGTACTAACCACAGAGTACATCAAATTGTCTAAAATAAAAATCAAACCAAAGTTTATCGTCATACATCGTAAAATAGGAAAAGTTTACTTAACTACTCATCTCCATCATAATCTTCATCTTCGTCATAAGATGAGTCAAAATGAGCCGAAAAAGATCCAAACATACTAGAAGTAAAATCAGCCCCTAAAGACTGAGTCGTACTAAAATCATAGTTAAACTGTTGTGGATCCACTGACGTAGAAGCTTGAAATGTAGCCTGAGTTTGCCTCATCGTCATCGTCACCGAACCTTCCAATCCAAACGAGCCGAGACCTGCTGTCACATCTGCTACTGAAGTTACTCCTCCCATGCCCATGGATGCATCAAACGAACCTGTAAACATACTACCATGTCCTACAGATGACGGCATATAGTCCTGGAATAAAACTGGTGGTGGGACAGGTGGAATCCAATCTGGCATAGTATATGGGTCAGGCTGACTCTGAGGATAACGTGTAGAAATCTCGGCATATCTGGGTTCTATTGCACTGATGAAAGCTCTGTGACCTCTTTGGCCAATCCTAAGGTCTTCAGCCCACTTTCTATTCTGTTCACAAGCTAAGGCTATATTAGCATCAGTTCTAGCCTGAGCTTGAATCATATGCTGAAACATAGCCTCTACTTGGCTATTCTGGCCCTGAAATGGCTGCGGCTGAGGTGATTGCCTAGGAACTTGAGATGTATGAATAGGAGATGGCTGTGATGGTTGTTGATGTTGCTGGCGGTTGGGATTATTGTAGTTGATTCTACCAGCAGGCAAGGCAGTTAGTTTCTGGCCAATAAGTGGAGCAAAAGTTGACATAATCCTATCTAAGGATAGTACTGGTACTTCATGAAGATCACACAAGGCAGAAATAAGACTAGGGAACGGCAGACGTCCTCCTCGAGTTCTATTCTTTACAAAATCACATGCCTTGGTAAAAATTAACTTCCCTAGATTTATTGGAATGTCATGCACCATAGCCCAGGCCAAAACAATATCCTCACGACCATAAGCACAGAGATGAGTCGAAGGATTAACATTATATCCTATAAATTGCTTGATAGCCCCGATGTCCCTTATACACCGTCCATAAGGAAACCTATTATCCTTCCAAACCTCTTGTGGGATCAAAGGCAGCCTGAGCTTCAAATGATTTAGCTAGTAGTCTACCAGGCAGGTCTAAATTCAAAACAGTTTGATAATCATCATCCTCAAGTATCTCAGGTAACCCATAAATAGAATTTATCACGACAGGATTGAAGGAGACATTAACTGTCCTAAGAGGGATATTTTCTAGATCATCAAGAGTAGCCCTATCATAAGTAGATAAAACAGAATAAAATTCGGCTACCATTGTGACATTTATGTTATTAGTGCGTTCCATCGCAATTTCCATCCATTCCCTATCTTGGAAGATTTTTTTCACTTCTTCTCCTAAACAGTCAAAATCCATACCACGTTCTAAAGTGACCCCGCACTTACTGAAAAATTCATCATAGGCATTTTTAGCTTCAATACTAGCGGTTTTTTCAAAAGAAACGGCTTCTTCAAGTTCAGTTAAGGGTCGCGGTTCATGAACCGGTACTACTACTGAGGTTATCTCGGTTTTCTTTTCTTAGAGCTTCTCCTAGATGATGAGGCCATCTACGATATTTGGTATGACAAAATAACAACCAAAACAACAACAAACAACAAACACAAACAAGTACTTAGACCAAATTATAGGAAAAAATTAAAATTAAAATTAAAAGCTTGATAAAAATTGAAATGATTGATATATATATATATATATATATATATATATATATATATATATATATATATATATATATATATATATAGTTACCGTAGAGAGCTAGAAAGAGTAGATAGTTGCCGGAATAAATGGTGGTGCCGCCGAAATGAGAGGAGCTTTGCTTGAAATTTTTTTATCCTTTTATGCCATGGTGATGAATTTATGGAGTGGAATGGAAGAGAAGATGATTAATTAAGTAATTTGAGATAGAAAATTTGGTGAAAAGTGATGAAATTTTTGAAGAGGGGAAAAGGGGTGGGGGTCGGCCTCCTTGGTGAAGAAATGAGGAAGATGAAGATGAAAGTGTGATATTTTTAGGTTATAAAGCTAATGAATCGAATCGAACTCCTATCGACTCGATTTGTTAGTAATTACTCGATTCTCCTTTCTTTTTTCTCTCTTTTTTTTTGTGTGTAATAATTTAGATTGTATCATAAAATATTTTTATAAAATCATAAAATTATTTAATGATAGAATAAATTATTACGATTTTTATAAAAGCTTTTTAAAGACAATATTTTTGGTATGATAAATTTTAATTCTATCATATAAACCATATATGATATAATAATAAGTTTATCATAAAATTTTTATGACATTTTTGAAAAATAAAATAAAAATTAAAATTTAATCTAATTCTACTCCTATCATCCTTAAATCTTCGAGATTTCTATAATAACGGTCCATCAACCTAATTCCTAGAAATGATGTGTTTGAATTCTCTCTTTGTTGTCCATCGGGATTTTCGGATAACCACCTAGTCGTTCCCATCTTAATTACATTCAAACATTCATCCTGGGATTTGATTGTGCTGTCCCCACATTTTCCATTATGTTCACTTTTGCCACAAATTCTACATCTCTTTAGAAATCTTGCCCTTCTCTTTATAGCACTTCTTGAATTTCCATTACAAAGATCTCTTTCTCTGATTTCGCGTATCAGTTCCTTGTTCAGGTTAGAAACTAAGGCTTCTATTCTAAAGACAACATCTTCATCTAAACCTAATTTTAAAAGAAAATAAAAACTTCTATTCTATCTATAAAAGGCATTCCAGTTCTTTTACGTCTATCCGGTAAAAGACGAAACTACTTAAATTGCATATAAAAAAAAGTGAATTTAGAAAGATAGTACCCGTAATCGGTTGAGTTTAGAATTCCTGCTTCCTTAATCCGCTGGAGGGTCGTTAAGCAATAATATTTCTTCTGTTTGAGGTATCCCTTCAGTTTCCACGAATAATTTTTCCCCGTGACCATTGGCTATAAAAGTTGTTTTTCCATCCGTTAATTCAACCAGCTCCAGACTTATAGACTTTAGTTACGTCGTAGGGACCGTCCATCTAGATTTAAGCTTTCCCGGAAACAACTTTAAACGTGAATTGTACAAAAGTACTCGATCACCTACATGGAACTCACGATTATAGATTTTCTTATCATGGAAAGCTTTCGTGCGTTCCTTGTAGATTCGAGCATTTTCATAAGAATCGAGTCGAAACTCCTCCAGTTCTGTTAACTGAAGTAATCTATGATCACCAACAGCTTTAGGATCAATATTTAGGAATTTAATAGCCCATAAAGCTCGGTGTTCTAATTCAACAGGGAGATGACAAGATTTACCAAAAACTAATTTATACGGAGAACAACCAATTGGTATTTTAAAATCTGTTCTATATGCCCATAATGCATCATCTAGTCTTTCTGCCCAGTTTCTACGATTTGAGTCCACTGTTTTCTCCACGATTCTTTTAATTTCTCTATTAGACACCTCTACTTGTCCACTAGTTTGCGGATGATAGGGTGTTCCTAGCTTATGAGTTACACCATATTTCTCAATTATCTTAGTAAATGGTCGATTGCAAAAATGTGAACCTCTATCACTAATGATCGCCCTCGGAGTGCCATATCTTGTAAATATATTCTTTTTAAGGAACCTTAACACAACCTTGGTATCGCTAGTGGGAAGAGCTTCAGCTTCTACCCATTTCGAAACATAATCGACCATTACAAGAATAAATCTTTTTCCAAACGATATAGGGAAAGGTCCCATGAAATCTATACCCCATACATCAAATAATTCACATTCTAAAATCGGTTGCATAGGCATTTCATGTTTTTTCGATATATTTCCCCATTTTTGACATGATTTACAAGATTTTACATATTTATACGCATCTTTATATAGTGTAGGCCAATAAAAACCATATTGTAAAACTTTGAAAGCAGTTTTCCATCCTCCATGATGACCTCCTGCCTCACGATCATGACAGAATGATAAAACACTTAAAATTTCATTATCAGGAATACATTTTCTGATTATTCCATCCGAGCATCTTCGAAAAAAATTTGTTTTCTCCCAATAGTAAAACTTTAAGTCGTAAAAGAATTTCTTTTTCTGCTGCCAAGTCCAATGGGACGGGATGTAATTACAGGTTAGATAGTTAACAATATTCCCAAACCATGGTGAATTTTCTTTTAATGGTATTCTATCTTTTAATAATTGCATGGTTAAGGGAGTATCGATCCTAAAAAGTTGTTCATCTGGAAATGAATCTCGTATTTCATTTCCTCTTCCTTCATCATTTTCCATTCTACTTAGATGATCCGCTACTACATTTTCACTTCCTTTTTTATCCTTGATTTCTATATCAAATTCTTGAAGTAACAAAATCCATCTAAGAAGATGTGGTTTAGCATCTTTCTTACTTAACAGATACTTCAAGGCTGAATGGTCTGTATAAATAATAACCTTAGATCCGACAATATACGATCTAAACTTTTCTAAGGCAAAAATTACAGCCAACAGTTCTTTCTCTGTAGTTGCATAATTAAGTTGAGCTGCATTTAGAGTGTGAGACACATAGTAAATTGCTTTGAGTATTTTGTTATATCTTTGACCTAAGACAGACTCCTACAAACTAAATCACTTGCATCACACATTATTTCAAACGGTAAATCCCAATCGGTGCCACCGATCGGTGCAAGTAGTCAACTTCGCTTTCAGGGTCTTAAATGCTTCCATACATTTATCATCAAAGTTAAATGGTACCTCTTTTTCAAGCAAATGACTTAGAGGCTTTGCTATTTTCGAAAAATCTGCAATAAATCTCCTATAAAATCCTGCATGTCCAAGAAATCCTCTTAGAGTCCTTAGATTAACTGGTGGTGGTAATTTTTCAATCACTTCGACTTTAGCTTTATCAACTTCAATTCCTATTTCAGAGATTCTATGACCTAGAACAATTCCTTCTGATACCATTAAATGACATTTTTCCCAGTTTAAAACTAAATTGGTATCTTCACAGCGTTGTAACACTCTTTCTAAGTGTGATAAACATTCGTCGAAAGAATCTCCATAAACACTAAAGTCATCCATAAAGATTTCTAAGAATTTCTCGACCATGTCAGAAAATATTGCCATCATACATCGCTGAAATGTAGCTGGTGCATTACATAAACCAAATGGCATTCGTTTATAAGCAAAAGTTCCATACGGACAAGTGAAAGTGGTTTTTTCTCTATCTCCGCCGCAATGAATATCCGTAAATATCCTGAATAACCATCTAAGAAACAGTAATATTTATGTCCACTTAATCGTTCCAACATTTGTACGATGAATGGAAGTGGATGATGATCTTTCTTAGTATGTTCATTCAGTTTTCTAAAATCAATACACATTCGATATCCTGTAATTTCCCTTGTCGGAATCCATTCATTTTTATCATTTTCTTTTATTGTGAAACCTCCTTTCTTTGGTACCACTTGAGTTGGACTCACCCATTCACTATCTGATATGGGAAATATTATCCCTATTTCTAATAGCTTAATGACCTCTTCTTTAACAATTAACTGCAAATTTGGGTTGAGGCGGCGTAGCGGTTGAATACAAGGTTTAGCATCTTCCTTCAGAATTATCTTATGAACGCAAATCTCAGGGCTAATACCTCGAATATCGGCAACTGTCCATCCAAAAGCTTTCTTATGCTTTTTTAACATTCTAAGTAATTGATCTTCATGTTCATTAGTTAAGGTTGATGAAATAATAATCGGTAGTAGATTATCGTTTCAAGAAAAGCATACTTAAGATTTATAGGAAGTGGTTTCAATTCCGATTCCTTGGTGGATCTTCTATCGAAGGTTTTAACCGGTCCTTCTAGTTCTAATTCCAAATACTTATGCCACGGATGTTTAGAAAACAGTCCTTTATCAAGATAAAGGATCACTTCTTTCATTTCAGTATCATTTTCATCTTCTTTATAGATAGATAATGTTAAACATTCCTCTAGCTTATCTTCATAATCTTGCAATTGATCATCACAGAATGTAGATATCTTATCTATAAACGAACATGATTCTGGTGATTTGTATGGATGATTCATAGCTTTGAAGATATTGAAGGAAACTTCATCTTCATTAACTCTTAGTATCAGTTCTCCTTTTTGAACATCGATTAATGTTCTTCCCGTAGCTAGAAATGGACGACCTAGAATAATTGGCGCGAATATCCTTCTTCCATTTCCATTATTACAAAGTCTACTGGAAAGTAAAATTTGTCTACTTTAACCAACACGTCCTCGATGATTCCCTTAGGATGTTTAATTGATCTATCTGCCATCTGAAGGGTCATTTCAGTATTTGTAAGCTCTCCTATGCCTAGTTTCTTATAATCCTCATAAGACATGAGATTTATACTTGCTCCAAGATCACATAATACTTTCTTAAACAGAAATCCTCCAATCTCACAAGGGATTGTAAAACTACCAGGATCTTTAAGTTTAGGAGGCAACTTATGTTGAAGTATTGCAGAGCATTCTTCATTAAGGCATATATTCTCATATTCTTCTAACCGTTTTTTGTTTGATAGGATATCTTTAAGAAACTTTCCATCGGTAGGCATGTTGATTAGGGCTTCGATAACAGGGATATTGACATGAATATGACGAAAAGTATCAAGGAAACGAGCATACTTCTTATCAGTTTTTATCTTTTTAATTTGATCCTTAGGTGGGTAAGGTAAAGATTCCAAATCTATAACCTTTGGTTCGAAGTTATACCCTCTTTTCCTTTTTCCTTAAATCTTTGAGCATTACTTGTCCGCCATGTTTCATTCTCATACGATTTTTTCTTTGAAACATCTTCTGTATCGATTTTCCCTTTTTCGGTTATTGGCAAATCTTCCTTCTTCTCTTCGATATTGTTTTCTCTAACATGTTCCTTAAATAGGGTTCTCGTGTCTTTATCTCGTTGGATCTATTAGAATCCTAGGGATTTTGACCCATTCCTTATTCTTACTTTCGGGTTCAACTTTACTATTTTGTTTCAAGAAATCTTCAATAATTTCTTCTTCTTCATCGATAAATTCAAGTTCGTCCTTTTCCTTTATAAATTTACCATTTAAATCATTTTCTACTTCATTCTCTTCTGAGTTTTCTGTTCCAGTATCTCCACAAAGTTTTCTACTTCTCGTAATAACAGCATTTACCTCTCTCGGGTTTCTTTCGGTATTACTTGGTAATCCTCCTGGAGGTCTAGTGTTTTTACGTTCTCCTTCTCTACTCAAATGGTCTTCCATATTCCTTATTGATGCTTCTATAGTTATCATTCTGGTATCATGTCCACTCATGGATGTTTTCAACGTACTCATATCCTTAGTGACTGTCCCTATAGAAGTTATCATAGTTTCTACATTTTTAGCTTGAGTAGAAACTACACCCATCATATTTTCCATTAATTTCTCCCATTTATCAACTCCTTCAGGTTGAGTTGAACTTTGAGTGACCGGTATACTTTGAGTAGTATGTTGTGGATACGATCTAGGTAATGATTGTAAGTTCTGATTCGCGGTATCTCCTTGATAAACTTGATTACTATATGAATTCTTATATTGAACTGGATACGGTGGTTGTCCTTGCTTACTAGGGTTTTCAGACCAACGATAAGTAGGGTGATCTCTTCTAATAGCACTAAACGAGTTTGAATACGCGTTGTTCAAATTCTTATCGTTGTAAAAAACTCACCTCCTCCCTTGAATATCCTTCGGTTCTTCTTTCCCTAATGACACATTATCATGATTTGAGTAGTCATTTGTTAAATTATTTTCCAAGTTAGCATTCTTACTTGGTTTGTAAGCCATCAAATTTCCTACTTAAATTCTCCAAGTGTGCTAGAACTTCGTATTCGATGTACATTCTCCTGCAAATGCTACTTTTCTTGTGCTAGAACCGGTTTCCCACATTCTGTTATTTTTGGAAATCTTTTCTATGGCATCGTAAACTAATTGGGCTTCACTCATCATTAAAGAACCACCACATGCATGATCTACATCTGCACGTGAGTCTTTCCTTAGTTTACGACAGAAAAGTTGGATTTGCATATCTAAGGAATAACCATGATTGGGACAAGCTCTTAATAGTTTCTTAAATCTTTCCCAAGCATTCCCAAGCGTTTCTTCAGATCCTTGTCTAAAATTAGCAACTTCGACCTTTAACTCCAAATTTCTACCAGGAGTAAAATATTGCTTTAGGAACTCGGTTTGAATCTCTTCCCAACTTGTCAACGAATGATGTGGGAGTGACATAAACCAATCTCGTGCTCTTCCTTTTAAAGAAAAAGGAAACATAGACATCCTTGTTAATTCACGATGAGCACCTTGACTTTTGGCTGTATTACACAATTCTTCGAAAAGATAGAGATGATGATGTGGATCCTCGTCATCTTCTCCTAGAAATTGGGCTCTTGTGTCAATTAAACCAAAAAGATGGGATTTTATTTCGAAATTATTCGCTCCTTCATTAGGTAAAAGAATTGGATTATTAGTCTGATTTCTTCTCACGGTCTGATCACAGATAGGTCTCGGGTTTGGTAGGTTAGGATTATTATGATTATTCTGGTTCCGATTTTGATTATTTCTATTATTAGGATTTTGATTATTTGGTATTGGTAGATTCTGATTAAGGTTTTGTCCATGTCCTTGGGCATGTACAATACCTTGTTCAGGTGTTTCATCACTGGTTTCGGCCATTCTCGTTTCTCGATTTGATGATGATTCGTCAGGATTTCCCTGACTAGTATGACCACGTTTACTCTCTACTCTTAACTGGCCTTTCGTAAGTATTTATGTCGGGCTTATAAGGAGTGAGTGGGGCCTTACCGCTTCTGGTCATCAACTATCGAAAATAGAAAATAACTTGATAAAGACAGAAGTAAAAAGATTGGTAACTTACCTACAAGGTAAGTACCAACGAAAAATAAAAAGAAATGTGATACGAAGAGTGTTGACTTATCCTCGAGAATTTTGAGCTAATACAAGTAGAAACCATTCGAACACAATGAATTAGCGTCGTGTCCCCGGCAACGGCGCCAGAAAGCTGACGTGGCCTTTTCTAGTGCTATTCCAGTCCTTAACCGACAGTGTATCGGGTCAAAGCTGTAGTGCTAGTGTGGTGAGTCGTGTGTCGAATCCTCAGGAAAACGTATGGTAATTCGAGTGTGGCTAAACACCAAGAAGCTATTATTAACTCAATCTAAGTCGTAATTTTTCTTTTTCCTTTTTAGTAACCTTAAAACAGTAAATAAATGCATAAAACTAAAACAGATATATATATATATATAGATACATAAATATATATATAAATATATAGAAATACATATATATATATATATAGATATAAATATATATAGGTACCAATACAATATATAAGATATAAATACTAGTAATATATTAGAAACTAGCCAAGAATATGTCACTGAATCAGTATCTCTTTTTAGTAGAAATAGATGTGCTTGATCTTTCCTTATTTTAAGGTGAATCAATTATATATGAACCGGTGTATTCCTAAACTAGACAACTCCTCCTCACACGAGCGTATGAAATTGTCATATGTCAAATTGTCAATAGTTCAATCTCCACAACTGCCCTATGCTAATCTCATATGTCAAATTGTCACGTTTTTACTCGGCCATTTTTACCCTCCGGTTTTTCTATCCTTTATCTCATATCCTAACTTCTCTGGTCAGTTCATCATTAGGTTATATGTTGCGATTCATCTTGGTTAATTACGTCAATCCGAATATTATCAATACGTTGCAAGATAGAAAAAGATTCATTATAATCGATTTTAATTCAATTTTAACATAGTCATCATCTATTTCCCTAAAAAGATAAACTAATTCAATTTCATATCTTGGCATTTGGATATAGAGTTAGCCTAATATCATTATAACTAATATATAGATACTAATAACAACAAACAAACATAAATACATTAAAAAGTTACCAGATTACAATTGTAGTGTCAGAGCCGTATTCTCCGGAAATAGCAACTCCTTTAGCAACAACGAGCCTTGATAAACCTTCTAAGTACTAAAACGATACTTATACTACATTATTATTTCGACAGAGTGTCGTTTACGGTATTTACAGAACTACAAACTAGATTAAGATAATATATATATATATAGAAGTGATATATATATATTGGTACAACTCCATCAAGTTCGCAAATGAGGAGTATTTATAGAGTGCATCACAAGGCCGGCGCGGGCCGGTGTAGTACCGGCGCGCGCCGGTGCTACGGTGGAGATTCTCTCCCCGACGGTCCCCATGTGTCTTTGGTGGCGAGAGAGATTCCGGCTCGGGCCGGGTTTTTTCGGTTCGGGCCGGATCTTGAAAAATATCTTTCTTCCGTTTCTTACTCGTTTCGGTTTTAATTCTTCGTTTTCCATCACACGTACCCCGAAACAGTCAAAAACACGAGCCACAGTAATTTTGATCATAAAAACTATAAGTTTTACTAAAATTATTATGATAATATCTATTTATAATGATTTTGATTTTTATGTGTTTTTAGATATATTTTTATAGAATTTATACGATATTATCGTAAATACGATATAAAAAGTCATATAATATGGTTATATTTTTATCATACATCACCAAACCATGTGCCAAAGGCCACTGCCATTGACTCATTTTCATGTGAGATATACTGTTTGAGGCCTACAAGATTGTTGGTGAAGTTAATGTTCATCTGGTGCTTCAATTCACCCTGCCTTTGCACAACAATGTTTTATGCATCAATGTATTCAGCAATAGCATGAAATCTTCTCTCTATTTTTTGACTTTCATCATTGAAGGTTGTAGTCATGGTTCTGAGATACATTGCTTGCTGTTCTAGCTCATCAACCAATAGATCTGCTACCTTTTGAAATGATTCATTGGATATGCCAGTAGGGAGTTGAGCAAATTGTTAACGGATATCAGCTGGCTCTGGTTATGTTTGCTGTCCTCTGTCCTGTTGTGGCAAGGTGGGAGGATCCTTAGCTGGTTCCTGGTTTTGTGCTGTTGGTTAAGTAACATCAAAACCTGTTTCCACTTCTTCAAGTACTTAAGTAGATGTTATTTTTGGTGCAGCACTTTCTCCTATTCCCCCTTTCTCTTTGCCGTGAGTTGTCTTGACTGGAGTGGCATCAGCTAATCCAGTGTCCAATATTTCTATTGGATCATCTATTGTGTCAACAGATAGTTGTGAAGCATGTGGAGCTGGCTCAGGGGTGTTATCATCTTTCTTAGTCTGCTGATCATCTTGCTGTGCTGATAGTGTTGTCTAAGCTGTTGGGGTTTTCTTTGCTGGCCCATGTGTCTGCAGAAATGCACTTAACGCGATGTTATCATCAATTGTATCTACTGTTTGCTCAGTCTCTTTAGCTTGACCAGCATCATCATCATTTTGATTATCACCATCGTCATCATCATCATTGTCATGATCATCACCATCATCATCATCATCAGATTTGCCACTTTCTTCATCAAACGTCTGATGCAATTTTGCCTTGTCTTGGTCTATCATGTCCCAAAGTGGTGATTCATCAAGCACACCTACAAGGGTGGTGATCCCAAGAAAACCAAAGAACCAATTTTCTTCTGCAAACATATGCTCAGAATTGTGAAGTTGAAGTCTGGAATCTCCCTGCTTCCATTCGAGATATGCAGCAATTCTGTCATCTATATCTCTTTCAGATATGTTTGCTGGTTCTTTTGGAGTCTCATCATTCTGTTCGTCATCATCCTCTCCATTTTCCTCTTCAACCTCTTCATTTTCTGGTTGTTCGTCATTACCACTACATTCTTCCTCTTGTTGTTCTTGTTCTTCTTGTATTTCCTCTGCCTCTTCTTCATCTACTAATTTTCCAAAGGATTCCTTGTCCAAGTTTCTTTGATCCTTTTGTTTCTTTCTTTGGCCAAAGGTGTTGCTGCTTGTTTGCTTTCTCTTTCCACCTCCTGCTGCCTTTTGTTGTTTGACGTAGGTAAACATGATTTTGGAGTCATGCAATTTATGTAGTTTTATAAAGGGTACTTTCAGACATTGCATGAGACAGTGGAGTTGAATCCCATAGGACTTCTTTACCCAAGATCTCCTTTTTTGTCTTGCCTTCTGCTATTCCCTTTTTAGCAGCAATGGCCTCTCCCAGGATTTGCTCTTTGATCCTCATGAAAAAATAGGTGGTCCAATTAAACTCTAGACTAGTGTAAATGATTCCCATAAGTCGCATTCTAGCCTCATTCATGGCATTATTTGCCCAGAGCTTTCCTTCAATGTTCTTTCCAATTACGGAGCTGAATTCACTAAAAGGCTTCTTTAAAGCAGATCTAAGACAGTTGAACTTCTTAGAGCCTGGGTTGGCCATTTTAGCAATCTTCACCCAAAATTCATTCAGGATTTGTGGAACAATGACTGTTGGTCCCTTGGAAAGGCTAACACAAGTTTAGGGGGGGTGAATAAACTTGTCCCTAAAACTGGATTTAAACCAAATTAAGGTTCAGTTAAACTTGTGTGGAGTTAAGCTGACTAAGCTGAGTTTAAGTCAAACTGACTTAAGCTTGGAACTGAGTCAACCGGCAGCGGATAAAGTTCTAGCCTTTTTCTTGATCTTGTTATTCTCTATGAAAACTGAGTGTAGTAAACTGAATTCTGATGAATGTCAGTTTTGTGAACTGTGAGATGTATAACAATCAATTATCAAAATGTTGTAAGTAAATGCTGAATAAATAAGTAAGTGCGTTAAGTAAATATGACAAGTGTTATAGAGGTTCCAGGTGGTGTAATCCTGTCAGTCCTCTCTTCCCCTGTGGTGCAGAGGAAAATTCCACCAGAACTTCTTGAGGTGAACTGTTACAAAAAGTCCTAAACAATAGTCCTTGGCTAATCCCTAGCTTCACTATCTAAACAGTTGAAGAACAGGTAGAATTGATGTTCTTCAATTGCTTGAACACTGATCCTTGGAGGGTTGAATTGCCTCTTCACCGGCTACCACCACAAACACGAGTCTACCCGATCGCTTGTCATAATCTTGTCCTTGGCGAAACCTTCTGGTTTGCTTCACGATCTAAAACCTTTGATGTAGAATCAAAGTTGGGCTGAGAATCAATAAATTGATTCTCGTTTGTGGTTCTTCAAAGTGTATGATTCTTGATAAAATCTGTGTAGCTTGAACACTTGAAGAATTTCTAGATATGATCTTGTTATAGCACTGAGATGATAGTAATTCGAATAAGATGACTAATGCACAAACTTGCTTGATAATGCTTGTTAATTCGTTATATTTATCTTGGGTGCAAAGTCTCCTATTTATAGTGTGAGGTCCAACGTTCATCTGACTTCAATTCGAATTGTATCAACGTCTCTTTTGTAACGGCTATGTTTTCTGACCGTTCTACTGTGTCAGTAACTCATCCAATGAATTTGCTTCCTTTATAACGTTCGACTGTACTATCAGTTTGTTGGATGGTTGACTTGTAAAACTGAGTTTCCTTAGCAGTTTTATACTGAGTTTATTGTTTGTCAGTTTCCTTACTGACTTGGAGCATTAACTGAGATTTTACTCTTCTTCAAATATCAGTACTCCAATTTTCATCTGATTATAATTGACTTAATCAGAGTACACCATGACTCATTATCATCTAGGACTTCATTGTCCTTATGATTCTTAGGTCTTCATACAAGATCCATAAAGTCAGTTCAGGTCACAACAATCTTGCCTGACGTCTAACTTTACAGTCTCGACTTGGTCTTCATAACTGAGTTTGAACCCTCAGTTCTTCAATCTTCAATAACTGAGTCTGTGACCCTCAGTTCTTCAGTCTTCTTAGATAAGCCAACCGAGTCTGTAACTCTCAGCGAACTTACCTTCTTCAGTTTGATGCTGGTGTATTCTGAGTCAGTTTGTCTTAGTGATTTCCAGTTTTCTAGATGACTCCCAGTTTTTCATTTTTACGACACACTAATTATTACAGTGCTTGTCTGATGTAACTTATACAAATATCATACTCTAGTAAAACTTATACATTCAGTTCTAGACATCTTTTAGCTTTTCACTATAACAGCTGGCTTCAGCACTTCATCAATGGGGTTAAGATAATACTTTTAAACGAATAAGATGAATTATCATCAAAACATAAATTTTATTTCCAACAATTTCCCCCTTTTTGATGATGCCAAAACTCTCCCTAAAAGAAAAGCTTAAAGATCAAAACAATGTAAAACAATGTAAAACTGGAAACTGGATTTCATTAGAATGAGCAAAAACTGGAGTAGTTACATTTTGTTCAAAATAATGTAACTAGATACTAAGTTCTCTTTTGTGCTTTTTCCAAGACTGAATCAAATTTTCTTGCTTTGTCATACATACGAAAATCTTCTTCTAGCTTGGAGTCTTCCTTTGAGAAAGTCTTGTTGTAGTCAACTTGACTGCCTTCTTTCCATCTTCTCCATTGAAATAGCTTAGGAAGGTTTGAATCTTTTAAGTAGTAATTTTCAAATTCTACTAGATCAGCTTTCATCTGTTCAGTCTTGTCTTTAATCTTCATTTTATCATCAATCCTCTGATTCTTTTTATATTGTGCCATTTTTTGCTTTGAGAATATATCAGATAAAAAGTAGTTCAAGGATTCTTCAAATGTCCTGTCCTTGTACTTGCCTTTGATAGGTTTGTGATCTTTGATAAACTGTATCCACAGATCCTTTGTTAGAGCAACTCTTTTGTCTCCAGGTTGACTGTACTTTTCAATGAGCTGTTCGTCAGTTAGTTCTTTCCTTAAGAACTTAGGATCGATTTGTATCTTTGCAATTCATCTTTAAGTCGCTTCATTTCTCCAAGTAACTTCAGCTTTTCAACTTCAGCTTCCCCTTTTTTGGCATCATATAACTTATCTACCAGGGCATGGGTTGCTTTTTGATCTTACGCGATCGTCATTTGAGAAACAAGTACCTCTTTAAGTGAGTTTCTAACCCATAGATATGCTGATTCATATGCCAGTGAGCTTGGGCATGTGTTTCCCTATCTACTGCGGTTGAGTCTTCAAGTTTTTATTTGAGTAACAAAATTTCTGAAGCAGAACTTGAACTTGATTTGTGAATCATTTCAAGTCTCGCGTGAACTGAAACATCTGTTCTGGTTCTATAATCGAGATATCCAGAAATATGTGACAAAAGATCATTTTGTGTATCCTTGCTTCTGAGCACAATCTTCAAATTTTCATGTACTTTTGCCAATTCATCCTTTGTGAGGATGTCAGAAGGATCATAAGCATCTTCTATTGGATCCTTAAACTGAGTATTATCTTTAATAATCATCAGTTGTTGATTATCAGTTCCATCAAGCTGCTTCCTGATTGGCAGTTGTCTGATCTCCAACTGGTAATTCTTCTTGCTGAGATACAGTTTGCATTGCTAGAGGTTGAGGTTGAGTTTCTGTTTGCAAAACTGTAGTCTCATCAGCTTATTTTCTTGATTCATCATCTTTATCATCATCTTTCTTCTTTGAAGTGTCTTTTGAGGTAGATGATGTGCCCGATTCTCTTCTTTTTCCTAGTTCGGTGAATCTTTTAAAACAATTGTCAAGAAATTCCGAGATAGGAAACAGAGCATATAGATCTCTCACTTCCAATTTCTCCAAGAGTAGTTTTTTGTCAGTCTGTAGACTGACATCTCGAGAATCTTCTGGTTTTAGTTTCATCTTCATCAGCTTGATAATCCTATCAACTTCAAAAATTTGCTGATTGCTGAACTAATTCATGCGAGAGGTATGGTCAGTAGTGACCTTTTCTTGTGTAACTTCAGTTGTCGGTTGTTGTTGTTGTTGTTCCCCCTCAGTTGGTGCTTTTTCTTTTGAGATTTATGGGTACAAGCATCTTACAACTGATCTTGCTTCTGCTGATTCAGCCTTTCGCTTAGTCCCTTTGTGTACAGCTTCCGGCTGAGACACAATTTTCTGACTAGCTTCAGGTTAGGAAGTTGTTCCTGTGATTTCCTTTATGGGTGCAGATTACCTTGCTTGCTTCCCTTCCTTGATTCTTTCTAAGTAAAACTGAATGATTCCACTGAGTGTCTTCTTCAGTCGGAATCTGTCAATAGTTTCTTGTCCTTCAGCTTGAGCTCGTCTTGCACTGTCTAATTTAGCCAAATGTTGTCTCTTAAACTGATTGACAACATAGCCTGCCCAATTGAATTCTTTTCCATCCCAGATTATATTCATGAGAGCAATATTTTCTTCTGACAGTATGCTAACTCCTTTGGATTTCCCAATGACGTGTTTGTTGAGCCATCTGCTGAGATGTCCAAATTCTGGCTTGATTTTGTCTACAAGAATACCAGCTTTGATTGGTTCTTTAGAAAAAGTAAGTATCTCAAGAAAAGATTCTCTTTTCAATGGTAAAGTAGTCCAGTCTGTTGTTGTCACAGTTGAATTTGGAAAGCCAAAGAGTGTCCTTATGACGCTTTCATTTAGAACAATGCGATCTCCACGAACTTTGGTCATCAGAGAGTCTCGTACCAAACGCATATTTTGCCAAAATTGCAAAATTCCTTCTGTATCACGTTCTTCTTTGAACTTAACTTCCAGTAAGTTTCTCAAACCTGGTTGTTTCACGATTTGATTACATACCCAGCTTGCTAACAGAGTGTTTTGACACAGAGCTTCATACATTTCGAATGTTAGCTCATCTAACTCTGTTATTAATCTTTCTTGTTTTGATTTTTCTGAAGTGGTCATTTTTGAGTGTGTTTGCAAAATTGATTTTTGAGAAGAGAGATTTTGAAGGGTTTGTTTTGTTTTCTGAAGGGATTGAGGATTTTGAATTTTGATCGAAAATAATGTGAACGGAGATTGAATAAATAAGTAGGAAATTATGGCGGTTGAGTAGTACAACTTTTCAAATTCCATGATGGTTTTGGGTTACCGATGCATGTACTGTTCTGACAATCGTGGGGTGTACACGCGAAATTCTGACAAAAAGAACTGCGGTATTTAATGTGACATAACCGCTGTTGATTTTATCATGTCAACCTTTGACTGAATTTGACTGGAAAAGAAACTGATGTTGAGGTCAGTTTTTGAAATAATGTCCAGTTTCATCAAACTTTCAGTTTCAGTTAATCAGTTTTAGATTGTTGATGTCAATGACCGATCTGTTAAGTGAGCGCACCCAACATAACAAAGATTAATCCCCTTGACGAATCTCTGGCTTAACTGACTTTGATTATTCCCAACTCATTTCTTAATTTTGCAAATCTTTCTTTGTCCAATGGCTTTGTAAAGATGTCTGCCAATTGATCTTCAGTAGGTACATAAAGAACTGTTATATCCTTTTTCTCTGCATGATCTCTTATGAAGTGATGACGCACATCAATGTGTTTTGTTCTTAAGTGTAACACTGGGTTATCAGTGATTGCAATTGCACTTGTGTTGTCACACATTATGGGAATTGTTCCTTCTTCTATCCCATAATCTCTTAATTACTGTCTGATCCATAAAACTTGAGCACAACAACTACCAGCTGCTATATACTCTGCTTCAGCTGTTGAAGTTGAAATTGAGTTTTGCTTCTTGCTAAACCATGATACAAGTCTGTTTCCTAGTAACTGACATGTGCCTGATGTGATTTTTCTGTCCACCTTGCATCCAGCATAATCTGAGTCTGAATAAGAGATCAGCTTGAATTCTCCTTCTTTTGAATACCATATTCCAACTCCATCTGTGTCATTCAAATATTTCAATGTCCTTTTCACAACCGTGAGATAACTTTCCTTTGGTTTGGATTGAAATCTTGCACATACACCGACAGTAAAAGATATGTCTGGCCTGCTTGCTGTAAGATAGAGTAAGCTTCCAATCATCCTTCTGTAGAGTGTTTGATCAACATCTTTGCCTTCTTTGTCTTCATCTAGTCTGATGTTGGTCCCCATTGGTGTAGAAATTCCAGCAGATTTTTCCATACCAAACTTTTTGATAAGCTCTCTTGTATACTTCATTTGGTGAATGAAAATTCCATCATCTAACTGTTTAACTTGTAAACCAAGGAAGTAATTTAATTCTCCCATCATACTCATCTGAAATTTGCTTTAGTTTGCTTTCCTTGTTGACACGCATCACATAAGATGTCCTTCTTATATGATATTTCTGGTAGTCCAATGACTAATTGTTTCTTAACAAGTGTGTTGATGTCATCAAAATTAAGATGACTTAGTTTCTTGTGCCATAGCCAACTGATTTCTGATTTTGTATGCACAAGCAAACAGGTTTCAGCAACGGCTGTTGTCCAATCTACTACATACATATTTTCTTTTCTTCTTCCGGCTAGAACAACTTGATAAGCTGATTCGCTGACGACAACGCAGAATTCTTTGTCGAAAGTAACTTTGTATCCCATATCACAAAATTGACTGGTGCTGAGTAGATTGTAGTGTAGTCCTTCTACATAAGATACATTCTTGATTGTAAGTCCATTCCTGATTAAGGTGCCATAACCTCTGGTGTATCCAGGTTTGTCTTTGGTTCCAAAATTAACCTTTGGTCCATCCTTTGCAATAAAATTACTGAGACAGTCTTTACTCTTTGTCATGTGTCTAGAGCAACCACTATCAAAGTACCATATATCCTGCAATAAAAATTAGAAGTTTTTAGATACCCAATTCCGTTTGGGTCCATGGGGGTCAGTTGTCAGTACAACTCTGGGAATATATCCTTTTGGGATTCTTCGGATATTGTTGCACTTGTTTTCATATATGTAAGCCACACTCCCATAGTATCTATGTTTGGACTATGTCTTATTTATATGATTTCCCAAGTCTTTTGACTGAAACTTATTTCCATGTTGCTTTCCATTATTAAAGTTAGAATCATAACCGTCATTCCTTCTGTACTGAGGTCTGAACTGACCTTGGTACTGGGACTTTTGCTGAGAACTGAGATTAGTCCTCTGTTGAGTCTTGGACTGAAACCTTTGATAGGTTTTCCATCTGGAATGATTGATATTATCAGTTTTAGCAATAGATGCAGTAAAATTCCAATCATCATCAGTGGGATATAGTCTCCCTTTCCCCCTGAATGTGTGAATCCTTGAATGATTAACATTCTTGGATTTACTTTGACTGTAATTTTTCTGGTTCTTGACTTGATTGGTTTTTGTGGACCTGGTAGTTGATTTGCCAGTTCTGTTTTTGATAAGTGGGGATTTCGCAATCCGGCTCGATCAAATACAATTTATAAAACTCGAAACCTTAGGCAAAACTCACTTTCTAACCGGCAGTGAACCGGGTCGATCGTAGGTAGTGCGTTTAGAGTCTGAGGTCGATCCCACGAGAATCGAATACAAAACTTGTGTTAAAATCAGAGGACAAAGAGTATACGAACAAGACAAAAGATTGAAGCTTTTATTATTTCATGGCATAAACAAGGATCTGAATCAAGACTTTTATCCAGAGTAAATTTCATCAAACTAATTATCTACACAATCAAAACCATATTGAGAGAAAACAAATCGAAATCAGAAAACTCACAATAATGAAGATCTAAAGATTGCAGATCAAGACTTTTGAATCCTAAATCAGCAAAAGATATCAACCTTTAATTCACACAATGATCCCAGGCACGAACTCCACCAAGCAATCGATCGATTATCGTATTCTACTCTATATATAAAAACCTAAACTAAGAAATTGAAATATGGGGCCTAGTCCAGAGCTCTAATCCGGCTATTTAGATGTCAACCTGTCATAACAACCGCCGAAGCGGCTGGGTTGAGCACCTAAGCCGGCCTCGAACTCAGTCTAGGCCAATAAAAGTCAGAATATTTGTTTTCTTAGGTTTAGCCGCACTTATATAGAGGCAAAATTGCGACCTTGACCTAGTTGGGCCGACCAACTTGGCCCATTTAACTCGTCTTTGGTAAACTGGTGATAACTTGATGTGTAGAGCTCCGATTTGAATGATTCAAGATGCGTTGGAAATATCGTTCAATTCCCTACAACTTTCATGAAGACCACTTGACCAGAAAATGCCTCCAAGATCGGTCAAAATAAAGATTAACGAACAGGCATGGTGAAATACTGCTGTCGGCGCCAAACGAGCGTCTGCCTCATGTCAAACGCCCGTCTGCCTTGAAATCTGATTATTGATTAGGGTTCTTGAGATTCGAACGAGCGTCTGGCCTGTCTTGAACGCTCATTTGTCTTATACGAGCTTTCTTGAATCGAGCTGAACCTACCCAAACGCCCGTCTGGAGGTCATTGGGACGCTCGTCCAGCTGAAAACATAACTTTCTGAATGAAGTGCCAATACTGTGGATGCCCGTCTGGGGTGGGCAAATGCCCGTTTGATGTGGCCTCCCCTCAGACGCCCGTCTGAGGTATAGCAAACGCCCGTCTGGCTTGATTCCACTCCAAACTTGGTTTTTCTTCCACTTTTCATCCAACTCTTGTGCCGCGAACATGTCTCTTAGTCCAAAACATCGCCTTCCGGGTCCTCGAGTCGCCTAGGTACTGCAATAACATAGACGAACAAACACCACGCGTAATTCCGCAAGACAAAAGTGCCCGGAAAAGAGTCAAATATCGTCAAAAAGGCGGAGTTTACTATCGATATGACAGTTTTACCCCCCGTACACATAACTCACGATATTACTCTTGAAAAGGCCTAAATCTACCCAAAACATGCCAATAAAGTGATAAACGGGGGCTAGATCACATACAAAAGTGCAGTGAAGTTGACTCCTATCATATGTATCTATCCTGTCTGTCAAAGCCTTCTATTTATAGCCTTGATTTGAATTTCTGTCCGTTGGCTATTTAACGTAGAGAATAATCCTGATTTAATTCTTGATTCCTCCTTGATTTTATTCTCCTTAAATTCAGTGATCCGGATTTTATTCAAACGTTCTTCATAAAATCCGTCCTTGATTGATTCTGCATTTAATGCTTGATTTCCTTATTTTCCACGTTCTGAATAAGTTGCAGACAACATACTTACTTCTGTTGTTTCTTTACTTGGCCATTTCTTGGTCGGTTCAGTGAGTCTGCTTACTTTGCTGTTATTCTTTAGTTAGCCGGTAGAGATCTTACTTCACCATTTTGCTGTTTCCTTTATTTCTTTGATACTTCAAGTATGCTTGTACTTCACTGATCCTTGATTTATGTGAGATCATTGTACCCATATTAAAAGAATATTTTTCATCACTTGTAATATAACTTAGACTTATCCAAGGTCATCACAGACTTCCTTGGTTATAAGTCAGACCATATGTCTTCATACTTCTCTACTGGTACATGACTGTCACTACTCTGCCGATTTTCTGTTTCACTTAGCTATCCTACCAACTAGTACAATATTTGTCTGACTAAATTTATATAACATGTCAGGCTCTAAGTAAAGACTTATACAAAGATTTCTAACTTATTTCAGGCTTGCTATAACAACTAGTATGACCAACATCAAAACAAATAAAATGTTCATAACACAAAACCCGATTCTTACAACAATTAACATTATATGATTAATCAATAGCTTCTAATACGATCCATTACTATGAATTTCTCTAGAAACCCTAGATTCTAAAACAGGGCTTTTCGGTTACCTTGACATATTAAGACGATTCTTGTATCAAAACGTCCTCTTTGTTGTGGTGATTGTCTTGATATGAATCCCCTGCAATTTGGGTTGACATATTAGCTACATACTATTATGGTGAAGATTCTTCCTTAACCTTCTCTTTTTTCTATCTCTCTTTTTTCTATCTCTCTGTAAAAGTCGGCTGTTTTTTCTTATTACTGATCGAACTAATGAAAGGATTAAGGGATAAATGAAAGTTATAATGGGGTTTAATTCCCATTACTCTCTCAATTTTTTTCTTTCCCATCTGTGTAATTATCTAATTATCTTTACATAAAGTAAAATTAAATATAAGGTTTATTTTGTACACAAATTTTCAATTATCTTTTTACTCTTACTCAAACTATATGAATATTACAAAAGTTTTTACATTTTGTCATTTTTTAAGATGATATTTTTTTGTCCTTCACAAATGTCTAATTTAGTACAAAAGATTATACTTACTGACAAAAAATGTTGATTCTATTAGCACACCCACTTCTACTTCTGGCATCCATTATGTGATTTTTTTAAAATACTTTTTCATACCACAATTTTACTTAATTCACCACATATTATTAAAAAAATTAATATATTAAATTTAAACCCACCAAAAATACATTTTTTCTATTTTTTTCACCCCAACAATCAAACAAACAATAATCCCCCCCCACCCCACCTGCTATATCTTTTTTCGCTTCTTCTTCTTCGGCCATAACCCTCCTCCCCACCTTCCGGCCATCACCTTCCTCCCCACCTTCCGGCCGCCCCATTCTCCCCTTAAAATAGTCACCCTTCCTTCTCCCTTAACCACACCCTTACTCGGTTCCTCCTCTTTCAACCCTACTTCAAATCGCACCCCCACCCCCACCTGTAATTTGCGCCACCTCCTCCCTCCCAGATCTGAAAATTACGCCGCCCATTCTCACCGACTTCTTACAATGCATCTGTTGTTGTTGTCGGCTTGAAAATATTCATGCCATCAGGGCTTGCAAAGAGATGGAAAAAGATTGTGATTTTTGGGTGAGAAAAGGTCAATTAATGGTGGCGGTGGTGGTCGGTGTCGGCGTCGAGGGAAGCATTGCAAATCAGACCACATCAAAACATATACGATTTTTTTTAAAGGACCGACTTACAAAAGGAATGGGAAGGGTGGGAGTTGTTTATGGGTGGTGAAAGGTATAAGAGATGAAGGAGATGTGGTGGAGATGGAGGAGATGTGGTGAAGATAGGGTGGAGATGAAGGAGCTGGTGGTTGATTGATAGATTTTTAATAATAAAGGACTGAATTATATTTTCTAAAAGTTGATCAGAAGTAGTTTTTTTTAATATTATTTTTGTGGTGGGTGAAGTAGGAAAATAATAAAAATATGCATGTGGTGCCGAAAGATGTTTTTGTGGTGCCGGGAGTAATGTAGTGCCAGTAGTAAAACTAGGGATACCAATAAAATCACAAAAAAACACCTAATTTTTTGGCCAAGCTAAGAATAAATTAGACTTCAATTTTTTTGAGGGGTCTATTGACACACCACTTTTTACTACTGACATCACATTACTCCTGGCACTACATGATTTTCTATGAACGGAACGTGGCTATTGAAAACCAACGTCAGTGACACTGAC
Source organism: Gentiana straminea (assembly GCA_036785695.1). NCBI lineage: Eukaryota > Viridiplantae > Streptophyta > Magnoliopsida > Gentianales > Gentianaceae > Gentiana > Gentiana straminea. Next base: position 3,857,823 of record JAVUPR010000482.1, read on the forward strand.
ACTGACGTTGGTGTTCAAGAACGAAAGCCAGTGGCACCGACGTTTACGTTATAAAAGTGTCACAACTTAGAAACGCCAGTCACTGACTTTCCACTGGCGTTGGTGTTTCACTAGACTGACGTTGGTGTTTCAATATCAACGTTAGTGACACTGACATTCTTTTGATTAGAAAAAATAATCAAAAAATATGTCACAACTTAGAAACGTCAGTCACTGACTTTCCACTGGCATTGGTGTTTCACTAGACCGACGTTGGTGTTTCAATAGTGACACTGACGTTTTTTTGATCAGAAAAAATAATCAAAAATGGGTGCCAATAGTAAAAAATGGTGTGCCAATAGAACTCACCGTTTTTTTTTCCGGATACGAAAGAACACCTCCTAATTATGCTCCTAACATGGCTCGAACCCTGGTTTCCAGGCCAAAATATAGTCTAACTAACCACTAGGCCGATGTATTGAGTACTTAAACTTCAGTTTATATTTTTATCCTTAAGACCAAGTTATATCTGTAACGATTTTAAACAAATATTTTGTCCTTTTAACCCCTTGTCCAAATATATCATCTATCAACCAAGTAGCTTGGCTCAGTGGTAAGTGAATTGAAAATACCCAGAGAGGTCACTTGTTCGAAGGGTCTTTTGACCAGATCTTACTCCTGATTAAGAGTCAGACTCGTAAGCCCCGTTTGTTTTCGTTAGAGTTTTTTTCGGAGTTTTTTTTATATCACTTCACCCATTATATCTTACAATTCTCTTACCATTCATTTCTTCAACAAATAAAAAAAATATTAAATTATCTCTCATCATTTCAATTTATCAACTTTATAACCTTTTTTACCATTATTTTATTTATTATACTACTTTATTTCACCAATCATTTTATAATCTACACAAATTTTCAAAAAATATTTTAACTTTCTAATCATTACTTCAATCAATTTATCTAAAACAACCCAAAAAAAACTTCAAAAAAAAAAACTACAACCCAAAATAAACGGAGCCCTAGGTCTCTCGGAAAAAAGTAAATATATTAAAATAAATGAAGCTGAAGAGGTATCAATATCATCATAACCCATAAGAAACAATCTCCCCCACCAAAAAAAAGAGAAATAAAATAAAAAGAATTTCACTCTTCCGGCAGTTAAACCAGCTCCATCCCTCACCTACTCCATCCTCCCCTATCTCATAGTCCCTCTTCATTGGCATTCTGGTGGATCAGTTGGTTACCCTTGTATAGAAGTTTTCAGTCCGGAGAAGCAGTAGCTGTATTTTGGAGCTGGTTCTTCCCCTGGAGTTATTGGTCGAGTGCAAATTTGTGTTTGAATGTTGTAGAGGAGGTGAAACGATGCCGTTGGTGAGAGTGGAGGTGAGGAATGAGTACGGACTTGGAGCTCCGGAGCTGTACAAGGATGCTGACAAAGAGGATCCGAAGACGTTGCTTGAAGGATTAGCTGTTGCTGGACTTGTCGGAATCTTAAGGCAGCTCGGTGATCTTGCCGAGTAAGTTTCTAACTTTCAAGCTGTCTGATTTTCTTACCATTTTGTGCATGTGTGTGTAGCTTGCTTCTTTTTCTTCCCTTAATGTAATCTCTGTATATCTTTTATCGGTATGTGCAATTTGAAATTTTGAAAGTAGAAGCTGTGTAATCGAAGTATGAGGTCGTGTATTTTGGGTAAAATTTATTATTTTTCATATTTAAAGTACAGTCTGCAATGAATTTGAGAATGTGCATCTTGCCGCCTTTGTTAGGTAAGCTGGATTTGTAGATTGCAATGGTCTAGTCATCATTGTACTATTATCCAAACAGTTTAATATCTGAGTGATGTTAATTACATGTTGAAGGTTTTTTTTTTAATTTTTTAGATTGATTTTTTTTTTTCTTTCAAACTGATGCAAATTCATACTCTAATTGAGAAGGCGGTGGTATACACATATTTCCACCTCTACAGATTCAATTTTATTGCAACTGATTGAAGGAACAAAAAGGTTTTGGCTTTGGGTTTTAATAGCTAGTTTGTTACATGAGAGCTTTGATAATGAAGCTTGTATTGATTCAAAATTGTGATCCTGTGTGGGCCTGTGGGGGTCTTCTTTAGGAACTAAAGAGTAAATAACGTGTGAACTGAAATGGAGTCTTCAATACACTGAGTTAGGTGTAGCATGTCCAGCTTTTGATTGAAAGAAAATTCAGGACCTAAATTTGCTATTAGTTGGACTGAGGCATGCTTCTCTTCAGTCTTCAGAAAATAAAGCAGTCTTGGTATTTTTTATACATGATTTTAGAGAGTATATTACTATTTGCCTTTTTGAGTTAGCATGGGAATTGATGTGCATGCTAGTTGAAATTTTGGTGTTCCTAGTGGGACGGATATTTAGTGCTGTAATTCTTGGGTGACATGGCTCCCTTCATTTCCCAAACCTCCATATCTAAGTAGCAGGTGAAGTAGGCATAGCATGTCTGTGGTGTATGTGGCTTTAACTGTAGGCACAACTTACAAGACATTACTTGTGTAGAAACATGCCTGGTCAACAATAGTATGATAGCTTTCTAGTGTATACTTAAGTTCTTAAATCCAAAGATTTGGGAAAAGCAACGTGTCAAGCAACGGTTGCTCATTTGTTTGTGATGGAGGACTCCCTTCACATTCATTTTTGACCATATGCTCTGAATAGGCCATCGTGCAGAGGCATCCCTGTCTTTGTACTGTTCCTTCTGCGAGATTCATTTGGTTTCAAGATTTGTAACTGTTGCTTCAGTGCCAACTGACACATTACAGGAAAATGCAAGCCAAAGCTGCCGGCAACATGCAACATGGTGCCCAACATTGCATGGCATGGTTAAATGAACAATTCGCATAATATCCTGATGATGTGTTTTTAGATGCATTGTCTTTTATTTTACTTCACAAGTTCACATTACTGGGGTTGGTGGTTGCGATCTGTAACTTTGGTCTGTCCTTGATGCTTCTGTTACAAATTCTGATAAATTTGCGTGTCAGTGAACCTAGTATTAGTACTACATCATAAGGGAAAGGTGAAATTTGGTAACAAGTTTTAACTTGCTTCGTGTTGCCATGCATTGGTTTCTGATGTAGTTGTGCCTGTAGGATATCAAAGGTGCACCAACAGGTTGGAAACACTTGTAAAATAATCATGTCATCGAATACGAAGGGTTGGTTGACCTATTTTCAGTTGTATCTATGTAAATTACTTATACTATTTTAATTGTTGTAGAATTTTATGAAAGAGAAAGAGAGTTGGAGACAGAAGAAGTAATGTCTTTCATATTTTCAAGAATGAGATTACAACAATTAACAGAAGTGGGATGAGACTTCCCAACTTCAGCCGCTACGACTTAACTACAACTTAACAGGCAGAATAATAAAGTCTGACTCTTTAATAGAACTACCAGCTAACATAAAAACAGTCCTTTCAATACCCCTCCTCAAGGTGGTTTATAGATATTTAATAATCCAAGCTTGCTAATACAATACTTAAATGGAACTTTGGGTAACCCCTTTGTAAACACATCAGCAACTTGAAGTTTGGTTGGAAATAGGTTAGGTTGATGCTCTCATCTTCAAGTTTCTCCTTGATGAAATGCTCGTCAATCTCAACATCCTTAGTTCTGTCATGCTGGACACGGTTGTTGGCTATTGTCAATGGCAGATTTACCGTCAGTGTATAACCTCATAGAACTATCAATTTTTATCTTTAGTTCGTTAGCATCTTTTTTTTTTTCCCACATCAGCTACTAGCTCACACGTCCCAAGTGCAGTGGCTCTGAATTCAACCTTTGCATTGCTTCTAGCTACTACTGCCTGTTTTTTTAACTTCTCCATGACACAAGATTATCACCAATAAAGATGCACCACCCTGAAGTTGACCTTCTATCAGTCATTGAAACAGCCTAGTCAGCATCCTCCTTTAAGAAGAAGTCCACATCCAGGATTTTTCTTCAGATACCAACTCAGAATCTTTCAAATAAAAACTAGGATGACCTAAATGATAATGCAATAATTCTGCATCCTTAGTTTAAAGACGCTGTATTAATGAGGATACCTTTATCATTGTTCTTTTCGTTTTCCTGAAGTAAGTAGAGCCCTTCAAACATCTTACACTGCCAATCCTCCTCATTGATTTCGAATCCTGAAATTCACAGTGGGTGGAGCAGAATGTAGCAATACAACAGTTATCTTTAGTGAATTTGCTAACTGAAAAAACAAAAAAGATTGCATGCTAGATAAGGGACATGTAGCACATATTCTCGGCATAGATGTTTGGTAAATTGTATTGTGGCTGTTCCAGCAACTGTGGAGTACGATCCAGCAGCCACTCTTACCTTGTGTTTCCATTAGATGGTAAATAAGATGATAAAAGAGGTGTCACCTGTCATATGGTTTGATGCTCCTGAATCAAGGATCTAGGAGTTGTTATCTCCTTGTATAGTTTCTCCAGTTGAGGCTGCTGGATTTTGCTAATTGAGTTTCTTATCAGACATTTGACTTAGGGCCTCAAGTTGTTATTTAGTGAAGGTAATGTATGATCAGAATAAGCCTTGCCTCTGATCATTCCATAAATTGGCCTTCTTCTGACCCAGGCCCCTGGATGTGTTGGTTGGCTTTTCATGAAGCACCCAACAATTGATCTTGGTGTCTTTTTTTTTTTTTTTTGCAATGATCACACCAATGAGTGAGCCTCTGCCCCCCTTCTTCTTGGAAGTTTGGGCATTCCCTAACATAGCAGACTCAACTTGTTGGGAAATCAAGGCCGATGGTTCTCCACTTCTCCCCCTGGAGTAGGTAAGAGGCCACCCATAGCCGTCTTCTGCTCTCTTCCTTTCTAATAGTTGCAAAAACCTCTTGAAGAGAGGGAAGAGGAACCTGGGCAAGAATCCTTTCCCCTGCAGCATCATTGGCAAGGTTCAATCCCCTAAGGAACTCAAACACCGTATCTCTCTCAATCAATTCATGGAAACGTCCTGCATCAGCATGACATTCTCATTCTGATGCAGAGAGCTGGTCGTATTCTTGCCAGTCTCTTGATAGAGTTGAAATACTTTGTGACATCTAGATTACCTTGTCTCCTATCTCTAAGAATGGACTTCACTCCAAAGGCTTGTGCTAAGTTTCCTTGACCAGAGTAGGTAATTAGACAGCATCCCAAATGTGCTTTGCAGTTGTGTAGAAAAGATGGACTTGACCAATCTCAAGTTCCATGGATTTGATAAGCCAAGCCATAATCGTTGCATTTTCAGTTTCCCAGGTTTAATAAGCATATGGGTTGTCTTCGCTGGGGGCTTTAATAGAGCCTGTTAGATACCCCATTTTTGCACGCCTAGTTATGAACATCCTTACGGACTGAGCCCACTGGATGTAAATTCCCATTCAGTCTCATAGACGTAATCTGCAAAGTTGGGCTATCGAACCCATTTACAATGCGTGCTGGTGGTTGCCTAGAAGATCTAGAGGTGCTTGACATTGTTTCAGACATTTCTCTTTGTTTTTAGAATAGAAGATCGAAGAAGAAGGAACTTGAAAGTATATTTCAATGCTTAGGTACCATGTAGAATTTTATGAAAGAGAAAGAGTGTTTGAGACGAAAGAAGTTATTTCCTTCATATTTTCAAGAATGAGATCAAACAAATAAATAGATGTGGGATAAGACTTCCCAACTTCAGCGGCCTCTATTAAAAAATAATCCTTTCAATAATTGTGGATTGATATTATATATGCATTCAAGAATTCCCTGTTTCTGGATCTTTTTTATTTCAAAGCCATTGTTTTTGCTGATTAATTGCTAGAATCAAGAAAGGGAACATTTGATAGTGTTAATGCTTTTGATGTTCCAGTTGTAGCAATATTTCTCATTATAAATTTTTTCTAGTATTTCCTATAGTTTAGTAGTTCTGTTACTGATATAGATTGTTATTGATGGTAGATTCGCTGCAGAGGTCTTCCATGGCATACAGGAACAGGTCACTAGTACCTCATCTAGAAGCCACAAGTTGATGGGGCGTGTGAAGCAAATTGAGGCCGCTCTTCCACCCCTTGAGAAGTTGGTTTTAGCCCAAAGCAATCACTTACACTTCGCATATACTCCTGGTATGCGCATCTCTCCACCTCTGATATTTGCTCAGGTTGTTCAGCTGATGAATTAATCCATCTTTGCTATTCTTATTTTACTTTAGTGAAAAGTTTGTCGTTTAATGAAAGAATTTGTGAGTAACTAACTGAAAGATCTTTTTGCATTGGATTGTTCCTTTTGGACTGACATTTACAACATACTGTCTAAATGGACAAATGACAAGGCTTTATTCGAAAACAGAATCTAATCATATCCCTATGATTAAGGAAACGGCCTAACCTGTACAATCACTACTAATCAATTTTTTTTATCCGACAACCGTTGTAAGTAGGTTGTACCAAGTGGCATGCGTTATATCCACCAATTTCTACTCTCTTTCACATAGTAGGGGTGTGTATGGTGAAATAATGCATTACACTTGGTACAATGGTTGTACCATAAAATCTCTCCTACGAATCTCCCTAATTAAGGAAACATAATCAGTATGACATGTAACATAAAACTAAAGCTATAATCTCTGGTATTCCTCCCAATATGTCTTCATATTTTTATGAATCTACTTTATTTGCTTGTTACTTGGATTATCCCCAGAGACCTTTTTTTTTCTCCTTAAATTGCATTCTGAAGAAGCTCCGTTGCAGGTCTCAATTGGCGTGCAAATCTCCATAATGAACAATGCCACTTTATATACAGTGACTTGCCAAGATTTATGATGAATTCTTATGAACAATGTCGAGGGCCTCCAAATCTCAATAAGCTTGACAAGTACTTCATTCAGACTCCTTCTGTTTTTCTGAATCAACACTGATATTGATAAAACTTTTGTATTGGGTTCCAGATTTGATCCTGGCGGCCCTGGATCTTGCCTGAAACGATACTCAGATCCATCGTTCTTCAGAAAAACACTAAAAGGCTCAGGATTGGCACAAAAGAAGAGCCGTAAAATCAAGGTATATTCTGTACTATATCTTGTAGTCCAACAGCTACAGTTGTCCCCATTAGTTATATAATTTTATCTTTGTGTTTTGGAGTACAAATTCATTGCCCCAAAATGTCGTTAGTCAGCATCATTCAATTGATTTTTGATTCAAAATGTTGTTATGCAGGTAAACAGTAGTATTATTTTTATTTATTTGTTTTTTTTTTTTTTGGGGGTGGGGGCAAACATACTACTGTTTGTATGACAGAGCATTAGTAAACCAGAATGTCATTACAGACAAATAATCAGTTAATCACCTATGGGCTTGATGAGTGAGAAAATGTCATATCTAACTACGATACAACTTGTCAGTCTAATTTGTATCAACATGATATTCTTGTGGTCTACTTGCAATGAGGATAGGGGACAAACTTGATTTTTGTTTTCCTCTTTTAATTCTCTGTCAAATACTGCAAATATTTATGTGCAATGCTCCAATTTGACAGAAGAAACGATCCTGGCTTCATAATGGAGAAATTTCACGTGGGGTCTCCAATTACAGTGGAAGGTACGTGTATTATATGCCTCATAGACTGGATTTAGGTTGAGAGCAATGAAATTTGACAGTATACACCATAAACATGGATTTTTTACTACAGCAGCAGCAACAACATTCAAGGAATATCCCATTAGGTGCTTCAACTATATGGATTGTTTAGTAAGATATGTTTTTTCTAATGATTATTTCACATGCAGCGTGCACTTTCCTTCGTTAAGCATGGGTGAGCAAACATCACCTTGTCCAACTGTCTCCACGTATGAGCTAAAAGATTTGGACCTTGGGTACCAGTCACTTTCTTTTGATTCAAGAAATGGATCAGTTGATTTTGAGCATGTATCACAACCAAGGTTCCCAATGCCATATAAAGAGAGAGATTCTACAGGCTCATGCTCTTCCCAATCTCGGATGCAACATAATGATACTCACAATTTCGCTTCTACTGGCAGCAAAGATGCTGTCCTATACTGTGATAGTCCTGGTAGTATCTCCGGTGAGGGCTTGTGTTCCAAATCGAATCAAGTTACTTGGGATGAAAAGATGGAGATGTTGGTAGCGGAAACCAGGGAACATAATCACGATGAAATGCTAGAAATATCCCCTGAAAACCTAGGCTTTGAAAATAATGAGGGGGGGACTTCACACCTTCGTGATGAGTCTATGGAGGTATTCCCTTCAAACCTCGACCTGGATAATGATGAGAAGGTAAGTAATCATTTTCATACTAGTGAGGTAAATCTTCAGAAAGGGTCTGTAGAGACATTATCAACAGATGTCAATGTGGAGAACCCGAGGGGAAGTGTGGTTTTTGAAACAGCTGCCCAGATGGACATTGTACCTGAAAATGAAAATTGGTCAATGGAAGTTTCTGATGATGTACATCATGATGACTTGCATTGTGGAACTGTTGTGGAAATGAACACCCACCTGGATGATAAGAACATTTTACTTTCCAATTCAGGAGATTTTCAACGTGATGAGATTGAAAGTGAAACTGATCATTTCGTTGATGCGCTTAATGCCATTGAATCAGAATATGAAAGTGATACGGAATGTCAAACTAAGCAAGAAATGGAGCAGCATTCCCAAGTAGATAGCAAAGAAAATTACCACGGAGAGGACAAGGACAGGCTCGTGACACCACCGGTTTCTGGTATTATTTTGTCAAGTCCTGAGATTGTTGCCCATACTAATGGTTCCTCAAACGTCGATACGTCTGGAATTCATCCAGATTTAGATTTGCCCGAATTCTGTTCTGAGGTCAACACTTCTCTAGACAAAATATCTACAGACCAACCAAACTCAGTTCCATTTGAATCTCATGCTTCTTTTCAGCCTCAACTTCCTGACGATGCCTGTAACTCAATCAGTTCATTGGATGTTGATGATTTGTTAAAAAATGATATTGTTGGTAGTTCAAATGTTGAATCCGCTGTTTACAACGTGTCATTCTTAGGACGGGATGTGCTTGTTCCTGGAAAAGATAAGAACACATGTTGTTCCCCAGTCGTGCCTAAACCTCCACCTGAGCCTTCTACTGCCAGTTCAACTATGTTGTGGACTAATGGTGGCTTGTTGGGACTTGAGCCATCAAAGCCTCCAGATTTCAGCTCGGCTAATACGGGCAGTCAAATTCCCGAGAAATGCAAAGAAGAAACTATTACTTCGTATATACCAAAATCAAATGTCAAAGAGAAGAGTGATACAAGTCTTAAAGAAGATGCTTTTTCCGAATGCTCCACTTCCTACCAGGATGATAGAAAAAGTGGGAACTTGACGAGAAAGGCACAACGGACATCTCTGTCTACTGATTTAGGTGTTAACCTTCTAAAGCTTAGTGATTCATTTCACCAAACCTACTCTGGTAATATTCAAAATGATGCTTATACTCAACCTGGAGATGTTCAGCCTGTCCGTCCAGATATCAAGTCTTCTAGAGCCAGTCAGGAGAGGAGTAATTCTTCTAGGATGCTTGAACTTGGCAATAAGTTGCTTTTAAATGGGTTTTATCGTAAACCAGCACTTCTGAAGGATGAAAGTTCTTATCCAGACGGTTCTGTAAATGATAATGGTTTTGAGCAGTGCAATGGTCACGATATTGGATGTCAAACATTTTCCGCAAGGGGTAGAGATATGCTAGGAAGCGAGTCTCCTTTGATTTCTCCTGCATCATCTCCACCTCTTGGACATATGAAGATCTCTTTCCAGCCAATCAATGGCTCCAAGGCTCCAAATCTGCAATTGAAGCTTCCTGATGGAAATTTTAATCATGAAGGTGGAAGAGATTTGTTCACTTCGTTCCAGCTGGTGCCAGACCCTAATATTGAATTTCGTGATTTCGGTACTGACTCAGATGATGATACATTCTGTCAATCATCTCCAAATGGGTCAGATTATATCAGTCATCAGTCAGATTCAAACTCAGAGCAGTGGGAATCTCGTGAATCTCCTAGTAAAAAGGAGGAGGACTTATATGATGCTCTACGTAGAATTTCGTTGACAGAATCTGTTCCGAAATCCTGGGGAACTACTGAAACAGTCCATGGAGATATCAATAACAACTATACACAGCTTAGTCAGTTTCCTAGAGACTCAGTGGACGGTTCTTATTCTAGTCATTTATATGACGAGCTTCCAAATTTGGAAAGTGTTCATCCTTCATTTAAGGAAGTGAGAAGTAATTGTGTTCCTGAACAACATTACCACAAGGAATTTACTAGTTCACCTCTGCCTCTTCATGAATCACAATGGGAAGATATGAAACCACAATCAGAGTTTCCTGAAAGTAGGCAGATTAATATGCCTGAGAATCCTGGTCATGTATTTGACGGGAAGCTTGAATCTACGGTGACACAAAAACCGAAACCAGCCCCGCAAAGCCAAGGGAAATCAATTGGGATACATATTTGCTGAAGAGCAAGGTTTCCATTTTAATTTTCGAATGCTTGTTCTCTTTTTGATTGCTCGGCCTGTGAATTTTCATCAAAATAAATTTACCTTATTTATTTATTTAAATATGCAGTCACAAGAGTTGCGAAAGTTGACCCCAGTGAAAGATTTAAGTGAAGCATCCAATGGGAACTTGGAACCGAAGGGCGACTTCTTGCAACAGATCAGAGCAAAAGTAAATTTGTTTTCTCTGAATTTTAACAGTTTTGTGTGATAGTCACTCTATATGTACTCCTTGTGATTATACTAACATGCAGGTCATCTTATACAATACGTAAGAGGGCCACTTGATATTAATCGAGTTCAATCCAAAAAATTTAGTACTGAAATTAGTGAAGGTGCCATAAGTTGTAGTAACCTTGTAGGATGGGGACTATTGTATATTACATTGTTCGCTTCTGATTGTCTGTTGGTTTCGGGTTTTATGGTTTCAGTCATTAAATCTCAGACGAACAGCTATACCTAAACCAAGCGTTGCAGCAGATACGACGAATCTCCAGGTGAATGCAATTTTGGAGAAGGCAAATGCTATCAGGAAGGTTTGACTGTTTTTCGTACATTCACTATTCTAGCTCATAGCAGTTACACTAAAGGACAATAAAAACCATGCTGAATTAACCAATTTTTTTTTTAAAACATTAAGGCCGTTGGAAGTGATCGGGAAGATGATAATTGGAGCGACACTTGAGTCTTCCGATGGCGTGATTTGGATCCATGAAGAAGCAAAATTCCATGGGTAGTTGTGTCATTTTCTGTGAATAGGTTGTTTGTTAGTGTCATTTTGTCAGCCTTTTCTTTCTTTTTATTTTCTTCTGTATCTAAATGTCCATTTTGATAGCACTAAATTAGGTACCGTTGGAGCCATTTGTTAATATACACAAGAATGCCTGGATATGGCGCGAAGAAAATCGAGGTTATCCTTAGTACACTAATAGATGCTCCAATTAGGACACTTTGATTCTCATTACTCACTTTTGCTTGTTCATGTATGAATGGATGTGTGGCATTTATGTAAACCTTTTTTCCAATTTCACGATGCTATGGTATGCAAAGTCCAAGACTTTCCTATCGTATGAGAATCAGACCGTCAAATGACTGTCAGTGTAGAAAAAGACAACTATTTTATATTTTATACGAGACAGTTATATGACGGTTTGTTATCATAGACAGTCCCCACTGAAATCCCATCGAAACCGAAGGGCTGGCCCACCATTTAAACTAAGAGTTGAAAAGGACGTCACATGATTGCTCTAGATCTTTGTTATATTTGCTGTAGTGTCTTTTAAAATAGTTAGGGCACTCTTATTAGAGGCTCTAAATTTTATTTTTAAAATAATATAAAATAATACATATATTTATTTTACAGCATCGCAATTCAAAAACCTCCACAACAGCATCCCCATCCCTATAACATTTCAAATAATATTAAATAATACATATTCTACCTCACAACCCTATTCATACACACTAAATATTTATTATTTCACTCCAGCAGCATCCCTATCTCTATCCCTATCCCTATAATTTTTAATAATTAAATATGTTTAGGGACGTGAATAATGCATCCCCACAAGTAGGGATGCACTGTTCATATCCCTAAAAATAAATAGGGATAGGGACTCTGCTGTGAATGCTATTTTGAGGTAAACTCTATTTTTTATCTTCATTTTAGGGATAGACCACCATATAGGGCTTTTGCAACTAGTGCCCTTAAAACAGAATGTGTATATCTTTCTCACAATATAAATCTTACTGCACAATATTTTTGTTTTCCTTTTTACTTTTTAGAATCAACTATTTTTTTCGCATTCGTTGATTATGACCAAATTTTGGAGATAATGTTTAAAATTTTTCTGATTTAATTTTAGACAAAAAATATTAAATATACATTTTGATCGATATTGAATACGAATAACACTTAACAACGATTTTCGATTGGATCGGAATAATCACCATTTTCTCACTCGAACCGAATCAGAATAGTATGATGGGTGCAAAGATGCTCCCAATAGAAGTGAAGATATAAAGGCTTGAATTACAACATCTTTCTTCTTCTTCCAAAAAAAAGTTACATCTATGGCCTCCTACCGAGCGGTACTTTTTCGATGATGCTTCAGCTACTCCAGGTTCTCAGAACAATTGAATCATGGGATGTGTAGAAATCGGATTTGTAAAGACAAATTTTATTCAAAACAAACATATTTACATACACACTGGAAACTAAAACATATCTATGATGGTGTTGCCATCTCCATTATAGGCAACACCATCATAGATATGTATTAGTTTCCAGTGTGTATGTAAATATGTTTGTTTTGAATAAAATTTGTCTTTACAAATCCGATTTCTACATATCCCATGATTCAATTGTTCTGAGAACCTGGAGGGTTTCCTAATTTCAGTAAGTTTAGGGATATAACTTTCAGCATAAGTTAAAATACCTAAAAACCTTTGTAATTGTTTTTTATTTTCGATCTTATCTGGAAACTTATGAATATGTTCCAGAATATGATTCAGAGGTCTATGTTGACCTTGGTCAATCTCTAATCCAAGGAAATTAATCTTGGTATTAAAGAGTTGTGTTTTCTTTAATGAAAGAATTATTCCTAATTCCTCTCATTTTTTGAGTACCATTGCAACATGCATATAGTGCTCTTTCTCCGTGTCGCTAAAGACTAATATGTCATCAATGTAAACACATAAGAATCTTTCAAAAGATCTAAATGCATTTTGCATATGTCTTTGAAATATAGATGGAGCTTGTTTTAACCCAAAAGGTAAAACATTCCATTGATAATGTCCTTGTGGACAAGTAAATGCAGTTAATAATTGTGATTCATCATCTAGCAATACTTGCCGAAAGCCGATTTACAATCAAAACTACTAAAGATTTTCTTTCCTCTAATAAGAGTTAAGAGTTCATCTTTATTTGGAAGGTTGTGACTATCTCCTATAGTTGCCGTGTTAATGGCTTTATAGTTGACAACCATCCTCTTTTTACCTCTTCTTTTCTCCGCTTCATTCTCAACTAAGAATGCTGGAGAAATATGAGGTGATTTACTAGGCTTAATAATTTTTAAGTCTAATAATTCTTGAATTTGTTTACCAAATTCTTCTCTATCCAATGGACTATAAATCATGGGTTTAACCTTCACTATTGTCTTTGGATCTATAAGTTTTATGGTCGCAGTCATCCATTTTTAAGACTTCTTAGGGTCTATAGGATTTTCACCACAAACTTTTTCTAACAAGTCGTTAATCTTTTTGAACTTTGTGTTCTCATGATTAAATTCTTGCTCAGTTTTACATTCTTCAATGATCTCCCCCCCCCCTCTAAAAGGTTGATTTTTTCAGAGCTTATTGAGATAGGTTCGGGCTTTTGAATTTTGCTGTATGAGTTTTAACAAAGCTCCTTCTAGATGAGGTTGCTCCAACTGAGAACCTATCATTAGTAGGTGCTATTTCAGCGCCTAATATACTCTTTCCTTTAGCAATATCAATTCCCCAAGAGTCAGTATTATAATCTATATTAGAAAAATTCTTTTCTTTTATAGTTCCTATTTCTGAGAAGACATCATCTAATTCGATGTATTTAGTTTTTCTATAGTCAATACTGTGATGACTATTGGTTAATGCATAACTTATTAAGTTACACTAAAAGGTTTATCACCTTCATTCATCAGATCTTCTCTTTCAAAGTGATGTATGAGTGATAAAATACCTAAAAACCTTTGTAATTGTTTTTTATTTTCGATCTTATCTGGAAACTTATGAATATGTGAATATGTTCCAGAATATGATTCTGAGGTCTATGCTGACCTTGGTCAATCTCTAATCCAAGGAAATTAATCTTGGTCTTAAAGAGTTGTGTTTTCTTTAATGAAAGAATTATTCCTAATTCCTCGCATACGAGGGTATGTATTCTGCGGAATTAGTTTACGGGGGTGTACCTTTTATTTATGAAACTATAATGAAGATGGCACCATCAAATGTATAGCTCCTTCATGTGTACGATCATTGCTTTTGAATCGTTTAAATTCTATCAAAACAATTCCTTATTCTTCATATCCCCTGGACTTTCCCCTGCTCCCGCACCAATAGCAACGCCTGTGGACACCAGATTTTTACGGGGACATACGAGGGTATGTATTCTGCGGAATTAGTTTACGGGGGTGTACCTTTGATTTATAGTTTCATAAATCAAAGGTACACCCCCGTAAACTAATTCCGCAGAATACATACCCTCGTATGTCCCCGTAAAAATCTGTTGTTTAAACGTTATGGATGCACCTACTGACTATGGTTGCATACCACAAAAAACTTATACAAAAGATAAGTTTAAAAAACATTATAAGAAGAAAAAAATTCTCTTATAAAACAAAAAATAAACGGTTCAAACCCGGTAAGTATTTCAAGCCACGTCAGAAACATGACAAAGGAAATGAAAATACTGACAAGAAGAAATTTTGCCCTAAAGGCAAGAAAAATTGTAGATGTTGGATCTGCAATATCGAGGGTCATTACGCAAATGAATGTCCCAATAAACAACAATATCCTCATAAGGCTAAACGCATAGAGGAAATTATAGAATTAGGTTTCGAACCTATAGATTTTTTTAGAGCTTATTGAGATAGGTTCGGGTTTTTGAATTTTAGAATTCTTTTTCATGGATTCTAAAAATCTAGGTTGAGCTTAAGAGATAGCTTTTCTTATTTTACCAATAATCACTGGTTGATTATCAAGGGTAAAAATAATTCTATCTGTGAATTGTGTGAAAGGTCCATACAATTGAAGAAGTTATTACCCCCTCTCTTAAAGATTGGAAAATCGATTCCAAATGGTAGGATTTTTTGATAAATTATGACTAGGATCTTTGCTTAATCCTAAGAAGGATAACAATTTATAAATTCCTAGTAATATTCGTGCAGATACTTCATTTAAGTTATTGCTTAAATGTTGTATTGCTTTAATACTAACTTCGTTAGTAGAGAACCAATATTTAGTGTTGGTGTCTCTATTTAAGGATTTTATCCTTAAATTCTGTCCTTTCTTAAGGATATATGGTGTATTCATTTGAATCTACCAATGTGATGTGATCCGTCCCGAGACATTTTATTTGTTTTGTTTATTTTAGTATTCGGTGTTTTAATGAATAAAACGGCCTTAGGCCCGTGTCAAAAGTTGCCCATATGTTAGTATATTAGGCCATGTGTTTATTTTTAGCAAATAATAGCCTTTTGGGCTTATTAGGGTTGAGTTAGATTTGTTACAAAATAAAGTGGCGAAAATTACAATGTAATTTATCCCACATTGGTTAGCTACATTAGTTTCATGAATATTGTAGCCTATATAAGGCACCTAGGTTGTTCTTTTACATAGAGTTCAATTTTGAGTGAAAATTTGATTAAGTCTTTTGTCTTGTTATCACTTGCGAGTGAGGATCTCTTCGTTGTAGAGTTCCACCCCTTAGAGAACTTATCAGCGCCTTGAACAAGCGTTGTGGCGTTCTTCGTTGTAGGGTTCCACCCCTTAGAGAACTTATCAGCGCTTATCAGCGCCTTGAGCAAGCGTTGTGGCGTTCTTGCCAACGTTCTTTGGTTGGATTATCTTTTCGCATTATTATTCAAAAAACAAAAAATAATTTGTTATTGTTTTCCTATAATTTCGTCCCCTCCCCAGCCATAAATCTTCAAATCTTCATCCATCCTACCCGGAAAACTTGAAGATTCTTCAAATCTTCAAACCTTCATCCCAAAACCCTAATTTTCCAACCCGTTTTTCCATCAGCTCGTGTAATATCCAAACCACCTCCAAACGATCTGAAATTTGAACCACAACTAAATCAAATCGTTATCTACGTTTTCTCTTTTGACCTCATCTCGGAATTTGCAACCGAAACGACTCAAAACTGCTCATCAACACAAAATAATTTATTCTGAATTCTGCAGCAGTAGATCTTGTTACGATTTCGATTTAGGTGCTTTAGAATATCCCAAATCCCCTCAAAATTGGCGAACTTATAGGAAATTCTCTGTCCTACAACTTTTATCTTTTGAGTTTTTCCAAATTCGCTGTAGATTGGTCACAATCAGCACCTTAAGACACTGCTATCAATATGAAAATTTCTGACAGATTACACCAGTTGCCGAAAAACGATTGGTTGATCGACTTTTATAAGTCCAAAAGATCTGAAATTTTTACATCTTCTATAAAACTCGTTGCTCTACAACTTTTGTCTTTTGAGTTTTCCTAGATTCGTAGTGGTTTGGTCATTAAATACGTGGGTTTCACATCAGGGTGTGAAAATTTTCACACCTGTGTAATTCTGATGTCAAAAAAAAAAAAAAAAATTCATTACGATTGAGCATCAGGCTGAGTAAACACGAGATAATTGTGGGAATATGCCTTATTTTGATCATTATGAGAGACGGGATCGTAGAAAGGAACAGAGGCGTCAAACTGAGTTAGCGGATCGAAATGAGAGCATGTTAGCAGTGATAGCAAGGATTCTTGAGGAGAATAATCGTGCACTCGGTGCGAAGTTGAAACAAGAAATTAAGGCTATTATGCAAGTTAAGACGCAAGAGTTGCATGATAGATTGGAAAAGGAAGTTGAACTACTACAGGCGGAGGAGGCCAAACGGTGGGCTAACATTCAAAAAGAAAATGGGTGGACTAAAGCGGAAAATGACGAGGTTGTTAACATTCGTGAGGAGGATTTGGAAAGGGAGGAAGAAAATAGTTCTATAGTTGTCGATGTGACAGTGGAGGTGGATGAACCTAAAATTGGGGAAGACAAAATATAGATGTCAGAGGTGTCTATTGTGGAGGAAGTACACAAAGAGTTGATTGTGGATGAGGCACAAGAAGAAACTATGCTACTGAATTCTTGTTCCAGCTGTATTTTGTCTTCTGTGCAGGTACAGGAGGATCATCCACACGAGGAGGAAACTGGGATGTTGGATACATCCAATGCCGCCTCTATATTGCCTTTGGATGAATTAATCCCGGTTGTTAATGGTGGCAAACCGGCGCACATTTTTATTGATCCTTTTGCCTTACGTGTTTTGTGAAGATCCTACATTGCATTTTTATGATTATGTTGCTGCCACTCCGAGCTTCATCACCGTCGATATCCAGCCAAGTGACTTTTCTTATGTTCTATTGCGGAAGCATGGATCGACATCTAGACATGCTATTGCTTTGAAGCTGTATATCCACATTATCTTTGATCTTGGTATATCATTGACGTTTTTTGCGGTTTGTTCAAACTTGGTTTCTGATGCTGACTTCTATGACGTCCTGTTGATTCGAGGACAAATCCTTTCCAACCGGGAGGGAATGATGTGATCCGTCCCGAGACATTTTATTTGTTTTGTTTATTTTAGTATTCGGTGTTTTAATGAATAAAACGGCCTTAGGCCCATGTCAAAAGTTGCCCATATGTTAGTATATTGGGCCAGGTGTTTATTTTTAGCAAATAATAGCCTTTTGGGCTTATTAGGGTTGAGTTATATTTGTTACAAAATAAAGTGGCGAAAATTACAATGTAATTTATCCCACATTGGTTAGCTACTTTAGTTTCATGAATATTGTAGCCTATATAAGGCACCTAAGTTGTTCTTTTACACAGAGTTTAATTTTGAGTGAAAATTTGATTAAGTCTTTTGACTTGTTATCACTTGCGAGTGATGATCTCTTCGTTGTAGAGTTCCACCCCTTAGAGAACTTATCAGTGCCTTGAGCAAGCGTTGTGGCGTTCTTGCCAACGTTCTTAGGTTGGATTATCTAAGATCGTTGTTTCGAGCTCGTTATTGATTTCCTTTAGAAGGTCCTAGGGCAAATCTCGTTTTTGGAATCGTATCACAATGTTTATTATTCGAAAGGGTTAATTTATTTGTACCAGAAATTTCCCTTAAATAGATTTCTTCTTGAAATCCATTTTTCCACCTATGATATCTAGCTCTTTCGCCTTCAGTGATCAAATATTGAATTTGATTACCAAATCTAACTGGTCCATCACCGTAACCAGGTTTTTTCTTGTGTAAAGGAATTAGTTCCTTTAATCTTTTTTCTTTTTTGAATACTGGATCCATACTAATGGTTATTATTCCAGCAATCCCAACATTCCCATTTTAAAGGTAATAAAACCTTTAAGGGTCTTCCAGATATTTCTCTTTGAAAGATATCTTTCTAAAATTTCCATTTTTTGCTAAGGAATTTATTCCTTGCTTCTTTCCAGAGTTTCTGGAAACAAATAGGTTTTTTTTAATAATATCCATTTATCCACAAAGCTTTTTAAGCGTTTGGGTGGCATTATCTACTCTTTCTGATATTGATAAGAGTAATTCTTTATCTGATCTCATGGTTGCAGATCGTTCTAGCAAATTATTTCTTGCTGTAGGAGTTTTAACAAAGCTCCTTCTAGATGAGGTTGCTCCAACTGAGAACCTATCATTAGTAGGTGCTATTTCAGCACCTAATATACTCTTTCCTTTAGAAATATCAATTGCCCAAGAGTCAGTATTAGAATATATATTAGAAAAATTCTTTTCTTTTATAGTTCATATTTCTGAGAAGACATCATCTAATTCGAAATAATTTGCTAGAACGATCTGCATTCATGAGATCAGATAAAGAATTACTCTTATCAATATCAGAAAGAGTAGATAATGCCATTTATGGATGGCGATGTGTGTGTGTGTGTGTGTGTTTTTTTTTTGTTTTTTTATTTTATTTTTTTGCATGTGTCACAATATATTTAATTGTCATTTCATCTATAACTGTGATCGTATTTTCACTTGGCAATGAAAATGATTTAATACTTGATTAGTCTACAATTACACTAAATACTTTATTAGTCTATATAATTGTCCGTGCATGAATAATTGTCACTGATCTTCAATTGCCACCGAAAATCCATTCACATGAGTTTAAAATTAAGGAAAAATTAGGTATAAGTCCACATTTTCACTATTATTTAAGCTTTAATCCACACTCAATTTTTTTAGTTGTAATAAGGACAAAAAATTCTATCATGGACCATTTTACCCTTATTTTCAATTATGCATTTTTCTGCTTCAGGTTCCACCGGTAGGAGCCCAAATCGGTGAAGAAACTAAACTCTCGATACTCCTTCCAAGGACGAGGGTTGCCACCGCCGTTTACGATGAAGAAGAAGCAGCAACAACGATGAAGGAGATTTTGGGCTATTGTTTTAAATTCATCCAGATCTTGAATCAAATTGAGGCTCAAAGCTCTAAAGTTCTGAAGTTCAGCTGCAAATTTTTTGTTTCAATTTTCTTTTATGCTAATTTTTCTAAAATTTTGAGTCTATGAAGATGACGGATCTTCTTTTCCCCTAAGAATCCATTGACCGAATGTGTGAATTGATTGTCCTTTTCATTACAGTTTTATATTTGTTCTTTGCATTACAATTTCTTTAGTTGAATGAATGAGAGCATTTGAGGGTATGAATTGTATTTGAGGTTGACTTGACGGCTGTGGAATGTGAATACGAGAACATTCAGAGTATTTTTTTGAAGGAAAAAAAGTACTCTGAAATGTATTCTCTTGATTCTTTTTTATATATATGTTTTTGCCTGGTGAATTATTTTTGATCGTTTATTGTGCTGTTTATTCAATGCAGCTCTTCACATGACTGGAATTTGGGTCGAATTGTTCGTGAAGTTACTCGAATTGTGAGATAGATAGGTTGTCTGAAGAAGAAGTCGAGGAAGAAAAGTGATGATGAATACAAAAAAAGATTGATAGTGAAATGGGGTGGGTACGAAAAAAGCCATATGTTGCTAATATACTTCATTTCTCCTCACTTACAACTTCTTCCAACTTATTGAAGTAGCCCCTTGAATTAAGCCTTAAATGAGCCTGATATTGTGTTACTGACACTGTGTTAGTGATACTGTGTGCTATATATGATACTGTTACTGATATTGTGTGCCTTATATGAGCTTTATATGAGTCAGACATGATACTGTGTCCCTTGAATTAAGCCTTATATGAGCTAGATATGTGTGCGTTGAAGTAGTCCCTTGAATTAAGCCTTAAATGAGCTTGATACTGTGTTACTGATACTGTTAATATCACAATGTATTGTTAGTAAAATGTGTCATTGCAGGTGGTTTTGGCCCAGGTGATTGAAGGCTGTTGATTCAAAATGGTGAGGCAATGCTGGTGTTTCATCACAAGTATACAAGGAAAAATCAAGATCATCACATGCCTAAGTGCCATATGTTGTATTTACATACTACTAGTTAGTTGGTTCTCGTAAATCTATGTTTTTTTTTTAAAGAAATGGCATGAGTAATTAATCCTTTCCTTGATGTAACTTAATTATCATATATGTTGATGTTAAAGTTGTTTATCATCTATGTTGTAATTTTTTTCCATTGAGATTGAATGTGTTATTTGAAAATACAGAAGTTTTTTTTGGGTGTTAACGTGATTACATTATTGCCCAAATGATTTTTAGTTTACGGTTTGTTTCCGTTTTAATCCATAAATGAATATTGGGTGTCGGTGTTGTTGTAATGGTAATGATGTTACTGATACTGTGTTAATTGTAATGGTAATGATGTTAATGATAATGTTAATGGTAATGATGTTACTGATACTGTGTTACTGATACTGTGTTAGTGTAAACGCTGCGATTAAATTCGGCTTTCAATAACTACTTCGAAAGGGTATCGTATGAGAGCTCAAAATGAAGAGAAAAAAAATATGAACTTTGGTGAAAGAATTTTGAAGATCGGTGTTCTAAATCAAACGTTACGGTCGTTTATAAGAAAAAACACTCCGATTAATACAAATGTTTTTTCGGCTTTCAAAATTTACGTCGGAAGGGTATCGTACGAGATCTCAAAATAAAGAGAAAAAAACATGAATTTTGGTGAATTTTTTTTGATGATCGGAGTTCTACGTCAAAAGTTGCGGTTTTTAAAAGAAAAAGAAATAAAAAAGAGCAGCAGGAAGTAATAGTATGCCGTGTGCGCGCTACTTCAAGGGTATTTGTGTCCATCGGATATTGTTTGTCCTTTTTGCAACTTAAAAAAAGGAGTGTGTCCTGTTTATATATTTTGTATTAAAAAAATGAAATTTTGGCTCGTTCACCTTAAAATTAATCCCACGTTACTTTTTTCTTATTTTTTTTGAAGACGAACTTTTTTCTTCTTGACAGTTAATAGATCAAATTTTAATTCTTTATTTTTGGACTATTTTCTTCTCTTAAGGACTCCTGAAATAAAATCTAGGGAGACTTGTTGAAAATGACACATTATAAACTTAATGGGTCTGCAAGGACAATGTAACACAAAAACATGTGTTTTTGTGTTACCTTGTCCTTGCAGACCCATTAAGTTTAAATAAAAAACATGTATGTTTTTGTGTTAACTTGTCCTTGCAGACCCATTAAGTTTAAAATGTGTTCTTTTCAACAAAAACCTATAAAATCTAAACTAAAAAAAAACATATCTATATATATATATATATATTTTGCTAATATACACGTATTCAACCTTATTAATAAAATAAAATATGAACACTTCAACAAATGCTAAAAAAAAATAATAGAAGATGGTGCATTTTTTTCGGAATATCTTCTTCTTTTTGATTGATCACAAGTACCTTTCATGTAGGATCCAAAAAGTACAGAGAGCAGTAAATCAAAAGACTAGTTTGATATGTATTGAAAATGTGGAGCTATTGAAGATTCAAGGAGCACATTGATGAAATGTTTGCTGTTTCATGGAATTCAACTATAGCAGCTCATGCAAGAGACAATAGACTTGAGCAAACATTGATACAATCTCATATAATGAGGTTATGAGTGGCATTGCACAGTTTGGAAACACGGGGATCCCAAAAATTTCCAAAAACATTTTAAACACGGGGATCCCAAAAATTTCCACAATTGTTGTTTACATAATAACATTCATTCATGTAAAAGAACTGCAATATGTCACTCTTGGTGTAGTGTCATTCCTAGTGTTGTGTCACGGCTAAATTGCAAGTTTAGTCCTGTAACTGGACACGTTTTGCAATTTTGGTTTTGGTTTTTCTCCGGCGACAATTTCAGTACTGTAAGTGGTCTTTTTGCAATTTTGGTATTGGTTTTTCTCCGGCGACAATTTCAGTACTGTAAGTGGTTTTTTTTTTTTATTATTTTTTTTTTTTTTTTTTTTTTTGTTTGCAAAAATAGTCCTGAAGGGCGGAAAATGGACACGTTTTGCAATTTTGGTCTTGGTTTTTCTCCGGCGACAATATGAACACTTCAACCTTATTATACATGTATTTCACTTCAATAAAATATGAACACTTCAACCTTATTATACATGTATTTCACTGTTTTTTTTACTTTTTCCATGGCATGCATGGGAAGTTATTACAGTCTTACAGAAAAGATATATCTTTAAATTGGCATGTAATATTGTGTGTATTAGTATTAAGTCATTTAGTGTATGTACTTAATATTTTGTGTATATACTTAATCTTTGTTATTGTTCGATTGGTCGCCTCCAAAAGAAAGGAAGAATAACAACGGATTAATAAACAACTCGGGTAGATAATCGCAGTACAAATGAAAATTCAATCTTATGTATGTATATATATTGAGTTATGCTTCTATTTGTGGATGGGGTGATACAAGACGGTAAATGTACGGTTGATTTAGTTAAACACGATTTGCTATCCTATGTCACAAATGGTAAAATGTATCTAAGTAAACGAAATAGTAGAGGCTTTTTTTAACGTCACTTATAAAAAAAGTTGCTGGGGTTGATTTATGCGACTTATCATGTCAAGAATATAACCACAAATTAAATTTTTTTTCCGATTTAATAAAATAATTTTGATGTCATAAAATATTGAACTTAGGCATATTATTTTCAACCCCGTAAGTTGCTTTAGAAAAATAAAAGACAAAATTAAAACTAAAGCGTCAAAGTTTATTCTCTCAACAGTATGGATGCTCAACGCTGTGGATCATATGGAACAAAGCGACAACGGGTCCTCACAGCGGAAGATACACTTTTAAATTATAACCGTGAGCCAACAACTTCACATGATTTCTCATCTCAAGGTATATGTGAATACAACCCAATAATTGTTTGATGCACAAGTACTTTTGTTTGCATTTGGTATTCATAATAATGATGTGATTGTTAGGCTACTTCATCGACGAAACATGTAGACACAGATTCTTCTGATAGTGAAGTGGGTGAATTTGTTCCTGCTTCTCCGACCGAAGCCCTTCACCAACTAGGTGAGTTTAGACACACCTATACTATATTGTTAAGAATCAAGCGCTTAGCGTTGTACTAAAACCAATTGTCGGTAGTAAAGATGCTACTATATTTCCTTATACATTCAAGAGTGTGGGTAATCTCTCCCAACACCCCCCCAAATGTGGGCAATCTGTCCCAACACTTGCACAATTTTTCATTCAAGAGTGTGGGCAATCTTTCCCAACACCCCCCTCAAGTGTGGGCAATCTCTCACAACACTTGCACAATATTTTTTAAATAATATTCCAACTAGGGTTCGATCTCATGACCTCTGGCTCCGATACCATGTTAAAGATCAAACGCTTACCGTTGTACTAAAACCAATTGGCGGGAGTAAAGATGGTACTATATTTCCTTATACATTCAAGAGTGTGGGAAATCTATTGCCAACACTTGAGGGGGGGGGGGGGGGTGTGTGTTAGGGACGATTTCCCGCACTCTTACAAGATAAAGAAACAAAGTTGCGCCTTTACTACCACCAATTGGTTTTAGTACAATGGTAAGCGTTTGATCTTTAACATGGTATCGGAGCTAGAGGTCATGTGATCGAACCCTGATTGGAACATTATTTAAAAAAAATTGTGCAAGTGTTGGGACAAATTGCCCACACTTGAGGGGGTGGGGGTGTTGGGAGAGTTTCCACACTCTTGAATGAAAAATTGTGCAAGTGTTGGGACATATTGCCCACACTTGAGGGGGGGGGGGTGTTGGGAGATATTTCCCACACGCTTGAATGTATAAAGAAATATAGTAGCGCCTTTACTAACACCAATTGATTTTGGGAGAAACGCTTAAAAGGACAGTGTTATAGTTTCAACTGGCATTAAGGACAATGATATTTCCATAAGGGAATAAGGACAAAAAATTAAGTGCATGGACTATTTTACCCAATCTATTAAAAACCTAAAATTTCCGATCGGCGCCGCCAGTTTTCTCCAACATTCTTCATTCCCAATTTCCAACCTCATCGAAGAAGAGCGGTTTCCTCTCCTTGTCAATTCGCGAAGAAATCCAGTTGAAACCAGAAAATAATGCTCGAAAATTAGTAAATTTTCACAGAATTGGAGAATAGCAGTTACAAAATTCTTAATATAAATCAATCGTCCCAATTAAGAATCAAAAAGCTATCCTGGCTTCGGATTAGGAAATTGAAGAACAAAAATTAGGAACTTTTGACAAATATCAGCTTCAAAACCGAGCGAAAATGGTGAAAAGGTATAGAATCGACTCTTAAATCGTTTACCGTAACATGCATTTCATTTTCATTTTGATTCCTCAAACTTTTATACTCCACGCATGATTTTCATAGTTTGAATGTAGTGAAAAATAGGTTAAATTTCAATAACGATATCTACATTCCTGACTGTAGTACAAAAATAGATGAGTTTTTGATTTATTCAACTCATATAATTTGTTAATTCACTTTTCTTTGGAGAATCTCATTGTTAAGTGAAGTGGTTCAATATTGTTGTGAAATTTTGAATGATTGAATGGGTTGTTTAACTCTGTTAAAATATTTCACCGAATATGTAACGCCCCGTTCCCGGACACCAAGTCCTTATCCGGAAAAGGAACATTCGGCATGTATAAAATAAAAACAAATTCACTTTATACGTAAGCCTCTACTACGTCGTATCAAAAATAAGCAAACGGAAGCAAAAGACTCGGGTATGAAAAATTCCAAACATCCAAGAATAGAAACATGAAATCTAAAGATGGAAATGTAACTTATTACATTCAAGGAAAGATACGAAATCCAAAAGAAACATAAGATATTCTCAAAGTAAACGTAAAAGTACTACAAGTCTCGAAAGACCAAAAGTCTAACACAGTCTAATGAAGAATAATAAAAGAATAAAAGTAAAGTCTTCAATGAGGCGTCTTCAAATGTCATCATCGAACTCCTCCTCATAAACATTATCGACCTGTTCGTCTTCTCATCCCCAAACACATAGAAAACATGCATTTGAGGTAAGTACAACGTACTTAATATGAGATTGAAGCTACGACAACAATTATAGTTCAGAAAAAAAGTCATTTATTCGTTTAGTTGTTTATGTGTGACCAACTCAATCTGAGGCTCATTACATGTCCATCAACATGTTATGACTAAACGTTTCTACCTAACTTATCTATGTAACAACCGCACTCAAGGGCACTACGCCTGATGTATATACACCAAGAGATATCGATTGCAACATATTAGTGGATCACACCAATATCCACGAAGTCTAGAATAGGTAGACTCCGATAGTATGCGCGTGTCAGTGGGGTCCCCTGAACTTGTGGTTCTTTGACCTACGGGTTCTTCCACCTTCAGAGGTAGCACACACATCGCGATATAGACTGGTGCCTATCCAAGAGAGACATGTTGTTTAATCTTTACTAGTCAAGTACGTATTTATTAGGATGATTAACTAACCACCTTAGTGTTTTCAATTAATCTCCCTCACCTTGACTACTCTCTTCCTAGACCACTAGACACAACAAAGCCTATCAATTACAAAGACATTGATGAATGCTAATTCATCAAAGCACAAGCCTATCATGCTCTTCCGACGGATCCGAACTTCAACTCCCTTTAAGAGTACATTCGGTGTTTTAACTGAACAAATCAGAAGCTCAATTCAGGCTTGTTTATGTTTATGAAATGTTCACGTATCACAAATTAAGGGTTTAAAACAATAATAACATGATTATGAAGCCCGAAACCAAGCTGAAACGATAAAACAATACAAATAAGGTAAAACAGGTCAAACGCCCGTTTGACATCCTATGGACGCCCGTTTGACATCGAACGCCCGTCCACTAACCCCAAACGCCCGTCCGTAAAAAATGGCTACACCCTGAATCAAAAGTCTATCCTCAAATGCCCGTCTGCCTTGTGCAAACGCCCGTTTGAGTTGCTATAATCGCAAACGCCCGTTTGCCTAGTGCGAACGCTCGTTTTCCGGGGTTTTTCCCAAAACGCTAAAAAATCTTCAAAACGCGATTCCTAATCTGTTTCTAACCTAATTAACATCGAATTAAACCCAGTAAAACACAGAAAAACATATCTAATCAAACCATCGCATCTATGATCATTGATCAACGAAAAGACACATCTTCCTAGCATTAAAACATCTTAAACACGATCTAAACCTTATAAACGACAATTGAAATCGTAGGAAGAGCCTCTTACCTATTTGCAGCCAAAAACTGAGCCAAACAGCCTTGAAAATTCTACTGCACTTCCCCGAACTGATATCAAAGCGGTGCTCTTCTCACGACGATTCCAATTCTTCAATCCGATTTGAAAACGATCAAGAAACGCCTCAGATATTATGACAAATCTCTTGATCCTCCTCCAAATTTGCGCAAAGAAGAGGTGTGGAAACTGATTTTCTGTTTAACTAGGTTATGGGAATTATCTCAGTTTATTTTCCTTAAATACCAATTCCCAAATTAATCCCTTTTCCTTAATTACCAAATGATCAGATTTTTCCTTTAATTAAATACACATAATTCGAAAATTATACATATATAATTAACACAGTACTTAACTCCAATAAAAGAAAAGAAATAATAATATTTCGTTTTCGCAAAATGACACGTCTGCCCTTTCCCGAAAGTCGGAATATTACACCCCTTCCCCCTTAAAAGGAGTTTCGTCCTCGAAACTAGAACATACATGGTAGATCAACAAACTCTTGGTATTCACTGATCATATCGTCTTCGACTTCCCAAGTCGCCTCCTCGGGTGAATGATTGCTCCACTGAACCAAAACCAATGGGATCATCCGCCTCTTAATCATCTTTTCCTTCCGGTCCAAAATCTTGATCGGTCTCTCTTCATAAGCAAGATTGTCCTGAAGAACTTCCGGATCAACCGTGGTTTCAACATCATTCTTCGTCAGACACTTCTTCAACATCGAAGCGTGAAACACACTATGGACCCTTGACATCGATTCCGGTAACTTAAGCTTATAAGCCAACGGTCCAATTCTTTCCAGAATTTCAAACGGTCCAACATACCTTGGACTTAGCTTTCCCTTTTGTCCAAAGAGTTTCACTCCTTTCATCGGTGAAGCTCGTAGATACACTCTATCACCGACTTCAAACTCAAGCGGTCTTCTTCTAACGTCTGCCCAACTTTTCTGCCTGTCTTGAGCTGCCTTCAGATTCTTCTTAAGCAACTGAACCCTCTCTTTAGCTTGTTCAACCAATTCCGGCCTTGTGATTTGTCTTTCCCTGACTTCATCCCAAAACAGCGGCGTTCTACATCTTCTTCCATACAATGCTTCAAATGGTGGCATGCCTATTCTTGCATGACAACTATTGTTGTAGGCAAACTCTGCTACGGGTAGGTAATCATCCCATGATCCGCCTACTTCTAGAACACAAGCCCTTAGCTTGTCCTCCAGTGTCTGGATGGTTCTTTCTGACTGTCCGCCTATTTGTAGATGAAAGGCCGTACTCAAATCCAACTTGGTTCCGAAAGCTGCTTGTAAACTTTTCCAAAACCGACTGACGAATCGACTATCTCGATCCGATACTATAGAGATAGGAACTCCGTGTAACTTCACTATATTATCCAAGTATAGGGTGGTCATCTTCTTCAAGGGCATATCAACCTTATAGGGTAAGAAATGAGCGGATTTGGTCAATCTATCCACAATCACCCAAATCGCATCATGACCACCCATTGTTAGGTAATCCGGTGATGAAATCCATCGTGATCTTATCCCATTTCCATTCAGGGATATCCAATGGCTTAAGCATTCCTCCTGGTCTCCTATGCTCTGCCTTAACTTTCTGACAAACGTCACATTCCGCCACGAACTTGGCTATTTCCAACTTCATCGAGGGCCACCAAAATTTTTCCTTCAGGTCTCTGTACATTTTAGTAGCACCTGGATGCACCGCAAAATCAATCCTGTGTGCCTCTTCCATAATTCTTCGCCTCAAATCAGCAACATTAGGCACACACAACCGGTCTTGAAACCAAAGGTTTCCATTCTTGTCTAATACATAGCCCACTGTAGGCTTCTCTCTAGTAACTCGTTTCAAATCCACTAAAACTGGATCTTCATCTTGCTTTCCTCGAATATCGTCCATCAACTCGGACCTCGCTAACAACGGTGCTACAAACTTCCGGTCTTCAATCTGATCAAAGCTACTGATTTCCAGCCCATCAAACCTTTCTGCAACAACTTCGACACTTGAAACCGCAAACACTGGTTTCCTGCTCAAAGCATCAGCCACTATATTGGCTTTGCCCGGATGGTACTGAATATCCAACTCATAATCCTTTACGAACTCTAGCCATCTCCTCTGTATCATATTCAGATTCCCCTGAGTAAAGAAGTACTTTAAACTCTTGTGATCGGTGAAGATCCTAGCCTTAACTGTGTACAAGTAGTGCCTCCAAGTCTTTAAGGCAAACACTACTGCTGCCAACTCTAAGTCATGTGTCGGGTAGTTCTTCTCATGCACCTTCAACTGTCTAGATGCATAAGAAATCACTTTTCCTCCCTGCATCAACACACAACCTAAACCCTGTCCCGAAGCATCCGTGTAGACATCATAGTTATCAAAGATCTTCAGAACTGCCAAAACTGGGGTTGTAGTCAACTTCTTTTTCAACGTCTGAAAAGCTATTTCACACTCTCTAGTACATTCAAACTTCACATTCTTCTGTGTAAGATTAGTGAGTGGGGTAGCTATCCTCGAAAAGTCTTGCACAAACTTCCTATAGTAGCCAGCAAGACCAAGAAAACTCCGTACTTCTAAAACTGTGGTAGGTCTGGGCCAATTCTCAACTGCCTCCATCTTCACTGGATCAACTTGAATGCCATCTCAAGAAATGACATGACCCAAGAAACTAACTTGATCCAACCAAAAGTCACACTTAGAGAACTTTGCGTACAACTGATTCTTCTTCAAGGTATCCAACACTATCCTTAAGTGTTCCTCGTGTTCTTTCTCATCCTTAGAGTATACCAGGATGTCGTCTATGAACACTATCACAAAGTTATCCAAGTATGGCATGAAAACTCACTGCATCAAATCCATGAATGCAGATGGAGCATTAGTGAGTCCAAAAGGCATAACTAAGAACTCATAATGTCCAAACCTCGTACTAAAAGCCGTCTTCGGTATATCTGCTACCAAGATCTTCAACTGATGATATCCGGACCTAAGATCAATCTTAGAGAACACTTTCTTGCCTTGCAACTGATTAAACAGATCATCAATCCTCGGCAAAGGGTACTTATTCTTAATGGTAAGATTGTTCAACGCCCTGTAGTCGATACACATTCTCATGCTACCATCTTTCTTCTTCACGAACAAAACAGGGGCTCCCCAAGGCGAGGTACTGGGCTGAATTATATTCCTCTCAAGCATATCCTTAAGTTGAGCTTTCAACTCCTTTAATTCAGCCGGTGCCATTCTATTGGGTGCCTTAGCAACTGGTGCCACTCCGGGTACCAACTTGATCTCAAACTCTATTTCTCTATCCGGCATGTCTCCCAGTAACTTTTCCGGAAACACCTCAGGGTACTCTCTCACTACAGGAGTTTCCTCAAGCTTGGGCTTCACTTGTTCCACATCTACTGCGTACAACAAGTAGCCTTCACAACCCTTCTGACAAGCTCAAATTGCCTTAACTGCTAAAATTATCGGATGTCGCTTCTTACTCGGCTTGTACACGTTACCCTGATAAGTTTTGTCTGACTTCCCGGGTATCTTAAAAGTCACTTTCTTCTCTCAGCAATCTAAGTGAACATAATTCTCGGATAGCCAATCTATCCCAATAATCAGGTCAAATTCTGAAAAGTCTAGAGCTGTAAAGTCGCTCTTGCATCGATAAGACCCAACTCGAACTTCCACTTGAGGTATCATCCTAGTTACCCTTTTTACCTTTCCTAACGGTGTGGTTATCTCCAAGGTGTTCCTTAAGGGTTCCGAAGGTAAACTCAACTCCTTAGCTACCTTGGTCGACACAAAGGTGTTAGACGCTCCCGTATCGAACAAAGCTCTGACCACTAGATTATCTAACATTATCGTACCTAGGATGCATATTCATTCATTTAAATAAAATTACGGCATGAATAAACGTGCTGTAACAATATCTTAATAAATTAAACAACAAAAACAAAGTACCTGAGATAACATCATCCTCTGGTTCTACATCTCTAGCATCTGCTGCAAAAACTCGAAGTGGTCGGCTTAGGCCGCTTCTCCCGTTTCCTCGGCTCGTACTCCCTTTATTCCCCTTATTGGGACATTCCCTAGAAAAGTGCCCCGGTTCTCCGCAAAGGTAGCAACCGCCTGTACTAGCTCTGCACTCTCCTGAATGATTCCTATTGCACTTGGAACACAAAGGTGCACTGTTTGGGGCCTTAGCTGCCGGAGAAGCTGTTGTCTTCTTAGTATTCTGTTGTGGGGCTCCTCGGTGATTACCCTGACTAGTCCCAAAGTTCCTCTTGTTCCTAATGACCACCGTAGCCTTCTTCCTGAAGGTCTCAACCTCCAAGGCTTTATTCAATAGCTCTGCCATGTTCCTTGCTGTAAAACCCAACATGCCAGACTGTATCTCATGAGCCAAACCTTCCTTATAGAGGGCCATCTTCCTCTCTTCCACTTTCATTAATTCAGGGTAGAACCTTCCCAGCTCATTAAACTTATTGGTATACTGAGATACCGTCATGTAGATACCCTGCTTGAGCTTCAAAAACTGACTTGCCTTATCCACCTGTACCGTTGCCGGAAAGTACTCATTATAGAATATAGCTTTGAAAGCTTCCCAATCTGTTATCTTGCCATTGTTACTCTGTAATAGCATCTATCCAAGCTACAACTACACCTAAAAGGAAGATGACTACCAGCTGTGCCATCTCTGTTTCAGTAACATGTATATTCCTACAAGCGTTCTCAAAACCTCTCAGCCATTCTTCAGCCTTTAAATGCTCCACATTCCCATGGAAGTTTTCAAACCGATTTCTTCTCAATCTTGTATACCAATCCACAGTCGGTGCTTGCTCAAATGCCGGTCTAACTGGTGGGTAAACCGGAGGGTAACCAAAAGGTACTTGCTGCTGGTATTGCTGTTGCTGAGGGTAAATTGGATTCACTTGAGGCTCAGGCCGTAAAGGGTAGTATCCCTGATAGTAATTCTGGTGGTGCTGTGGGGTTGGTTGAGGTTGTTGGAAACCAAAGGGTGGGTAACCAAAACCTTGCTGATGGTCAAAAAGCGGTGAAAGTGGTACAGTAGGTCGAGGGGTATGACCTACAAGAGGTGGGTAAAAAGTCTGCTGTTGTTGGTGAACCACTAATGGTGAGGGGTGGCTCACTAGTGGAGGGTAAACGGTTTGTTGGTGTGGAGGGTAGCTTATCGGTGGTGGTACAAAACCCGCTGGTACATCGCTCACCAATGAGAACTGAGCTGAACTTCCCACGTGCCATCATGGAGGTTGCTCTTGATGAGGTCACAGCGACAAATCTTGTTGAGACCTTGGTGTGGGTGTCGCAGTACGAGGTGGTGGTGACAAACTCCGCTGAGGTGGAGGAATCTGCCTCACAACACCGCCTCATACTACCGGCGTTGGACTTTCCCGACAAACTCCAGAAGTCTCTGCACCCGCTCCAGTTCTCGTGAACACCATCCTGATGATCAAAGAAAACCAGAACGTTACTAAAAGGTCTAAGGAAACTTATCTTAAAAGAAAGGAAGCCTAAAAGACACTTCTCTCTGATACCAACTGTAACGCCCCGTTCCCGGACACCGTGTCCTTATCCGGAAAAGGAACGTTCGGCACGTATAAAATAAAAACAAATTCACTTTATACGTAAGCCTCTATTACGTCGTATCAAAAATAAGCAAACGGAAGCAAAAGACTCGGGTATGAAAAATTCCAAACATCCAAGAATAGAAACATGAAATCTAAAGATGGAAATGTAACTTATTACATTCAAGGAAAGATACGAAATCCAAAAGAAACGTACGATATTCTCAAAGGAAACGTAAAAGTACTACAAGTCTCGAAAGACCAAAAGTCTAACACAGTCTAATGAAGAATAATAAAAGAATAAAAGTAAAGTCATCAATGAGGCATCTTCAAACGTCATCATCGAACTCCTCCTCGTAAACATTATCGACCTGTTCGTCTTCTCATCCCCAAACACAAAGAAAACATGCATTTGAGGTAAGTACAACGTACTTAATAAGAGATAGAAGCTACGACAACAATTATAGTTCATAAAGAAAAGACATTTATTCGTTTAGTTGTTTATGTGTGACCAACTCAATCGGGGCTCATTACATGTCCATCAACATGTTATGACTAAACATTTCTACCTAATTTATCTATGTTACAACCGCACTCAAAGGCACTATGCCTGACGTATATCCACCAGGAGATATCGATTGCAACATATTAGTGGATCACACCAATATCCACGAAGTCTAGAATAGGTAGACTCCGATAGTATGCACGTCTCAGTGGGGTCCCCCGAACTTATGGTTCTTTGACCTACGGGTTCTTCCACCTTCAGAGGTAGCACACACATCACGATATAGACTGGTGCCTATCCAAGAGAAACATGTTGTTTAATCTTTTACTAGTCAAGTACGTATTTATTAGGATGATTAACTAACCAACTAAGTGTTTTCAATTAATCTCCCTCACCTTGACTACTCTCTTCCTAGACCACTAGACACAAAAAAGCCTATCAATTACACAGACATTGATGAATGCTAATTCATCAAAGCACAAGCCTATCATGCTCTTCCGACGGATCCGAACTTCAACTCCCTTTAAGAGTACATTCGGTGTTTTAATTGAACGAATCAGAAGCTCAATTCAGGCTTGTTTATGTTTATGAAATGTTCATGTATCACAAATTAAGGGTTTAAAACAATAATAACATGATTATGAAACCCGAAACCAAGCTGAAACGATAAAACAGTACAAACAAGGTAAAACAGGTCAAACTCCCGTTTGACATCCTATGGACGCCCGTTTGACATCAAACGCCCGTCCACTAACCCCAAACGCCCGTTCGTAAAAAATGGCTACATCCTGAATCAAAAGTCTATCCTCAAACGCCCGTCTGCCTTGTGCAAACGCCCGTTTGAGCTGCTATAATCGCAAACGCCCGTTTGCCTAGTGCGAACGCTCGTTTGCCTGTGTTTTTCCCAAAACGCTAAAAAATCTTCAAAACGCGATTCCTAATCCGTTTCTAACCTATTTAACATTAAATTAAACCCAGTAAAACACAGAAAAACATATCTAATCAAACCATCGCATCTATGATCATTGATCAACGAAAAGACACATCTTCCTAGCATTAAAACATCTTAAACACGATCTAAACCTTATAAACGATAATTGAAATCGTAGGAAGAGCCTCTTACCTATTTGCAGCCAAAAACTGAGCCAAACAGCCTTGAAAAGTCTGCTGCACTTCCACGAACTGATATCAAAGCGGTGCTCTTCTCACGACGATTCCAATTCTTCAATCCGATTTGAAAACAATCAAGAAACGCCTCAGATATTGTGAAAAATCTCTTGCCCTTTCTCCTCCTCCAAATTTGCGTAGAGAAGAGGTGTGGAAACTGATTTTCTGATTAACTAGGTTATGGGAATTATCTCAGTTTATTTTCCTTAAATACCAATTCCCAAATTAATCCCTTTTCCTTAATTACCCTTAATTACCAAATAATCAGATTTTTCCTTTAATTAAATACTCATAATTCAAAAATTATACATATATAATTAACACAATACTTAACTCCAATAAAAGAAAAGAAATACTAATATTTGGTTTTAAAAAAATGACACGTCTGCCCTTTCCCGAAAATCGGAATATTACAGAATATTCAAATGCAATTTTGGAGTTTTTTACCTGGATATCAATAATTAGTTCACTATTGTTTGTTAGGTATGAAGATTAACATGCTTCATTTAACAGTTGCCTGACTCTTCTGATTCAATTTTTCATTTATTCATCTCAAAAAATTTGCTAATTCACTTTTCTGTGTAAACTCATTCAGTTTGCTTGGTTGGGTAATCTCTGGTTCACATTTTTAGAATATTGTCTTGATCAATTTTCTTTGGTGGTTCACATTTATTAAATGAAGTAGCTCACAGTTTTAGGGTAATTGACAAGATAGAATGAACTGTTATAGTCTGCTTGGTTGTTTGAAGTTTGACAAACTGGTTGTGTAAATGTTATAGTTCACTTTTTGAGTTATTCACATGATAAATCACAGCAGTTCACTTTTCCTTTCTGAACATTTGTTTACCGGGATGGCTGGATATGAATCATTAGTGCACTATTCTTTGTTAAATGTACAAGTTCACTGATTGTTAAATTTACTAATTCACTGATTGTTAAATGTACTAGTTCACTGATAGTTACACAGTTGATGAAATTGAAAGAAGTGTTACATACTGCTTATCTAGTTATACTCTGTCAACCTATTTTCCTAAATATTCTAGTTCAATGTTCTAGAATACAGGCTAAAATGTTTAACATTGAGTTGAATCTTCTGTTCACTGTTTGAGTTATCGACTTGATGAAATGCAATAGTTTAGTTTTCTTTTAGGGCTGTCAATGTGAAATGCGGTATTTCAGTGTTGTTGATAATTGACATGATTGAATGAAGTGGTTCATTCTGATTGACTTTTAAACTCCGTAAAACTAGTTGAATTAATGATCTGTTTGACTTTATTTAGGTTTTCACCTCATAAACATGTAGTAATAAACTTTTCTTTCCTAACTCCAATGTTTAAGTGTAGCAGTTCACTGTTTCTAAAACTAAGAACCATCTGGTTCACTATCTCTAAAACTAAGAGCCTTCTGGTTAACTGTTTTAAAAATTATTCTAAGTTAAAAAAAACTGACACATTTATTGGGAAATTCACATGATTCATTTAACGGTTTCAGTCTTATGTGGGAATAAATTCGGTCAAACTAGTTTCCTGAAAATTCTGATTCATTTTTTCATTCATTAAGCTCAAAAAATTTGCTAATTCACTTTTCTGTGCGGACTCTCATCGCTAATGTTGGGAAATAGACATTATTGAATAAGCTCATTCAGTTTGCTTGGTTGGGTAATCTCTGGTTCACAGCTTCAGAATATAGTCTTGATCAATTTTCTTTGGTGGTTCATATATATTAAATGAAGTAGCTCACATTTTAGGGTAATTGACAAGATAGAATGAACTGTTACAGTCTGCTTGGTTGTTTGAAGTTTGACAAACTGGTTGTGTAAATGTTGTAGTTCACTTTTTGAGTTATTCACACGATAAAATGCAGTAGTTCACTTTTCCTTTCTGAAGAGTTGTTTACATGGATATCAATCATTAGTGGGCTATTCTTTCCTATGTCCCATGTTTAAGTGTAGCAGTTCACATTTACATAGACTTTTAATATATTCTCACAATACAGATGCGGGTTGAAAGCAATTTGTGAGGTTGTCAATGATATTCATAAACATTTGACAGAATCCCATCTAAATTTACTGTACAACACACCATTTGGGTTGCTGTTCAAGGCACTTTATGACAAAAGAATATCTCAGAAGAACAGAAATGATGAAGTCATGGACAATATCATCAAATCGTATATCCCAAAAAAGAAGAAATTCAAAATTGGGAAAAACAATTATGAACTGCACAAATCCGACGTACAATTGTTGTTTGGAATAAAAGATGGGAAAGAATTTGTGGATATCAACAAAAGTTTAGTAACTAAAACAGAATTTAGTGAAAGAAACTTCCCTGGGAAGGATAAGCTGAGGGGATCGATGATTAAGGAACAAGTTCTAAAACTGGTAGAGAAGGAAGATGCAGAGTCAATAGACACAGTTCGTTTATTGTGCCTACCGCTCTTTCAAAAGTGCTTCTTCACTACTACAGGAGAAGTGCTTGGCTGGAAATATGTGAAGTTTGTGGAGGATTTGACGAAGCTTTACTCTTATGATTGGTCAGATATAATTCACAAGAATTTGATACAAAGTCTTGAAAAGAAGAGCAAAACTCAACAAACAGTGAATGGTTTCACGATAGTGTTGTGGACAAGTTTTAGATTCACTGTTTGATTCCTTGGGTGCTAGGTTGTTTCCTCTTGCAATTTCTATTAACATCATGTTGTGTTTGTTTCCTTGCACATCTTGAATCTGCCATGCCAATGATATCACATGCTCGTTCATAACCATGTTGTATTGGACTCATCTTCCTGAGTTATGTCTGTTATATTTGTTGTCTTAAGATGCTGGCTTTTGACCCTGCCGAGTGCATCTTTTGATATTATGATCCTATCCAAATCTGGTGCATTGTTCATACTATTATCTGCTGTTGTGCATCATGATCAGTATCTTGTAATAGGCATGTCTTGTTTCACGGAGACATTTTGATTATTTGTTCTCAACACTAATATGAAAATCATTATTGTCATACAGGACTGGTTCACAGTCTTAATTTAATATCATATTTGACGATTTCACGACTGAATTTCATGTTTCAATATACTAATTCTATGTTTTTTTAATAATAATATCATAACAAGCTAATAATCTGTGCAAACTTTAAATGAACAGGAGGTTTTGAAAAAGCAACAAGAGAAGGAAGCTGAGAAAGGAACAAAAGAATCTGATTGTGGCGGACAAGAAAACAACATTGAACAAGAGTATGTTGTTTTTGATGTACAACAACCAGGATCAGATACACAAGTTCCAGTTGAAGAAATTCTCCAGGTAAAAAACCTATGCAACACTTAAATATCAGATCTTGCCTAGAACACAGTCTGGTTCACTAATTTACACTTGGGGACACAGTCTGGTTCACTGTTTTACACTTGGGGACACATCTGGTTCACTGTTTTTACACCACTTCACATTACTGACTCAATTCAAACCAAATGAATTGCAGGATGTGTTACGTGAATGTAGTGATGGAGAACAAAACAATGAATATATGGATTCAGAGGAAGCCAACGTTGCAATTATCATGGATACCCCGAAAGCACTGAAAGAAGCCAGCAAGGTAAAAAAAAACCCCGACTTTACAAAACTAATGACAATACTCATAATTTCAACTTTATTGATAAAAACACTTTGAATCATTTTAATAAACTGGATATCCCAATTGAGGAGGAGGAAAGTCACACTAAGAATGCATAGGCTTCCAATCCAAAAGACGAATATCAAAAAGAGAAAACTGAAACGATCCTGAAGGTACAAACAACAACATAAAACATTGCTTCAAATTTGATTACACATTAAATTTCACAACTCAATATCTTGAAATACATGCCGACAAAGCAACACAAACCGATGACATGCACGGGGCGGAGAGGTGTAAATTGCATGACAGAGTTGTAAAAATACTTCAAGCAAGACAAAACACGTTTGTGGCAATGATGGCTGAAAAACAGAGAGCTATCGACTGCATGAAGAAAAAGAATAAAGAAATGATTAGGTTGCAAGAACAATTGAAAGAAGCGCAAGAATGTCAGCAGAAAACACAAGAATAAATGGGACAAAGAGAGATAAAAATCAAGAATGAGACAAAAAAATTTGAAGAAGATGTTATGTTCCTGAATGATGAAATAGCCGCACTTAGAGTGGAGATTGGAATCTTTGCACAAGAAGCAGAGAAAAAAGATATAGAAATGAAAAATCAGCAAGAAAGGATGAAGAACCTTGAGGATGTTAGATGGAAAGCTGACACATCTTTGTCAAAATTGAAGTGTGAAAATGATGGGCTAAAAGAAAGAGTTGAAGAGCTTAAAGTGATCAAAATGGGAAATGAGCTAAAGATTGCAGAACAGCAAAGCTTTATCACTGAATTGGAAAAACAATTAAAAAAAGCAAAGGAAAAAACCATGCAAGCTGAAGTCAAATATGGGAAAGAACATGTGGAAACAAGCACACAGGTGCAAAAAAACCAAGATGGTCCTCCTTCAATGATAAAGAGAATAAAAGAAAAGGAACGTCGTCAAAAGGTGCATGATGAAGATTATGTGTACACAGACTTGAGAACATTGAAGATAAAGAAGAGAAAAGAAGATTATGAATATGGGAAAAATTTTCTCGACCGAACTTTCAGAAACATAACCGAATGCTACAAAATGTATGGATACAAGTAAGTAAAAAACTACAAAATTTCTTCATACTATTCAAATGCATAATAATAACATAATGAATATTTTGTACAGCGGTAAAGTTTGGGACCACGAAGAAGGAGTAGTCACTGTCAAAGACATTGTCAATGTTATTGAAGGCAACTTCATATCAGATACAATAAGTGCAAACATAATTGAAAAAAAAACATTGAAAACATAATGTTAACAATATATGAAGTTAATAATCAATTTCTAAAATGACAGGTGATCAATGCTTTCAGCATTCTCCTAAGACAGAATGAAAAAGAGGAAAACAACTTCCACATTTTCCCAACAAATACCAATGTAAGAATCTGGTTCACTGTTTTTGTTCAGCTCCAAAACAATCTGGTTCACTATTTTCCAACTAAACATAAATGAAAGCTTGTTCATGTTCATTTCCGTATTACTAATATTTTCACATGTTCACATTCATATACAGGAATATTGTCATAAATATGACAAAGAAAAGAAATTTCAACATCACTTGGAAAAGAGAGTCAAGAAAACTTTCACAGATTGTGAGCGGATATATTTCCAATATGCTCCAAAGGATTGAAAAGTAGACCATATCACTAGATCTTGTTAGCCTTCGAACCAGTGATTGAAGGAGATTGGAAAATGTATAATTCCATTGATTGCGCTAAAAGAGAAATAGAAGGTTTCAAAAAAGAATGTGCTGATGTGGTAACTATCATAAAAGTTCATTTTATACTAAGAAAAATATCAAATGACTTTTATACATTATAATTGCAGCAAAAATACCTTTGGAAATGCATGTACACAAATGTTGAGGAGAAAGAACTTGATGAGGAAGTGAAACAACCAAAGGAAATTTTAATTGTTGAAGACTGTCCAAAGCTAGACAGTGACAGGTATATTTCCAATACTTAAAAATAATGAAAGACAGATTAACTCAACTACAACTCACTGAATTGCAAACATGTTTCCAAAAATTGTAAGACGAATTGTGGAGTATACATAATGTACTATCTTCAAGAGCTAGCACAGAAAAAGGAAATAAAAAAAACTGGAATGCAAATGACGTGAAGAAATTCACAGCAATGGTTGTCATTGACATTTGCAAGAAGGGTTTTACCGTTTGAAAAAACTTATTGTTTTCTTTGATATGATTTTCTAAACTGAATGTAAATGAATTTGTAGAGTTCACCTAAAAGGATGAGTTGTGACCTTATCTCTTATGAACTGTTAGTCAGCTGCTCTTAAGGATTCTTAACTGTTGTTTTGTTTTTTCTGCTTTTGTATAAATCTGGTTCACTGTTTCACAATAATGTCAAAACTCTCTGGTTCACTATTTTACAATAATGTCAACTCTCTGGTTCACTGTTTCAGAGCTAGGCTAAAAAATCACATGTTCTTGTACCAAAAGATTGCCTCAACTACATTGTAACCACACTAGTTATCAAACACTTTTATAAAAGTTAAACCATTTAACTACGTCAACAACAAACTAAAAAAATGTAGAAAATGAAATTCATTTCAAAAATCAAAGTTCACTGTTTCATGAAACACTAAGACATGAAGAACGTCAATGTCGGAAGTTCAATGTTTGCAATTCATTATTTAACTAGTACAAATCAAGTAATGATACACAAAACTTCTCTAATTTATCATGTAACCACACTAGTTAGCAAACAACATATAAAACAAAATTCAATTCAAACACTAAAGACCACTAATTCAAGTTCACTGTTTTACCGATAGACTCTTTGGTTCACTGTTTTACAGCGATCTTGTACATTTGTATCTACACATAGACTCGGCTTGTATGATATATCATGTGACAACATTAGTTATGAAACACCATATAAAACAAAACTCAATTGAAAAAACTAAAGTACAATGTTTCAAGTTCACTGTTTCATAAAATGCCAACACAAGCACAAAGGAAAACACTTTTTAAAAAATAAAACCATTTGAACTACATCAACAAAAAATTATAAGGCATTTCATCATTAATAAAAGTTGAATAAAACTGAAGCATCATATAAAATCAAATTCATTGGAAAACTCAAGAACATTGGTTCAAGTTCACTGTTTCGCAGCTATGCTATCTGGTTCACTGTCTTACACATGACTATAACAAGTCATTTATTACAGGAAAATAATATCAAACGTAATGTTATTCTTGTTAGGTGTAGTGCCCGCAAGACAATTTGTGTAATTGTTTTTAATGGATGACAGAATTTATCTCACCTTATTACTTGCTTTGTGCTTGTAAGTAATACACTGCTGCAAACCCTAAGTATATCAGGATGTAACCACTTAACTCAGTGTATGGATTACATGTGAGGATTGAGTTAGTGGAGATATGCTTAAACTGTTAGTCCGTGGTGAACTTAATCAGAGTTTAGGGTCTCTTGATTAAAACACCAATAATGCGCCCGTAACACCTTAGGGTGTGATAGTCTTATCCGGTTTGTCGGTAGAGGGTACCTACGTGGGGCATTTATATATGATGGCATTCATATAGGATTTGGACCGATTTAATCGTATTTCTTGGTATAATTCCGTAATCGAGGAATCTTATTAAATCATTAGATGATCATATATGGATCAACCTTAATCCCGAGGTGATCACGGGATCGCTTGTCCCGGGGTAGTGTTTGATGTGTTAGTTACGGTTCACTTTAATATGTGTTCCAAGCCACTTTTCATTGGCACTATCTCCGGATGAGTGAGTAGTTCGATTTTCACAGACATGGAATCCATTCCTTCCTGCGGGAAGTAGAGAGACAGTCCCCTTATTTGTTAGCCCTAAGAAAGTGATCGATCCCGGGAGTTCACATTTGACTAATTAGTTACTAGTCAGATATGTGTGCTAATTGATCATCAGGGGGTTAATGGTAAATAAGGATAATATATTCTGAGTCGGGTTCACGGAGACTTCCCACTCAGAATGGACAGTCTATGGAGGGTTAATCCGTATGTAGTGATTATATCAATGGACGCTTATTCACTCTATGGGTTGAGTATAAGTATACATCTATAATCGGTAGAGTTCGGTTTCGGGTTTATGGTGGCGTAATCCCGGAATTAATAATTAATGTACTTATTCGTTCGATGAATAATTAATTATTGGAGCTACGGTTATAGGTCCATGGTCCCCGATGTGGCTTCGTAATTCGGACTAATAATCTTGTTACTTGGGCCTCAGTGATAATTAATTGGCTGGGCTGATTAATTGATATGCATGGATATTATTTAGTTGGGCTAAATAATATAATACACATAAAAGACATTTTATGTGGGCTTTTAACCCTAATGTGGCACCTCAATCTATTAATTATCACAAGAATTATTATTTTTGTGATGTGGAAAATAAAAGATATTCTTGTTATATGATTGGTTGGATGACTTGTTATTTGATTTCCTATTGGTCAATGCTTGTCACAATTAGTCATTAAGAAAAATATCCTTTTATTTTGATTAATTAATTAATTATTTAATTAATTAATACTTGGAGGCCAAGGATTTACTCTCCTATAAAAGGAGAGTTATTCCAAGGGAAATTGCAAGGAAAATTTCGACCACTATGATAAAAAGGGAGAGGAAAATTAGTTTTTCTTGCCTAGGGTTTTTGGAAGAAGAAAAACTTTGAGTTTTTCTTGGTGTTGCATATCAAGGAGGTTCGTGTATCAAGAAGGGTGTCCACCAACCGCCGTTTGGAGAACACATCGAAAGATCAATGCTTCTCTTCCCGTTATTGGTAACATGATCTTAAACCCCCTTGTAGTTGTTTACGTCCTTTAATTATGAATTGTGTCATATAAGTCGTGATCCATCCGCTGCGCATAGATCTAACTCGTTTAGATCTAAGAACCTGCATCCTTCATTTCTAATCAAATAAAACAAGCGCTTTGCAACTACTCCTATTATGTCTACCACCAGGCATATGACAACGCCCACATGTCATGCTTCTCTTAAATTCACCTCTAAAATCAATCCTAATCTTCTTTGGACGACTTGGGGCCCGCTTTGATCATGGAGGAAGAACATCTGAACTAATGGAAGTGCTACTAGTGCTACCAGACTGATAGATAGTAGAAATTGGATACAATCCAAGATCATAGCTAGCAGCATAACTCTTTGACAAATAACCTTTATCAACAAAGTCATGCAATTTCTGCCCAGATCTCAATATACAAGCAACAACATAATGACAAGGTACACCGGTCAGCTACCAATACATACAAGAGTAGGTGAACAACTCCAAATTGACTATGCAAGAAGGAGAAGAAAAAACCTCATACACATGCTGGGACGATTTAATAATGTTCCAAGTTCTACACACATCAATAGACTTCCCAAGCTGTTTGTCTATCATGGGACTCACTTTAGAATTCTATAATGCAGCTTTACTCTTACGATCTACAAATAAAAAACAAATAGCAATGCAGATTAAATGAATGAATGATACTACATATACTATAAAGAACAGCAACAAAGAATAAATGAACTATCAAAGATGAAAATAACTAAAACAAAGATACCTGACATCTGTTCCATTATTTTAATCCGAACAGCATCAAGCATCTGACAAATAGGCAGATTCCTCTCCTCCAAAATCCAATTATTAAAAGGCTCCACTGCACTAGATGCTATCTCACCATACCCCATCCCTTTAAAATACGCAGTAGCCCAATTCTCAAAAGGAATTGTACTAAGAAACTGTTGCGCAACTTCACCACCCTCATCTAACATGTCAGCAAACTTCAAATTGAACAACTCAATAGTTGGAGCATAAGCACATGCTTTCAACAAAAAAACCATACGCTTCTTAAAAAACTTGTACTGCTTCCTGCTACGAGAACACTTATCCTAAATGTTAAACTTTAAATGATATATGTAGAAAGAATGAAAACTATTAGGAAACAATCGAGGAATTCCATCTACTAAACCCGAATTCTGATCCGTAACGAATGTTACATTCCAGCTTGAACCAAGAATTTCTCTAAGATGGGTTAGAAACCAAGACCAATTCTCCACATCTTCCGCATCAACAAAGGCAAAACACAAAGGAAACAAACCTGTTGTCAAAAAATAAGAAAAAAGAAAAGCATTCAACAAAGCTAAATCGGAGAACTCTGGTTCACTGTTTTAGACAGAATCAAAACACAATGGTTCACTATTTCACAACTAAACATAAATGACATTATGTCATTGCAAACTTTGAAAAGTGATATGAAATAAATTACTTTCATAAAGTGCTGGTTAGGGGAAACATGAAATCAGTTAACT
Organism: Gentiana straminea; assembly: GCA_036785695.1. Taxonomy (NCBI): domain Eukaryota; kingdom Viridiplantae; phylum Streptophyta; class Magnoliopsida; order Gentianales; family Gentianaceae; genus Gentiana; species Gentiana straminea. The sequence continues at coordinate 3,902,055 of JAVUPR010000482.1, forward strand.
AACATCATAAAAAACTCAATAAGCAAAGAAATAATGATGTTACTCACTAAAACAACAGCAAAAAAAGAAGAACAAAAAAGGAAAAATAAAACATACCGTTGTTGCCATCTTTACCAATTGCGGACAAGATATGACCTTTGAATTGATTCTTTAAATGGGACCCATCTAAAAACAATATTGGACGCACATGTTCAAAACCTTTAATACACGCCACAAATGCAACAAACAACCGTCAAAAACGGTTTGTTCCTTTATGAACATCCAAAATAACATAAGATCCAGGGTTCGTATCCAATATACTCTGCATATACGGACGTAGACCACGGTAGGATTCCTTGCAGTTACCATACAAGGATGATTTAGCTTTGTCAACCCCCTTCCAAGCATTTTCATACGAAACAGTCAACCCATACTTTTTTAGCAAATCTTTCTTAACTAAAAAAGGTCTAGTAGATGGATTTCTATGAACATCATCACAGCCTATATCGGCAACTAAACTTGAACTTCCACGAACACCAGACAAAGTATGAGAAGAATACCACATGTATGCAAACTTTCCATTTCCCTTATATAAAAATTCTTATTAACATGATCTTCTAAGGCATGAACCATCCAAGGACAACCACGCTCAATATTCTTTGGACAACAAACAGTCATCCTTTTACGGTCATTCTTAACAAAGGAAAACGGATAACCACTACCAATAGACATTTTCTGCAATGCAATCCTAAACTCAACAGCACCACCCTTATACCGCTGACCAACACCAACAACACACTTATTCCAACGAAGACTCAATAAAACATTATCTTCACGGGAGCAAAAAGTTGGAATAAAATCTTGGATGTCATCAACTACATCAGAAAATTCATCATCATCAAAACCCAAAGAACTACATTTCATAGAAGAAGTCTTATCAGTTTCAACTACATCGACCCGGATACGCTCAAATCCAAAAGAACGTGAAATCCTAACCATATTTCTCAAATCCGCATCATTTGTAAGTAAACAATTTGGAAAATTCAGGAAGTGCATAGGACAAAGAAACCTTATCTACCTCCAAACTATTCCTCATACATGACAGACGACTTAAGGTAGATTGGAACGTATCATTCAAACCTATATGAATCACACAGCACTCACCAGCATATGAAAACAGACAAAAAAGGTCACCAGAGACAACCTACAACAATAAACATAAATTAAAAGTTAGTCCAAATACTAGTAAAATAATTCACAATAGGCATCAACATAAAAATTGACAAAGAATACTCTGGTTCACTGTTTATAAAACTAAAAGTATTCCAGTTCAGTGTTTCTAAAACTAAAGTAATATGGTTCATTGTTTATAAAACAAACAATACAAATTGTCTGGTTCACTGTTTCTAAAACTAAAACTACTACGATTAACTCTTTACAAAACAATGAAGAATCTGGTTCACTGTTTACAAAACAAACAACAATCTGGTTCACTCTTTTAAAAAGTACTGTAAGTTACAAAAAACTGACAGAATGTAAGTTACAAAAAAAACTGACAGAATTTAAGAAGTTAAAAAATGAAAAGACACAAACTAAAAAGAACACACGCAGAACACCAAAAAAATGGAATAAACATAATAACTACCAAATATAAGTATAGCCAAAAATAAATGCGCATAACCACAAAAATGAAAAGACACAAAAAAAGACTAATAACTACCATGAAAATGAAGAGACACAACTCAATGAATAATCTGAAAAGACACAGATATTCTATAAATACAAACAAACAAACACATTACAGAAAAATAAAAATATATACTAATGGCAAACATGGCAGGTAGAGGACGAATGTCATGAATAATACCAAGAGAATTTGAAGAAGTAAGATTGACAATAAATCATGTGAGTCTGGAACTACATAACAGGCAAATAGATATGCAACAACAAATTGATGAACTTCGGCTACAGATCCAACAAAACGAACACGTAATTGAGACATAAATTGGATTTGTAAGAGACAAACTCAACATTGTAAAAGACAAGATCAATCAAATTGTGAGGCTATGCAACGATGCATACAAAGTGTCAGTACAAACCACATATGCACTAATCCACTACCACCTCATGCCATGGGTAGGAGGAAACATGATTCCATTGTACCAGAGGGAGATACCATTCACAACGCAACCAATGGAAGCAGAAAGCATCCAAATCAGAGACTACATCGAGGAAATCAGAATTCCATTCTAAGAGCAATAGAGTGGATTTTAAAAGTTTGTTTTAAATATTCTAAAACCTAATTTCGATATTTCTGCATAAAGTGTGTAACAATTAACTATGTAAGAACAAATATTTACATTTCTTCAATGTTTGGTTGTATGTAATATATGGTTCAATGTATGGTTAACTGTTTGTATGTAATATATGTTTGTTTTTGCAATATCAGTATATCACGATTCACTGATTTATAACATAGAAACACATATTCTTACAAATGTATTTAAACAGATAGACAATTGCTTCACAATATCCATAAAAAACACATGACTATACTTGAATCAATAACACAGGAAAATGCAACTCACAGAGAGGACAAAACAACAAAATGATTTTGGAAAAATAAAAAAGGAAACTTACTAAATTGGAAGAAGGAATCATTGACGATCCTAAGAGAACAAATTCAGAGCAATGCAATACGCCGGTTAATTCGTGGTGACTTAATGGAATACGCAAACTCTGAATAGATCGAGTGGTGACTTAATCGATCAAAGAATCAATCACAAAATCATATCGATTGAAGAAGAAAACTGGTAAAAATCCTTTAATAGATCGAGTTGCAGCAAAATGGTTTTATTTTCTCAGAACAGCCCCGAAATCGATTAAGATTCTTCCGATTAGAAATTTAATGGAATACGCAAACACTGATACGAATCAAATGAAGATTCGAAGATGATCAACGTGAAAAACGGAAAGGAAGAAGATCAACGCGAAAAATGAAAAGGAAGAAGATCGGGGAGAAAGTTTCATCGCAGAAAAATTTGGGATTTTTTTGTAGAATAAATTTGGGATTAGAAAAAGAAATTGATTATATTGAATATTCTGGGAAAATAAAATAGTAAGGGTATTTTAGGTATTAAATAATGTCATTGTCCTTAATGACTTATCAAATGTTAAGCTGGACTCCTAGCTTAATGAAATTGTGTAAATGTCCTTATTGACAATAAACTATTGATTTTAGTAGAATGGTAAGCGCTTGATCTTAACATGGTATCAGAGCTAGAGGTCATGGGATTGAACCCTGGTTGGAACATTATTTAGAAACAATTGTGCATGTTCTGTGAAAGATTGAATGAAAAATTGTGCAAGTGTTGGGACAGATTGCCCAAACTTGATGGGGGTGTTAGAAAGAGATTTCCCACACTCTTGAATGTATAAAGAAATATAGTAGCACCTTTACTGCCACCAATTCATTTTAGTATAATGGTAAGCGCTTAATCTTAACATGGTGTCAGAGCCAGAGGTCATGGGATCAAACCCTGGATGGAACATTATTTATAAAAACTTATGCAAGTGCTGGGACAGATTTCCCACACTTGAGAGGGGTGTTGGGAGAGATTGTCCACACTCTTGAAAAACAATTGTGCAAGTATTAACACTTGAGGGGGGGGGGGGGTGTTGGGACAGATTGCCCACACTCTTACATAATAAAGATATTGAAATAGTGTCCTAAACCCAATCGAGTTGGACCGATCCGACCCAGTCGGATCATTTCTACTATTTCTTTATGTTTATACATATATTAAATGCCTTTATGTTATTATATATTTGTTCGTTTAACGAACCGATTATGATATTGTTATATGATAACGTCCCTAGTGTCAAACTGTGAAAGAGAAATCATGATAGGGATTATGGTTGATGAGATCTCAAATCACTTTATTGAATTTGACACTTAAAATGTCTCTAGTCGTATGTGCTATTAAATGTGACATTAATAGTACGATTAGACTAGCACGTATTAGATGTCTTCTATCTTATTAAAGATGAGGATAGATCTCATCTATCAAAGTGTAGGGACACTTGGACATTACGTGGACGTGTATAACAGAATGCGTATGTTAGATTGACCTACTTACTTTATTAAGTGTTGCATTATGTGGCGGTTATGTAATTATCCTGAGACTGGAGTCTTTATGACATCACGGTGTGGATTGTCATACTTTGACACTATTGAGGTTTCTACTAGCCATGGGGCGATCACGGGGTAGTGATTGGGTGTGATACTGAAGCATGCGTTGGATTCATGTAGTTCATTCGGGAATCGCGTATCCTATGTATATGAGTAAATATTCGAAAGGGCCTTCTTATAAGGAATGTCTAGATCTCGTGAACCTTTGCAATGTTGGAGTAAATGAGTTACTTCGAGAGAGCATGATATCCAGATTATAAGATATGGTCGTTAATGTATTGACACTCGAGATACGACCGTATGGATATTGTAACAGCGATAAGATTATATTTACATGGTAACCATTTCACATGAAAGGTAGTAGTCATTGCATTTGACTCTTCTGATGATTGGGAGTCATGGCGTGTTGCTAGACGCTATCCATGATCGTTAGGTATGAAGGTGTTGGACTTATTTCTATGTTTTGATGATGAGTGCCAGACTAGCTGTTATAGTGCAAAGGCAAAAAGATGTCTAGATCAAATGTATAGGCTTATTAGAGTTTGATTTCTGAATAGGTTTGATCAAACAAGCACTGTAAAGGGCTGCTGATTCATATCAGCAGACTGATTCATATCAGTAGGGTAGATAGGTCAGTAGACTAGTCTAGAACCTGCTGAAGACTGAAGGCTGAGGGTTCAAACTCAGTTACAGAAGGCTAAGGGATCAAACTTAGTAATTTGAGTCAAGGATATGGAATCAGAATTTAGGCAAGTCTGTGATGACCTAAACTGATTACATATACCTTGTGTAGAAGGTCTAAGTTCCACAAGTTGAATGATGTTTGGAACTTGGTTATAATTAAAAAGGTGTAATCTAACTTCACAAATAAAAGTTAGATAAAAGAAGAAGTCACCGCATTGTATTTTATACACAAGCAAATTGCGATTCAAATAGATCGATAGGTATCTCGACAGATCGATGAACCTGCTGATAATATACCTCGGTTAACTCAAGATTATATTGGAAGATTACATGGATAAGGACAGCCAACTACCTCTGACTTATCAAAGAAATCAAAGGCTGAGATTAAAAGAACGTTGGGATTATTCAAGTCTTTATCCAATGGTTATAAGTCAAAGGGTTGACATACTGCACTGTCAAAAAGGAATTCTGACAGTGTCAGTCCTATGAATAGTGACATAATGCAAATCAGATGGGACAAAAACAAGGAACGGTTACATTTGAATTTCAAATACAAGTCAGATGCATTCTTGCCTATAAATAGAGGACTTTCAACTCTGAGACAAGATGATGAAAACTAATAGACTTTGAAGAGATATTACTGAGTTGAAAAACACCCTGCTGAACTTACTGAACTTAAAGCTGCTGATCCAGAGAAATTCTTCAAGTGTATTCTGCATTCAAGCTACATCAAGCATACACACTTGAAGCACTCGCAAGCCGCCGATTATATCATCCTAATCAAGGCGTCGCAAGCTGAATCATTTATTTGATTCAATCTTTATTTTATAAAAACCCGTCGAAGACAAGTGAAGCACGTTGTGTGAAAGATCGTTGTTTGTGGTGGAGCCGGTGAAGAGGCAATCCTACCCTTCAAGGACCAAAGTGGAAGATTCGGGAGCAAAGCAATCCTACCGTTCCCGAGTTTTCGGTTTGTGAAGCCATAGTTATTGGTGAAGGACAAGCAACCTTAGGAATCTTTGTAAAAGATACATCAAAGATATCTAGTGAATTTCCTCCAACATCACGGGAGAAGAGTGGACCGACGGGATTACACCACCGGAACCACTATAAAATCTCGCCTACTTACTTCAAAGCATTTACATTACGCACTTAGTTTATCTTACACATCAACCTACCGAATCTAGTAACTGAAATCACACACTTGCACTACTGAGTATCTAATACTGAGCATCATATTTAACAACAAGTATTAAGGATTAATTTTGATATAATTCCATTTGCACAAATTCAGCAAACTCAACTGTCAGTAGACTACTGTTTATCAGCAGGCTACTGAGGTATCAGCAGACTACTGAAATATCAGCAGACTGCTGAAGTTGCAGAATTTGTTAACTCCAAAAGTTTTAAGTGTTAAGTTTATTCACCCCCCTCTAAACTTAACCAAAGCCTTTTCAAGGGACCAACAATTGGTATCGGAGCAGTGCTTCTGTTCTGAAGAAATCCTACTTATTGTGCTTGTGAAAATTCTTTGAAAATTTCTTTCAAGTTACTGATTTTCAAAGACTTGCTGATGGATAACACACAGTATGCTAGAACTATGCTGATGTGTTCTCTAGATAGATTTGATGAGTATAAACGTCGAATGCAGGCATACCTTGCTGCAACTCATGATGAGATGATGGATGTACTAACTGATGGACCACTGGAGATTACCAAGGCAATAACAGTGGGTGATACAACTGAGTACATTCCTAAACCAAAGAGAGAATGGAATGCAGAAGACAGAAAAAGAGCAAACCTCAACAATATTGCTATTGACATCATTTAGAGAACCTTGGATAGCAATATGTACATGAAGGTTAAAGATTGCAAAACTGCAAAGGAACTTTGGGACAAGATACATTTGATCTGTGAAGGCACTGATGCAATAAAGAAGAATAAAATCAGTGTGGCCAGAAAGAGGTTCCAAAAGTTCAAGATGCTGCCAAATGAAACCATTGAGCAAATGGAATCAAGATTTAATGCAATCCTGGATGAACTTACCCTGCTGAGTGTAAGTTATTCAAAAGAAGAAATAAACACCAAAATCTTGGAGGCTCTACCTACAAAAGATGTTTGGAAAATGAAGGTGACTACAATAGAAGAAATGAGAAAGTTGCATGAAGAAGACACCTTCAAGTTGTTTTCAGATCTCAAGGCTTATGAATTTAGCAAAAAGCTTGTGCCTGAAACTGAAAAAGAAGAGCCAAAAACCACTGCATTGGCTGCCTCACATCAAGAAGAAACATCTGGAGGACAAGATGATCTGCTGGATGAGATGCAGGAACAGATTGCCCTCCTGAGCAAGAAAATCAGAATGATGAAAACAGGAAAGGCCCCTGCAAGGAACTTCACAAAAAGGCCTACTGAATGAAAGAAAGAAGAATCAATGAAAGACAATGACTATCTGTGCTTTCATTACAAGAAACCAGGACACTTCAAACCTGAATGTCCTGAGTTAAAACAAAGTAAGGAACCTGATTATCTTTGCTTCAACCGCAAGAAGTACGGACACTTTAGACACGATTGTCCGGACCTGCGAAGACCAAGAGTCAACAAAGAAGACATGGCAAAAGGCTATGATTGTCGAAGATGAATCGGGGTATGAAGTGGAATCGAAAAAGGAAATGAATCGGATGACACAAGACCGGTTGCCGACATGGAAGATTATGCTTTGATGGCCAACATGGATGGCGAGGAGGTATACAATACCGTATCCATCAATACTCCTGCTGGAAGTGATTGTGAATCAACTTGTGGTTCAAATCCTAGAAACTCTGACAATAATGAGACTTTGGATGCCATCCTTAATCAACTGAGGATAATACAATCTGGTTATGAGTTTGTGAAGGCTGAAAAAGAAGCTCTTGAATTAGAAGTTGGAAAATTGAAAGCTGAATTAAGAGTTCTCAAAGGTAAAGAAAAAGATGTTGGACAGAATCAGTGTAAGCTCTCGATCATCCAGCGGCCCACGAATCGCCGAACCATCTTGCTCCACTACTGCATACAAATCTGGAAAGCCTTATGGTGATAAAACAGGGCTTGGATTTGGAACTCAACAATCCAAAAAGAGTGGATCCAGTAAAGTTACTGAACCTAGCACCATAATTGGTCTTAAGTTTGTACCAGCACAAGATCCTAATCCAAGTAAGGTTGCTGAGGCAGTAAAACCTACTGAGAATACTTCAAGGAAGCAAAATCAGAAGTCAAAGAGGTCAACAGCTCCTAACAAAAAGAACAAATCTAAAGATAGGACTGCTGGACTTTCTAGACCAACTGATAGCAGACCTGCTACCAAGTCTGCTGGACCACAAAAAGGTAAAGGTCAGAAATATTCCAAAGATAAGAATCCCAAATCTAAAAATGTTAATCATTCAAGGGATACTTATCTCAGGGGGAAAGGTAGACTGTTCCCTGCTGATGATGATTGGAATATTCCTGCACCTGCTGATAGAAACAATGAGTATAACCATGCTGCTAGGGTAAAACCTAAGCAATGGAATCAGCAAAGGACTCAGCAGAGGACTTATAAAAGGCCTCAGCAGGGACCTCAGCAGACTCCATACTACAGGGCTGTTCCTAACAGACAACATACAAATGGTTATACCAATGCTTCTAACACCAAGAATCACTTCAAACATCATTATAAACCAAAAGGCCAGAAAACATATGTGAATCCTACACAACCTACTGTTAGAACTTATGGATGTGTGGAATACATGTATGAACCAAAGTATGACACTTTTAGGAGAAGACCTTATGGAAACTTACCAAAAGTCATGCTTACTACTGACCACTATGGACCCAAACAGGTTTGGGTACCTAAAATGCATTAACCTTGTTTTGTAGGGTGTCTGGTACTTTGACAGTGGATGTTCCAGACATATGACAAAGAATAAGCACTGTTTAATCAAACTTTGTGGCAAAAGATGGTCCAAGGGTGAATTTTGGCAACAAGAATACACCTGGATACACAAGAGGATATGGCACACTTGTAAGAAATGGACTTACAATCAAGAATGTTGCATATGTAGAAGGACTGGATTACAACTTGCTGAGCACTGGACAATTTTGTGACATGGGATACAAGGTCACTTTTGACAAAAACAACTGTATTGTCATTAGTGAAAGAGGTGATCAAGTTGTACTTGCTGGTAGAAGACAACAAAACATGTATGTTGTGGATTGGTCTACTTGCAGTTCCAGAAACCTGCCTGATTGTGCATACCAAGTCTGAACTCAATTGGTTATGGCACAAGAAGCTAAATCACTTAAACTTTGATGATATTAATCAGTTGGTGAAGAAGAAGCTGGTGATTGGTTTAACTGAGATCACATTCAAGAAGGATGCTATATGTGATGCATGTCAGCAGGGTAAACAGATAAAGTCAAGCTTCAAGTCAAAAACTAAACAATCAAATAATAAAGTATTGGAGCTTATGCATATGGATCTTTTTGGACCAATAACTCCAACAAGTGTAACTGGAAAGAAATACACTTTAGTGGTTGTAGATGATTATTCAAGGTACACTTGGGTGATATTTATGAACAAGAAAAGTGAAACACTCAAAAGCATGCCTAATCTTTTGAAGAGATTACAAAATGAGAAAAGTTTAACAGTAATAAAGATAAGATCAGATCAGGGTACTGAATTTCTCAATAAAGTGATAAGAGAATACTGTGAACAGAATGGTGTACTGCATCAACTTGCTGCTTTGGTACACCTCGGCAAAATGGGGTTCTTTGAAAGAAGAAAACAGGACTTTAAAGGAAGCGGGAAGGACAATGATATGTGAAGCTTTGCTACCTGAAAGATATTGGGCTGAAGCAGTTAATACAGCATGCTATACACAAAACAGAACATCAGTGAACAAGAAGCTGCTGAAGACACCTTATGAGATTTGGAATGGAAGAAAACCAAACATATCCTATTTCCATCCTTTTGGAAGCAAGTGTTTTATCCTAAATCACAAGGTTCATCTGAAAACATTCCAACCAAAGTCAGATGAAGGGATTTTCTTGGGATATTCTTCAGTCAAGCAAGGCATTCGAGTGCTGAACAAGAGGTCACTGAAACATGAAGAAACAATCCATGTTGTGTTTGATGAACCTAAGTTCACTGGTATGGAAGATGAAGATTGTGAACCTGCTGAGAATCAACAAGTCACTGATCCAGATTGTGTTGAAGTTTTGGAAATATTCAATGACATAAAAGTTTCTGATACTGCCCCTGTTGAACACCCTGCTGGTGACATTACTGATGCAAAAACTGAAGCTATTCAAGGATCTGCTGAACCCCCTGTTGATGAAGTAACCACAGCAGACCCCACTGAAGATGAGGTTCCTGATAACCAAACTAACCAGAATCCACAATGGCTAAGGAATCACCCTGCTGAACAAGTTATTGGCAATGTACAACAAGGTGTAAGGACTAGAAGACAACTGGAAGCTATGTTGACTTGTTTTCTATCTCAAATGGAACCTAAAGTTGTTGAAGAAGCTATTTCAGATCCAGATTGGATAATAGCTATGCAAGAAGAATTGAATGAATTTGAAAGATATCAAGTTTGGACACTAGTTGAAAGGCCGAGTCATGCAAATATCATTGGTACTAAGTGCGTATACAGAAATAAACTTGATGAATCTGGTACCATTGTGAGGAATAAGGCCAGACTAGTTGCAAAAGGCTATTCTCAAGCAGAAGGAATAGATTTTGATGAAACTTATGCACCTGTTGCAAGATTGGAAGCTATCAGATTATTCTTGGCACATGCTGCATGTAAGAACTTCAAAGTATATCAAATGGATGTCAAAAGTGCATTTCCGAATGGCATTCTAGAGGAGGAAGTGTATGTACAGCAACCTCCTGGATTTGAAGTTAAAGATCAAGAAGATAAAGTGTATAGACTCAACAAAGCACTTTATGGATTGAAACAAGCACCAAGAGCATGGTCTGAGACTCTATCTCAATTCTTGGTGGACAATGGTTTTACCAAAGGCACCATTGACACTTTTCAGAATCAGTGAAGGGAACAACACCCTGCTGGTACAGATTTATGTGGATGACATAATATTTGGTTCTGAAAATGATTTACTTTGTGAAAAGTTTGCAAATCTAATGAAAAGTAAATTCCAAATAAGTATGATGGGGGAGATGAACTACTTTTTGGGATTGCAAGTTAAACAGATGAAAGATGGAATCTTCATTCATCAAACCAAGTATACCAAGGAGTTGCTGAAGAAGTTTGGTATGGAAAACAACACTAAGATATCAACTTCAATGAGTACAAACATCAGATTGGATGAAGACAAAGAAGGCAAAGATGTTGATCAGACTTTATACAGAAGGATGATAGGCAGTCTGCTGTACCTTACTGCCAATAGACCTGATATATCCTTTGCTGTAGGTGTTTGTGCAAGATTTCAATCTAAACCTAAAGAAAGTCATTTAGATGCAGTCAAGAGAGTTCTCAAGTATCTAAAGGAGACTTTGGGAGTAGGGATATGGTATTCCAAGGATGGAAGCTTCAAAGTTATATCCTACTCAGATTCTGATTATGCTGGATGTAAAATTGATAGAAAAAGCACTACAGGAACTTGTCGTTAATGGGAAGTAGGCGGTCTCCCGGTTCAACAAGAAACGAGAATTCAATATCAACTTCCTTCGCCGAAGCCGAATATATAGCTCTTTGGAAGTTATTGTGCACAAGTACTACGGCTAAGACAACAATTAAGGGATTTTGGAATTGAAGAAAAGGAAATTCCAATCATGTGTGACAACACAAGTGCAATTGCAATCACGAGAAAATCTCGTTTTGCACTCAAGAACCAAGCACATTGATGTGAGACATCATTTTATAAGAGATCATGTTGAAAAGAAAGATGTGCTGGTTCTATATATCCCTACTGAAAATCAACTTGCTGATATTTTCACTAAACCACTTGACAGTGAAAGATTTGCCAAATTAAGGACTGAACTTGGAATTATAAAAGTTGACTGATAATCAACAATGTACTAGAATTCACCAAGGGGATTAGTCTTTGCTATGTTGGGTGAGCTCACTTAGCAGATTAGTCATTGGTATCAACAATTCCATGTACTTATGTTTGGACAATTGAGCAAATGAGGTTGCCAAGGGGATTGGTCTTTGTCATGTTAGGTGAGCTCACTTGACAGATCAGTCATTGGTATTAAACTTCATCTTGTATTATCAATTGAACAAAACAAGAAGAAATCAAGGATCAGCAGAGTCACTTTGTGTGTCGCCGCCGAAGCACCTTTATCGCCAGATTGCCGAGCCAACCCCGCCGAGGACAACCTATTTCGAATGGAACGTTACACAGTCAAACCTTACTAAAGTCAAAAAGCAGTTTGGCGGGATATTTATCCTACCCTTTATTACCATAGTTACCACGATCCAACGGTTACAAACGTTATGGAGGAGTTTTGGGCCATGTGTCAAGACTGCATTTACTCAGATTAATCGGGGTTAACATCAATGTACGTGCACTGACAGTTACAACTACCGTCTGTCCATATATACAGACTTACACTCAGCAGATCTTCACTACTTGCAAAATCTGCTATATATCTCTGTATTTACACTGTGTGAACACAGATTTACAATCCATCTTCTTCATCTTATTTTTTCTCATAACAATGGCGGAAAAGATTGATGTCCAGATTGAATCAAGCCAAAGTGTTAGAGGTTTTGTTGTTGATGCAAACAAAACAGAATTGGCCATCAACATAGGTCGAAGAATAAGGATGTTTGAAGGCTTGGAAAACAAACTCAATATCAGATTGGAAACAATACCATACACAAATGTTATTGATTTCTGGAAGAACATGGTTGTGGAAGAAGGGACTGAAGCATTCAAGACAACTGTGAATGCTGAGGAGATTGAAGTTTCCCCTAGTCTACTGAGGGAAGTGTTTGGATTTGAGGAAGTAGTGGATGGTCCAGTAAATCCTGAAGCAATGGGACTATCCAAGATGGCGTTTGTTGATCAAATCAAAACAAATACAACCACCAAATCCACTCCAGGCATCAATTGCAGACATATTGGAAATGAGTACAGTCTGCTGAGCAAGCTCATTGCAAAGAACATACTTGGACTGGCTGGCAGTATGAACACTCTATCAGGACCCAAGATAGAGTTGATGATGATTATCTGCAGGAGCATGAGATTTGATTGGGCTGGTTACTTCATTCATTACATGAAGAAGGTAGCCAAGGAAGAAAAAGAGGGTAAAAGGAAATCCAAGGCCTTGCCCTTAGGATTAATGGTTCAGACCCTGCTGAATCACTTGGAGGTTCCTGATCTTGAACCTGAGAAGATCAATCAGTCTAGATACAAGAAGGAAATTGATTATGCTATTCCTGGTCTAGATGATGATGAAGAGGTTGCCGACCGTGTTGCTGATGATGATAGTAATGGAGATGATGGTGATGCTGGTGGTGAGCAGGTCCAGCAAACTAAGAAGAAATCTGCTAAATCTGCTGCACCAAAGAAGACCAGTGAGAAAAGAAAGGCTGTAGATACAAGGAAGATCACTGAGATCTTAAAGCCTAAGAAGACAAAGAAGCAAACATCACAGATTGTTGAGTCTGCTGAGGGTCCAGCTGAATCTGAAGGTACTGACCCTGCTGTTGCCGCAAGAAGAAGCGTTGTTGAGATTCGAGGGAACAACGAGAAGGAAGCTAGTAGAAAGAGGAAGTCTACTAGAACTGAAGATGATGAACCTCTTTCCAAGAGAAGAAAAGAAATTATCCACAAAAAGAAACATGGAAAGGGAAAGAATTGAAAGATTTGGAAGCACAAAGAGTCCAAGAAGAAGCATTAGTAGAAGAGGAAGAAGAGGCTATTGAGGCTGAGCCCTTGACTATCATCAAGCCTGTGGAAATTACTGACTCCTCACCTGAAGAGGTTGTTAAGTCTACTGAAGCTGCACAGGTTGTTGAGCAATCTGTTGGAGATACACAGTAGTCTACTGACCCTGAGCCTGATGTAGTATCTACTGAAGACCCACAGCAAACCACTGAACCTGAACCTGCTGTGGTAGTTGAAGAATTGGTTGAAGACCCTGCAATTGTTGCAAGAACTCAGGGGGAAGAGCAGTCTGCTGCTAACCCTGCTGATGAGCATATAAGTCAGGGGGAACCAAGTATTATACAGATGGAAGTAGTAGGTACAAATATACCACCTCAGCAACCTACTGACTTTGAAGCATCTGTTGAAGAAACAATGAATTTACTTGTGGGATCTTTTGGAGGTCAGCAAGCTACTGAACCTGCCACTAGAAAGCCATCTATGCCATATGAGAAGGCATCCAAGAAGGACAAAGTAGATCCCAATTTCAAAAAGGTGCAAAACTATTTTCAGTGGAAGTTTGGATTCTACAAGAAACAGAAACCAGCTGCTGATCCGAAGAGTGGATTTGAAGAATGGGCGTTTGAGCAGCTGGGTGTGGACAGCCTGTTGGATTTATTAGACACTAGCATGCTGCAATCCAGGCTGATGGATCTTTTGGATGAAGGAAAGAAAAGTGGAGGAATCATGTTCAGAGATCCAAAGTACACACCAGACAGTGATTCATCAGATTCTGATGATGATTCCCCCATGTTTCCTGGGGAGACCAGTGGAGTGGCTAAAGAAACAACAAGTGAAGCTGCTGGTCAAGGAGCCATTGATGGCATAGAAGCTGAACCCACTGAGACTGGTAAGTCTGCTGAGGGCCAGCAGACTGGAGAGATGGATGAGGATCTACAGGATCTCACCATGGATGATCTGGAGGCATTGATCAATGAAGGAGTTAATCTAAGTCCTTGGTAGGCTAGCGGATGAACCGTTACATTCCATGTTGTTGAGCCTACTGCACATACTGAAGCTGAACAAAGTGAGGATTTGGATGGAGAGAAGGTTACTGATTATAGTGAACCCAGTGCCAGCTCAGAAGAATCTATTGAATATCAAGATGGATTTGACTTTGAGGGCATTCTTACTAAAACTGCCATTATCCTGCACAAGATTGGTCATGCTGAAGGATTTCAAGTGGATAATGAGGCTATATTCAATCCACAAAGAGTTGAAGAGGAGGTACATGTTGCTGAGTTACAAACAAAGCACTCGGACACAAAGTTGGAACAGAGGTACAGTCGTCGAGTCTCAAACAAAGACTCGAACAAAGGTTGGAACCTATTTTGGGTATGGAGGATACCCCCTGTTCTTGCCGAAGAGGCCGCCGTAGTGGAGCCTACTGGAGACAAGACCACCGAAGGGAAAGATGGTCAGCAGACTGCTGTTAATATGGATGATCAGACCATTGGACTATAACTTTAGTGATGAGGAGTTCCAAATGCCTGAAGAAGAAAATATTGATGTTGATCCCCCACAGGCATTTGTTCCTATCTTTGAAGAACCAGCTCTTGATCCTATCTTGGAAGAATATCAAGGACCTAATCTTGCTGGATTGGATAAGAGTTGGGCATTGGTTGTGAGCAATCAGAGGCCACAATACAATGTTGAGGAGCCTGCTGATGAGGCCACTGGTGGAAGAATGACTGGTGAGATACCAGTAGAAGTTTTGAATGAGTTAAGGACTGTGAGGCATGATATGCACCAGTTAAGAACTCAACTGGATAGACAGGAAGAAAGATTTGAAGAACTAATGAAAATGGTGAATGAAAACAGACAATCTACTAGTACAGTTTCTTCAAACTTCACATGTACCCAAAATGCTGTGAATGATCTGATACTAGATGTGAGGGGAATCAAGGTTGGAAATACTGCAAAAGAGAAGTTTCTGAAAGACCAACTTATATCCATTCATCAGAAACTTGACAAGCTTGCTGAAACACCTAAGCCTCGCCGAGGCCGCTTGGAACATCTCAACCGCTTGGATTGGATCCTAAAGTTACTGAGAGGATCAATCTACTGGAAGAAACTTTGCAATCCAGGATTACTGCAGTTGACACAAGAACTGAAATTATGGAAGGGCAACTCAATAATCTGGTTATCTCACATGAGAGTGTTCATGGCCTAATGTCCCGGTTTGTTGATGATCACTAAGGGGGAAGAGGGCCAAACAGCAGCGGCACAAGAGGCTGCAAGACTCTTTGCAAAGAAAAGATGGGAGGATGAGACTAATGCTTACAGACAACCTGCACCTGGCAGAGTTCAACTTACTGATGATCTCCTCAGACAATACAAGAAAGAATACTATAACAGGAGGAAACCTTATCATGACAAGGGATATCATGAAGGTCTAAACTCTTTCTTGGGATTGAAATTTTGGGAAGAAAGAGTCAAAGCCTTAAGGGCAACTTACAGAGGTGGAAGAGGTGGAAGAGGTGGAAGAAGTGGCAGAGGTGATAGGAACTTTCCTATCACAAAAGCAAAGGACTCACTTGATGAATTCAAGGAACTTTACATGAAGTTTGGATTCAGAGTGAATCAAATTAATCTTCTCCTGCCTGAAGCATGGAAATGGTGGAAAGAGGTCAATCCCTACATTGATTTTACATTGATTGAAAATGAATGGATGAGGGATATGATAGCAGAAATCAGGGCCTACCAAGAACAAGTGGAGAAGGCCAGACAAGAAAGAGAAAGAAGACAGTAGATCAGCACACTTTAACTGCATTTTGTTTTTGCTGATTCTAGACTGTAATACCTTTGAACAAATGGTTATAATGAAAGATGACTATATTTGTTCTTTTTTTGTTTTTATCTTTTTGCTTTGCTGTTAGGTGAGGGTAGTGGCATCATCACCAAAAAGGGGGAAATTGTTGGACTTATTTCTATGTTTGATGATGAGTGCCAGACTAGCTGTTATAGTGCAAAGGCAAAAAGATATCTAGATCAAATGTATAGGCTTATTAGAGTTTGATTTCTGAATAGGTTTGATCAAACAAGCACTGTAAAGGGCTGCTGATTCATATCAGTACTCTGATTCATATCAGTAGGGTAGATAGGTCAGTAGACTAGTCTGGAACCTACTAAAGACTGAAGGCTGAGGGTTCAAACTCAGTTACAGAAGGCTAAGGGATCGAACTTAGTAATTTAAGTCAAGGATATGGAATTAGAATTTAGGCAAGTCTGTGATGACCTAAACTGATTACATATACCTTGTGTAGAAGGTCTAAGTTCCACAAGTTGAATGATGTTTGGAACTTGGTTATAATTAAAAAGGTGTAATCTAACTTCACAAATAAAAGTTAGATAAAAGAAGTCAGCTGCATTGTATTTTATACACAGCAAATTGCAGTTCAAGCAGACTGATAGGTATCTCAGCAGACTGATGAACCTGCTGATAATATACCTCGGTTAACTCAAGATTATATTGGAAGATTACATGGATAAGGACAACCAACTACCTCTGACTTATCAAAGAAATCAAAGGCTGAGATTAAAAGAACGTTGGGATGATTCAGATCTTTATCCAATGGTTATAAGTCAAAGGGTGGACGGCACCTTTGTCAAAAGGAATTCGACGAGTGTCGATCTTATGAATAGTGACAGAATGCAAATCAGATGGGACAAAAACAAGGAACGGTTACATTTGAATTTCAAATTAAAGTCACATGCATTCTTGCCTATAAATAGAGGACTTTCAACTCTGAGACAAGATGATGAAAACTAATAGACTTTGAAGAGATATTACTGAGTTGAAAAACACCATGCTGAACTTAAAGCTGCTGATCCAGAGAAATTCTTCAAGTGTATTCTGCATTTAAGCTACATCAAGCATACACACTTGAAGCACCTGCAAGCTGCTGATTATATCATCCTAATCAAGCTGCTGCAACTGAATCATTTATTTGATTCAATCTTTATTTTATAAAGAACCTGCTGAAGACAGTGAAGCACAGTTTTGTGAAAGATTGTTGTTTGTGGTGGAGCTGGTGAAGAGGCAATCCTACCCTTCAAGGACCAGTGGAAGACTCAGGAGCAGCAATCCTACATGTTCCCAGTTTTCAGTTTGTGAAGCCATAGTTATTGGTGAAGGACAAACAACCTTAGGAATCTTTGTAAAAGCTACATCAAAGATCTCTAGTGAATTTCCTCCAACATCACAGGAGAAGAGTGGACCGACGGGATTACACCACCCGGAACCACTATAAAATCTCGCCTACTTACTTTCGGCATTTACATTCTGCACTTAGTTTATCTTACACATCAACCTACTGAATCTAGTAACTGAAATCACACACTTGCACTACTGAGTATCTAATACTGAGCATCATATTTAACAACAAGTATTAATGCTTAATTTTGATATAATTCCGCTGCACAAATTCAGCAAACTCAAGCGTCGAGATTATCGTTTATCGACGGAGCTGCGAGGTATCGACGGACATGCGAAATATCAGCAGACTGCTGAAGTTGCAGAATTTGTTAACTCCAAAAGTTTTAAGTGTTAAGTTTATTCACCCCCCCTCTAAACTTAACCAAAGCCTTTTCAAGGGACCAACAGAAGGGCATTTTCGTAATTGGACATAGTGTCTACGACCAACATATTCGGAAGCCTATAGGGTCACACACATAAGAACATCTAGCCGGATTAAAATGCGGTTATAGCGATAACCAAATAATGAAGTTTTATCTCGACTATAAAGTGTTATAGTGATAAATTAATATGGTGGTATTTATTTCTTATGAATAAATATAATACGACATATAAATTATGTTGATTAATTAAATATGTATATTTATATATAGGACGAAATTTATATGTATATTGATACACATAGATTTTGCAAACAAATTAATCATAGTATTATATTAATTAACTAAAAATATTCCGGCAGCCAATAAATGGAAATATGGGACGCAAGATTGAAGTGTATAAGATACACTTGTGTTGGTCCCAGAGAATGGTAAACTATAGTCAGAGGGGGGGGGGGGGGGGTGAATGATTATAGTGGAGTTTCAAAAAAATTTCTTATATTTAAAATCTTTTGGGCAACGGATAAGTCCCTTCTTTAAATATTGGTTCAAAGTAGATTATTCAATCACAGGTATAGAGTATGTAATAAAATAAAGTACTATAAGGTAAATTGCTGAAAGTAAATAGACACAAAGGTTTATAGTGGTTCAGGGTGGTGTAATCCTTTAATCCACTATTCTCCTGTGATGATTGGAGGAATTCACTATTGTTTTCACAGATACAATAGAACGATTGTCCTTGACTACACAAGCTTCACAATCTGCAAGACTATCACTCCCTGGCTTCAAAAGCTTCAGTGACTCAGTCTCTATCACTGCTCCTTGAGAAAAAATCTTTCAGCATCTATCACAAAGGTTGCAACTCCTTCTCAGATCCCTGATTCAATTGCCTCGGTTGATGTGAATCGAATTCATAGATTTGTTGATCAATCACAGAGATTGATTTGGAATTGAAGTTTTGATTGTTGAGTTGATCTCTAGATGTTCCCTTTAAGTACAGATAGAAGGCTTTGCACTTTGCCAGAGTTTCTGCTTGTTTCTTATCAGATTCAATCGTTGTTTTTCTTTTCTGTCAATGCCTTCTATTTATAGCCTTGAGTATCCTCGATTTGAATTTCCGTCCATTGGCTATTAAATGTGGAGAATGATCCTTGATTTAATTCTTGATTCCCCCTTAATTATATTCTCCTTGATTTCAGTGATCAGATTTCTTCAAACGTCTATCAGAAAATCCGTCCTTGATTGATCCCCAATTGATTATGCATTTAATGCTTGATCTTCATCTTTTGAAATCTGAACAAGTAAAGTTTACTTGGCCGTTCCCTAAACGGTTAAGTGATCTTTCTGACTTGGCTGTTTCGTTCTTCCTTCACTGCACTGTCTTTACTCAGCCGATAGTCAGTTTACTCTGCTGGTTTACTGCATTGCTATTTTCTTTGATCTTTCAGGTACTTCTTGTACTTCATTGATCCTTGATTTGGGTGAGATCAGTGTACACCATATTTGACAATGTATTTCAGCATTTGAAATTTAACTTAGACTTATCCAAGGTCATCACAGACTTCCTTGGTTATAAGTCAGACCATAATGTCTTCATGCTTCTCTGTTGGTACTTGGCTGGCTTCACTCTGCCGGATATCTATTTTACTTTGCCATCCTACCAACTAGTACAATACTGGTCTGACTCAACTTATACAACATGTCAGACTCTAAGTAAAGACTTAATCAGAGAATTCTAACTTATTTCAGGCTTGCTATAACAGCTAGTATGGTCATCATCAAAACATAATAAAATGTTCCTAACAATTTCCCCCTTTTTGATGATGCCAAAACCCTCATAAGCCTGATCATAAGTATACCAAGTTTTTCATAATAATCAACAGAATAAAACTCAAATTTTGTTCATCCATTCAAGGACAATAAGATATTGCATATTTTTCAAAACAAATCAAAGGCATAGAATTCATTCAACAATATTTATTAGAGGGCTACTTCTTCTTTTCTTCAAACCTGATACCCTTGAATTTGATGCCCTTGCCCTTGTCTTTTGGGCTTTCCTTCTTTCCACTGGATCTTTTAGGCTTGCGACTCCCTTCCCCCTTTTTGGCATCACCAAATCTTTCTTCCAAAATTTTGTTGGCTGCCTCAGATTCTGGGAGAGGGCCAAATCTTTCCTCAAGAATTTTGTTTGTGGATCCAGTGACATTGAGTAGGGTGTTGAGTTGCTTTCCAGAGTAATCTATAACCTCATCCAGATGGTGAAGTTGTTGTGTGTGAGCATTCAATGTATCCACCAGAGGTTTGAGATTTCCATCAATCTTGTCAACAAGAAACTCAAGATTGGTTTGCACATGATAGGGGATGCGATGCTGTAGATTGCAAAGTAAGTTGCCATGTCTCTCCATCACCTCATATTGAACCTTAATGTGACTGATGAGGGCCTCAATTTTGTGATTTACGGAGGTTGCATCACTCCTTAAAGCAGTTTTCAGATTTTGCCTACTGTGGTACTGCCTCTCCATGTCCACAATCAGGGATTGAATGTCCAGATTGAACATTCTATCTGAATCATCTTCTGCTGGTGCTGATGCATCAGCCTCATCTTCTTCATCTTTTTTTTGGGCAAATGCATCACCCTGCTCTTCTTCCTTTTTCTCTTCATTTTCCTGTTCTTTTTCATCTTCAGCAATCTCATTGTCAGAGAGAGATTGGTGAAGTTCACTTGCAGTCCCCTGTCCTTGTGACGACTATTTTGTTTCTGCATGTGCTAGATCCATAAATCCTTCTGTTGGTGTTCCCCCTTGATCAATGCTGGGGGTGTTGGAAAGTTCAGCTGAGTGAGTTTGATCAGCTGGCTCACTCGGCTGTTTGTTAACTTTGCTGAGGCTCTTTAGAAGCATCTCTTGAAGGGTTAGGTCATCATCAGAAAGACCCATATTTTCTTGATCATCGTCAAAATAATCTCCTTCCTATTCCTTTTCTGCAGCTTTGTCCTCCTCATTGTCAGTATCATCTTCCTCTTCTGCTTCATCAGATGATGTAATTTGGTATCCTTCTTCACCTTCTTCCAGATAGGTGACTTCTTCTTGTTTCTCTTCCTCAATGACTGTATCATCATTAATCACCACGAGATTATCCCAGTTGCCGGCACTGGTCACAGGGGTGCCATTATATGCCTTTTGAGATCTTGTTCTTCTCCCCACTCCTGATCTGCTGCTTTCAGGCTCTTTTGTTTTACATCCGGCAGTGGGTTTGGGTTTCTAGGATGACTTTACATAGGTAAACATCACCTTGGCCTTATGTGGAGGATGCAGATTAATGGGTGTCGCTTTGATTTGATCGAATAGATGTTGAAGTGGTATCCCATATGATTTCCTTTCCTAGAAATCACCTTTCTTCTGCAGACCCTTTCTTGGTGCCGTAATTGCCAGATCCATTTCCTTTTGGATTTAAGCCTTTAATCTATTGGAAGATAAACTCTGACCAGTTGAAATAGATACCTTGATAGATAATGGCCATTAACTTGACTCTGAGCTCTGTTAAGTTTTCCATGGAGTCCTTCCTTCCTTCAAGATTTCTTGTGATTACTGGGGCGAACTCAGCAAATGGGTGTTTGAGTGCCGATCTGGGTAAGTTGTATTTTTTGCTGTTCCTTCTAGGGTTCTTTCCAATCTCATTCTAGAATGCATTGATGTCGATCTATATCTTAGTCACATCAACGGGACCAGTATTGGGTAGATTTAGGGGTGATGACTACTTCTTTCCTGAATATTGTGCTTACAATACGATCTGGGTCACTTTTCTTGGTGCTGGAAATGAACTTTACATTCTTCCAAAATGCAATCAAGGTTTCATAGCATATGCTAGTGATGGGGGGGGGGGTTAGGATGGTCAATCAACCTCAGATTAGTACTTCCATCAACTAATCGTCTAGCCTGTGCATCGTTTTCGCAAAATGGTAGATAGTGTTTAGGGACTGAAAAACGATCCAGTAATGATCGATTTTTCATAGTATTTTTCTGAGGCAGAGATTGAAGAGGATGATGCCATTGCTTGAATAAGATTGAGATTTGGAGAATCTTCGATTTTTCATAGATAAATAGGGTTTATGATATGCAAGATAGTGTAAAAAAAATTCTGAAAAATCTCTAAGTGTGATTTATATAGGATGATTTGAAGTAGTGTGAACATGGTTGAATATGGAGGGATTTTGTGACGTAATGGCATGATTTTATGTATATAAATCATGGTATTTGAGTGTAGTGGGGGAGTGGATTGAGGTAAGTGACGTGGCCTTTTCTATTACTATTCCAGTCCTTAACCGACAATGTATCGGGTCAAACTGTAGTGCTAGTGTGGTGAGTCAGGTGTGGAATCCTTAGGGAAACAAGGTAATTCTTTTAAGTGTGGTTAAACACCAAACATCTATTATTATCTCGATCTAAATCGCAGGTTTATCATACGAGTCACTATTCTACTAAGAAACAGAAAATGAATTCATAAATTAAAACTAAACTATTATAATATATATCAATACATAAATATATATAGTAATACATAAATAGTACAATATATATATATATATAAATATATAGATACCAATATATTAAATACTTATAATTATTATAGAACTAGCCAAGATATATGTAATTGCATCATTCAATCTTTTTAGTTTAATGGATGTGCTCGATCTTCCTTTTATTAGGTCCAATTGAGTAAATGAAACGGTGCACTCCTGAGGTTAACAATTCCTCCTCACACGAGCGTATGAAATTGTCATATGTCAAATTGTCATCGAGTTCAATATCCACAACCGCCCCATGCTAATCTCGGTTAGTCCGAACAGTACCGAGTACAAATCTACCCCGGATAAAAGAGGTTATTCCGTTTGTCAGACGGCCGATGTTATTCAAAAGGCTCCGGTTGTCAGGCGGATCGATTTAACTTTCCGGTGTTAGTTTCAATTAAACCGTTGATTTTAACATTATTACGATCTTGAGCACAAATTTAATAAGATTCATCTTTCCCAAGACAAATCTGCCCCCGGGCAGATTTTAGGATTCCGTTGTCACGCTTTCGCACGGCCAATTTTACCCTCCGGTTTTTCTATCATTTATCTCATATCCTAACTTCTCTGGTCAGTTCATCGTTAGGTTATATGTTGCGATTCATCTTGATTAATTACTTCAATCCGAATATTATCAATACGTTGCAAAATAGAAAAAGATTCAATTAACTCAATTTTAATCAATTTTACTTAGATAGCATTCCTTTACCGAAAAGATTGAATAATACGATTACATATCCTTGGATAGTTATTAGATTTAGCCTACTAACATTATAACGATTAAAAAGATAAAAATAAAAATAACAAACATAAATACTTTAGAAATTTACCTGATTACAACTGCTGAATCAGAGATCGTATTCTTCCGGACATTACAACGACTTCAGCAACATTGAACTTTCGATAATTTCCCGAGCATTATAACGATACTACTATTTATTTATGGCATAAGGCCTATATACATACATACTACTACTAATTAAGAGATTTAAGGGATATATATAAGCTAGTATATATATATTGGTACACCCTTTTTGTCTGCAAGTCTGTTGAATTTATAGGCCAAATTTTCCAGGGCCGGATCGATCCGGGAATAAAAAATATTATCCACTGGATTATTCTCTGCAGGATCACATGCTAATCATCATTATGTTTCCAACTGAAAAGCCGGATCGATCCGAGGTTATTCCGGATTGATCCGAGTAGTTTATTTTCACATCTTGATCTGAAACTTGATAAAAACATAACTTGAGCTCTGGATCTCCAAATGACATAATTCAAGAAGCGTTGGAAAGCCCTTGAAAAGATCTATAACTTCCATGAAGGACTCTTCTTCAGAAAATGCCTTTTTGATGGGCCATTTGCTCATCGAAAATATAATTCGATAATAGTATCACGAACCATTGGTCAACTTGAACTTTAAGTCTCGTGGCACTTCCTTACTTCCTTGAAAAGATATGATTTTACTTAAAAAAGTGTCGTCACTCGGGGTCTCGGTTTACCTAAAAATCTTCAATAAAATACCAAAAATACCCACGTAAATCTGACATGACACTCCGGTTATTAAACCGGTACAAAATTTATAACTTTTTATTACTTTTACTAGATTTTTATAGTATTTAGATTTATTCATTACTATTAATATGTCATAAGATTATCGTTATAATTTCTTATATTTTATATAGAAAGAGTTAATAAAATATATAGAACATCGTAATTTTTATCATATAAATGTTATACATCAACTACTCCCCACTTAGCTCTTTGATCGTCCTCGAGCAAAATAAGCGGTAATATATAAAAATTATAATAAAATTAATATACTTGTTAGATTAAATTTCAAGTCAGTAAAATATCATTTCAATATTATAAATATATTAGTTATATCTTTCTTAAAAATTAACAAGATAAAAAGTGTATATAACTTAGATAAATTATTTATCAAATATCATTTAAATGAAATTCTGCATCATCTACTTAATAAATATAATTAAAATTCTAGAATTATTCTCCTATCTCAACTTATATGAAATATTTGGAATCAAGGACTAAGTCAAGTAGTTGACAAAATGGCTTATAACGTTTTTAGGCTCAGGGTGCTGGTTAATCGAAAGGATAGAAAAGGAAATCAAAAGAGAAATAAGCAAGTCGTACGTACTTACACCTTCATAATTTTGATCAAAAATATCTCGATTAATAACATCCTAATATCATTTCACTTTTTTTTTTCTTCAGATTTTCTCTCTTCTTCTTCTTTTTTTTTTTTCATCATACCCGAACTCATTACCAAAATCGACTATCTTGCAAGTGTCATAAGGTGAGGTCGAATATATTAATACCCATCCAACTTTTCCAATCTCAGCATATACCATTCTTTTGCATCGATACTTAGCTTTTATGTCATCCTCTCCTTTCATAAGTACGTACAAACTCGTAGGATTTTTAAGAAATGTAGACCAAAATAGGCTAAGGGTCGGTTATAATTAGTTTAATCACAAATGGCTATTTCGAGTGAGGTCTGGCCACTCTACAAGGCTGAGGTGGGGACAAAAATTGGAAATTACGTTCGGGTAGGCTTATTTGGCCATAGTTAGTCAAAGTAATGCCAAAAATCTCATCATTCCTAATCCGATCCATATTCATATTTCGTTTTGAAAAGAAAATTATTCTAACATTTCATTATAGATATAAGTATATCTGCTAAATTTCATAAAAAAATTACTTGATAATATTTATGTATAGTTACATATACTTGAAATCTTATAAAAATCTAAAATGACATATATAATATAATTATAATATATCTAATTTACTTTACTTAATTAAAATCTATTCTTACCAATTTATATTATTTTTATTCATATTACTTATATATTATCTACTTATTTTTGTTCAAGGAAAATTAAACTAAGTATTAAGCAATTAAGTATAAATTTATATGAAAAATTTTAATTTTTATTTTACTAACCTAACTCTACTCCCCACTTACGAAATGACATCGTCCCGATGTTCAGTGAGTAATAACAAAGTAGGTTTGAAAAAATTAAAATTTTATACGATTTTGATTATTATTATTTTTTTCAACATGTATTACTTTGTTTAAAGAAAACGACATATATATTAAACATTATGAAAACTATTACAAACTTAAAGAAAACTGATTAAACAAGAGATTAAACTAGCAACTGAAACAACTTTAAACAACTTCCAACTGACAACTATCAACTGATTTCTACCAACTCAAACAACACATCAAAGCGTCGACGAACATCCGGGAATATCGACCGGAAGTAACCCCAACTGAGAACCACGAGATGGAAAAATCTCGTCTGTATTAAACTCAGGCACTTGATTCAGATGAACACAAAGTTGAGATATAAGCCAAGCAAACGGTAGTGGCCTTCCCCTATTATGCCTCTCCACTGCAAAATTAATTGCCGTTTTAAACATCAATATCCCCCAGTCAATATATGCCCCCACAGTCAGTGCATACAACAAAGCATCTCATCATCCGTAACCCCAAAAAAATCTCTAGTTGGATAGAAGTGTTTCCATACCCTCAGATGAGGGGGTAAAGCCAGAGTTGAAGAATCATAGTTATGATCAAACAGTGGAAACACATATTGAAAGGCTTCTGCAGTACGATTGACAACATTATAAGCATTTCTGAGTTCCCATAGAAACTCGAAGTGTGGGTTTTGATCAAAGGTACATGGTGGGATTTGAAAGATTTGATTTATAATGACTGGAGAAAAGGATATAACGACACCCCTAACAGTAATAAGATGAGACGAGGCTGCTGTCGTTATATCAGAAATAGATGCATAAAAATCTCTAACAATCGAAATGTTAATTCTACCTCTGGGAGTCCTAATCAGCTTTTTCCATCCACAACCGCGGATTAGATTTCGTCCCCACTGATCGATTTTTTCCGTATTTAAACCTTTCTCCATTACAATAGGAAAATTGACAAAATTTAGACGTCTTGGAATGTCGTTATGAAAGCACGAGGCATGACTTTCTGGAACCACACCGTCAGGCGTATTGGTTCATAACTATTAACCGAGGGGGGAGAGTGATTAGACATTTTTATTACAGATAGGAAAGCTTATACAGATAGAAGTTAAAAAGGAATGAGCAATTGTTGAAGGCATCTGCTATTTCCTTTTATAGAAATGTACCTATCATGCAAAAGTAGAAAAGATCTCCTTTTTGGCGTTTTTGTACTTCCCGGATCGATCCTGGAAAGGGCCGGATCGATCCGGCCTAAAGCTAGAAATCTTGTCAGGTCGGTACACTCACGCTGGATCGATCCGGAATTAGGTCGGATCGATCCGGTGACTACTATTCACGGACAGAGTTGTTTTGGGTTGAAAATTTCCCAGAATTTTTTCAAGTTGATAAAATTTTGCTCAATAACTTTGGTTTCTTATTTTATTTTGTTATTTTTATAGAGTATTGACAACGAGAAACTTTACTACATGGTGCGTAAAACAAAATCACACGAAAATAAAATCAAAATAACATAAAATCATATGAAAATAAAATCGAAAACTAGTTGTACGAAAATTAATTGTTTTAAGTGTCAATAATCATAAAATTGTTTAAATCACTCCTCATCACTCATCACGACAAAGCTTGAACTCGGCATGCCTTGAGAATTAGCTGGATCATAAGTCGATTCATGGAATGGTTCTTGAAAATGTGTCGACATCCTAACTGAGCCATCGGATCCCATCGAGCTCATCCCTGTCGTGACATCAGTATAACCCATCCCATCTTGATATGGCTAAATTCTCCAAATCCTCCCCAACCAGATGTAGCTGCTGTCGTAGTACATGTCGAAAAATCCCCTATACCACTAGTTTGATATCCAAAAGAATGCGGCATTTGTTGGAAGTTTGATCGAGGTGGCATCGGTGGAATAAAGTCGGGCATGGTATACGGCTCAGATTGACATTGCGGAATGTCCATTTCGGCGTAGGCAGGGTTCGAAAGTATATTCATTTGATATATACCTCGCATCCCTTGTCTCAAATCTTCAGACCACTGCCTATTTCTTTCCGCATAAACAACCATATTGGCATTGGCACGATGAACATCATAGGCTAAGGATTGAAACATGTCGTATGTGATGGTGTTTGGAAGTTGAGTTTGTGATTGACTAGATGATGAAGGAACAGTGGTGGATTGAGAAACAGGTGGAATAGGCTGAGGTTGACGGTGGTTAGGGTTCATAAAATCTATTCTTCCCGCCGGCCTAAGTGGTAAACTAGGACCTATAAGTGTTTCATCAACCATAATCAGATTATCATTTGGAAGATCAGGAACACCTATCTGGCGACACAAGGAAGAAATAAAACAAGGAAAAGGCATGTGATTGCCTGGTTTAGCAGTTGAGACAAATTCCTTGGCCCGTTTATACATTACCTTGCCTACATCCACATGTATATCATTGACCATAGCCCAAGCAATACACAGGTCCTCTTTACCAAAAGATGTCAAATGACGAGTAGGGTAAAGAGTCGAACTGATAAAACGTTTAATAGCTCTCATATCCCTTATACATTTTCCATAGGAAAACCTATTTTCATGCCATATAGCCGTGGGATCTAACGCGTGCTGGGCTGTTGAGACTATATGGTCAAAGTCTGCAGGCTCATCTAGATTCCATACCGTATAATAATCCTCATTTTCTGGTATATCAGGGATACCATATATAGCATTTATAATCTGAGGATTAAACGGCACTGTTCAGGTTCTTAAGGTTACCGAAGTTAACTCACCATCCTCTGTTTCATTTTGAGTTGCTACCAGAGAATAAAATTTTAGCTACTAAGGTTGTGTTAACTTCACCTTCCCTTAAACTGGCTAACTCCAGCCACTGTCTCCTTTCAAAAATTTCATTCACTTCCCTTCCCAAATCCTTGAAATCTAAACCCCTCTCTATTGCAACTAAACACTTTCCAAATTTATTCTTTAAGGCATTTCTAGCTGCTCTAGATGCGGTTCTATCAAAACTAACGGCCTTTTCTTCCTCTGTTAAAGGCCTTGTCTCTATGACCGGGACTTGGGTAAGGATATGTGGCTTACGTTTTTTAGTGGCTTTTGATGATTCGGCCATTCTATGATAGTGACACAATAACAAAACAACAACAAAACAAACAAAACAACACAAATGAGTAACAAAATAATTGAAATAAAAATAAAAGTTGCATAAAAACGAAATTAACAAAATAAATGACTATAATGTTACCTTATAGTGCTTAAAAGGTTGAAGAGTTGGCCGGAAAAGATGAATATCACCGGAGTGAAAGTCGAAGCTTTTCTTTGAAAATTTCTCCAATAAAAATGAAAATTTGTAGAGAGGAGAGGAAAATGAGAAGAGTATAAGGATTGGGGTGGTGTGAGAGTGATTTTTAGTGATGATTTTGAAGAAAAAATCGAGGGGGAAATGGGGAGGGGCGGCTGTTTTTTTCAGAAAAAAGTGGAAGAGGAAGAAGAAAGGAAGACCCGTTCTTTTTAGGTTTTAAGTTCTCGGATCGATCCGGGGTTATGTCGGATCGATCCGACAAATAATTTTTTTTTAAACATAAAACTCTATAAAACTTAATAAAATCTTTATAATATTTCTGCTAATTTTTAAATAAAACCTTTTATAATATTTTTATAAAACTTTTAAACAATTTCATAAAGATCCTATTTATAAAATTTTCAAAAGTTATATAAAATCTTATTGTTGGTCCCAGAGAAGGGTGAAACTATAGTCAGAGGGGGGGGGGGGGGGGTGGGGGGGTGAATGACTATAGTGGAGTTTCAAAAACTTTTCTTGTGTTTTAAAAGCTTTTGAGCAGCGGATAAGTCCCTTCTTACTATGTTGTTTTCAAATAAGTTTAGACAATCACAGATATGTGTTATGATGTAGGCAAATTAAATAAGTGTTGTAAAGTAAATTGCAGAAATTAAATTGACACAAGGCTTATAGTGGTTCGGGGTGGTGTAATCCCTTAATCCACTCTTCTCCCCGTGATGATCGGAGGAATTCATTATTGTTTCCACGAGATACAACAAGTATGATTGTCCTTGGCTTCCCAAGCTTCACAATCTACAAGACTATCACTCCTTGACCGCAACGACTTCGGTGATCCGGTCTTCCTTTTGCTTTGCTCCTCGAGATCAAAATCCTTCAACAAGCCTATCACAGTTTCAACTCCTTCTCGATTGCCTCGATTCGGTTGCTTGAGTTTGATGTGAATGTGATTCACGCACTTGCTTGATCAATCTCAATTCGAATATGACTTTGTAGTTCGATATTTGAGTTGATCACTAGATGTATCCTTGTATGTTCGAGAGAAGGCTTTTCTAATTGTGAGTTTTCGCTTTCTTTTTTTTTTTCGAATAGTTATTTTCTTTTTCTGTCAATGCCTTCTATTTATAGCCTTGAATAGCCTTGATTTTGAAATTCCGTCCGTTTTCTATATTAATGAGGGAATAATCCTTGATTTTATTCTTGATTCCCCCTTAATTGTATTCTCCTTGATTTCAGTGATCGGATTCTTCTTTCAAATGTATAGCAGAAAATCCGTCCTTGATTGATCCTTTAATGATTGTGCATTTAATGCATGATCCGTCGAATCTTCAATGTATATTAAATATGATCTTGTAAGTGTCTCTTCACCGTCCGTAGAACGGTGGAGTGAGCCTTCGACTTAGTTGTTAGTTCTTTCTTCGCCGTTTTGTTTTCTCTTTGCCGACGGTCGGTGTACTCACCGATTCACTTGTTTTCTTCTTTGCTTTAGTTTCGGGAGAATCTTTATACTTCACCGATCCTTGATTTGGGTGAGATCGGTGTACACCATATTGGAATATTGAGTTTCATCACTTGAAACATAACTTAGATTTATCCAAGGTCATCACGGACTTCCTTGGTTATAAGTCAGATCATAATCCCTTCTCTCGTATCTCTCTTTGGTGCTTGGCTGGCTTCACTCTGCCGAATGTCTATTTTCACTTTGCCGTCCTACCAACTAGTACAATACTTGTCTGACTCAACTTATACAACATGTCAGACTCTAAGTAAAGACTTATACAGAGAATTCTAACTTATTTCAGGCTTGCTATAACAGCTAGTATGGCCATCATCAAAACATAATAAAATGTTCCTAACAATTTCCCCCTTTTTGATGATGCCAAAACCCTCATAAGCCTGAACATAAGTAGTCAAAAAATTCATAATAACCAACAGAACAAAATTTCAACAATTTTTATTCATCCATCAAGGGGCAATGAGATCCAAAGAATTTATTCAACTGTTACAAACTACATTTTGCTTAATTCAGCCTTGTACCTTTTGAACTTTGTAGTCTGAACCTCTTCAATGTCTTTCCAATCAATTTCGGAAACTTCCACTTCCAGTAAGCCAAAGCTGTGTATTCAGATACACCCTGAAAAACTCTTTTGGCAAAAAGTCTATTGAAATCAGGCATGGTCTCATTGGCCTTAGGTTCTCCAAAATATTTTTCAAGTCTTTCCCTAGCCTCAGGAATGTGTGAGTCTGCAAATTTGAGACTTTTGTAGAGACTCCACTGTTCATGTTTCTCCAATCTCCCTATGGGATTGAAGAACCTTGCCATGTATTTGAAATCTTCTTGTTGTGCGGCTGGCAAGTCTTCTGGTCCCTTTGCAGATAGTGGTATGGCTGAACTTGGTTTGTTGTTGGTCTGTTTGAGAAGTGCAAATTCTCTTTTGACTTCATTGTAGAGTTTGGCCATATCAGTTCTCATCCTTTCATCTTGATAGTTTAGCCAATCAGCCCAAGCTTCATCTTGTGTGAGAGGTGAGGATAAAGTCCTTCCCGTACTCTTAAAAATTCTCTTACATGGTCCAAGTACATCCGCATCATATTCTCGCTTTGCTTTGGTGACCAAGTGTAAGTTACGTGCTCACTAGTATATTTGGAGCTACCGCCGCCTCTCGTTGGTGTTTCCTCCGGTGCCGAGTCCGTGTTGGACCGACGGATCCTCTTTTCTTGGGTGGATCCGGGCCTTTCGTCTCGCCGGACTCGTCTCTATCATCATCTCTTCGTTGAATATATAGCATGAGGAAATCCAATGCAGGGTTCCTTTGTGGCTTTTTCTCTTTCTTCTCTGATCATTCTTTGTTGCTCTTCTGCTTCATTTCTGATCCTTATTTCTCTGTCTCTTGCTCTCAATTGTTCTTCAGTGAAATTAGGGGGTTTGAAAGTTGATCCTTCAGGTTTATCCAGATTTTCCCCCTTTTTGGCAGCATCATCCCTTTGCTGGAGTAGGATGCTATTGGTGGCCTCTGCCGTTCCAATTAGAGAGTCAAGTTTTGATTCAATAGAGGTGAATCTATTGTTATGATCATTCAATTTCTCATTGACACTCCTAAGTCTAGTGCCAAAAGCTACTGCCAGTGATTCGTTTTCTTGGGAAATGTGTTGCCTGAGGCCTGCAAGACTGTTGGTGATATTGATGTTAAGGTGCTTCATCGACTTCCCCGTTGTTGAACCACAATGTTTTGTGCATCAATGTACTCGGCAATGGCTTGAAACTTGTTTTCAATGGAGGAGCTTTTGTCATTAAACGCCGAAGTCATGGATCCGAGATACATTGCTTGTCGTTCCAATTCTTCGACCAAACAAGTCCGCCGCTTTCTCAAAAGTTTCATTTGTAATGCCGGTGTTCGGTGAGAGAGTTTGTGCCTTGTTTCAATTTGGTTCGGATCCGTTTGCTTGGCCCTTGTCTTGATGTTGAGTGACATCCGCATTTACATCTAGATCTTCAAGTATTTGGGTAGATGAGTATCTTGGTGTGGCTTGAGCCGCCGTTCCCCCTATCTCTATGCCGGGGGTTGTCTTGAGTGGAGTGGCAGCAGCTGAACCAGTGTCCACAATGTTTGTGCTGTTAGCTGGAACATTGACAGACAGCGGTTGAGTGACTGTCTTTTCTGTAGTTGAAGACTTGCCGGAGGCTTGTGGTTTCAAAAATGTACGGAGAAGAGTAGTGTCATCAATTGCATCTGTTGCAAGAGCATCCTCTTCTCTGTTTTTACCTAAATCACCATCATTATTGTCATTACAATCATGATCATTATCATCGTCATCATCATGATCATCATCACCACCGTCTGAGTCATCATTCTGTCTCCCAGAGGTCTGGAGCATCTTTGCCTTGGCTGCATCAACCAATTCCCATAGTGGTGATTCATCAAGTACTCCTACAAGTGTTGTGATTCCCAGAAAATCAAATAACCATGCTTCTTCAGTAAGCATGTGGTCTGTGTCTTGAAGTTGTTGTCTGGAATCGCCTTCCTTCCATTCAAGATATTCTGCAATTCGGTCATCTATATCGTTTACGGACAATTGCACATCTTCTTCTAGAGATTCCTCATCTTCTCCAAGTGTTTTCTTCATTTGGATGCTTGTTCATCCTCACCGGCATTTTCTTCTACTTCTTCGTGCTTCCTCATTGTCGAATCCTCTTCGCTTCTTCTTCATCAATTAATTTTCCAAAGTCTGTCTTTTCCGGACTTCGCCGGACCTTTTGTTTCTTTCTTTGACTTGTGGTGTTGTGTGAGGATTTCTTCCTCTTTCCTTCTCCCGCCTTCTTTTGTGGTTTGACATAAGTAAACATGACTTTGGATTCATGCGATCGTGGAGTTGTACAGAGGGGACTTTGAGACATTGCAACGAGATAGTGCACCCGTATCCCATATGACTTTTTCACCTTAATTGTCCTTTCATTGTCTTTCCCTCTTTTATCCCTTTTTCGCCTCGCTTTTACTTCACCTTGGATTTGCTCTTTAATTCTCGAAAGAAGTATTTTGCCCAATTAAATCGTAGCTTGTTATAGATGATTCCCATTAACCACATTCTAATTTCGTCATGGCATGATTTGCTCCCAACTTTCCTTCAATGGTTTTGCCAATTAGGGCACTAAACTCATTAAATGGTGCTTCAACTCGGATCCGAGACAATTTACTTTTGTGGATCCTGGGTTTGCCGTTTTGGCAATGATTGCCCATAATTCATCTAAGTCTGTGGTATCAATGTCACTTTTGCTTGACCCTTATTTGAAAGTTTGAGATGTTTTCGGATTACCTTTCTTTGTAATCACCACGTCTTTGCCATTTATGGATGCAACAATCTTGTCTTCTTCGAACTTGTCACCTTCTTCAGTAGGGAGCCCAGGCACGTATTGTGCAGATTTCCAGAAGGAAATCAGACTTTCATAACACACTTCAGTTATTGGAGGATTGAGGAAGGTGGATAATTTTAGTTTTTCGCAGACCGCTGCCAACCTTTTGGCATGCTCATCATTTCCACACAGTTTCAGGTAGTGTTCTGCTTGGAAGAATGAGCCAGTGGCAATCGATTTTTCGTACCCAGCTTGAGTGATTGAGGAATATGATGCCATTTTTGAGAGGGAGAGGGGTTTGAAAATGAACTTGAGTTTGCAATAGAGATAAACAAGAGTAGGGTTGTAATTTGCAAGAGAGCGTAAGGATCTCTGAAAATCTCTAAGTCTTGTTTATATAGTGTGATTTGGGTAGTGTGAACGTGGTTTGAATATGGAAGGATTTAGTGACATAATGGCGTGATTTTGTGTATGAAAAACGCGATATTCGAGCGTAGAGGGGGAGTGGTTTGAGGCAAGTAATGATAGAGCCCGGGAATCGAGGAGTTTATAATTCAAAAAATAATATAATTACCTCCATGATCATAAAGTGATCGCCACGTGTGTTGAATAATCCTCCATAATTTCCTTATTCTCCACGTGTATTCGAATTGATTTTGTTCACACTTTGAATTTGTCCAAGTCTTTATTTCGGTGAAGTGCCTTCGCCGGTCACTTAACCGGTCCAATGAGTTCTTCACCGATTTGCTTCATTGAACTCGTTCCTAACAATCGTTAAGTTACCTCTGCTTTGGATACCGGTGCCTTACTCGCTACATCTCCCGTAACGGCAAAGGTTGTACCGATTGATGAGGTCACTTAGCCGATTACTCCAGTTAGCCGCTCGTTGATACTTAGTCAATTTCAATCATCCCTAACTCGTTCTCAACATACTAAATCTTTCATAAGCGAGAGGTTTAGTGAAGATGTCACAGTTGGTCTTCGGTGGATATGTATTTTAGGATGACATCTCCCTTTTCAACATGGTCTCGATAAAATGATGTCTTACATCAATGTGCTTTGTTCTTGAATGCAATTTTGGATTTTTCGTAATAGATATTGCACTTGTGTTGTCACACATGATTGGGATTGTTTTCTCTTCGACTCCATAGTCCCTTAGCCGTTGTCTTATCCACAAGTACTTGTGCAAATGACTACCCGTCGCTATATATTCTGCTTCAAATTTGTTGATGTAGATATAGAGTTTTGCTTTTTCTTTGAACCATGAGACTAGTCTCGGTTCCTAGCATTTGGCATGTTCCGAGGTGCTTTTTCTATCTATTTTGCATCCAAAGCATAGTCGAGTCCGAATATGATATCGTGTAAATCCTCATCTTTTGGGTACCAAATGCCAACATTGATGGTGTGTTTCAAGTATTTGATTATCCTTTTAGGCTGCTAGAAGATGTGATTCTTTTGGTTGAGCTTGAAATCTAGCACACACTCCTACCGCAAATGCAATATCGGGTCCGCTTGCGATTAAGTATAACAATGATCCAATAATTCCTCTATACATTTTTCGATCAACATCTTTTCCTCCTTCATCTTTTCCAAGTATGACTCTGGCACACATTGGTGTGTCTGCTGTGCCACTTGTGTCCATCCCATACTTGTGTATCAAATCTCTTGTATATTTTGCTTGACTAATGAAAATGCCATCCTTCATTTGCTTTACTTGAAGGCCAAGGAAGTAGTTTAATTCTCCCATCATGCTCATCTGAAATTTGCTCTTCATTAGGTTTGCAAATTTCTCACACAACTTTTCATCTTCTCGATCCAAAGATTATGCCATCAACATAGATTTGCACTAGCAATGTGCTTGCCCCTTCCTCTAGTTTAAATAGAGTCTTGTCTATAGTTCCTTTGTTGAATCCATTCTTGATCGAAATTGTGACAAGATGTTTCATACCAGGCTCTAGGTGCTGTTTGAGGCCATAGAGGGCCTTCTTGAGTTTGTATACTTTGTCTTCTTTTCCTTTGATTTGAAATCCAGGAGGTTGTTCTACATAAACTTCTTCTTCCAAAAGTCCGTTTAGGAATGCACTTTTGACATCCATTTGATAGACTTTGAAGTCTTTGTGTGCGCAAATGCTAGAAAAAGTCTTATTGCTTCCAATCTTGCTACGGGAGCAAAGGTTTCATCATAATCTATTCCTTGACTTGGGAATATCCTTTTGCAACCGGCCTTGCTTTGTTTCGACAACAGTTCCTTGCTCATCCATCTTGTTCCCGAATACCCATTTTGCACCAATGATGTTGGCCATTTCGAGTCCGTCAACAAGTTCCCGACTTCATTTCTTTCAAATTCATTTAGTTCTTCTTGCATGGCTGTGATCCAATCTGCATCTTGGATTGCATCATCTATGGTCTTGGGTTCCACTTGTGATAGAAAGCAAGTTAGCATGTGCTCCAGTTGTCTTCTTGTTCTGACTCCGGTGTGAATATCTCCAATGACTTGTTCTTCAGGATGGTCTCTAAGCCAATTTAGGTCTGGTTGAAGTTGATCTTCACTTGGTGCTTCCATACCTTCATGCTGAGCATGAACTTCAATTTCAGGTGCTTCTCCTGTTGTATTGATATGTGGCTCCTCTTGATTTTCAAAAAGATGATTCAGGATAGTAGCTGGTATGGTTGCATTTGTATAGATTTGCCTCTGTGCAGCTTTCTCTTCTTGGTCTTGAAGATCTTCACCATTTGTATATGGTTCATCAAAAACCACATGTATTGATTCTTCAATCACCAATGTTCTTTTATTTAGTACTCGAATGCTTTCCGGTGTCCGAGTATCCCATGAAGATTGCTTCATCGACCTTCTCATCAAAGGTATGCAGATGATTCCTGTTCAAGACAAAACATTTTGATCCAAACATATGAAAATATGAGATATTGGGTTTTCTACCATTCCATAATTCATATGGAGTTTTTCCATGATGTTTGTTGATGATTGATCTGTTTTGTGTATGGCATGTTGTGTTTGCTGCTTCAGCCCAGAATCTCTTTGGCAAGCATGCTTCAGCAATCATTGTTCGATCGCTTCTTTGAGAGTTCTGTTTCTTCTTTCTCGCTACACCATTTTGTTGTGGAGTTCCCGCCGAGATAGTTGATGTAGTACTCCATTTTCTTCACAATAGGTTCGATAATTTCATTTAGAAATTCGGTGCCTCTATCCGATCCGATTTTGATAATTTTTAGCTCTTTTTCATTCTCGGGAGTCTTCTCGGCAAGTCCGGTAGCTTCTTGAGTGTTTCTTTCTTCTTGTTCATGAAGATGGTCCAGGTGTATTTTGAGAAGTCATCCACCACTACAAGAGTATATTTCTTACCACTCAC
Organism: Gentiana straminea; assembly: GCA_036785695.1. Taxonomy (NCBI): domain Eukaryota; kingdom Viridiplantae; phylum Streptophyta; class Magnoliopsida; order Gentianales; family Gentianaceae; genus Gentiana; species Gentiana straminea. The sequence continues at coordinate 3,939,498 of JAVUPR010000482.1, forward strand.
ACTACTCGGAGTGATTTGGTCCAAACAGTCCATGTGCGGTAGATGTAGAACTCTTGTTGTAGATTGATGAGGCTTTGATTTGAATGAGCTTTTTATTTGTTTTCCTTTCGACAAGCATCACATAGACTCTCTTTCTTGAATGTGATCTCGGCGAGGCCTTCAACTAACTTGCTCCTTGATAGTTTGTTGATGGTCTTGAAATTCAGGTGATTTAATCTTTCGTGCCAAATCCACTTGTTGATTGTTTATTCTTGACAAGTAGACATGTTTCTGCCTTGGCTGTTCTCCAGTCCACCACATACATGTTGTCTTGTCTTCTACCTGCAAGAACCACTGTGTTTGTTTGACTGTGAATCATTTTGCATCCTTCTTTGTTGAAGTGCCCATTGTAGCCTTTGTCACAGAATTGACTGATGCTCATCAGATTGAAGTTAAGTCCCTTGACATATGCCACATTTTGAATCTTTAGATTGTTTTTGAGTATTGTGCCTTCCCCTTTAATCTTGCCAGGGTTTTCTTTTCCTCCAAATGTGACTTTGGGTCCATCAAAAGCTTTAAAATCAGTGACCCATTTCTTGTTTCCTGTCATGTGTCTGGAACATCCACTGTCTATGTACCAGACATCCTACAAAACAGATTAATTAAGTTTGGGTACCCAACACTTGTTTGGGTCCATATCTCGTTAGCGATCATGCCTCCCATACCAAGTATGTATGCAAAAGGTCTTCTCTTTGGATAATTGAAGTCATCAACTTCATATGTATAAGGCATGGCGAGAATAGCTTCTAATATTTTTACGAAGGTATTCGATACTTTTTTCCACCTTTTGGTGCATTTATATCCTTCTTCACTTTCCAATATGCAATAGGAAACCTTTCTTGCTTCATGTGTCTAGGAACATAACTAGATTGATTTTTCTTAATCACATGATGCATTTTGTGGAATGGTTTCCTCTTGTATTTTGGAGGTGTGACATTCCAATCATCCTCTGAGGGAAAAAGTCTACCTTTACCTTTCGGATGGTCGTTGTTTTTGTATGATTGGAATGAGGATTTAGTCTCGTCGTTTCACTACGGTGGGTTTTGACTTCACCGGAACATGATGATCGTTGGAGACATGGTTCGTCCCTTTCTAAATTTTGGTCCATTAGTGGTCCTCAATTTAGAATTGTGTTGACTATTATCCCTACGTTCATCCCGATCGTTATAGCCAAGACCGGATCCGGATCCAAACCTTTTTGAGGGTTTGTAAGCCGGTGCTTTTAGTGGTGCGGTGATTACCTTTATCGGTGAGGAGTTCTTCTTAAGCGATTCGTTGGTAACGGATGTATGGTCATCCGCTTTTTGTTGATCATTTAAGTAGGTCTCCTTACTAGTTAATTCGGCTCTTGTTTTATCCAGTTCTTTCTTTAACCTCTTATTCTCTTTTCTTAGATCCTTGCATTCCTTTTCCGAATTTCATGATTCTTTTCAATTTCATCAAATTTAGTCATGAGATTTTGGACTAGGTCTCTTTGTATCTAATGGAAGACTAGAGGATTGTGCGGTGTTAGATGTGAATGCATTAGATGAAGAACATGAACTAGATGTTACCTCGTTTCATCGATTCTTTAGCCATTAAACATAGGCTTGTTTCCTCGTTGTCCGAACTATCACTTTTGTCTTCATGCAATTCTTTGGTCATGAGGCATAGGCATGCCTTTTCATTTTTCGAGTTGTCTTCTTCATCACTATCATCGAGTCATTGTCGAAGATTCTTCATGCTTTTCACTTTCGCTATTTGGATTCGCCTTAAGTGCCTTCTTGCCCTTTCTCTTTTCGGATGCTTTGAATTTCTTCTTTTCATCATCTTTGTCATTTTCTTCGGGACAATCACCTTGAAGTGACCTCTCTTATTGCGGTTGAAGCATCCGTATTCATCATCTTTCTTCTTCATGTCTCTGTTTGAGCTTGACTTTTTGTTTGATGTTGAATTTCCCTTGAATGGCTTCTTTTTAAACTGTCAAAACGTTTAACTAATAAAGCTACTGTTCTTTTAGTTCTTGTGTCTCTTTCTTTCGATGCATTCGGCAAAGTTACTTTCTTGGGGTGCGGCTAATGCAAGTAATTTTGTGTGTCTCTCGCCGGACCACCATCTTCACCGTTCAATTCGAATTCATGAGCTTTCAATTGGGACATCAGTGTCAGAGTGTCAGTGCTTGCAAGATTTGTTGTTCCTCTGATTACTGATGTTATGATCTTCCATCTTTCAGGTAGTCCTCTCAAGATCTTCAAGCATACTTCTTTTTGTGGATATGTGTGTCCAAGCTGTTGCAGTTCACTGATGATGCTTGAGAATCTGTTGTCCATTTGGTCAATGGATTCACCAGTCTTCATTTTAAAGTTCTCAAATTTCTGTTTTGCAACAGATAATTTGTTTTCTTTGACTGCTTCAGATCCTTCATTTATCAATGATAGTTTGTCCCACATCTCCTTTCTTTGTTTTGCGATCTTTGATTCTCATGAACATGTTGTCGTCTAGAGTCTTTAAGATCATATCTTTTGCTACAAAGTCTAGGTTTGCTCTTCTCCTGTCATCTTTGGTCCAATCTTTCTTGGGTTTGTCTATCTCCTTTCCTTGATCTGCTCCTGTGCCTACCACAGTAGTGATCATGATTGGGCCGTCATTGATTACATCCAGCATCTCCTCATGAGTTGCTGCAAGATGAGATAACATTCTTATTTTATATTCATCAAAATTATTAACATTGAAAACAAGTACTTTTGACAAGAAGTTTGAGGAATCCATCAGTGCAATTGAAGAAAAAAATGGCAGTAAATGAAAAACTTCAGATTTGAAAACTACTTTGAAAATATGTGATCTCCTTGTTACCAGAAATTAGATCTGAACAGGTTCTGATACTAGGAACACTGCTCCGATACCAATTGTTGGTCCCAGAGAAGGGTGAAACTATAGTCGAGGGGGGGGGGGTGAATGACTATAGTGGAGTTTCAAAAACTTTTCTTGTGTTTTAAAAGCTTTTGAGCAGCGGATAAGTCCCTTCTTACTATGTTGTTTTCAAATCGTTTAGACAATCACGGATATGTGTTATGATGTAGGCAAATTAAATAAGTGTCGTAAAGTAAATTGCGTAAATTAAATTGACACAAGGCTTATAGTGGTTCGGGGTGGTGTAATCCCTTAATCCACTCTTCTCCCGTGATGATCGGAGGAATTCACTATTGTTTCCACGAGATACAACGGTATGATTGTCCTTGGCTTCCCAAGCTTCACAATCTACAAGACTATCACTCCTTGACCGCAATGGCTTCGGTGAGTCGGTCTTCCTTTTGTGCTCCTTGAGATCAAAATCCTTCAACGCCTATCACAGCTTTCAACTCCTTCTCGATTGCCTCGATTCGCTTGTTGCTTCGGTTTGATGTGAATGTGATTCACGCACTTGCTTGATCAATCTCAATTCTGAATATGACTTTGTAGTTCTGATATTTGAGTTGATCACTAGATGTATCATTGTAAGTTCAGAGAGAAGGCTTTTCTAATTGACAGAGTTTCTGCTTTCCTTTTTTTAATGAATAGTTATTTTCTTTTTCTGTCAATGCCTTCTATTTATAGCCTTGAATAGCCTTGATTTTGAAATTCCGTCCGTTGGCTATATTAATGAGGGAATAATCCTTGATTTTATTCTTGATTCCCCCTTAATTGTATTCTCCTTGATTTCAGTGATCGGATTCTTCTTTCAAATGTATAGCAGAAAATCCGTCCTTGATTGATCCTTTAATGATTGTGCATTTAATGATGATCTCGTCGAATCTTCAATGTATATTAAATCGATCTTGTAAGTGTCTCTTCACCGTACGTAGAACGGTGGAGTGAGCCTTCGACTTAGCCGTTAGTTCTTTCTTCGCCGTTTTGTTTTCTCTTTGCCGACAGTCAGTGTACTCAGCCGATTCACTGTTTTCTTCTTTGCTTTAGTTTCAGGAGAATCTTTATACTTCACTGATCCTTGATTTGGGTGAGATCAGTGTACACCATATTGGAATATTGAGTTTCATCACTTGAAACATAACTTAGATTTATCCAAGGTCATCACAGACTTCCTTGGTTATAAGTCGATCATAATCCCTTCTCTCGTATCTCTGCTTTGGTGCTTGGCGGCTTCACTCGCCGAATGTCCGTTTTCACTTTGCCGTCCTACCAACTAGTACAATACTTGTCGACTCAACTTATACAACATGTCAGACTCTAAGTAAAGACTTATACAGAGAATTCTAACTTATTTCAGGCTTGCTATAACAGCTAGTATGGCCATCATCAAAACATAATAAAATGTTCCTAACACTTATAAATATTTTAAAACTTATAGGGGTCCTAATTCCTCTATTTCTAAATCTTCCAGAGTTCTGATATAACGTTCTATCAACCTAACCTTGAGAAATGAGGCGTTCGAATTTTCTCTTTGATCTCCATCGGGATTTTCGGATAACCACCTAATCGTTCCCTTCTTAACAACATTCAAACACTCATCCTGAGATTTGGTTGTGCTTTCTCCACAATTCCCGTTATGCTCACTTTTCCACAGATTCTGCATCGCATTAAAAACTTTGCCCTTCTCTTTATCGAACTTCTCGATTTTCCATTACAAACTTCTTTCAATCTGATCTCTCTCAACAATTGCTTGTTTTTCTCAAAAACTAAAGCTTCTATTGTAAACGCGATATCTTTATCAAGGCCTAACTTCAAAAGTAAAATAAAAACTCCTATTCTATCTAAAAAAGACATCCAGTTCTTTTACGTCTGTCCGGTAAAAGACGAAACTAGTTTAAACATATAACACACATAAAAGTAAAGTAAAGATAGATAGCACCTTGTATTCGGATGCTTTTCAATTTTTCGGTTTTTCTGCTTTTTCAATTTGTCGGGGGATCAATCAGTAGCATTACTTCTCCCTTCAGTGTGGTTCCTTCTCCCTCCACAAATAACTTTACTCTGTGGCCATTGGCTATAAAAGTCGTATTTCCATCAGTTAGTTCAACGACTCCGCATTTGTAAACCCTTGTTACTTTAAATGGACTGTCCATCTTGATTTAAGCTTACCTGGAAATAACTTTAAACGTGAATTGTACAAGAGCACTCGATCACCTACATGGAACTCACGACTATAGATTCTCTTATCATGGAAAGATTTTGTGCGTTCCTTGTAGATTCGAGCGTTTTCATAAGCATCAAGACGAAATTCTTCTAGTTCTGTTAACTGAAGCAATCTATGATCACCGACAGCCTTAGGATCGAAATTCAGAAATCTAATAGCCCAAAAGGCCCGGTGTTCTAATTCAACTAGGAGATGACAAGATTTACCAAAAACTAATTTGTAGGGAGAACAACCAATTGGTGTATTAAAGGCTGTTCTGTATGCCCATAATGCATCATCCAGTTTCTCTGCCCAGTTTTTACGATTTGAGTCCATTGTTTTTTCTACAATTCTTTTAATTTCTCTATTAGACACCTCTACCTGACCACTGGTCTACGGATGATAGGGTGTTCCTAGTTTATGCGTTACACCATATTTCTTAATTATTTTAGTAAATGGTCTATTGCAAAAATGTGAACCTCTATCACTAATGATAGCCCTCGGAATGCCATATCTGGTAAATATATTCTTTTTAAGGAATCGTATGACAACTTTGGTATCATTAGTGGGAAGAGCTTCAGCTTTTACCCATTTTGAAACATAATCTACCATTACAAGAATAAACCTTTTTCCAAAAGATATAGGAAAAGGTCCCATGAAATCTATACCCCAAACATCAAATAACTCACATTCTAAAATAGGTTGCATAGGCATTTCATGTTTTTAGATATATTTCCCCATTTTTGACAAGACTCACAAGATTTAACATACTTATAAGCATCTCTATATAGTGTAGGCCAATAAAAACCACATTGTAAAACTTTAAAAGCAGTTTTCCAACCTCCATGATGACCTCCTGCCTCACGATCATGGCAAAACGATAAAACACTTAAAATTTCATTATCAGGCACACATTTTCTGATTATCCCATCCGAACATTTGCGAAAAAGGTCTGGTTCCTCCCAGTAATAAAATTTTAAGTCATAAAAGAATTTCTTTTTCTGTTGCCAAGTCCAATGAGACGGAATATAATCACAAGTTAAGTAATTAATGATATCTCCAAACCAGGGTGACATTTTTTTACAAGGAATTCTATTCTTTAATAATTGCATGGTTGAAGGAGTATCGATTCTAAACAGTTGTTCATCAGGAAATGAATCTTTAATTTCATTTCCTACTTCTTCATCATTTTCCATTCTACTTAGATGATCTGCTACTACATTTTCACTTCCTTTTTTATCTTTAATTTCAATATCAAATTCTTGCAGTAAGAGAATCCATCAAAGAAGACGTGGTTTAGCATCTTTCTTACTTAGTAAATACTTCAGGGCTGAATGGTCTGTATAAATAATAACCTTAGATCCAACAATATACGATCTAAACTTATCTAAGGCAAAAATTACAGCCAACAGTTCTTTTTCTGTAGTTGCGTAATTAAGTTGAGCTGCGTTCAATGTGTGAGATGCATAGTAAATAGCTTTGAGAATTTTGTTATATCTTTGACCTAAGACTGCTCCTACAGCTAAATCACTTGCATCACACATAATTTCAAAAGGCAAACTCCAATCTGGTGCTACTAGCACTGGTGTAGTAGTCAACCTCGCTTTTAGGGTCTGAAAAGCTTCCATACATCTACTATCAAAGTTAAAAGGTACTTCCTTTTCAAGCAAATGACTTAGAGGCTTTGCTATTTTTGAGAAATCTACAATGAATCTTCTATAAAAACCTGCATGTCCATGAAATCCTCTTAGAGTTCTTAAATTAACTGGTGGAGGTAACTTTTCGATTACCTCGACTTTATCTTTATCAACTTCAATACCTTCTTCAGAGATTCTATGTCCTAAAACAATCCCTTCTGATACCATTAAGTGACACTTTTCCCAGTTCAGTACTAAATTGGTATCTTCACAGCGTTGTAACACTCGTTCTAAGTGCGATAAACATTCATCAAAGGAATCTCCGTAAACACTAAAGTCATCCATAAAAATTTCTAAGAATTTCTCAACCATATCAGCAAATATAGCCATCATACACCTTTGAAACGTAGCTGGTGCATTACATAAACCAAACGGCATTCTTTTATAAGCAAAGGTTCCATACGGACAAGTGAAAGTAGTTTTTTTCTCTATCTCCTACTGCAATGAATATCTATAAATATCCTGAATAACCATCTAAGAAACAGTAATACTTATGTCCACTTAAGCGTTCCAACATTTGCACTATGAATGGAAGTGGATGATGATCTTTCTTAGTATGATCGTCTAGTTTTCTAAAATCAATGCACATTCGATATCCGGTAATTTCTCTTGTCGGAATCCATTCATTCTTTTCATTCTCTTTCACTGTGAAACCTCCTTTCTTTGGTACCACTTGAGTTGGACTTACCCATTCACTATCAGATATAGGAAAAATTATCCCCATTTCTAATAGCTTATTGACCTCTTTCTTAACAATTAACTGCAAATTTGGGTTGAGGCGGCGTTGCGGTTGAATACAAGGTTTAGCATCCTCCTTCAGAATTATCTTATGAACGCAAATCTCAGGGCTAATACCTCGAATATCGGCAACTGTCCATCCAAAAGCTTTCTTATGCTTTTTCAACATTTTGAGTAAATTGTCTTCTTGTAGCTCAGTTGAAGATGATGAAATAATAACTGGTAATAGATTATTAGTTTCAAGAAAAGCATACTTCAGATTTAAAGGTAACGGTTTCAATTCCAGATTCTTAGGTGGATCTTCCAGTGATGGTTTAAGAACTGGTCCCTCTAGTTCTAATTCCAAATACTTATGCCATGATGGTTTAAAAGTAAAACTTCCTTTATCTAGAGAAAGGATTATCTCTTTCATTTCGGTGTCCTTCTCATCTTCCTTATAGACAGACAGAGTTAAGCATTCGTCTAATCTGTCTTCAAAAGTTGGTAACTGAATATCATAGACAGAATGAATATCTTCTATAAAAGAACATGATTCTGGTGATCTGTATGGATGGTTCATAGCTTTGAAAATATTGAAAGCAACTTCATCTTCATTGACTCTCAGAATTAACTCTCCTTTCTGGACATCTATTAAAGTTCTTCCTGTAGCTAGAATGGTCGACCTAAGATAAGTGGCGCTGAATATCCTTCATCCATTTCCATAACTACAAAGTCTAGTGGAAAATAGAACTTGTCTACTTTAACCAATACGTCCTCAATAATTCCTTTAGGGTATTTAATCGATCTATCTGCCATTTGCAGAGTCATTTCAGTGTTCGTAAGCTTTCCTATGCCTAGTTTCTTATAATCCTCATAAGACATGAGATTTATACTAGCTCCGAGATCACATAAGACCTTCTTAAACAGAAATCCTCCAATTTCACACGGAATGGTAAAACTTCCAGGATCTTTCATTTTAGGTGGTAACTTATGCTGCAAAATTGGAAAACATTCTTCATTTAGGCATATATTCTCATATTCCTCTAATTATTTCTTGTTTGATAGAATATCTTTCAGAAACTTTCCATAAGCATGCATACTAATTAGAGCTTCGATAACAGGGATATTAACATGAATATGATGAAAAGTATCAAGGAAACGAGCATACTTCTTATCAGTTTTAATCTTTTTAATTTGATCTTTAGGTGGGTAAGGTAAAGATTCTAAATCTATAACCTTTGATCCCAAAGTCATTTTCTCTTTTCCTTTCTCCTTAAACTTTTGAGTATTACTTGATCGCCAAGTACCATGATGTTGAGTTTTTTCTTTTAAAACATTCCCTGAATCAATCTCTACTTCAGATTCCTTCAGTTCTTCTTGTTTTTCATCCTTAGTTTCATTATCATTCATTCTAACATGTTCCTTGAATAAAGTCCTTAATTCTTCATCCATGGGATCTTTCAAAATCCTAGGGATTTTTACCCATTTTTCACCTTCATTCTCAGGTTCCATACTTCTATTTCCTTTCAAGAAATTCTCTATAATTTCTTCTTCCTCATCGGTGAATTCAAGTTCATCTTTAGTTTCATCATTCTTTTCATCTAAATCATCTTCTACTTCATTATTTCCGAAGTTTTCTATTTCATTACTACCACAGAGTTTTCTACTTCTCGTAACTACATCATTTACCTCTCTCGGATTTCTTTCCGTGTTACTTGGTAATCCTCCTGGTGGTCTACTGTTTTTACGTTCACCTTCCCTACTCAAATGATCTTCCATATTTCTTAATAAGGCTTCTATTGTTCTCATTCTGGTATCATGGCCACTCATAGATGTTTTTATTGTACTCATATCTTTAGTGACTGTACCTATAGAAGTCATCATTTTTTCCATATTTTTAGCTTGAGTAGATACTACACCCATCATATTTTCCATTAGTTTCTCCCATTTTTCAACTCCTTCTATAGGTTGAGTTGAACTTTGAGTTACTGGTATACTTTGAGTGGTATGTTGAGGATAGGATCTAGGTAATGATTGTAAATTCTGATTAGAGGTATCTCCCTGATAAACTTGAATATTATTCATATTCCTATATGGAACTGGATATGGCGGTTGTCCTTGCTTACTAGGGTTTTCAGACCATCGAAAAGTAGGGTGATCTCTTCTAATAGCATTAAACGAGTTTGAGTATGCATTGTTCAAATTCCTATGCTGCTGAAGAAAACTTACCTCCTCTCTTGAATATCCTGTTGGTTCTTCGATCCCTAATGGCATATTATCCTGATTTGAGTATTCAGTTGGTGTACTATTTTCTGAACTTTGGTTTTTGTTCGATTGTAGGCCATCAAATTTCCTACTCAAATTCTCCAAATGTGCTAAAACTTCTGTATTAGATGTACATTCTCCTGCAAAAGCTACTTTTCTGGTGCTAGAACCGGTTTCCCACATTTTGTTATTTTTTGAAATCTTTTCTATAGCATCGTAAACTGTTTGTGCTTCACTCATCGTTAAAGAACCACCACATGCATGATCTACATCCGCACGTGAGTCTTTTCTTAATTTACGACAGAAAAGTTGAATTTTCATATCTAAGGAATAACCATGGTCGAGACAGGCTCTTAACAACTTTTTAAATCTTTCCCAGGCATTCCCAAGCATTTCTTCAGATCCTTGTCTAAAGTTGGCAACCTCGACTTTTAATTCCAAATTTCGTCCTGGAGTGAAATATTGTTTCAAGAATTCGGTTTGAATATCCTCCCAACTAGTAAGTGAGTGATGTGGAAGAGACATAAACCAATCTCGTGCTCGTCCTTTTAAAGAAAAAGGAAACATAGTCATCCTCGTTAGTTCCTTATGAGCACCTTGACTTTTGGCTGTATTGCACAGTTCTTCAAAAAGATAGAGATGATGATGTGGATCTTCATCATCCTCTCCTAGGAATTGGGCTCTTGCGTCAATTAAACCAAAAAGATGAGATTTAATTTCGAAATTTTTCGCTCTTTCATTTGGTAAAAGAATGGGATTATTAGTCTGGTTCCTTCTTATGGTCTGATCACAGATAGGTCTCGGGTTTGGTGGGTTATTACGATTATTCTGGTTCCGATTCTGATTATTCCTATTATTAGGATTTTGATTATTATTAGGGTTAATAGGGTGTTGTCCATGCCCTAGAGCATGTTCTAGCCCTTGTTCAGGTGTTTCATCACTGATTTCGGCCATTTTCGTATTTTTGTTTGAAGATGATTCGTCAGGATTTCCCTGACTAGTATGACCATGTTTACTCTCTACTCTTAACTGCCTTTCGTAAGTGTTTATGTCAGGCTTATAAGGAGTGAGTGGGGCATTACCGCTTCTGGTCATCAACTAACGAAAAATAGAAAATACTCGACTTTGGTGAAAAAAGAAAATTGGTAACTAAAAAAAATAGATACCAACGAAAAACAAAATAGAAATGAGACAAGAAAAAGTGTTGACTTATTCTCGAAAATTTTGAGCTGATAAGTAGTAACCATAGACAGAAAGAAAAAATTAGCGTCGTTCCCCGGCAACGGCGCCAGAAAGCTGACGTGGCCTTTTCTATTACTATTCCAGTCCTTAACCGACAGTGTATCGGGTCAAACTGTAGTGCTAGTGTGGTGAGTCAGGTGTCGAATCCTCAGGGAAACAAGGTAATTCTTTTAAGTGTGGTTAAACACCAAACAGCTATTATTATCTCGATCTAAATCGCAGGTTTGTCATACGAGTCACCGTTCTACTAAGAAACGAGAAAATGAATTCATAAATTAAAACTAAACTATTATAATATATATCAATACATAAATATATATAGTAATACATAAATAGTACATATATATATATATATATATATATATATATATATATATATATATATATATATATATATATATATATATAAATATATAGATACCAATATATTAAATACTTATAATTATTATAGAACTAGCCAAGATATATGTAATTGCATCATTCAATCTTTTTAGTTTAATGGATGTGCTCAATCTTCCTTTTATTAGGTCCAATTGAGTAAATGAAACGGTGCACTCCTGAGGTTAACAATTCCTCCTCACACGAGCGTATGAAATTGTCATATGTCAAATTGTCATCAGTTCAATATCCACAACTGCCCCATGCTAATCTCAATTAGTCCGAACAGGTACCGAGTACAAATCTACCCCGGATAAAAGAGGTTATTCCGTTTGTCAGACGGCCGATGTTATTCAAAAGGCTCCGGTTGTCAGGCGGATCGATTTAACTTTCCGGTGTTAGTTTCAATTAAACCGTTGATTTTAACATTATTACGATCTTGAGCACAAATTTAATAAGATTCATCTTTCCCAAGACAAATCTGCCCCCGGGCAGGAAATAGGATTCCGTTGTCACGCTTTCGCACGGCCAATTTTACCCTCCGGTTTTTCTATCATTTATCTCATATCCTAACTTCTCTGGTCAGTTCATCGTTAGGTTATATGTTGCGATTAATCTTGATTAATTACTTCAATCCGAATATTATCAATACGTTGCGAAATAGAAAAAGATTCAATTAACTCAATTTTAGTCAATTTTACTTAGATAGCATTCCTTTACCGAAAAGATTGAAATAATACGATTACATATCCTTGGCTAGTTATTAGATTTAGCCTACTAACATTATAACGATTAAAAAGATAAAAATAAAAATAACAAACATAAATACTTTAGAAATTTATCCGATTACAACTGCTGAATCAGAGATCGTATTCTTCCGGACATTACAACGACTTCAGCAACATTGAACTTCTGATAATTTCCCGAGCATTAGAACGATACTACTATTTATTTATGGCATAAGGCCTATATACATACATACTACTACTAATTAAGAGATTTAGAGGATATATATAAGCTAGTATATATATATTGGTACACCCTTTTTGTCTGCAAGTCTGCTGAATTTATAGGCCAAAATTTCCAGGGCCGGATCGATGCGAGGTGATGCTGGATCGATCCAGGAATAAAAAATATTATCCACTGGATTATTCTCTGCAGGATCACATGCTAATCATCATTATGTTTCCAACTGACAAGCCGGATCGATCCGAGGTTATTCCGGACTGATCCGAGTAGTTTATTTTCACATCTTGATCTGAAACTTGATAAAATCATAACTTGAGCTCTGGATCTCCAAATGACATAATTCAAGAAGCGTTGGAAATCCCTTGAAAAGATCTATAACTTCCATGAAGGACTCTTCTTCATAAAATGCCTTTTTGATGGGCCATTTGCTCGTCAAAAATATAATTCGATAATAGTATCACGAACCATTGATCCACTTGAACTTTAAGTCTCGTGGCACTTCCTTACTTCCTTCAAAAGATATGATTTTACTTCAGAAAGTGTCGTCACTCGGGGTCTTGGTTTACCTAAAAATCTGCAATAAAATACCAAAAATACCCACGTAAATCTGACATGACACTCCGGTTATTAAACCGGTACAAAATTTATAACTTTTTATTACTTTTACTAGATTTTTATAGTATTTAGATTTATTCATTACTATTAATATTTCATAAGATTATCGTTATAATATCTTATATTTTATATAGAAAGAGTTAATAAAATATATAAAACATCGTAATTTTTATCATATAAATGTTATACATCAGTAAGTAATGATAAATCCCGGGAATCGAGGTGTTTTAATTCAAAAAATAATATAGTTACCCGCACGATTATTATTTGATCTCCACGTGGGTATTCTTCCATAGTATAATCCTCCATAAATCCTTTGATTATCCATGTGTATAGAGCTGATTTAGTTCTCACTTTAGTTTGCCGTTGACTCCAATATATATATTTCGGTGGAGTGCCTTGGCTGGTCACTAGGCCGGTGGAGTGACTTCTTTTAATGAGCTGCTATTTACAACTGTTTCTAACAATCAGTGCAGTTAACTTCGCTGAGTACCAGTGCCTTACTTGCCTTAGTCAGCTGGTGAAGTTACTTAGCTGATTACTCCAGTTAGTTGCTCCTTTGTACTTAGTCAATTTCTATCAATCCCAACTCAGTTCTCAACTTGCTGAATCTTTCATGACTGAGTGGTTTTGTGAAAATGTCATCCAATTGATCTTCAGTAGGTATGTATCTTAGAATAACATCTCCTTTTTCAACTTGATCTCTGATAAAGTGATGTCTTACATCAATATGTTTTGTTCTTGAATGAAATGCTGGATTTTCTGTGATAGATATTGCACTTGTGTTATCACACATTATTGGAATTGTCTTCTCCTCCATTCCATAATCTCTTAGCTGTTGTCTGATCCATAGTACTTGTGCACAACAACTGCCTTCTACTAGATATTCTGCTTCAGCTATCGATGTGGAGAGTTTTGCTTTTTGCTAAACCATGATACTAGTCTGCTGCCTAGCATTTGATAGGTTCCAGAGGTGCTTTTTCTATCTATCTTGCATCCAGCATAGTCTGAGACTGAATATGATATCAGTTTGAATCCTCCATCTTTTGGATACCAAATTCCAACATTGATGGTGTTCTTCAGGTATTTGATTATTCTTTTGGCTGCTAGAAGGTGTGATTCCATTGGTTGAGCTTGAAATCTTGCACATACTCCTACTACAAATGCTATGTCAGGCCTGCTTGCAGTTAGATAAAGTAGGGACCCGATGATTCCTCTATAAAGTTTCTGATCAACATCCTTTCCACTTTCATCTTTTCCAAGAATAACTCTTGCACACATTGGTGTATCTGATGTGCCACTTGTGTCCATACCATACTAGTGTATCAAGTCTTTTGTGTACTTGTCTTGATTAATAAAGATGCCATCTTTCATTTGCTTTACTTGTAGTCCTAGAAAGTAATTCAATTCTCCCACCATGCTCATCTGAAATTTGCTTTTCATTAAGTTTGCAAATTTCACATAGCTTCTCATCTTCAGATCCAAAGATAATGTCATCAACATAGATTTGGACTAACAAGGTGCTTTTTCCTTCCTCTAGCTTGAAGAGAGTCCTATAAATAGTTCCTTTGTTGATCAAGAATTGTGATAGTGTCTCATACCAGGCTCTGGGTGCCTGTTTGAGTCCATAAAGTGCCTTTTTGAGCTTGTAAACTTTATCTTCTTTCCCTTTGAGTTGAAAACCAGGAGGTTGTTCCACATATACTTCTTCTTCCAAAAGTCCATTCAGAAATGCACTCTTGACATCCATTTGGTAAACTTTGAAGTCTTTGAGGGCTACAAAGGCTAGAAAGAGTTTGATTGCTTCCAATCTTGCTACTGGGGCAAAGGTTTCATCATAATCTATTCCTTCTACTTGAGAGTAGCCTTTTGCAACTAGCCTTGCTTTGTTTCTGACAACTGTCCCTTGTTCATCCATCTTGTTTCTGAATACCCATTTTGTTCTAATGATGTTGGCTATGTCTGGTCTATCAACAAGTTCCTAGAACTCATTTCTTTCAAATTCATTTAGTTCTTCTTGCATGGCTGTAATCCAATCAGCATCTTGGATTGCATCATCTATTGTTTTGGGTTCCACTTAAGATAGAAAACTTGTTAGCATATTCTCCAGTTGTCTTCTAGTTCTGACTCATGTGTGAATGTCTCTAATGACTTGATCTTCAGGATGGTCTCTTAGCCAGTTGAGGTCAGGTAGAAGTTGCTATTGACTTGGTGCTTCCACAACTTCAGTTTGTGCATCAGCTTCTTGTTCTTGTGTTGTGTTGACTGGTGGCTCATCTTGATTTCCAAAATTATGGTTCAGAATGGTTGCTGGTACTGTTGTATTCATATAAACCTGTCTTTGACCTGCTTCTTCTTCAAGTTATTGAAAGCTTTCACCATTTGTGTTTGGTTCATCAAAGACTACATGAATTGATTCTTCAATCAGCAAAGTTCTTTTGTTGAGTACTCTGAAAGCCTTGCTAGTGTCTGAGTATCCCATAAATATTACTTCATCAGCTTTTTCATCAAAAGTATGCAGCTGATTCCTGTTCAAAACAAAACATTTAGATCCAAACATATGCAAATGTGAGATGTTAGGTTTCTTTCATTCCATATTTCATATGGAGTTTTTCCATGATGTTTGTTGATGATTGATCTGTTTTGAGTATAGTATACTGTATTTGCTACTTCAGCCCAAAATTACTTTGGTAAGCATGCTTCTGCAATCATTGTTCTGACTGTTTCTTTGAGTGTCCTATTTCTTCTTTCTGTTACACCATTTTGTTGTGGAGTCCTTGCTGCTGATAGTTGATGCAATACTCTATTTTCTTCACAATAGGTTCTGATAATTTCATTTAGAAACTCTGTGCCTCTATCTGATCTGATCTTGATGATCTTCAGTTACTTTTCATTTTGAATTCTTCTTAACAAATCTGGTAGTTTTTTTGAGTGTCTCTCTTTTCTTGTTCATGAATATGGTCGAGGTGAATTTGGAAAAGTCATCCACCACTACTAGAGTGTATTTATTTCCACTTACACTGACTGGTGTGACTGGTCGAAAAAGATCCATATGCAATAGATGTAAGATTCTTGTTGTTGATTGATAGGGCTTTGACTTGAAAGAGCTTTTGATTTGCTTCCCTTTTTGACATGAATCACAGAGACTTTCCTTTTGAATGTGATCTCTGGTAAGCCTTCAACTAACTTGTTCTTTGACAGTGTGTTGATGGTTTTGAAGTTGAGATGATTCAATCTCCTATGCCAAATCCAGCTGGTTGATTGTTTACTTTTGACAAGCAAACATGTTTCTGCTCTTTCTGTCTTCCAATCTACTACATATGTGTTATCTTCTCTTCTTCCTGCAAGTACAACTATGTTGGTTTGGCTGTGAATCACTTTGCATCCTTCCTTGTTGAAGTACACATTGTAGCCTTTGTCACAGAATTGACTGATACTTAGCAAATTGAAGTTTAGTCCTTTAACATAAGCTACATTTTGAATCTTCAAGCTGTTTTTGAGCATTATGCCTTCCCCCTTAATTTTGCCTGGGTTTTCTTTGCCTCCAAATGTTACTTTGGGTCCTTCGAAAGCTTTAAAATCATTAAACTATCTCTTATTCCCTGTCATGTGTCTAAAACACCCATTATCTATGTACCAGACATCCTACAAAAAAAGTTAAGTATTTTTAGGTACCCAACACTGTTTGGGTCCATGCCTATTAGCAGTCATGCCTCCTACTCCAAGTGTATATCCAAAGGATCTTCTTTTTGGATAATTGAAGTCATTAACTTCATATGTATAAGGCATGTCAGAATAGCTTCTAATATTTCTACTAAAGGTATTCTGATACTTTTCTCTACTTTTTTTTTGTGCATTTGCATCATTTTTCACTCTCCAATATACAGGAGGAAGCTTGTTTTCATGTTGCTTCTTGTGTCCAGGAATGTGCCTTGGTTGGTTTTTCTTAAACACAAGATGCATAGCATGAAATGGTTTCTTCTTGTATTTTGGGGGTGCAACATTCCAATCATCCTCAGAGGGGTAAAGTCTTCCCTTCCCTTTCTGAAATCCTTTGCCTTGGATTGATGATTTGTTCTGCTATTTCACTACACTAGGTTTTGACTTCATCAGTACAGGATGAGTGGTTGAAACTATGGTCTGTCCTTTTCTGAATTTTGGTCCAGTCTTAGTCCTGGATTCAGAATTGTGTTGTCCATTGTTTCTATTCTCATCCTGACTATTGTATCCAAGACAAGATCTGGATCCAAACCTTTTTGGGGGTTTGTAAGCTGGTGCACTAAGTGGTGCAGTGGTGATCTTAACTGGTAGGGAGGTTTTCTCAGCTGGTGTTTCAACACCAGATGTATGTACATTTGTTGTTTGTTGATCATGTGAGTTTACTTCCTTACTTGTTTGTTCAACTTTCAGTTCATCCAGTTCTTTCTTTAGCCTTTTATTTTCCTCTCTTAGATTCTCACACTTCTATTCCAGAATTTCATGAGTCATCTCAATTTTTTCAAATTTACTCATAAGATTTTGGATTAGGTTTGTAGAATCTAATAGAAGAATAGAAGATTGTGCAGTGTCAAATGTTGATGCTCTTGATGATGATTATGAACTAGAAGTTACCTCTGTTTCATTTGATTCTTTAGCCACAAGGCATAAGTAAGCCTTTTCATTGTCTGAGCTGTCAACTTCATCATCATCAGAACCATTTTCAGATGATTCTTCATTCCTTTCACTGCTATTTTCAACTTTGAGTGCCTTCTTACTATTTATCTTTTCAATTGTCTTATACTTCTTCTTATCCTCATCTTTGTCTTTTTCTTCAGGGCAATCAGCCTTTAAATGACCTTTCTTCTTGCAGTTGAAACATCTATATTCATCATCATTTTTCTTTATGTCTTTGTTTGAGCTTGACTTCTTGTTTGATGATGAACCTCATTTGAATTGCTTCTTCTTGCTAAACTTGTCAAAACGTTTAACCAGTAAAGCTACTTGTTCCTTCAGCTCATGTGTCTCTTTGCCATTTGAATCAGCTATTTTGCATTGCTGTGGTGCTACCACTGCAATGGCCTTGTGTGTCTCTGCTGGTGTACTGTCTTCACCGTTCAATTCAAATTCATGAGCCTTTAATTGAGACATCAAAGTCAAGGTGTTAGTGTTTGCAAGATTTGTTGTCCCTCTGATTACTGATGTGATGATCTTCCATCTCTCAGGTAAGCCTCTCAAAATTTTTAGACAGACTTCCTTCTGTGAATATATATGTCCAAGCTGCTGCAGTTCATTGATGATGCTTGAAAATCTATTGTCCATTTGATCAATGGATTCACCATGTTCATTTTGAAGTTCTCAAATTTCTATTTTGCAACAGATAATTTATTTTCTTTAACTGCTTCTGATCCTTCATTAATCAATGCTAATTTGTCCCACATCTCCTTTGCTGTTTTGCAATCTTTGATCCTCATGAACATATTACTGTCTAGAGTCTTCAAGATCATGTCTTGTGCAACAAAGTCTAGATTTTCTCTTCTCCTGTCATTCTTGGTCCAATCTTTCTTGAGTTTATCTATTTCTTTTCCTTGATCTGCTCCTATGGTTATCACAATTGTGATCCTGATTGGGCCATCATTAATTACATCCAGCATCTCCTCATGAGGTGTTGTAAGATGAGACAACATCCTTATTTTATATTCATCAAAATTATTAACATTGAATACATGTACCTTTGACATAAAATTTGAGGAATCCATAAGTACAAATAAGAGATATATATAGAAAGCACAAATTTGAAAACTACTTTGAAAATATGTGATCACCTTGTTACCAAATATTACATCTGAACAAGTTCTGATACTAGGAACACTGCTCCGATACCAATTGTTTGTCCTAGAGAAGGGTAAAAATATAGTCAGAGGGGGGGCCTCAAATTGCCAAACCCAACAGGTTAGTCAGTTGACCACCACACAAATGTTAAATGATCCTACTCTTGAGAACCCATTTGGCATTAACACAATGGATATGCATCCATTATGCTCGAGCCTCTATCAAACATTAGATCCGACTTTGACCCTGAGTTGGCAACAAATGTATGTGAATTACATAGAAAATCAGAACAAGGGGCAATATTATCAAAATTGGAGAGATAATCCAAATTTATCTTGTGCAAGAAATCTCGGTTCTGGGCAAACTACTCAGCAGAAGGTTGTGCAATCACAACATAATCAATATAGGCCTGAACTGCAAAACAATTGTAGTAATCCAAGGCAACCTCAACAAGGTGCTTACATGCACCCCAATGCATATTTTCAATACTCTACAACCCCACAGTCAGCACCACCACCTCAGGAACCCATGAAACATAAAATTTCCACGGACATTCTATTGGAGCAAATTAGTAGAGACATTAAAGAAGTGAAAAATGCCCACGTGAATCTAAAATATGTGGTAAGAAATTTGGAGACTCAAATGGGTCAAATCACAGAGAATTCGACTTCATCTCCAAGTGGTGGGCTGCCAAGAAATACACTGAGGAATCTTAAAGGGGTGAATGCCCTTTATACGAAAAGTGGGAAAGCCATGGGTAGTGATATTGAGGCACCGGTGGTTGAAAAGAGAAAGATTGCAGAGATGCCGGGAGAAGAAACTAAAGATTGGGAGATTGTTGATGAAGAGAAAGAAGCCGAAGAGGCAGAGCAAGAAGTGGGGGCACCGAGTTCATTGCCCGAGAAGCAAGCAGAAACATTGAAATCAGGTATGCACAACGTGTATGAATGCTACTAAAAAACATTTTGATTTATCGACTTTGCCATATCCTCCTCGTGGCCCTAAAAAGCCAATGCTTACTAAGAGTTAAAACAAATTCCTTAATCTGACGAAAGGTTGAGATAAATATTCCCCTTGTAGATGCGCTTGCAAATATGCCATCTTATGTGAAATTTTTAAAAGAATTTTATCCAACAAGGATAAAGTGGAGGAAGTCGTTTGTCTCAACAAGGAGTGTTCTATGGTGTGTTAGAATAAGTTGCCTCCTAAGCTGAAAGACCCAGTTAGTTTCTCGATTCCATGCACCATAGGCCAGGTTATGTTTCCCAATGTGTAATGTGATTTTAGAGCAAGTTTTAGTCTTATGCCTAGGAGAATATGTGTGTTGGAAATAAAATTTATGTTTTGATGATAATTCATCTAATTTATTCAAAGTATTATCTTAACCCCATTGATGAAGTCTTTGAAGCCATTGTTATAGTGAAAAGCTAAAAGATGTCTAGAAGCGAATGTATAAGTTTTACTAGAGTCGATAATTGTATAGGTTACATCGGACAAGCACCGTAATATTTAGCGTGTCGTAAACCGAAAAGTGGAAATCATTTAGAAAATCGGAAACTACCAACACAAGCAAACCGACTCGAGCACACCTACGTAAAGGCGAAGAAGGTAAGTTCGCCGAGAGTTACGGACTCGGTTGGCTTATCTAGAAGATTGAAGAAGCGAGGGTCACGGACTCAGTTATTGAAGAACGAAGAACTGAGGGTTCAAACTCAGTTATGAAGATTACAAGTCGAGACTGTAAAGTTGGACTTCAGGCAAGATTGTGGTGACCTGAACTGACTTTATGGACCTTGTATGAAGACCTAAGAATCATAAGGACAATGAATTCTTAGTTGATAATGAGTCATGGTGTACTATGATTAAGTCAATGATGATCCGATGAAAACTGGAGCACTGATATTTGAAGAAGAGTAAAATTTCAGTTAATGCTCCAAGTCAGTTAGAAAACTGACAAGTGAAAACTCAGAATAAAACTGATAAGGAAACTCAGTTTTATAAGTCAGTCATCCAACAACTGAAAGTACAGTGGAACGTTGAAAAGAAAACAATTTCATTGGATGAGTTACTGACACTGCAGAACGGTCAGAAAATATATCCGTTGCAGAAAAAGACACTGATACAATTCGAATCTAAGCCAGATGAACGTTGATATTATACTATAAATAGAGGACTTTGCACCCAAAATATACAACGAGAGATTCACAAGATTTAACGAGCAAGTTTGTGCATTAGTCATCTTATTCGAATTGATATCATCTCTGAACTTTAACAAAGATCATATCTAGTATTTCTTCAAGTGTTCAAGCTACAAAGAATCTATCAAGGATCCAACACTTTGAAGAACCACAAACAAGAATCAATTTATTTGATTCTCAGCCCAACTTTGATTTCACTTCAAAGGTTTTAGACTGTGAAGCAAACCAGGAAGGTTTCGCCAAGGACGGTTGTGACAAGCGATCGGGTAGGATTGTGTTTGTGGTGGTAGGCGGTGAAGAGGCATACGTGTACCCTCCAAGGACCGAGCTTGTTCAAGCATTTGGAGAGCGACCATTCTACTGTTCTACAAGCTTGTTTAGATAGTGACGCTAGGGATTAGCCAAGGACTATTGTTTAGGACTTTTTGTAACAAGTGCACCTCAAGAAGTTCTAGTGGAATTTTCCTCCGCACCACGGGGAAGAGAGGATTGACGGGATTACACCACCCGGAACCTCTATAATTTCGCCTTATTTACTTTACGCATTTACTTACTTACTCGGCATTTATTCATAGCATTGTGATACTTGATTGTTATACCTTACATAGTCACAACTGATATTCACCAGAATTCAGTTCACAACACACAGTTTTCATAACAGAATAACAAGATCAAGAAAAGGCTAGAATCATATCCGCTGCCGGTTGACTCAGTTTTAGCTTAAGTCAGTTTGACTTAATCTCAGCTTTGTCAGCTTAACTCCGCACAAGTTAAGGGACAGGAACATAACTGAACTGGAAGTCAGTTTGAGTTTCAGAGAAACTCAGTTCCTGGGTATTTTACAACTAAAGATTAGTTTTTGGTGACAAGTTTATTCACCCCCCCTCTAAACTTGTGTTAGCCTTTCCAAGGGACCAACAATTGGTATCGGAGCTGTGTTTCTTTGACAAGATATCATTTGCTCTATATCTCCTCTAGTTGTTCTCAGTTGAAAGCTCAGTTTTAAATTCATTTCTCACTCACTCACAATGGATAACAATCAATATGCAAGACAAATGCTAATGTGCAACATGGACAGATTTGACGAATACAAACGTCGTATGAAGGCATTTCTGGCAGCTACTCATGATGAAATGATGGATGTACTCACTGATGGACCAATTAAGATCACTCATATGCACACTGTTGGTGGAGAACAAGTTCGAGTTGCTAAACCCAAATCGGAATGGACCAGTGATGATCGCAAGCGAAATAATCTCAACAATGTGGCTATGGACTTTATCCTCAGAACTCTTGATAGCAACATGTACCGAAAGTGAAAGAATGCACAAGCGCCAAGGAAATGTAGGACAAACTCCAGTTAGTTTGTGAAGGAACAGACTCAATCAAGGAAAATAAAATTTCTGTTGCAAAGCAAAAATTTGAGAATTTCAAAATGAAATCTGGAGAAACCATTGATCAAATGGAGACAAGATTCAGTGCTATCATGGATGAACTAGATCTACTCAAGATTGAATACTCAAAGAAAGTTATCAACACAAGAATCTTGAAGGCTTTACCAATGTGTTGGAAGATGAAGGTTACTGCTATGGAAGAATCCAGGAGGCTGGATGTTAGAAGATTCATTCAAAATCTTTTCAGATTTGAAAGCTTATGAATTCAGTGAAGATTTCACAAGCACAGCTGCAATAATCAAGGCTCTGGAATAACCCAAAACGACAAAGACTTGCAAGAAAAGCATCGAATGACATTCAAGAAAACTCATTTAGCAATCTTCATGAATTGGATGAGATGGAAGAACAAATGGCTCGATGATGAACAGATTCGAAGGATGAAGAGTGGACATCCGATCACTCAAAAATTCATCAAAAGAACCCACGAGAAAAGAAAAGATGATGAATACCTCTGTTTCAACTGCAAGAAACCTGGACATTATAAAGCTGAGTGTCCAGAACCGATCAAGAAGACCCCACCAAGAAGAGTTGGTAGAAGAGCACTCCTTGCTTTGGAGATGAATCGGACTATGAAGCCGGTACCGAAAGACTATAGATGACACGGACTTTAATGGCACATATGGAAGATCAAAATGAGGTATGTGAATCTAATTCTAAATACTCCTCAGCTCAGATTTCCATGATAAATGCATGTTCATCGACTGCTGACTCCAATCCAAAAAATCTAGAATTAGAAGAAACGCTTGACGAATTGATGAATCAGCTAGTAATTATTCAAGTTGGTTATGAATCAATCAAAGCTGAGAAAGAAAGTCTAATTCTGGAAGTTGAAAGATTGAAGTCTGAATTAAAAATGTTGAAACTGACTAAAACTGATAAAGAAAAGATTCGACATCGATCGTTGCATCGGAAGAATCGAATCATTTACTCAATCAAGTTCAGTTACTGGATTCAAATCAGGAAAACCATATTGAGACAAAACTGGTTTAGGATTTGATACACAGCAATCTTCAAAGAATGGAACTAGCAACGCTGATGGACCTAGTACCAAAACTGGTATTAAGTTTGTAGCTGAGCAATTTCCACAAACTAAGAAAATTTCTGAACCAGTAAAACCAGTATCACAAAGGACAAATCAGTTTCCTAAGAAGACAATTGTATCTACCAACAAAAGTAAGTCAAATGGTAGATCAGCTGCATTCAATGATAACCGAAAAGGTAAATCAATTGCCAGATCCACAAAAACCAACGAAGTCAGGAACCAGAAAAATTACAATCAAAATAAATCCAAGAATGTTAGTCATTCAAGGATTCACACATTTAGGGGGAAAGGAAGACTATACCCCAATGACGATGATTGGAATTTTACTGATTTGGTTAATAAAACTAGTAATAACAATCATTCCAAACCGAGAACTTATCACAAGTCTCAGTCCAAAACTCAGCAGAGGACTAATCTCAGTTCTCAGCATAAGTCACAGTACAAAGGTCGGTTCGGACCTCATTACGAAGGAATGATAGTTATCATTCAAGCTTTAATAACAAAATGCATGGTGGAAATAAATTTCAGCCAAAAGATCTGAGAGATCATATAAATAAGATACAACCCAAACACAGACATTATGGGAGTGTAGCTTATATATATGAAAACAGGTGCAACAATATCCGAAGGATACCCAAGGGATATATTCCCAGTGTTGTACTGACAACTGACCCCCATGGACCCAAACTGAATTGGGTACCTAAAACCTTTTAATTTTTATTGCAGGATATTTGGTACTTTGACAATGGTTACTCTAGACACATGACAAAGAGCAAGGGCTGTCTTAGTAATTTTATTGCAAAGATGGACCTAAAGTCAACTTTGGAAGTAAAGATAAACCCGGATACACCAGAGGTTATGGCACCTTAATCAGAAATGGACTCACAATCAAGAATGTATCCTATGTAGAAGGACTACACTACAATCTACTTAGCACAAGTCAATTTTGTGATATGGGATACAAAGTCACTTTTGATAAAGATTTACGCGTTGTCATCGCAAATCGGCTTATCAAGTTGTCCTAGCCGGAAGAAGAAAGGAAAACATGTACGTGGTAGATTGGACAACTTGCCGTTCTTTGAAACTTGTCTACTTGTGCATACCAAATCGAAATCGATTGGCTATGGCACAAGAAAGCGAGTCATCTCAATTTTGATGACATCAACACACTTGTTAAGAAGCAGCTAGTCATTGGGCTACCAGAGATATCATATAAGAAGGACAGCTTATGTGATGCATGCCAACAAGGAAAATAAACAAAAGCAAGTTTCAAGACCAAGTCTCAGCATTCTACAACACGACATCTAGAATTGGTACACATGGATTTATTTGGACCTATTACACCAATTAGTATCAGTGGAAAGAAATATACTTTGGTGGTAGTAGATGATTTTTCAAGATACACTTGGGTAATCTTTCTAACCAAGAAAAGTGAAACCAAGCGAAACTCACAGAACTTCTCAAGAGACTTCATAATCAAAAAGGAGTTTCAGTTGTGAAGATAAGATCTGATAAAGGAACTGAATTCCTCAACAGTGTAATTATTGAATACTGTGAAGAAAATGGTGTGTTACACCAACTTGCTGCCACAGGAACACCACAACAAAATGGTGTAGCTGAAAGATGAAACAGAACACTCAAAGAAGCTGGGAGGACCATGATCTGTGAAGCTAAACTACCTGAAAGATATTGGGCAGAAGCAGTTAATACAGCTTGTTACACTCAGAACAGAGCTCTCATGAACAAGAGACATGAGAAGACCCCTTATGAAATTTGGAATGGAAGAAAACCAAATGTTTCATACTTTCATGCTTTTGGAAGCAAATGTTTCATCCACAATAATGGAAAAGATCGACTTCATGTTTTTCAGCCTAAAGCTGATGAAGGAATTTTCCTAGGATATTCAAGTGTCAGTAAAGCTTTTAGAGTACTAAATAAAAGGACACTCAAGCATGAAGAATCAATACATGTAGTATTTGAACCAAACTTCCCTGGTGAAGCAACTGAAGACACACCAGAACCAGTTTCTCAGTCTCAGTTACCAGTCATACCAGAACCAAATTCAGTTGACATTGGAAGGTTACAAATCTTAGATTGTTCAGATCAAGATCAACCTCAGTTTCCATTCTCTCTACAACCTGAACAACTTCATTCAGATCCAGTTGAACAAATTCAAGAATCAGTTTCTGAAGAAACAGTTGAACAAAATGCAAATCAGTTATTACAAACTCACACACATCAATGGATGAGAGATCACCCCGAAGAACAAGTTATTGGTGATACACATGCGGAGTTCGAACAAGACATCAACTAGATGCAATGATTGCATGCTTTCTATCTCAATCAGAACCTAAAGAAATTGAAGAAGCATTGAAAGACCCAGATTGGATCTTAGCTATTCAAGAAGAACTCAACGAATTCGAAAGAAATCAAGTATGGGAATTGGTGGATAGACCAGCTCATGTGAATATCATTGGAACCAAATGGGTCTTCAGAAATAAACTTGATGAAGATGGGAATATCATCAGAAACAAGGCCAGACTTGTAGCCAAAGGATACTCTCAAGCAGAAGGCATAGACTTTGATGAAACCTATGCACCAGTTGCAAAATTAGAAGCAATCAGATTATTTCTTGCCTTTGCCACTCACAAGAAATTCAAAGTTTATCAAATGGATGTCAAAAGTGCATTTTTGAATGGAATTCTTGAAGAAGAAGTATATGTTCAACAACCACCGGATTTGAAATCAAAGATCAAGCAGATAAAGTTTTCAAATTAAGAAAAGCTCTTTATGGACTCAAACAAGCGCCAAGAGCTTGGTACGAAACTCTATCTCAGTTTCTAGTGGATAATGGATTTATCAAAGGAACAATCGACAAAACTCTATTCAGAATGAAGAATGGAGAAGATACTTTACTTATTCAAATTTATGTTGATGATATCATCTTTGGATCAGAAAATGAACAATTATGCGAGAAATTTGCAAGCTTGATGAAAAGCAAATTTCAGATGAGTATGATGGGTGAACTAAATTATATTCTAGGACTTCAAGTTAAACAGTTAGCTGATGGAATTTTTATTCATCAAACCAAATATACAAGAGAACTTATTAAAAAGTTTGGTATGGAGAAATCTCTGGAATTCCTACACCAATGGGGACCAACATCAGGCTTGATGAAGACAAAGAAGGCAAAGATGTTGATCAAACACTCTACCAGAAGGATGATTGGAAGCTTACTCTATCTTACGGCAAGTAGGCCGGACATATCTTTTCTTTGTCGGTGTATGTGCAAGATTTCGGTCAAGACCAAAAGAAAGTCATCTCACGGTTGTGAAAAGAACTTTGAAATATACGAAAGACACGGACGGAGTTGGAATTTGGTATTCAAAAGAAGGAGAATTCAAGTGATTTCTTATTCGGATTCGGACTATCTTTGGATGTAAAGTGGACGAGAAAAAGCACATCGGGCACATGTCAGTTATTGGGAAATAGACTTGTGTCATGGTTCAGCAAAAAGCAAACTTCAATTTCAACTTCTACAGCTGAAGCTGAATATATAGCAGCTGGAAGTTGTTGTGCTCAAGTTTTATGGATCAGACAACAATTAAGAGACTATGGGATAGAAGAAGGAACAATTCCCATAATGTGTGATAATACGAGTGCAATTGCAATTACTGATAATCCAGTTTTACACTCAAGGACAAAACACATTGATGTCCGTCATCACTTTATAAGAGATCATGTAGAGAAGAAGGATATAACAGTTCTTTATGTACCTACTGAAGATCAGTTGGCAGGTATCTTTACAAAGCCTTTGGATAAAGAAAGATTTGCTAAATTAAGAGCGAGTTGGGAATAATCAAAGTCGGCTAGTCGGTTAAGCCGAGAGATTCGTCAAGGGGATTAATCTTTGTTATGATGGGTGCGCTCACTTAATGATTAGTCATTGACATCAACAATCTCAACCGACAGGCGAAGAACTTGAAAAAGCGATTAATTTGATGGGACTACATTATCTCAAGAAAGCTGAATCTCGGCATCGGTTTTCATCCCGATCAAAGTTAGTCAATGATTGATAAGATAGAATCAACAAAGTAGTTATATCGCATTAAATTACCACAGTTCTTTTTGTCAGAATTTCGTGTGTACACCCCACGTTTGTCAGAATGGTACACGCATCGGTTATCAAAACCATCATGGAATTTGAAAAGTTGTACCACTCAACCGCCAGAATATCCCACCTATTTATTCAACCTCCGTTCACACTATTCACTATTCACTATTCAAATTCAATTTATTTTCAAAAAGACTCTTACAACCCCTTTTCTCAAAAATCAAACTTGTGTGTTCACACTCATATATGGCCAGTTCAGATGATTCAAGAGACACTCGGTTGATCACAGAATTGGATGAGCTAACACTTGATATGTATGAAGGTTTATGTCAAAACACATTGTTAGCCAGTTGTGTCCGAGACAAAATCGAAAAACAACCAGGATTGAATAACATCCTTGAAGTTAGTTTCAGAGAGAAGCGAGATGTGGAAGGTATCTTACAATTTTGGCAAAATATGCGAATGGCCAGAGATTCCTTAATGACTACGGTTCGTGAAGATCGGATTGTTCTCAATGAAAGAGTTTTACGGTCACTCTTTGGCTTCGCAAACATAACAGCAACCTCAACAGAGTTTGCCACTTTATCATTGAAAAATGAATCTTTTCTCTCAATGATCACTTCGTTTAGAGAACCAATACAGCCTGGTGTTCATATCGATAAAATCAAAATGGAATTTGGACATCTCAGCAGATGGCTCAGCAGACATGTTATTGGAAAATCAAAAGGAATCAACATACTGTCAGAAGATTGTATCTATCTCATGAACATAATCTGGGATGGAATAGAATTCAATTGGGCAGGGTATATTCTAAATCAATTCAAGAAGCAACACCTAGGCGAGTTGGAAAGTGCGAAAAGGGCACAAGTGAAGGTCAAGTAAGCGATGGGAGATTCCGACTAAAGAAAACACTTAGTGGAATCATTCGAGTTTTACTTAGAAAAGATTAAGGAAGGAAAGCGAGACAAGGCAAGCGAAGCTTTGAAGCAAAGCACGAAACAATCTCCCAACCTAAAGCAAGTCGAAACCGGAAGCCGAACACGAGAGGCACCAAGCGAAAAACCATTTCAATAGAAGGAAGATCGGTTGCAAGGTGCTTGTACTTAGAAATCTCAGGTGAAAAAGTACCTACTGAGGGGGAACGACAAAAACAACTAACTGAAGTCACTGCAGACCATACTTCTCAGTTACAACAGATAACGATTCAGAAATCAGCACCAATTTTCGAAGCTGATAGAATAATCAAGATGATGAAAATGAAACTTCAACCAGAAGGTTTTCGAGACATCAGTTTGCAGCCTGAAGAGAAGTTACTCTTGGAGACATTGGAAGTTAGAGATCTTTATTCTCTGTTTCCTATAAAAGAATTTCGTGACAATTGCTTCAAAAGATTTACTGAGTTAGCAAAAAGAAGGGAATCAGGAACATCATCTAAAGACAGTTCAAAGAAGAACGATGATGGTGATGATGGAAAATCAAGAAAAGAAACTGTTGAAACTACAGTTTTACAACTAGTTATTCAACCTCAATCTGTAGCAAAGCAAACTGAAACACAGCACGAAGAATTGCCAGTTGGAAATCAGAAATTGACACTCAGCGGGCAGCTGATGAAACCCGACAACTGATGGTTAATCCTGATGATACTCAGGACAAGGACCAGATTGAAGATACATATGATCCTTCTGACTGTCTATCTAAGGATGAATTAGCCAAAGTTCATGAAAACTTGAAAATTGTACTCAGTCAGAGAGATACACAGAACAATCTTTTATCAAACATCTCTGGATATCTTGAGTATAGAACTAGAACTGATGTTTCAGTTCATGCAAGATTAGAGATGATTCACAAAGCAAGTTCAAGTTCTGCTTCAGAAATTGTGCTACTCAAGCAACAACTTGAAAATACAACCGCAGTAGATAGAGAAACTCATGCTCAGATTCATTGGCATATGAATCAACATATCTACGGGTTGGAAACTCAGCTTAAGGATGTACTTGCTTCTCAGCGCCAGATTTCGGAAGATCAAAAGGCAACTCATGCCCTGGTAGATCAGTTGTATGATGCCAAAAAGGGGGAAGATGAAGAAGAAATGCTGAAGTTACTTGGAGAGATGAAGCGACTTGAAGAAGAACTACAAAGTTACCGATCAGATCCTAAATCTTTGAAAAAAGAGTTAAATGATAATCAACTTATTGAAAAAAATACAGTCAGCCTGGAGACAGAAGAGTTACTCTTACAAAGGATCTGTGGACACAGTTTAACAAAGATTTCAATCCTATTAAAGCCAAGTACAAGGACGAACATTCGAAGAATCCTTGAACTATTTTACGTCGATATCTACTCAAAAGAAAATTGCACAACACAAGAAGAATCTAAGGGTTGATGATAAAGCGAAGATTAAAGACAAGACTGAACAAATGAAAGCTGATCTAGCAGAATTTGAAAGTTACTACTTGAAAGACTCAAGCTTACCCAAGCTAATTCAATGGAAAAGATGGAAAGAAAGTAGTCAAGTTGACTACAATAAGACTTTCTCAAAGGAAGACTCCAAGCTAGAAGAAAATTTTCGACTGTATGACAAAGCAAGAAAATATGACTCAGTCATGCAAAAAGCTAAAAAGAAGCTTAGTCTTTAGTCACAGTTATTTGAACATAATGTACTTATCCAGTTTTTGCTCATTCTAATGAAAACCAGTTTTCCAGTTTTACATTGCTTTACTTTGTTTTGATCTTTAAGATTTTCTTTTAGGGAGAGTTTTGGCATCATCAAAAAGGGGGAAATTGTTGGAAATAAAATTTATGTTTTGATGATAATTCATCTAATTTATTCAAAGTATTATCTTAACCCCATTGATGAAGTGCTGAAGCCAGCTGTTATAGTGAAAAGCTAAAAGATGTCTAGAACTGAATGTATAAGTTTTACTAGAGTCTGATAATTGTATAGGTTACATCAGACAAGCACTGTAATATTTAGCGTGTCGTAAAAATGAAAAGCTGGAAATCATTTAGAAAACTAGAAACTACCAACACAAGCAAACTGACTCAGAGCACACCTACGTAAAACTGAAGAAGGTAAGTTCGCTGAGAGTTACAGACTCGGTTGGCTTATCTAGAAGATTGAAGAACTGAGGGTCACAGCACACCTTCATTTGAGTATTTCATCTGCACTAACGTCTTTGCATTAGGAAAAGTTACTTAGAGTCTTGAGGAGCCATAAAAAGGCTTTGGATGGAAGTTGGCGGATATCTCGGGAATAAGCCCTGAGATAGTAAAGCACAAAATCATTCTGAACGAAGATGCACGGTCGGTGCATCAACCACAAAGAAGGATTAACCCTCGTATACAAGAGGTGGTGAAGAAAGAGGTCATAAAAATGCTCGAGATGGGGATAATCTATGCCATTTTAGACAGCGAGTTGGTGAGCCCCACACAGGTAGTTCCGAAAAAGAGAGGTATGACTGTTATCCCTAATGTTGATAAAGGGTTAATTCCTACGCGTCTTCGTTACTGGCTATCGTGTATGCATAGATTATAGGAAATTGAATGATGCTACAAGTAAAGATCATTTTCCCATTCCTTTTATTGATCAAATGCTAGAGCACCTAAGTGGTCATGCTTTTTATTGTTTCCTAGATGGGTTTAATGGTTATTATCAAATTGTTCTAGACCCCTAGGACCAGGAGAAGACCACTTTCACCTTCCCATATGGAACCTTCGCATACAAAACAATTCCATTCGGGTTGTGCAATGCACCCGCGACATTCCAAATGTGCTTGGTGGCCATCTTTGTCGATATGATAGAAAAGTTGTCAATAGTCTTCATGGATGATTTTAGTGTGTTTGGAGATTCTTTTGATGAGTGTTTGGGGTATTTGGATAAGGTATTGCAAAGGTGTGAGGACACCGACCTGGTGTTGAATTGGGAGAAATGTCACTTCATGGTAGAAGAGGGAATAATTTTAGGCCATAAGATCTCAAGATATGGCATTGAGGTTGACAGGGTGAAGGTGGAGGCAATTGAGAAGCTCCCACCCCCTATGAACTTGGAAACACTTCATGGATTTCCTAGTCATGCAGGGTTCTATAGAAGATTCATTAGGGATTTTTCCAAAATTGCCAAGCCCCTTACTCACTTATTAACCAAAGATGTGCCGTTTGTTTTCGATGATTGTTGGTCCCTTGAAAAGGATTTGGTTAAGTTTAGAGGGGGGGGGGGTGAATAAACTTAACACTTAAAAATTTTGGAGTTAACAAACTCATCAACTTCGAGCGACTTCGATACTTCGATAGTCCGCGACACTCGATAGTCCGTCGATTGTTGAGTTTACTGAATTTGTGCAGCGGAATTATATAAAAAATTAAGCCTTATTACTTGTTGTTAAATATGATACCAAGTATTGGATACTCAGTAGTGTATGTGTGTGAATTAAGTTGCTAGATTCAGTAGATTGATGTGTTAGATAAACTAAGTGTAGAATATAAATGCAGAAAGTAAGTGAGCAGATTTTATAGTGGTTCCAGGTGGTGTAATCCTGTTAGTGCACTCTTCTCCTGTGATGTTGGAGGTAATTCACTAGAGATCTTTGATGTAGCTGTTACAAAAATCCCTAAGTTGCTTGTCCTTCACCAATAACTATGACTTCACAAACTGAACACTTAGAACAGGTAGGATTGCTGCTCCAAAGTCTTCCACTAGTCCTTGAAGGGTAGGATTGCCTCTTCACCAGCTCCACCACAACCAACAGTCTTTCACACCCAAAGATGCTTCATTGTCTTCAATATACTTCTTGTAAAAGAAAGATTGAATCAAGTAAGTGATTCAACTTCAGCAGCTTGATCATGATGATATGATCAGCAGCTTGATGTCTTCAAGTGTGTAAACTTGACGCAGCTTGAATGCAGATTACACCTGAAGATATTCTCTGGATCAGTAACCTTATGCTCAGTAGGGTCAGCAGGGTGTTTTTCTTGATTAGAAATCGAAGCTCAGGATTATCTGTATTTTTCTCTTAAATGTTCATCACTTGTATCTGAATTAGGAGTCCTCTATTTATAGGTAGGAGTCCTTGTGACTTATGTTTGAAATTCAAACATAGCCGTTTCAGATTTGTCTCCATCTTGACTTGCTTTTTCTGACTGTTCCTAGGACTGACACTATCAGATTCTTTTTTGACAGTTTACATTATGTCCACCCTTTGACTTGTAACCATTGGATAAAGGTCTGAATCTTTCCAACGTCCATTTGATCTTAACCATTGATTTGTTTGATAAAATCAGAGGGTGTTAGCTATCCCTTTCTTTGAAATCTTCCAATGTAGCTTTTGATTAAATAGAAATATGTGTCCAGCAGGTTCCCGAGAACATAAGTCTACTGATATACACATCAGTAAGCTTATCCTTATTATGCTGTGTTTAAAAACACTTCAGCTTACTGTCTTTTATCTAACTTTTATTTATGACGTTAGATTACCCCTTTTGCATATAACTAAGTTCCAATCATCACTTATCTTGTGGAACTTAGACCTTGTACACAAGGTATATGTAATCAGTTTAGGTCATCACAGACTTCCCTAAATTCTGATTCCATATCCTTGACTTTAATTACTAAGTTTGATCCCTTAGCCTTCAATTACTAAGTTTGAACCCTCAGCCTTCAGTCTTCAGCAGGTTCCTGACAAGTCTACTGACTCAACTACCCTACTGATCTAGACTAGTCTGCTTATGTAAGTCAGTAGACCTTTTACAGTGCTTGTTTGATCAAACCTATACAAGATCAAACTCTAATAAACCTATACATTTGATCTAGACATCTTTTTGCCTTTGCTCTATAACAGCTAGTCTGGCACTCATCACTAAAACTTAAAAATAAGTCCAACAATTTCCCCATTTTTGGTGATGATGCCAATACCCTCCTAACAGCAAAGCAAAAAGATAAAAAAAACAAGTACAGAACAAATGTAGTTATTTTTCATTATAATCAGTTCTTCAAAGGTATTACAGTCTAGATACAACAAAAGATAAAACAGATAAAGTATGCTAATCTACTGTCTTCTTTCCTTTTCTTCCCTTGCTTTCTCCACTTGTTCTTGATAGGCTCTTATCTCTCTGATCATTTCTCTCATCCATTCATTTTCAATCAGAGAGAAGTCAACATGAGTATTCACTTGTTTCCACCAGTGCCATGCTTCAGGTAGAGTAAGATTAATCTAATGAACTCTGAAGCCTAAACGCATGTATACTTCTTTAAACTCATTAAGTGACTCTTTTGCATTAGTGGTAGGTAGACTCCTTCCACCTCTACCACCTCTTCCACCTCTACCACCTCTGTGTGCAGCCCTCAAGGATTTAACTCTTGCTTCCCAAAATTTGAGTCCAAGAAAAGAATTGAGTCCCTCATGAAAACCTTTATCATGATAAGGTCTTCTTTGGCTGTTGTCGACCTTCTTGTATTCTTTGAGAAGATCATCGTAAGTGGAAGTACGCAGTGCCGGCTCCCTAAAAGCATTAGTGTCATCTTCCCATCTTTTCTTGGCAAAGATTACGGCACCTCTTTTTTACCGTTGTTTGGCTCTCTTCCCCCTTATTGACATCATCAACAAAACGGGACAGTAGGCCATGTACACTCTCCTGTGTGAGCACTAGGTTGTTCTGTTGACCCTCCATAATTTCAGTCCTAGTGTCAATAGCTTTGATCCTTCCTTGCAATGTTTGCTCCAGTAGAGTTATCCTCTCAGTGATTTTAGGATCTAATACAGCAGGTTGCAGTGTTCCAACAGATTCAACCACAGCAGGCTTAGGTGTCTCAGCAAGCTTGTCAAGTTTCTGATGAATGGATGTAAATTGGCCTTTCAGAAACTTGTCCTTCAGTGTATTTCCTTGCTTGATCCCCTTCACATCTTAAGCAAGGTCAGCAAGAGCATATTGAGTGGAGGTTATATTGGAAGCGACAGATTCAGTGGTTCTTCCTCTATTCTCCACTAAATTCATCAAGTCTTCAAATCTCTGCTCTTGCCTGTCAAGTTGAGTTCTTAAATTTGCAATGTCATTTCTAACAGTCCTGAACTCATCCAAAACATGTGCTGGTACCCCACCAGCCATTCCTCCATCAGTAGGCTTTTCTACATTGTACTGTTGCCTCTGTCTGCTGATAACCAAAGCATAGCTCATATCCTTTCTAGCAGGGTTAGGTCCTTGGAATTCTTCCAGAATGGGATCAAGAGAAGGTTCTTAAAAAACTGGTACAAATGCCTGTTGAGGTTCATCATCAATAGCTTCTTCCTCAGGCATTTGAAACTCCTCAACACTGTAGTCATAGTCCAGCAGCTGCTCATCCTCATCAATAACAGCAGTCTGCTGACCATCTTTCCCTATAGTGGTCTTGTCTCCAGTAGGCTCCACTACGCGGCTGTTCAACAACAATAGCGGGGGTTTCCTCCAAACCCAAAGATAGTTCCAACCTTTGTCCGGAGTCTTGTTTGAGACTCATCAACATGTACCTCCTCTTCCAACCTTTGTCCATGTCTTTGTTTGTACCTCAAACAACTTTGTACCATCCGTGCCACAACAACTTGTTCGGGAATACATCCATATTTTCTTTTTGAAATTCCCTTAAATCAGAAATCCTTCTTAGAAAGTTTCCAGCCTTGGTTAGAGTGTCCTCAGTGTCAATGCGGTCTTGATATTGAATTGAATCCTCAGAACTGACATTAGGCTCACTAAAATCAGTTAGCCTTTCTTCATCTGAATCCACAGTCTGCTGATCATCAACATGCTCCGCAGGTTCTACAACAAATAAAGGGTCTATCTCACCAACCATCCTGTTTGCACCAATAGAAATTCCATCATTGATTTGTGCCTCTAGATCATCCATGGTGAGATTCTCTAGATCCTCATCCATTTGTTCGATCGCGCGACCCTCAGCAGACCTACCAGCATCAGTGGATTGTTGCATACTTTGTTCATTCAATAAAGCAGTCCCAATGCTTCCTCCTGGACCAGAGGGGAAGTCATCACCAGAATCAGATGATGAATCATCACTGTCTGATTCATCTCTGGGGTTTCTGAACTTGATACCCTCTTTCTTCTGTTGTTCATCAAACAGATCCATCAATCTTGATTGCAATAAAGAGGTATCAACCAGATCTAGCAAATTTTCCACTCCTAACTTCTCAAAAGCCCATTCTTCAAAATTTGTCTTTGGTTCTGTAGCTGGCTTTTGACTTTTATAGAATCCAAACTTCCACTGAAAATAGTTTGCAACCAGTAGAAGTTTAGGATCAACAAATCCTTCCTTTTTCTTCTTCTCATGTCTCTCAAATGGCATGGTTGGTGTTCTGGGAGCTATTTCAGGACCTTGCTGACCTTCAAAGGTCTCAACAAGTAAATTTAGTGTTTCTTCCACGGATGCTTCTAGGTCAGTAGGTTGCTCAGGTTGTATGTTAGTCCCTACTACCTCCATTTGTACTACACATGGTTCCCCCTGACCTATATGCTCATCAGCAGTGTTAGCAACAGATTGCTCTTCCCTCTGAACTATTGCAGGACTTGCAGGGTCTTGTACCAACTTTTCCATTTCCACAGCAGGTGTAGACTCAGTAGTTTGTTGTGGTTCTTCTACAAGTTGCTCAAAAACAACTTGTGCAGTTACAGTAGGCTCAACAGCCTTTGCAGAAGAGGATTCAGTAACTTCAACAGCAGGCTCAGTTTCAGCAGTCTGCTGTGATTCTTCAGTAGGTTGCTCAATAACAACCTCTACATCCTCAGTAGGCTTGATAATAGTTAAGGGCTCAGCCTCAATAGCCTCTCCTACTTCTTCTTCTTCTTCTTCTTGTTGCCTTTGAGCCTCCAAAGTTTTCAACTGTTTCCCTTTGCCATGTTTCTTCTTTTTGGCAATCTCTTTCATTCTTTTGGAAAGTTGCTCTGTTTCAATTTCAGTATCTTTTCTCTTCTTACTGGCTTCCTTCTGTTGCTCCTTCAAGATTTCAGCAATAGTCTTCTTCTTTGCAATAACAGGGTCAGTAACCTCAATTTCTACTGAACCCTCAGCAGACTCAACAGTCTCTGCTGTTTGCTTCCTTGTCTTTCTAGGCTTTAATAATTCTGTAATTTTTCTTGTGTCAGCGGCCTTCCTCTTTTCAGTAACCTTCTTAGGTGCAGCCAGGCTTAACAACTTTCTTAACCTGCTCACCACCATCATCATCATCTCCACCATCACCATCACTTTCAGTACCCTCATCATCTACATTTTCATCATCATCCAGACCAGGGATATGAGTAGCAAATTCTAGCATGAATCTGGATTTGTTAATCTTTTCAGATAAAACATCAGGTATCTAAAAATGATTCAGCAGGGTTTGAATCATTAGACCTAAAGGCTTGACCTTGGACTTCCTTGTACCATCTCTATCTTCAATACACACTTTCTTCATGTAGTGTATGACGAATCCAGCCCAATCAAACTTCATACTTCTGTAGATGATGATCGGCGAGGTCTATTTTTGGTCCAGACAGTGTATCTAGGCTTCCAACAAGTCCCAAAATGGTTTTGGCTATCCATTTGCTCAGCAGGTTGTACTCATAGCCAATATACTTCACATTAATGCCCATATTTGAAGCAATTGTATCATCTGTATTTATTGAATCCACAAACTTCATTCTTGGTAGATTCATTGCTTCAGGATTGGTGGGTGCATTATTTCTAGGTGCAAAATTAAATACCTCTCTCAGTAGGTCTGAAGATATTTCAATCTCTCTTCCATTAACAGTTGTAGTGAAGGCCTCTCTACCTTCATGTATGACAATGTTTCTCCAGAATCACATTGACATAAGAGATTCGTTCCAGTCTTCTGTTTATAACACCTTCTAGCCCAGCAAACCGTCTGATTCTTCGTCCAATATTAATGGCCAACTCAGTGGAGTTACAGTCAGTAACATATCCTCTTACACTCTGACTGGTTCCAATATGAACCTCATCCTTCTTTGCCATTGTTGTAAGAAAAAGATGAAGAAGATAGCTCTCAAATCTCTGTTCACACAGTGTATACGCGAGAGAAAATCGATCCGAGTTTTTGTAAGTAGCCTCTCGTATATAGGTACGTATATATATAGACGGATGTGGCCGAAAATTCGTCGAACACGTACTGTGCATTAACCATGATTAAATTTGAGTGAATACAGTCTTGACACGTGGCCCATTACTTTTTCACAATGTTTTGTAACCGTCAGATCGTGTAACTTTGGTTATAAGGATAGAATAAATATCCCGCCATTTGCTTTTTGACTTTTGTAAGTTTGACTGTGTAATATTTACTTCAGTAGCCTTGTCATCAGTAGACTTGTCTCAGCAGCCTGCCGACAGAAAGTCTCAGCAGCCTGCTGACAGAAAT
This sequence comes from Gentiana straminea, assembly GCA_036785695.1. Classification (NCBI taxonomy): domain Eukaryota; kingdom Viridiplantae; phylum Streptophyta; class Magnoliopsida; order Gentianales; family Gentianaceae; genus Gentiana; species Gentiana straminea. The sequence continues at coordinate 3,977,510 of JAVUPR010000482.1, forward strand.
ACTCTACCGATACTTAAATCCGTTTGTGTTGTCCAATTGATAATACAAGATGAAGTTTAATACCAATGACTGATCTGTCAAGTGAGCTCACCCAACATGACAAAGACTAATCCCCTTGGCAACTTCATTTGCTCAGTTGTCCAACCATAAGTACATGAATTGTTGATAAAAATGACTAATCTGCTAAGTGAGCTCACCCAACATAGAAAAGACTAATCCCCTTGGTGAATTCCAGTACACTGCCGATTAAGATTATATCAGTCAAATTTTATAATTCCAAGTTTAGTCCTTAGTTTAGCAAATCCGTCACTGTCCAATGGTTTAGTGAAAATATCAGCAAGTTGATCTTCAGTAGGGATATAAAGAACCACCACATCTTTCTTTTCAACATGATCTCTTATAAAATGATGTCTCACATCAATATGCTTGGTTCCCTTAGGACGACCCGTTTTAGGTAGTAATCTGTGACATAATCGATATAATAACTGTACTCTAATCCGATAAACATTCGATTCCCTTAGGACGACCCGTTAACACCCTTTACTACGAACCTTATACTTGGGGTGTTTCGGTTTATAAATTTAAAACGAGTTTTTACCGAACAAGTTTTTGGCGCCGTTGCCGGGGAGTCGGTAACGGTTGTCAGATTCTTCGTAGTGCAGTTTTCTGTGTCGGCAGTATTTTGGCCATAACTTTCGGCTTGAGTGTCCGTTTGGCGCACAGGACCCCAATTCGGAAAGCTCGTTCCGACGCCGACGACTTAGTGAACCGACGTAGGCCGTTCAACAACGTTTTCGAGGTCAAAAATCCACTGTTTTCCCTTCCATTTTAGCCCTAGAAGATTTCAACACATTTTTTTTCACCTTCTTAGTGTTTTTCCTGTTTTAGCTTTTTCGTAGGTAGGTTTCTTTTCCTGTTTCCGTTTCTATATCTTTTCTAAATTAAAAAAAATAATAAAAAATAAATAAATATAATAAAAATAATAATAAAAACTTTACGAACGAGCGTTCACCCATACTGAACGCCCGTCTGCCCCCCAACTTGTCTTCTGAACGCTAGTTCAGTGACCTGAACGAGCGTTCACCTCCAGAATCCTCTTCTCTCTTCTCTCTTTCTAAACCTCTAAACCCTCTAATCTTCTCTACATTCGTTCTCATCAACCCTAAGGTTGATTTCTCCCTGTTATGCTCTTCTGGTTTATGCAAACCCGGGAGTAAGAAAGGACCTCTTGTCTTTAATCCCGAACCTGAGCGATCTATTATCAGGAGAAAGCTCTTCCCTAATCCAGACATCATGGCTAACGAAGTTCCGAATGCAGACCCTCAAGCCCAGATGAATCTGATTCTTCTACAGATGCAAGCAATACAACAACAACAGAATCAACAAGCTGGGATAAATAATCAATTTCAACAGTTCCGTCAGAACCAGCTGAACCAATTAAATCAAGACCCCTATGCTCCCTATCTTGACCAAGACTTCCTGGAAGGGCATAGACCTATTCGCCCTCCAGACATGGGGCAAGCGAACTTTGATCTGAAAAATAGAGTGGTAGGACTGGTCCAGAATAGTTCTTTTCATGGCACTGCTGATGAAGATCCTCATGACTTCTTGTCCACCTTCGTTCAAATCTGTGAAGCAGGCCACTATCCTGGTGTTGATTCTGAGATTGTCAAATTAAAACTCTTCCCGTTTGCTCTAAAGGGTGAAGCAAACCGTTGGTTTAAATCTTTAGCCCATCATTCTCTCCGTACCTGGAATGATGTCAAAAGAGCCTTTGCTCTGAAGTTTGTCTCACCTGGGACAATCATGGACATGAAAAGGGAGATAGCCACATTTGAACAACTTGATGGTGAGAGTGTGGGGAAAGCATGGGAGAGACTAAATCGTTGATGAGGAAGTGCCCCAACCATGGATACAGTAGACATGAGCTACTAGAGTTATTCTACAGAGGTGTCTCTCAACCAAATAGAGATTTCCTTGATTCGACTGCTCATGGTTCCTTCCTAGAGGGAGGTGATGATCCTGCTTATAGGGTAGCTGAAACTATAGCAAAGAATAACATGTGGTCAACTCCAAGGAAGACCAATGTTAGTGGGAATAATAAGGAATCTGCTGCGAGCAATTCTGAGACTAAGGTGTTAGTTGCTCAAATGGAAGTAATAAGCAAGCAGCTAGCCAATTTACAAATGCAGCAGCAACAAGGGCCGTCAGATGTGAATTACCTGGGAATGCAGGCGGGGAATGAGATGAATGAGGAAGTGAATTTAATGAAGAATAATAATCAAACCTTCAGGAACTTCAATCAGGACCAGAATCATTCCGGATTTCAACGTCCCAATTTTAATCAAGCCAATGCACCACCTGGCCCATCCAATTTTAAACCTTCTTTCAACTCAAGTTATCAAAGACCACCACCTGGGATGGTTAATCAATCTCACAATCCTAACTCCCAAAGACCTCAAGGTGGTTGGAATCAAAACCAACATCATAACCAAACCACCTCTTGTGTTCCCCAACATAAGTTTGATGAGCTAGTAGACATGGTGAAGACCCTGGCTACTAGTGTCAAAACAATAGAGAGACAGGTTGGCCAGATGGCAGACCAACAAGCAAACAGACCCCACGGTAAACTTCCAAGTTATGCCGAAAGAAATCCTAAAGCAGATGTCAATGTTTGCACTGCCATCACACCTCAATGGGAGTATGGAGGCGAAGAGCTGAATGAGGTTACTTTAAGAAGTGGTAAGCAGGTGGGACCCGGAAAGATGTCGGGAAACGAGTAGCCCCTCCTGACGCCATAAGTTCAGGAGGGGGCAATCAGAAGTTAAATACCGAAGAAAGCAACAGTGAGGAGGATCTTAATGATGACTCTTCGGGTGATGAAAATGATTCTGATAGAGAAATGAGGAAAAGTCAGGTGGATGTACCCCTGACAAAGAAGAGGGAGGAAAAGTTTGTCAGATGGAAGGATAAGGAAGACGAAGCCATAAAAAATCAAGCCATGAACAACGATAAAGCCCTTCCTTATCCACCAAAGAAGAAAGAGAATACCCTCAGTCATGACAGACAATATGACGGAGTGAGGAGGATGCTTAGAGACACCAAAGTGAGTATACCCCTGGGCGAGGTATTGATCGAAATGCCTAAGTGCTCTAAGTATCTTAAGGAAGTTTGTGGAAGCAAGAAAAAGCTTCAAGGGATGGCGAGAAGAAGTTTTAAGAGAAGATTGCTCTATGGTTTCACAAAAAGTTTCTACTAAGCGAGGTGACCCGGGAGACCTTCAATCTCTTGTGAGATTGAAGGCCACATGTTCCAAAACGTCTTATGCGACTCGGGGACCTCCATAAATGTGATGCCATTGAACGTACGCAAAAAGCTCGGTTTAGATAAAAGAATGCGGGAACGCCCTATTTCTCTTCAGATGGTAGACTGATCTAGCCGCTCAGCAGCCGGTTGTGTTGCCAATGTTCTTCTCCGTGTTGAACTTTTGGTTTTCCCTACTGACTGGGTTATCTTAGACTATCCACCTGACAAAGAGATGCCCCTAATTCTAGGCCGGACCTTTTTGGACACCTCTGCCGCCCTCATCGATTTCTGTAAGGGTCAGATTACGCTTAGAGTCGATGATACATATGTTACCTTCACACGAGGGAAAAGTCCTGAGGAAACCTTGATTGAAGAAATCTCGTTCGTTGAAGCAATTTATGAGGACGGAGAAGATGCCAACTCTGAAGAAGCGGTAGAGCTAACAGAGATAGGTGTTTTCGAAGCTATAAACATTACAGATCAAGCTGACTGTGGACCATCTTCTGTTTCATTACAGGCCGTAGTCACCGACGAGTCGTCTTCACAACTTGTTCACAATGAGCCTGTCAATGAACAAGACACATGGAGATTCCCAGCAATGAACGATGATTTCAAAGAGCTGCATCAGGAAGACTTTAACCCTGTAGAAGAGGAAGCCCTGATGGGTAGTTGGGATGAAGTGGATTTCTGGAGAGAGACTACTCATTGGGAGGTTGATGATTGGGAACAGCTAGCAGAGGAGCTAGAAGAAGAAGAGTTGAGAAAGATGATCAAGCATAAGAAGGAGGAAGCGGGTGCTGACAGAAGGATCCCTATGGATGACGTGATCCAGTACCTTTTTGGGGTTATACCTCGGGAAGATGAGGTATTCTTCAGTCAACCACTTCAAGCCCATAAGGAAAAAGGTGGCCCCTTAAAATCCTGTATTGAGCAACCACCTACTGACTTGGAGCTTAAACCGCTTCCGCAACACCTTAAGTACATTTTTCTTAAGGATGGTGATAAGTTACCCTTGATCATCTCTTCAAAACTCGAGCCCGAGCAAGAAGCGCTGGCGATAAAAGTGCTTGAAAAGAACATCCTCGCGTTCGGATGGCAAGTGGGTGATATCCGAGGAATCAGCCCCGATGTGTGTATGCATAAAATCCGAACGGAGGAAGGAGCTAAGAAAGTCGGACAACCTCGGCGAAGGGCGAATCCGCATATGCGGGGAGGTTGTCAAGAAAGAAGTCATAAAATGGTTAGATATGGGAATCATCTATGCAATCGCCGACGGTGAGTGGGTTAGCCCCACCCAAGTTGTGCCAAAGAAGGGAGGTATTACCGTGGAAAAGAATGAAAAGGGGGAAGAAGTAGCTTTACGCCTTGTGATCGGCTACGGGGTCTGCATTGATTATCGCAGATTAAATGAAGTCACCGCCAAAGACCATTTCCCCTTACCTTTCATTGACCAGCTTCTTGAAAGACTGAGTGGTCATAAGTATTATTGTTTCCTCGATGGATATTCTGGTTACTTCCAGATAGCCATCGACCCTAATGACTAGGAGAAGACTACATTTACATGTCCATCAGGCACTTTTGCTTTTCGCAGAATGCCTTTCGGGTTATGCAATGCACCAGCGACATTCCAACGGTGCATGTTGGCCATCTTTGACGGACTTGTGGAGAAATGTATGGAAGTCTTCATGGATGACTTCTCAGTCTATGGTGATAGCTTTGATGAGATCTTGGAAAATCTAGATATGGTACTTCAACGATGTGTTGAAAAGAATTTAGTGCTTAACTGGGAGAAATGCCATTTTCTAGTAGATGAAGGGATTGTTCTGGGACACAAGGTGTCTAGTACTGGTATTCAGGTTGATAAGGCTAAAGTAGAGGCCATTGAAAAGATGACGTACCCGAAAATAGTGAAAGAGGTACGAGGTTTTCTAGGTCATGTTGGCTTCTACAGGCGGTTTATTCAGGACTTTTCTACCATCGCCAAGCCCTTATCTAACCTTCTGAAAGATGATGTTGAGTTCTTGTTTGATGCGAAATGCAAGGAAGCTTTCAATTGCCTAAAGGATAAGCTCATAAGTGCCCCTATCTTGATCGCACCTGACTGGACTAAGCCTTTTGAAATAATGTGCGATGCCTCTAACTACGCAGTGGGCGCAGTTTTAGGTCAGCGAATTGACAAAAAGTTCAGGCCCATTTACTATGCGAGCCGCACCTTGAACCCGGCTCAATGCAATTACACCATGACTGAGAAGGAATTCTTAGCCATCGTTTTTGCTATCGACAAGTTTATAAGTTACCTTCTAGGGTCTCAAGTTGTGGTTTGGACAGACCATGCAGCCCTACGCTACCTTATGGACAAAGCAGATGCAAAACCAAGGTTACTCAGGTGGATTCTAATTTTGCAAGAGTTTGACCTGGAGATCAAAGATAAGAAGGGTAGTGAAAATATTGTGGTTGATCACCTGTCTCGCCTAGTAAATGAGGGTGGCGAAAATCACAAGGAAATATGCATCGATTTCCCTACTGAGAAATTGATGAAGCTTGATACAGTTAGGCCGTGGTATGCTAATTACGTCAACTACTTAGCAGGTGGGCATTTAGAAGAGATGACGTATCAGGAAAAGAAGAAATTTTCAGCGACTTAAAGTATCTCGTGTGGGAGGATCCATATCTGTTTAAAGTCTGCAAAGACGGGTTGCTTAGAAGGTGCGTTCCGGAACATGAGCAATGGGATATCTTAGAGCAATGTCATAGTGGTCCCGCTAGTGGGCACTACGGAGCACCTAAGACAGTCACAAAAATCCTTCAAGCTGGTTTTTACTGGCCTACTTTGTTTAAAGATGTTGAAGCCTTTTGCAAAGGCTGTGATAGATGCCAAAGAGTAGGGAGACTCAGTAATAGGATGGAGATGCCTTTGAGACCTATCTTGGAATGTGAAGTTTTTGACGTCTGGGGCATTGATTTTATGGGACCGTTCCCATCATCATGCTCTAACAAATATATTCTGGTCTGTGTGGACAATGTTTTCAAGTGGGTAGAGGCCATAGCCACCCAAACCAATGATCACAAAGTTGTAAAGAAATTCTTGCAAAAGAATATCTTTACTAGATTTGGCTGTCCTAGAGCCCTTATCAGTGATGAAGGTTCGCATTTCTGTAATGCACCACTGGATAAAATTCTTGAGAGATATGGTGTCAAGCATAGAATTGGTACACCATTCCACCCCCAAACCAGTGGCCAAGTCGAGGTGAGCAACAGAAGTCTAAAGCGGATTTTGGAGAAAACCGTGAATTCCAATAGATCCAACCGGAGTCCGAAGTTGGATGACGCACTTTGGGCTTATCGCACTGCGTTTAAGACCCCTATGGGGTACGTCACCCTTCCAAATGGTTTATGGCAAAGCTTGCCATTTACCGGTCGAGCTTGAGCACGAGCTTACTGGGCTATTAAATTCTTGAATTTCGACAGCCAGCTTTGTGGGGAAAAGAGGTTATTGCAATTGAACGAGCTCGATGAGTTCCGACTCCGTGCCTACGAGAATTCGAGAATCAGTAAGGAAAGAACGAAGGCACTCCACGATGCTAAGATTAAAGATCGGGAATTCAAAGTGGGAGACATGGCTTTGCTTTGTATAACACCAGGCTCCATCTTTTTCTTTGGTAAGCTTAAATCTAGATGGTCCGGCCCCTTTGAGATTCTTGATGTTCATCTTGGTGGAGCCATTACGTTGAAAGGGTATGGTGATCAACCGTTCAAAGTCAATGGTCACAGGATTAAGAAGTACTTTGGGCAACCCAAGGAAATTCCTGAAATACTATACTTTCAAAACAAAAATGAAACGGTTGAGTCATTTATTTGTGAATTGATTCCATCCGACTTCTTTGGAGTGGATGATGACATTATTACCCCTATCCTTGCAGATCATTCTGTCAATGTTCCTGAGCCTGTTAGCATACCTCAGCCGAATCTGAGAAACAAGAACAAGAAGAAAAGAGTCAGTGCTGTATGGAGAGAAAAATTTCATGATCTTCTCGCGCACGTGACTTGTTGTTGTGGCGAAAACCATTTTCGTCCTAGTCATTCTGATTCTGACAGAGAAGTGGTTAGCCTCAAACCCAAGTGGCCTGATCCAGGTTGACTTGGTTTACTCTGTCCAGCTAATGACAATAAAGAAGCGCTACTAGGAGGCAACCTAGTCTTTTAAGTTACTTTTTAGTTAAGTTTTTAGGGCATTAGGAATAAAACTATGGTGATTTGTGTGTTGGTTATCCCTGTCCTATTTGTGAATGCTTTATTTGCCCATTTCTATGTGCATTCATGTTTACTCATATACCTCTTGTACCCCGAGATTATATGCTATGTCGAGTGTTGCAGATACTGTTGAGCGGGTTTTGCCAGTTATCACTTTTAGTGTTGTCTGTTCATGCTACAAGTTGCAGCGGTACGTTCATGTTACGGCCTGACCACTATCAACCTACAGCCCGACAACCACTTTGAAACCAGCTAAGTGTTCTTTTCTTTTATTTGCACATTCTGAGGACATAATGTGATTTAAGTGTGGGGGGTGTCTAAATTGGGAATGTTATCATGCTATATCTTCTGAAATTGAGTAAATGTGATTTTCTCGAAAATTTTAAAATTTTTCAAAGTAAACTTGGATAATTGTAAATCTTGACCATATAATTGAAACAAATGGCTTGCTATTTGTAGTTTCACGACAATGATTTTATGTGACTTTGAGAGATAATTATAGCATGCTTTACCGATTTGAGATAATATTCATTTCACACTCACGAAAGCCTTTGATATTGAAGCAAAAAATTTTGAAGCTGTATCCTTTCACTATTTTAGTGATTTATCTTAGAGAGATTTGGTCTTAAATAGTAACAGTGAAGTAACACCTAAGTTCAGTACGTGCACTGTGAATATCTGAAGGTTTGAATGTGATAGGTGAAACGTAACTAATGTTTTTGAAAAAGTTGAGTTAATAATAAATAAATGGGTGTGTCGGAAGCTGGTTAATGATTGGAGTGCGGTAAGGCATTATCCCGAAATGTCCTATTCCACTATGATGACCAAAAGCTCACGACAGTCAGGAAAAGCTACCCTATGATTTGAGTAAGGTAGGGTGTTATCCCGAAACATCCTATTCTACTATGACGGGTAAGAGCTCATTTTGATGTGCGTCAAAGAAGAAAAAAAGTAAGTGAAGAAAAAATTAAAGACTTTGTTATTGTTGAACTTATACCCGTATAAACCGAATGATATCTTGTAGGGATTATCCTGCGAGTGCGCGGGAAGACTTTGTGTGGAACGATTCGCCTATACCTAGGATAGTCATTAAAATTATTTGAGAGGATATTTGTTTGAGAGGATTGTGGAGATTGAGAAGGGCTTGTCACACACGCACAGAATCTATCTCTATGTTGGTATCACTTGCTATAGTTGTTGTATCTTTTGTCCCGTGAGTTAGGGATCTATGTGGATTGCATGAAAGTGAGCTAGTTTTGATTGTTTTGTTCGGGACGAACAAAAGTCTAAGTGTGGGGGATTTGTTTACGACTAATTTTGTGGTTTTTATCGCTTTATTCCGTAATAATATTCTTCGTATTTTATTACTTTTTATAGAAAAGTAGGAGTTTAATTGAAATATTGAGGGGTTGTGTATGAAAAGGATTAAAATGCAAATTCGAGCTATTTATGTGGTTTATTAGTCATTTTCTATCTATATATATATATATTTCTACAGTTTGCATGTTTTTACACCCTTGTAGATATAAATTTTTGAGCTAAAAAGAGGATTAAATGGTGTCAAGAATCGAGTTTATACGAAGGAAAAGAGATAAATATGAAGTCGGTTGAAGATAGTGATGAGAAAATCAAGATTTGATTGATGACTGAACGGCGTCCAAGGCCGTCCAGTGGACGGGCGTTTGAAGACCAGACGGGCGTCCAGGAGGAGATTTTTGATTCAGAGTCTTGCCAAAATTAGCGAACGAGCGTCCATTTTTGCATAGGACGGACGTCCAAGAAGACTCGGCCCGACTCGATAAATTTTACATGCATCTGGACGGGCGTCTACCCTTCCGGACGGGCGTCCAAGGCCGACTTAACCCTAGCCGCCTCAAAATCCTATAAATACCAGCGTGTGTTGAACCCTAACCATATCATATCATTCACTCAAAAATACACACAAGCGGCCGCATATTTCAAAGAGCAAACAAGGAGATGAACTCTTCCATCCCAAGAATCACGATCACCAACATGATTGTTGGCTAAGCAATTTGCGGTGGGACAACGGAGGAAACCAATCAACAACTACACCAACTAGAGGATTCTTAGCTATATCTTAGTGAGTTGAATTTATGATTTTTCATCAATTGAATGCTGTTATATTGTTTATATTTTATTTGAATCGAGAGATCGATGAAACTATCTTTTTAATTGAATTTATATGAGAATATTGTTCAAGCTTTGAGCTTTTCAATTGATGCAATTAATTGTAATTCAAGATATTGTTTATGATTAATTGAGTAGAGTATTGGAGACAATCTCATGATCTTGTTATGAATGTTAGTTTAGTTTTGCTTGAGAAAGAAAACGAAACCCTAGAAATTGATTAAAGAGATTTAATCGAATTCGTGATTTGATCATTACTAAAAATCGTACCTTTAGCTCATAATCTAGTTGGGGTTGGTTGGTTGATTGGTGGATTCTCGTTGCCTTGCCGTTATTTTAAATCTTTGATAAACCGATTCGTTCATATCAACTTTTGCTGCTACGTTTAGTTATTTTAAAAACCCTAGTTGTTACCTGCTGTTTTTCTGCATATTTCTGTTTTTAGATCGTAATCGGACGCCCGTCCACCTTAAGTGAACGGCCGTCCAGCATCGAATTTTTCTATATCCTGTTATTTTAGTTACTTTCCACTGTTTTTAGATTACAAGTAGCATAGACCTTAGTTTTAGGTAGTAATCTGTGACATAATCGATACAATAACTGTACTCTAATCCGATAAACATTCGATTCCCTTAGGACGACCCGTTAACACCCTTTACTACGAACCTTATACTTGGGGTGTTTCGGTTTATAAAGTTAAAACGAGTTTTTACCGAACAGTTTGATGAATGAAGATTCCATCTTTCATCTGTTTGACTTGTGATGAGCTTAAATTTACCCCTTCAAAAATACAATTTATAAAAGCTCGCAACTGTGGGTAAACCAACTCTCTAACTGGCAAAGTACCAGGTCGATTGTTAGGATAGCTACGGGAGTACGAGGTCGTCCCAAGAGAAATGTGGTTGTGAGTACCAAAGTGAACGTGTTTCTTAGTCTAGGCGATCAAAGTTGTTGGTTTGTTTATACTAAAGATAGAAAAGAAAGAAAATTAAACTACTTGGTTTTAAAAGACATAGCCGAACCATGATCAAAATAGTTAATTTCAACCCCACGGATAGACAAAAGCTGGAAGTGTGCAATATAACAAATGAACTCTCACATTCAATCTCACGGGTGCGTGCTCCTAGTTACGATGCTAAAATCGAACAACTCTCCTCAACATCCTATGTGAGGTTAACTAATTCTCCCTTTAGAAAACCGATTAATCTATCATGATTAAGTCTTCGTGAGACGCTCCGTTTTCACGAGAAAAACCTCGTTAAGGAAACAAGTCCGAAATTACTCGGTCGACGTTACTACCCCCGATACTCACCAATGTACTACACCGAACATCTTAACGAGAATGTGTCAAAGCAGTAAACCGAAGCTTTACCTAATCCATGGTCTGTCCGAAAGACTCCGTGAAACAACTTGTCATCGTTGGCTCAAGAACCACCCGGCACTTCATAGTTCAACCCCGGGGTCTAACACTAAATTACACTAATCTAAACTACCACATTCAAGTTATTACGTTGATAATAATACATCGATGAGCGCGGGCCTGAATTCACGACCTAAAACCCGGTATGTTTTACCTCCCGATCTTAGAACCCTTTTTCCCACACCACTCTCTTTGAACAACTCTCAAGAGTGATGTGTGTGATTTTTGACCTAGGTTGTCAATCTAGCCCAAATCCGTTATAACAAGTTCTAAGCCGTGAAATATGTGAGATATAACAATAAAAAGCACTACACACTCCCTATTTCATTTTCCAAGGGTTGATTTCACCAAATTTTACATAATTCGGCTATGTGACTACTTTAGCTATTCATAACAACGGAGAAAACAACGAAATATAAATATATATATATATATATATATATATATATATATATATAAGTATATAGTATATATATATATATATATATATATATATATATATATATATATATATATATACATATATATATATATGTATGCGTATATATATAAATATATATATGACAAAAACGAAAGAAACAATAAATTAAAGAAAGAACGGAATTGAAATTATATTAAAACTATAACTAGTCGGGTTATTACACCGACATTATAACTACATACAGTAGAAACTCTATAAATTAATAATGTCGGGACCGGAGAAATTTATTAATTTAGAGAGTTATTAATTTATCGATAAATTAATAATTATTAATTTAAAGAGTTTTTAACCGATTCAACGTATAATTCATATTTCCGTATAAACTAAGTAATTATACATACCAAACAAAAAGGCAAATTAGTCTATGCCTCTTAAAATTACGTTGCAGCGAACCTTGGGACTCCAAGCTTAGCACTATTAATGACTTTTGAAGTACTAAATGACTTTTGAAGTACTAAATGTAAACAAAAGGAACAAATGTGTTCAATGTATTCTTAAGCACGTTTGGCATATATAAAAAAGTTAGAGATACAATAAGAAAAGTTAGAGATGAGCTCCAAATAGACTTGAACTTTAAAGGAAAATAGACAACTATTGAATCATATTTCAATAGAGTGTAATATATTTTTTTCAGTTTCTATGAATTATTAATTTATGATTTTCTTGGGACCGAAAATTATAAAGGGATCTCCCGAAAAATTATTATCTTATTATTTTATCGAGTTTTTCAATTTTTTACATTGGCCCAAGTCGGGACCGGACAAATTTATTATTTTAGAGAGTTTATTAATTTACCGAGTATTAATTTAAAGAGTTTCTACTGTATATAGCTACATATAGGCCCCCAAAACATAATTAAAAAGAAAGGAAAAGAAGAAGAGGGATGGGGAAGAAGGGGGCAAAGATCACTCTGCTAATGCCCTCATATATATAGGCAAATTGTTCAAGGCCGGACCGGTGCTGAAAGGGAACCGGACCGGTCCGGTGTCATCATTGCAAATCATTACTCGCATGTGCACGGTTATAATATATATATAATTATATATTAAACTTCTAAAATTCATATCTTGAGTTGTAGACGTCCAAAAATCATGATTTAAACGTCATTAGAAAGCTCTCGGAAAACTCTACAACTTTCATGAAGGACACTTCTTCAGAAAACGCCTTTTTGACGGGCCATTCCCATTACGTGTCGTTTTCGGGATTTTCACTGATACGAATCGATTAGCCACTTGACCACCATTTGAGTTGTAGAAGTCCGATTGACTTGATTCAAAATGCGTTGGAAAGATTATTTGAAGATCTACAACTTTCATTAAGGCAACTTCTTCAGAAAATACCGTTTTGAAGGGCCATTTGTTCGTCGAAGATATAAATCGTTAGTGGTACCACTAACCACTGAGCCACTTGACCACTTAAGTTAGTGGCACACTCTTTTATCCCTAAAAACACCTCTTTTAGAGCTCAAAACGTGTCGTTACTCGGGGTATTGGTTCATCTTAAGATTCTGCAATGAAACACCAAAATACCAAACGTAAATCCGACACGACACTCCGGTTACTAAACCGGTACAAAAACTAATAAAAACACATAAAAACACGATATTTTATAAAATAGTCACGACTTATACATTTTTATGAAATCTAGGAATTAATGACTCGAAATGATACAAAAGTGCTCAAAATGATATCAGAAACGGGGTGAAAAGTTATAAAAATAACAATGAATTTTTCCGTCATCACAACCCCCCACTTAGCTTTTGGTCGTCCTCGAACAAAATAAGCGATAAAATAAAATGAATGAGGAAAAATTCATGAAGATATAAGATATAAAGGACAATCAGATGATGCAACCAATCGAATCATAACTACACGTTAACCGCAATATAAATGTATAACAGAGTGAGTGTGTGACAAGCCTTTTCAATTTCCACTATCCTCTCTTGAATAATTCAAGCAAACGAACAAATATCCATTCATACAGTCCTAATGACTTTCCTAGGCATAGGCAGTAACAGTTCCACACAAAGTCCTCCCGTGTACTTATTAGGATAATCCTTAATGCATATCATTTAGTTTATACTGGGGATAGTCAGAAGATAACTTCTCTCTCTCTCTTTTTTTTCTTCTTCTTTTTTTTTTTAATGTGTAGCATATGCCATCATTCCCAGCAATAGGATGTTTCGTGATAACACCCTAGCTGGACTACTATCATCAGGCAGTCGGGAGCTTTTAAACCTCATAGTGATATAGGACGTTTCGTGATAACGCCCTACCGCACTCAAATCATTGGTAGCTACAACCGACATATATATAGTTTATCTTATTTTGACATTCTTTCTATCACATTCAAACCTTCAGATATTCACAGTACATGTTCAGAAATTAGGTACTAAGCTACTGCTATTTCTAGGATAAACCACTAGAATACTGAATGGGTACAGTTTAAAATTTTTCGCTTCAATATCAAAGGCTTACGTGAACAATGAATTCATGTTACACAAATAAATTTGAGGTTAAAATGCACTTACGGTTCACATTGGTTATACATATCCAAATTGATCATTACATCTTTAAATCCATGAAATATATACCTTATACAGATTATTTTAATCAACTAAATAATGCTCGAAAAAGAATCAAAAACTAAAGGTTTAAACACTTACTGCCATTTCTATACCAACTATACTCTACCCCCCACTTACGATTTTGCATTATTCTCAGAGTGTAAATGAGATAGAGAGGAAGACTTAGCTTATAAACCAGGCAGAAAGATGCTATCGAATCCCGTAACAGCCATGAGAAAGCACGATCCGAATCCCTATACCAAAACAAAAACAACCAACACAAAGCAAACACGGGACATGGTCCTCATGCTAAAATATGCAATAGGGATATGGGAATAATAAGATAATGGCCCTGTTACGTCAGAAAATTCGATAGGCAATATATATATAGCTTTAGATGGAAAAATAACCCACACGGGTAAAGCACAGAACATCTAAGCATATACGTATCACATGAGCATATATCATAGTCAAGTCAGCTATTCCTAGATTCATTTTTATTACACACAGTTTTATTAAGGTGGGAATACTCACCACTATACTACAACGACCATAAATTTGAAACAGACTAGATCATAAAATGAAATGTGTGAAAGAGTATTGAGTCTTTTATACCCAGATCCTCAAGGGTTCTGTCAAAACAGTCCAACAACCTAAGTCCAAGAAATGATGCATTTGAATTTTTTTTTTTGTATTCTACCTAGAGATTTTCGGATAACCACCTAATCGTTCTCTCTTTTAATGACATTCAAACATTCATCCTGAGACTTGGTTGTGCTTTGTGTTTATCTTTCATATAGATTCTACATTTCATTCAGACTAGGCTTATCCAAATTATTATTATTTAACGGGCTGCCTCCCGGTAGCGCTTTTGTTTAACGTCGTTTGCTCGACAGGGTGACTCTATACAGACTCAATCAACCAAAATCCGAACTTAAGAAGATCAATAGCTTAAGAAAAATTAACAAGCCGAGAACCATCAAAATTAAATTGTCTAGAAACGTACCTCGTTTGGCCCTCGATGTTATCTCCTCCCCCGAGAGAATCTTCTTTTATCAGCCTGTCGAACCATCTTCTTTTGAAAATCACCATAAAGCTCATCCATCAGGGAGTATACAAATTGGACCGCAGAAAATTCATCCTCACAGAGTGGACGAATGTAATAATCCGGGACTGTCATATCAAATATTACCAACTCTCCCGGTGGTTCTACCAAAGATGGCCGATCACTCTCCTGCTCTTCTAACTCTGAAATCCCATTATAGCAAACTGAATCCTCAACCTTATTCTCAACCTGAACTTCTTCAATGAGCACTTCATCTTTCCCATCCACCTCACATGTCTCTGCCTCTTTCACATACCTCACTAATTCAATCAATTCCCCCACCTTGTCTTGAAGATTTCTTATAGCGGAGTCGTACTTACCTTGAACACCTGCATGTCCAACAGTCGCTCTTGCAAGATCCGGTCCAATCGCTCTAGTTGCTCTATTTGTTGTCGGTGAAGTCTTCTTGTGGCATGGGGGAAAAGCGATCGTATAGACTTTGATTCATTGGAGGTGAGTAGTAGTCCTCTTGCCATTCCGGACAACGATCGGGTGGTGAATATGGTTGAAGCTATCAACGTGCTGAGTATGAGAACCATAATCCTGATAAGCACAGGGGCTCTGACAACCCTCGTAATATTGTGGCTCATAACTCGAATAACCATAATTCTGATCCTGGTATGCACTCGAGCACTGATAATCCCATGAACCTTGGTTATTCTGCTGTTGATATTGAGGCTGAGGCACGAACTGTTGTTGATAACATTGTTTAGGTGCCTGAGGTTGGTAGGAGTATTGTTGTTCAGGTGAGTAGTATTGATTGAAAAATCCATCCATTTAAGCTCAATCTGCGAGATCTTCAGAAAACAACAAGAAAACAATAAAAATTTTCTTCTTTTTTTTTTAATTTTTTTTTACACACACACACACACGAAATCTAAATAAAACGAAGAAAATAAAAACCTAGGCCCAAGCCTTCGGTTCTTACAAGATATCACAACAATATCACACATTTCCCCGGCAACGGCGCCAATTTTTGATGAGCTTAAATTTACCCCTTCAAAAATACAATTTATAAAAGCTCGCAACTGTGGGTAAACCAACTCTCTAACTGGCAGAGTACCAGGTCGATTGTTAGGATAGCTACAGGAGTACGAGGTCGTCCCAAGAGAAATGTGGTTGTGAGTACCAAAGTGAACGTGTTTCTTAGTCTAGGC
Source organism: Gentiana straminea (assembly GCA_036785695.1). Lineage (NCBI taxonomy): Eukaryota > Viridiplantae > Streptophyta > Magnoliopsida > Gentianales > Gentianaceae > Gentiana > Gentiana straminea. Next base: position 3,993,944 of record JAVUPR010000482.1, read on the forward strand.
GATCAAAGTTGTTGGTTTGTTTATACTAAAGATAGAAAAGAAAGAAAATTAAACTACTTGGTTTTAAAAGACATAGCCGAACCATGATCAAAATAGTTAATTTCAACCCCACGGATAGACAAAAGCGGAAGTGTGCAATATAACAAATGAACTCTCACATTCAATCTCACGGGTGCGTGCTCCTAGTTACGATGCTAAAATCGAACAACTCTCCTTCAACATCCTATGTGAGGTTAACTAATTCTCTCTTTAGAAAACCGATTAATCTAACATGATTAAGTGCTGTGAGACGCTCCGTTTTCACAGAAAAACCTCGTTAAGGAAACAAGTCCGAAATTACTCGGTCGACGTTACTACCCCCGATACTCACCAATATACTACACCGAACATCTTAACGAGAATGTGTCAAAGCAGTAAACCGAAGCTTTACCTAATCCATGGTCTGTCCGAAAGACTCCGTGAAACAACTTGTCATCGTTGGCTCAAGAACCACCCGGCACTTCATAGTTCAACCCCGGGGTCTAACACTAAATTACACTAATCTAAACTACCACATTCAAGTTATTACGTTGATAATAATACATCGATGAGCGCGGGCCTGAATTCACGACCTAAAACCCGGTATGTTTTACCTCCCGATCTTAGAACCCTTTTTCCCACACCACTCTCTTTGAACAACTCTCAAGAGTGATGTGTGTCATTTTTGACCTAGGTTGTCAATCTAGCCCAAATCCGTTATAACAAGTTCTAAGACGTGAAATATGTGAGATATAACAATAAAAAGCACTACACACTCCCTATTTAATTTTCCAAGGGTTGATTTCACCAAAGTTTACATAATTCGGCTATGTGACTACTTTAGCTATTCATAACAACGGAGAAAACAACGAAATATAAATATATATATAGATACATATATATATATATATATATATATATATATATATATATATATATATATATATATATATATATATATATATATATATATATATATATATATATATATATGTATGCGTATATATATGTATGCGTATATATATAAATATATATATGACAAAAACGAAAGAAACAATAAAGAAAGAACGGAATTGAAATTATATTAAAACTATAACTAGTCGGGTTATTACACCGACATTATAACTAAATATATAGCTACATATAGGCCCCCAAAACATAATTAAAAAGAAAGGAAAAGAAGAAGAGGGATGGGGAAGAAGGGGGCAAAGATCACTCTGCTAATGCCCTCATATATATAGGCAAATTGATCAAGGCCGGACCGGTCCTGAAAGGGAACCGGACCGGTCCGGTGTCATCATTGCAAATCATTACTCGCATGTGCAAGCATGTGCACGGTTATAATATATATATAATTATATATTAAACTTCTAAAATTCATATCTTGAGTTGTAGACCTCCAAAAATCATGATTTAAACGTCATTAGAAAGCCCTCGGAATACTCTACAACTTTCATGAAAGACATTTCTTCAGAAAACGCCTTTTTGACGGGCCATTCCCATTACGTATCGTTTTCGGGATTTTCACTGATACGAATCGATTAGCCACTTGACCATCATTTGAGTTTTAGAAGTCCGATTGACTTGATTTAAAATGCTTTGGAAATATTATTTGAAGATCTACAACTTTCATTAAGGCCACTTCTTCAGAAAATACCGTTTTGAAGGGCCATTTGTTCGTCGAAGATATAAATCGTTAGTTGTACCACTAACCACTGAGCCACTTGACCACTTAAATTAGTGGCACACTCCTTTATCCCTAAAAACACCTCTTTTAGAGCTCAAAACGTGTCTTTACTCGGGGTATTGGTTCATCTTAAGATTCTGCAATGAAACACCAAAATACCAAACGTAAATCCTACACGACACTCCAGTTACTAAACCGGTACAAAAACTAATAAAAACACATAAAAACACGATATTTTATAAAATAGTCACGACTTATACATTTTTATGAAATCTAGGAATTAATGACTCGAAATGATACAAAAGTGCTCAAAATGATATCAGAAACGGGGTGAAAAGTTATAAAAATAACAATGAATTTTCCCGTCATCAACTTGCAATCCCAAAAAGTAGTTCATTTCTCCCATCATACTCATTTGGAATTTACTCTTCATTAGATTTGCAAACTTCTCACATAGCAATTCATTTTCAGAACCAAAAATTATGTCATCAACATAAATTTGTACCAGCAGGGTGCAGTTCCCTTCATTGATTCTGAAAAGAGTATTGTCAATGGTCCCTTTTGTAAAACCATTGTCAATTAAAAATTGAGATAGAGTCTCATACCATGCTCTTGGTGCTTGTTTTAAACCATAAAGTGCTTTGTTGAGTCTATACACTTTATCTTCTTGATCTTTAACTTCAAATCCAGGAGGTTGATGAACATACACCTCCTCTTCCAGAATGCCATTCAAAAAGGCACTTTTGACATCCATCTGATATACTTTGAAGTTTTTATAAGCTGCATGTGCCAGGAATAATCTGATAGCTTCCAATCTTGCAACAGGGGCATATGTCTCATCAAAATCTATTCCTTCTACTTGAGAATACCCTTTTGCTACTAGTCTGGCCTTATTCCATACAATGGTAACAGATTCATCAAGTTTGTTTCTGTATACCCATTTTGTACCAATTATATTTGCATGATTAGGCCTTTTCCACTAGTGTCCAAACTTGATTTCTTTCAAATTCATTCAATTCTTTTTGCATAGCAATTATCCAATCTGGATCTGAAATTGCTTCTTCAACAACTTTAGGTTCCATTTTAGATAGAAAACATATAAACATTGCTTCTAATTGTCTTCTAGTCCTCACACCTTCCTGTATATTGCCAATGACTTGCTCAGCAGGGTGATCCTTTAACCATTGTGGATTCTGGTTGGATTGATTTTCAGGAACCTCGTCTTCAGGAAGGTCTGCTGTTTCTTCAACAGGGGGTTCAGTAGATCCTTGAACTGCCTCAGTTGTTGCATCAGTAGTGTTATCAGCAGGGTGTTCAGCAGGGGGAGAATCAAAAACCTTTAAGTCATTGAATCTTTCCAAAACTTCAACACATTCTGGATCAGTGACTTGTTGATTCTCAGCAGGTTCTGAAGCTTCATCTTCCATTCCAGTGAACTTAGGTTCATCAAATACAACATGTATTGTTTCGTCATGTTTCAGTGTCCTTTTATTCAGTACCCTGAATGCCTTGCTGACTGAAGAATATCCTAAGAAAATTCCTTCATCTGATTTTGGTTGGAATGTCTTCAATTGTTCCTTATGATTGAAGATAAAACACTTGCTTCAAAATGGATGGAAATAGGATATATTAGGTTTTCTTCCATTCCAAATCTCATAAGGTGAGTTCAGTAGCTTCTTGTTCATTCATGTTCTGTTTTGTGTATAGAATGATGTATTGACTGCTTCAGCCCAATATCTTTCAGGCAGCAATGCTTCACAAATCATAGTTCTTCCTGCTTCTTTTAGAGTTCTGTTTCTTCTTTCAGCAACCCCATTTTGTTGAGGTGTACCTGCAGCAGCAAGTTGATGTAGTACACCATTTTGTTCACAATATTCTCTTATAACTTTATTGAGAAATTCAGTACCCTTGTTTGATCTGATCTTTACTATTGTCAAACTTTTCTCATTTTGCAACCTCTTCAAAAGTTCAGGCATCTTTTGATGTGTTTCACTTTTCTTGTTCATGAATATCACCCAAGTGTATCTTGAATGATCATCCACAACCACTAAGGTGTATTTCTTTCCTGTTACACTTGTTGGTGTTACAGGTCCAAATAGATCCATGTGCATCAGCTCCAAAACTCTTTCAGTTGATTGTTTACTCTTTGACTTGAAGCTTGACTTTGTTTGCTTACCTTGCTGACATGCATCACATATAGCATCCTTTTTGAATGTGATCTCTGGTAAACCAATCACCAGTTTCTTTTTCACCAACTGATTGATATCATCACAGTTTAGATGATTCAACTTCTTATGCCATAACCAGTTAAGTTCTGACTTGGTATGCACAATCAGGCATGTTTCTGGAACAGCAGTAGACCAATCTACAACATACATGTTTTGTTGTCTTCTTCCATCCAACACAACTTTATCACCTCTTTCACTAATGACAGTACAAGTGTTTTTGTCAAAAGTGAACTTGTATCCCATGTCACAGAATTGTCCAGTGCTCAGTAGGTTGTAGTCCAGTCCTTCCACAAATGCAACATTCCTGATTGTTAATCCATTTCTCACAAGTGTGCCATATCCTCTTGTGTAACCAGGTGTATTCTTGTTGCCAAAATTCACTCTTGGACCATCCTTTTCCACAAAATTTGACAAACAGTGCTTATTCTTTGTCATATGTCTGGAACATCCACTGTCAAAATACCAGACACCCTACAAAACAATGTTAATGCATTTTAGGTAACCAAACCTGTTTGGGTCCATAATGGTAAGTGGTAAGCATGACCCTTGACAAGTTTCCATAAGGTCTTCTTTGAAAGGTATCATACTTTGGTTCATACATGTATTCTACACATCCATAAGGTCTAACAATTGGTTGTGTAGGATTCACATATGCTTTCTGGCCTTTTGGAATATAATGCTGTTTAAAGTGATTTCTTTTGATAGAAGCACTAGGATAACCATAGGTTTGCTTTCTGTTAGGAACAACCCTGTAATATAGAGTCTGCTGAGGTCCCTGCTGAGGACTTGTATAAGTCCTCTGCTGAGCCCTCTGCTGATTCCATTGCTTAGGTTTTACCTTAGCAGCATGGTTATTTATGTTGTTTCTAGCATTAGGTGCAGGAATATTCCAATCATCATCAGTTGGGAACAGTCTACCTTTCCCCCTGAGATAAGTATTCCTTGAATGATTTGCATTTTTGGGTTTAGGATTCTTATCCTTGGAATATTTCTGGTTTTTCCCTTTTTGTGGTCCAGCAGACTTGGTAGCAGGTCTGCTATCAGTAGGTCTAGAAGGCACAATAGTCCTATTTTTAGATTTATTCTTTTTATTAGGAGCTGTTGAATTCTTTGACTTCTGATTTCGCTTCCTTGAAGCTTTCTCAGTAGGCTTTACTGCCTCAGCAACCCTTTTGGGAGTTGGATCATGTGCAGGCACAAACTTAGGACCAATTCTGGTACTAGGTTCAGTGACCTTACTAGATCCACTCTTATTGGATTGTTGAGTTCCAAATCCAAGCCCTGTTCTATCACCATAAGGCTTTCCAGATTTGAATGCAGTGGAGGAACAAGATGGTTCAAGCGGACTCGGCGGCTACGAGTGTTTAACAGGCTTATGTTGATTCGTCTTGACTTCTTTTTCTTTTCCTTTGAGAATTCTTAATTCAGCATTTAACCTTTCAACTTCTGATTGAAGAGTTTCTTTTTTAGCCTTCACAATCTCATAACCAGATTGTATTATCCTCATTTGATTATGGATGGCATCCAAACTTTCTTCATTGTCAGAATTTTTTGGATTTGAACCACAGGTTGATTCACAATCACTTCCAGCAGGAGTGTTTATAGATACAGTATTGTATACCTCCTTTGTTTCATCCATATTTGCCATTAAAGCATAATCTTCCATCTCAGTAACAAGTGCAGTATCATCAGATTCATTTCCCTTTTCTGATTCTACTTCATATCCTGATTCATCTTCAGCAACCATAGCTTTCTTGCCATGTCTTCTTTGTTGACTTCTGGTCTTCAGTAGGTCTGGACAGTCAGGTCTGAAATGTCCAGGCTTCTTGCAATTAAAGCAAAGATAATTAGGTTACTTTTTCTGTTTTAATTCAGGACAATCAGGTTTGAAGTGTCCTGGCTTCTTGCAATGATAGCACAAGTAATCATTATCTTTCTCTGATTCATATTTCTTCTTTTCACTGAATTTCTTTGTGAAATTCCTTGGAGAACCCTTTCCAGTTTTCATCATTCTGATTTTCTTGCTCAGTAGGGCAATCTGCTCTTGCATCTCATCCAGTAGATCATCTTGAGCTCCTGTTGTCTCTTCTTGATGTGAAGCAGCCAATGAAGTGGTCTTTTTGCTCTTCTTTTTCAGTCTCAGGCACAAGCTTTTTGCTAAATTCATAGGCCTTAAGATCTGAAAACAATTTGAAGGTGTCTTCTTCATGCAAACTCCTCATTTCTTCTATGGCAGTCACCTTCATCTCCCAAACTTCTTTTGCAGGTAATGCTTCTAAGATTTTTGAGTTGATTTCTTCTTGTGAGTACTTCACACTCAGTTGGGTGAGTTCATCCATGATTGCATTAAATCTAGATTCCATTTGTTCAATGGTCTCATTTGGATTCATTTTGAACTCCTGGAACTTCTTCTTTGCCACATTGATCTTGTTCTTTTTGATTGCATCAGTGCCTTCACAGATTAATTGTAACTTGTCCCATAGTTCCTTTGCAGTCTTGCAATCTTTCACCTTCATATACATATTGCTATCCAAAGTTACGTATATAATATCAATAGCGATATTGTTGAGATTTGCTCTTTTTCTATCTTCGACGAGTCCATTCCCTTTTTGGTTTTGGAATGTACTATGTCTCATCTCCCACTTATTCCGACTTGGTAATCTCTAGTGGTCCATCTGTCAGCACATCCATCATTTCATCATGTGTTGCAGCTAGATAAGCCTGCATACGACGTTTATACTCATCAAAACGATCTAAAGAACAAATCAACATTTTTCTAACATACTGGTTTTATCCATGATGCAAAGCTTTGAAAATCAATAACTTGAAAAAGTTTTCAAAGTATTTTCACAAGCACAAGTAGGATTACTTCAGAATAGAAGCACTGCTCTGATACCAATTGTTGGTCCCTTGAAAAGGCTTTGGTTATGTTTAGAGGGGGGGTGAATAAACTTAAAACTTAAAACTTTTGGAGTTAACAAACTCAGCAACTTAAGCAGCCTGCTGATACTTCAGTAGTCTGCTGACACTCAGTAGTATGTGGACTATTAAGTTTACTAAATTTGTGCAGCAGAATTATATCAAAAATTAAGCCTTATTACTTGTTGTTAAATATGATACAAAGTATTAGATACTCAGTAGTGTATGTGTGTGAATTCAGTTGCTAGATTCAGTAGATTGATGTGTTAGATAAACTAAGTGCATAATATAAATGCAGAAAGTAAGTGAGCAGATTATATAGTGGTTCCAGGTGGTGTAATCCTGTCAGTCCACTCTTCTCCTGTGATGTTGGAGGTAATTCACTGGAGATCTTTGATGTAGCTATTACAAAAATCCCTAAGTTGCTTGTCCTTCACCAATAACTATGGCTTCACAAACTGAACACTTAGAACAGGTAGGATTGCTGCTCCAAAGTCTTCCAATGGTCCTTGAAGGGTAGGATTGCCTCTTCACCAGCTCCACCACAACCAACAGTCTTTCACACCCAAAGATGCTTCACTGTCTTCAATATACTTCTTGTAAAAGAAAGATTGAATCAAGTAAGTGATTCAGCTTTCAGCAGCTTGATCAGGATGATATGATCAGCAGCTTGATCAGGATGATATGATCAGTAGCTTGATGTCTTCAAGTGTGTAAACTTGATGCAGCTTGAATGCAGATTACACTTGAAGATATTCTCTAGATCAGTAGCCTTATGCTCGGTAGGGTCAACAGGGTGTTTTTCTTGATTAGAAATCGAAGTTCGGGATTATCTGTATTTTTCTCTTAAATGTTCATCACTTGTATCTGAATTAGGAGTCCTCTATTTATAGGTAGGAGTCCTTGTGAATTATGTTTGAAATTCAAACATAGCCGTTTCAGATTTGTCTCCATCTTGACTTGCTTTTTCTGACTGTTCCTAGGACTGACACTGTCAGATTCCTTTTTGACAGTTTACAGTCTGTCCACCCTTTGACTTGTAACCATTGGATAAAGGTCTGAATCTTTCCAACGTCCATTTGATCTTAACCATTGATTTGTTTGATAAAATCAGAGGTTGTTAGCTATCCCTTTCTTTGTAATATTCCAATGTAGCTTTTGATTAAATCAAAATGTGTGTCCAGCAGGTTCCTGAGAACATAAGTCTGCTGATATACACATCAGTAAGCTTATCCTTATTATGCTGTGTTTAAAAACACTTCAGCTTACTTTCTTTTATCTAACTTTTATTTATGAAGTTAGATTACACCTTTTTGCATATAACTAAGTTCCAGTCATCACTTATCTTGTGCAACTTAGACCTTGTACACAAGGTATATGTAATCAGTTTAGGTCATCACAGACTTCCCTAAATTATGATTCCAAATCCTTGACTTTAATTACTAAGTTTGATCCCTTAGCCTTCAATTACTGAGTTTGAGCCCTCAGCCTTCATTCTTCAGCAGGTTCCTGACAAGTCTACTGACTCAGCTACCCTACTGATCTAGAATAGTCCGCGATGTAAGTCGGTTGTCCTTTTACGATGCTTGTTTGATCAAACCTATACAAGATCAAACTCTAATAAACCTATACATTTGATCTAGACATCTTTTTGCCTTTGCTCTATAACAGCTAGTCTGGCACTCATCACTAAAACTTAAAAATAAGTCCAACAATGATGAGTGTCTAAAGGCTTTCCACACTATCAAGAGCTTATTAGTTATGACACCAATCCTAATAGCACCTAATTGGAGTAAGGAGTTTGAAATTTTGTGTGATGCGAGTGACACCGCCGTGGGAGCAGTCTTAGGCCAAAAGAGAGATAAGATTTTCAAGCCCATTTACTATGCTAGTCACACATTGAATCCGGCTCAATGTAATCATGCCACTATTGAGAATGAACATCTTGCCGTTGTTTTTTCTTTCGACAAGTTTTGATCGTATTTGCTAGGTTCCAAGGCAGTTGTGCACACCAATCATGCTGCTCTTAGGTACCTTTTTTCCAAGAAGGACTTTAAACCAAGCTTGTTGAGGTGGATTTTTCTCCTTTATTCAACCTCAATCTGTAGCAAAGCAAACTGAAACACAGCACGAAGAATTGCCAGTTGGAAATCAGAAATTGATACTCAGCGGGCAGCTGATGAAACCCGACAACTGATGGTTAATCCTGATGATACTCAGGACAAGGACCAGATTGAAGATACATATGATCCTTCTGACTGTCTATCTAAGGATGAATTAGCCAAAGTTCATGAAAACTTGAAAATTGTACTCAGTCAGAGAGATACACAGAACAATCTTTTATCAAACATCTCTGGATATCTTGAGTATAGAACTAGAACTGATGTTTCAGTTCATGCAAGATTAGAGATGATTCACAAAGCAAGTTCAAGTTCTGCTTCAGAAATTGTGCTACTCAAGCAACAACTCGAAAATACAACCGCAGTAGATAGAGAAACTCATGCTCAGATTCATTGGCATATGAATCAACATATCTACGGGTTGGAAACTCAGCTTAAGGATGTACTTGCTTCTCAGCGCCAGATTTCGGAAGATCAAAAGGCAACTCATGCCCTGGTAGATCAGTTGTATGATGCCAAAAAGGGGGAAGCTGAAGAAGAAAAGCTGAAGTTACTTGGAGAGATGAAGCGACTTGAAGAAGAACTACAAAGTTACCGATCAGATCCTAAATCTTTGAAAAAAGAGTTAACTGATAATCAACTTATTGAAAAATACAGTCAGCCTGGAGACAGAAGAGTTACTCTTACAAAGGATCTGTGGACACAGTTTAACAAAGATTTCAATCCTATTAAAGCCAAGTACAAGGACAGAACATTCGAAGAATCCTTGAACTATTTTCTGTCAGATATCTACTCAAAACGAGAAAATTGCACAACACAAGAAGAATCTAAGGGTTGATGATAAAGCGAAGATTAAAGACAAGATCGAACAAATGAAAGCCGATCTAGCGAGAATTTGAAAGTTACTACTTGAAAGACTCAAGCTTACCCAAGCTAATTCAATGGAAAAGATGGAAAGAAAGTAGTCAAGTTGACTACAATAAGACTTTCTCAAAGGAAGACTCCAAGCTAGAAGAAAATTTTCGACTGTATGACAAAGCAAGAAAATATGACTCAGTCATGCAAAAAGCTAAAAAGAAGCTTAGTCTTTAGTCACAGTTATTTGAACATAATGTACTTATCCAGTTTTTGCCCATTCTAATGAAAACCAGTTTTCCAGTTTTACATTGCTTTACTTTGTTTTGATCTTTAAGATTTTCTTTTAGGGAGAGTTTTGGCATCATCAAAAAGGGGGAAATTGTTGGAAATAAAATTTATGTTTTGATGATAATTCATCTAATTTATTCAAAGTATTATCTTAACCCCATTGATGAAGTGTCGAAGCATTTGTTATAGTGAAAAGCTAAAAGATGTCTAGAAGCGAATGTATAAGTTTTACTAGAGTCCGATAATTGTATAGGTTACATCGACAAGCACCGTAATATTTAGCGTGTCGTAAACCGAAAAGCCGGAAATCATTTAGAAAACTAGAAACTACCAACACAAGCAACCGACTCGAGCACACCTACGTAAAACTGAAGAAGGTAAGTTCGCTGAGAGTTACAGACTCGGTTGGCTTATCTAGAAGATTGAAGAACTGAGGGTCACAGCACACCTTCATTTGAGTATTTCATCTGCACTAACGTCTTTGCATTAGGAAAAGTTACTTAGAGTCTTGAGGAGCCATAAAAAGGCTTTGGATGGAAGTTGGCGGATATCTCGGGAATAAGCCCTGAGATAGTAAAGCACAAAATCATTCTGAACGAAGATGCACGGTCGGTGCATCAACCACAAAGAAGGATTAACCCTCGTATACAAGAGGTGGTGAAGAAAGAGGTCATAAAAATGCTCGAGATGGGGATAATCTATGCCATTTTAGACAGCGAGTTGGTGAGCCCCACACAGGTAGTTCCGAAAAAGAGAGGTATGACTGTTATCCCTAATGTTGATAAAGGGTTAATTCCTACGCGTCTTCGTTACTGGCTATCGTGTATGCATAGATTATAGGAAATTGAATGATGCTACAAGTAAAGATCATTTTCCCATTCCTTTTATTGATCAAATGCTAGAGCACCTAAGTGGTCATGCTTTTTATTGTTTCCTAGATGGGTTTAATGGTTATTATCAAATTGTTCTAGACCCCTAGGACCAAGAGAAGACCACTTTCACCTTCCCATATGGAACCTTCGCATACAAAACAATTCCATTCGGGTTGTGCAATGCACCCACGACATTCCAAATGTGCTTGGTGGCCATCTTTGTCGATATGATAGAAAAGTTGTCAATAGTCTTCATGGATGATTTTAGTGTGTTTGGAGATTCTTTTGATGAGTGTTTGGGGTATTTGGATAAGGTATTGCAAAGGTGTGAGGACACCGACCTGGTGTTGAATTGGGAGAAATGTCACTTCATGGTAGAAGAGGGAATAATTTTAGGCCATAAGATCTCAAGATATGGCATTGAGGTTGACAGGGTGAAGGTGGAGGCAATTGAGAAGCTCCCACCCCCTATGAACTTGGAAACACTTCATGGATTTCCTAGTCATGCACGGTTCTATAGAAGATTCATTAGGGATTTTTCCAAAATTGCCAAGCCCCTTACTCACTTATTAACCAAAGATGTGCCGTTTGTTTTCGATGATTGTTGGTCCCTTGAAAAAGATTTGGTTAAGTTTAGAGGGGGGGGGGGGGTGAATAAACTTAACACTTAAAAATTTTGGAGTTAACAAACTCATCAACTTCAGCAGCCTGCTGATACTTCAGTAGTCTGCTGACACTCAGTAGTCTGCTGACTGTTGAGTTTACTGAATTTGTGCAGCGGAATTATATAAAAAATTAAGCCTTATTACTTGTTGTTAAATATGATACCAAGTATTGGATACTCAGTAGTGTATGTGTGTGAATTAAGTTGCTAGATTCAGTAGATTGATGTGTTAGATAAACTAAGTGTAGAATATAAATGCAGAAAGTAAGTGAGCAGATTTTATAGTGGTTCCAGGTGGTGTAATCCTGTCAGTGCACTCTTCTCCTGTGATGTTGGAGGTAATTCACTAGAGATCTTTGATGTAGTCGTTACAAAAATCCCTAAGTTGCTTGTCCTTCACCAATAACTATGACTTCACAAACTGAACACTTAGAACAGGTAGGATTGCTGCTCCAAAGTCTTCCATTAGTCCTTGAAGGGTAGGATTGCCTCTTCACCAGCTCCACCACAACCAACAGTCTTTCACACCCAAAGATGCTTCACTGTCTTCAATATACTTCTTGTAAAAGAAAGATTGAATCAAGTAAGTGATTCAACTTCAGCAGCTTGATCAGGATGATATGATCAGCAGCTTGATGTCTTCAAGTGTGTAAACTTGACGCAGCTTGAATGCAGATTACACCTGAAGATATTCTCTGGATCAGTAGCCTTATGCTCAGTAGGGTCAGCAGGGTGTTTTTCTTGATTAGAAATCGAAGCTCAGGATTATCTGTATTCTTCTCTTAAATGTTCATCACTTGTATCTGAATTAGGAGTCTTTATTTAAAAGGAAGAGTCCTTGTGACTTATGTTTGAAATTCAAACATAGCCGTTTCAGATTTGTCTCCATCTTGACTTGCTTTTTCTGACTGTTCCTAGGACTGACACTATCAGATTCTTTTTTGACAGTTTACATTCTGTCCACCCTTTGACTTGTAACCATTGGATAAAGGTCTGAATCTTTCCAACGTCCATTTGATCTTAACCATTGATTTGTTTGATAAAATCAGAGGGTGTTAGCTATCCCTTTCTTTGAAATCTTCCAATGTAGCTTTTGATTAAATAGAAATATGTGTCCAGCAGGTTCCCGAGAACATAAGTCTACTGATATACACATCAGTAAGCTTATCCTTATTATGCTGTGTTTAAAAACACTTCAGCTTACTGTCTTTTATCTAACTTTTATTTATGACGTTAGATTACCCCTTTTTGCATATAACTAAGTTCCAATCATCACTTATCTTGTGGAACTTAGACCTTGTACACAAGGTATATGTAATCAGTTTAGGTCATCACAAACTTCCCTAAATTCTGATTCCATATCCTTGACTTTAATTACTAAGTTTGATCCCTTAGCCTTCAATTACTAAGTTTGAACCCTCAGCCTTTAGTCTTCAGCAGGTTCCTGACAAGTCTACTGACTCAACTACCCTACTGATCTAGACTAGTCTGCTAATGTAAGTCAGCAGACCTTTTACAGTGCTTGTTTGATCAAACCTATACAAGATCAAACTCTAATAAACCTATACATTTGATCTAGACATCTTTTTGCCTTCGCTCTATAACAGCTAGTCTGGCACTCATCACTAAAACTTAAAAATAAGTCCAACAATTTCCCCATTTTTGGTGATGATGCCAATACCCTCCTAACAGCAAAGCAAAAAGATAAAAAAACAAATACAGAACAAATGTAGTTATTTTTCATTATAATCAGTTCTTCAAAGGTATTACAGTCTAGATACAGCAAAAGATAAAACATATAAAGTATGCTAATCTACTGTCTTCTTTCCTTTTCTTCCCTTGCTTTCTCCACTTGTTCTTGATAGGCTCTTATCTCTCTGATCATTTCTCTCATCCATTCATTTTCAATCAGAGAGAAGTCAACATGAGTATTCACTTGTTTCCACCAGTGCCATGCTTCAGGTAGAGTAAGATTAATCTGATGAACTCTGAAGCCTAAACGCATGTATACTTCTTTAAACTCATTAAGTGACTCTTTTGCATTAGTGGTAGGTAGACTCCTTCCACCTCTACCACCTCTTCCACCTCTACCACCTCTGTGTGCAGCCCTCAAGGATTTAACTCTTGCTTCCCAAAATTTGAGTCCAAGAAAAGAATTGAGTCCCTCATGAAAACCTTTATCATGATAAGGTCTTCTTTGGCTGTTGTCGACCTTCTTGTATTCTTTGAGAAGATCATCAGTAAGTGGAAGTCTGCCAGGTGCTGGCTCCCTAAAAGCATTAGTGTCATCTTCCCATCTTTTCTTGGCAAAGATTCTGGCAGCCTCTTTTGCTACTGTTGTTTGGCTCTCTTCCCCCTTATTGACATTATCAACAAAACGGGACAGTAGGCCATGTACACTCTCCTGTGTGAGCACTAGGTTGTTCTGTTGACCCTCCATAATTTCAGTCCTAGTGTCAATAGCTTTGATCCTTCCTTGCAATGTTTGCTCCAGTAGAGTTATCCTCTCAGTGATTTTAGGATCTAATACAGCAGGTTGCAGTGTTCCAGCAGATTCAACCACAAAGAAGCTTAGGTGTCTCAGCAAGCTTGTCAAGTTTCTGATGAATGGATGTAAATTGGCCTTTCAGAAACTTGTCCTTCAGTGTATTTCCTTGCTTGATCCCCTTCACATCTTGAGCAAGGTCAGCAAGAGCATATTGAGTGGAGGTTATATTGGAAGCGACAGATTCAGTGGTTCTTCCTCTATTCTCCACTAAATTCATCAAGTCTTCAAATCTCTGCTCTTGCCTGTCAAGTTGAGTTCTTAAATTTGCAATGTCATTTCTAACAGTCCTGAACTCATCCAAAACATGTGCTGGTACCCCACCAGCCATTCCTCCATCAGCTCCATCAGCAGGCTCTTCTACATTGTACTGTTGCCTCTGTCTGCTGATAACCAAAGCATAGCTCATATCCTTTCTAGCAGGGTTAGGTCCTTGGAATTCTTCCAGAATGGGATCAAGAGAAGGTTCTTAAAAAACTGGTACAAATGCCTGTTGAGGTTCATCATCAATAGCTTCTTCCTCAGGCATTTGAAACTCCTCAACACTGTAGTCATAGTCCAGCAGCTGCTCATCCTCATCAATAACAGCAGTCTGCTGACCATCTTTCCCTATAGTGGTCTTGTCTCCAGTAGGCTCCACTACAGCAGCCTGTTCAACAACAATAGCAGGGGTTTCCTCCAAACCCAAAGATAGTTCCAACCTTTGTCCAGGTGCTGTTTGAGACTCATCAACATGTACCTCCTCTTCCAACCTTTGTCCATGTGCTGTTTGTACCTCAGCAACCTGTACCATCTGTGCCACAACAACTTGTTCAGGGAATACATCCATATTTTCTTTTTGAAATTCCCTTAAATCAGAAATCCTTCTTAGAAAGTTTCCAGCCTTGGTTAGAGTGTCCTCAGTGTCAATGCGGTCTTGATATTGAATTGAATCCTCAGAACTGACATTAGGCTCACTAAAATCAGTTATCCTTTCTTCATCTGAATCCACAGTCTGCTGATCATCAACATGCTCAGCAGGTTCTACAACAAATAAAGGGTCTATCTCACCAACCATCCTGTTTGCACCAATAGAAATTCCATCATTGATTTGTGCCTCTAGATCATCCATGGTGAGATTCTCTAGATCCTCATCCATTTGTTCAGTCTGCTGACCCTCAGCAGACCTACCAGCATCAGTGGATTGTTGCATACTTTGTTCATTCAATAAAGCAGTCCCAATGCTTCCTCCTGGACCAGAGGGGAAGTCATCACCAGAATCAGATGATGAATCATCACTGTCTGATTCATCTCTGGGGTTTCTGAACTTGATACCCTCTTTCTTCTGTTGTTCATCAAACAGATCCATCAATCTTGATTGCAATAAAGAGGTATCAACCAGATCTAGCAAATTTTCCACTCCTAACTTCTCAAAAGCCCATTCTTCAAAATTTGTCATTGGTTCTGTAGCTGGATTTTGTCTTTTATAGAATCCAAACTTCCACTGAAAATAGTTTGCAACCAGTAGAAGTTTAGGATCAACAAATCCTTCCTTTTTCTTCTTCTCATGTCTCTCAAATGGCATGGTTGGTGTTCTGGGAGCTATTTCAGGACCTTGCTGACCTTCAAAGGTCTCAACAAGTAAATTTAGTGTTTCTTCCACAGATGCTTCTAGGTCAGTAGGTTGCTCAGGTTGTATGTTAGTCCCTACTACCTCCATCTGTACTACACTTGGTTACCCCTGACTTATATGCTCATCAGCAGGGTTAGCAACAGATTGCTCTTCCCTCTGAACTATTGCAGGACTTGCGGTGGTCTTGTACAACTTTTCCATTTCCACAAAGCAGGTGTAGACTCGTAGTTTGTTGTGGTTCTTCTACAAGTTGCTCAAAAACAACTTGTGCAGTTACAGTAGGCTCAACAGCCTTTGCAGAAGAGGATTCAGTAACTTCAACAGCAGGCTCAGTTTCAGCAGTCTGCTGTGATTCTTCAGTAGGTTGCTCAATAACAACCTCTACATCCTCAGTAGGCTTGATAATAGTTAAGGGCTCAGCCTCAATAGCCTTTCCTACTTCTTCTTCTTCTTCTTCTTGTTGCCTTTGAGCCTCCAAAGTTTTCAACTGTTTCCCTTTGCCATGTTTCTTCTTTTTGGCAATCTCTTTCATTCTTTTGGAAAGTTGCTCGTTTCAATTTCGTATCTTTTCTCTTCTTCCGGCTTCCTTCTCGTTGCTCCTTCAAGATTTCAGCAATAATCTTCTTCTTTGCAATAACAGGGTCAGTAACCTCAATTTCTACTGAACCCTCAGCAGACTCAACAGTCTCTGCTGTTTGCTTCCTTGTCTTTCTAGGCTTTAATAATTCTGTAATTTTTCTTGTGTCAGCGGCCTTCCTCTTTTCAGTAACCTTCTTAGGTGCAACAGGCTTAACAACTTTCTTAACCTGCTCACCACCATCATCATCATCTCCACCATCACCATCACTTTCAGTACCCTCATCATCTACATTTTCATCATCATCCAGACCAGGGATATGAGTAGCAAATTCTAGCATGAATCTGGATTTGTTAATCTTTTCAGATAAAACATCAGGTATCTAAAAATGATTCAGCAGGGTTTGAATCATTAGACCTAAAGGCTTGACCTTGGACTTCCTTGTACCATCTCTATCTTCAATACACACTTTCTTCATGTAGTGTATGACGAATCCAGCCCAATCAAACTTCATACTTCTGTAGATGATGATCAGCAGGTCTATTTTTGGTCCAGACAGTGTATCTAGGCTTCCAACAAGTCCCAAAATGGTTTTGGCTATCCATTTGCTCAGCAGGTTGTACTCATAGCCAATATACTTCACATTAATGCCCATATTTGAAGCAATTGTATCATCTGTATTTATTGAATCCACAAACTTCATTCTTGGTAGATTCATTGCTTCAGGATTGGTGGGTGCATTATTTCCAGGTGCAAAATTAAATACCTCTCTCAGTAGGTCTGAAGATATTTCAATCTCTCTTCCATTAACAGTTGTAGTGAAGGCCTCTCTACCTTCATGTATGGCAATGTTTCTCCAGAATCACATTGACATAAGAGATTCGTTCCAGTCTTCTGTTTATAACACCTTCTAGCCCAAAGAAACCGTCCGATTCTTCGTCCAATATTAATGGCCAACTCAGTGGAGTTACAGTCAGTAACATATCCTCTTACACTCTGACTGGTTCCAATATGAACCTCATCCTTCTTTGCCATTGTTGTAAGAAAAAGATGAAGAAGATAGCTCTCAAATCTCTAGTTCACACAGTGTATACGCAGAGAAAATCGATCTGAGTTTTTGTAAGTAGCCTCTGTATATAGGTCTGTATATATATAGACAGATGTGGCTGAAACTGTCAGAACACGTACTGTGCATTAACCATGATTAAATTTGAGTGAATACAGTCTTGACACGTGGCCCATTACTTTTTCACAATGTTTTGTAACCGTCAGATCGTGTAACTTTGGTTATAAGGATAGAATAAATATCCCGCCATTTGCTTTTTGACTTTTGTAAGTTTGACTGTGTAATATTTCCTTCAGTAGCCTTGTCATCAGTAGACTTGTCTCAAAGCAGCCTGCCGACAGAAAGTCTCAGCAGCCTGCTGACGGAAATACTCTACTGATACTTAAATCCGTTTGTGTTGTCCAATTGATAATACAAGATGAAGTTTAATACCAATGACTGATCTGTCAAGTGAGCTCACCCAACATGACAAAGACTAATCGCCTTGGCAACTTCATTTGCTCAGTTGTCCAACCATAAATACATGAATTGTTGATAAAAATGACTAATCTGCTAAGTGAGCTCACCCAACATAGAAAAGACTAATCCCCTTGGTGAATTCCAGTACACTGCCGATTAAGATTATATCAGTCAACTTTTATAATTCCAAGTTTAGTCCTTAGTTTAGCAAATCATCCGTCCAATGGTTTAGTGAAAATATCGCAAGTTGATCTTCGGTAGGGATATAAAGAACCACCACATCTTTCTTTTCAACATGATCTCTTATAAAATGATGTCTCACATCAATATGCTTGGTTCCCTTAGGACGACCCGTTTTAGGTAGTAATCTGTGACATAATCGATATAATAACTGTACTCTAATCCGATAAACATTCGATTCCCTTAGGACGATCCGTTAACACCCTTTACTACGAACCTTATACTTGGGGTGTTTCGGTTTATAAATTTAAAACGAGTTTTTACCGAACAAGTTTTTGGCGCCGTTGCCGGGGAGTCGGTAACGGTTGTCAGATTCTTCGTAGTGCTGTTTTCTGTGTCGGCAGTATTTTGGCCATAACTTTCGGCTTGAGTGTCCGTTTGGCGCGCAGGACCCCAATTCGGAAAGCTCGTTCCGACGCCGACGACTTAGTGAACCGACGTAGGCCGTTGAACAACGTTTTTGAGGTCAAAAATCCACTGTTTTCCCTTCCATTTTAGCCCTAGAAGATTTCAACACATTTTTTTTCACCGTCTTAGTGTTTTTCCTGTTTTAGCTTTTTCGTAGGTAGGTTTCTTTTCCTGTTTCCGTTTCTATATCTTTTCTAAATTAAAAAAAATAATAAAAAATAAATAAATATAATAAAAATAATAATAAAAACTTTCTGAACGAGCGTTCACCCATACTGAACGCCCGTCTGCCCCCCAACTTGTCTTCTGAACGCTAGTTCAGTGACCTGAACGAGCGTTCACCTCCAGAATCCTCTTCTCTCTTCTCTCTTTCTAAACCTCTAAACCCTCTAATCTTCTCTACATTCGTTCTCATCAACCCTAAGGTTGATTTCTCCCTGTTATGCTCTTCCGGTTTATGCAAACCAGGAGTAAGAAAGGACCTCTTGTCTTTAATCCCGAACCTGAGCGATCTATTATCAGGAGAAAGCTCTTCCCTAATCCAGACATCATGGCTAAAGAAGTTCCGAATGCAGACCCTCAAGCCCAGATGAATCTGATTCTTCAACAGATGCAAGCAATACAACAACAACAGAATCAACAAGCTGGGATAAATAATCAATTTCAACAGTTCCGTCAGAACCAGCTGAACCAATTAAATCAAGACCCCTATGCTCCCTATCTTGACCAAGACTTCCTGGAAGGGCATAGACCTATTCGCCCTCCAGACATGGGGCAAGCGAACTTTGATCTGAAAAATGGAGTGGTAGGACTGGTCCAGAATAGTTCTTTTCATGGCACTGCTGATGAAGATCCTCATGACTTCTTGTCCACCTTTGTTCAAATCTATGAAGCAGGCCACTATCCTGGTGTTGATTCTGAGATTGTCAAATTAAAACTCTTCCCGTTTGCTCTAAAGGGTGAAGCAAACCGTTGGTTTAAATCTTTAGCCCATCATTCTCTCCGTACCCGGAATGATGTCAAAAGAGCCTTTGCTCGAAGTTTGTCTCACCGGGACAATCATGGACATGAAAAGGGAGATAGCCACATTTGAACAACTTGATGGTGAGAGTGTGGGGAAAGCATGGGAGAGACTAAATCTGTTGATGAGGAAGTGCCCCAACCATGGATACAGTAGACATGAGCTACTAGAGTTATTCTACAGAGGTGTCTCTCAACCAAATAGAGATTTCCTTGATTCGACTGCTCATGGTTCCTTCCTAGAGGGAGGTGATGATCCTGCTTATAGGGTAGCTGAAACTATAGCAAAGAATAACATGTGGTCAACTCCAAGGAAGACCAATGTTAGTGGGAATAATAAGGAATCTCGTCTGCGAGCAATTTCCGAGACTAAGGTGTTAGTTGCTCAAATGGAAGTAATAAGCAAGCGGCCTAGCCAATTTACAAATGCAAAGAAGCAACAAGGGCCGTCCGTCGATGTGAATTACCTGGGAATGCAGGCGGGGAATGAGATGAATGAGGAAGTGAATTTAATGAAGAATCATAATCAAACCTTCAGGAACTTCAATCAGGACCAGAATCATTCCGGATTTCAACGTCCCAATTTTAATCAAGCCAATGCACCACCTGGCCCATCCAATTTTAAACCTTCTTTCAACTCAAGTTATCAAAGACCACCACCTGGGATGGTTAATCAATCTCACAATCCTAACTCCCAAAGACCTCAAGGTGGTTGGAATCAAAACCAACATCATAACCAAACCACCTCTTGTGTTCCCCAACATAAGTTTGATGAGCTAGTAGACATGGTGAAGACCCTGGCTACTAGTGTCAAAACAATAGAGAGACAAAGTTGGCCGGATGGCGAGACCAACAAGCAAACGAGACCCCACGGTAAACTTCCAAGTTATGCCGAAAGAAATCCTAAAGCGAGATGTCAATGTTTGCACCGCCATCACACCTCAATGGGAGTATGGAGGCGAAGAGCTGAATGAGGTTACTTTAAGAAGTGGTAAGGGTGGGACCCGGAAAGATGTCGGGAAACGAGTAGCCCCTCCCGACGCCATAAGTTCAGGAGGGGGCAATCAGAAGTTAAATACCGAAGAAAGCAACAGTGAGGAGGATCTTAATGATGACTCTTCGGGTGATGAAAATGATTCTGATAGAGAAATGAGGAAAAGTCAGGTGGATGTACCCCTGACAAAGAAGAGGGAGGAAAAGTTTGTCAGATGGAAGGATAAGGAAGACGAAGCCATAAAAAATCAAGCCATGAACAACGATAAAGCCCTTCCTTATCCACCAAAGAAGAAAGAGAATACCCTCAGTCATGACAGACAATATGACGGAGTGAGGAGGATGCTTAGAGACACCAAAGTGAGTATACCCCTAGCTGAGGTATTGACTGAAATGCCTAAGTGCTCTAAGTATCTTAAGGAAGTTTGTGGAAGCAAGAAAAAGCTTCAAGGGATGGCAGAAGAAGTTTTAAGAGAAGATTGCTCTGTGGTTTCACAAAAAGTTTCTACTAAGCGAGGTGACCCCGGGAGACCTTCAATCTCTTGTGAGATTGAAGGCCACATGTTCCAAAACGTCTTATGCGACTCAGGGACCTCCATAAATGTGATGCCATTGAACGTCTGCAAAAAGCTCGGTTTAGATAAAAGAATGCGGGAACGCCCTATTTCTCTTCAGATGGTAGACTGATCTAGCCGCTCAGCAGCCGGTTGTGTTGCCAATGTTCTTCTCCGTGTTGAACTTTTGGTTTTCCCTACTGACTGGGTTATCTTAGACTATCCACCTGACAAAGAGATGCCCCTAATTCTAGGCCGGACCTTTTTGGACACCTCTGGCCGCCCTCATCGATTTCTGTAAGGGTCAGATTACGCTTAGAGTCGATGATACATCTGTTACCTTCACACGAGGGAAAAGTCCTGAGGAAACCTTGATTGAAGAAATCTCGTTCGTTGAAGCAATTTATGAGGACGGAGAAGATGCCAACTCTGAAGAAGCGGTAGAGCTAACAGAGATAGGTGTTTTCGAAGCTATAAACATTACAGATCAAGCTGACTGTGGACCATCTTCTGTTTCATTACAGGCCGTAGTCACCGACGAGTCGTCTTCACAACTTGTTCACAATGAGCCTGTCAATGAACAAGACACATGGAGATTCCCAGCAATGAACGATGATTTCAAAGAGCTGCATCAGGAAGACTTTAACCCTGTAGAAGAGGAAGCCCTGATGGGTAGTTGGGATGAAGTGGATTTCTGGAGAGAGACTACTCATTGGGAGGTTGATGATTGGGAACAGCTAGCAGAGGAGCTAGAAGAAGAAGAGTTGAGAAAGATGATCAAGCATAAGAAGGAGGAAGCGGGTGCTGACTGAAGGATCCCTATGGATGACGTGATCCAGTACCTTTTTGGGGTTATACCTCGGGAAGATGAGGTATTCTTCAGTCAACCACTTCAAGCCCATAAGGAAAAAGGTGGCCCCTTAAAATCCAGTATTGAGCAACCACCTACTGACTTGGAGCTTAAACCGCTTCCGCAACACCTTAAGTACATTTTTCTTAAGGATGGTGATAAGTTACCCTTGATCATCTCTTCAAAACTCGAGCCCGAGCAAGAAGCACTGCTGATAAAAGTGCTTGAAAAGAACATCCTCGCGTTCGGATGGCAAGTGGGTGATATCCGAGGAATCAGCCCCGATGTGTGCATGCATAAAATCCGAACGGAGGAAGGAGCTAAGAAAGTCGGACAACCTCGGCGAAGGCCGAATCCGCACACGCAGGAGGTTGTCAAGAAAGAAGTCATAAAATGGTTAGATATGGGAATCATCTATGCAATCGCCGACAAGTGAGTGGGTTAGCCCCACCCAAGTTGTGCCAAAGAAGGGAGGTATTACCGTGGAAAAGAATGAAAAGGGGGAAGAAGTAGCTTTACGCCTTGTGATCGGCTACGTGGTCCGCATTGATTATCGCATTAAATGAAGTCACCGCCAAAGACCATTTCCCCTTACCTTTCATTGACCAGCTTCTTGAAAGACTGAGTGGTCATAAGTATTATTGTTTCCTCGATGGATATTCTGGTTACTTCATGATAGCCATCGACCCTAATGACCAGGAGAAGACTACATTTACGTGTCCATCAGGCACTTTTGCTTTTCGCAGAATGCCTTTCGGGTTATGCAATGCACCAGCGACATTCCAACGGTGCATGTTGGCCATCTTTGACGGACTTGTGGAGAAATGTATGGAAGTCTTCATGGATGACTTCTCAGTCTATGGTGATAGCTTTGATGAGATCTTGGAAAATCTAGATATGGTACTTCAACGATGTGTTGAAAAGAATTTAGTGCTTAACTGGGAGAAATGCCATTTTCTAGTAGATGAAGGGATTGTTCTGGGACACAAGGTGTCTAGTACCGGTATTCAGGTTGATAAGGCTAAAGTAGAGGCCATTGAAAAGATGACGTACCCGAAAATAGTGAAAGAGGTACGAGGTTTTCTAGGTCATGTTGGCTTCTACAGGCGGTTTATTCAGGACTTTTCTACCATCGCCAAGCCCTTATCTAACCTTCTGAAAGATGATGTTGAGTTCTTGTTTGATGCAAAATGCAAGGAAGCTTTCAATTGCCTAAAGGATAAGCTCATAAGTGCCCCTATCTTGATCGCACCTGACTGGACTAAGCCTTTTGAAATAATGTGCGATGCCTCTAACTACGCAGTGGGCGCAGTTTTAGGTCAGCGAATTGACAAAAAATTCAGGCCCATTTACTATGCGAGCCGCACCTTGAACCCGGCTCAATGCAATTACACCATGACTGAGAAGGAATTCTTAGCCATCGTTTTTGCTATCGACAAGTTTATAAGTTACCTTCTAGGGTCTCAAGTTGTGGTTTGGACAGACCATGCAGCCCTACGCTACCTTATGGACAAAGCAGATGCAAAACCAAGGTTACTCAGGTGGATTCTAATTTTGCAAGAGTTTGACCTGGAGATCAAAGATAAGAAGGGTAGTGAAAATATTGTGGTTGATCACCTGTCTCGCCTAGTAAATGAGGGTGGCGAAAATCACAAGGAAATATGCATCGATTTCCCTACTAAGCAATTGATGAAGCTTGATACAGTTAGGCCGTGGTATGCTGATTACGTCAACTACTTAGCAGGTGGGCATTTAGAAGAGATGACGTATCAGGAAAAGAAGAAATTTTCAGCGACTTAAAGTATCTCGTGTGGGAGGATCCATATCTGTTTAAAGTCTGCAAAGACGGGTTGCTTAGAAGGTGCGTTCCGGAACATGAGCAATGGGATATCTTAGAGCAATGTCATAGTGGTCCCGCTAGTGGGCACTACGGAGCACCTAAGACAGTCACAAAAATCCTTCAAGCTGGTTTTTACTGGCCTACTTTGTTTAAAGATGTTGAAGCCTTTTGCAAAGGCTGTGATAGATGCCAAAGAGTAGGGAGACTCAGTAATAGGATGGAGATGCCTTTGAGACCTATCTTGGAATGTGAAGTTTTTGACGTCTGGGGCATTGATTTTATGGGACCGTTCCCATCATCATGCTCTAACAAATATATTCTGGTCTGTGTGGACTATGTTTTCAAGTGGGTAGAGGCCATAGCCACCCAAACCAATGATCACAAAGTTGTAAAGAAATTCTTGCAAAAGAATATCTTTACTAGATTTGGTCGTCCTAGAGCCCTTATCGTGATGAAGGTTCGCATTTCTGTAATGCACCACTGGATAAAATTCTTGAGAGATATGGTGTCAAGCATAGAATTGGTACACCATTCCACCCCCAAACCAGTGGCCAAGTCGAGGTGAGCAACAGAAGTCTAAAGCGGATTTTGGAGAAAACCGTGAATTCCAATAGATCCAACTGGAGTCTGAAGTTGGATGACGCACTTTGGGCTTATCGCACTGCGTTTAAGACCCCTATGGGTACGTCACCCTTCCAAATGGTTTATGGCAAAGCTTGCCATTTACCGCCGAGCTTGAGCACGAGAGCTTCGGGCTATTAAATTCTTGAATTTCGACAGCCAGCTTTGTGGGGAAAAGAGGTTATTGCAATTGAACGAGCTCGATGAGTTCCGACTCCGTGCCTACGAGAATTCGAGAATCAGTAAGGAAAGAACGAAGGCACTCCACGATGCTAAGATTAAAGATCGGGAATTCAAAGTGGGAGACATGGCTTTGCTGTATAACACCAGGCTCCATCTTTTTGCTGGTAAGCTTAAATCTAGATGGTCTGGCCCCTTTGAGATTCTTGATGTTCATACTGGTGGAGCCATTACGTTGAAAGGGTATGGTGATCAACCGTTCAAAGTCAATGGTCACAGGATTAAGAAGTACTTTGGGCAACCCAAGGAAATTCCTGAAATACTATACTTTCAAAACAAAAATGAAACGGTTGAGTCATTTATTTGTGAAGAGATTCCATCCGACTTCTTTGGAGTGGATGATGACATTATTACCCCTATCCTTGCAGATCATTCTGTCAATGTTCCTGAGCCTGTTAGCATACCTCAGCCGAATCTGAGAAACAAGAACAAGAAGAAAAGAGTCAGTGCTGTATGGAGAGAAAAATTTCATGATCTTCTCGCGCACGTGACTTGTTGTTGTGGCGAAAACCATTTCCGTCCTAGTCATTCTGATTCTGACAGAGAAGTGGTTAGCCTCAAACCCAAGTGGCCTGATCCAGGTTGACTTGGTTTACTCTGTCCAGCTAATGACAATAAAGAAGCGCTACTAGGAGGCAGCCTAGTCTTTTAAGTTACTTTTTAGTTAAGTTTTTAGGGCATTAGGAATAAAACTATGGTGATTTGTGTGTTGGTTATCCCTGTCCTATTTGTGAATGCTTTATTTGCCCATTTCTATGTGCATTCATGTTTACTCATATACCTCTTGTACCCCGAGATTATATGCTATGTCGAGTGTTGCAGATACTGTTGAGCGGGTTTTGCCAGTTATCACTTTTAGTGTTGTCTGTTCATGCTACAAGTTGCAGCGGTACGTTCATGTTACGGCCTGACCACTATCAACCTACAGCCCGACAACCACTTTGAAACCAGCTAAGTATTCTTTTCTTTTATTTGCACATTCTGAGGACATAATGTGATTTAAGTGTGGGGGGTGTCTAAATTGGGAATGTTATCATGCTATATCTTCTGAAATTGAGTAAATGTGATTTTCTCGAAAATTTTAAAATTTTTCAAAGTAAACTTGGATAATTGTAAATCTTGACCATATAATTGAAACAAATGGCTTGCTAGCTGTAGTTTCCTGACAATGATTTTATGTGACTTTGAGAGATAATTATAGCATGCTTTTACTGATTTGAGATAATATTCATTTCACACTCACGAAAGCCTTTGATATTGAAGCAAAAAATTTTGAACTGTATCCTTTCACTATTTTAGTGATTTATCTTAGAGAGATTTGGTCTTAAATAGTAACAGTGAAGTAACACCTAAGTTCAGTACGTGCACTGTGAATATCTGAAGGTTTGAATGTGATAGGTGAAACGTAACTAATGTTTTTGAAAAAGTTGAGTTAATAATAAATAAATGGGTGTGTTGGAAGCTGGTTAATGATTGGAGTGCGGTAAGGCATTATCCTGAAATGTCCTATTCCACTATGATGACCAAAAGCTCACGACAGTCAGGAAAAGCTACCCTATGATTTGAGTAAGGTAGGGTGTTATCCCGAAACATCCTATTCTACTATGACGGGTAAGAGCTCATTTTGATGTGCGTCAAAGAAGAAAAAAGTAAGTGAAGAAAAAATTAAAGACTTTGTTATTGTTGAACTTATACCCAGTATAAACCGAATGATATGCTGTAGGGATTATCCTACTGAGTGCGCGGGAAGACTTTGTGTGGAACGATTACTGCCTATACCTAGGATAGTCATTAAAATTATTTGAGAGGATATTTGTTTGAGAGGATTGTGGAGATTGAGAAGGGCTTGTCACACACGCACAGAATCTATCTCTATGTTGGTATCACTTGCTATAGTTGTTGTATCTTTTGTCCCGTGAGTTAGGGATCTATGTGGATTGCATGAAAGTGAGCTAGTTTTGATTGTTTTGTTCGGGACGAACAAAAGTCTAAGTGTGGGGGATTTGTTTACGACTAATTTTGTGGTTTTTATCGCTTTATTCCGTAATAATATTCTTCGTATTTTATTACTTTTTATAGAAAAGTAGGAGTTTAATTGAAATATTGAGGGGTTGTGTATGAAAAGGATTAAAATGCAAATTCGAGCTATTTATGTGGTTTATTAGTCATTTTCTATCTATATATATATATATTTCTACAGTTTGCATGTTTTTACACCCTTGTAGATATAAATTTTTGAGCTAAAAAGAGGATTAAATGGTGTCAAGAATCGAGTTTATACGAAGGAAAAGAGATAAATATGAAGTCGGTTGAAGATAGAGATGAGAAAATCAAGATTTGATTGATGACTGAACTGGCGTCCAAGGCCGTCCAGTGGACGGGCGTTTGAAGACCAGACGGGCGTCCAGGAGGAGATTTTTGATTCAGAGTCTTGCCAAAATTAGCGAACGAGCGTCCATTTTTGCATAGGACGGACGTCCAAGAAGACTCGGCCCGACTCGATAAATTTTACATGCATCTGGACGGGCGTCTACCCTTCCGGACGGGCGTCCAAGGCCGACTTAACCCTAGCCGCCTCAAAATCCTATAAATACCAGCGTGTGTTGAACCCTAACCATATCATATCATTCACTCAAAAATACACACAGCAGCCGCATATTTCAAAGAGCAAACAAGGAGATGAACTCTTCCATCCCAAGAATCACGATCACCAACATGATTGTTGGCTAAGCAATTTGCGGTGGGACAACGGAGGAAACCAATCAACAACTACACCAACTAGAGGATTCTTAGCTATATCTTAGTGAGTTGAATTTATGATTTTTCATCAATTGAATGCTGTTATATTGTTTATATTTTATTTGAATCGAGAGATCGATGAAACTATCTTTTTAATTGAATTTATATGAGAATATTGTTCAAGCTTTGAGCTTTTCAATTGATGCAATTAATTGTAATTCAAGATATTGTTTATGATTAATTGAGTAGAGTATTGGAGACAATCTCATGATCTTGTTATGAATGTTAGTTTAGTTTTGCTTGAGAAAGAAAACGAAACCCTAGAAATTGATTAAAGAGATTTAATCGAATTCGTGATTTGATCATTACTAAAAATCGTACCTTTAGCTCATAATCTAGTTGGGGTTGGTTGGTTGATTGGTGGATTCTCGTTGCCTTGCCGTTATTTTAAATCTTTGATAAACCGATTCGTTCATATCAACTTTTGCTGCTACGTTTAGTTATTTTAAAAACCCTAGTTGTTACGCTTGTTTTTCTCGCATATTTCGTTTTTAGATCGTAATCGGACGCCCGTCCACCTTAAGTGAACGGCGTCCAAACATCGAATTTTTCTATTTCCTGTTATTTTAGTTACTTTCCACTGTTTTTAGATTACAAGTAGCATAGACCTTAGTTTTAGGTAGTAATCTGTGACATAATCGATACAATAACTGTACTCTAATCCGATAAACATTCGATTCCCTTATGACGACCCGTTAACACCCTTTACTACGAACCTTATACTTGGGGTGTTTCGGTTTATAAATTTAAAACGAGTTTTTACCGAACAGTTTGATGAATGAAGATTCCATCTTTCATCTGTTTGACTTGTGATGAGCTTAAATTTACCCCTTCAAAAATACAATTTATAAAAGCTCGCAACTGTGGGTAAACCAACTCTCTAACTGGAAAAGTACCAGGTCGATTGTTAGGATAGCTACAGGAGTACGAGGTCGTCCCAAGAGAAATGTGGTTGTGAGTACCAAAGTGAACGTGTTTCTTAGTCTAGGCGATCAAAGTTGTTGGTTTGTTTATACTAAAAATAGAAAAGAAAGAAAATTAAACTACTTGGTTTTAAAAGACATAGCCGAACCATGATCAAAATAGTTAATTTCAACCCCACGGATAGACAAAACTGGAAGTGTGCAATATAACAAATGAACTCTCACATTCAATCTCACGGGTGCGTGCTCCTAGTTCTGATGCTAAAATCTGAACAACTCTCCTTCAACATCCTATGTGAGGTTAACTAATTCTCCCTTTAGAAAACCGATTAATCTATCATGATTAAGTGCTGTGAGACGCTCCGTTTGCACAGAAAAACCTCGTTAAGGAAACAAGTCCGAAATTACTCGGTCGACGTTACTACCCCCGATACTCACCAATGTACTACACCGAACATCTTAACGAGAATGTGTCAAAGCAGTAAACCGAAGCTTTACCTAATCCATGGTCTGTCCGAAAGACTCCGTGAAACAACTTGTCATCGTTGGCTCAAGAACCACCCGGCACTTCATAGTTCAACCCCGGGGTCTAACACTAAATTACACTAATCTAAACTACCACATTCAAGTTATTACGTTGATAATAATACATCGATGAGCGCGGGCATGAATTCACGACCTAAAACCCGGTATGTTTTACCTCCCGATCTTAGAACCCTTTTTCCCACACCACTCTCTTTGAACAACTCTCAAGAGTGATGTGTGTGATTTTTGACCTAGGTTGTCAATCTAGCCCAAATCCGTTATAACAAGTTCTAAGACGTGAAATATGTGAGATATAACAATAAAAAGCACTACACACTCCCTATTTCATTTTCCAAGGGTTGATTTCACCAAATTTTACATAATTCGGCTATGTGACTACTTTAGCTATTCATAACAACGGAGAAAACAACGAAATATAAATATATATATAGATACATATATATATATATATATATATATAGTTATATATATATATATATATATATATATATATATATATATATATATATATATATATATATATATATATATATGTATGCGTATATATATAAATATATATATGACAAAAACGAAAGAAACAATAAAAAAAGAACGGAATTGAAATTATATTAAAACTATAACTAGTCGGGTTATTACACCGACATTATAACTACATATATAGCTACATATAGGCCCCCAAAACATAATTAAAAAGAAAGGAAAAGAAGAAGAGGGATGGGGAAGAAGGGGGCAAAGATCACTCTGCTAATGCCCTCATATATATAGGCAAATTGATCAAGGCCGGACCGGTGCTGAAAGGGAACCGGACCGGTCCGGTGTCATCATTGCAAATCATTACTCGCATGTGCACGGTTATAATATATATATAATTATATATTAAACTTCTAAAATTCATATCTTGAGTTGTAGACCTCCAAAAATCATGATTTAAACGTCATTAGAAAGCTCTCGGAAAACTCTACAACTTTCATGAAGGACACTTCTTCAGAAAACGCCTTTTTGACGGGCCATTCCCATTACGTGTCGTTTTCGGGATTTTCACTGATACGAATCGATTAGCCACTTGACCACCATTTGAGTTGTAGAAGTCCGATTGACTTGATTCAAAATGCGTTGGAAAGATTATTTGAAGATCTACAACTTTCATTAAGGCCACTTCTTCAGAAAATACCGTTTTGAAGGGCCATTTGTTCGTCGAAGATATAAATCGTTAGTGGTACCACTAACCACTGAGCCACTTGACCACTTAAGTTAGTGGCACACTCTTTTATCCCTAAAAACACCTCTTTTAGAGCTCAAAACGTGTCGTTACTCGGGGTATTGGTTCATCTTAAGATTCTGCAATGAAACACCAAAATACCAAACGTAAATCCGACACGACACTCCGGTTACTAAACCGGTACAAAAACTAATAAAAACACATAAAAACACGATATTTTATAAAATAGTCACGACTTATACATTTTTATGAAATCTAGGAATTAATGACTCGAAATGATACAAAAGTGCTCAAAATGATATCAGAAACGGGGTGAAAAGTTATAAAAATAACAATGAATTTTTCCGTCATCACAACCCCCACTTAGCTTTTGGTCGTCCTCGAACAAAATAAGCGATAAAATAAAATGAATGAGGAAAAATTCATGAAGATATAAGATATAAAGGACAATCAGATGATGCAACCAATCGAATCATAACTACACGTTAACCGCAATATAAATGTATAACAGAGTGAGTGTGTGACAAGCCTTTTCAATTTCCACTATCCTCTCTTGAATAATTCAAGCAAACGAACAAATATCCATTCATACAGTCCTAATGACTTTCCTAGGCATAGGCAGTAACAGTTCCACACAAAGTCCTCCCGTGTACTTATTAGGATAATCCCTAATGCATATCATTTAGTTTATACTGGGGATAGTCAGAAGATAACTTCTCTCTCTCTCTTTTTTTTTTTCTTTTTTTTTTTTTTTAATGTGTAGCATATGCCCTCATTCCCAGCAATAGGATGTTTCGTGATAACACCCTAGCTGGACTACTATCATCGAGCGATCGGGAGCTTTTAAACCTCATAGTGATATAGGACGTTTCGTGATAACGCCCTACCGCACTCAAATCATTGGTAGCTACAACCGACATATATATAGTTTATCTTATTTTGACATTCTTTCTATCACATTCAAACCTTCGATATTCACAAGTACATGTTCGAAATTAGGTACTAAGCTACGCTATTTCTAGGATAAACCACTAGAATACTGAATGGGTACAGTTTAAAATTTTTCGCTTCAATATCAAAGGCTTACGTGAACAATGAATTCATGTTACACAAATAAATTTGAGGTTAAAATGCACTTACGGTTCACATTGGTTATACATATCCAAATTGATCATTACATCTTTAAATCCATGAAATATATACCTTATACGATTATTTTAATCAACTAAATAATGCTCGAAAAAGAATCAAAAACTAAAGGTTTAAACACTTACGCCATTTCTATACCAACTATACTCTACCCCCCACTTACGATTTTGCATTATTCTCGAGTGTAAATGAGATAGAGAGGAAGACTTAGCTTATAAACCAGGCGAGAAAGATGCTATCGAATCCCGTAATGACCATGAGAAAGCACGATCCGAATCCCTATACCAAAACAAAAACAACCAACACAAAGCAAACACGGGACATGGTCCTCATGCTAAAATATGCAATAGGGATATGGGAATAATAAGATAATGGCCCTGTTACGTCAGAAAATTCGATAGGCAATATATATATAGCTTTAGATGGAAAAATAACCCACACGGGTAAAGCACGTAACATCTAAGCATATACGTATCACATGAGCATATATCATAGTCAAGTCAGCTATTCCTAGATTCATTTTTATTACACACGTTTTATTAAGGTGGGAATACTCACCACTATACTACAACGACCATAAATTTGAAACAGACTAGATCATAAAATGAAATGTGTGAAAGAGTATTGAGTCTTTTATACCCGGATCCTCAAGGGTTCTGTCAAAACAGTCCAACAACCTAAGTCCAAGAAATGATGCATTTGATTTTTTTTTCTGTATTCTACCTAGAGATTTTCGGATAACCACCTAATCGTTCTCTCTTTTAATGACATTCAAACATTCATCCTGAGACTTGGTTGTGCTTTGTGTTTATCTTTCATATAGATTCTACATTTCATTCAGACTAGGCTTATCCAAATTATTATTATTTAACGGGCTGCCTCCCGGTAGCGCTTTTGTTTAACGTCGTTTGCTCGACAGGGTGACTCTATACAGACTCAATCAACCAAAATCCGAACTTAAGAAGATCAATAGCTTAAGAAAAATTAACAAGGCGAGAACCATCAAAATTAAATTGTCTAGAAACGTACCTCGTTTGGCCCTCGATGTTATCTCCTCCCGACCGAGAGAATCTTCTTTTATCACTGTCGAACCATCTTCTTTTGAAAATCACCATAAAGCTCATCCATCGGGAGTATACAAATTGGACCGCAGAAAATTCATCCTCACAGAGTGGACGAATGTAATAATCCGGGACTGTCATATCAAATATTACCAACTCTCCCGGTGGTTCTACCAAAGATGGCCTATCACTCTCCTGCTCTTCTAACTCTGAAATCCCATTATAGCAAACTGAATCCTCAACCTTATTCTCAACCTGAACTTCTTCAATGAGCACTTCATCTTTCCCATCCACCTCACATGTCTCGCCTCTTTCACATACCTCACTAATTCAATCAATTCCCCCACCTTGTCTTGAAGATTTCTTATAGCGGAGTCGTACTTACCTTGAACACCCGCATGTCCAACGTCGCTCTTGCAAGATCCGGTCCAATCGCTCTAGTTGCTCTATTTGACTGTCGGTGAAGTCTTCTTGTGGCATGGGGGAAAACTGATCGTATTGACTTTGATTCATTGGAGGTGAGTAGTAGTCCTCTTGCCATTCCAGACACTGATCAGGTGGCTGAATATGGTTGAAGCTATCAACGTGCTGAGTATGAGAACCATAATCCTGATAAGCACAGGGGCTCTGACAACCCTCGTAATATTGTGGCTCATAACTCGAATAACCATAATTCTGATCCTGGTATGCACTCGAGCACTGATAATCCCATGAACCTTGGTTATTCTGGTTGTTGATATTGAGGCTGAGGCACGAACTGTTGTTGATAACATTGTTTAGGTGCCTGAGGTTGGTAGGAGTATTGTTGTTCAGGTGAGTAGTATTGATTGAAAAATCCATCCATTTAAGCTCAATCTGCGAGATCTTCAGAAAACAACAAGAAAACAATAAAAATTTTTTTTTTTTTTTAATTTTTTTTTTTACACACACACACACACGAAATCTAAATAAAACGAAGAAAATAAAAACCTAGGCCCAAGCCTTCGGTTCACTTACAAGATATCACAACAATATCACACATTTCCCCGGCAACGGCGCCAATTTTTGATGAGCTTAAATTTACCCCTTCAAAAATACAATTTATAAAAGCTCGCAACTGTGGGTAAACCAACTCTCTAACTGGCAGAGTACCAGGTCGATTGTTAGGATAGCTACAGGAGTACGAGGTCGTCCCAAGAGAAATGTGGTTGTGAGTACCAAAGTGAACGTGTTTCTTAGTCTAGGCGATCAAAGTTGTTGGTTTGTTTATACTAAAGATAGAAAAGAAAGAAAATTAAACTACTTGGTTTTAAAAGACATAGCCGAACCATGATCAAAATAGTTAATTTCAACCCCACGGATAGACAAAACTGGAAGTGTGCAATATAACAAATGAACTCTCACATTCAATCTCACGGGTGCGTGCTCCTAGTTCTGATGCTAAAATCTGAACAACTCTCCTTCAACATCCTATGTGAGGTTAACTAATTCTCCCTTTAGAAAACCGATTAATCTAACATGATTAAGTGCTGTGAGACGCTCCGTTTTCACAGAAAAACCTCGTTAAGGAAACAAGTCCGAAATTACTCGGTCGACGTTACTACCCCCGATACTCACCAATGTACTACACCGAACATCTTAACGAGAATGTGTCAAAGCAGTAAACCGAAGCTTTACCTAATCCATGGTCTGTCCGAAAGACTCCGTGAAACAACTTGTCATCGTTGGCTCAAGAACCACCCGGCACTTCATAGTTCAACCCCGGGGTCTAACACTAAATTACACTAATCTAAACTACCACATTCAAGTTATTACGTTGATAATAATACATCGATGAGCGCGGGCCTGAATTCACGACCTAAAACCCGGTATGTTTTACCTCCCGATCTTAGAACCCTTTTTCCCACACCACTCTCTTTGAACAACTCTCAAGAGTGATGTGTGTCATTTTTGACCTAGGTTGTCAATCTAGCCCAAATCCGTTATAACAAGTTCTAAGACGTGAAATATGTGAGATATAACAATAAAAAGCACTACACACTCCCTATTTCATTTTCCAAGGGTTGATTTCACCAAATTTTACATAATTCGGCTATGTGACTACTTTAGCTATTCATAACAACGGAGAAAACAACGAAATATAAATATATATATAGATACATATATATATATATATATATATATATATATATATATATATATATATATATATATATATATATATATATATATATATATATATATATATATATATATATATATATATATATATATATATATATATATATATATATATATATATATATATATATATATGTATGCGTATATATATAAATATATATATGACAAAAACGAAAGAAACAATAAAGAAAGAACGGAATTGAAATTATATTAAAACTATAACTAGTCGGGTTATTACACCGACATTATAACTACATATATAGCTACATATAGGCCCCCAAAACATAATTAAAAAGAAAGGAAAAGAAGAAGAGGGATGGGGAAGAAGGGGGCAAAGATCACTCTGCTAATGCCCTCATATATATAGGCAAATTGATCAAGGCCGGACCGGTCCTGAAAGGGAACCGGACCGGTCCGGTGTCATCATTGCAAATCATTACTCGCATGTGCAAGCATGTGCACGGTTATAATATATATATAATTATATATTAAACTTCTAAAATTCATATCTTGAGTTGTAGACCTCCAAAAATCATGATTTAAACGTCATTAGAAAGCCCTCGGAAAACTCTACAACTTTCATGAAGGACATTTCTTCAGAAAACGCCTTTTTGACGGGCCATTCCCATTACGTATCGTTTTCGGGATTTTCACTGATACGAATCGATTAGCCACTTGACCATCATTTGAGTTTTAGAAGTCCGATTGACTTGATTTAAAATGCTTTGGAAATATTATTTGAAGATCTACAACTTTCATTAAGGCCACTTCTTCAGAAAATACCGTTTTGAAGGGCCATTTGTTCGTCGAAGATATAAATCGTTAGTGGTACCACTAACCACTGAGCCACTTGACCACTTAAGTTAGTGGCACACTCTTTATCCCTAAAAACACCTCTTTTAGAGCTCAAAACGTGTCTTTACTCGGGGTATTGGTTCATCTTAAGATTCTGCAATGAAACACCAAAATACCAAACGTAAATCCTACACGACACTCCAGTTACTAAACCGGTACAAAAACTAATAAAAACACATAAAAACACGATATTTTATAAAATAGTCACGACTTATACATTTTTATGAAATCTAGGAATTAATGACTCGAAATGATACAAAAGTGCTCAAAATGATATCAGAAACGGGGTGAAAAGTTATAAAAATAACAATGAATTTTCCCGTCATCAACTTGCAATCCCAAAAAGTAGTTCATTTCTCCCATCATACTCATTTGGAATTTACTCTTCATTAGATTTGCAAACTTCTCACATAGCAATTCATTTTCACAACCAAAAATTATGTCATCAACATAAATTTGTACCAGCAGGGTGCAGTTCCCTTCATTGATTCTGAAAAGAGTATTGTCAATGGTCCCTTTTGTAAAACCATTGTCAATTAAAAATTGAGATAGAGTCTCATACCATGCTCTTGGTGCTTGTTTTAAACCATAAAGTGCTTTGTTGAGTCTATACACTTTATCTTCTTGATCTTTAACTTCAAATCCAGGAGGTTGATGAACATACACCTCCTCTTCCAGAATGCCATTCAAAAAGGCACTTTTGACATCCATCCGATATACTTTGAAGTTTTTATAAGTCGCATGTGCCCGGGAATAATCTCGATAGCTTCCAATCTTGCAACAGGGGCATATGTCTCATCAAAATCTATTCCTTCTACTTGAGAATACCCTTTTGCTACTAGTCTGGCCTTATTCCATACAATGGTAACAGATTCATCAAGTTTGTTTCTGTATACCCATTTTGTACCAATTATATTTGCATGATTAGGCCTTTTCCACTAGTGTCCAAACTTGATTTCTTTCAAATTCATTCAATTCTTTTTGCATAGCAATTATCCAACGGATCCGAAATTGCTTCTTCAACAACTTTAGGTTCCATTTTAGATAGAAAACATGTAAACATTGCTTCTAATTGTCTTCTAGTCCTCACACCTTCCTGTATATTGCCAATGACTTGCTCAGCAGGGTGATCCCTTAACCATTGTGGATTCTGGTTGGATTGATTTTCAGGAACCTCGTCTTCAGTAAGGTCTGATGTTTCTTCAACAGGGGGTTCAGTAGATCCTTGAACTGCCTCAGTTGTTGCATCAGTAGTGTTATCAGCAGGGTGTTCAGCAGGGGGAGAATCAAAAACCTTTAAGTCATTGAATCTTTCCAAAACTTCAACACATTCTCGGATCGTTGACTTGTTGATTCTCGGCAGGTTACGAAGCTTCATCTTCCATTCCGTTGAACTTAGGTTCATCAAATACAACATGTATTGTTTCGTCATGTTTCGTTGTCCTTTTATTCAAGCACTCGAATGCCTTGCTGACTGAAGAATATCCTAAGAAAATTCCTTCATCTGATTTTGGTTGGAATGTCTTCAATTGTTCCTTATGATTGAAGATAAAACACTTGCTTCAAAATGGATGGAAATAGGATATATTAGGTTTTCTTCCATTCCAAATCTCATAAGGTGAGTTCAGTAGCTTCTTGTTCATTCATGTTCTGTTTTGTGTATAGAATGATGTATTGACTGCTTCAGCCCAATATCTTTCAGGCAGCAATGCTTCACAAATCATAGTTCTTCCTGCTTCTTTTAGAGTTCTGTTTCTTCTTTCAGAACCCCATTTTGCTGAGGTGTACCAGCAGCAGCAAGTTGATGTAGTACACCATTTTGTTCACAATATTCTCTTATAACTTTATTGAGAAATTCAGTACCCTTGTTTGATCTGATCTTTACTATTGTCAAACTTTTCTCATTTTGCAACCTCTTCAAAAGTTCAGGCATCTTTTGATGTGTTTCACTTTTCTTGTTCATGAATATCACCCAAGTGTATCTTGAATGATCATCCACAACCACTAAGGTGTATTTCTTTCCTGTTACACTTGTTGGTGTTACAGGTCCAAATAGATCCATGTGCATCAGCTCCAAAACTCTTTCATTTGATTGTTTACTCTTTGACTTGAAGCTTGACTTTGTTTGTTTACCTTGCTGACATGCATCACATATAGCATCCTTTTTGAATGTGATCTCTGGTAAACCAATCACCAGTTTCTTTTTCACCAACTGATTGATATCATCACAGTTTAGATGATTCAACTTCTTATGCCATAACCAGTTAAGTTCTGACTTGGTATGCACAATCAGGCATGTTTCTGGAACAGCAGTAGACCAATCTACAACATACATGTTTTGTTGTCTTCTTCCAGCCAACACAACTTTATCACCTCTTTCACTAATGACAAGACAAGTGTTTTTGTCAAAAGTGAACTTGTATCCCATGTCACGAATTGTCAAAGGCTCGTAGGTTGTAGTCCGGTCCTTCCACAAATGCAACATTCCCGATTGTTAATCCATTTCTCACAAGTGTGCCATATCCTCTTGTGTAACCAGGTGTATTCTTGTTGCCAAAATTCACTCTTGGACCATCCTTTTCCACAAAATTTGACAAACAGTGCTTATTCTTTGTCATATGTCTGGAACATCCACTGTCAAAATACCAGACACCCTACAAAACAATGTTAATGCATTTTAGGTACCCAAACCTGTTTGGGTCCATAATGGTAAGTGGTAAGCATGACCCTTGACAAGTTTCCATAAGGTCTTCTTTGAAAGGTATCATACTTTGGTTCATACATGTATTCTACACATCCATAAGGTCTAACAATTGGTTGTGTAGGATTCACATATGCTTTCTGGCCTTTTGGAATATAATGCTGTTTAAAGTGATTTCTTTTGATAGAAGCACTAGGATAACCATAGGTTTGCTTTCTGTTAGGAACAACCCTGTAATATAGAGTCTGCTGAGGTCCCTGCTGAGGACTTATATAAGTCCTCTGCTGAGCCCTCTGCTGATTCCATTGCTTAGGTTTTACCTTAGCAGCATGGTTATTTCTGTTGTTTCTAGCATTAGGTGCAGGAATATTCCAATCATCATCAGTTGGGAACAGTCTACCTTTCCCCCTGAGATAAGTATTCTTTGAATGATTTGCATTTTTGGGTTTAGGATTCTTATCCTTGGAATATTTCTGGTTTTTCCCTTTTTGTGGTCCAGCAGACTTGGTAGCAGGTCTGCTATTAGTAGGTCTAGAAGGCACAATAGTCCTATTTTTAGATTTATTCTTTTTATTAGGAGCTGTTGAATTCTTTGACTTCTGATTTCGCTTCCTTGAAGCTTTCTCAGTAGGCTTTACTGCCTCAGCAACCCTTTTGGGAGTTGGATCATGTGCAGGCACAAACTTAGGACCAATTCTGGTACTAGGTTCAGTGACCTTACTAGATCCACTCTTATTGGATTGTTGAGTTCCAAATCCAAGCCCTGTTCTATCACCATAAGGCTTTCCAGATTTGAATGCAGTGGAGGAACAAGATGGTTCAGCAGACTCAGCAGCTACTGAGTGTTCAACAGGCTTATGTTGATTCTGTCTGACTTCTTTTTCTTTTCCTTTGAGAATTCTTAATTCAGCATTTAACCTTTCAACTTCTGATTGAAGAGTTTCTTTTTTAGCCTTCACAATCTCATAACCAGATTGTATTATCCTCATTTGATTATGGATGGCATCCAAACTTTCTTCATTGTCAGAATTTTTTGGATTTGAACCACAGGTTGATTCACAATCACTTCCAGCAGGAGTGTTTATAGATACGTATTGTATACCTCCTTTGTTTCATCCATATTTGCCATTAAAGCATAATCTTCCATCTCAGTAACAAGTGCAGTATCATCAGATTCATTTCCCTTTTCTGATTCTACTTCATATCCTGATTCATCTTCAGCAACCATAGCTTTCTTGCCATGTCTTCTTTGTTGACTTCTGGTCTTCAGTAGGTCTGGACAGTCAGGTCTGAAATGTCCAGGCTTCTTGCAATTAAAGCAAAGATAATTAGGTTACTTTTTCTGTTTTAATTCAGGACAATCAGGTTTGAAGTGTCCTGGCTTCTTGCAATGATAGCACAAGTAATCATTATCTTTCTCTGATTCATATTTCTTCTTTTCACTGAATTTCTTTGTGAAATTCCTTGGAGAACCCTTTCCAGTTTTCATCATTCTGATTTTCTTGCTCGCAGGGCAACCGCTCTCTTGCATCTCATCCAAGTAGATCATCTTGAGCTCCTGTTGTCTCTTCTTGATGTGAAGCAGCCAATGAAGTGGTCTTTTTGCTCTTCTTTTTCAGTCTCAGGCACAAGCTTTTTGCTAAATTCATAGGCCTTAAGATCTGAAAACAATTTGAAGGTGTCTTCTTCATGCAAACTCCTCATTTCTTCTATGGCAGTCACCTTCATCTCCCAAACTTCTTTTGTAGGTAATGCTTCTAAGATTTTTGAGTTGATTTCTTCTTGTGAGTACTTCACACTCAGTTGGGTGAGTTCATCCATGATTGCATTAAATCTAGATTCCATTTGTTCAATGGTCTCATTTGGATTCATTTTGAACTCCTGGAACTTCTTCTTTGCCACATTGATCTTGTTCTTTTTGATTGCATCAGTGCCTTCACAGATTAATTGTAACTTGTCCCATAGTTCCTTTGCAGTCTTGCAATCTTTCACCTTCATATACATATTGCTATCCAAAGTTCTGTATATAATATCAATAGCGATATTGTTGAG
Source organism: Gentiana straminea (assembly GCA_036785695.1). Classification (NCBI taxonomy): domain Eukaryota; kingdom Viridiplantae; phylum Streptophyta; class Magnoliopsida; order Gentianales; family Gentianaceae; genus Gentiana; species Gentiana straminea. The sequence continues at coordinate 4,034,088 of JAVUPR010000482.1, forward strand.
ATTTGCTCTTTTTCTATCTTCAGCAGTCCATTCCCTTTTTGGTTTTGGAATGTACTATGTCTCATCTCCCACTGTTACTGACTTGGTAATCTCTAGTGGTCCATCTGTCAGCACATCCATCATTTCATCATGTGTTGCAGCTAGATAAGCCTGCATACGACGTTTATACTCATCAAAACGATCTAAAGAACAAATCAACATTTTTCTAACATACTGGTTTTATCCATGATGCAAAGCTTTGAAAATCAATAACTTGAAAAAGTTTTCAAAGTATTTTCACAAGCACAAGTAGGATTACTTCGAGAATAGAAAACCGCTTCCGATACCAATTGTTGGTCCCTTGAAAAGGCTTTGGTTATGTTTAGAGGGGGGTGAATAAACTTAAAACTTAAAACTTTTGGAGTTAACAAACTCAAGAACTTAAGCGACTCGTCGATACTTCGCAGTCCGTCGACACTCGATAGTCTGTGGACTATTAAGTTTACTAAATTTGTGCGCAGCGAATTATATCAAAAATTAAGCCTTATTACTTGTTGTTAAATATGATACAAAGTATTAGATACTCGTAGTGTATGTGTGTGAATTCATTGTTGCTAGATTCAGTAGATTGATGTGTTAGATAAACTAAGTGCATAATATAAATGCAGAAAGTAAGTGAGCAGATTATATAGTGGTTCCAGGTGGTGTAATCCTGTCAGTCCACTCTTCTCCTGTGATGTTGGAGGTAATTCACTAGAGATCTTTGATGTAGCTATTACAAAAATCCCTAAGTTGCTTGTCCTTCACCAATAACTATGGCTTCACAAACTGAACACTTAGAACAGGTAGGATTGCTGCTCCAAAGTCTTCCAATGGTCCTTGAAGGGTAGGATTGCCTCTTCACCAGCTCCACCACAACCAACAGTCTTTCACACCCAAAGATGCTTCACTGTCTTCAATATACTTCTTGTAAAAGAAAGATTGAATCAAGTAAGTGATTCAACTTTCAGCAGCTTGATCAGGATGATATGATCAGCAGCTTGATCAGGATGATATGATCAGTAGCTTGATGTCTTCAAGTGTGTAAACTTGATGCAGCTTGAATGCAGATTACACTTGAAGATATTCTCTAGATCAGTAGCCTTATGCTCGGTAGGGTCAACAGGGTGTTTTTCTTGATTAGAAATCGAAGCTCGGGATTATCTGTATTTTTCTCTTAAATGTTCATCACTTGTATCTGAATTAGGAGTCCTCTATTTATAGGTAGGAGTCCTTGTGAATTATGTTTGAAATTCAAACATAGCCGTTTCAGATTTGTCTCCATCTTGACTTGCTTTTTCGATCGTTCCTAGGATCGACACTTTCGTCGATTCCTTTTTGACGATTTACGTCCGTCCACCCTTTGACTTGTAACCATTGGATAAAGGTCCGAATCTTTCCAACGTCCATTTGATCTTAACCATTGATTTGTTTGATAAAATCAGAGGTTGTTAGCTATCCCTTTCTTTGTAATATTCCAATGTAGCTTTTGATTAAATCAAAATGTGTGTCCAGCAGGTTCCTGAGAACATAAGTATGCTGATATACACATCAGTAAGCTTATCCTTATTATGCTGTGTTTAAAAACACTTCAGCTTACTTTCTTTTATCTAACTTTTATTTATGAAGTTAGATTACACCTTTTTGCATATAACTAAGTTCCAGTCATCACTTATCTTGTGCAACTTAGACATTGTACACAAGGTATATGTAATCAGTTTAGGTCATCACATACTTCCCTAAATTATGATTCCAAATCCTTGACTTTAATTACTAAGTTTAATCCCTTAGCCTTCAATTACTGAGTTTGAGCCCTCAGCCTTCATTCTTCAGCAGGTTCCTGACAAGTCTACTGACTCAGCTACCCTACTGATCTAGAATAGTCTGCTGATGTAAGTCAGCTGTCCTTTTACAGTGCTTGTTTGATCAAACCTATACAAGATCAAACTCTAATAAACCTATACATTTGATCTAGACATCTTTTTGCCTTTGCTCTATAACAGCTAGTCTGGCACTCATCACTAAAACTTAAAAATAAGTCCAACAATGATGAGTGTCTAAAGGCTTTCCATACTATCAAGAGCTTATTAGTTATGACACCAATCCTAATAGCACTTAATTGGAGTAAGGAGTTTGAAATTTTGTGTGATGCGAGTGACACCGCCGTGGGAGCAGTCTTAGGCCAAAAGAGAGATAAGCTTTTCAAGCCCATTTACTATGCTAGTCACACATTGAATCCGGCTCAATGTAATCATGCCACTATTGAGAATGAACATCTTGCCGTTGTTTTTTCTTTCGACAAGTTTTGATCGTATTTGCTAGGTTCCAAGGCAGTTGTGCACACCAATCATGCTGATCTTAGGTACCTTTTTTCCAAGAAGGACTTTAAACCAAGCTTGTTGAGGTGGATTTTTCTCCTTTAAGAATTTGATGTGACCATTAAGGATAGGAAAGGATGTGAGAATATTGTCGCGGAACACTTAAGTCACCTACCTAGCGAGGAAAAGGATGAGGAAGTTGGAAGTGAGATATGAGATGATTTTCCGGCTGAGAGGTTGTTTGCGGTAGATACCGCTATCCTTAATATAAAGGTAGATGATAGGCCGGTGAGCAAGTTTGGACGTCCTTGGTTCAGTCCCTATATTAATTACCTAGCTTGCGAGTTCGTAGATCCTGAGTTATCCCACAACCAACGCAAGAAGTTCTTTAGTGAGTTGAAATATTACAAATGGGATGATCCATACCTATATAGGTGATGTTTGAAAGGGATTATTCGTAGATGTGTGGATGATGGAATGACAAGGAAGCCGGAGGGAATCATGTCGGCGATAGGACCGCGTATAGGGTTTTGCAAAGTGGATTTTATTGGCCAACTATCTTTAGGGATGCACACGCCTATGTGAAGGCATGTGATACGTGTGAAAGAGCCGGACGGATAAGTAAGAGAGATAAGATGCCTATGCACCCAATTATAGTTTGTGAGGTTTAAGATGTTCGGGGGATTGATTTTATGGGAACTGACCCGTCTTCTTATGGGAACAAGTACATTTAAGTCGCTTGTGATTATGTGTCTAAGTGGGCCGAAGCCGTTGCTTCACCCACTAATGATAGAAACACGGTCATTCGGTTTGTGAAAAGTATATTCTGACTAGGTTCGGAGTGCCACGAGCGATATTAGCGGCAATGGAAGTCATTTATGAAACAAGCCATTTGATAAAATCCAAGAGAAATATGGAGTCAAGCATAAAATAGGGATGGCATATCATCCCCAAACAAGTGGTCAAACGTAGGTGACTAACCGTGGGACTAAACGAATACTTGAGAAGACGGTGAATTCAAACCGTAAGGATTGGGCCCATAAGCTAGATGATGCATTATGGCGCATAGGACATCATTTAAGACACCTATTGGGATGTTCCTGTTTATGTTGGTTTATGGAAAAGCGTCTCTTACCGGTAGAGTTGGAGCATAAGTCGTATTGGACCACACACTTTTTAAATCTTGATGAGGGGGCAACCGGAGAGAAGAGGTTTCTATAGTTAGCCAAGTTGGATTAGTTTCGCCTTCAATCTTTTGAGTGGTTGAGGGTTTATAAAGACAAGACTAAAGTCCTCCATGATATGAAAATTAAGAATAAGGATTTTAAGGAAAGGGATGAAGTCTTGCTTTATATCACTCGTCTTCACTTTATCCAAGGCAAACTCAAGTCTGGGTGCATGGGACCATTAAAGTTTCCCGAGTTTTCCCTTCCGGTGAAATCGAGGTCACTCACCCGACCAAGGGTATGTTTCTCACGAATGGCCTACGGTTGAAGAAATATGAGCATACGCCTTGTGATAAAGATCTCGAGATTATGACATTTACCGACTTCCCATCGAGCGACAAGAGTCGCGAGTCGAGCCAATGACTCTAAATATTTGGCAATCTTTCCTTATCCACTGATAATTCATCATTCCGTCGAGCCAATGACATAATACAAAGGCGCTTATAGGAGGCAACCCAATTAAAATAAATTCGGTTTAAGAAGGGGAATTAGTTGAAGAAAGGTGAAGTACACTCTTCCGTCAAGTCGGGATCCTTCACTTTTTGGTCAAATCGGGATCCTAGGAACTTTGAGACTTGTAAAAAGAATGCAGAATTTCACTTTTTGGTCAAGTTAGGGTCCTAGGAACTTTGAGACTTGTAAAAAGAATGCATAATTTCACTTTTTGGTTAAGTCGGGATCCCAACGTGCAATTGAGCACATTATGAATTCGAAGTAAGATGATTTTCACTTTCCCATGAAGTCGGGATCTTAAGGTAATGGGGAGGACTTGGTCAAAAAAAAAAAAAAATAATAAAAAAAGACGTCATAATAATAATAATAATAATAATAATAATAATAATAATAATAATAAAATATAAAAAAAATCATAATATGAATAATAATAATTTTTTTAAAATAAAATGCCCCTTCACTCGAAAATTTTCACTTCTCTTGTTGCATGCCTTATGATAACCCATATTTTATATGCTATACATCTCCATACTTGTGCTTACCTATGCTTAAGGTCTCGGCCTTTCGTCGTAGTGGGTTCTTAGTTGTTTTTGTGTTGATTACACAGGTACCCTAGGAGATACATTGGCGGTTGTCTCTTTGCATGGTTGCGCCCTATTGCCAGTACAACTAAGTCTTTCTCTCTTTACTTTTTCACTCACACGCCGAGGACGGAGTCCCGTTTTAAGTGGGGGTGGTAGACTAAGCTTCAATTGACTATGTACTTTAATTTTACCCATCGAATATGTTATATGCATGGTATTTGGCTTATATTGAGTAAAATTGAGCCATTTTTAAAAACATTCATGGTTTTGATGTTGCGAATCCTATGTGAGTCATTTTGTTCTTTGGTTAATTATTTGTCATGAGTTGAATGTATGCGAGTCAATCCTTCATCTTGTTGTTGAAATTGAATTATAATGCATGTAATAGCTTTGCATTCATGAGTTGTGGTTGATTAGTGAATACTTTTACCTAGAACTTATACCATTAATTTCGAGGCTAAATAGAAAGGTCGATCTTGGTAGATTAAGGGGTGACGGTTCTGACATTTCTTTGACCTGACCACGAGCCAAATAGCCAACCTTGTACATAATTTCCACAGAAACCCCTGTAAGTCTTTGTAGGGTGGTTAGACCCCACCCGAACTTAGGCATTCGTTGATTAACCCATAATTACCAACCCTTAGCCTTTATTTGTCTTCTACGTTTCTTTGGCGCCCTACGAGTGTGTTTTAATCTTATTTTAGGCACACTTGCTAGCACAAGTGTGGGGTGGCGAAGATGTGTATCAAATTATGGTGCTAGGGTGGATCTTTTGTACTACAAATGAGAAGGGGTAGAAAGTATGTCGGTGTTTGGTTTATAAAAAAAATAAAAAACAAGGAAAAGGAAAATCCAAAAAAAATCAATCAAAGTTACAAATATTGAAGAAAGTGTTGAATAAAGTTGAGTAGAAGATTGCTTGTTGAAGGCTTATGTATTAATTTTTCCAAAGAGACGTTGGTGGGATGAGTTTTCATTGAAATAAAGAAGGAGAATGCTTGCTACATCAAGCAATGAAGGAGGTGAGTAATGAGGAAAAGTCAAGACGTTTTGATTAGGCTCACTCGTTTCTCTCTTTCGATATCCTTTTTTTTTTCTTTTCGATTAGCCCTGTCCCTAGCCTAACGTTACAACCTTGCAAGTCCTACCTGACCTTAGTTAGCCTTGATTTGACCTCGATTAGTGGAGATACTTACGAAGTATAAGCCTATGGTGTAACGACATTAGTCATGCGTCTATAATCTAAGCCGGTTGACTATAATAAATGATTGAGAAGCAATGCACGCACACATTCTGTTTCCATGATAAGATACGTTTTGGCTCGTGTACATTTACTCGTTGACTAGCTTTTAGTCATTGGATATTTTTGTTTCCCATATGATCAGAACGTTGACCTCATCATTTATTTTTGAATCGCTTGATTTGCTCGAAGGCGAGCAAATGCTAAGTGAGGGGTAGTTGATGAGAGTCAACTTTTCTATAATTTCGTGTGCTTTTTACTCCCTATATGTAGCCTATTCAATGTAATATTGGGGTAGTTAAGTGGTTTTATAGGCACATTTCACCACGGGTTGAATCACGAGACGATATGACGTTTATGTCCAAAATCTCCACATTTTTTGGTGAATCGTGTGCATTTTATTAGCATTTGTCAAGAATGGTTTTCTTGTTTTTGTTCATTATAGGTACGGCATGATAGAGGGCATGACGAGGATCACAACGGTATGAGAATCTTTTAAAACGGAGTTCATATGAGGAAATGACACGAGATTTAAGTTAAAGCGTTCGAAAAAAAATATAAGAGAGAAAGCAGCAGGTACGGCAATCGGTCAAAGGGGGTCCACACCAAAGAGCAATAGAAATGATCTATTTTTTCACAATGTGATAAACACTTGTTCAGAAAGTGTCAATGTGATTTTTTAAATATGCATACAATGGCTTTATTCTTGACAATGTAAAGCTTGGAATGTTTTTTTGCAGCACTCTGCTCATGTTCCAACCCACATTGTGAACAATAAAATAATACAAAAAATACTAAAAAATACACCTGCTTTTCTCGCTCTCACTTTATTTTTTTAACTTCACATGTACTTTTCCTGTGTCTCATTTTATCTGCTGGCCCATTTTTATGTTTCTGAATTTTTGAGGCCATTAAAGAATTCATTTCAAGATGTGTTTTTTGAGGCCATTGTAGAATTCATAAATTGTTGTGCCATGTAGACACTTATTCCACTTTCTAGGTAAAGTGACAATATAATGCTCAAGAGTGGTTGCTCTAATTAGCTTGAAATCAATGCGGACGGAAGTGCAAAGGGGACGGATGCTGTGCTTAATTATTTTCCGTAAATTTTCGGGAAATTTATTACTAAGTCGGCATTCTAGTTATAGAAAAGTCACTTATGTCAAATTTTTACAGACAGACTCCATAGAATAATTTTATTTTTTCTCCGCAATAGTTTTTCCCTTCCATTAGAGTAGATCTATTTTATTTTCCTGCAAAAATTCCCTTAGAAAAACACCACATTATTTCCTTTATTTTGCGATTGACACACAACGAAGTGACGATTCGAGTGGAGATTGTTACAGTTTCTTTTGGTAATCTTATTTCAACCTTTTTATCATGTGTATTATTGTCATCTTTATGAATTCTTGTGTTTTGATTGTTATTATGAGTAGCTAAATTTTTGATACCTAAATTATGTGATGGAACTACGAAATTAATGCCTAAACGATGATCTAGGGATGGGTAGGGCTTAAAAGTTGAATTTTTTGAATTGTTGTGTCCTAAAACTTGACCCAAATGCCTTTAGTGGAGTAGCTAACCATTAATTGATCTTACACACGAACTCTATAAATGTATTTTGCAAGGGAGTGTGCGAAATAGAGTTTTAGAATTGCCATGCACGAACTAGTCGAGTTTTTCGCAGACTGTTCATTGGTAAGGTTTTTCTAGCTAAGCCGTGAATTCAGTGGATGCGGAGCGTCTCATAGTTTTTCTCATATTAGGTCAATTAAATCCTATATATAGAGGGGACTGTTGAACCGAGTATAGGGCAACTAGATTGTTGTATTAGTATCTAAGGGACCACTTTAGGAGATTGCACCCACAACACATTCATTAGAAGCTACTGGTTGGTTGGTAGGTAAGGCTCATTCTTAGTGATTCGGTAAAGGTGTTAAGAGTAGTGTTCTTGATCATAGTTTATCTATTCCTTTTATCATATTTTTTAAAGTCATAATTTTTATTTATTTTTCTAGTCGTAACTATTAATTTTACCCCTACTCTGAGCCTAAACTGAATACAAGTGTGATTGTGATGCTTGATTGATTCTTCGTGGGATACGACCTTGCTCGCCGTTGTAGTACAACCGACCCGGTACTCTGCCGGTTAAAGTTGTTTTGCTATAATTTGGCATCAGTTACACCACCTCGAACATCAATAAACAATTTTTGCATTTTTTCTTTCTGCATTTACTTTTTCAATAGTTTACTTTCTGTTTATTAGTTTACCAAACACAGCACATACACAACATATACACATCACTGATGAGCGTCTGTTGGACATATTTTAAGTTTTAATGATGAGTGCTAGACTAGCTGTTATAGAGCAAAGGCAAAAAGATGTCTATATCAAATGTATAGTTTTACTAGAGTTTGATTTTTGTATAGGTTTGATCAAACAAGCACTGTAATTAGGTCAGCTGACTTTATCAGCAGACCTGTCTAGGTCAGTAGAGTGTCTAGGTCAGTAGACTTACTAGGGGATCTGCTGAAGGCTGAAGACTGAAGACGAAGACTAAGGGTTCAAACTCAGTTATTGAAGGCTAATGGATCAAACTTAGTATTTAAAGTCAAGGATATGGAATCAGAATTTAGGGAAGTCTGTGAAGACCTAAACGGATTACATATACCTTATGTACAAGGTCTAAGTTCCGTATGTTAAGTGGTGATTGAAACTTAGTTATATTCAAATTGGTGTACTCTAACTTCACAATAAAAAGTTAGATGAGAAGAAGTTAGCTGAATTGTTATTAAAACACAGCAGACTTAAACCTGCTAACAGATATGTACATCAGCAGGCTGTCATACTTCAGATATTTGCTTAGTATAATTCTCGATTTAGTCAAAGGTTACATTAGAATATTAAAATGATAAGGATGGATTACAAGCCTTGATTTTGTCAACAAATCAATGGTCAAGATAAAAGAAACGTTGGAAACATTCAGAGCTTTATCCAATGGATACAAGTCAAAGGGTGGACATACTGAAAACTGACAAAAAGCTGACTGACAGTGTCAGTCCTATGATTAGTGACAAAAATCAAAGTCAAGATGGAGACAAGACTAAAACAGCTGTGTTTGAAATTCAAACATAAGTCACAAGATTCTCACCCATAAATAGAAGACTCCTGATTCAGATACAGATGATGAACAACAAGATTATATCCACACGAAGCTATCAAGTTTACAAGAACACCCTGCTCACATACACTGAGCTTAAACTTACTGATCAAGAAATTTCTTCAAGTGTAACCTGCTATCAAGTTACATCAAGTATACACACTTGAAGACATCAAGCTGCTGATCATTTCATCTTGATCAAGCTGCTGATATTTGAATCATTTACTTGATTCAATCTTTCTTTCACAAGAAACCTGCTGAAGACAGAGAAGCACTTAGATGTCAAGAACTATTTTTTGTGGTGGAGCTGGTGAAGAGGCAATCCTACCCTTCAAGGACCAGTGGAATACTTCGGTGCAGCAATCCTACTTGTTTCAAGTGTTCAGTTTGTGAAGCCATAGTCATTTGTGAAGGTTAAATAGCTTAAGGATTTTTGTAACTGAAACCTCAAAGATCTCTAGTGAATTTCCTCCAACATCATAGGAGAAGAGTGGACTGACAGGATTACACCACCTAGAACCACTATAAAATTTGCCTACTTACTTTCTGCATTTAGTATACTTATCACATCAACCTACTGAAACGAGCAACTGAATCACACACTTACACTACTGAGTATCCAATACTTAATATCATCTTTTAACAAAAAGTAATAATGCTTAATTTACATATATTCCGCTGCAACAAATTCAGTTACCTTAGCAGTCAGCGGACTACTGAGCAGTCAGCAGGCTACTGACCTTGCTAAGTCTGTTAACTCCAAAAAGTTTTAAGTGTTAAGTTTATTCACACCCGCCTCTAAAATTTACCAAATCCTTTTCAAGGGACCAACAACGTCTAACACTTAGTGCATACAGTTTTAGAACTACATTTTTAAAAGGCTTTATATACGATGCATACTCACATAGCTGAGTTGAGTCAGTCAGTATACTAATTTTTCAGCTGAGTTTTAAAACTCCAAAAGAGTCAAGTTTATTCACCCTCCCTCTAAACTTGCTCTTAGTCTTTCCAAAGGACCAACAAATATAGGAGCTAATATGTTGTTTCGATGTGATCTTGTTATAGCACTGAGATGATAGCAATTCGAATAAAAAGACTAATGCACAAATATGCTTGTAAATCTGTTAAATCTTCGTATGTAATCCTTGGTGCAAAGTCCTCTATTTATAGTGTGAGATCCAACGTTCATCTCGCTTGAATTCGAACTGTATCAACGTCTATCTTGTAACGGCTATATTTTCTGACTGTTCTGATCTGTCAGTAACTCATCCAATAAAATCGCTTCCTTTTAAACGTTCGACTGTACTATCAGTTTGTAGGATGGATGACATGTAAAACTGAGTTTCCTGATCAGTTTTATACTGAGTTTATCAGTTGCCAGTTTCTTGACTGACTTGGAGCATTAACTGAGATTTTTACTCTTCTTCAAATATCAGTACTCCAGTTTACATCTAATTATAATTGACTTAATCAGAGTACACCAAAAGCAAATAACTTCTAAGAATTCATTGTCCTAATGAATCTTAGGTCTTCATACAAGATCCATAAAGTTAGTTCATGTCACCAAAAACTTGCCTGAAGTCTAACTTTATAGTCTCGACTTGTAATCTTCATAACTGAGTTTGAACCCTCAGTTCTTCAGTCTTCAATAACTGAGTTTGAACCCTCAGTTCTTTAGTCTTCTAGATAAGCCAACTGAGTCTCTGTCCCTCATCGAACTTATTTTCTTCAGTTCAGGACTGGTGTATTCTGAGTCAGTTTGTTTGTCTTAGTGATTTCCAGTTTTATAGACGACTTCCAGTTTTCAGTTTTACGACACACTAACTATTACAGTGCTTGTCTGATGTAACTTATACAAATATCAGACTCTAGTAAAACCTAAACATTCAGTTCTAGATATCTTTTAGCTTTTCACTATAACAGCTGGCTTCAACACTTCATCAATGTGGTTAAGATAATACTTTGAATAAATATGATGAATTATCATCAAAACATAAATTTTATTTCAAACAGATAGTCTCAAGGAAATCATAGTCAAATTGTATGATCAGATGAGAGCTCAAGAACAGATAATGGATGACTTGATCAATATTGTTGAGAATAAGGGGGGAACAACCGTAGCAACTTATCATAAGATGGATGTTCTGGAAAACAATTTCAGAGAAGTGAACTCAATGTAATCAAGCTATATAGTTTTGTTCGTTATACGGACAAAGATTTAAGGAAAAAAAGTGACATTTCTAGATGATAATCTAGTCAAGCATACAAAATTTGTTGAGTCTAGAATGGAACTCTTGGAGTCAGAGCTATGTTGTTCGGTCACATTAAAGGACAAGCTGACTGAACTTGTGACAAACCTCTCTGATGCTGCCAATAAAAGAGAAATGAATACAGCTCAAGCAAGATGCGCAAGAAGGTTGGCAGAACAAAAAAATTATGATGAACCTTTTTGTTGAACTGAGAAAACACGACCTTGGAGAGTAAGCTTAACTGATGAGCTATACAGGCAACTTGAAATAGAATACAATCCCATGAAACAGCCAAATTTTGATATGACAAGACTCGAAGGGCTCAAATTCATTTTGGAATCCAAAGTCTATGAGTATTGATGAAGTTGAGAGTCTTGCACAAAAAACAAAGGCCGAATAGTGTGGGGCATAATTATTGTAATTATTTCCGATTATATCCCCAGTGTAATAGCTATATAAACAACTCATTGTACTACAGTTTATTCAATGAAATACAACAATGCTTTAATCTAATATGGTATCAGAGTGGAAGGTCTTGAGTTCAAACCCCGCTTCCATCACAATTAAAAACAAAAACAAAAATAACCAAGTGTTGGGCCCCACTGTCTTCTTATAGACCCACAATTCCCAAACACAAAAACAAGTCAAGTGTTGGGCCTCTCTCCCTTATTATAGACCCACACTTGAGGGGGGCATCATATAAGGAAATATAGTGGCACATTTACTAACACCAATTGGTTTTAGTACAACGTTAAGCACTTATAGGTAAATCTGGCGATCTCGTTTAGCAGGTTATTGATTATTTATCTTCCCACTTCCCGGTTAAGGATCTTGGCTCCTTATCTTATTTTCTTGGTGTTGAGACACTCTCTACTCTGGATGGTCAATTTCTGAGTCAATCCAAGTATATTCACACATTATTACAGCATGCTGGTATGACAACGGCCAAGCCGTGTGTCACGCCATTGGCTTCTAATCTACGTCTCAGCCGTCTTGATGGTCAACCGTTCTCTAATGCATCTCTTTATCGTAGCATTGTTGGTGGTCTCCAGTATCTTGGTTTCACTCTCCCTGACATCATTTTTTTTTGAAGCAACTTTATTTTATTTTAAAAAAGGATGAAATAAAGAGCTACAAAGCATTCGCCATATCCCGGCCCGCCCCAAGTTTGCGTGATAGAATGCATAGCATGGCCTCCTTAAACCCTATGTGTGGCAAACCCAGAGTAGGAAATTCCACCACATAGGGAAGAGTACTCGCTCTATGCATTCCCGAAAAAACCCCTACTCCAAAAATAAATACATCAGTGGGAATCCGCATGAAATAAACGGTGGTTCTCTGTCTTCTATCTTTCAAATTGGAAGTGAGAAAAGATTGCCGTTCTCCCCATCGTGTCCTTGTGTGAGCTTTCTTCGATCTTCGCATCCTCTTGGCAGTGGGATTCCGATATGGCCGGTACGTCAAGTGGTCAGCAATAGCCGAGGTAGAAGCTGTACCAATCATATAAGGGAGTGTATCAAACAGCAGAAGTAACACGAGCACATAGAGACCTTAAAAGCAACAAAAACACCTGGATTGCACCCCTAGCAAAATGGTAGGGGTGCGTCCAAAGGCTAACGTGGCCCTCAAAGCTGAACGTAGAGATGAACCGCAAGCAAGCGATGCGTTGATAATCTGTCTGCAAGAAAAACATAGAGAGAGTTCAAAAACCAGCAAGCAACCTCCAGGCTACAATAGAGAAATTGAACAAAAACACCTGAATTGCACCCCAACCAAAGATGGAGGGGTGCGTCCGGCTGAGAAAACACCGTTTGAAGTTCCTGTTTGGAGCTCCAGGATTTTGGTTGTCAGCGGTGTAATGAAAATGAACCGTGCCATGTAAATCATCATGAAGTAGCCTCAAGATGTGCGGAGATACCTCCCTGGTGCACATAAATATGTGATCATCCCCCTCCAGTACAGCTAGGGCATCAGCGACCGCGTTGCACTCCCTATAGATATGAGAGACAAGATAGTGTAACGCTTGCAGAAGAGCACCAATCTGAGTGACGTAGATACACAGGGGCCATCCTCCATCACTCTCTCCAGAAACCATGTGAAGCACATATAGGGAGTCGGATTCAATCTCCAAAGGTTGATCATAATTTCGCATGTGAAGACCAAACAAAAGAGCTTTTATCTCCGCATCCAGTACCGTCCCCTGACCAAAGCAAGAGTGGAACGCCATAATAAACCTGCCCTCAGAATCCCTGAGAATACCTCCACCGTAAGCAATCCCATTCCTGACACTCCCGTCCGCATTCAGCTTTAAGTTGCCTGAACGTGGCGGCACCCACCGCAGATAGGTTAACTTACTCCTCGGGATAGATTTGATCTTGAAAGGTTGGAAGAAACGGGTTCCTCTATCAGGTCCTAGAAATTTGGAAGCCAGATCCTTGCGGAAGGTGAGCTGACGAATATCCCGCTCAATAAGAATGATGGTGCGATGTATGGAGGGTTGGACCTCGTCATGTCTACACTTATTTCTCTCAGACCAAATGCCCCAACAAACAATAACCGGAACAATAAGCCGAAGGCTGAAGATGCATGCCGCAGAATTCTTCTAGAAATGAAGCATAGGAACAATCCCTAACGCGGGAGTAAACTGCAGTCCAAAGTGATTCATAAAATACGTCCATACAGAACGAGCAAACTGACAGTCAATAGAAGTATCATGAAGGTCTTCCCCATTAGGACAAGCAAAGCATTTAGACACCAACGTTATATCCCGTCGCTGAATGTTCTGATCAGTGGGGAGAATGTTATGGAGCAGCCTCCAACAAAAGAAAGAAATCTTGAGCGGAAGTAAGCTATTCCAGATAATCTTGAATATATCATTGGAGGAATGAGAATTACGAACCACGTTCCACGTAGACCGAGTAGTAAAACGACCGTCAGGGATAAGGGTCCAAATAATCTCATCATTCTTCTCTCGTCTGAAAGGAATATGAGTGATCTCCTAAACGATGTGACTAGGAAGATAAGAATGCAGGAGTTGGTTATCCCACTGGTCGCCTACCCAAAAATCGCTAACCCTCCGAACCAAGTCATCTGGGGGGTCCCCCAAAGTCACTTCCATCCACTTGTCTCTCCAGAAGTCTATTTTTCCTGTGTTAACCTTCCAAGAGATGAATTGTTCTGTAGTATTTCTCATTTGCCACACTCTGCGCAACATAGGCGTAGAAGCCTTGGGTGCAGGCACATCCAGCGGGGACTTATCCATTATGTACGTGTTGGAGATGGCCTTGGCCCAAATTCCTTGTTTCTGCCATAAGCGGACCCACAGCTTGATGGCAAAAGTGTCTGCCACATCAAAAAGATTACGAACACCCAACCCTCCTTCCTCAGTCGGAGCACACAATTTATCCCACGCTCTCCAGTGTATGTGGTTACCTCCCGGTCCACTGTCCCACAGGAATATATTAAAAATGCGATGGAGACGATTGAAAACATCATTCAGGGGCATCATCACTTAGAGGATATAAATCGGCATGCACGATAACACATGCCTGAGAAGGATAAGTTTCCCGAAAAATATGTGAAGCTTGTTCCCCGAGTGATGAAGCTTCCGTTTCACTATCAATAATGTCATGGTAGTAACAAATGCGATTCCTCCCCCGAAAAAGAGGTGCTCCCAAGTAATGAAAAGGCATGTTCTCGGGCAGAAAACCCAATATGTTACGCAAATTATCACTTGTTTTGGTGGTAGTTAAATTTTTTTCCCAATGAACGTACTCTTAGTTGCATTAATACCTTGTCCTTCCCGAAACAAGCTACAAAATGATTATAAAAGCTCTTTGAGTGACCTTAGCCAAAATATTCTAGAACAAATCAAGAATATTTTTATCTTTATTATTTACCATAAATATTTATCCAATAAATATTTTATGCACATGTCTTTTTAACACACAAGAAAACTAATTCCTTGTCAAAATAAAGACACATGTGGCGCCACAAACATATATTGACCTAGTCAATATTAATTTTGCCATTACACAATAATTTGGGCCAAGATTATGGAAAATGTCTTTTCCACATATTTAATTATTTAGCCCAACTAATTTAATAGTCCACTAAACAATTAATTCACATATCGTTTTAATAAAGTCCAACATGAACTAAATTAATATTATTAGGATTCGACGTCCGAGAATATACATGCTATATTAGGAGGCACGTCGGGGACCATGGACTAATAATCAGCGGCTCCGATAAATCAAACAAATAATTATCTGACGAACAGAATAATTATATATATTCGATAAATCAATCACGGGAATATGCCACCATAATCCCGTGATCGCACTCCTCCGATTATAAGATTATATTTATCTCCTCACGAGAAAGTAATAAGTGTCCACCGATATAATCATTTCATATGGATTAATCCTCCATAGTTGTTCATTCTAAATCGGGAAGTTACCGTTAACCCTTTTCGAACATCTTGTCCTTACTTACCATTAACCCCCTAGTGATCAATAATTCAAATAACTCACTTGGTAGCTAATCGGTGTAATATGAATCCCATGGATCGATCAATGTCTAGGATTAACTCATAAGGAAGCTTCTCTATCTACTTCCATAAATGGAAGGAATGGATTCCGTATCCGTGATAACACGGACTACTCACTCAATCCAAGTACAATGCCAAGATGGGGTAATTCGGATCACGGACTCGGTGTAATCCTTAACCGTCAAGTCAAACCTCATACCGATTCAAGCGTTGAGCTGATCGTGATCACCTCGGGATTAAGATATATCCATAATATGATCATCTAATGATTCGATAAGACTTCTCAATTACGGAATTATATTGAGAACTCAGATCAAATCGGTCCAGCCCTATATGATATATCTATCATATATAAATGCCCCATTAGGTTCCCTTAAACGAAAGTCCGGATAAGACGATCACACTATCGTGTTATGGGCGCATTAATAGTACGTTAAAGGAGAGACCCGATACTCTCGATTAACTTTACTACGGACTAATTGTATTTTAAGTACATCTTCACTAACTCAATCCTCCCGTGTATATCTCATACACCGAGTTAAGTGATTACATAAACGATATACTCAGGGTTTTCTGTAGTGTAAATACTATTGTCACATCGGTGATTATGAGAATAATAAATATGAATAATAATATCATTTCATTTATTAAATAAAACAATTACAAAAATTGTCTTTCGGGCATCACACCTAACAACCTCCCGGTCCACTGTCCCACAGGAATATATTAAAAATGCGATGGAGACGATTGAAAACATCATTCAGGGGCATCAGCACTTAGAGGATATAAATCGGCATGCACGATAACACATGCCTGAGAAGGATAAGTTTCCCGCCAAAAGATAGAAAGAGAAGCTTGCTCAATAATGTCATGGTAGTAACAAATGCGATTCCTGAAAAAAGTGCAAGTAATGTTCTCGGGCGAGAAAACCCAATATGTTACGCAACCAACTTGTTTTGGTGGTAGTTAAATTTTTCCCAATGAACGTACTCTTAGTTGCATTAATACTCTGCCCTGAAACAAGCTCATAATGATGAAAAAGCTCTTTGAGTGACCTTAGCCCTTTCCTGTTACATCGAGTGTATATGATCGTGTCATCCGCAAAGGCAAGATAATGAATCCCCTTAACTTTCGATTGGAATTGCATGCCTGGATTCTGAGACATATAATCATTTATCAGCCTCCCAAAATACTCGGCCTCTAAGCCAAAGAGAGCCGGAGAAAGAGGATCCCCTTGTTTAACCCCACGGGTCGCGTGGAAACGGGTAGAAGGCACACCATTCAGAAGTACATAGAACCAGTTATCCACAAGAGTTCTGAAAATGAGGTCCCCAAAAGTTTCTTGAATACCAAACATCCACAGCACCTTCATAATGAAACCCCAGTTCATACGGTCATAGGCCTTTTCCATATCTAATTTAAGCATAATATTGGGGTTTCGATGTTTTTTGTTCACATTTTTGCATAGCTCCTGGGCAAGAAGGATATTATCGGTGATGCATCTGCCAGGGACGAAACCAGTCTTCTGATCAGCTATGAGCATGGGAATAAAAGAATTCAAACGCTGCGTGATTATCTTGGTAATAATTTTGGAGAAGACCGTGCATAAGCTAATGGGCCGAAAGTCTTTCCATTTATCCGCCCCTTTCTTCTTGGCAAGCAAAATAATCGTGGACGTAGAAAAATAACAGGGGAGATGACCACCAGAGAAGAAATCCACAACCGCATTACCCAAATCTTGCTTAATAATCGGCCAACACAATTTAAAGAAATGAGACGTGTAACCATTAGGCCCGGCCGCACTATCAGAGCTCATAGACAACACTGTATTATGAATTTCTTCGAAATTAGGGGCAGCCATAAGAAACTCATTCTGCTCAAGAGATATTTGAGTGAGGTGGAAATCGACCAGAGGAGTGCCCAGCCCTTCCCTATCGTCGGAGAAAAGATTCTCATAAAAGAGAGCAGAGGAAGCACGGATGTCTTCCTGGTTGTCGATCAATCTGCCGTCTTCCGCCCTAATCCGATGAATAAAGTTTTGATTCCTTCTATGTTTACAAATAGCTTGAAAATACTTGTTGTTGGCGTCACCGGCCTCAATCCACTTCACCAACGCTTTCTGCTTGAGGAACCTAGTCTCAATATCATTACATCTCTCGTACTCAAGGATAGCTTTATCAAGATCCTCTTTAGCCGTGTTCGTCCCCTTCCGGAGTCATCGAAACACACGAAGTTAATAGAGGGAAGTGATCAGAATGAACCCTCGGCAGGTGAGAAACTATCGTAGCATCAAACTGTTCCATCCACTTATCATTGAAGAAAACCCTATCCAATCTTTGCCAAATCTTACGATTATACCACGTAAATTGAGATCCCTCAAAGGGGGCTTCAGTGAGATTAGCACTTTGAATACAGTCGTTAAAGTCTTGCATGTCATTTGTTTTAGGGGTGCCGCCCTCTTTCCTTTCCTCGGCCTGACGAATAATGTTGAAGTCACCACCCAACAACCAAGGCCTGCTGTTATTCTGAGCTCGAGCCTGTATCGCATGCCATAGGGACTCTCTAGCAAGCCTATTATGCTTGGCGTAGATCCCTGACACAGTAAAATTATCCCCATTCTGATCCGTAATCATAGTTGTGCACATCTGATCACAATCCATAGATAGAGAACAATCGACTCCCGACCAAAAGAACCAAATTTTCCCTCGTAAAACAGAATGAGAGAAATCATACACCAGCTTAAGACGAATACTAGTAATGAATTTCGCAGAACAAAGAGGCTCAATAATAACAAGAACTTTAATATTATTCTGTCTACAAATGTTCTTAATACAAGTTTGAGTGCTATCATTGCCTACACCACGCACATTCCAGAATAAAATATTGATCGGACTAAACATCAGAAGATCGTAAATGATAAATTTGAGACGATAGCGTATACTGTGTTGCTTGAGTGAGCTTCCCTTTTTTCTTCCACTTTTTGTGTGTCGCAGTATTGGAAGTGACCGGTACAGTGGAGCCAGCGTCGACCTTGCCACTGCTCACAGGCTGAGCCACTGGTGGATCGTGAGAATCAACCCCCCCTGCCATGGCTTCCTTAGTGCTAATAACAGCCGTACCAACACCAAAGTCTAGCTGTGAAGCGACTAGATTACCGTCCTGCTTAGCCTGATTAGATTGTAGCAGCTCTGTGTTGATAGTAGAATATTTTGTTCTGCTAGATTCGATAGGTATAGCGGGGTTGAGTTGCTGAGTACCGAGCCTGGTGTGTTTCCAGTGTCTGCATGGAGTTCATCCATTTTCTCCACCTCAATCACAATACCAGAATTTATCAATCTGTGATCTAAATCTGGCGAAGCAATAGGACGTCCAGAATCAAAACCGGCCGACCTCGGCCTATTATCCACCTGTCTGACTTTGTCTTCTTTCACAAGTGATTGATGGGCAGTTTCCAATATATCATCATCGTTAAGCGACTGCAGAACATTAAGTTAGCAAGTTTATGCATGCCCCTTGGGATACGCAATAGGCTCCGTGAAGCGCATTCTGTGGTATCTCAAGAATTTGATTTTTGATTGTCTGCTTTTGACACATTCTCCTACCCCTGCTTTGCTGGATTTCATAGATGCTGATTGGGAATCCGACCACGATGATCGATGTTCTATTGGAGCCTATTGTATCTTTCTTGGGTCCAATTTGATTAGTTGGCACTCTAAACAACAAGCCATTATGGCCAAAAGTAGTACCGTAGCTGAGTATAAAGCTCTTTCCCACACTGCTGCCGAATTGCAATGGGTCACGTTCTTGCTTCATGATATGTCGGTTCATCTTCCCCATTCTCCTACATTGGGGTGTGACAATATTCGTGCCACTTACCTTACGGCCAATCCAGTTTTCCATGCTCATACAAAGCATATAGAGATTGATTTCCATCACATTCGTGAGTTGGTTGCCGTCAATAAGTTGCGTGTCGCCTTCATTTCCTCCAAAGATTAATTGGCTGACATTCTAACCAAGCCTCTTGGCCATGTTCGATTTGCTTATTTAAAGACCAATCTCCATGTTCATTCCTTTCCCATGTGATTGTGGGGCATATTGACGGATTTGAGGATCTTGCACAAGAAGCAAAGACCGAATAGTGTAAGGCATAATTATTTCAATTATTTCTGATTATATCCCCAATGTAATAGAAATACTACACTTTATTCAATGAAATACAACAATACTTTACTCTAATAATGAATAATGAATTCAGCAAAAAATAGAATTAAAAAGGCTGAAAAGACAAAAGAAGGGTGAAAATGCTTCAACTAATACACGTCTGGGGTCTTACAATGGGTTTATAACTATTTGTGAATGAGGTGGTTTGGAAGTAAAAGGACTAATACTGCTTTGGCAGAAGCTTGAATGCATATAATTTTTATCACACTTAACAATAGAGGACTTAGAAACCAGAAGAACATAAATTTTACACTGTTATTTGAGCAATCAGATACACTGCTGAGTTCTTCAATTTTCAAAAATCTGCTAAGGCATTCATTGCAAGATCTAAGAACTTCTAGTGTAGCTTTATTCAAGATATATCTAGAAATCAACACTTGAAGCCCAAGCTACTGAATTTATAATAAACTTCAAGACTCAAGCTTATCCGGAATCTAAAGATTCAAACCACAACGTTGCTTTACAATGTCTTAGGAGTAGTGAAGCACATCTAAGTGTGTAAAGGACCGTGGTCAGGTGAATCAGGTGATCTGAGAATGAGCTGAGTTTTGCGGTGTAGTTGTTGAAGATGCAATCCTATCCTCGATGGAAAAGTGGAAAAACTTATATGAAAAAGTGGAGACATCTGTGAAGGACTGATAGTGTAGATTGTGAAGCTGAGATGATATCAGACAAGGACTTTCCTTTGAAATCTCTTGTACTTGTTTAACCAAGTACATTCTCCAACATCATAGGAGATTGGGAGACATAGATTATTACACTACCTCAAACTTCCATAAACAAATCGTGTGTTTTTACTTTCTATATTTACTTTTTAGTGCATTACTTTCTGTTTCTCAGTTTACCAAACCCAGAACATAAACAACACAAACACGGCACTACTTAGCATCTAACACTTAGTTCATCCAATTTTAGAACAATAGTTTTAAAAGGCTTTATATCCGTTGCATAAAAATACAACTGAGTTGAGTCAGTCAGTAGACTAACTTGTCAACTGTGTTTTAAAACCCTAAAAATCTCATGTTTCCCACCCCCTAAATTTGATCTTAGCCTTTCCAAAGAACAAAAAAATTAGTATCTAATCTGGTGCTTCATATGTACAAAAAGTGATTTCTATACGGTTAGTGAACTTGGTTTCTAGTAGGTCTAATAAATAGTTTACACTCAAAATCTTATCAAGGTTTGCAAAAAAATACCACATTTCCATTAATAGATTTATATTTCCCTAAGTTAAAAATGCAAAATATTATAGTTGATGGTTCTGCTGTCTACCTGTTAAGACATCGGACTCTGAATGCTGACCGGATTGAAATCTGAGTGGAACCTTTTCCCCTTTTTTTTTGAAATCTCTTCATTGAAAAACTACAGTCATGTCATACTTGCATACGTATTCTCATAATTGCCTTAAAGAACTAATATATATAAATATATATACATATTTACAGTTATTGAATTTATTCCTTCTCTTAGAAGTTTGATTATTGATTACAATATTTAAGAACTTCTTCCACATTTTGTTAATAAGGATTCCTTAATATGCAGTTTTGCATTCTAACGGGGAAAATTGTCCATCCGCCGAGCTTTAAGTCGGTACATAATGATGGAGCCTTAAGTGTCAGATGGTTCCATGGTCTAGTGGTTAGGACATTGGACTCTGAATCCAAAAGCCCGAGTTCAAATCTCGGTTGAACCTTTTATTCTTTAGTTATTTATTGTTTGTTTTTCTTCCTAAGGTCTTACGACTGGAAAACCGCATTTGTGTTATGTGAGCGAATATAATTTTTAACTGTCGAGAAGACTATGTTCTTCAAATAGTAAAAATGAAATATTTTTTTTAAGGAAACATTATTTGAAATTTTTAGGAACACTATGTTCTTATTATAGTACGAACAAAATATCATATCTTTTTTATAGAGGATGAAATTTCATTTACAAACTTTCTAGAACAATTTGTTTTGCATATTAGGTAAGATATCTTCATATATGGAGCCTTAGTAAGATACTTGAACTGCCAATTTAAATTTTTGTCATGCCGAAGCTTTTGAATGGGCTACAGCTGGAAATTGCTTCCATTGGGTAGAAATTGGCGCAATTGTATTTAATAGATGGTTCCATGGTCCAGTGGTCAGGACATTGGCCTTTTAATGCAATAGCCCGAGTTCAAATCTCGTTGGAATATTTTTTCTTCTTCTACCTCTATTTCAATTCAATTTTAATTCTTTGCATTTATATAGAAGAGGAAAATGTCATATGCTCATACTTCTTAGAAGAGGCAAGACCACGGGCTTCTTGAGTTGGGATGACAACTTGTTGGATTATGTTTAAGTCTGAATTCTAAAACCTATGTAACGACATTAGGAATACTGGTTTCTGATGCAGTAGCCTAGGGTTGAAATATTGGTTGAACCTTTTCTATGGATCTTTTTGAATTAGAATCGCAAGCTTTGAATGCAATGAATAGATAATGTCATTTAATTGTAATTAAAAAGATTCAAGGTTTTGTTTTTATTGGGCTTTTGCCTTTGTGCATAGCTGTTAAAGGTATTGGCATCATAAAATGGGAGAAATTTTTAAAAATATTTAGGTTTTGATGATGAGTTCCAAACAAGCTTTTATAGATGCAAGGAAAAAGATGTCTAGAGTTGAATGTATAGGTCTTACTAGAGTATGATATTGTATAGTTTGATCAAACAAGCTCTATAATAATCAGTTGATAGAATCTCAGTAGACTAAGGTAAGGTTTTAGAAAAATCAATAAGCCTAGGATCCTAAGCTGAGCTGGGTGAAGGTTGACGGAACAAAATCATTAGAGAGGATGTGAAGACTGATGGAACAAACTCAGTATTGAAGACTAAAGATGAAGGTTGTGGGTTCAAACACAGTATTGAAGTGTTGGTCCCAGAGAAGGGTAAAACTATAGTCAGGGGGTGAATGACTATAGTGGAGTTTCAAAAACTTTTCTTATATTTAAAAGCTTTTGGGCAGTAGATAAGTCCATTATTTAACTGTTGGTTCAACGTAGATTAGGCAATCATAGATATAATATGCAATTAAATAAACTGTTGTAAAGTAAATAGACACAAAGGCTTATAGTGGTTCATGGTGGTGTAATCCCTTAATCCACTCTCCTCCTGTGATGATTGGAGGAATTCACTATTGTTTTCACAAATACAATAAGAAGATTGTCCTTGGCTACACAAGCTTCAAAATCTTCAAGACTATCACTCCCTGGCTTCAAAAGCTTCAGTGACTCAGTCTCTATCACTGGTCCTTGAGAACAAATCTTTCAGCAGCTATCACAAAGATCGCAACTTCTCAGATTCCTCTGATTCAATTGCTTCAGTTGATGTGAATTGGAGTCACAGACTTGTGATCAATCTCAGTGCATGATATGGAATTTGAGTTCTGATTGCTGAGTTGATCTCTAGATGTTTCCTTTAAGTTCAAATAGAAGGCTTTTCAAATTGGTAGAGTTTCTACTTGTTTATTATCAGATTCAATCATTGTATTTCATGTCTGTCAATGCCTTCTATTTATAGCCTTGATAATCCTTGATTTGAATTTTTGTCCGTTGGCTGTTTAATGGGGGGAATAATCCTTGATTTAATTCTTGATTCTCCCTTAATTATATTCTCCTTGATTTCAGTGATCTGATTTTTCCTCAAATGTCTATCAGAAAATCCGTCCTTGATTGATTCTCAATTGATTATGCATTGAATGCTTGATCCTCTTAATCATTCTTCAAAATCTGAACAAGTAAAGTTTACTTGGCCATTCCCATATCGGTTAAATGATCCTTGTGACTTGGCTGTTTAGTTCTACCTTTACTGCTTTGTCTTCACTCAGCCAATAGTTAGTTCACTCTACCGCTTCACTGTTTTCTTTGATTTTACAAGACTCCTTGTACTTCATTGATCTTTAATTTGGGTGAGATTAGTGTACACTATATTTGACAATGTATTCCATCATTTGAATTATAACTTAGACTTATCCAAGGTCATCCCAGACTTCCCTGGTTATAATTAAGTCAGACCAAAATGTCATCATGCTTCTCTGCTGGTACTTGGCTGGCTTCACTCTGCCAGATTTCTGTTTTACTTCGCCATCATACCAACTAGTACAATACTTGTCTGACTCAAATTATACAACATGTAAGACTCTAAGTAAAGACTTATACAGTGATTTCTAACTTAATTCAGGCTTGCTATAACAGCTAGTATGGCCATCATCAAAACATAATAAAATGTTCCTAACAATTTCCCCCTTTTTGGTGATGCCAAAAACCTCATAAGCCTGAACATAAGTATACAAATTTTTCCAAAAAGATAATAGAATAAAACTCAGAAATTTTATTCAACATGATTTCAGAGTCATCTTTCCTCCTCTTGCTACCTTGTTCTATTTGACATAGGTAAACATGATTTCAGAGTCATGTAACTTGTGGAGTTGGACAACAGGAACTTGCAGAAAATTCAACAGATAGTGTAATTGAATCCCATAAGACTTCTTCACCCAGAAGATTCCCTTTTTTTCTTTCCTTCTGCTAGCCCCTTTTTAGCAGCATTAGCCTCTCCCTGGATTTGCTCTTTGATTCTCAAGAAGAAATAGTTGGCCAAATTGAACTCCAGACTGTTGTAGATGATTCCCATAAGGCGCATTCTAACCTCTATCATGGCATTATTTGCCCCTAGCTTACCTTCAATTGTCTTTACAATTAGAGCACTGAATTCATTGAAGGGTTTCTTCAAGGAGGATCTAAGACAGTTGAATTTCTTAGAGCCTGGGTTCGCCGTTTTAGCGATTGTTACCCAGAATTCATCCAAGTTTTGTGCAACAAAAGCCACTTTTGCTTGACCTTTATTAGAGAGTTTAAGGTGTTTACGGATTACCATCAGTGTAATTACCACTTTTGTACCATTGACAGATGCAACAATCCTGTCTTCACCAATTTTAACACATTCCTCATCAAAGAGCCCAGAAACAAACTTGGCGGTTTTCCAAAAAGATGAGGCTTTCATAGAAAATGTCCTTGATGGGAGGATTTAGAAAAGTTGACAATCTTAGGTTTTTGCATCTAGTTGCCAATCTTTGTGCTTCTTCATCATTTCAACCTAGCTTTAAGTAGTGTTCTTCTTGAAAGAACGATCCAGTGGTGATTGACTACTCATATTGTTTTCCAGTTTGTGTGTTTGAAGAGGATGAAGCCATTGTTTGAAATGTTGGAGATTTTGAAAAAAAAAACTTCAATTTTTCAGAGAAATAGGGTTTATGATTTGCAAAGGAGCGTAAAGAATTCTGGAAATTCTCTAAGTGTTGTTTATATGGGATAATTTTGGGTAATGTGAATGTTGTTGAATATGGAAGGATTTTGTGATGTAATGGCGTGATTTTATGTATATAAATCACGGTATTTGATTGTAGTAGGGGAGTGGATTGAGGTATTTAATGATAAATCCCGGGTTTTGAGGCATTGCCGTCAAACCTTAATGCAAGATATATCTTCCACGTTTATAAACTTATATCCACATGTGTAATCTTCCACACTATAATCCTTCATTACTTCTCTGATATTCCACGTGTGTATGGTTGATTTTGTTCACACTTCACTTTTTTGTATTCTCCAAGATGTATATCGGTGGAGTAACTTGGCTGGTCATTATGCCGGTTTAGTGACTCATTTACTGTGCTGTTGTATAAAACTGTTCCTAACAATCAGTCAAGTTAAATTTGCTGTGTACCAGTGCCTTACCTGCCAAATGAGCTCACCCGAAGTGGCAAAGGTTCAGTCTGCTGGTGAAGATACGTAGCCCATTACTTCAGTTAGCTGCTCCTTATAACTTAATAAATTTCTATCATTCCCAACTTAGTTCTCAACTTGCTAAATTTTTCATGACTGAGTGGTTTTGTGAAGATGCCAGCTAGTTGGTCTTCAGTTGGTATATATCTTAGAATAACATCCCTTTTCTACATGATCTCAAATAAATATGTTTTGTTCTTGAGTGTAGTACTGGATTTTCTATGATAGATATAGAGTTTTGATTTTATCTGAACCATGATACTAGTCTGCTACCTAGCCTTTCACAAGTTCAAGATGTGCTTTTTCTATCTATCTTACATCCAGCATAGTCTGAGTGTGAATATGATATCAGTTTGAATCCTCCATCTTTTGGATACCAAATTCCTACATTGATTGTGTTCTTCAGATATTTGATGATTCTTTTAGTTGCTAGTAGGTGAGATTCCTTTGGTTGAGCTTGGAATCTTGCACATACTCCTACTGCAAATGCTATATCAGGTCTGCTTGCAGTTAGATAGATTACAGACCCAATGATCCCTCTGTAAAGCTTCTGATCAACATCCTTTCCACTTTCATCTTTTCCAAGAATAACTCTTGCACACATTGGTGTGTCTGATGTGCCACTTGTATCCATACCATATTTCTGTATCAAGTCTTTTGTATACTTGGCTTGATTGATGAAGATGCCATCCTTCATTTGCTTTATTGTAGACCAAGAAAGTAATTTAATTCTCCTTTCATGATCATCTGAAATTTTCTTTTCATCAGGTTTGCAAATTTCTCACACAGCTTTTATCTTCTGATCCAAAGATGATGTCATCAACATAGATTTGAACTAACAAGGTGCTTGTTCCTTCATCTAGCTTGAAGAGATTCTTATCAATAGTCCCTTTGTTGAATCCATTGTTGATCAAGAATTGTGATAGTGTCTCATACCAGGCTCTAGGTGCCTGTTTGAGTCCATCAAGTGCCTTTTTGAGGTTGTGCACTTTGTCTTCCTTTCCTTTTAGTTGAAAACCAGGGGGTTATTCAACATATACTTCTTCTTCCAAAAGTACAATTAGAAATGCACTATTGACATCCATTTGATAAACTTTGAAGTCTTTATGTGCTGCAAAAGTTAGAAAGAGTCTGATTGCTTCCAATCTTGCTACTGATGCTAAGGTTTCATCATAATCTATTCCTTTTGATTGAGAGTAACCTTTTGCAACTAGCCTTGCTTTGTTTCTGACAACTATCCCTTGTTCATCCATCTTGTTTCTGAACACCCATTTTGTTCCAATGATGTTGGCCATGTCTGGTCTGTCAACAAGTTCCCAGACCTCATTTCTCGCAAATTCATTATGCTCTTCTTGCATGGCTGTAATCCAATCAACATCTTGAATTGCTTCATCTATTGCCTTGGGTTCCACCTGTGATAGAAAACAAGTTAGCATTCTTTCCAGTTGTCTTCTGGTTCTAACTCATGTATGAATATCTCTAATGACTTGTTCTTCAGAATGATCTTTTAGCCAGTTCAGGTCAGGTTGAAGTTGCTATTGAGTTGGTTCTTCCACAACTTTAGCTTGTGCATCAACTTCATGTTCTTGTGTTGGTGCCTCTTGTGTTGTGTTGACTGGTGCATCATCTTGATTAACAAATTTATGATCCAGAATATTGTCTGGTCCTGTTTTATTTATATAAACTTGTCTTTGTCCAGCATATTCTTTAAGATCTTGTAGACTTTCACCATTTGTGATTGGTTCATCAAAGACTACATGAATTGATTCTTCAATCACCATGGTTCTTTGCTTGTGACGGAGTATGCTATAAAGATTGCTTCATTAGCTTTTTCATCAAAAGTGTGTAATTGATCCTGCTCAAAACAAAACATTTTGAACCAAACATATGTAAATGTGAGATATTAGGTTTTCTTCCATTCCATATTTCATATGGTGTTTTTCCATGATGTTTATTGATGATTGATCTGTTTTATGTATAGCATGTTGTATTTGCTGCTTCAGCCCAAAATCTCTTTGGTAAACATGCTTCTGCAATCATTGTTTTGACTGCTTCTTTGAGTGTCCTGTTTCTTCAATCTGCTACACCATTTTGTTATGGAGTCTCTGCTGCTGATAGTTGATGTAGTACTCCATTCTCTTCAGAGTAGGTTATGATAATTTCATTTAGAAATTATGTGCCTTTATCTGATATTATATTGATAATCTTCAGTTCCTTTTCATTTTGAATTCTTCTTACCAAATCTGGCAGCTTTTTGAGTGTCTCTCTTTTCTTGTTCATGAATATGGTCCAAGTGAATTTGGAAATGTCATCCACCACCACTAAAGTGTACTTATTTACACTTACACTTACTGGTGTGACTGGTCCAAAAATATCCATATGCAACAAATGTAACATTCTTGTTGTAGATTGATAGGGCTTTGACTTGAATGAGCTTTTGATTTGCTTCCCTTTTTGACATGCATCATAGTGGCTTTCCTTTTTGAATGTGATCTCTAGTAGGCATTCAACTAACTTGTTCTTTGACTGTGTGTTGATGGTCTTGAAGTTGAGATGATTCAATCTTCTATGCAAAATCCAGCTGGTTGATTGCTTATTTTTGACAAGCAAACATGTTTCTGCCTTTGCTGTCTTCCAATCTACCACATACATGTGTTCTTCTCTTCTTCCTGCAAGTACAACTATGTTGGTTTGGTTGTGGATCACATTGCTTCCTTCTTTGTTGAAATGCACATTGCAGCCTTTGTCACAGAATTGATTGCTACTTAGCAGATTGAAATTCAGTCCTTTAACATAAGCCACATTTTGAATTTTAAAACTGTTTTTAATCATTACGCCTTCCCCCTTAATTTTTCCTGGGTTTTCTTTGCCTCAAAATGTTACTTTGGGTCCTTCAAAAGCTTCGAAATCAGTCAGCCATCCTTTATTCCATGTCATGTGCTTGGAACATCCATTGTCTATGTACCAGACATCCTCTGTTTCATTATATTATTTAGTCATAAGGCATAGGTAAGCTTTTTCATTGTCTGAGCTATCAGCTTCATCATCATCATCAGAATCATTTTCAGATGATTCTTCATTCTTTTCACTACTAGTTTCTGCTTTGAGTGCCTTCTTGCTTTTTCTCTTTTCAGTTGTCTTGTACTTCTTCTTATCCTCATTTTGTCTTTTTATTCAGAGAAATCAGCCTTGAAATGACATTTCTTCTTACATTGAAGCATTTTTATTCATCATACTTTTTCTTCATGTCTTTGCTTGAGCTTGACATCTTGTTTGATGATGAGCTTTATTTAAATTGCTTCTTCTTGCTAAACTTGTCAAAACGTTTAATGAGCAAAGCTACCTGTTATTTCAACTCTTGTGTCCCTTTGCTGCTTGTGTCAGCTGTTTTGCTTTGCTGTCGTACAACCAGTGCACTGGCCTTGTGTGCCTCTTCTGGTGCACTGTCTTCACCGTTGAACTCAAATTCATGAGCCTTTAATTGAGACATCAGAGCTAAAGTATTAATGTTTGCAAGGTTTGTTGTTCCTCTAAGCACTGATATGATGATCTTCCATCTTTCAGGTAGACCTCTCAAGATTTTCAGACACACTTCTTTTTGTGGATATGTTTGTCCAAGTTGTTGTAGTTCACTAATGATGCTTGAGAATCTATTATCCATTTGATCAATGGATTCACCAGCCTTCATTTTGAAGTTCTCAAATTTCTGTTTTGCAATAGATAATTTGTTTTCCTTGACTACTTCTGATCCTTCATTGAGCAGTGCTAATTTATCCCACATCTTCTTTGCTGTTTTGCAATCTTTGATCCTCATGAAAATGTTACTGTCCAGAGTCTTCAACATCATGTCTTTTGCAACAAAATCTAGGTTTGCTCTTCTTCTGTCATCCTTGGTCCAATCTTTCTTGAGTTTGTCTATCTCCTTTCCTTGATCTGCTCTTGTGGTTATCACAGTTGTGATCTTGATTGGGCCATCATTAATCACATCCAACATCTCCTCTTGAGTTGCTGCAAGATGAGATAACATCCTTATTTTATATTCAACAAAATGATTAACATTGAATACATGTAACTTTGATATGAAATTTGAGGAATCCATGAGTACAAATAAGAGATATATTTACAAAGCACAAATTTGAAAACTACTTCGAAAATATGCGATCTCCTTGTTACCAGAAACTAGATCTGAACAGGTTCTGATACTAGGAACATTTCTCTGATACCAATTGTTGGTCCTAGAGAAGGGTAAAACTATAGTCAGGGGGTGTGAATTACTATAGTGGAGTTTCAAAAACTTTTCTTATGTTTAAAAGCTTTTGGGAAGCGGATAAGTCCCTTCTTTAAATGTTGGTTCAAAGTAGATTAGACAATCACAGATATAATATGCAATTAAATAAAGTGTTGTAATGTAAATTGATGAAAGTAAATAGACACAAAGGCTTATAGTGGTTCAAGGTGGTCTAATCCCTTAATCCACTATTCTCCTGTGATGATTGGAGGAAATCACTATTGTTTTCACAGATACAATAGGTAGATTTTCCTTGGCTACACAAGCTTCACAATCTTCAAGACTATCACTCCCTGGCTTCAAAAGCTTTAGTGACTAAGTCTCTATCACTGCTCCTTGAGAACAAATCTTTCAGCAGCTATCACAAATTAAAGGTTGCAACTCCTTCTCAAATTCCTCTTATTCAATTGCTTCAGTTGATGTGAATTGGATTCACAGACTTGTGATCAATCTCAGTGCTTGATATGGAATTTGAGTTCTGATTGCCAAGTTGATCTCTAGATGTTTCCTTTAAGTTCAGATAGAAGGCTTTTCAAATTGACAGCGTTTCTGCTTGTTTCTTATCAGATTCAATCGTTGTTTTTCCTGTCTGTCAATGCCTTCTATTTATAGCCATGATAATCTATGATTTGAATTTCTATCCGTTGGCTATTTCATGTGGGGAATAATCCTTGATTTAATTCATGATTCCCCCTTAATTATATTCTCCTTGATTTTAGTGATCGGATTTTTCCTCAAATGTCTATCAAAAAATTTGTCCTTGATTGATCCTCAATTGATTATGCATTGAATGCTTGATCCTCTGAATCTTCTTTATTCTTCAAAATCTGAACAAGTAAAGTTTACTTGGTTGTTCCCTGAACGGTTAAATGATCCTTTTGACTTGGCTGTTTAGTTCTTCCTTCACTGCTTTGTCTTCACTCAGCCGATAGTCAGTTCACTCTGCCGGTTCACTGTTTTCTTTGATTTTACAAGACTCCTTGTACTTCACTGATCCTTAATTTGGGTGAGATCAGTGTACACCATATTTGTCAATGTATTCCATCATTTGAATTATAACTAAGGCTTATCCAAGGTCATCACAGACTTCCCTGGTTATAAGTCAGACCATAATGTCATCATGCTACTCTGCTGGTACTTGGCTGGCTTCACTCTACCAGATTTCTATTTTACTTCACCATCCTACCAACTAGTATAATACTTTTCTGGCTTAACTTATACAACATGTCAGACACTAAGTAAAGACTTATACATAGATTTCTAACTTATTTCATGCTTTCTATAACAGCTAGTATGGCCATCATCAAAACATAATAAAATGTTCCTAACATGAAGATAAAAGTCGAGACTATAAAGTGAAACTTCATGTAAGTCTGTGATGACCTAAATTAACTTTATCGGTCTTGTGTAGAAGCTCTTAGATTCAAGAAAATGTGATGTTGAATGTCAAGTTTTGACCAAAAGGTGTATTCTAATCTCATAAATAAATATAAGATGCAAAATCAAGCTAGCTAAGCTAAGCTGAGCTAGTGACAATCCGTAGAACACTTATGTTAGCAATGTTGAGTCAAGAAAATCATACATGTCAACTAATAGTAGCCGAGAAAAATATTTCAGCCGAGCAGAATCAACGTTAAAGATGAAATAGTAAAGTACTCTTAATCCATTATCCAGATTAATTTGAATATTGTTTTAAAGATAAAGATTAATATTGGATGTCTGATCAAACACTTAATCAATGGGCAAGTTTAAATGATGGTTTCAAGGATTTCAATACCGTAATATTCAAGGAATTCCATTGGTTGACATGCTGTCATATTACATGGACATTGACAGTGACACATAAGTAGACAACACAGAATTTCAGGGAATTATAATTTATATACATATTTACAGTTATTGAATTTATTCCTTCTCCTAGAAGTTTGATTATTGATCACAATATTTGAAGACATCTTCCGTATTTTGTGAATAAAACTTTCTGTGCAGTTTTGCATTCTAACAGGGTACATTGTCCATCCCGTGAGCTTTAAGTCGGTACATAATGATGGAGACTTATGTGCGAGATGGTTCCATGGACTAATGGTTAGGACATTGGACTCTGAATCGAATAGCCCATGTTCAAATCCTGGTGGAACCTTTTATTCTTTAGTTATTTATTGTTTGTCTTTCTTCCTAGGGTCTCATGATTGGAAAACTGCATTTGTGTTATGTGAGCAAATAGAATATGGAATTGTCAAGAATACTATGTTCTTTATATAGTAAAAAAGGAAATATTTTCTTTATGGAAACAGTATTTGAAATTTTCGGAAACACTATGTTCTTACTGTAGTAAAAACGAAATATCATATCTTTTTTTATGGAAGATGAAATTTCATTTACAAAAATTCTGGAACTGTTTGTTTTGCATATTAGGTAAGATATCTTCATTTATGGAGCCTTAGCAAGATACTTGAACTGTCAATTTAAAGTTTTGTCATGCCGAAGGTTCGGAAAGGGCTACAGCTAGACATTGTTTCCATTGGATAGGAATTGGCGCAATTATATTTACTAGATGGTTCCATGGTCTAGTGGTTAGGACATTGGACTTTGAATCCAATAGCCCGAGTGCAAATCTCGGTGGAACCTTTTTTCTTCTTTTTTTGCCTTTATTTCAATTCAATTTTTATTCTTTGCATTTATATAGCGGAGGAAAATGTCATATTCTCATATTTCTTTTTCGAGGCAAGACCACGGGCTTCTTGACTAGGGATGACAACTTGCAGGATTATGTTTAAGTCTAAATTCTAAAACCTATGTAACGACATTAGGAATACTGGGTTCGGATGAAGTAGTCTAGGGTTGAAATATTGGTTGAACCATTTCTATGGATATTATATAAGAATCGCAACCTTTGAATGCAATGAATAGATAATGTCATTTAATTGTAATGAAAAGGATTCAAGGTTTAGTTTTTATTGTGCTTTTGTCTTTTTGCATAGCTGTTAAGGGTATTGGCATCATAAAATAGGGGAAATTTTAAGAAATATTTAGGTTTTGATGATGAGCTCCAGACATGCTTTTATAGACGCAAGGAAAAATATGTCTAGAGTTGAATGTATAGGTCTTACTAGAGAATGAAATTGTATAGGTTGATTAGACAAGCACTATAATAATCAGCTGATAGAATATCAGTAGACTAAGGTAAGGTTTTAGAAAAATAAGTAAGTCTAGGATCCTAAGCTGAGCTAAGCTGAGTGAAGGCTGTCGAAACAAAATCATTAGAGAAGATGTGCATACTGATGGAATAAACTATGCATTGAAGATTGAAAATGAAGGCTGAGGGTTCAAACATAGTATTGAAGATAAAAGTCGAGATTATAAAGTTAAACATCAGGTAAGTCTGTGATGAACTAAATTAATTTTATAATTCTTGTGTGGAAGGTCTTAGATTGAAGAAAAAGTGATGCTGAATCTAAAGTTTTGGCAAAAAGGTACACTTTGCTCTCATAAATTAATATAAGATGCAAAATCAAGCTAACTAAACTGAGCTGAACCAGTGACACTCAACAGAACACTCATGTCAGCAATGTTGAGTCAAGAAAACATACAAGTCAGCTAAGAGTAGCCGATAAAAATATTTCAGCCGAGCAGAATCAACCTCAAAGATGAAATAGCCAAGTACTATTAATCCATTATCCAGATTAATTTGAATATTGTTTTAAAGATATGGATTAATATTGGATGTCTGATCAAACACTTAATCGATAGGCAAGTTTCAATGAGTTTCAATGATACTGATACCATAATATTCAAGGAATTCCATTTGTTGCCAGGCCGTCATGTAAGATGGACATTGACAGTGACACATAATCAGACAACATAGAATTTCAGGGAATAATTATGCATATCCACCTGTCAAAAAAAATTATGCATATCTCATAAAAGGACATTTGAATTTAAAATTTGAACGGTTGAAATGTGCCTATAAATAGAGGACTTAGCAACCAGAAGAACATAATTTTTACACTATTATTTGAGCAATTAAGATGCACTGCTGAGTTCTTCAATTTTCTAAAATATGCTAAGGCAATCATTGCGAGATCTAGAAACTTCAAGTGTTGCTTTATTCCTGATCTATCTAGAAATGAACACTTGAAGCCCGACCAACTGAATTCAGAACAAATATCAAGAATCAAGCTTATCCAGAATCTAAGGATTCAAACCACAACTTTGTTTTACAATGTCTTTAGAGAAGTGGAACAACATCAATGAAGCAGCAGATACAAACTATGAAGGACTGCTTATTCATATTGTGAGGTTGAGCTGAGATCAGCCAAGGACAATCCTTTGAAATATTTTGTACTTGTGTAACCAAGTACATTACTAAAATTTCCTCCAACATCACATGAAATAGAGAGACATAGATGATCACGCCACCTCGAACTTCAACAAATAAATTCTATGTTTTTTCTATTCCGCGTTTTCTTTTTCATTACGTTACATTCGGTTTATTAGTTTACCAAACACAGCACATACACAACCTATACACATCACTCCTGATCATCTAACACTTGGTTCATTCGGTTTAGAACAACGGTTTTAAAAGGCTTTATATGCGGTGCATAATAACACATGTGTTGGTCCCTTGGAAAGGCTAACACAAGTTTAGAGGGGGGGGGGGGGGGTGAATAAACTTGTCACCAAAAACTTTCTCAAAACTGAAAAAGCCCCAGGAACTGAGTTTTTGCCAAACTCAAACTAATGCTCAGCTCAGTTTTGTTCCTGTCCTTTAACTTGTGCAGAGTTCAGCTAACTCAACTGAATATAAGTCAATACTGACTTATATTTAGTCTTGTTAACTGGCAGCGGATAAAACTAGCCTTTAGTGCGACAGATGTGTCAATAAAGATCTAAATTTCCTATGTATCAGTTTTATGCTGACTCAGTGTCTGAAGTTTGTTGAGTGTGAAGATAACAAGAATTAAATCAATCACAGCAAGAATATGAAAGTATAAAGTAAATCAACACAAGATTTGTTTATGGAAGTTCCGGGTGGTGTAATCCCGTACGTCTCCCCTTCTCCTGTGGTGTAGGAGGTATCACTAGAATTTGAGATAACTGTTACAAAATCCTAGCACTATGACAGTCCCTCACAACACCCTAGTTTCACTGTCTACACATAATGAAGAAAGGTAGGATTGCTCCCTTCATTCTGCACACTGATCTTTCGGAGGTGAAATTGCTCCTTCACCAGCTCACCACTAACACAAACACAATCCGCAGACTGAACCAACAGATGTGGCAACCAAGTTGCAACCATATGAAGAAAGGTGGAATTGCTCTCTTCAAACTATGCACAACCAACCTTTTTTCACAAAGGTTAGGTTTAGAATTAATCAAGGATTAATTCAGTGAGCTGTCTGGTTTTTCTGGATCTGACTTTGTAGCTCCAAGATGCCTTCTTTCCCCCTTGATGGGTTACTGGATCTTTCTTTGAAATCTTCAAGGCAATTCTGTTGGCTCCCCTTTTCTAGATATATATGATCTGATTTTCTGGATCTGGATCTTTGGATATGTGCTTGTAAAGCTCTTTTTCTGATCCTTCTCCTTCTTCTTCTTCAAGTGATTCTCTTGTGTATTTATAGGGGTGATGTAACGGTCACTAGCTCTTGTAGCCGTTACACTTGTCATTTAGCCAACGTTCATATGTACGATCTTTGTCATATTGTTAATTCAAATTCAACAAGGCCTTAACTCAGTTTTCTACTCTTCTTTAAAACTGAGTACCTTGTATACTTAATGTTGGAAATAAAATTTATGTTTTGATGATGATTCATCACTTATTCAGTTAATATTCTAAACCCCACTGATGAAGTGTCACAACTAGCTGTTATAGTGCAAAGCAAAAAGATGTCTAGATATCAATGTATAGGATTTATTAGAATCTGATATTTGTATAAGTTAAATCAGACAAGCACTGTAATAGTTCTAGGCTAGACCTGAGAAAGTAAGCGAGATTTAGAGAAACTGAACAATAGAACATACCAGCATCAAACTGAAGAAGATAAGTTCGCTGAGGGACACAGACTCAGTTGGCTTATCTAAGAAGACTGAAGAACTGAGGGTCACAGACTCAGTTATTGAAGATTGAAGAACTGAGGGTTCAAACTCAGTTATGAAGACCAAGTTTAGACTGTAAAGTCAGACGTCAGACAAGATTGTGGTGACCTGAACTGACTTTATGGATCTTGTATGAAGACCTAAGAATCATAAGGACAATTGTCTCGGATTTTATCTAATGAAAAATAAACAAGTAATAAAAATAATCCGGTTTACCCCAAGTGCAGGGATCGTAGTATAGAGGTTAATACCGGAGTCGAGTCCACAGGGAATCGGGGTTGTTTACCTAGTTTTAATCTAACTAACCTAAAAATGTCACAACTACTATTACTAAAATTATAAGAAAATAAAAACGATTAACACGTAACAAACTAAAAACGAAAATAACAAAAGTAAACTGGACAGAAGATTAGAAATCTAAAGCCAGGAAACGTGATTATAAACCAAATTATCTAAAATAATCTATTCTAAAACCTAAACATGCAATAAAAAGTTCTAACTTAGCTGAGCAATTCAAGTTCAAATGATTTTAATAATTTAACGAACGAACAAGCAATTGATCCACCAATTCTATAACATTCAATTCCTTCTCTAGATTATCTAGTGATTTTTAATACAAGTTGTGATTCACCTATCGTAGGTATGAATTTCTAATCTCTTAGATATTTCGTTTATTAATCTTTTATCTTTTGATCCTAAAGATTAATGCTTTCGTAACAAAGGTGTAAGATTTCTCAATCTAGCAACCTAGAGATTAACCTAACAACTCTCGTTATTTTTAGGTTAAAAATCTAATCTTGACTATGGTGATCTAGGTTTAACAATAAACTTTCATCAACTATTAAACATCATCCATGCAAAACATCCATCGATAAAATAGCATAATAACAATGAATTAAACATAGAAAAGATACAACTTTTAGTAAAAATTCACAAGATAATCAAAAGAGAAATCAACGTGTTGCTAGAACGGCTTCACAATGCTTATTCCAATGAGCTCTAGCCTCTATTCATCGTTTGATTACTCGAAATAGCTACTAGAAAGTACATATAATTGGAGAAATTTATCTAGGAAATAAAAAGCATACAAGTTGTATATGAAGGGTGGAGAACACAGAAAAATCGCCCCTTAGGGTTCTTGTGGCCGCCTAGAGTAATTAGGGTATATTATGTCTAGAAAAACGTGGCTATTTATAAGAATTTAAGTCGGTTTTTGCTATGTCGGCGGCTGGACGCTCGTCCAAGGGGTTGAACGCCCGTCCATTATGCATAAAATCTTCGAGTCGGGCCGAGTCATGTCAGACGCCCATCCTATGTAAATTTGGACGCTCGTTCAGCAAAAATCTTAATACTCTGAATCCAATGTTCCTTCCTGGACACCCGTCCGGATCGTCAAACGCCCGTCCAGCTGGACGGAGCTTCAGACGCGCGTTCAGTTCACTTCAAATCCGGTTTTTCATCTCTATCTTTATCCGACTTCATCTTTATCCTTTTTCTTCCATGTAAATCCTCACTTGAACATCTTTCAAACCTCTTTTAAGCCAACTTCGTGTATCTACAAGACATCAAAACATTGCAAAGTGTAAAATCATTCAAATCGATAGAAAATCAACAATAAAATCTCATAACTCAACCAACTTTGCGATTAAACCATTCCAAACATCACTTGCTTAATAAATCAAATAAACGTTCACTTTCTATGCAAAACATTAGAGTTAGAGGAAAATTGTTACGAAATAGAACGATATAAATCATAGAAAATCACCCTAAACAACAATGAATTGTTAGATGATAATGAGTCATGGTGTACTCTGATTAACTCAATTATAATCAGATGAAAACTGGAGTACCGATATTTGAAGAAGAGTAAAATCTCAGTTAATGCTCCAAGTCAGTCAAGAAACTGACAAGTGATAAACTCAGTACAAAACTGATAAGGAAACTCAGTTTTATATGTCAGTCATCCATTAAACTGATCGTACAGTCAAACGTTACAAAGGAAGTGATTTTATTGGATGAACTACTGACAAATCAGAACGGTCATCAAATATAACCGTTGCAAGATTCAAGCAGGATGAACGTTGAATGAACCCCTATAAATAGACCACCTTTACAACGTCAAAAAATGGAGTGTGCATATTACAAGAGAGCAGGAAAACTAAAAAGAATCTATCTAGTCAAGAAAAATTTAATTAAGGGGGAAAGCCAAATTCAAAAGAATACCTGCTAAGCACTTAATTGCAAGATCGAGAAATTTATTCAAGTGTTCAAAGTGCATTCAAGATTAATAAAGCTTATTCAATTGAAGAAATACAGAGCCGTGCTTAATTTAACCATCCAGAAGAAAAGCTCAAATCACAGTTGAATCATAGTTATTGATTCATAGTCTCAACTTTGATTTTATCAAAGGTTTAGACTGTGAAACACCAAGAAGGTGTGAAGGGCAGTTGAGTGCAGTCAGGAAGACTGTGTTTGTGATGAGCTGGTGAAGAGGCAATTCTACCCTCCAGGGACCAGTGGTTGTAACAGTTGAAGAGCAGTAATCCTACCTGTTCTACAAGTGTTTAGATAGTGAAGCTAGGGATTAGTCTAGGACTATCAGTTTAGGACTCTTTGTAACCAGGCCATCTCAAAGAAGTTCTAGTGGAATTTTCCTCCGTATATTACACCACCTGGAACCTCTATAAATCTTGTCTATTTACTTTACGCATTCATTTACTTTATTATTGTTATATTTATATGGCTTTCACTCCGAAACTAAGTTAACTAGTTGTTAAAGGCTAATTTATTTCCGCTGCCAGTTAACAAGACTAAATATAGGTCAGCATTGACTTATACTCAGTTGAGTTAGCTGAACTCCGCACAAGTTTCAAGACAGGAACAAAACTGATCTGAGTATCAGTTTGAGTTTGACAGAAACTCAGTTCCTGGTGCTTCTCCAGTTTGGGAAAAGTTTTTGGTGACATGTTTATTCACCCCCCCCTCTAAACTTGTGTTAGCCTTTCCAAGGGACCAACAATTGGTATCGGAGCGAGTTCTTCCTTCTGGAGGAGATCCGAGTTGTTACAGCTTAAGCTATAAACCAGTTGTTGACAAACCTTTCTGTACTTCATTTAAATGGATACATCTAGAATTAGGAATTGGCTAAATAACCCCCTGACTGACTACCTGCAAAATGTTGTCTATGATTTCCAGGATCAAGTATTTGAAAGATTCAGTACTACAAGCTCTCACACAAATCCGGAACCTCATTTCAGTTATGATGAAGACATTGAGTTTAATGCGAAAATTGATGATGAATCTAGAGGATTTCCATCCCTAAGCGATCTTTCAGAAGAAGCAGAAAGAGAGTTACTGCGAGTAGCTAATTATATAGAAGAAGAACTGGCCAAAGATCCATCCAGTGCAAAAGCCAAAGATATTGATGAGACTCTACCTACAAGTCATGGAGGTGAAAGTGCCAAAGAAATCATACTGCTAGGAGCTACACAGGCAAAAGCTGTTGATAAAGGAAAACAAGTCCTAATTAATGATGATTCCTCGACAGAAGATCTACCTATCAAAAATCAGGAGGTAATCGCATCTTCATCCAGCACTCACACTATCATGAACAATCAAAGAAATGATGATTTCAATAAAACCTTGGACATACTCATAGAGAAATTAGAGGCAACTTAAAAGAATTATGAGAATGTCAAAAAGGAGAAAAAGTTATTGAAAACTGAAATTTCAAGATTGAATGCTGAAATCAATCTAGTCAAAACTAATAATGGAACCAAGGTAATTCGACCAACTGATGAACTAACAAAAGTTATAAATATCAAAGAATCATCAGTTGATCCAATTTCCAGAGTTCAATTCAAACCAGGAAAACCATTTGGAGATAGATCTGGTTTAGGGTTTGATAATCAGTATAATTCTAAGTTCAGACCAAGATCAGTTGAAATAAAATTTGTAACTACTCAAAAGTCAGAAACTCAGAAAACTGATAAAGCTATTAGAACTGACAAAAACTCAACACCCAACGCACAAACTGACAAAACTGAAAAATCAGTTGGTAAATTTCACCAAGCCAACAGATTTTACAGAAAGACTCAAAAGGCTGAAAACAGTAAAACAGATCGGAGATCAGTAAGAAAAATCTTCAAGTCACATTCATCGAAGAATGTAGATCATTCATGGAGTAACAGACTCAAAGGGAAAGAAAGATTATTTCCCACTGATGAAGATTGGAATGAACCATCACATCAGTCTCACAAAATGAACAAACCTAAAACTGTTAAGGCAAAACAGGAAAAATTTGTGAAAGCTGACTTTACTCAATCAAAATATCAAGAGAGGTATAAAGTTAAAAATAAAATTTTACTATCAAAAACTAATCAGTTAGGACCCAAACAGATATGGGTACCAAAAATTTCTTATTTTGTTTTGCATGAGAAAACCCGCTAAACTGGGAACTGAAAAGTGGAATTCACAAAACCAAGTTGTATTTACAACTGAGTTTTTGAATTCAGCACAAGGACAAAACTGAACATATACAGCTGTTGATACACCGTACCTACTCTATTCACTATTTTCTAGCTACAGATGTCAAGAAAATACGTGGTCCTTCTCAAATCTAAACCGTCCATATCATCCACTCGTCCACCTTTTCACAATCTCAAAATATTTATGACAAGACGTTCTAATGTCCCACTCAATTCTTAACTACCCCTACTACAAATTATAAATACCCAGAATTTTCTTTTGTAATTTCTTACGTTTAAATTTTTGAATTCACTCTCTGAATCTCAAATTTTCAAAATATTCAATCAAATTCAGAAAAATGACTTTCAATCTTGTTGAACCCGGAATGATCGTATCTCTTGAACAGTATATTGCAAAATACATTGATCAAACTCTAGTCAATTCAATTGCAACAAAAATCCGAAAAATTAAAGGTTTGGATGCTGTTTTCAACATCGATCTGAAAAGTGTATGTTTAGAAAGCATTGGAGACTTCTATCAATTTGGTAGAACAACTGTAGAAGGAGAAGACACACAAACCTACATCACTACTGTCAATGATAAGGAGATCATGGTCACCGAAGATCTAATTGCAGAAATCTTTGGATTTGAAAAATCCGGAGGATCAGCAGCCATCAAACTGACTAAGGAACAAAAGGAGAAACTATTGAAAGATATAG
This sequence comes from Gentiana straminea, assembly GCA_036785695.1. Classification (NCBI taxonomy): domain Eukaryota; kingdom Viridiplantae; phylum Streptophyta; class Magnoliopsida; order Gentianales; family Gentianaceae; genus Gentiana; species Gentiana straminea. Next base: position 4,075,482 of record JAVUPR010000482.1, read on the forward strand.
CGATTAATGGAGAATCCGCCGTCTCACAGACCGGGAGCACAAGCTTACTCAAGCCAGAGTTCAATTTTCTCTCAAAAATGTTAGCAAACTGCGTCATTGGAAATGCTGGAAACTTTAGCAATCTATCTGCAGCAAAATTAGATTTGCTATATGTGATTTGGTTTGGAAAAGATTTCAATTGGGCAATGTATCTATTTGATCAATTGATAGCACAGTCAATTGACGCACCCAAAAAGAAGACCGATGAAAAGAAAGGTCGATTTTATCACAAGAAAACTCTTGCGTTAGTTGTCCAAAGAATATTAGACCATTTTGGAGTGGCAAAGAGAAAAGAAACACCAGTGGCTGATGGGAAAATTGCCATTAAGGAAGAAAAAGCTGGAAAAAGGAAAGCTGAGAAATCTGTGAAAGAACCTAAAAATAAGAAAAGCAGGAAATCGAAGAAACCTGCAACTGGAGATGAAGTTTTAGAACAGATTGAAGATCTTAAGAAAAGAAGAAAACAGTTGGATGAAACAGAAAAAGGCATCATTGATCTAGTTACTGAGAAACCAATAGAAGTGTCACCAACACAAGAAGCAAGAACTGAAGTTGCTGACGGATCAGCACCAGTAGTGAGAACTGAAGTAAATCTCACCGAATCTATTCCAGTTTCGGTAACTGGAATCTTACCAATTCAAGAACCAGCTACACAATCACAAGAAATGGAAATAGTAAAAGAAACTGAAGTTGTCAACAGAGAACTGACTATTGAAACTGATTTGCAGAAAGAAGCTGAAACTCGGGGGACGGACACGAGAAGCGAGACGATGATGAAGAATCCGATTGTGATGAAAGACTGATTGATGAAACAACATTGAATATACTTATGTTGCTTTCAAAATCCAAGTCTACTTCTCAAGAATCTGACCCCAGATTAGAACATGAGGAAACAGTTAGAGAATCCTCAATTTCTCACTCAGAGGAAAAGGAGGCTGAAGCAGAAAAAGCATCAGCCAAGGTTATTCAGTTGGATGATCAAGTCGATGAAGATGAACCCACTGAGCATACAATGGATGAAGGTCCTATTGCTGATTTGGAACCTGAACCAACTGAAAAACAAATTGTTGAAGAACTTGTAAGTGAGAAAGTTATGGAAACTGAGCCGACAATCTCAGTTTCTGTTATTGAAAAAGAGACATCAGTCGTCCCAGACACTGCTGAGGAAGGTATAGCAGAACCAATCATATGGAAACTGATGATGTTGCAAGAACTGATCCCATGCAAATTGAAGTTTCTATTCAAGAAGAAGACAATGAGATCACAAGAGAATCATAAGATACTCTCACTCCATTTAAATCCACATCTGATCATGGAGAACATATGAAAGCTGATTATGAGCGATTGCGAAGATATAGAACTCGGAAGTTCAGTTCTATTGCCAATCAAAGAAGTGAGCAAGCATAAATGGAAGCTATAAAGAAATGGGTATTTGATTTATACAACATTTCAAGTCTATCGGAAGTAATCAATACCGATGAGTTCATAGATCAAGGATATGCAATAATTAGAAACAGTTATTGGATTGAAGCCAAAACTGATGGAAATTTCAAGAAAAAAGATGATGATGATGATGATTTTCAGGAAGATCCCAACTTACAAAAAGGGATTCTTGCCTCCATACAAGAAAATGAAACTGCAACAGAACTGAATACTGATGAAGATTCTAGTAGTTCTGGAGAAAGCAGTGAAATTTCAAGCTCTAAAAGTGTATCTTAAACACAACAAGACGAAGAAGAAGAAGGAGGTTACCAATCTCCCACTGACAAGTCCACACTTGAAATAGCAAGAACTGTGGAAAACATGCCTAGTGAAGAGTCAGATGATGAACTCAATGTACATCTATCACCAGCAAAAGCTATTGCTCCATCAAGCTTGAAAGAAGCTAAGAGACAATCTGAAGAAAGAAGTCAATCGACTGAATATAGAGAAAAGCTGAAGCAAGTTGTTCTCTCACCTCTAAAGCAAGCTAAATCAACTGAGGCTGAGACAAATAAAGGAAAAGAACAACAAGTAGGCCTGTAAACGAGCCGAACCCTACCGAACCCTGGCAGGGTTCGGCTCGGCTCGGTATGTTCGAACCTTAGGCTCGGCTCGGCTCGAAATGGCCGAGCCTTATATTTTCATTATTCGGCTCGGGTTCGGTCTGGTATTTGGGGAAAAAAGCTCGGCTCGGTTCGGCTCGAACATGTCGAACCTGTTCGAACATGTTCGGCTCGAACTGGGTTTTAAAAAAAAATCAGAACATGTTCGGCTCGGTTTTAAAAAACATGTTCGGCTCGAACTGTATATGAATTTATGATATCCGAGCCGAACATGTTCGAACATGTTCGGCTCGACCACCGAATATCTAATTTGTAAGGTTCGGCTCGAAGTTCGAACCCACGAAACGAGCCCGAATCGAGCTTTTTCGAACCGAATACTCCGGATCGAATCGAATACTTAGGTTCATTTACAGTCCTAACAACAAGCAGGTAGTTCAAAATGTTTGCCCACTCAAGTGGATCTCATTAAGTTTTACCATAATGAGATAATCAGAATTCAGAAAGACGATAACAGCTTATTTGGAAAGGTTCTACATGCCTTAGAAGCTAGCAAAGATGAAAGAAGCAATCTTGAAAAGAAAATGGATGTCGTCAATGATAACTGTCAAAGCACCCTGCTTGAGCTTTAAAAAAACCATCGAGCATGATGGAAGAAGAGATGAAACTCAAGATAGATGGGAAGCTATTCTGAATAATCTTGTAGATAGAATGATCTTAATGGAACAAGGCATGAAGGACTAAGTTGTGGCTCAAACCATTTTGGCATCAACTCAACAAACCTTGAATGCTTACATCAAAAGCCTGATTCATAAAGATGATGTCAATAAGGGGGAAAGTTTGGATATCTTAAAAGTCAATGCAGCTGAGATGCCACAAGTCCTTACAAATGTTGATGATAAATTGGATGAACTGAAGAAAGCAAGAGGAGATTTCACTGATGAAGAAATGAAACTGATTATTAAATACTCAGAGCCTACTGCCAAAAGAGTTGGTTTGGATTCACGTCTATACAGTTTATTCAGAAACTTATCAGAAAGGGAAGGAGTATCAAAAGAAGAATCTCTAGAATCGTTCCTACACATGTAGAAGGTGCTCATGCACTACTAGAATAAACTGAAGAAATGGGAAGCAGATGGTACCATAGATAGAGAATCAGAGAAAATTGAAAAGGCTGAACCCGAATTTGTCAATAATCTACTAAGAACAGCCACCAATGAAAGATTGAGGGCAACTGTCTTCACTTTTGCAGTTCGTTTCAAAAACAAATTTTTCAAGAAGAACAATCTATCTCAATCATGGAACATTTGGGCAAGCATCCATGGGATTGAGAGCTCAGCTACAAATGATGCTATGAGATCTTTTGCAAAAAATTATGATAATCAAGTTTCTCAATCTGCCAAGTAAAAAGAAACAATCTTCTAGTTCCTTTTTATCATATTGTATTTTATTACTCTATCTTGTAACTCAGTTATCGAATAAATTCTCAGTTTCTCAGTTCATTGCGTTATTTACTGTATTTTGTTTTATCTTTTTGCATTGCTTTTAAGGAGGGTATTGACATCATCAAAAAGGGGGAAATTGTTGGAAATAAAATTTATGTTTTGATGATGATTCATCGCTTATTCAGTTAATATTCTAAACCCCACTGATGAAGTGTCACAACTCGCTGTTATAGTGCAAAGCAAAAAGATGTCTAGATATCAATGTATATGATTTATTAGAGTCTGATATTTGTATAAGTTAAATCAGATAAGCACTGTAATAGTTCTTGGCCGGAACTGAGAAAGTAAGAAACTGAGATTTAGAGAAACTGAACAATAGAACATACCAGCATCAAACTGAAGAAGATAAGTTTGCTGAGGGACACAGACTCAGTTGGCTTATCTAAGAAGACTGAAGAACTGAGGGTCACAGACTCAGTTATTGAAGATTGAAGAACTGAGGGTTCAAACTCAGTTATGAAGACCAAGTTTAGACTGTAAAGTCAGACGTCAGGCAAGATTGTGTTGACCAGAACTGAATTTATGGATCTTGTATGAAGTCCTAAGAATCATAAGGAAAATGAATTCTTAGATGATAATGAGTCATGGTGTACTCTGATTAAGTCAATTATAATCAGATGAAAACGGAGTACTGATATTTGAAGAAGAGTAAAATCTCAGTTAATGTTCCAAGTTAGTCAAGAAACTGACAAGTGATAAACTCAGTACAAAACTGATTAGGAAACTCAGTTTTATATGTCAGTCATCCATTAAACTGATCGTACAGTCAAACGTTACAAAGGAAGTGATTTTATTGGATGAACTACTGACAAATCAGAACGGTCATAAAATATAGCCGTTGCAAGATTCAAGTAGGATGAACGTTGAATGAACCCCTATAAATAGACCACCTTTACAACGTCAAAAAAAGGAGTGTGCATATTACAAGAGAGCAGGAAAACTAAAAAGAATCTATCTAGTCAAGAAAAATTTAATTAAGGGGGAAAGCCAAATTCAAAAGAATACCTGCTAAGCACTTAATTGCAAGATCGAGAAATTTCTTCAAGTGTTCAAAGTGCATTCAAGATAAATCAAGCTTATTCAATTGATGAAATACAGAGCCGTGCTTAATTTAACCATCCAGAAGAAAAGCTCAAATCACAGTTGAATCATAGTTATTGATTCAAAGTCTCAACTTTGATTTTATCAAAGGTTTAGACTGTGAAACACCAAGAAGGTGTGAAGGACAGTTGAGTGCAGTCAGGAAGATTGTGTTTGTGATGAGCTGGTGAAGAGGCAATTCTACCCTCCAGGGACCAGTTGTTGTAACAGTTGAAGAGCAGTAATCCTACATGTTCTACAAGTGTTTAGATAGTGAAGCTAGGGATTAGTCAAGGACTATCAGTTTAGGACTCTTTGTAACCAGGCCATCTCAAAGAATTTCTAGTGGAATTTTCCTCCGCATCACAGGGGAACAGAGGATTGACAGGATTACACCACCTGGAACCTCTATAAATCTTGTCTATTTACTTTACGCATTCATTTAATTTATTATATTTATATTTATGTGGCTTTCACTCCGAAACTATGTTAACTAGTTGTTAAAGGCTAATTTATATATGCTGCCAGTTAACAAGACTAAATATAAGTCTGCATTGACTTATACTCAGTTGAGTTAGCTGAACTCCGCACAAGTTTCGGGACAGGAACAAAACTGAGCTGAGTATCAGTTTGAGTTTGACAGAAACTCAGTTCCTGGGGCTTCTCCAGTTTGGGAAAAGTTTTTGGTGACAAGTTTATTCACCCCCCCCCCCTCTAAACTTGTGTTAGTCTTTCCAAGGGACCAACACTTAACATCTGACTCTAATTGACTAAGTCGAGTAACCCTTCGATTTTTCTTTTTTCACGATAAGCGATAATCTTTGTCCTTAAGATTATTCAGTTTTACATGATCTATAGTTCAGTTTCAGGTCACCACAAACTTGCCTGAATCCTGACTCATAGTCACGACTTAATCAGCTCCTAACTGAGTTTGTCACCTTAGTTCTTCAGTCTTCTGTAACTGAGTATGTGTCCCTCAGTTCTTCAGTCTTCTAGATAAGCCAACTGAGTTCGTGACCCTCAGCGAACTTACCTTCTTCAGTTTTTGTATTACTAAGTTTGAACCCTCAGTTCTTCATGTGCATACTCAGTTTTCTTGTTGTGATTCAGCTGTTCGCCTAGTTCCTATTATATTACAATGCTTGTTTGAAACAACTTATACAAGGTTCAGACTCTAGATAGAAATTATACATTTTCTCTAGACCATTTCTTGCTTCTTCTTCCATTATGCACTATAACAGTTAGTTATGACTTCATCATCATGGGTTGTAATTGATTTGTCTAATTACATGATGAATCATCATCAAAACATAAATAATATTTCCAATAATTTCCCCCTTTTTGATGATGTATCATAACCCTCCCTAAAAGCAGTAATAGAAGAATAATGCAAGAAATCATAACAAATCAAATTAAGATAACAAACTAGAACAGCTGAATTCATTACAAGAATAAAGTCTAAAACAAACTGAGTTAAAACTGAGTAGAATTACAACTTTTCTTTTTCAAGTGCCAACATCTTTTCTCCAAAGAAAATACTTCTTTTGGTTTCTAGGAGTCTTCTTTCTTTTCCTTCTTCAACTGATTCGCCATCTCTAGGCTTGATTTCTAGATATTCACTGATCAACTGATTAGCCTCTTCATTATCTTTTCTTCTTCTTCTGAGATAAGACTATGTTCTTCTTTCTTGGTCTTTTCAGCTTTTCCTTCTTGTTCCAATTCAGCTTCCCCCTTAGTTGTTATCTCTTTAACTTCTACTGATTTTAGACGTTCTTTCAGTCTGATACAGATTGCAAGTTTTCTTCTGATATTCATCACAACTCTAACTGAGGTCTCTTCATCTTCCTCAGTTCTTGTTTCTTTGAAGGTTTCTTCCGCGATCAGTTCTTCAATCAAACTATCAACTGCTTCTCCATTCTATTGAATTGTAAGTAGATCAACATCTACTTGTTTGTCTTGTTCTTCCACCAACTGTTTGGCATAGATTTTTTCAGCTGATTCAGCTTTAGCATTACCTTTAACTTCATAACCAGCTTCATCTTCCCCCTTGTTTGAAGATAAGTGATAGCTTTCTTCAAATAACTTACGCAGGGTGATGAGGTTGGAGTATTCATTCAAACCTGAGTAATGAGATCTTCCAATGAAGTCATGTAGATTGTAAAGCCTCTGCTGTAGAGTTAGCATCACGCCTTCAATTATTTCTTTCAATCTACCCAATTTTTCTTCAATTGTTTCAGTTGATTGTTGCTGAGATGTTTCAGGTGCACACTTGCTTGTGGATGCTTCATGGATTTGAGATGAGGTGCTGGGCTCAGGATAATAGAAATGAGTATCATGAATTGACAGCTCTTTTTCATACTCAGCCTGGCAAAATTCACCATCTTCCAAAGCTTCCCTTTGATTATCATTGTACTCTCCATGCATCTCAGTTGGAGATTCACTATCTTCAGTTTCATCAATCTCGCTTCCTTCGCTTTCTTCAGTTTTACTTTGTTCATTTTCATTCTGTTCACTCTCTTCAGTTTCATCCTCAATTTGAATTACATTCTCAGTTTCAGTTTCTTTGCTTGAAGCTTGTTCCACATCCTTTTCTGTCTTCTAAGAGTTCTGTCATCCAATCTTACAGTCTCATTTGAACTAGAGTCTGAAACTTCACTTGATTCTTCTACAACAATCTTCATTTTCTTCACTCCTGTGGACACTGGCTTGTGTTCCACTTTTGTTTGTGTGGATTTTGAAATGGAGAAATGATCTAGTATCATTTGAACTAGATAAGTGAATCCCTTTTTCAATAAAAACTTTTCTCCAGTAGCGTTTCTTTCTTTGGCTCTCTCCTTCTCGTCTGAGATTTGCTTTATCAATTGATTGAGAACAAATTTGTTCCAATCCAATCTTTCCTCAAACCAAATAGCGTATATCAGCTTTAGATCAGTCGAGAGAGTGTAGAAATTCCGAGCATGACCAATGACATTTTTGGTCAGAAGAATCGTCAAGAATGCGAATTCTTGTTTTTGCTGATAGATGGATCCGATGAAGTTCTTCTCCTCTTTGTTGACTGCAGTAACACTCCAAATCTTGCCTTTTTCTTCATTTCCAAACGTAAGAGATGAAGATCCACCAATTATGTCCAAGCCAAACACCAGTGAAAGCAATTGTTCATCAACGGTAAAGCTCTTATCTTGAACAGTTGTCCTGAAGCTTTTTCCTTCATTGGTGATTACCGCATTCTTGTAGAAATCTTTGATGGTTTCTGGGCATAAAGCATCGACCTTTGTATCAAACAGGTTTTCAAGTCCCCAAATCTTTTTGATCTTGTTTACAATCCGAATTGAGAGAATGGAGTGTGAAAATCTTTGACAGACATTATCTAGGCTCGTGGTGATTCCTTCGTCGATGTTGTATCGTTCCATGATTTTTGAATTAGGGATTCTGTTTGAAAATCTTGAATGCTTTCAATTTGGATGAGCAGGATTTCGTCAAGATTTTGTTTTGCAATCGTTTTCAAATAAGAGTCGTGTCACAATCAATGGGATTTTGTAGGAATGTACATCTACTTTTTCTCCCAGATTGACATGCGGCTTCGAGTGATTTATCATGTCAGCCCAAGCGTCAGATTGTAGCTGGAAATTTTTTAGTTTTTGACCATTTTGTCCTTCATCAGCTTTTGTATAGAGGTCGGTTTTCTCAGGATTCAGCATTGAGAACTGACTCAGCTTGCAAAACAGTTTTAAGTTTTTTTCGGTACCCATATCTTTTTGGGTCCGGCTGGATTAGTTACTGAAGTATTATTTTCAGTTTCTTCGATGAGAGAATTAAGCTTTCTCATTTCCTTTCTAGATAAACCATTACGTTCAACCTTACTTGATTTCACCAGGATTCTTTTAGAATTTACATCGTTGTTTTCTTTGTGCAATCTACTAGGTCTTCCAGTATCTTGACATTTAGAGTTTACACTCTTTGAAATCTCAAGACTGGGTAGGGGTGGGGAATTATTATTGCTTTTGTCAAATTTACTTGACAATAATCTTTCAGCGAGATTTGACATCTCAGTTTCAAGAAACTCATTCCAATCTTTTGCTTTGTCAAGTTCCCTGTCTTTTAATTTCAATTTCAACGTAAGTTTTTCAGTTAACTTGACAAGATCAGAGTTTCTCTAACTGAGTTCAGCGAATGATAACTGAGTTGAAGAATGTACCTTTTTTTGATGATTTGATGCAGTTTTAAGATCTGAGTGTACATCCTTTTGTTGCTCTAATGAATCTTCTATATCAATGGTAACTTGCAACAACTTCTTTTCTTCTTCTTCTGAGAGATTTCTTTGTGATGGAACTCCTCTGGATTTGTCTATATAAGCATTCAAGTTTGTATCCACATCATCACTAAGTTGAGGTTCTGGATTTGTATGCAGATTTGTCACATTGAACCTTTCAACTATTTGATCCTGAAAATCAGATACATTTAGCAAACAGTTCGTCAGGGGGTGAGTAAGCGAACTCTTAATTCTAGATGTAGTCATCAAACTCAGTGATTATACAACTGATACAGTGAGGGATTTTCAACAACTGGTTTATAAGATATTTTTGGATCACTTCCAAATGGAAGAACTTGCTCCGATACCAATTGTTGGTCCCTTGGAAAGGCTACCACAAGTTTAGAGGGGGGGGTGGCGGTGAATAAACTTGTCACCAAAAACTTTCTCAAAACTAAAAAAGCCCCAGGAACTGAGTTTTTGCCAAACTCAAACTAATGCTCAGCTCAGTTTGGTTCCTATCCTTTAACTTGTGCGGTGTTCAGATAACTCAACTGAATATAAGTCAATACTGACTTATATTTAGTCTTGTTAACTGGCAGCGGATAAAACTAGCCTTTAGTGCGATAGACGTGTCAATAAAGATCTAAATCGCCTATGTATCAGTTTTATGCTGACTCAGTGTCTGAAGTTTTATGAGTGTGAAGATAACAAGAATTAAATCAATCACAGCAAGAATATGAAAGTATAAAGTAAATACACAAGATTTGTTTATGGAAGTTCCGGGTGGTGTAATCCCGTACGTCTCCCCTTCTCCTGTGGTGTAGAAGGTATCACTAGAATTTGAGATAACCGTTACAAAATCCTAGCACTATGACAGTCCTTCACGACACCTTAGTTTCACTGTCTACACATAATGAAGAAAGGTAGGATTGCTCCCTTCATTCTGCACACTGATCTTTCGGATGTGGAATTGCTCCTTCACCAGCTCACCATAACACAAACACAGTCCGCAGACTGAACCAACACCTATGGCAACCAAGTTGCAACCATATGAAGAAAGGTGGAATTGCTCTCTTCAAACTATGCACAGCCAACCCTTTTTCACAAAGGTTAGGTTTAGAATTAATCAAGGATTAATTCAGTGAGCTGTCTGGTTTTTCTGGATCTGACTTTGTAGCTCCAAGATGCCTTCTTTCCCCCTTGATGGGTTACTGGATCTTTCTTTGAAATCTTCAAGGCAATTCTGTTGGCTCCCATTTTCTAGATATATATGATCTGATTTTCTAGATCTGGATCGTTGGATATGTGCTTGTAAAGCTCTTTTTCTGATCCTTCTCCTTCTTCTTCTTCAAGTGATTCTTTTGTGTATTTATAGGGGTGATGTAACGGTCACTAGCTCTTGTAGCCGTTACACTTGTCGTTTAGCCAACGTTCATATGTACGATCTTTGTCGTATTGTTAATTCAAATTCAACAAGGCCTTAACTCAGTTTTCTACTCTTCTTCAAAACTGAGTACCTTGTATACTTAACATCTGACTTTAATTGACTAAGTCAGAGTACACCATTCAGTTTCTTCTTTTCTTGATAACTGATAATCTTTGTCCTTAAGATTATTCAGTTTTACATGATCTATAGTTCAGTTTCAGGTCACCACAAACTTGCCTGAATCCTGACTCATAGTCACGACATAATCAGCTCCTAACTGAGTTTGTCACCTCAGTTCTTCAATCTGTTAGGTGTGATGCCCGAAAGACAATTTTGTAATTGTTTTATTTAATAAATGAAATGATATTGTTATTCATATTTATTATTCTCATATTCACCGATGTGACAATAGTAATTACACTACAGAAAACCCTAAAGTATATCGTTTATGTAATCACTTAACTCAGTGTATGGTATATACACGGGAGGATTGAGTTAGTGAAGATGTACTTAAAATACAATTAGCCCGTAGTGAAGTTAATCGAGAGTATCGGGTCTCTCCTTTAACGTGCTATTAATGCGCCCAGAACACAAAAGGTGTGATAGTCCTATCCGGACTTTCGGTTAAGAGAACCTAATGGGCATATATATATGATAGATATATCATATAGGGCTGGACCGATTTGATTAGTGTTCACGATATAATTTCGTAATCGAGAAGTCTTATCGAATCAATGGATGATCATATTTATGGATATATCTTAATCCTGAGGTGATCACAGTCAACTGCTTGAATCAGTATGAGGTTTGACTTGACGGTTAAGGATTACACTGAGTCTGTGGTCTGAATTACCCCATCTTGGCATTATACTGGATTGAGTGAGTAGTCTGTGTTATCACAGATACGGAATCCATTCCTTCCATTTATGGAAGTAGATAGACAGTTCCCTTATTTGTTAATCCTATAATCAGCGGCTCCGATAAATCAAATAAATAATTATAGAATAATTATATTCGATAAATCAATCACAGGAATATGCCACCATAATCCCGTGACTGCACTCCTCCGATTATGAGATTATATTTATCTCTTCATGAGAATGATAATAAGTGTCCATTGATATAATCATTACATATGGATTAATCCTCCATAGACTGTTCATTCTAAATCGGGAAGTTACCGTTAACCCTTTTTAGAACCTCTTATCCTTATTTACCATTAACCCCCTAGTGATCAATTAATTCATACAACTCATGGTGATCAATCGGTGTGATATGAACTCGCACGATCGATCGTTTCTAGGATTAACAAATAAGGGAATCTGTCTATCTACTTCCATAAATGGAAGGAATGGATTCCGTATCCGTGATAACACGGACTACTCACTCAATCCAAGTATAATGCCAAGATGGGGTAATTCGGACCACGGACTCGGTGTAATCCTTAACCGTCAAGTCAAACCTCATACCGATTCAAGCGTTTGACTCGTGATCACCTCAGGATTAAGATATATCCATAAATATGATCATCCATTGATTCGATAAGACTTCTCGATTACGGAATTATATCGTGAACTCTAATCAAATCGGTCCAGCCCTATATGATATATCTATCATATATAAATGCCCCATTAGGTTCTCTTAACCGAAAGTCCGGATAGGACTATCACACCTTTTGTGTTCTGGGCGCATTAATAGCACGTTAAAGGAGAGACCCGATACTCTCGATTAACTTCACTACGGGCTAATTGTATTTTAAGTACATCTTCACTAACTCAATCCTCCCGTGTATATACCATACACTGAGTTAAGTGATTACATAAACGATATACTTTAGGGTTTTCTGTAGTGTAATTACTATTGTCACATCGGTGAATATGAGAATAATAAATATGAATAACAATATCATTTCATTTATTAAATAAAACAATTACAAAATTGTCTTTCGGGCATCACACCTAACAATCTCCCACTTGCACGAAAGCATGTGATTAATTGTTTTAGAGCACACCCTATTATTTAAAATACAACAAACTACATCTCCCACTTGCTCTAAAGCAATGGAGACTTATCCCGTATTCTAGTACCCACTAAGCATGTCATAACCATTTCAGATTCCAAAGTACACTCCGAGTATGCCGTCTTAGGATAGGTCAGTGACTCGGGGAGCACCTACATCTAAATGTCATGGGTCTTAATGATTAGTCAGGTTGTCGGCTCGAGACGATCCGTAGAATCGAAACGTTACCGGTCCATCTAATCATGTGGTACTGAGTAAACACTGAGCCAGAGATCGACTTAACGATCATCCTCAATCTGACTTAAAGTCAAAATCAGTGTATCACACATATCCAAGTTCACACATGAATATGTCCGCATATTGTTCCTCGTTCTCTTCAAGATACTAAAGGACATACTAAACTTGCTTTGTTAACCGCCGAATCTAAGATTCGATCAAAGTTGACGTTCAATAACCTGACCATCTCTTACTAGAAAGAGAATCTATCCCATTTCTCTTGATCCGAAGATTTAGAGAGTCATTCCTGAGGCATAGGGTAGAACTTCCTCGTTGAATGTTGCATACACGGATGCATCATCTTAACCAATAAGATGGATGGGAAACCGTTGATCGATTCTAATGAGTTCGACCGAGTCAAACTCTTAAGAATGTTGTCCAAATCTCTGTTGCGAGAGAATTGTGGTATTGTCGTATTTCGACTTCGTATAACACACCCATGTTGATTCCAACTCGGTGCGGTGTTATCCTTCACAAACACTAATTTATATATTCACTACCGTACTAAAATTGATATCCAATCTACAAAAGACTTATCAATATTCGGTCAAATCCACATATTGTAGAAATATATGACTTCCAATGACCGAGAGGTTTGCTTTTTATCCACAAAGGACATAAGCCTTGACAGTCATCCTGTCATAAGTTCATAAGTCAATACCCTTCTGTTTCGAATGAATCCAGACTCCGTTTGTTTGGCAAGAAAGTCTTAGGGAATCACCCCTTCTTTCTGCTTTTGAACGAAATCATGCAATAATGAGTGGTAAGAGAGTTCAAGGTCTGATTAACTCTCTACTTCTTAGGGAATTACCCCTAGACCACTCAAGCTTTGCTCTGAAAGATAAACTTTCCTATTCATTCTACTCTTTTCCTTGTAGATCCAATTACTCCCATTGGGCCTGAGACACTCAGGTGGTTCTACAAGAGTATGAACAGAATTGGAGTACCGAACTCCATTCACAGGGTTATGGCTATTAAACCAACCTCTATTATCAGAATCCTATACTGCTCACAAAAGAGCCATAGGTCATCAATCGCTCCTCAGACTACAAAGTCCGCAGAACCCGTAATGGGTAATGGGTAAACCATACTCCCACTACATTCTGGGTGGATCGAAATTCTGATATAGTTTAGTAGTATTTAGTGTTATCACCAACAACCGATGTTGGATGTGGTCTGATTTTAATCAGTTAGTAACTACCTTGAGTAAACGTACTTCAAGGTTCAAGGTTTTACTGTTCATGGACTCTATCAGAAAGGACGCAACAGTATAACTGTCCCTTCCCGATTTCAAGAATCTTATAACAAACCTTTTTCTCAATGCTACAAGATATAGAACGATTGGTCACTGACCGAACGTGTTCGCGAAATTTCCAGACCTACCTTCAAGCACCGTGTGCTAAATGCTTATATTTATGGAAGTGGGGTTAACCGAATCCACACCTTATCCGTAAATTCCAAAGCATATTCTAGGTAGACTTCTCGGTCTTATATTTCAACGTAAACCGTTATTTCGCTTCCAATATCTTTATTGAGTTAAGCAGTGTATTGTAGCACATCTAAAAACATATATAAGGCAAGTTTACAGTTTCTCACTTAGTGAGAACATGTCACAATGAGGCGGTGAGCATCGGTCTCGAGGACTATGAATGGCCTATTCCGAGTATAGAATACTTTATCTCTCGTTGAAAACAGAGAAACCTCAAAATATTTTGGATAAACTTACCGGAGTGTTTGAATAGTTATCGACAAGAAGTCACTACTCGGAAGCTCCTACTAGCTCGTATCTTTCATCGACCCCGAAGGTCGTCATGAACAAGCTATGTTACTTCTTTATATCCATTATCCTTTCCCGATTGAAAGGAAACTTAGTCATTGAACCTTTGAGACAATATAACCGGACCGGGAGAAAGGAATCACCCCGAGCCGGTCTTCGTGTCTTGTCTTTTAGGGACAATGCACTAACTATGGAATATGAAGAAGCGTTTATCTAAATATAGAAACCAATTGCTTTTAATAGTTCTTAAGATGTGTTTTATATACATATTTCAGCGGTTGTAAGTGGTTTTGACTTTATCAAACAAAAGTCCGAGTCTTGGATTCGTACTACAAATGGTATATTCACTTTCTATACGACAAACAAATTATCGAATAGAAGGTAAATCCATTCGTTCCAACGAGTCTTAAACAGAAAATAAATTTTCCGCGATATCCAAGGATTGAACCCGAGATTCATTTCCTTATATCACTCCCACTATTCTAGCTAAAATTAACTCGCCGTTGTTTACTCTTTTAATCGTTAAATGCACTCGCTACCTTGTTCTTCCAAAGAACTTAGCTCGAGAAAATCACCAAGGATTCATAGGTTGGTGATCCAAAATCACCTGTCCTTATCCTATGATTTTCGCTAATTAATTTTCGGTTTAGCCTTAAAATCAACTCAGTTTTAGATGACTAACACTCTTAGACATACTCTCCCATTCTTGACTTTCCGTAAATGGAAACAGTTTTGAACTAGCAGTTCGTGTGAGTAGACACTACTCTTGAACCGTGGGATGTCTATTTCGAGTGTTATTCGTCGAGACTTCTCGGATTTTCTAATATACTAGAAAAATAACAAATCATAGCATTAAAGCTCCCACTAGTTTATCGGTTCCAAATACCGTCTAACTAGCAATGCTTTATTTTATGATTTTCCAATTTTTCAATTTGAAAATCTCTCGTGTAAACACTTACACAGTTCTAATGTTTCCAGAAAAATACAAATCATAAAACTCCCACTAGTTCATCGATTCCAAATATCGTCTAACTAGCAACATTTCATGACTTTCCGGTTTTTCAATTAGAACGGTTACGTGTGTAGTCGATTACACTTTTCTAATGTTCTAGAAAAACAACAAATCATAAAGCTCCCACTAGTTCATCGATTCCAAATATCGTCCAACTAGTAACACTTCATGATTTTCCGATTTTTCAATTAGAAAATTGCACGTGTATTTCCTACACACTCAAAATTCACTAGAAGAATTTCAAAGTCCGAAATCACCTTTGTTCAAACTAAGTTTGTCTTCCGTTTGATACGAATGACACTAGTGACATACCTATATGTCACTCTGGTTTTAAAAAGGCTTAAGAGAAAATATCTCTTTCGAAAAATAATTGCATTATCGATTAACTAATTCAACGTCCTAGTTACTTTCCACTTTTTAACGAAGTCAATACTAGTCAATTATAAATTGTAAGCAATTTAGTAAGGGATAATGTCTTGTAAATGAAATGACATAAATTAATTCAAGTTTAACACTACTATATTATTTTATTTTAGGAATTGTAAACTATAAGTAAGTCTACTCTACCATTCCAAGGTTTTAACCTCGCATCTCAGTGCCGCCGTAGGGTAGGTCAAAGAGATGACGGTTAAATTGAGACAATCTCATCAATGAATAACTTGTGGGAATCGAACATCCCACGAGAATCGAACATCCCTTTATTCATTGACTACCTTCCTTTTTTAGCCTAGATATTACCAAAAATATCCTTTATAAGTGTGACCTACTATATCGGATCTCTTAGGTACGCCCCGAGTGTGCCGTCGTAGGATAGGTCGGTGACCCGACGAGTACCCGTAAATCCTATCCTTTCGGAGACCAAGCCATGAATGTTGATAGGGGTGAACACCATCCGTAGGGGGACGAAATCAAAGCGCCGCGAGGCGTCACCCTTCTCTCACTTACTTGTATCTATAGTAGAGGCCGTGGGGTTGGCCGTCGCCCTCCCCGCTCCCACTCAATAATTTGGAAGTGGTTGTGGGTTAACTAACCACGTCTTTTTGATGTTATCATAAAAGTACATCAAATCAAGGATTCCGAATGGTGTCGGTGACGTAGGCAAGCCTACCCGTCCTATTCGTTGGAACATATGTGACGGTCGGACGAAATCGGGTCAAGACAAACCTCATTGAGATAAGAAGGAATCACCCCTCCATTCCCAGTGTGTAGCTTAGTCTTGCCGGACCCCCGTGCATACATCACACTAGGAGGGTTAAGTCGGTCGAGCCTAGCTCAGTTGACCACCCAACCTATAAGCGAACCGTTTTTATCCAAGATTTATTGTTCTTTTACCATCATTCAATCTCGTAGACACTACGAATTGAAAACGTGATCTCGTTTGGGCTTTAAGGCGGTTCACCGAGAACACACACCGAAAGGCCTAACGATTTCATAACCCGTCCTCGGATCATTAATTAGTTACTAAATTTATTAATTACCACGTATTAATTAAATTTCAACTAATTACACGAGTTTGTATACATGCCTATTTTAATTACCAAAATTAAAATTCTACATGTATGCATGGAGTGGATTTATGATATGATGCATGTCATGGCAATTCCGATTTTATATCTATTTTATGATCGGACACATAAAAAATAAATTGCGGAAAATTTAAACACCGAGATGGATTGTTGGTACCCCCGTATCTAATCTGTCCTAGGAAAAATAAATTACAATCTTGTTGTCTTCGAGTCTTGATCTTCGAATCTTGAATTCGAACCACCGGATCACGAACCACGAACACCCGAGAGGAGAAAATGTCTTTTTAATTAAATAAATCCAATTTATTATAATTAATCATATATTTATTTTATTTATATGCGGCTGCTATTTAATTATTTTCCAAAAATAAATTTTTTTTTTTATTTTTTTTTTTTTTATTTGCATCATGCGGCTGTATAGTAAACAAAAAAAATTAGGTTAACTAAAAAAAATTGATGCTGCCGCAACATGAATAAAAACCCTAGCCGCAATTTATATTAAACAGGACTTATAGCGACGCTTTCTGCGTCGCGAAAGTCCCGTAGCAGCTTTTAATAAATTTTAATCCGTTTCTCCTCGTTCATACCTTGGGTTTCGCCTTGATCTTCAATTTTTCAGCAAGAT
Organism: Gentiana straminea; assembly: GCA_036785695.1. Taxonomy (NCBI): domain Eukaryota; kingdom Viridiplantae; phylum Streptophyta; class Magnoliopsida; order Gentianales; family Gentianaceae; genus Gentiana; species Gentiana straminea. The sequence continues at coordinate 4,093,062 of JAVUPR010000482.1, forward strand.
CTTCATCTTTTCCAGCCCGGATAATCAAAATTACAATAAAAGATGCTCCTTTTACATAAATTTCGAAAAAAAAGACATATTAAAATACAATTCATATGCTCAATTGTTACTAAACAAAGGAGCTACAATAGATCTAACGAGTAAACAGTACCAACCCCAATCCATCTCTTCAACCAAGACATTCATAACATAAAAAAAAAATTTAAACATGCGTCGGCCCTATTTAAAAAAAATTGGGACAAAAAAAATCTACATGTTTTCCACTCCTAGATCTAATATTTTATACGTATAAATATAGATCACCTTGGCGACTGATACCACTGTTAGTAATACCATCCGCAACGGAAGCGATTTATGGATCTAGATCTATAAAATACACGTAATAAAATAACTAGATCTATATCTACAAGGGGGTTGTAGATCATACCTCTTGAATCTCAAAATCCAAGTTGAAGAACCGCAAGAGAAAGATTACAAGAAGGTGTGAAGAGCACCACGATCTTCCGCACGTGTGATCCAAGCAATTCCCGGTGGAAGGAATTCTCGACTCGAACCCTTCCGATATGCTACCCGGAAAAATCTTTAAGATTTTCCCCAAAATCCCCCTTGGCCGAAAATTTTCTTCTTTCCCTCTCTAAGAGGTGAAGTCGAAATATGTAGTGTGTTCTTTGGCTTGGGAGAACTCTCTTTATATAGGAGAGTAAAACTTAAGCCCCAAGGATTTTATAATTAATACAAAATCAATTATGATAATCCTATTAAATAAAAGATAATCCCAAAATATTCTAGAACAAATCTAGAATAATCTTTATCTTTATTTCTTACCATAAATATTTATCCAATAAATATTTTATGCACATGTCTTATTAATCACAAGAAAACTAATTTCTTGTAGACTAATATATGCTTGGGTCGAAATTATCATTCTTGTGACCTAGTCACAAAATTCGACCAACACACTAACTTTGGGCCAAGTCCACGAAAAATGTCTTTTCCGTGTATTTTAATTATTTAGCCCAACTAATTTAATAGTCCACTAAACAATTAATTCACATATCGTTTTAATAAAGTCCAACGAGAACTAAATTAATATTATTAGGATTCGACGTCCGAGAATAGCTATGCTATATTAGGAGGCACGTCGGGGACCATGGACTAATAATCAGCGGCTCCGATAAATCAAATAAATAATTATAGAATAATTATATTCGATAAATCAATCACAGGAATATGCCACCATAATACACGGAAAAGACATTTTTCGTGGACTTGGCCCAAAGTTAGTGTGTTGGTCGAATTTTGTGACTAGGTCACAAGAATGATAATTTCGACCCAAGCATATATTAGTCTACAAGAAATTAGTTTTCTTGTGATTAATAAGACATGTGCATAAAATATTTATTGGATAAATATTTATGGTAAGAAATAAAGATAAAGATTATTCTAGATTTGTTCTAGAATATTTTGGGATTATCTTTTATTTAATAGGATTATCATAATTGATTTTGTATTAATTATAAAATCCTTGGGGCTTAAGTTTTACTCTCCTATATAAAGAGAGTTCTCCCAAGCCAAAGAACACACTACATATTTCGACTTCACCTCTTAGAGAGGGAAAGAAGAAAATTTTCGGCCAAGGGGGATTTTGGGGAAAATCTTGGAGATTTTTCCGGGTAGCATATCGGAAGGGTTCGAGTCGAGAATTCCTTCCACCGGGAATTGCTTGGATCACACGTGCGGAAGATCGTGGTGCTCTTCACACCTTCTTGTAATCTTTCTCTTGCGGTTCTTCAACTTGGATTTTGAGATTCAAGAGGTATGATCTACAACCCCCTTGTAGATATAGATCTAGTTATTTTATTACGTGTATTTTATAGATCTCGATCCATAAATCGCTTCCGTTGCGGATGGTATTACTAACACAATCTTCTGTAACTCAGTCTGTGTCCCTCAGTTCTTCAATCTTCAAGATAAGCTAACTGAGTTTGTGACCCTCAGCGAACTTACCTTCTTCAGTTTTTGCATTACTAAGTTTGAACCCTCAGTTCTTCATGTGCATACTCAGTTCTCTTGTTGTGATTCAGTTGTTTGCCTAGTTCCTATTCTATTACAATGCTTGTCTGAAACAACCTATACAAGGTTCAGACTCTAGATAGAACTTATACATTTTCTCTAGACCATTTCTTGCTTCTTCTTCCATTATACACTATAATAGTTAGTTATGACTTCATCATCATGGGTTGTAAGTGATTTGTCTAATTACGTGACGAATCATCATCAAAACATAAATAATATTTCCAACAACATGTGAGTTCAGTCAGTTAAAAGACTAACTTTTCAGCTTAGTTTTAAAACTCTAAAAGTGTAAAGTTTATTCCCCCACCCCTTTGAACTTCATCTTAGCCTTTCCATAGGACCAACAAATTTAGATGCTAATCTGTTGTTTCGTATGTATGAAAAGTGATTTCTATATGCTCAGTCAACTTGATTTCTATTAGATCTAAAAAATAGCTTAGTCTCCAAATCCTAGCTTGGTTTTCAGAATATGTCACATTTCAATTAATTGATTTGCGCTATTTACTTTAGTTAATAGTGCAAAAAATTTATAGCTCATGGTTCTGCTGTCTTCCTATTTGGACATCGGAATCTCAATACTGAACAGATTCAAATCTTAGTGGAATCTTTTTTTCCATTTCTTTGGTTTCTCCAGACTGGAAAACTGTAATCGTGTACCGCTTGTATACATATTCTTAGAATTTCCTTAAAGAAAGAATATATATATATATATATATATATATATATATATATATATATATATATATATATTCACTTGTCATTGAATTTATTCCTTCTACTAGAAGTTAATTTTTGATTGCAATATTTGAAAACATCTTCGGCACTTTGTGAAGAAGGCTTTGTGAATATGATGTTTGACATTCCATCTGCTGAGGTTTAATTAGGTTCAAAATGATGGAGCCATATTTTATAGATTGTTCCATGGTCTAGTGGTTAGGACATTGGACTCTGAATCCAATAGCCGAGTTCATATCTCAGTGGAACCTTTTTCTCTTTGATTATTTAATCTATATCTTTCTTTTAGGGTCTCATGACTGGAAAACAAGATTTGTGTTATGTTAGCAAATACAATTTGGAATTGTTGTGAAATCCATGTTCTTTCTATAGTAAAAATGAAATATCTTTTTTTTTTTATGAAAACATAATTTAGAATTGTCGAGAACTCGATGTTCTTTTTATTGTAAAAACGAAATATCATTTTTTTTATGGAAGATGAAATTCCATTTACAAAAATTCTAGAACTGTGTGCTTCGAATATTAGCTAAGACATCTTCATATATAGAGCCTTAGTAAGATAGTTGAAATGTCAATTCACGGTTTCGTTATGCCAAAAGGTTTGAAAGGGCTACAACTGAACATTGTTTCCATTGGGTAGAAATTGACGCAACTCCTTTTATTAGATGGTTCCATGGTCTAGTGTTTAGGACAATGGAATTTGAATACAATAGCCTGACTTCAAATCTTGGTGGAACCTTTTTTCTTTTTCTTCTGCCTCTATTTTAATTCCATTTTTATTCTTTGCATTTCTGTCCTCGAGATGAATGTTTTGAGCCAAGGAAAATATCATATTCTAATATTTTTTAGTAGAGGAAAGACCATGGGCTTCATAAGTTGGGATGAAAACTTGTTGGATTACTTGTAATTCTAAGTTCTAGAACACATCTAACGACATTAGGAACACTGGTTTCCGATGCAGTAGCATAGCGTTGATATCTTAGTTGAACCAATTCTATGGATCATTTTGAATAAGAATGGCAACCTTTGAATGCAATGAATACATGATATCATTTAATTTTAGTAGAAAAATAAGCGGTATACATAAGCTTTACGTTATATTACCATCTCAACATTGACTTTTTAGATATGGATGGATAAAGCCTTGTCCGTCGAATGGCATTACACTCGGTAGGACCTATTTTTGGCTACCCTCCCTTGAAATTGCAATTTAAAAATTCAAGTGATCGTTTTCAATTCATAAATAATTTTCTTCTCTCTTTTGAGGTAGATTCTCATGAACGCTCAATCATTTAATTTAGAACCAAATATACTATTTCAGAATGTATGCAAAGTGATTTCTATATGTTCACTCAACTTGGTTCTTTTTAGGCACAAATTGACAGATGCCTTAATCTTCCATATGTTTTTTATGGTCTAGGTGTCGGGACATTTGGACATTGATTAGCTGACGTAGAAAATAATAGCCTCTTTAGCACGCCTATAAATTTTGTTTCGATGGTGCTCATTAGATCCATGATATTGGTTTCCTTATCTATATTGGAATTAACCAACTATGAGACCTCTAGTCTATTACAACAAAATGAATACATCATATGTCAAAAATAAAAAAATTGAAGCCAAAGCTGCAAAGCAATCTCTGTAAGTTCCGACTCAAGTGGCACTTGGCCATTGAAGCAGCCAGCATGATCATCATGAAAACCTCTACTTCCACCCTAAAGACGGGACTAGACACTAGCTAAAATACCCACATTCCTCTCTTTACATACATATATAGATTAGCACTGAGAAGCCAAACAGTAACACTTCACGCTGAAACTCTTTTGTGAATATGTGGGACATCAGTCATAGCATCACTTCATTTAACTTAACACCATGAAGCTGACTTCAAAGAATTCAACAGGGGTATTAACAAGCTGAAGGCATAAATCTTGATGAAACATACGCACCAGTTGCTAGACTAAAGGCTATCAGACTATCCTAGCTCATGCAGCCTGCAAGAACTTCAAGGTCTACCAGATGGATGTGAAAAGTCCATTTATTAATGGAATTCATAAAGAGTAAGTCTTTGTTCAACAACCCCTAATATTGAAGTCAAGGGATGAAATAGACACCTAGATCCTGGTTTGAGACTCTGTCTCATTTTCGTGTTCAGAATGGCTTGACAAAATGAACAATAGACTAGACCTTGTTTAGAATCAAGGAAGGTGAAAGCACATTGATAGTACAAATATATGTTGATGATATCATATTTTGGATTAGAAGATGCGAAGCTATGTGAGAAGTTCTCACATGTAATGAAAAGAAAAGTCAATATAAGTATGATTGGAGAGCTAAACTACTTCTTGGGATTGCAAGTTAGACGGCCGAATGATGGAATCTTCATTCATCATGCCAAATACACAAGTGAACTGATCAAGAATTTTTGAATGGAGACCAATGCAAAGATTTCAACACCAATAAGTGCACGAATTGAATTAGATGAAGACAAAGATGGTATAGATGTGGATCCGACCCCGTACAAAAAAAAATTATAGGAACTCCACTATACTAGACAGGCAGCAGACCGGACACATATCCTACAGTTAGTGTTTGCACAAGATTTCAATCTAAACCTAAGGAAAGACCCTTTATTGCTCTGCAAATAATTTTATATATCTGAAAGAATATCTAGATGTTGGCACATGGTACTTTAAAGAATGAAGTATCAAGTTGATATCCTACTCGGACTTAGATTATGATGGATGAAATGTGGACATAAAATCACCCCTAGAACTTGTCAACTAATGGGAAACATACTTGTTTCTTGGTATAGCAAGAAGAAAAACTCAATATAAACTTCCAATAATGAGGCAAAATACATAGCTACTGCAAGTTTTTTTGCACAGGTGCTATGGCAAAAAAAATAGCTGAGAGATTATAGGATTGAAGAATGAGGAATTCCTATAATGTTTGATATTGCAAGTGAAATTGATATCACGAAAATCCATTTGTGCATTCCATAAGTAAACACATTGATGTTAGACATCATTTTATCAGAGATCATGGTGAAAAGAAAGATGACATGGTGGAATACGTTTCTGCTGAAGAGCAGCTCACAGACTTATTCACACAATCAAATTAAACTGAATCATATCAGCTAAGATGTAAATTGATGATTAACTGAGCAAATAAAATCGACCAATGGGAATGATATTTGACATGTTGGGTGAGGTCATTTGGAAGATCATTCATTGGTTATACATGACTTCATTGTGCTTCCGTAGTTATCAGTTGAATGTTTTATGAAATGAGAATGCAAGGATTAAGCTACATAGTTTCATAAAGCTGAATGAGTAGATCAGCTGAGTATTATACATCGAGGTCAGCTGAGCCGAGTTCTCATAACTCTACTGAGAATGCAAAAAGGAGGTCAAACACTAATGAAAAGTTAATGTATAATGAAACAGATTTTGACCTTATCTTGTATTACAACTGTAAGTGTATGTACATGTTCTGTACAAAGTGGACTATATGTGTCAATCCCTCATAAGTCAAGAAATTAACTTTATTGGTATTTTGAATTTCATATGGATGGACTAATTCGAATATTTACCTTTTCCTATCAATATGATCGGAATCCAGCCGAGATTCACCCTAACAGGCTCCAAAATCTTCCTAAGGCAAATATTATCTGAATTTCTCTCATTCTTTTTAAAGTCTTACAATATGTCTTCATATATGACTTTAACGGAATTAGCATTTCTGTCTCTAGATATGTCATACTTTTGGTGGTACTGATCGAGCCAAAAAGATTGCAGAACATGTTCGACAAATTGCCGGACTGGAGCAGATTATTTCCAATATTACAGTGGATTAGTATGCTTTGAAAGCATGTGTCAATTTTTGGAGAATTGCGAGATTCATAGTAAAAATGACACATTTACAACTACTGTAAATAGATTGAAGATCACGATTTTTGAAAGGGTAATCAAAGAATTGTTTGGGTTTGAAAAGACCAAGGCTTTTTTACACTAAAAAGCTTGGTATTGAAAGCAAGGATTTTCTGACTGAAATAGACATAGGCATAACATCAAATTTCACTGTTTCAAGCTTTGAAAAGAAGATCTACAAGGAAATTATTCCGCAGAGAAAGTGGATTTCTAAAGATATCATTGGAACTACTAGAGGCCATGATAACTGTGAAAGTAGGTTTGATTGTTGCGATTCACTTTCTAAGGAATTCAACTAGGCCAGGTTTGTACTCATAGAGATGAAAGAAATCTTAATGAAGTAGGATAGTCTAAAGAACGACCCATATTCTAAGTAGAATGGAATATTCTACATAAGGAAGTCGTTTCGATTCTTGATTCAATTACTGTTAAAATATCTGAGTGTTCTTAGTATCAATCCTATCAGAGTGAATCCTTCTATAGATTAGATAAGTCAAAAGTGATAATATGAATTTAGTGTGTCTTAAGATCAAGATGAGGCAAATGAAGCCTTTGTGAGAACCATGAAACCAAAGATTGTCAGGACTACTGAACAAAATCAATTAGCGAGGCCTCATAGATCAACTGAGACACAAAGGTTAGTGATGGAGGACCATCAAGTCATAATAATTTCCTACACTTCTCTTATGGTCCATAATTTCACATTGATGATCGTTACCCGTCTTAGGCGTATATCAAGAGATTTTCATGAGATTTGTATGACCTTCAACATGGAAAACTTATGGAACTCTAAATTATCATTTATATTGTTATTTTTAAGGATCCATATAATTATGAGGTTGGTTTATTGAAGAATACAGCTTGTTCTTAATTTGGGCTGAATTCGGCAGGTTTGCATATTCAGGCGGACTTTCACATTTGAATCGATCCAGTTGAAATCCCGAGGACTATTTTAATCTAAGAGAAGCCCAATGTGATTAAGTACAAGTCCAAATGAAGAGAATGATTTTGTACTTTGATTATTTTAACACGTTTCGGCCAAAAAAACATGGATCATGCACTAAAGAGAAGAGAATATGGATTTTTTGCTACTTTATTTTTTATTTGGAGTCTTATTATTATTATTAGTGTCCAATAAGGCCTCACAAGACCATATAGCACCAAATTAAGGAGTATTATGGTGATTGATTTCATCAAATATTCATCTTATTTTTGGTAGATAATCAATCAATCTGAATGGATGATTATTTACTGATTTATGATTTGAATATTTCTTTTATTTTAGGAATTATTTTTTATTTCTTTTTTCTCCTAGACATAAAAGGGGACTAGGTTCATTATTATTTTTATTTTAATACTTTAGTTTTATTTCCTAGAAAATAAAAAGCCAACTTTCTTAGCCTATAAAAGGAGGGGCACACCATATGTATTTCACACCTTGAATTGATTAATAATATTGTTATTGTGAGTTGTTTTCTCATTAGAGTTTTACAACTTTTTTAAGTGCATTTTAAGTTTGTGAGCATAGCTTAAAGTGTCTTATTTTAGTATTTGGTTTAAGGATCATTAGAAGGGTCTTGGCTTCTTCTTAGTCATTGGTTCTTCTAGTCTCATCCTTGAGTTAGACTACTTTTGCTCAAGTCTTTTCCTTCATCTTATTCTATTTTTTTGTTTCCCTTTTCATTTTGGGATCTAAATGTGGTTATTCATCGTATTTCTTAGGGTTCTTGACAATTTCGTTTTTAAGGGTCCAAGGTCTACATCAATTGGTATCAAAGCAGGTGGTTCAATTCATTTGTTTTGGTGTTGCTGATTTGACACCCATATTTATTTCAATTCTTTTAATACTCATAAAACCTCAAAAAAATCTGACAATTTTTTCACAAATAAATAACCCTATGGTATACATTTTCTCTTTTTATTGCATCTCGAAATTCGAATCGGGTTAGACTAAAAACTGCACCCCAACATAGAACACTTTGTTCTGAAATTCGGCAACAGTAGAACTTCATTCGAATTTTGTTTACGTGGGTTCAGTAGCTCAAAATCCTTTGAAAATTAGAAGTATTATAGGAAACTGTCTGTTCTACAACTTTTGTCTTTTGAGTTTTTCCATATTCATCATAGTTTGAGCAGGATAGGCGAAATAAGTCACTGCTACAATCCGGGAAAATTTTGACAGATTGAACCAGTTGACAAGAAACGATTGTTTGGTCGACCTATAAAAGTCAAGAAAATCTGAATTTTGAGTATCATCTAAATAACTCATTCTTATACAAATTTCATTCACTTATAGTTCAAATTCATTTTCATTTGAGTTGCACATGCCAATAAGTGCAGGGCTCTTGTAATACCCCGACCTTTCGTAGAAGGGCAGCCGTGTCTTTTTACGAAAAATGGAATATTATATTTTATTTATGGATTTAATATTTAAAAAGGAAAAGGATTTATTGGAAAAATTAAGAAGTTTGGGGACTTAATGGTATTTAAAGGGGTGTAAAGTGCAATTAAGGTGGGAATTTTTATTTGGGGAATTAACTTCCCATTAATTTAGAGGTTGCCAAGGAGTTATCAGAATTCTAACCTCCTTGCTTTCACGTTGAAGTCATCAGAAAAGAGAAGAAATAGAAAAGCAAAAAAATGAGACTTTTGCACAATGCTGACAAGTCTGTGATCGGTTTTCAAAATTGTTTGAAGATTCATAATCAGCGGCAAAAGGGCTTACTTTTGATACTAAAAGTTTTGAATTTTGAGAAAGGTTAGTTTTGCGCTAGTTTTGGAAATATTCAAGTTTGGCCTGGTTTGGTTGCGTAGAATCCTTCAATTCGTAGTGCCTGTTGTTTAGAAGCTTTTGATCACAATTGTTTTTTGTTCAATTGGTTGATCAACTAGGTTTGGGTTGAAGTCCTAGTTGTGCTGCAAATATTTTTTTGAAGGTTAAGCTTTGCTTTTGGCTTGCTAAAAGGTAAGAGGTTCTTCCTAATGTATAGTTAAGGTTTTATGATGTTAAGGTTGTATTTTGGGTATGATTTGTGGTTAGAAATCATGCGAGTTGTTGTTGTTGTTGTAATACAAGGTGTTATAGCATGTTTAGAACCTGTTTTGATGTTAAACATGGTTTGTTTTGAGTAGAAATCGAAAAATGCAGAAAAGTGCTCCCAGGTGTTGTAGGCCGTGGCCTATGATTTACAGGCCGTGGCCTATCTAATTCAGAGAGTTCAGAGAATTTTGCTATGTCATAGGCCGTGGCCTATGATTTACAGGCCGTGGCCTATGGCCCAAAAATGTTGTTTCTAGTGTTTTAAGTTATGAGTCTAGTTCTAAATGTTGTTTCTTGATCTAATAACATTAAATGAACATGAACAAGCCTCGATTAAGCTTCTGATGCATTTAGTTCCGGCACCGAATGTACTCTTCTTCCAAAGAGTTGAAGTTCAGGACCGTCGGAAGGGTATGAAAGGCTTGTGCTTTGATGAATTAGAATTCATCAATGACAGTGTATGTGCTAGGGCTTGTCCATGTCTAGGGGTCTAAGTAAGAGGGTAGTATGTGTGAGGGAGCTTACTTGAAAATACTTAAGTGGGTAGTTTACAATTAATAATAAACATACTTGTGTAGTAAAAAGATTAAACATCAACCCATTCTTGGTAAGGCAGAAGTCTATATCGCTATGTGTGGGCGTTCAGATAAAGTGGATAACTTTGTAAGTCTTTGGACCTTACGTATGGAGGAACACCACCCCGTAAGTCTAAGACCCTACGTATGGGGGGACTCCGCCGAACGTGTACACTATCGGGCTTTCCCCCGTGGATATTGGTGTGATCCGCCAATATGTTGCACACAGATACTTCATGGTGAGTAGCACCATGCATAGTGCCCTTGAACGATGATGTAACAAAGATAAGCTAAGCTAAAAACCAATAGTCACGACATGTTGATGAGAATGAAGTGAACCTTAGAGTTTGAGTCGGTCTCACAAAGATAACTTAATAAATAATGAACCTTTCATTGTTAGACTTAATTATACTTTTGCTTCTTACTCTTGCTAAGTACTTCATACTTACCTCAATTGCATGTTTTGTTGTATGCTTTTGGGGTGAGAAGGCGAACAGGTTGAGCATGTGATGGATGACGACTTTGGGAACAATGGTTGAGTCCAAGTTTCACTTGATATTTTTCTGTTTCATTTATTATAAGATGTATCAAACTATGTTGTTATTTCAATATCAAGAGAAACATTTTACTTTCTTTAAGGATTTGTAAGATTTGTTGTTTTACTTTTGTTTTGGACATCGTATGTTGTAAGCTACCTTGTTATTGTAAGGAAACCTTTTTATCTTCGTTGAGTTTTAATCTAATTCTTAGACGCATTTATGATGCTTGCCGAGTCTTTTTAGCTTCCGTTTGCTAAACTCGGTACGACATAGTAGATGCTTACGTATAATATTGAATTTATTTAGTGTTATACATGCCGAACGTTTCTTTTCTAGATAAGGGCTCGGTATCCAGGAACGGGGCATTACAGTTGGTATGAGAGCGAAGCGTTCCTTGCTGTCATAGGCTTCTACTCCTTTAAGATAAGATCTCTTTAGACCACCTAGTCACATTTATCCTTCCAGATCTTTCAGAATTGTAGGTAACCTCAGAGACACTCATTGGTACTAGGGCTCAGTAAAAAGTTAGTGGTTTGGTTCAAGACTTAGGTCAGACAGTCTTGAGTTAGTTGGAACGTGTGGATCAGTTTCAGAATTAGGTACCCCTTCCTCAGTTTTAGTTAGAATAACCTCAGGGATCTCTTGGTTGTTACAACATCTTTGGATAGAGTAATCAAGGTTGCTAGGATGTCACTACAAGTTGTTGGTTGTGCTAGAATCTTCCATGGCAAGAGTAAAGTAACAGTTTTGAATTCTATGGAGTATAAAGTGATTCTTTGTATAGGTCAACCATCCAAGAATTTTGTCTACTTGGATTAGAGACATAATAATGCATTCCGGTGAAGGATGCATCGAGTAGAGGTTTTGTTAGTGAAGTATCAGTGGTTCAAGATGTGGTTGGTTAGTTTGAATTTATTGTGTACAAGGGTTTAAATGGTTTGGGAATCAGTAGAGTTTTGGTTCAGTGTGGAAGATCAGAGTTGTTGTTGTCAATGGGAAACAAGTGAAGCTTCGGTTTGGGTTTTTTTTGAAGAAAGAGTTGCTAAGGAAGTTCAACGGTATAAGCACGTTACAGTTTCAAGGACGAAACTCCTCTTAAGGAAGGAAGAATGTAATACCCCGACCTTTCGTAGAAGGGTAGCCGTGTCTTTTTATGAAACACGAAATAATATATTTTTATTTATGGATTTAAGATTTAAAAAGGAAAACAATTTATTGGAAAAATTAAGAAGTTTGGGGACTTAATGGTATTTAAAGGGGAGTAAAGTGCAATTAAGGTGGGAAGTTTTATTTGGGTAATTAACTTCCCATTAATTTAGAAGTTGCCAAGGAGTTATCAGAATTCTAACCTCCTGGCTTTCACGTTGAAGGCATCAGAAAAGAGAAGAAATAGAAAAGCAAACAAAAGAGACTTTTGCACAATTCTCACAAGTCTGTGATCGGTTTTTAGAATTGTTTGAAGTTTCAGAATCAGCAGAAGAAGGGTTTACTTTTGATACTAAAAGTTCTGAGTTTTGAGAAAGCTTAGTTTTGCCCTAGTTTTTGTAATCTTCAAGTTCGGCCTGGTTTGGTTGCGTAGAATCCTTCAATTCGTAGTGCCTGTTGTTTAGAAGCTTTTAATCACAACTATTTCTTGTTCATTTGGTTGATCAACTAGGTTTGGGTTGAAGTCCTAGTTGTGCTGCAGTCTTTCTGAAGGTTAGGCTTTGCTTTTGGCTTGCTAAAAGGTAAGAGGTTCTTTTTAATGTATAGTTAAGGTTTTATTATGTTAAGGTTGTATTTTGGGTATGATTTGTGGTTAGAAATCATCCTACTTGTTGTTGTTCTTGTAATACAAGGTGTTATAGCTTGTTTAGAACTTGTTTTGATACAATTAGGATGTATATTTTGATGTTAAACATGGTTGGTTTTGAGTAGAAATAAAAAAATGTAGAAAAGTGCTCCCAGGAGTTGTAGGCCATGGCCTATGATTTACAGGCCATGGCCTATCTGATTCAGAGAGTTCAGAGAATTCTGCTATGTCGTAGGCCGTGGCCTATGGCCCAGAAATGTTGTTTCTAGTGTTTTAAGCTATGAGTCTAGTTCTAAATGTAGTTTCTTGATCAAATAACATTAAATGAACATGAACAAGCCTCGATTAAGCATATGATGCGTTTAGTTCCGGCACCGAATGTACTCTTGTTCCTAAGAGCTGAGGTTCGGGATCGTCCGAAGGGTATGAAAGGCTTGTGCTTTGATGAATTAGAATTCATCAATGTCTGTGTATGTGCTAGGGCTTGTCCGTGTCTAGGGATCTAAGTAAGAGGGTAGTATGTCTGAGGGAGCTTACTTGAAAATACTTAAGTGGCTAGTTAACAATTAATAATAAACATACTTGTGTAGTAAAAAGATTAAACATCAACCCATTCTTGGTAAGGCACAAGTCTATATCGCGATGTGTGGGCGTTCAAATAAAGTGGATAACTTCGTAAGTCTTTGCACCCTACGTACGGAGGAACACCACCCCGTAAGTCCGAGACCCTACGTACGGGGGACTCCGCCGAACGTGTACACTATCGGGCTTCCCCCGTGGATATTGGTGTGATCCGTCAATATGTTGCACACAGATACTTCATGATGAGTAGCACCATGTGTAGTGCCCTTGAATGATGATGTAACAAAGATAAGCTAAGCTAGAAACCAATAGTCACGACATGTTGATGAGAATGAAGTGAACCCTAGAGTTTGAGTCGGTCTCACAAAGATAACAAATTTTTTTTTGAACCTTTCGTTGTAAGACTTAATTATACTTTAGCTTCTTACTCTTGCTAAGTACTTTGTACTTACCTCAATTGCATGTTTTGTTTTATGCTTTTGGGGTGAGAAGGCGAACAGGTTGAGCATGTGATGGATGACGACTTTGGGAACGATGTTTGAGTCCAAGTTTCACTTGATGTTTTTCTGTTTCATTTATTATAAGATGTATCAAACTATGTTGTTATTTCAATATCAAGAGAAGCGTTGTAATTTCTTTAAGTCTTTTTAAGATTTGTTGTTTTACTTTTTTGTTTTGGACATCGTATGTTGTAAGATGCCTTGTTGTTGTAAGGAAACCTTTCTATCTTCGTTGAGTTTTAATCTAATTCTTAGACGCATTTATGATGCTTGCCAAGTCTTTTTAACTTCCGTTTTCTAAACTCGATACGACGTAGTAGATGCTTACATATAATATTGAATTTATTTAGTATTATACGTGCCGAACGTTTCTTTTCTGGATAAGGACTCGGTATCCGGGAACGGGGCGTTACAGCTCTGGACAAAATCAGGAAATTGTCACCCGATTCCAATTCATGTGCTAATCTTTAAGACAGTGATTAAATTGTGATAACCTGATCTAATCTTAGTTTTGTCAGAGTTCTTTAGTTTCAAAAAAAAAAAAAGTCATATCTAGTCATTCAAAAGTTGCCCCAAGTCTGTTATATTTTTTTATCCCTTCCACATCTCCTCCATTCGTTGGTATTTTCTTCTCACATTTGAATCCATCATAGTCTTCTCTTCTTGTGATTTGAGGACTAAGGATTTAGTTATTCACAGAGCATTGCAATCATATTATTTTGCACTTTTTAATCGTTTATTACACTAATTGAAAAATAGCGGTAGAAGGCAATTGTGTGGTGAGTCTATAAAAGGGGAGAGAAAAGCCAGAGTAAATCATCAATCACCCAAATAAAGAGTGAATGTTAGGATTTTTATTTTCTTTTTTTCTATATATATTTTTTTCTTTCTTTCTTTGTAAATAAAAATAATAATGTCACATCATCTTTTCTTTTCTTGGGGAATTCCTAATTACAATTCTGTAAAATCTTTTGATATCATTATAGGGAGATCTAAAACTCCTAATACTTACGATCATAAATGTCCTACTTTGATGAACAATATAGTGATCTAGTTACTGATCATAAGCACATAAGAAACGCCATATTCCTTATTGTAATTCTCATGATTTTTTTTGTTCTAGATCTACAAATTTGGCACAAAAAGATTATGTACAAAATCATGATTTGTAAAATTCATGGGTTGAATTGGTTGAGAAAAAGAATGTAATAGACCGCTTCCCGACCCCTAGGTCCCACTGGGATCTCGTTAAGGAAGGGTCGGCGACCCACCGCCACACTTACTAGATCCATAAGAAAAAGAGAGGGAACTAGTCCTTTATTACATTAACCACAATTCAAAATGATAGTTGTTGAATCATCCATACAACAAGAAACAAACTAAAAGGCAAAGCATAATAAAATCCAAAAAAAATTCTCTCAATAGGCCATATCCACATTATAATCCACATCAAAATCACCCTCAAAGACAGTCTCCAAAGTCTCCTTATTCGCCTCGACATCAAATGATTCCGCTTCCATACCTAAAAAAAAGGGTTCGCAAACATGTGAGCTATTACTAGCCCAGTGAGTTCCCGTGTGTGTGTGTCATTTATGGCAAAATAGTAATCAAACAAATAGAATAGAGTAAAACAAAATATACCATAGCGGATCACATTAACTTTCAACCCGCATCAAAACGTTTTAGTACAAGATAAAATACGCGATATATATATATATATATATATATATATATATATATATATATATATATATATATATATATATATATATATATATATATATATGCAATTGATCGCTTGAGAACAATTCATGTGACTTAAAGATTAAGTTACTTGGGTTACTTTAGTTATCTAGTTACTTGACATCAACTGGCCTGGTCGATGAGTCGATACCAACCGATCTCCAGTACGTGACATGATTTTCTACCGCACTCCAACAAGCAAGCTCTTGCCTGACAATTCCGGCCGATTGTCAGGGAAAGGATTCAGACCTTCGCCCAGTGAACCTCCCAAAGGGCTCTGGCCAACCCCACTGCCCTCCGAACCATGACATGGCCGTCAGCCCTTGCTTTCCCGACCATGAACACGGATCATTCGGAAACTTTGGTACCAAAGCTTTAGGATTGTCGATGAGCCGAGGTCAAGAGGCCTCGAGACCGGTGACTAGCCGTTCTGCAGTGTAATAACCCTAACTCAACTAGTCGCTTAGAGCTTGCACTACACTGGCAATGCACTCAAGCAGGATCGAGACTTGATTATTATTATACCAATGGTGTTCGTGTATGTCAGGACCAACCTCTTTATAAAATTTAAAGGCAATTAGGTGAACAAAA